>CM045914.1:1579997-2992686 GCA_025169955.1 Salix arbutifolia
TTCTTAGCGATCCAAACTGAGTTTACCTTGAAAAAACATTAAGAAAAACTCAAGCCAAATGCAACATTAAAAAAGACAGAATGATGCTTGCCGCTCTTGATCAGAGACGATCGTTCAAGTAACTTGATCTCACTATACATATTATACGGTGCAGATCATTAATATGCTGGCAGTCCATTCACAAAAACCATGTAGGATGTGTTGTAAGAGTAGATAAAGGAAAGGAGGAGAATTCTCTGAAAAGCAGTTCTCTAGAAACAATTTCTTCTTTATTGAAATGAAACAAAAGCTACAGAAATATATATGTAGAAAAGGAGCAAAATTTTCTCGCTGAAGAGGACAGCATTCTAGTTAGAGGGGGAATTAGACAGATAAAAGAAGGGGAGAGAGAGAACTACTCTTACCTCGTAGAGGTATTATTAAATTCATGATTTTGATAATGCCCATTAGCAGCAATTACCTAAAAAATTTAAAGGATGGAGGGGGGTTTGGTGATGGTGGGAGCTGAAGCTGAAACCAATATTCCCTATATACAAGGGTTGATGGAAGGGTACAACAGAAGACAGCAGATTCATGTTGGTATTAGAGCTAGTATTTGTGTCTTGATTCTTCCCATGCACATTTGTATTTCTCTATATATCGGCAGATTTTGCGGACAGCAGGGTTGCAACCTAGTAACAGCAGAATCGATTATCTGAGCCACATCGGATGGGGGGTACTGTCGTTCGGAGCATGTCTGCGTATTATTAAGCATGATATGAGAGGAAAGTGATTTGAAAAAACAATTTCCATCCAAGAAATAGCACGGCAGTACAAAATGTCCAAGTTACCTGTATCATGAGCAAAGTAGCCACACATGATGATATAAGCTCTGAAGGAATTGCTGTCGCTGTTTTGTCAGAATCGCTTGATTGGGGTCTAGATGCATTACTGTTAACCTGAGGCTCTGATGTGCTGGGAATCAATTGGTTTTGAAGACGTAAACCACCATTAGCCCCCTCTGGTGCCCTGATCATTCGTACCCTGGATTCTGACCCCAAATGCCTTCTATCCATAGAATCTAAAGCCTCTCCAATTCTCACAAAGGTATCTTCGCCTTCTTTCATGGATGAAATTGCCTGCAATAAATACTGCCTCACTAAGTAATTACTAGATCAATGGATATATGCTTCTGGTTACACTGTAATGAACACAACATCAAGCTAAACATATTACTTGAAACCCGCAGATATAGGACAGTGAACCTCATGAGAAGTATCTTCAGGGACTTGCATATGAGAGAGTTTCAAAATATTTTGAAAAGAAGAGGGAAAAAAACCCACAAACCCAACTTAGGAATTGCTGAATTCCATCTAATGGGTTGTGTCACAGGCTCACTCAGCAGCGCCAATCATCCATGTGGTACATTATGCATTGCCAGAAATATGGCAGTCCCGTCAATGATATATTCATATAAATGTATGAGAACCACAAAAGAGATTTTTTTTCAAGATTAAATGAATGGTCATAATCAAGGGATTGTAGAGCTACTTTCATCATTTATTGCTGAATTGAAAAATGATTTAAATTCAGAAATGCTGTCGAACACATTTAAAATCTGTGTGTGGCTACAGAAGAATGGGGAGAGCAGAAGACCGTGAATACCTGGACAGCAACATCTACCATATTATGTGCCTTTAATCTCGAGCCTCCGACAATCTCAAGTACAGCAGATCCTGATTCTTGAGAAACAAAAGTAGTATGAGGTCTTGGCATCCCAGAGAAACAGGAATTGGCCGGGGGTTTCAGCCAAGCAGGGAGGTTGTTTACGAGGTAAGTATTGTGTTGCCTCAGATTGAGTAGAGCAGAAGATGCCTGTCAGACATACAAAGTGATCAGAGGTTGAGGCAAGATCAAAACACATGAAATCTGAATGCAAACATGCAAATCAAATAAAGCATAGGTGCAAATTTTAGCACAGGTACATGCCTGGCCACTGGCCTCCTTTAGCTGTACCAGTACTGCAGCCAAGTTCTTCAAAGGTTCAGAATCTTTCAAAGAGTTATCTCCATTTTTTGGGTTTTCCATTATGTCATTATTTGTGTTTTTAAGCTCTATCAACCATGCTTCCTATAATTAAGAGAAGGTCCATTATTTCACAAACTTAATGCAAATCCTAGAGTGACTCCATTTGTATACAAGATGGTAAAAAAGAATGATGTTGAACCAAGGCAAGGAGTATAGATAAGAACGCTAAAACTGCAAAAAACAGGAGACCAAGATGATGAGTATAAGTTATGATTCATGCTGTGTTCTTCTACAGGAAATTCTGAACCAGTTGGATCAGTGGCATATAATTTCCAGTGCAAGTCCCAAAAAACGAATAATCAGGATAATCTTAAAATGGAAGGAACATTGCACCAAAACTGGAAGAGTCGTAGAATAAAATCATGGGCAAACCTCAAAAATACCACCCAACTATATAGTAGACTCAATGATACCATCAAACAATTTTTGGTGTCAATTTTACCCTTAAACTTTTACAAATTCTCAATTAAGGACATACAGAACTTAATTTTTTTGTCAAGTAGTCCAATTGAAGTCCTTAAACAAGAAACCACAATAGTTTAGTGGTACAACTGATAATACACCAATAGTTTGGTGGTATATTTGATGTTTTCTCCAAAATCATATACCAGAGAAAAGCAAACCCTCCATATACTATGGAAGATAGTGTCAAACATCTGTGCCATAATTGAGCCCTGAGCATCACAAGTGTAGCAGGTTGTTCTACTGAGTATATGAGGTTGCACATAGCTTCATCTATACCTTTCTATCAAGAGCACGATTCAGTTCAGATAGAGCTCGTATGTCAGATTCCTTTGGTTGGATTTGCGTTTCCATAGAAGGTTGACTACAGACTCCTTGTGCATTAACAATGTCAGTGGACACTCCCTTGGCAAGCAGGACGGCACAGTGTGCCTCAACCTGAATGAATATGATATTGCTTGAAAATAAAAAATATTGTAATACCTTTATTCTGAAGTTCACTGGATAGCTGTTCTTACCTGTGCTGGCTTTACCAAAGCATTCTTGGGACTCGGTGCATTCCCAAGATGTTCGCTTGCAGTGAACTCTCTGGAGTTTGACTTCGCATTCACTAGCAGTCCCCTGGGCAGGGCAGAGATTCTCTGCCTCCTAAGATTTTCTGGCATGTTATCCAGCGGATTTGAAGGCATGCAATCTATATCCTACATTATAATATTTATTGTCATTGTTCCTGAAAGAGAGATGACTGCTAATTTTATATAAAAAAAAATGATGATGAAAGATATGGCTATTCCTCAAATTAATATTGTGATTTCTAGTTTTTGCAAATTTACTTTCTTCTCGAGATGGTTTATGAACAAAATGAACAAATCATCAGGGATTGAATCATGACAAGAACTGTAGCAGAAACACAAGAGTAGGGAAAAAACCAATTATGGTTGAAGTGTAAATTCATATAAATTCATAAGAAGCAGTTTACTTATCTAAACAAGACTGTTTGAAGACAAATCATTAACTCTTTGGACATGAAGTTTGCTAAATTACAACTTCCAGGAAAATAAAAGAAAGCAATTTAATAGGCCTAACTACCTAACAATTACAAATAGCCTGTAGAGGCAGCGCAGCTTAAATATCAGGAGGATTAAAGACCAGAAAGCTTTATTAATCTCATCTATTAAACACTAACCAGAAATTGTGGTAACCAGTGACTTGCAGAAGAACCAGTACAACCCATGTTATGGGCTGCAACCACTCATCTTTGTAGTTCACAAAATTTCAATTGGCATTACAACAAACTTGTACGAGAATTGATAATTGTTCACTTGATAAACTAGGATGTCATAAGGTTGCTGGACAATTCATAGAGGGCAACCATATTGATGCCTACTTGTTATTTTAACCAATGAACCATGAGCAGAACATTTGAAGCCAATTTTTGTATCGGCATAGTACAAGTAAATTCTACCAAAACAATATAGAATATCTGTGTCTCTCATGTAACTCCAACTTCCAAAAGATCTTTTCAAATGCAAACTACTTTGTGCCGCATGAAAAAAAAAATGAAAAAAAAGAAGCAAAACTGAAATAGTAAAATCCAAAGTACAGTAAACAATATGAAAGTAAGAAGAAATTTAAATTAGAAAATACAAGTACCTTAACAAATTCAACTCCAAGCTCAGCACGATCAAACTGAACCCTGCACTGGTCATGATCCACTGTGAGTACACTTCCGTCATGAATTTCTCTTGTTTTGGGATGAATAGCAATTACTCGTTGTCCAACTGATAAAGGTCTTGCTAAATCTGTAGGAAGTCCTCTCCTTAAACCTGTATGAAGATCCATATAATGTTTTCTCACAGATCCTCGATACTGCTGGAGTTTTTCTCTTTCTTCATGTAGAAAACGTTCAGAAAACCTTCGAGGTCTGCCAAGAGAACTGTATAAAGAAGAAGGTTTTGTTAGTTTACACCCCATAAATGTAGCTATAATATGCTTGACAGGATTGGAAAACAAAACATACCTTCTTATGACTCCCCATTCTACACGAGTCAGCCTTGGAATGTGCCCAAGTCCAACATGATTTAAATATTCCACAAACTCCCTATTAGCAAACCAAGGGTAGTCAACTGCACTGTAAAACCATTCAAATGTGCACCATCTGCGAACCATAGTAGACGATAGACTACAAGAAAGCTTGCCCTGTAATTCCAGAAAATAATAATAAGATTTGTAAATGAGCCCCTAAGAATCTGAAAACTAAGATAAAAAGAAATACACATGGAGAGTAATTCACCTTGCAGTGGATTTCTCCATCTTGCCTATTAATTTGATTTTTCCGAATGTTAACAGAAGATTTCCCTCCTTTTGGGATCATTGCTCTCTTTAAACCCATCTTGCGTCTGCTTCCTTTTCTGGTTGGTAAGATAACTTGGCTTGCAACAAGAACTTGTGCAGTAGCAAGATTATTTGGTACATTTTTCTGATCACCACTGAAAGAAGAGCCCTCTGGCAATTCTAATGATTTTAATTGTTTTGAAGGAGAAGAGATGTGACCATTGTGTCTGCCTTTAAGCACAGGTGTAATCTCCTCTTCATCTAGAACCTGTACCAGGTTCGCATGGAATGGAGACAAACACCAATTATGACCACGAGAGAAAGAAAGAGAAAAGAATAAAATGAAGTACCAGTACCAAACGAATTTCAAATTTGCTTATGCCTTCAAGGATTCACATGTATTAGCATTATTTTCATAGAAGAAAAAAACAAAACTAAAATTCCATATTCAAAGTGTATCATAAGTCTTGTCTCAGGCAAGCTGCTAAGTGTATCAAAATTGCAGCAATCAATAACAATACTGTATCCAATGGCAATCAACCAATTAATCAAATGGCATGACATGAGGTATTAATAAATGAATGAAAAAGACACGTGAAAAAATGTGCACACCTTTGATACCAAAGCCCCGCGTTTTCTTTTCAGCATACCATTGCTGATGGATCGAGGCTGTTTATTTGCTTCAGATCCAGGTTTAATAGAAATTAGTGGGCATCTTCCAAACATAGGTTTTCTTGAGGTTACACCATCAACTCCACTTATTTCCTTTTCTTTCTGCCTGGAGAGTTTAGTTTTTTCTCTATGGTGGCTAGTTGATGCAGATTCAGGTACACTACACTTGTCATCCCCAGTTTGTGCAGTTCTTTCTTCATCCAACTGGGCAGATGATTCTAAAACAAACATTCAAAGAGAGAAAGGACTTGCATTTTGAGCACGTTTGAAAAGGAATAGCACCACAGCTACCAACAAACACAGACCCCCATGCAGGAGTAGATCCAAGCATAAATTACATCAAAATAAATTTTATTCCTTTTACATGAATAAGAGAAAACAATCAGTTGGCCCATATCTGCTTATAATCATTTAGAAAAAAAAATCAAGAGAACAGTTGACATTTACCAGATATGTAACAGTAAAATACCAACTACATGAAGTATACATCAGAGTTCACTTGATAACAAAATCTGTTTTTTTTATCTTCTCTTACTCACCCTCCTGATCCCTTTTAACCATAACATCATGCGTATACGTAAAGGGGAGGGGGGACACTATATTCTTCAAAAGATTAAAGAAACAACTGAAATACAAAGAGAAAGAAGAAAGGTAAATAAGCTATTGACTACATTTTCCATGAAGGGAAAATGGTATTCTGATGGAATAAAAATAGTGCTGCGTTGTTTCAGCTGAAATTGAAGAATTTTCAACATTAGCATTTCAGCATAAAAGCTTTCTAGGAATGATTTCAGCTCTAAAGTTTTCTTGAAATTATCAGCTCTAACAGATCAATATCATTCTGTCATTCAGCACTTAAATGGGATGTGTTTGACAAGCCATGCAATGTTAGTAAATTAATTACTCGTTGCCCTTCAATATATTTATGTCATTTCACACAAGCATGTATAAAACTAGACATGCATTTAATATTTACCAAATTCCATTGCAGAAACAAGAGCCAATGTTTGAAGACCAATGAAGTCATCATGTTCATCTGCAAATAAAAAAAGAAGTATGATGTAAAAGGTCAGCAATGGAATAAGTTATGCAACATTGACACATCATAAACATTCTAATAACCAAACAGGATTACAGATGGGAGAAGCAAGTCAGTTCACAAGTTAAAAATGGTAACATGTATTTCTCTCTATTTTTTGTTCCAACAGCAGGCTCCCCAAAGATAATCACACCACTTCACCACCCCATAAATAACCCCATGCATTGTTGAAAGCTAGTGTTCATCCTAGGTCTCTGGAAGAACTCCTAAAGATTTACCAGCTAAGCTAGTTGGTATTATATGCTTGAATGGCTTGATCATTCAACCATACCAAATGACAGGATGTGAAAAGGAGGGGAGGGGATAAATTACATCCTATGACAGCAGTTTACACCACACCCATCTGATGATAGGAGATCAGTTCACATAGCCAGGAAACCTCCCCAATATCTTGGATACTCTGGGTCAGCAATAAAAAAGGTTATCCGGGTTCTCAATGTTCAGAATATAAACAAGTTGGCAATTCACACCTTTCAAGAGGTTGTTTCTTCAAAGAAGAGGAAAGCCAAATAATAGGAAATTAGAAACTAAGCCCAAACCCATTAGAAGTCTGTCTAGGAAACTCCTGAATGATAAACCTCCAATAGACTCCAAACACTCAAGACATGGTCCAAGCATTTGCTATAAATAGAACCATGTGAATGGAAACAACATTCCTGAATTTCCCACAAGACAGTTTTTTTTTGTTTTTTTTAGAAAGAAATTCCATAGTCTCCACTATAAGCATCATCCTATTTGTGTATAAGTTTGTCATCTGAGTATTGAATTCAAGAGCCGTAGGTTCCCATCATCTTAGGGTAGATTCCCCGTACTGAACCCTATATTCAAATAAAGCCCCTAACTAGATAACTTCACATCCACGAATGTCAGCAAAGAAAGAAAAAAAAATACAGTAGCCATTGCAAGATATACAATTCTCAGGAGATATGGCACAAAATTTGCTCCAATATAAGGGAAAAATATTTCCAACTTCACAACCTAAGAAGAAAACAAAGCTGCAAAAGTCTTCAGTAAATAAATGATGTTCTAACGATGAAAACATGCACTTTACATAACTCTTCTCACCCATGAAAAGGAAAGACGATTTGATGATCTATGCATAACACACAGGATCAAGTATGAAAGAACAAAATTACCATCTGAGAAAAGTTTCTTGCTTCTCTTCCTTTGGCCCTGGCGAAAGGTCTCGTCAATTTTTGCATTAGACATCTTGATTTCAGCTTTTCCCTTCAAAATTCTGACCTTTGGGTCTTCGTCTGTGCCACTACATGCTTCTCCACCACCATCAGACTGACTATTTCCGATCTTCTCAACTCTTACTTTCTTTCCATAAAACTTCTTGCCTTTTCGATGAACTTCTACAGTATCTATACCTTCCATTTCTGCCAAGGAGCTTGCATCCCTCCCATAGCTAAGATCAGTCCCCCCACGTCCTGTGCCACTTTCAGACCAGTGTTCACATATGGAAGCATCACAAAGATTTTCTGGAGATGATTCCGGCTGCAGAAACCAATTGAGTAGAGAGAGTGTTATAGCATTGCATAACCAAAGTAACAGTAACAATGGAACAATGGAAAACCGGTCTGCAATGAAATACCATCCTATCCCAGCTTTGAACAGGTGATGATTTCATATGTTCTATTCTTCTATGGGGTGTTTGAGGCACTTGGGCAGAGTCTCCTCTCTGCAATGTCTCAGTTAATGTCAGTGCAGCAACATGCTCATCATCATTATCATCAGCATTGCTCTCTGACTTTCTGCGCTTCTTCTTTGGTGAAACATAATGCTCTCCATCATCTTTCTTGTGCAGATGAGAGACAGGGAAGCGAGGTGTCCTTTTCCCAACTGAATGAAGTGGACGGCCTAAGTATGAATTTGAATCCGTCAGAAATAAAACCCACACTTCAATTGGTCATAACTGTTGTTAGAAAGAGTTAAATCACACATTTACTGTTCTGTTGAGTTAAAGTATTTATGAGAAAAATTAGAAGGGTAAAGGAAAGGAGCACTGCAGATAAAAAAATTGGGTTGCCCGATCACTATAAAATCAATTTCTGTCTAAACCTTAATTAGAGAAATCTCAAGAGAAAAACTTCCATGTTATACTAATTAAACCTTTTTTCGGTTATGATTCCAGTTCCAAGATAATTGTAAGAGTTAAATTAGTTCCTATTCTATCCAATCCCTAACAATTTTATTTGGAGTTCTGGACATTATAACCACAGGATTTAGTATCAATTTCAATAATTGGATATGGATGAAACTTGCTCCATGTGGATGAAAACTGGAGGGAATTATAGCTCCGTAACAGCATCTGATTCATACAGTTTTCTTGACTCAATTGAATCAAAGCATGATTCATTGTCTGTGCTTCTCTTCCAGCATGTCTTAGATAACATTGTCTCCAATAAGTGACATTTCATTCCACTGCTAAAAAATCTAAAAACAAGTGAACTACTATGTTTGCATGGCAACAAAGTTGGGACCGTACTGATATTTCATAACCGTGGCTTTCTATCCATTTATTTTAATAAAGAAAGAAAGGAGCTCGAAATTGCCTCCTCAGCATAGTATCTTGCTAAACCATTTAGATGTCACTAGCATAAACCCATGTAAGGTTACAGTTTATGCAGTAAACATTTTGAAAGAATAAGGTAAAAACAGTGAATGGATTGAATTCATTGAAAGTTTCTTTTAGATAAAAATCTGAAAAACAAGGGAATGTTAGGACAACAAAAAATGTGGATGTTAAAAGAGACAGATAGAATGCATGAGCCATCTAATGCATGCAAGTTGGGGCCATGATAAAGGAACAAGGCTCCAAAAATCATAACAGAGTGAGGTGAAAGGAAAAATTAGAAACATAGAAAAATAAGGTTTTTCATAAACATAGTTTACCATATCCTCTTTTTAAAAATGATAAGCATCCATCAGTTGATGCAACCATGTGAGACTGCTGGAGATCTTCTTTTGATGCACTGCACTGCACTTTTGGCCGCTTACGTTTCTGAAGTTTCCTAAGCACTTCAGGTTCCTCAATGCTTTCTCGTTCACTTTCACTTGCTTCCTGCAAGTTCACAATCCAGATCCATACAATAAGCATTTTCTTTGTCAGTAGACAATAAAACAAGATTTACAAGAATTTTACTATGTAAATCAAAATGCCAAGTATAGTTTGTCAAGCAATTAACTAAATATCAGATTATGCTACTTAATAATGATATTAACCAAATTTGTGGTTGATTCTTACTGTGAACACCCATAATGCATTAAATTATCTGTCTCTTTTTCAGTCAAGTGCTGTCACTCTAAAAGCATTCCCCACCATGTCTGCTATAAACAGCATGGCTACCATAAATCTAAAAGTATCTGGATAATTAAATTGTCATTTACACTTCCCTGTTCTCCCCCATCCCCAGGGAAAAAAAGAAGAAGAAAACCAGAAATTCAGTTGAACTTCCAGATGTTAAATGCAGCATACCAGGACACTGTAGTGATCGGTCATCATAGCTATAAGCCCAACTACAGAAGCCGTTCCCTCTGGAAGAGACAAGTATGCCTGAAAAATATAGAACATGGAAGTGTGATGTTGTTAACCAAGGACACTAACACTAACAAAGAGAGTTTTACTAGGCAAATCATATCCAAAGTTATAGAAACAGCCGACTATGTGTCCTACTTAGGACACGTAAAATTTCAAAAGTTAATGTTCTTAATCACATTATAAGGAAGCCCATCCAATTTTTATTCTTCAATTAAGTAAAAATGTTCAACACCATAAACCAATTAGATATAAATTGTATTCAATTAAGGCCAATGGATACCAAAGGTTAAGCAGATCCAGATATCCAGATTCCATTAAAACCGCATCAAACATTATCACTGCGTTACAATACTGTAAAGGCAGCAGCAGCAACTAGGATGCATAAGCAGATAGCCTAGTGACTGATTAAGCTGGCTGAACACAAGTACCCGATTCATATTGTAAAGTGTCTCCACCATTTCCACAGATCTGTCGTGCACTTCAGCAGCAACCTAATCAGCAACAGCAGCAAAAATTCAGATGGTCATTTCAGTGTATGACGAGCTTAATTTACAAAAATTACATTCTATGGAACATTATCATGCTGACTAGAACCCATGAATGTAGAATGATGAAAAGGAATCACAATAACACGTAACGCATACCTTCTTCCAGTTCCTTCCATGGTCTCGATACGCTTTGTAAAATTTTCGAAGTTCTTCCTTGCTCCATTGAGTTCCTAACTTGTCGGACAATTTCTTCTTCTGAGCGACAGCACAATAGTCAATGCATTAATATATCATAATATAGTTTCTGAAGAAGTATAGAGCAAACATAAAAAAGATACATTACAAATTTGCCGAACAAAGTAAGGAAAACTGTTAGCCATTTGCTTAAGAAAAATATAGAGAACTGTTTTGATTTCACTATTAAAGCTAAATCAAGATCAACGTGCCACAAAGTTATGACAATAAGCAAATCAAGTCTTAACATAACTCGACAAACAGCATAACTCAGCCAACAAATGAAGCATAAAGAGTCAATCAAACCATTAACAAAATGGTGTAAGTACACAAAAAAAGAAAGCCGATTCTCACCCCATTCGCCTGCTGTTTATTTTTGCTTGAACTCTTGACTTCTTTTTCAGGCGATACCTCATTCAGAAGCCGCTTTTTCACACTTCTCTTCCTTGTTGGGGCCATGGAGGACCTATCTATATACAGTAAATCAAGTGAACAGATTAGCAAAACCAATATGCTTAAAGCTTTGACGAGGAAATCAATAACCATCAAAATTCACATCTAATATATTAATAATAAAAATGTAAAACCCTTGACATAGCAGGAAGATTTTTCTCCCATAAATTGACACAACATACAATCCAGATATTAAATTTTTTTGCTGAGCTGCACTAATTGTATAAAATATTTTTCCACCCAAATTACAGGAGTGTAAGCAACAGCAAAATTAATTTAAGGCAAAAAAGATTAAAAAAAATATGAAAACTCGGTCGAAACGCTGTCCAAACATCCTCTACATTTAAGACCTCAGTCTGGCAATAAGCCTAAAAACCCACCTCGAAAATTCAACTTCTAAGTAAAGTGCAGAATTATCAAAATCACATAATTTTTTAAAATATCAGAAGAAACAAATTATATATATGAAAATAAACCAAATTTAGTAAAATAAAATCAAACGAATCACAGCAAAATAAGCAAGCCATTAAAGAAACACTTCAAAAAAAATCAATAGAGAATTCAAGGAGGCCCCAATTTCAAAAATTCATAAAACAGTTTTAAAAAAATTCAAAAAATAAATAAATCAAAGCCCACCAAAATTCAAATAAAACACACTACCAAACCCCTCAAATTTTCAAATTTCACTAAAATCCAGAGCCCTTTTACAAAATCTCCTCGGAAAGAACAGAACACGAAAAAGTCACAAAAAAACAAAAAAAAATATTTGAAACCAAAAAAAAAAAAAATTCCTTACAAAACCCCTCAAAATTCCCCCGGATAAACCCTAATTCACAGATCCAGGATTATACACTTACGGATTCAGAGCAATTGCTATCCGGGTCGGAACCATATGAAGAAACAAGGGTTGTAGAGAGAGAAAGGTGCAAACTTTATGTGTTATTGAGAGGGGTTTCTTAGAGAGAGATAAAAGAGAGTTTAAAAGAGACGAAAGAGATGCGCTCTTGGAGAGAGAAAGAGGGATATTGCCGCGAAACTTGAATATAAAGGTGAGCTGGCCAATCAGTTTTTTTTGTCTATTAATTTTTATTTTATATAGCGGGTCCTTCTTATGTTAATCACCGTCCACGTTTGCGATAAGATCTTAGGGATAATTAGTTGGGATTTGAACGAACGGATTATTATTATACTTTGAATTTGAATTTTTTTGTTTGTTTTTGTGGTGATGGTCCCTATATTTATTATTTGTTGTATATAGATCCCTACGTCTTTAAGAAATAATAGGCCTCCAATTTATTGTTTTTAGCGAGATGGTCCCTCGATTTGTACACTGCTAGAGGTTCCTGTCCATTAACAAAATCAGGTCAAATTAAATAGGGGAAATTAAGAAGGAAAATACCCTTGTTGTGCAACCCAAGTGCGAAAAATATTTTATAATATTCGAAAATAAAATTAGTTTTAGGTAAATGTCATTTATTATAAATTTTTAGTAAGAGTTTCAAGAGTACTCGTTCGTTCAATGGAACTTTTTTTATATCGAGATTTTCAAACTATTTGTTTGCATGGAAAAAAATCTATGAAAAAACAAATTAAAAGTATTGCTTGAAAAAACATTAAATTAATAATTTTATATTTTTTACATGAATTTTCTGTATTGATATAAAAAAAATTAAAAATATATGAGAAAAATATAATTTTAATATGTTTTTAAATAAAAAATTATTTTAAAATTATTTTGAATCGCATTATCAAATACACATTGAATTTGAAGTGAGACGTGGCAGCATTTGGTTATACCACATGTGTCTGCGTAGCTAGAAATTTCTATTTCGACCTTTAAAAACAACTTTTTTCAAAAACTTAAATTATTTAAATTAATTGTTTAATTTTTTCTATTATTAATCAAAATTTGAAATTAATGGACTTTTAATTTTCTTTGTATGGAGTTTTAACAGCTAAATTTTTCTAGACACTAGTTAATTGTAATTTTTTAATATTTTAGATAGGAAAATTTAATAGGGTAAAAAATCCAAATCATTTGTTACTGTAGAGAAAATTTAATGTGAGGAAAAAAAAAACTTTTTTTTCAGTTAAAAGATAAAAAAAACAATTACTTGTTTCATAGGCTTTTTGATATCAATCATTTTAGAGTCATAATCAGGTATTTGACACTACATTTAAAAAACACTTTTAAATTTGAAATTTTTTATTTTTTAAATTTTAAATTATTTTTTTGTGTTTTTAAATCATTTTCATGTGCTAATATCAATTTTTTTAAAAAAATATTAATACATTTTTAAACAAAATTCAAAAACAATCTCAACAACACAGATAAATATTATTTTATAAATTTCTAAACAAAAATAATATTTTCAAAAACAATTTGAACAACACTTAGCACTAATTTGAAATTGAAGTGAAGCAAATAGGAAACATTGAGAAGCAAAAAATAACATGGATTCCCAATGATTTTCGTTGACGACATGTCATCTTCTAGTCGCGAAACTATTCACACTTGGTTTCTTTTATCAAAGCTGATAATAGTTAACACGGTAGCTTGACCGACATGTCGAATCCTATATCTCTATCATAAATTAATATTAAGTAATTTTCTTGGAATGTCATCAACCTCCTCGTGACTCACTGACATCTTCAGCCCCGATCATCGTCCACATTCAATGTCACTGGGAACCTGTTTCAAGACAGAAGCCATGGACATCGTTAGTAAGTGGATGCTATGATGGCGGCAAAAATGGTGTGTAATGAATTAGCGAAAAGAACAATAAATTATCTGTAGTTTAAGTCAAGATATACATTACTTGTAAAAATTTAAAATAATTAAAATTTTACTCACTTATTTGAGCTCATAAAATATATTTTCAGGGGTGGAGTTCATCACATCTAGAAGCCATCGTTAATAAGTGGATGCTATGATGGCAGCAAAAATGGTGTGTAATGAATTAATAAAAGGAAACATAAGTCCTCAAGAGGCGTAACGTGATAGCAAATGACTTGTGATTTGTATATAAAGTTTTGAGTTCGAGTTGAAGCGTACACTTCTTGTAAAAAATTGGAACAACAAAGATTTTACTTGCTCATTTAGACTTATAAAATGTGTTTTCTAAATGATAATTTTCTCGCACCAAAAAAAAAAAAGGAGCCGTAAAGGCAGCTTGATTACAAGAATGAATGTTGTTACCTTTTCAATGAGCAAACTGAAGTTACCATCTAGGTCATGGCAGCATGCCCAGCAAGCAATCTTGTCACCAACTTCAAAACCACTCTCCTTGACAATGGCAGCCCAGTCATTTCTCAGTAACTTGAAGCTCTTATCTCCACTTTCATGGCAGATTGTCACCATTCTTTGATTTGGAGGATACATCCTGATTTGCAGCCCTTTTGTAACCATTTCGTTATAGATTGGTCTTGGGAGGCTAGCCAGGTAATCATAGGAATCTCCGATGAGAGCTAGGTCCACCAGATCATCTTGAACCAGAGTTTTTGTGAATAAATGTTTTAGTTCCTCGTCAAGTGGAAGTGGTCGTAGCTCCATGTTCTTGATCTGTTTCTATTTCTTGCCCCTTCACGAATCACTCTGATAAATTTAATTTCAAAGGCTGTGAGTAGATAATGAGTATTGAGAGGAATTGTGCGTGAATGAATTGGCCTAGCATAATGCATGATACGTGCATAAGATGCGAACAGAAACTGCTTCCTCGTAACCTAATCATGTGGATCCTGTTTGCAGCCAGTGAGTTTTAATTTGCATGGACGAGAAAAAAGAAAAAGAAAGTGGAACGAAGACAGAGTTGAATAGTGTGAAAATCGTTGTTCATTCGATTTAGTAACGGTTATTTAGTGTTGTTGATGTTATTTTTAAAAATATTTTTTATTTTAAAATATATAAAAAATAATATTTTTTTTTAAATTATTTTTATATTAGCACATTAAAATAATATTAAAAAATAATTTAAAACAAAAAATAAAATAATAAATTATTTTTTTTCAAAAACATTTTTAAAATACAATATCAAACAAATTCTTGTTATGAAATATGAATTACTAGACCCGTACTCTGGTGGCATAATATTACTTATTTGCATTAAGATATGAAGTTAACCTAAAATAAAAAATATTTATGAGATTTGATCTTGTTTTTTTTAGATAATTTTAAGGTGAAAAACATTTATAAAAAAAATTGTTCCCGTTGAATAAAAATCATCAACATCAAGATTGATAATTTTAGTGGTTTGATTTGCTATCAACACTGATTTCTTTATTTATTGTTGAAATCTCATGATTTTCTCTCTTCTTATAAACTAGTAAATGAAAAATAAATACTTATACCAAAATTGAATTGTAAAAAAAACAAGGACCCAGATAAGGTATAATATAAAAAGTAGAGAACTAGTAAACTTTGCACAACAACTTTGAACTCATAATCTATTTTTTGCATCTTTTTTACTTCTTTTTTTTGTTTCAAGTTGAAATGAATAGTGTGAAAATCGTTTTGATATGATCTTGTTGACTGGACCGGGTTTTAAAACTAAAAAACTTGTGTTTCTTATCCAATAATTATTTTTATATACAAGGAGCAATCCTTTCTTCTTTAAAAAAAAAAAAAAACAATTTAGAGGACAAGTCATCTGTACCTAGAAAATAAAATACTAGTGGCGATACCTTGTAACTTGGACTTAGAAGGTGTTTGACGTTGCATTTTAAAATATTTTTAAATAAATTTAAATTTTTTTATTTTAAATTAAAATTTTTTGGTGTTTTTAAATTATTTTTATTTGTTAATATTAAAAATAATTTTAAAAAATAAAAAAAAATATTATTTTGATATATTTTTTGATAAAAAATATTTTAAAAAACAATTTTAATTATATTTCCAAACATACCCTTACTATCCACTCGAGTCAACACAAAAATGTAATCTAAGAGAATAAAAAAAATATATATTAATCTAGCATATAAATAATGAAACCGACCCATCTGTTTTAATTGTAATGTTAATGATATATAATATTTTCATTCCATTAAAATGGTGACGAGGCCAATGGTTTGTTTTTTCTATTTTAGTTATTTTTCTCGTTCCTGTGTTCGGGTGGATAATAATTGTACTTTAGATTGAACTAGCTAAATGCCCGCACTACGTTGCGGGTGTAGTGCGGGCGAAACAAATAATTTTTACAACTATTAAGATTAAAATATAATATTTTAAAATATAAAGTTTGATATACTGAAAGGGATCAACATCATCTATTATACTAATAGTAATATCGAAGTTTTAACTTCTAAAATTATCGTTATTGTTACTGTCAAAACAATAGATATTATTCAACAAATCTGAGAGAGAAACAAAAAAAATATTAATAAAAAAACACGTTGGAACAAAAACTAAAATTATCATTATTATTCTTAATATTAATATTATTATTGCTTTAATAACGGGAAGAAAACGAAATTAAATCAAAGGCTAAAAAAAAGCTTAAAAACATTAACAAAAGAGCAAAAAAAAATGAAAAAAAATAAAAATTATTGACTGGGAAAAAAATCATTTGACTTGAAAATTAAAAAAATTTATCACACTACGTTGCGGGCTGAGTAAGAAGTTTTTATAATTGTTGGGATGAGAGAAATTAATAGGATATGCTGGTCCGAAATTAAAATATAATATTTATATATGCAAAATTCAATATAATAAAACAGATGACCACTCCCTATTATAAAAATAGTGACATTGAAGTCTTAACATTTAAAACTATCATTGCAGTTGTTGTCAAAACAATAAAAAATATCAAATTATCCTGAGAGAAAAAAACTGAGAAAACATTAACAAAAGAGCAAGTAAGAAAAATAACTAAACTTTCTTCTTCTTCTTCTTCTTCTTCTTCTTCTTATTATTATTATTATTGTTGTTGTTGTTGTTATGTTAATAATAAAACAAAACCAAAAATAAATGAAAGATTAAAAAAATCCAAATAATTTTAACAAAAGATCAAACAAAAAAATAAAATAAAAATTATGAGGTAAAAAAATTTTACTTGACTTGAAAATTAAAAAAAAAAACCAATAAAAGAAAGAGCAAATAAAAAAAATCAAATAAACAATAAAACAAAAACTAAAAATTATTAACTGGCAAAAAAATTACGTGACTTGAAAATTAAAAAAAGCATGGATCAGACAACGTGGCGGGCTGAGTAAACAATTTTTATAATTGTCGGGATTGAAGAAATTAATAGGATTTGCTAGTGCAAAATTCAAATATAATATCTATATATGCAAAATTTAATATAATAAAACAGATCACCACGCCCTATTATAAAAACAGCAACATCAAAGTCTTCACATCTAAAATTATCATTGTTATTACTATTAAAACAATAGAGATTATCAAATTGTCCCCGAAGAAAAAAACTGAAAAACATTAATAAAACAATAAGTAAGGAAAATAACTGAAATTATTATTATTATTATTATTATTATTATTATTATTATCATTATCGTGTTAATAATTAAAAAAAAACTAAAAAAATCATGTGAAGTGATGATTAATCCGAATAAATGAAGGCATTGATTTATCTGTGATGCCGTCTCACCTCGCTTAAACATTTCAGCAAATGGTTAGTTTCCACGTCAGTAAAACAAAAATCCTTGATTTTTTTGGGATGTGTGAACCTGATGGGTATTGTTGCAGGGGATTATTAGGGTGGTATCTTCTTATTCTTTGCATTCCCTAATTGTGTCTGTCTCTCGGAAATTTTCAAGTGCATGATTCCAGGTGACTCTCCTCCTTTCCTTCCAAATCCTCTTCAAATTTCTCCTTTTACTTCGTCTTCCTCCTCTTCTCTCTCCACTCCCTCTACTTTCTCGTCCCTTTCCTCCAATCCTCTCCTTCCTCCTTCAATATCTTCCCTTTCGCTTTCCTTGTCTGTCTCCTCTCCTTCCTTCTATCTCTCTCTTTCTCTCTTTTCTTCTCCCCTTCCTCCTCCTCTAAAATCCCTTTTCACTTCAGAACAAACCCCAACCAACCCATCTTTGCTCTCTCCTCAATCTCCCAATCACAACACAGGCTCTTGTTTTCGAAGTCTCTCCTCATTGCTGTTGTTTTTCTCCTCAGATTCCAAGCGCTTCGGTATTGTGGGACTGCTGCCATGATTCATGCTGAATTATCAGGCAGTGTTGTGTTTTTTTTTGTCTTTTTAGGGGGGCTTTTTAGTGAATACACTGTTCATAGTAGGAAAAAAGAAGAAGTGGATGAACGAAGTCTCTCCTCATTGCTGTTGTTTTTCTCCTCAGATTCCAAGCGCTTCGGTATTGTGGGACTGCTGCCATGATTCATGCTGAATTATCAGGCAGTGTTGTGTTTTTTTTTGTCTTTTTGGGGGGGCTTTTTAGTGAATACACTGTTCATAGTAGGAAAAAAGAAGAAGTGGATGAACGAAGTCTCTCCTCATTGCTGTTGTTTTTCTCCTCAGATTCCAAGCGCTTCGGTATTGTGGGACTGCTGCCATGATTCATGCTGAATTATCAGGCAGTGTTGTGTTTTTTTTTGTCTTTTTGGGGGGCTTTTTAGTGAATACACTGTTCATAGTAGGAAAAAAAAAGTGGATGAACGCTCGCGAAGCACGGACGAAAAATGTCCAGTGAACAGTGAACACACTCAGAAGCTACAGGAACGACATGATCTGTTTTAGTATATTAGTAATTTGAAAATTTCCCTGGCTATAAAAGTTCATAATGGTCCCTCAATTTGTAAATATTGAGATAATAATGTTAAAAGATACATGTTTTCTTCATATTTTTTATTTCAAGGAGACAAAACAATTAAATAGATTTGATATATTTATTTGAACTTTCCATGGCACTAGCAGCTGTTTATGTGGAAAGATTCTTATTACAATTATGTTTTACTTAATTAACATTAATTTAGTAAAATCAAATGGCTTGTTTGATTTGTTGGCAGAAGTTTTCACAATTAAATATTTGTTTAGACAGGCATAATTTTTTCTTTATTTAACAAAAAAAAGGAAAGACTGGAATTTAATTTGTCTTCTCCGATTACATGTCGTTTGTAAGTACACAAAACTACAGGCACGTGGCTTGCTTTTTCAAAGCTACCATCGTATTTATTTTAGAATTGCCGGTATCATATAACATTTTAAATAAATAAGCATGGAATATAGGTTCATTATGGTGAGCAAACGAGAAAATGAATTTTCATATGAAGTAAAGAAGTCTAGCAAACCAACAACAATAATAATAATATTTAAAAATATTTTTAACCAAAACAATGCTGGTTCTAGTCTCTTTCTTTTTAAGTTTAATCCTTTAATGATCCAAACTTTTTTCAAGATCAAATTTGTTTTTCAAATTGGGTTTTAAAACTATATCTCATGTAGTATAAATATTTTTCATTGATCTCAAGTAATGTACATTCATGAGAATTGGGAGTAATTCACAAATTACGAGGATATATACAACCAATGGGCTTTGGTCTATTACCTTATCAGCCCACACCACATAACATTGAACCAAAGGTAGGCCCGATGTATTCTCTCGTTCAAACCCAAAATATCTCCTTTTCAAATCAATTTCAAACGCTCCATTATATAGCCGTTAGAAAGCAATAAACAACTCTCTCTCTCTCTCTCTCTCTAATCTAACGGCCATCAAATCTTGCCCTCTCATTTCAAACTTCAAATTCCCAATTTTAAACCCTAAAAATCTTTCACTTCTCGAATTTTCCTTTCCCAATTTCAATTTCAAGGCCAAGAAAATGACTGGTATTATATCTTCTCCGTCGATTGACTTCGATTCTTGATTATTATTTTATTGATTCTTGACTGATATAGATCGAAATTGTTCAATTTATCGCAGATCTGACGGTGGACATGATCGAAGAGATCTGCGATCGTATCCAAAATGTTCAAATCTCCGATTCCTGTCCTTCTCCTTCTTCTACGACAGGTTAAGAAAATAGCTTTAGTTTCTTTAAATATGAGTCGTTGCAATTGAAATAAAACTATGGTTTTTTTAACATTTTTGAATTATTAGAGATTAATTATTTAATTGCTGATTTGTTTTTTAATTTTTTTCCCTTTCTTCAGAGGAAATCACAGAGACAACTATTGAAGAAGGTATGTGAATTTTGTGTTAATTTCATTTCAGCCCTTCAACTTTAAAGAAATTTAAAATCGAGTCGTTCTTTGACTATTGCTCGTGTTCAAACATAAAAATTGTAATTGTAAATTAAGTGTTTGCTTTATTTTTTATCGAATTCAACTGTGACTATTGATTTCAATTGCTGGTATCTTTCTATTTCTAGGGTTTCTAAAATGCCAAATTTTTTTCTTTATCAAAAAATTAAAATTGGAAAAAAAGTTAAAATTGAGTCAAATTCGGCAGGAGTACAGTGGGACATTTTATATTCTCTATTGAACATGTTTTGATTCAAATTTAATTTTAATGGGTATTAAAAGAAAATTGAATTGTCAGGAGCAACTATTAATTCGGAGGAAGAGAACGAAAGTAGCAGAAACCGAGAGGGTTCTCCAACTCAAGGACACACGCTGCCAATTTTGCAGAAAGTTATCCATTTGAGCAATAAAATCCAGGTACAACTTTTTAGATGTATTGATGCTAATTTGAGGATGAGATGAATTAAGAACTTGGTTTCAGTGGAAATTAGCGAAGTCTTAAAACTCTTGTTCTTGAGCTATCAACATAGCTTACAAAAACATTGTTTTTGCCGGCAAATTAGGATCTTGAATCAAGCATGCTGATGGGTTTTTTTTTTTTTTTTTACTTTAGAATCTGAAGAAAGAACATGCAAGTCTTTCTGATCAAGTAAAGACTGCTAGGGATTCTGTACCTGGTCCTGACATTTTAGACAGTTTTCAGAAATTCAGTGAGTATTCAATAGTGAATTGACTTTGATTTCTTTTTTTCCTTAAATATTTACTTGCTAGAATATTGTTGACAGGTATTGAATATGAACTTTTAAAGAAGAAATATTTAAAAGAGTTGTCTGAGAGGAAACGACTTTACAATGAGGTGATCGAGCTTAAAGGGAACATCAAAGTCTTCTGTAGATGTAGACCACTAAATCAAGTCGAAATTACAAATGGTTCTAGCTATGTAGTTGAATTCGACTCCTCCATTGATAATGAGCTGCAAATCATTTCCTCTGATTCTTCCAAAAAGCAATTTAAGTTCGACCATGTTTTTAGGCCTGAGGATAACCAAGGTAATCTAAGTTTTTTCATTTATATATCTCTACTGTAGAGAACTTGTTACATGTCATTTGCATTATTGAAGCTTGTAATCTTTATCCTAATGATATGCAGAGGCTGTTTTTGCCCAAACTAAACCGATAGTCACTTCAGTGTTGGATGGCTACAATGTCTGCATATTTGCCTATGGGCAAACTGGTACTGGAAAGACGTTTACCATGGAGGGCAATCCAGAAAACAGGGGAGTCAACTACAGGACATTGGATGAGCTGTTTCGACTTTCGCAAGAAAGAAGTGGTGCTATGAGATATGAGCTGTTTGTTAGCATGTTGGAGGTTTACAATGAGAAGATAAAGGATCTCTTGGTTGAAAACTCCAACCAACCAACTAAAAAGTTAGTTTAGTTTTTTTATTAGATCTGTTAATCAAAATGTGTTCATTTGTGTCAAATTCTTTGGTTGCAAAAATTTTATACTGATAATTTGCTACAAGACTGATTTATGATTTTACTTCTAGAGGAGAGAAACTATAAATGTCATCCTAATTGCCAAGAAAAGTAGACTGTGGAAATTATTCAACAGCCGGATTTTCATTCGAATTCTGTTTTTTTTTTTGGAAATGATAACCGATAATGAATTGTTCTGGACGAATGAATGCTGATGAAATTTTAGTTTTGTCTATGCATGCACGAAGGTTGGAGATAAAGCAAACAGCTGAAGGAACACAAGAAGTCCCAGGACTTGTGGAAGCTCAGGTGAATGGCACGGAGGATGTGTGGGAGCTACTCAAGTCTGGAAGTCGTGCTAGATCTGTTGGATCAACCAGCGCTAATGAACTTAGCAGCCGTTCTCATTGGTAATATTGAAAGTTGCTGCTTCCTTTTTTTTAGTTTATTTCTTTGTCAAAACAATTGTTTTGTGAACATTGATTCTCGAAGTTCAAGAAGATTTTTTGGATTGATAAATCCCATCTTTACATGAATCAAGTTAATGGTTATGACAATGACCATAATATTGCTGCTTTGCAGTTTGCTGCGAGTAACAGTAAGAGGAGAGAATTTAGTAGATGGGCAGAAGACAAGAAGTCACCTTTGGATGGTCGATTTGGCTGGTAGTGAGCGCGTGGGAAAGATCGACGTTGAAGGTGAAAGATTGAAGGAATCACAATTCATTAATAAATCTCTTTCAGCACTTGGTGACGTTATCGCAGCTCTTGCATCCAAAACCTGTCACATTCCCTACAGGTGGATCTCATACACACCCTTGCAAACCTAGCAATCCAATTACCCCCTGTAAACCTCCTATCCAATTACCATACTAATGAAAAAATTCACTCTCTTTGCATATCAGGAACTCAAAGCTGACCCATATACTACAGAGCTCTCTTGGTGAGTCAACATATTTTATGTCACTGAACATTTTTTCTTACCTTTTTTTGTCAATGAAAGATGCTAAGTTTAACGTGAAACGCAGGAGGAGATTGCAAGACCTTAATGTTTGTCCAAATAAGCCCGAGCGCTGCTGACGTTGGAGAGACCATTTGTTCACTAAATTTTGCAAGTCGAGTGCGGGGGATTGAAAGTGGTCCTGCTCGCAAACAGGCTGATCTCGCTGAACTTTCCAAATACAAGCAAATGGTATGTATTCTTCTTGTACTTTGACGAAATTTCTTTCATTTCAGTTTATTTCGTCACGATTCAGATTTTTCTTTTTCTGGACTACATATAATCAGGTAGAAAAATTCAAGCATGATGAAAAGGAAACAAAGAAGTTACAGGATAGCTTGCAATCATTGCAGTTGAGGCTTGCTGCCAGAGAACATATCTGCAGAACTCTCCAAGAAAAGGTAATAATGGTGTCTGAGGTTCCATTTTCCATTTATTATTGTTATGGAACAAGTGGTAAATTACTTGAAACATTTTTTCTCCTGCTTTTATTATTCCCTAAATGGCTTCTGTATAATTTTCTGACTATACAAGTAACTCTTTTCTTGCAACAGGTTCGAGACCTCGAAAATCAGCTGGGCGAGGAAAGAAAAATCAGAATAAAACAAGAAACAAAAGCTTTTGCGGCTGCTGCTTCTCAATCTACAAAACAAGTAGCGGAGAAGAGCAAAACAGACAGAAAGCCACCTCTGGGTCCTTCAAAATTCAGGATGCCATTGCGAAGAATCACCAATTTCATGCCCCCGCCATCTCCCCTGCAGAAACAGAAAACCACCATTACTGGTTCTGCTGTATCTTCAATGCATGACAAAGAAAACAATTCGAGAGCCACAATGTCAGGGACAAATACAAAAGGCCTTATGAAACCCAGGCGAATGTCCGTCGCGGTCAGACCTCCTCCTCCAAAGTCAACGCAGATTTTCCAGCCAAAGAGACGTGTCTCCATTGCCACCTTCCGTCCCGAGCCAGCCTCAAACATAAGGACGCCGCCACTCCAAACCTCTCGATACAAGAACGGGAATAATGTAGTTTGCAGGCAGTCATTTCTCAGGGACCCAAAAAAGCCAAGGTATTCGAAGCTGTTTTATCCATTGCCAGAGTTCAGGTCTGCAGCATCGGAGATGACACCTTGTAGAAACAGTAGTAAGTTCATGGGCAGTCCTCCAACACAAGCAACAGGTTCGTGGAAGCCGAGGCACCCAACAGTAGTCGCACTGCAACGAAAATCTTTGGTGTGGAGTCCGCTCAAGTCGAGGAACATGCAAAAAGCCCGGAGATCATCTTTGTTGCCTTCTCTACCATCTACTAATGAGGTGCAATGAACCTTTTGTCTTCGTTGTCATTATATAGATATAGGAGTATTTTTTCTTCTTCTTCTTAATTTCCATCTTCTATCGTTTTTCCTGCATAGATTTCATCTTCTCCTCTGGATCTTAATCGCAATTGTATGCTTCTTGCTTACTCTATAACTCAATGTTCAGTGACTTTTTTATTCATCTTTCCTGCATCAAAGATTATCGTTTTCATCAGGATACGGATGAAATAAGTTTGTCCATGGACCTGTGAAATTATGATTTCATCCCCAAATTTGAATGCGCTTGTGTAAACAAATTATGAATATATAGATATAGGAGTGTATTTTCTCTCTCTTAATTTCCATCCTCTTATCTTTTTTCCTGCATAGATTTCATCTTCTACTCTGGATCTTAATCGCAATTGTATGCTTCTTGCTTACTCTATAACTCAATGTTCAGTGACTTTTTTATTCATCTCTCCTATATCAAAGATTATCGTTTTCATCAGGATACGGATGAGATAATTTGTTGTCCATGGACTTGTGAAATTATGATTTCATCCCCAAATTTGAATGTGCTTGTGCAAACAAACAATCATTTGCATGAATCATGGGATTTTTCCCAGGTTTGTGCTTTGTTAAAAAAAAAATTCTGATTTTTTATATATATTCTTAATCAAAAAGTTATTTTGAAAAACACCATTATCGTAATCTTAAACACATGAGTTCTCTGGTTTGAATAATAACGTGTATGTCTTATAAGAGTCTGTGATAACTGAAATTTTACTCGTTCACTTGAACCCTTAAAATATCATTGTTTTCTCGCATCCAAAATAATAATAATAATAATCTTAAACACACTTTGATATACAACAGCGGTAAACTCACATTCAATATCAAACAAAACATTGAGAATATGCTATTCACTATTAATTTTAAGTTTTTGAAATGCAACTCGGACTGGATTATATAATGTATTAGAATATTAGAATCTTAAAAGGGATAAATGCTTGACAAAAATGAGATATACCACTTAATTGATCCTACAAGATGAGCTGCAAGTGAAGAAAATTTTAAAACACATCCACGTCCGAAATAAAAAGTTGAGAATAGATTATATACGTAAAATTTAATTTTTATAAATAGAGCTTTAATTTGATATAATCTCAGACTCTTAAGAAGAAGAAAATCAAAACTCAACAAATAAAAATTGAGAATATACCACAGGTTTCGTTACTATGTGGTGTAGGTTAGGTTTGCATGAAGAAAAGGAATATTAAGGATGGCATGGCATAAAGAAAACCAAAGAGTTAAAGCAACAAGCATCCCATTAACCCTAGATTTTTGGCAAAAATCTCTAGATGGATCAATTTTTCTACTCAATAAATAAAAATAAGATCATGTTTGGAATTGTGTTTTAAAAACGCTTTTGAAAAAAAATTAAAAAAATTATTTTTATTTTTTATTTTAAATTAATATTTTTAGTGTTTTAGATCATTTTCATGTGTTTATGTCAAAAATAATTTTTAAAAAATAATAAATATTATTTTGATGCAATTCTGAACAAAATATACTTTAAAAAACAATCTCAACTACTTTCCCAAATAATCATTAACTATAAGACTCAATAAATGATATCACATGTTCGTTGGCAATTTACCATCAAAGGGTAAGCAATAGCTTCAAGTTAAAGAAAACAAATAATTGGGTTGATCTTCTTACTAGGAATGGGATTAAAACTGGTGAAAAATTGTTTATTGGGCAGTTTGTTGTAACTATATGATTTGTATAAAACTTAATTGAATAGAGATTTATTTTATTATGAAAAAATGGTCTAAGAATATTTCATTAGTTGAATTGATGAAAAAAATACATTTTATTTTATTTTATTTTGACAAGGAGATATAGAATTTTAGTGTTATTTTAATAGGTTATTTAAGAGTGTATGTTAAATTAAATTTCAATTAAAAATATTTGAAGTAGAAAATCAAGATAATTTCACTTTGACATTCCTAATTTATATTCTCTCATTGTCAATTGACCTCGCAATTAACCATATCCCAATTATTGTAACAACATTAAAATAAGAAAATAATATATGCATTATAATTGTATTTAGTATTGTGGTATGAATTATTTTTCAAAATGTCTTTAAAAATATTTAAATAATTAAGAATATTCAAGTATTTTTTTACTTGAAAATATATTTAAATAATTTTCTTAAAAAAATATTTTTAACATCAAAATAATGTCTCCCTTGCATAAATTTGAGAAACTTATTTATAGCTATTTAGAATTTTAGACATCATTTACCTAAATAGAATTATTTTACACTTAAATTTCCGTAACAAGGGTGAATTTATCCTCTCTCTCTCTCTCTCTCTCTCTGTTTGTGCGTGTCTGCTTTGTCTCCAAATAATTCACATCACATAAAGCTTGCTTTGCTAGCAACAAAGAAAAGAAAAATAGCAGCTCCATTGCCCCCCACAAATTCTGATAAAAATCCATGTCCTAAGCAGTTTGGCAGTTGGTAGTTAACTTAGCTTCAATGGCTACTTCAATCCCAAGCTGTTCCTTCTACTCCTACATGGCACCATCAACAATACCAAACAACTCAACCTCCACCACTCACTCTACCTTATCTTTTTCACACACTAACTCAAGTGGGATTTCACTTTGTACAAGAAACTCATCAAAAATCTTGGCCAAGTTTGAGAAATTCGAAGGTGATGATGCTTCTCAAGATAATCTCGAAGAGGCCATGGTGTTACAAGAGCAAGCACAAACTGTTCAGGAAGAAGACGACAGGCAATTCAGTTTCTTCTGTATACACAAAACTTTTTTTTTGTTTTGGGCTGCTTTTGCTTTTACCTCAAATTTGATTGAGCATAGCATTTAGTTCATGTAGAGACACAAAATCATAATGATACCCTTCTGTTTCTCTACTCCACTCAGTTGATCCTAGATCTTGGTTATCAGCTTAAGCCTGCAGTTTAGTGTAGTAACTTCAATGCATGTTCTATTCCATAAATCGAAAGAATGTTGAGTTTTAAATCTGTACCAGTCAAATTGGGTTATAGTTGATTTAGTGTTTTCCAAAGACCTATCGGTTCATTGAGTCATTCTTCCATCTGTGTATGTATCAATCTATAGAGAAAACTGTGATTTCTTGTAGCACTAGAAGCCAATTGCTCAGATTCAGTGAGATTGAGTCGGGAGGGAGAAGGTTTTCTGCATGACTAATATGCAATTACTTTGGATTTCTTGTCCATTATGTTATACTGTATTGGATAAGAAAAAGTTAACTGGATCAGTGGTATTAAGATCTTTCAGCATTCATGTTTACTGACTTGTAATTGTTAATGAACCATTTCACCTAAAAGCTCAAGCTTATACGTGAGGTCCCGGAATATGATTTATATTATTCTCTAACACACCCCCT
Organism: Salix arbutifolia; assembly: GCA_025169955.1. NCBI lineage: Eukaryota > Viridiplantae > Streptophyta > Magnoliopsida > Malpighiales > Salicaceae > Salix > Salix arbutifolia. The sequence continues at coordinate 1,607,769 of CM045914.1, forward strand.
CAAGTGAAAGCCCTTTGGGCTTGAAACTTACACACAACCCACACTACCTTGTGTTTGATTTTTATCAAATAGAATGGGGGTGGTGAGATTCGAACTCATGACCGCTGGGTCAATAAGGCTCTGATACCATGTTATGGAACCATCTCACCTAAAAGCTTAAGCTTGTAGGTGAGGTCCCGGAATATGATTTATATTATTCTCTAACAGTAATGCTTTATGTACTTCAGAGAAATGAAAGATTGCTGAGTGGTGATATTTTCTTCATGTTTCAGCTGCCTGCCTTCTGACTTGGAGGGTGCAGTCCGGCAATCTAGCCAAGCTAGTGCTTTGTTTGTGTCGTCAGGAGGAATGAGAGCCATAGTATGTGACAAAGGGAAATGTAATCTTATATTTTGAAGTTGAGATCATCTCTGTTTGGAATCACTATGTGATTTTTTGCAGTGTAGTTTTTTTTTTATAGTGCCATCCTTAAGGTCTAGTTAAGTGTAATCAAGAAACCAAAAACCTTAAATTTGTTCTACGGGACACTTCAGTAGGGTTTATCTGTCCAAACCCGAGTCTAAGAAGAGTTAAGAGAGAACATGAAACATTATTTTATTGCTGGAACTAGGAGCTTCAGTCTTAAACCTTTTTGCAAATCCTGAACTGTATCCTATCACCGAGCTTCACATCAATCAACTTTTTCAATCTGATCAAGAAACTTGACATTTAATCTGTCCAGGTTGAGCAAGTATAGAACATGGCTCAGTTCACTTTGTCTGCAAGTTTAAAGGGAAGATGATATCTGATTCTTGAATTTTTGTTGTGGTGGTGCAAATTTTTGCATTTATTGCATTTGAATCACTTAGTCTTCTCATTTTAATTGCTTTTTTTACCTTTCAAGTTTTTCTAACCCTCTAACACTTTCCAGGTCGAGCTCTTAATCCCCCAGCTTCAGTTTCTAGATGATGAAGGTGCACAGGCTGAGCTCTGGGAACTGTCAAGGCTTTTTTTGGATACACTTATCGAAGAAACAGGAAGTCAGGTATATTTTTACTTTAAAATATTCTTGATTATGAAATGTTCGACAAAGCCACCGTATATGAACAGAATTCTTTATTTATACTAATCACGAAAACAATGCAATCCAAGGATGATTAATTGCTAGAGGGAGATTGATGGCCAGCGGCGCCTGACTTCTTCCACTTTTATCTTTAGCCACCACGTTCTTGATTATGAACCTTGCTTACTGATATTCAATACTCAGAGAATCAAAGCCATTTTTCCAGATGCCGGTGCTGCTGCACTTCTGAAATACCAGTGGAAAGATGCAGCTTTTGGATTTTCAAGGTTGTTTCCACCATGTTGATGAAATACTCTTTTAAGTATTTAGTTCCTAAAATCTACCTTGACCAATTGAGTCTAGCATTTTATTGCACTGGACAGGCATATTAATTGCAGTGAAAGAGTTTCATAGTCGTTCCTTGTAAATATGAATCTGTACATTTTTAAAGGTTGTACACTTGTTTGAATAATTGATTCATGTTCTTGCATTTATGTCTGAGACTTTGTGCCTTTCTGTTTTACAGCTTAGGTGACCGGAAGCCTGTTCAGAGCGAAGATGACATTGTCGTTATGGTTGTTCCTGATTATCAGATGTTGGAAAAAGTGCAGAAAATTGTATCTGATCTATCAGATGATCCAGTATGTTACTAATGCTTACTTCTTCTTTCTTTCTTTTCTTCATCATGTTCATACACCTCAAGCTAGGAAGGATAGTTTATCTGATGGTACTTCCTCATATACTGCTAGCCAAGGCCTCTTATCATGTGGAACCCGCGTCTCATCAGTGAGGATGTAGGAGTTGGGATTAATGTACGGAATCTAAGGAGATACTTTCTGAGGTAATTTTTTTATTCATAAATTATTGCATTAGTCTGTGATTATGTGACAGTAATCCGCTGTATATCATCTATTTTGCAGCACATTCACAACAGTTTATTCAATGAGACCTCTGCCAGCCGGTGCTGTCTTTAGGTGTTATCCAGGGTAAGAGTCACTTGCCATTCAGAACATTTCCACCACCTTTAGGCACATTTGGTCTTAGCTATATGTTAGAGAATAATATAAATCGTATTATGAGGCTTCACCTAAAAGCTTAAGCTTTTAGGTGAGATGGTTCCTTAAAATAATATCAGAGTCTTGTTGACTCAGCAGTCACGAGTTCGAATCTTATCACCCCCATTCTATTTGATGAAAAAAACCAAGCACAAGGTAGTGTGGGCCCGTGTAAGTTTCAAGTCCAAAGGACTTTCACTTGAAAGTGTGTGTTAGAGAATAATATAAATCGTATTATGGGGTCTAATCTAAAAGTTTAATCTTTTAGGTGAGATAGTTTCTTAACACTATATGTAATATTCAGTCATATTTCCTGTCGTGCATTGACTCTCTCTGATAACTGCATGCACTCCTCATTTTCTCCACTCTAATCATTTCTAGGTTGTGGAAGGTCTTTTATGATGATAAAGATAGGCCAAACAGGTATCTTCTTGGACAAGAATTCGTAAGACGTCCAGATGCGGAAGAAATTGAGGTTAGTTACCACCCGAAAGTTTTGAAGTCCCTGCATTGAAATAGCTGGGAAAAACAAGATTCTAATGAAAAAATATGTATTTTGATTACTGGTTTTGGTTTTATCATCTGCAGCTAATATTTGGAAACACAGGAGAGAATTCTGAGCAGGGACCTTCTTTATTCAGCAAGGCAGCAGGCGTTTTCTCTTCACTAAACCGATTCATGAGAGCAATTTCCAAGTAGTTCCTGTGACCAGGGAATTAATTTGGAGGCTTGGATGCAGAAACCAAGTTTTGTTCCCTGCTAATATCTGTAGCATGGATTTATACACTGTTCAATATAAAATTCTTCACCCTTCAACCCGAGTTCCTTTTTTTTATTATGAGTATTAAGAAATTTTGGCTTGCAATGCCAACCATTACTTGTCACTTGAAAGTTTCACGATAACCTTCTTTGGTCTTACACTTTGCAGGAGCATAAATTCCATGATAACCTTCTGGTTTTCAGCTGCGTTGAACATAAAACACACAATCTCAAATCAAAAGACTGAATTCTGAAGAAATAATCTTATAGAGAGGAGGTCATAGGAAAAAGGTGTAATTTGTATATATTGCTGCAAGAAATAATCCTTCAGGACACTACAAACACCCTTCTACTCCATGCTTCCCTTATAATTATCTCACTGCAACATTTGAATGCGATCCAAAATGAAGAATACGTATTCTTTTTAATGAAATGATAACTAAACAAAAGCTTTAACACCTTGAATTTCATTCCCATCATCAAATACTGTTGTTGTCATAATCATATGATTTTTCTCTAGCCATGCTTAATCTGTCAAATCCCATTTCTTTCCAAGTATGCTGCAGCTCTCCCGTGACCAAAGAGATCGGTGGACGCCTTAGTGGGTTCTCTTCCGTGCACATCATCGCTGCATTTAGCACTTAAAGACAGCATTGCGCCAGCTTTTGTACATCACCACTTGCATCTCCTGGAAGTGCCTCCTGCTTCAATGACATGTCAAAATTTTCCAAAATACGGTGAGGAAATGCAGCACCCACCCACTTCCTTAGATCAAATCCATCTGAAAACATTTCGCTTGTTGGTTTCTTCCGCGTTATCAATTCAAGCAGCATGATGCCGAAGCTATATACATCTCCTCTAGATGATACTTCAGTACTCTCTCCATATTCTGTTAACAAACAACAAGAACTGTCAACAGATAAAAAAATAGAAATATATACATCCCTGTCAGATAAATCTTAATTCCCTGTCAGGTGAATGGAGCATGCAGACTAGTTTATACAAGTCAATGAATCATTACCACGAGCCGATCAGATGCATACCTGGAGGAATATAACCAACAGATCCTCGCAGAACGCCTTGTTGTGGCAGAATATTCAGTTGGTTCATCAGCAAAAATGAGCTTTCCTATTCCAAAATCAGGAACATGAGCCACCATATCATTGTCAAGAACAACATTTTGTGGTTTCAGATCACAGTGCAGGACTTGAGTTGAGCATCCCACATGAAGACACTCCAGAGCATCTGCAATATCCATTGCTATTCCTAATCTTTCGTTCAATGCCAATTGACAATTTTCTCCTTCGGATTCACTTGGATAAAGATGCTGTTCCTAGTTTCCATTACCTACAAACTCAAGGATAAGAGCCTGGAACTGTGAGCTCCAGATTGACCCAATCATTTAAACCGGATTCCGATGCTTAATTCCTGACAGAATTTGGCACTCCCTTTTTAGTTTTTTGAAACTCTGCCTATTGTCTTCATTTGGAACCTTAACCGCAACACAGGATATGCTATCACCAATACATGCTTTATAAACAGATCCAAAGTTTCCTCTCCCCAGGAAATTGGCATCATTGAAAACATTGGTTGCAATTTCAAGTTCTCGTCGAGTCAAATTTCGGCCTCTCTCACTAATCATCACAAATTCAAAATTCTGAGTACCTCGTACACTTGAATTATGCGGTGAATCATTAAATCAGAGACCTTGCCATCCTTATTAAGATCAGGATGAAATTGCTTCACCTTTATACACCAACAAAGCAAAATAATCAATGACATCAAATTTCACCTTTCAATGATCTCTGATCGGCTCAAATTAGATAACATCTACAAAAATCATGAGCACACACAAATCACAATCATCTTCAAACTCTCGCTAATCATCACAGTTTCAATTTCTCGTTGAGTCAAATTTCAGCCTCCAGAAGCACACCAAATCTGGAAGTATAAATGTTGACACTGCTTCACTGAGAGTTTCAATTTCAAAACCAATCTACATGTTTGGTTGAGGTCTTTGGTTGCTTCTTTGGCTTCCTAAACCGATTGTTCTCGAACCTAGCTTTAACGATAAGGGAATAAAGCAAGTCTGCCTCAGCTGAACAATCATGAGGCACCTCCAAGATACTGCATTATCAATCCATGCACAAATTAATGACAAGTCATAAGAAGTAAACCATAATGGATTGCAGGTGAAGTGGCTGTATTTTCTTTGTCGCGTCACTTCAAAGAGCCAATAGTTCATCAGCAAAATCTTCCAGGGACTGTTAAAAAATAGTTACCTGTCAAGAAATTCCTCAAGTATAACTCTCTGTGAAGGTGTAACATAATGAATACAGCTTCTGGGGCATTGACCAACTGCAAGCTGAACTTGGTAGTCTTCTCCATGCCCTGATTAAACAAATACCGAAGTGAAAACCGAAAATGTTAGTAAGAATTCATGTCCTTAATAGGCACTAAATCACACACCAACATTTCTTTGCCACATCTAACTCCAATCTATAGGATTATTACACTTTTGAACTGCAATTTTTTCATGTCTCATCTTTTTTCCTAGCTGCTTTTTCGTAGAGACAAGCTCAGAAAGACCCAGACACCAAAACATCTGATCACTAGATAGTAGACCAACCTTGAGATGTCGCTCGTGCAGTTCCAGTTGAAGAAGCATAAGTGAAGGCATGAGGGGCTCTTTGTACGCATGAATATGGACACCCTGCAAATATTTTGAATGGTACAGGTGAAAAACTCAAAAGGGCTCTGACCCGGTGATGGTCCTAACTAGGAAGTGAAGTGACATGGAGTTCATCGATAGTCTTGTTCCTCAACATGTAAGCTCGTGAAGATTTGAAACCCTAAACTCTCATTTCAGACAAGGTTAGAGCATGGCATATCTAGAATTAAAATCAATACCTTTGCCAACACAAAGAGCTTCATTAACGAAGATATCAAATGCCTCACACTCTGGCTCTTCAAATGGATCCAAACATTCCCTACCAATGCATCCCCAAGCATTTAGCAAGTCAAATAAAATGAAACAATAAAAGAAATTAATGGCAAAAATCCATCAAATTTCACCTTTCAATGATCTCTGATCGGCTCAAATTAGATAACATCTACAAAAATCATGAGCACACACAAATCACAATCATCTTCAAGCTCTCGCTAATCATCACAAATTCAAAATTCTGAGTACCTCGTACGCTTGAATTATGCGGCGAATCATTAAATCAGAGACCTTGCCATCCCTATTAAGATCAGGATGAAATTGCTTCACCTTTATACACCAACAAAGCAAAATAATCAATGACATTTAAATGAATGATCAACTATAAACATATATTATAATCAAACAACTACCACTAATCTTAGCCTTATCTTTATATTACATCAACTAAATCAAAGTAAATGTCTTAATACTTTAGCCCTGAAAGCTGCTTTGATCGCGGCAGAAGAGCAACCAGGCTCGATGCCAAGTACTGTGTAAGCTGAAGAAGTGGAGAGAGGGGAATCCTCTTCAGCCCTCCCTAAGCAATGAAGCCTGAACTTAGAAGAAGTTGAAAGAGAAGGGAATAAACGAAGTGGGTTTGTTTTGGAGGGAAAGTTGTGGCAGTTAATGGGATTTGTAACGGTTTTTTGAAATGGAGGAATTGGAGGGAGAGAACTGTAGAAACACAAGGACTCCATTTTTCTGCTCTGTGGTTGCGGGGGTGTTTTTACCTGCTTTTTAACCAACTACTGGTTCCAAAGAGATGGCGGTTGGGATTTTTTGTGTGTGTGGAGGGGAAAAAACGGTGCGTTTTGAAGGTTCTTCTTCTAGCATTAGTGATTTCTGACTTAGAAATTAATTGAAAAATTCAATTTAGTCCCAAACCTGTGTATCCATTCCCAAATGCATCTCAAACCTGTAAATTTTTCAATTATATCCCAATATTTTCTTATAAGTCTCAATTAACCCCTTTTGTCAATTCCTTTTAATAATCTAAGTTTAATGTGCAAATGTTTTGCACCAGTATAATCCTTTTGACGAAAATTTGAGAAAAAAATTATAAATGTTCACACTTTCGGTCTAATGTGCATATTTATTATACATACAGCTAAAACATAACACACATTCACTGTGCAAATTCTACTGTGCACACACACTCAGGCGCACTATTCATGTGCAGTTCGTCACGGTGAATCGCGGGTGTACATCTTCCTTTTTTTTTTTTAATTGTCAACAGTGTCTGTGCGAAATTAGCCCCCGAAAAAGACAAAAAACGCCGTCTTTTTCGGGGGCGGGACGGTCATTGACCGTAGCGGTCCGATCCGTCCCGGTTCGACCGGTCAGTTTTTTTCTTTTTTTTAATAGCAAATTGAACAGTGGACCGACGATTTCACCCCCCAAAAACGACAAAACCCACGCCTGCGTGTCAGGGGCGTTGACGTAATTGTACCATTTCTGTCCGCTGACATCTTCAGGGCGCATCGCCGGACGAGCCGTCTGTTGCAACGCTCACGCGTTCTTCTGGAGGCGCGTGCGGCCTCATACATAGTCGGAAAACGCCCAACCGGCGTCTACAATGCTTTTCAGGCATGTTCTCTTCCACATGGGGCGGCGCGTGTATCATTATGGTGTCCGTAGAAGTGTCAATGGTCGTTCGAATTTCCCCAACCAATTTCTCTCTCCTGCCTGCGCAAGATGACGTCAGCGAAGCTGTTTTTTGTCAAAGTTCATTTCAGTCCCTGAACGTTTGAATTTGTTTGTCTTGCCCTTATTGCTAATAAATGGGTTTTGATTTGTTTCAATTTTGTCCCTCAATGGAAATTGATTACGTTTTAAAGTTCCAGTTCAGTCCTCATTCTTTGAATTTTTCGGGGTGGGCTGAAATTCGAAATATTTTTGGTATCAAAGTTTTGATTGATTTCAATTTCATCCTTCCATGCAAATGTAGTATAAATCCTCAATATTTTAGGTACCAAAAGTTTGATTTTTTCCAATTCTATCCTTCTATGCAAGTTAATTATAAATTTCAGTTTAATTTCAGTCCCAGTTCTTTTAATTAAATATATTATTGCAAGTATATCAAATTAGTTATATATTTGTATAATTATGTCAAATTAAAATATATAAAACTAATATTATATTCAAATATTTAATGAATATTATCGCCTAAAAATATATATAGGGAGAGGAAAAATAACCTAGGATTTTTTTAATGACAGAAATTCATATCAGTATTCTTAAAGATATTTAATATAATAATACAATTAATAAATCTTATAAAAAAAAAATATTAGCTTCAAGGGTAAATTTTGTGCTCTTTTGTTTAAGTTTATTTCTTGAAATAAATTTTCAGTGTTTTGACTTTTTAATTATATATTTGTGTATTTATATCAAATTAAAATATGATAAACCAATTATATGTTCTAATATTTATTGAATATCATCACCTAAGAATATATAGAAAGAGAGAACAAAATAGCCTAAGATTATCCTTTAAATTATATATATTATTGAAATTATGTCAAATTAATTATATTTTGTATATTTATGTCAAATTAAAATATATAAAACTAATTATATGTTTGAATATTTATTGAATATTATCGCCTAAAAATTTATTGACAGAGAGGAAAAATGACCTATGATTTTTTGAAAGGCAGAAATTCATATCATGTTTTCTTAAATATATTTAATATAATAATATGATTAATAAATCTTATATAAAAAAAAATTGGCTTCAAAAATTAATTTTGTGCTCTTTTATGTAAGTTTATTTCTTTACAATGATTTCCAATGTTTTCATTTTTAATATTTTAAATATAATATTAATGCAAACAAAAATATCTCAAAAAAAAATGTTCACAAATTTACCTGCATTATGTACAAGTCAAATTAAAAAATAGACAAGTCACTTCCCGTTTTCATTAAACTGTTCTTTTTAGATGGCAAATAAATCATTATAACACACAAAAAATTTAAGTTTATGTTTGAAAAACAAATTATAATATTTTTTTTCTAATATGTTTGATATTTATTGAATATTATCGCCTAAAAATATATTAAGAGAGAGGAAAAATAACTTTGGATTTTTTAAGGACAAAAATTTATATCAGTATTCTTAAATATAATTACACTAATTAAATATTGAAATAATAAAATACAATACATATACAGGCAATTAATTTTCTACATAGAGAAAAAAAACCCGTCACATCGCCAATTATTTTGTTAATTATAGATAATAAGAGTTAATATTTTTTCTCAGGTTGCTGGAGTTCGAGTCCCCCTGCCACCGAAAATGATTTTTGAGTAAAGAACAGTGTTTTCTATTGTACATAGGTGTTCCACGTGTGTTTTTTTTCCAATCATTTCTTCGATAACTGGGGTGTCCGAGTCAGCTTATGCGCATCACAATAAATCTCTAAACTTAATTCTTTTTAACAATTTTCACTGCTTATTAATATTTGAAAATGTTTTTTCCTCTTCTTTTTGTCAGGCTTCTTTTTTTTTTATACTCGCGGTGTCCGAGTCAGTTTACACGCACCACAATTTTTTCCTCAAATATATATATTTTTTAGAACCGAGGTAGGTTACACGTGTCACGAATAATCCTTTGACATTGTCTTTTTATTTTTTTTCAACTTATTAAGTTTTTTTGAAAACTAGAATGTCCAAGCTAGCTTTCGTGCACCATGACTATTATTTCATACATAGCCAAAGGAGATGGCAATTTCAAACAGTGATTTCAAATGTGATTTTCATTTTTCATTACTATTTAAAAAAATTGATTGAACTATGATTCTGATGAGATATGACATAAGTGTTTCGTAATACGTTTAAAAATCGCTTTTCAACAAATTTTAATTTTTTCCAATTTCAACTTAAAAAAACTGTTTCTACATGATTTTAATGTGCTAATGTCAAAAATAATTTTCTAAAAATTAAAAAAAATACAAAACGTTAAAAATCAATTATTTTTTTACATATAAAAAAGCCCAGCGCAACGCGCAGGCATATCAACTCGTTTATGCGCTAAAGCAGAATCGATTTTGAAGAAAAATGGAGAAATATTTGGGATCAAACTGATAAAATTTATAGGTTCAAGTCTCAATTCATCAACAGACTCAATTCGGGGTCGTCGACTCAGCCCGAAACCTGGGTAATAGATAGGGTAGATCAACTTAAATTAGAGGACTCGATTTACAAAATTCACGCAGAGATTCAGCCTTTCTTCAGAATTCTAATGAATGATATCATATCAGTCCCCTTAATTTTCTTCATGGCTTAGTTTTCTAGCTAGTAATCAATCATCATTCATGAGCAATCACTTTTAATCTTGATTCACGTAAGAGAGAATGTATCTCTTATCTAGCACATAACCTTCATCGATCATGTGCCAATACAACCCGGCCAAAACTCCATAAATGATCTCGGCTTGTGGGTGCATTTTATCTTCGACAGCAAAGCTGTGCAGGTTATTTTCAATCTCAATCCAACTTATTCCAGTTTCTTTGGCAACGCACATTTCTTTCATTCTCTTAATAGTCTTTGCTCTTTCTTTCCATCTACCTTTAGAAGAATATATATTCGCCAACAAAATGTAAGGAGAAGGCTTCTCAGGTGCTGATAAAATTAACTGCTCAGCTGCATATTTCCCCATTAAAGGATCTGCATGAATGCCACAAGCTCCTAGCAATGCTTGCCAAACAAGCACATCAGGCTTCATAGGTAATCCCTCAATAAAAGTCTTAGCTTCATTAAGAAGCCCTGCTCGGCCTAACATGTCAACAACACAAGCATAGTGCTCCATTCTAGGAGTGAGCTTATGAACTTCCGTCATGGATTTTAAGAACTCCATGCCCTTTTCAACTAAGCCGACATGGCTACACGCATGAAGCAATGAGAGAAATGTAACATCTGTTGGCTCTACACCTTTCAATCTCATCTCTTCATATAAATGCAGTGCTCTAGAGCCATCCCCGTGACGAGCAAAAGCAGCTATCATAGAATTCCAAGAGACGGAGTTCATGCAAGGCATTCGACTGAAGACTTTGATTGAATCCTCCAAATCTCCACACTTCGAGTACATGTTAATAAGCCCATTGCCAACAAAGGGGTTAGAACCAAAGCTCCGTTTGATAACTAATGAATGAATTTGCTGGCCAAGACCCAAGGACGTATCCACACCAAAAACCCCAAGGATGGCTGAAACCATGTTGGGGTCAATCTCAGCTCCTGCCTCTAGCATTTTCACAAAAAAATGCCTAGCTTCTTCCTCAAACCCATTTTGTGCAAAACCCACAAGAATTACAGTCATGGAAACCTCATCAAGTTGTACTGCAGACTCAAAAATCTGCAAAGCATCTCCCATGCTTCCACATTTCGAATACATGTCCATTAGCGCACTTTCAATGCAGAAATCTGATTGAAGACCTAATTTCCATAATCGTCCATGAATTTGACACCCTTCTCTCAATGCCTGCAAACCAGAACATGCCATCAATGAACTCAAATAAGTCAAAGAATTCGGTTCAACCAGTCCATTAGTCATTTCCACAAACTTTCTCAAACTATCCCTGTATAATTCACTTTGTACTAGCCCTGATATAATTGCAGTCCAGGTAATAACATTCCTTTCAAGCATCTCATAAAAAACCTGCATTCCTGAACTAGAAAACCCACATTTAAAATAAGATGTTATCAACGCATTCCCTACACTTATTTCCCTCTGAAAACCATTTAAAACCGCCAAACAGTGCACCATCTTGTTAACAAAACCAAGCTCAGGCCTATCGCAAGCTGATAAAATGGTGGTCAAAGTGGCTTGATCTAGCCTATAAAAACCCAAGCTTTGCATCTGTTTAAAGAACCCAAAACTCGCATCAAAATTCCCATCTTTTAAAAAACCAGAAATCATTATATTACAAGACACGGTATCTCTGGTGAGCATTTCATCAAACAACTTGGCAGCATCGGTTAAGACCCCATTTTTTACGTACATAGAGAGGAGAGAATTCCAAATGACAATAGCATTTTGTTCTAGGGGGTTAAGGAATTCGTGGGTTTTGATTATAGAGGCATGGAGAGAAGAACCTAAATGAAGCTTACCTTCTCTTCCACATTTGGATAAGAGGTGGCTCATATCTACATGGTTGAGAAGAAAAGTTGAAGTCTTTGAAGATGGGGTGTGATAGATTTTTTCTTTGAATGGAGATGTCAAGGAGTTTGCCCATGGGGGAAGGTGGGAATTCAGTTTGTGGATTACCCATTTGGATTTCATCCATGAAAACTGGAAGCTGTAGACTACCACGTATTTGCGTTTTGAATTTTTGACCAGAGGGAAGCAAGGGTGTTGTTTGATAAATTTTGGCAAACCTCATTCTTCCCAATCTATCAATTCTAAATTATGCTAAGCTAAATATATTTTCAACCAAGTCCCTCAAGGATCAGGTTTTCTTAATTGAGTCCTTTCTATCCATGTATGTTAACATTTTACGTCATTTTATGCAATAAAATTAAATGACATAATTTTAAGAGGATCAGAAATTTCTTAATAGAGAAATTCTAACCATGTGTAATGAATTTAGACCGACGGATCTAAGTGAAAAATATTTGATAAAATAGAATAGAATCAGATTATATGCTAGGGATAAGATAGAGTGGAATTAGATTGTATGTAAGGATGGGAATAGCATTTAAACATAAATTTTAATCCAATAAATAGGCATAATTTTTAGACCGCCCGATTTTTGACAAGAGTTAACATAAGGTTATTGAGTTAATTATTTAATTAAAATAATATTATTTTATTTAATTATGTAGGGCTTAAACATATAGAGTTAATATCTTTTACGATTCAACATAAAATTATGTTAGGCTTTGTATTATAAATTTAGAGTAAAAAATAAATAAATAAATAAATAAAAATTCAAAAACAATTTTAAAACATAATGTAATCTATTTTCAGGTTCCAACTTCGGAATTGCCAGAAGGGCCTTTCCCTGGGGTCAGACTAGTCGATGATGACATGCAGACACGACAAAGGTCAGCTCAGCCTAGCAGTCCGGCTACAAGTACAAGCTGATGCTTGTAAAAGTGCCTGTTTAATCAAAAACATAAAAGGGCAAAGGCTTCGTTGTCTTTGACTTCTTTCCTCTCCATATCAAGAAATGAATCGAAAGTATATGAAAAAAGCACAGAAAACCACATCAAATGCTGAATGCAGTTCTTTGAAACAATCATTTACAATTGGAAATCAAAATATGTGGTAGTATTACGATATATAACCTCAAGCAATAGTCCTCAAGCAATCGTAAGTATAGAAAATGAATCTGAAAGCTCTCTGGCACCCCTGCCTTATCTTCGATGTCAGTTTTTACAAGCTTTGTGCTGAAGGAAATGAGACAAGTTTGAGAACATGAATTGAATCTTCTTCTTTTTTTATATTTGATTGATCTGAAAGACCACTAACAATCAAATGGAGAGGATGTAATCTTTACCGAGCTCAATAAACTTTGTGTCCACTATGGTAATTCCAGCCATGGAGTCTTATCCGTGGGGTAACACCTGGAGGAACTTCAAAAGATATCTTGATGGGCATCACCTCTCCGGGTACAAGTGAAAAGTAGTTGTCTGAGTAATGAACTGGGAGAATTCTTGAATCTTCTCCTTCCTTGTGGCCTGGTTTCGAAGCATGAACAGTGAAATATAGGAAAAAAGCAACTCCTTCATCAGAGCCATTAATTTCAGAAACCTGCAAATCATCATTTTCCCCTGAAATACGTCTGTAGATCCTCTGGAATAAACTAGCCTCCTGTTTTTTCTCAGCTGCGCTATTTACAGGCCCCAATGAGGCCATGTCAAAATCACCGTCACCAATTCTGGTGACAAAATTATTCTTGCAGGTTAAACTTTTTGAGTCTGGTTTTTTGGATTTGTTTTCGACGTGCATTTCCATTTCATAAGTGGACCCTTTGATAAAAGTGTTTGATGTAATCTTAAGGGGAACTCTCTTCTCCCTGTATGGCTCCAACAGTTTGTAGTCTCCACCAGGCAGATGCAACCAGTAAAAGTTCCTAGAAATAACCCCATAATCTGACATCTTGTAGAGCTTGAGAAGAAGAAAGTAGACTGGCTTTGGATTTTTTGATTTTGGATATTTCATCTCAAGTATGGGTACTGTTTTCTTTGATGGAACAGAGAGTTTTTCATGAACTACATAATACGGGCATGTTCCTTCAAGGTCCCATACCGATGCTTCTATGGCTACATCAGATAGTTGCTCTGACAGAGTATTAACAACCTGTTCATGGCAAGAGAAACCAGAGAAGTCAGATAAGTATTCCGGGAGCAAGAAGTGGATTGTGTCATGTGTAACACTGTAAGAGATGATGATTCAGTTGAAATTTTCAATTAGAAATGTGCTCCAAAAACCTGGAAACAATACGGTTCTAGTATGGTCATTTACCTCAATAAAATATGTAGCCAAATTTAGCTGGACATGGACTGGCTCTGCAGCGCTGCGACAGCCATAAAAACCTGCTGTTTGGTCATGGAGATGGTCATAAAACTGGCCTCTAAGACCTGTCCAAGGATTCTGAGTCTTCCAAATCAAAACACCAGTGTATTTGCTCCACATGCGGGACGTCCAGCCTTCCAATAGAGCTCTATATTGAATGTAGTTTACAAGCTGAGCCTGAGATGATGGTTTAAACAGGTCAGTACAACAACAACAACGAAGTCTTAATCCCAGACTAGTTGGGGTTGGCTATATGATCCTCTTTAACAATTCAGCAAGAACATAAACCAAACTTGTCTCAATAAAAAGTTTAAATCCTTTGGAACCACTTCCATTCATGGAAGTTTAAGTCCGTGTTTAAACAAGTGGATAGAGGCTTAAAAGAGATTTAAGAAATTGTAAATAGATGAAGATTTTATATACCTTCAAGCAAAAGTCATTAAGATCTGTTGGAGTCCCATATAGTAGAATCTGGTTGTGAACCTTGCCTGCTTTTGAATAAGGAATATATTTGTGGTATTCCCATATGGGGTTTGGTACTTCTTCTATGTACCCATTTGGAAGCTTCTTAAACAACGGAATTTTCCATCCTTCCGGAGGCATTGTAGCTTTTATGGTAGCAGCAACTGGCACTCCGACAGAACCAACCTCAGGATTGAATCCATAATTGTAAAAATCATCCTTGAAGAAACTTTCTGGGTATTGTATTTCATAAGGGCCATCAGTGAAGTCCCCCTTTCCATTTGCAAAGCCATCCCACATTGATCCTTGGATATAAATGCGTGTGCCATCAAGATAATCAGTAGGATCTTTCAAGCTTGCAGGCAGTTCTTGCGCAGACTTGCCAGTGTTATGGAGACTCTCAAAATGAGGATGGAGCTTCAGCTCATCCTTTAAAGCATCGTTGATGTCAGGTGGTGGAACTTGTTCGTTTCCACCCACCCAAAGAGCAAGACTAGGATGATTTCGTAGAAGCTTGACAGTGTCTCTTGCACATAGCATAAAAAGGTCATGGTCAAGTGGACCATTTGGGTTTGAAACGGGGACACCTCTTCCATCAACATCTCCAGTTATCCAAAATTCTTGCCACACCTACAAAATCAACCCGGCGTATGATTCATAGTTTAAAGACTAGGCCTACATGTCCCATTAACTTTGATTAGAAAAACACCAATCTAAGGTTGCACATTGGAATTCAAAGCAGGATGATAGGATTAGAAAAATCATTGTCCATGCAAGCAAAAAAAATTAATGATTTAAAGCCCAATTCGATGAATTGCAAGTCAAAATTCACTCTTGCATAGACATTTTCAAAACTTGATTGCATTAAATCAGAGAGAGAATTACCAGCAAACCATAGATGTCACAGTAATGATAGAACTCTGGCCTCTCAGCTAATCCACCACCCCAACAACGGATCATGTTAAAATTCATATCTGCATGGAACTTGATGTCTGTTTGGTAGCGTTTTTTAGAAAGCCTTAGCAACCCATCTGACAATATCCAATTACCACCGCGGATAAAAATAGGCTGCCCGTTGACCTTGAACAACCTGTTTAGCCCATGAGATAAATAACAGTCCTGGAACCTGAGGCCAGAGCTTTTATAATCAATTCATTACATAAAATTTACACATTAAATACCTTCCACCAGTTGCACTGTCAATATAGCTCTCAATTTTACGGAATCCATGCATATGGCTCCATGAGTCAGACTCTCCATACCCCTTTACATCAACAGTAATAGTGACATTGTATAATGCTTGCCTTCCCATTCCATTTGGCCACCATAAATTGGGCTTGTAGAAAAAAAGCTGCAAAATCATGCTGTTTAGAACTCAAAAAGACGTAATGGAAACCAAAATATTATACATGAAAATAGTTGAAAGTTGAGAACAATGGACAGTCCAAAAGCATGCGTATTCAACAGTGTATATCTGATTTTTATTAATTTTTTCATGGGTAAACTTAAAGGGCACTCACTATGTTTAACATATTGGCCTCGGTAGTACAGAACAAAAGACCGCTAACTCTTCATGCTTACATATAAATTGCAAATGTAAATGGAATTAAAAAACGGTGGTTAGTTTCCTCCACTTCATCCCTAATGAAGAATAAAATGCATCGTAGGAGGCCAGGAACTCCCACATTCTTCCAGCAACATTCACTGTTCATCTTATTAAAAGCAGAACTCTGTTTGTTATGAGAATGAAATTTGGATCTGGAACAATCACATGATTTTAGCAGTAAAAGATGTTCAAAAGGGAGGATAGTTATCCAAGGCAGACATAAAAATAAAAGAACAAAGAAGGGGAAAATAGAGTGGACATAAAAGTAATCCTATAGCAAAAAGGACAATAACAATGAACACAAAGAAATGCATTAAGGAACCTCACATGAGAATCAAGAGGATTATTCAAGTAAAAACAAATTTGCACTAGGTTAGGTTAATCAATAGGCTTTGAGGATTGAATTGAACATGTTTGGGCAAGAACAAGTCAACAAAAAATTTCTTGCCACAAACTACTCAAATAGATGGGTTGCCTTCAATAATCCCCAACTAGTCATGAAGACCATTATTATCCTCCAAAGTATTTCTTTAACTTAGAATGCAATGAGAGGGCAGTCTGTTCAGAACAACAAAAATAAATAATGTAATTCACCTGAGGAAATGTATGTTGAACACGATTTCCAGAGGGGATAGACAGATGTTGCGTCTGAAGATGCTCCACTATGCAAACACCTCCTTCAAGTTCTGATGTCACTTGGATGTTCAAATCACACTCGACAACCGAGGAACTTTTGTTTTCCAACTCAGTTGTGGTATGCAGATATATCCTCTTGTAACCATCACAAAATGTTGAAACCAAGTGGGGGTCTATTATTTTCACTGGCTGCATCAAATTGGAATGTATGAATATATAAGAATTCAAGCCTTCACACCTTATATTGATATGCTTCTCAAACGATATGAATCGTCAAATGTTACGAGGACATAAATGAGCACATCATGAAGGTCATGAAAGTAAATTCAACATGGAATTAGACTCACCCCGGTGATGGAAATCGATACTTCATCCCATATGCCAGTGTTTCTATCCCTGAAGTAATAGAAAGGAAGCATTAGTTTTCTCATTTACTCCTATAATATAGGTCTGAGATGTTTGCAGGAAAAAACTAGGTGTGAAAAAAGAATCTGAGGCAAACCATTGAAGAAAAAACATCATAAGCAGCACAAGTGGAAAAGAAAAATTATTTTTCTTTTCATCGTGAGCTTTTAAAATACAGCAACTTCTCTTTTCCCAATGCATAAGCGACTTTCTATCCTTATGGTAACCCACATCAAGAAAAAGGATTTGTATGGGGAATTACACTCTTCAATTCAAAAAAATAACCTTATAGGAGTCATCCAATCCCAACCCTCGACATATTGCGTGGTAACATCTTTTCCAATCTGAAATGAGAAAAATAAGGATAAGAATAATATTAAATGGATGTTAGCTTGAAATTTCTGCTCTCGTTAACTTGTCGGTTTACTTTCAGCTATTAACAACCCCAGGAAAATCAAAATATCTTTCTGTGGAAGTAGAAAACAGTAAGGAACAGGAAGAAGATAGAATTCATTAATGAGGACTACAGAAATGGTAATGCACCTCATGATCACCACCCTGCCCCCCTTCTGGGGGAATTGTACCAGGATGATCTGGAGGGTAAACCAGAACAGCAAGAAAGTTTTGACCATCAGGATGTAGAATATCAGTAACATCAAGAGAATGTCTTCGAAACATCCCCTTTGGCAAGATCTTCTTGTTTCCATTTAAATACAGTTCTGCCGAGTAATTGATTCCACGAAAATTCAGATCCAGATGTTGGTTTGCTGACTGTGAAATGTCAAGTAATTAGAGACGATCCATAGGAAGATTTAAAAATCAAGAATGAGATAACGAAAAGAAATAAAATGACAAAAGAAACTCAAATTTTCAGCAATGTTTAAATAAGCAGGTTATGCCTCTTCTGAGGTTACAAACAATGAACCAATCCAGTGTCCATATTGATCGATTACAGGATGTAGAATATAGAATGAAATACTTTGGGAGAAAATCCAAAATCAAGATATTTTCCAGTATACAAACCAAACCACAGTTTTAAGTCATAATTAACCCGAACAGACAGCAAAGTATTGCATACCAGCTTACACTGAAAAGTGGTGAAGAACCAGAATGTATAGTACTCCCTTCCAGAATCAGCTATATCAATAATCGCTTCGTTTTCTAACCCATAAAAAGGATCAGGAACAACTTTGTTCTTCACCAGGGTTCCCAAAACACTATAAAAAAAAAAAGGAAAAGATAAAAAGTAGCGCACATGTGTTAATCGCGTTGCTATTGATATTATTAGCAGATATTACATAAAGATAGATCCTGCACTAACTAAGCTGTAAGCTCATTAAACATAATTGCCATCATATTAACTATTTACGATTCAAAAATCTCAGCTACTAAGTTTACTAGCAGATGTTAAAGAAGGAAAAAAATCTGCACTAAATCAAGCTTATGAATTATAATTTTAACACTCATGTTAATTAATTACAATTCAGATAGTATTTACACACAATACAGTCACTTACCAAAAAAAAGGAAAAAAAAGGAAAAGAATCGGGTATTTACAGGGACAGGAAACTGGATTCAAAGAAATTTCAATACTCCCTAATTGATTACTGATATAATTCAGTGATTTGAGCCATCAAATAAGCTTAAAAAAGTTAAAACTAAGATGAGACATTACAGAATAATAAAGAACAATTGACCAATGAAGTCAACTGGGTCAACTGATAGAGCATTTTCTTATCAAACAGAAAACCGATTCCACCAACCAGTGACATCGAAATCCAAAAAAAACACAGAGGGACTACAAAAACACGATCCAATTCAAAGAAAAAAATGGGTTTCTCAAAAAGTAGCCAAATTCAAAGAAAGACAGCGAATTTAACAAAATGAAAAGCAAATTTTGAAAATTTGGTATCAATGCATTACGTTCCAGGAACAGCAGCTTCCATCCATGGCTTATTAGGACCAGTAGGAGAATGAGTGGTAGTGAGTTGGGTCCCACTGAGATGAACCTCGGTTGATCTAGCAGCTAACCATCCCGAATCAAGCACTGTCTTCCCTATCTCTGCCATTCACTTTTTCAAAAAATAATTATGAAGGAGTAATCCACTTCAGATCCTAGAAAAAGTGAAGGGAACTCCACGATTCTCAGGTAAAATGTAAGAGGAGAAAAGAGAAACGAAAGAGTAAAGACTTTCTCTCTCTCTCTGTTTATAGAGAGTCAGACAGAATAAATAAAAGACGTGTCTTGTGAGCTGTGTTTTGTTCTTCTATGTCTTCAAGACGGAGATTTCCATAGATTCTGTAGTTTACCCGTGTATCATCCGACAAGCCAGACAGGATGTCTTTTTTTATCGTGACTGGAAGCACATGGAATTTAATAATAAAATAAAAAATTGAAATAACAACAATAAAAACTTTGAAAAATATATTGTCATATGCAAAATTAAATTATCCTAGGAATTTTCTGATCCACCACCATATATATTAAGATTTATTTCACACTGTGTTTTAAAAATATTTAAAAATAAATAAATAAAATGTTTAATTTTGATATACAGAGAGGGATTTAGCTTGGGTTTTTTCGGTCAATTTGATTAATTTTAATTTATAGAATTACGCTAGGGTAGATGGTAATGGAGGATGGTGTCTATAGAGAAATCCATGATGCAATAATTCACTGAGTGATTTTGAAAATAAAAATTGATATATTATTATTTAGTTAAAATAAAAAAACTGAAAAATTTATATAAATCTCACATAATAAATTTATATAAATCTCACTTTTGAGTGTGGGGACATGCCTGTATTAGTCAATATCCCCTTTGCCCTTCATTTGAGTATTTTCTTCCACGAAGAAGAACAACGTTTCATATTTTGGGTGGACTTTTATGCAATGCATAATTTAGTTTGTGCAATTTGATAAGCTCATTATTATTATTATTATTATTATTATAACTATGAATGATATCCACTCAATACGAGATTTATGCTTAGATCTAAGAAACTATATGATATAGACTTGCTAATTAATTGTATGGCAATGGATTATTATTATTATTATTATTGTTAAAAAACAAAAAAAAACAATTGGGGTCAAGAATAAATGATAAAATAAAAAAAAATAAAAATTAGGATTTTGAACAGTTGACATAAAAAAAATATTGTATAACTATATTAGAAGGAGATCGCAAGATGAAATTGTGTTTTGATGAATATGATTGTAATCCTAATTATATCCCAGATGATTTATTACTAGATATTATAGTTCCCACAAATAGTCAGAAATACAGAAGTCTTCGCGTATAAATCTTATTCATAATAGTTTTGCAAGTAGTTTAATGGGAGAATAAAATGGAGTGTTCAATTTACTTGAATTATTAATTATATTTTGTTATTATGATTATTCAATCTAAAATATTTTAAAAAATAATATGTGTGTGTGTATGTTTATGCCCTTTAAAATAATTTTACAAGTTAACAGCAATATGAAAAGGATGGTAACCAAACACCAAAACCTGTTTTTCATTAAACCTCGGACTTATCCACAATTTTAACCAAACATTTCATTTTCATTTATGAATTGCAGCTAAAAGTGTTTTTCATGAAACTATTTTTTTTTTAAATCTCAACCACAACAGCAATCGCGATACCAAACACACCCTCAATCAATAATAAACGATCATGTTCGTAAAATTTCGAGAATATGGGCACAAAAATTAAAATAATTATATAAAAAAAATCCAAAAAAAGCAATTAAATGGAGGATTAAATTCAAAATAAAAATAAATAAATGAAAAGAATCTAATATTTTAAATTAAAAAAGAAATATAAAATTCATCGTTTATATATTTTTTTTAAAATATCATCTTGAATTTTTTAGTTAATTATATTTTTATTAGTCATTGAGATTATTCTTGAACCTATCACGTTAACTAAAGATCATATCAAATTAATGTTAAAAATATATATATTAAAAATCAAATTAACAATACTATTTTTTATTTTCTTAAAAAAAGAAGAAATTCGACTCCAAGAATCTAGATGGTTTTATTTAACTGGCACGACCATCTACAAGAATTAATGGGCCAGTAAACAAAAGCAAATGGACAGGAGAAGTGAAAACAAAAGCCCAATCAAAATCCACCCACACGACGGGGCCCAGTTCCACCCTAGCCAGCCCCTGAAGAGGAAACACTTTGGATTCGCATCGTGTTTCCCCCCCCGGTCCTTTTATGTTTTTGCAGTATTTTATTTTATTTTTATATGATTTTCTCAAGTTAGATAAATACAAGATTTGAATTTATCATTTATTTTATTTTTATATGATTTTCTCAAGTTAGATAAATACAAGATTTGAATTTATCATTTATTTTATTTTTCCTATTACTGAATAATTATGGTGTCAACAAACAAAAGTGATTCTCAATTTAATAAAATCAAATTACATTAAATTAAATTGAAATATTTAAAACTATAGATGCCGAATTTTGACACAGGACAAGTATTGGGCTAATTTTCGTGCAATTGTCAGGGACTGAATTGCATGAATATAAAAGAGTATTGAGCTGATTGATTCAGATAAATTTCGTTAAAATCTAATTAATTTAGAAAATAAATAAAATATTATTGTTTCAATAAAAATTATAAAGTCGAGTTTATATATTAATCCAGATTATTTTTTAAATTAATTTTTTTTAATGTTCTTACAAATTATATCAAACAGCAACGACGGGTCTCTCTTGCTGTCTATGTTTTCAGGAACAGCGAGAGTGTTATGTGTGATCAATAAACCAAAAGCAAAGACATCTAGACAAATATGAATATTTTTATGTAGATAAGGTTGGAGTGAAGTTAAATTTCTTTTTTAAAGTGTTTTTTTATTTAAAAATACATCAAAATAATATTTTTTATTTTTTAAAATTTACTTCTGATATCATCATATCAAAATGATATAAAAATATAATTTTTTTAATTTAAAATAATAATAAAAATTAATTTTTTCAAAACCACCTTTTCCAAACACCATGTGATCTTGGGCATTAGGTGATGGGCCACTTTGGATGTGATTTTGGATCAGGCACAAGGTAGGTTTATTCAACATAGTCAAGCCTATGCTTAGCCCTAGGCCCCTAGGCTTACTAATTGTTTTTTTTTTAAATTGATATATTTTAATTATTATTTTATTTTCAAAAATACAATAACAAAAACATCTCTAAGCTTTTTTTTTGGGTCGACTGTTTTTAGACTGTTTGAGAGTGCGATTGCGGTAGCTTTTCAAAGTGCTTATGGTATCGAAATACATCAAAATGATATTTTTTATTTTTTAAAAATCATTTTTGAAATTAACACATCAAAATGATCTAAAAACACCAAACTGCCGGTCTTTAAAATGTAAAAAAAAAAAAATCAAATTTCGGCCAAAAACAGTTACAATCGCAATGCCAAACGGGATCCGCTATTCATGAATGATTTTTTTTGTCAAATTGTGTACAAATCTATCAACTACATCCCCCACCCCCCCTCTCTCTATCAATCTAATTTATTAGCTCAACCACCTCCCCAACTGACTTGGCTGGGAAAAGAGTTGGTGACCTCCTAGTAATACATATTTGAGATTCAGGTTTTCTTTTTCCCATTTTACATAATTTTCTACATTTTAAAATCAATATTAAAAAATATAATTTTTAATTTTTTTCAAAAATATTTTCAAAACAAAAACCAAACATCTCGAAGTTCCTTCGGTTGCACCCATTCCTATGCATTCAGTGGAGACTTTTATACAGAAGGCACAAGGTTTTCTTGTTCTCTCGTCTGTTCCATTCCAAAACCTGCTGCTTTTCATTCCTCTGCCTCCCTCCCTCCCCGAAAGACGAGCTGTTTTTGCTCTGGAGCTCGAGTCGAGGTAGGTGAGCCCTCGTTTGGTTTTGTGGTACAAACTGCGTTTTGTTAAAAACGCAGTTTGTACCCCCATTTAAGTGTTTGGCAACTTTAAATTGATGGTGGGACCCATCAATTTAAAGTTGCCAAACCATGGTTTGCGGAAAGCAGGAATTTCCTGCTTTCCGCAAAACCGTGACCTGAGGGGGCGCTAAGCGCCCCCTCAGGTCTATATATAAATATATTTATATTTATTTATATTTATATATAAATATTTATATATATATTTATATTTATTTATATATAATTTTTATCTCGCAATTCTAATTTTATTTTAAATGATATTTTATGATTATTTTGGGATCGAAGAGCCCTTCACGTACAGATTTAGTTTGGATGAAATTACAAGTAGCTTGATGAAAAAATAAAAACAAGTGTCTAATTTACTTGAATTATTAATTATATATTATTATTATAATTATTAAATATTTAAAAAACAAATTTTAGATGATATTTTTCGATTGTTCCGGGATCGCAGAGACCTTCACGTATAGATTTAGTTCGTGATGAAATTACAAGTAGCTTGATGGAAAAATAAAAACAAGTGTCTAATTTACTTGAATTATTAATTATATTTTATTATTATAATTATTAAATAATGAAAAAACAATATATATATATATATATATATATATGTGTGTGTGTGTGTGTGTTCTTTAAAGTAATTTCACAAGTTGATAGCAATATGAAAAGCATGATAACCAAACATACGAAACTGTTTTTTATCAACCTCAAACTCAACCACAGTTTTAACCAAACACTTCGCTGCTTATTTTGAACCGCAGTAAAAGTGCTTTTTATGAAACTGCTTTTTTTCAACCTCAACCACAACAGCAACCGCAATACCAAACAGACCCTGAGTCTTGTTTGAGGTTTCCACGTGGGTACCATCGCATGTGATCAGTTCCAGATTATTTTAAAAAATAACCAATGCCGCGATTACACGCAAGCTCTTCGTATTCTAAACACCCCCAATAATGGTGGGCCCTGACCGGATATCTTGCCTTTAGAATTTAGATAATACTGTTCAGACCGCGATGGGGCCATGCGCTTAAAGCACAAACGGAGTAGCAAGTCACAACAACTCGATAAGCCATCAGCAGAAGCAAAATATAGCTGTTCTAGAATCACCCCGGATATCAGGAAATTGCCTTTATTTATCAATTAAGTCCTCATAAAATTAAAAGTATTTGAAATAAGTCCTCCAAGTGCCGTCATTGTCAGCAAATTTAATTGATTAATTTTATCAGAATTCACGTGGAAACAATTATTGACACGCCACATGGAAAAAAAATGAAGATAACTCTTAATTGTTTTTTAAAAGAAATATTTGACTGTAATGCTATATATGCTACCAACACCTCCGTTAAGGGTATATGAGAGTGTTTTTGTAAAATATTTTTGAAAAAAATTATTTTTTTAATATAATGATATCAAAAATAATTTTTTAAAATAAAAAATATTATATTAATATATTTTTAAACAAAAAAATATTTTAAAAAAAACATAAGCACACTCCGAGCACGAAAAACATGCAGATACTCCGAGCAGTAAAAATTGTTCAAAAATGATTTTAATAAGGTCAACATGTTCGTATAGGGACCACTTGATACTTTCTAAAAAGGACTAATTCGACATTTTCTAAGAAAACCGACCAAGGACCCACCTTATCTTTATCTACTTTACTGCCACGTTATCACCCGTCTTAATCTCCGTGCCCACCCGCCAAGACTACCATCTTCAATATATATTTACGACTTCCTGAATCGAACAAGCATATCATTTCCACTTACTTTCTTTCCCTCCAAACAAGCAAACACCAAAGCATCATTTTCCCGAGAAAATTATCTTTATTTTATTTCCATGGATTTACCGGCTCAACGTCGTCTCAAAGCTATCCAGAATCACGTCCTCTCTTCCACCATTGCCGATCAATCCGACCTCCAAGCTAACCTCACCTCCTCACAGTTCGTTGATCGTAATCTCTCTCTCTCGATGCTTGCTTATACCTGTTTATAAGTATTAACTTATGTTTCAAGTTTATAACATTTTTTTGATCGCTAGATTTTAGGCGCTAACTGATTTTGAATATATATTTTTTATTTTTCGCGATTTTGCGTTGTTTTTAAACTGTTTTAGTTAATTTAAGCTGTTAAATGCAGTTCCTAACTGTTTTTATTGCTTGCAAATAAGTAATTACTATCATTTGGATAATTTTTTATTTTTTTTACATATTTATGTGTTATTCTTTTAATGTTTTGGTGATTGGATTTATTGTTTTTTTTTCCTTGTTTTTATTTGCTGTGTAGGTCAACAATACAGTGTTTGTTTACCGGAGAAATTGCAAACAGGGAATTGGAATGTATATAGGTAAGCAATGCTTAATTTGCTTCCTGTTTTTTCTTTTTTTAGTTTAATTTCGACTAGTTTGAACCTAATTATTGTTTTTTATACTAATTAATTGGTTAAAAATTGCTTGATTATGAATTCTACTTGTTTATGTAATGGTAGATCTGCACGGTCACCAATGAAGATTGTAACCAGGTTTCACGATCACCCTGAGATCAAGACATTACATGATAACTTTGTGTAAGAATCTCAACTATTCATTTTATCTCGTATGCAGTTTAAAGGGTCTATAATTTTGAAATTGAAACATAAATGGTTTGGTCAATGAAAGAGTTTAAGAACAAATAGTTTTAAGGTGCTTATCATTTTAATTATTTTGTGTGTGTTTGTAGACATGCTGTTAAAACTTTTGGAGATTACAAGTACTTGGGCACACGAGCTCGGGCAGATGGAATGATTGGAGAGTGAGTTGTTGATTAATGGAATTTGATTCTGTATTTTTTTCATGTATTAAAAATTAAGGATAAAGCTAAATGACTTCTTTGTGTGTGGGTATGTTTTTCTTTTAATCATTTTGACTTTTTGTATATGAAAGGTATACATGGATGACATATGGAGAAGCTGGTGCAGCTCGGGAAGCGATAGGTTCTGCCCTTCGTTTTCATGGGTTACAAAAAGTGAGCAATTTTCTAGATAATTTGTATTTGTATTTTCTAGGAGTAATTTTTTTTCTTAAAAAAATGTGTGTAATTGTTTTGACATGGGCAAGTAGTATTTGATGTTCTGTAATCTGATACTTTGCTTGTGTGTTAGCTGACACTATGTAGCTTGCCACTTCAGTAATACTCAAATGAAAAATCATACAACCACGTGACATGTTACTTTTAATGTAGTTGCTTTGACATCAATTTGTATCTTGTGGAACAGGGAGCATGCATTGGACTCTATTTTATAAATAGACCAGAGTGGTTGATTGTGGATCACGCTTGTACAGCATATTCTTATATTTCGATTCCCTTATATGACACACTTGGTATGTACATGACTGATAAAAAATGCTTCTTTCTTGATACATTAGTCCTGTTCTTACAATGTCTGATTCTGTGCGCAGGTCCTGATGCAGTTAAGTATGTTGTGAATCATGCTGATGTGCAAGGTATCTTCTGTGTCCCAGAGACATTGAATACTGTGAGTTTAATCCTTCTACACGGTAGAACCCATGTCTTGCTAGTTAGCATCACCTGGGCTCTTAGTTCACTGGAAACCTCTTTTCCCATTCTGAAACAAGACTTAGATACATTTTGACTAGGTTGAAGGCCTGTACATTATGAAAAAAACTGACTTGCTGTGAATTATCTTTACTAAATCACGAGTTTTCTGTTCATGCTAAATGTGTTGAGTTTAACAAACATTGTTAGATGATAGGTTGTTAATAAATGAATCTAATTGTTATAAGACTTGTCTCAGGAGTCAGGCGACTCAGGTCTTCTAAGTACCTTTTCATTTCTCTCTCTCTCTCTGCATCTCTCTTCGTCTCCCTCTCTCATGCAACGGAAAAGGCTTAAATTTTCTTCTACTAATTTTTGTTGCATATTTTTCTGCTAGTTCATCTTGGGAAACAGGAGACATCCATACTCATTGCACTTGAATTGGCTGTTCTAGACTGTTCTCATAACATGAGATGATGATACAGTAATGGGTAGAACTTTCTGATACATAATTGCTAACTAAAGCTGGAATCCTGCGGCATACTTGTATTTGACTATGCTACATGTTCCATATCTCATGTGTATATGTAACCTATGAGCTTAGCAGAACTGATGTTAGCTTGATTTTAATTTGCAATGTGCCTCATGTTCTCTCCTGGAACTTGCAGTTGCTTAGCTTCATATCTGAGATTCCATCTGTACGACTTATAGTGGTATGTACTTCTATGGTCTCTACAAAAAGTTCCTAGTCAACTAAAGAATTCCATTGACCCTATTCTCATTCTGTGTTGTTTACTTTATGGCAGGTAGTGGGAGGTGTAGATGAACACTTACCATCACTTCCTTTGGCATCTGGAGTGAAGCTCAGATCATATACAAAACTGTTCAGCAAGGTAAGTTTTATTCTGAAACTTTGCCTTCCTTATTTTAAGTAGGGTAGCCATATGTGGCTAAAAATATTTGGTATGTGGACCATATTAGAACTGTATAACTTGCGACAAGGAATCCCTGTTTTAAACTTGAATCTCTTTGAAATTCCTTCTAGAATTTTTTGATTGTTGGTTGTTGTTCTTAAGAAAAACATTAAGTACTTGGTTGATTTGACTTGGATGGTTTTTGTTCTTCAGATGGCTAATGAATCATTGTCTCCCGTGGTTTAAAAATAAGTGATCCCATTCTCTACTTATGTTTTTTGCAATGAGAATTTGACAATATAAACTGAACAAGCCAAACTGTTAGGATTATGTTGACGAGTTTAATAAATCAATTGCTTTTCCAGTTTAGCGATACATGTACTTTCTTTTGTGTGTTTCTAATGCTTATTATGTTAGATATTTATCAACAATCCTCATAATATTAGCAATAGTTTGATCGTGGACAAGATTTCTACCTTAATTTAAAACTCCTAAATTGAAATTGAGAATGGCTTTGCAAAAATGTTTCTCATCAAATTTTTTACAGTAGATCAGCTTTATATCTTAATTCAAAATCCACAACCAGACTGGTCAATTCTCAATCTGCAATGCGATAGAAACTGAGCATTTCTGTGCTTAACTTAGAGAAAATCATGTCACCTTCCAAATGGTTTTTATTTTAGGGCCGCAGTAGCCTGCAACCTTTTATCCCTCCTAAACCTGAGGATGTTGCCACCATATGCTATACGAGTGGTACTACTGGCACACCAAAGGTAAGATGCATGTTTTTTGAAATATGGTTCTCAGCTTTTGCTGCTACTGTCTCTTTTCCACAATGACTGGCCTTGTATTTCTCTGGAAGGGAGTTGTCTTGACACATAACAACTTAATTTCAAGTGTTGCTGGTTTCTGCATGGCAATCAAATTCAATCCCACAGACATGTAAGTTTCATCTTCAATTCATATTAGGACTCTGTTGAAAGATAATTTATATACTTTTCTGATTTGACTTTTTTTTTTAATCTTTTGCAGTTATATATCCTATCTTCCTTTGGCGCACATATATGAACGGAGTAATCAGATCTTGTTAGTTTACTATGGTGTTGCTATTGGATTCTACCAGGGAGTATGTGACATTTCTGTGAGACACACACACACACATGTTGTCATGACTCCAATTCCTATCTTAGGGATTAGTTAAAGAGTTTTTGTGGTTTGGCCTAGTTCAAGAATGCTGTAGTGAGGTAGAAAACTTTGCCAGGGAGATTTTATAGTTAAGTCATTATGCATAGTAAATAGGTTCTATCATAGTTTTCTTGGGCACAGTAGTCCAAAAGATATCTTGTTAGGGGACTATCTTCTGATCTGATATATTGGTGTCACAGATGTTCTGAGCATGAAATAACCCCTGTAATGAAACTACACATACATTTCAAGAAACTAAAGATGAAACGTAGGTCTGCAGTCAATACAAATATCTCTTTTTAATGCTTACCTAGGTACATTTTGGGTGTCTTCATGCAAACACATTTGTGGCTTAGTTTCTTGAACTTGCAGGACAATTTGAAATTGCTGGATGATTTGGCTGCTTTAAGACCAACACTATTTTGTAGTGTTCCTCGGCTGTATAACCGTATATATGATGGGTAAGATTGTGCCTTAGGAGCGCATAATTTATATCGTTATAATCTTTATGGTCATTCAGGCATGTTTGATAAATTTGATTGTCTCAGAATCATAAATGCGGTGAAAAGTTCTGGGGTTTTAAAGGAGAGGCTATTTAGAGCTGCCTACAACTCTCAGAAGCAAGCATTGATGAGTGGTATGTATAGCCAATGACTAGTTTTTAACGTTATAGTTGATATCTTCTCATTGATGAGTGGTATGTATAGCCAATGACTAGTTGTTTAGTCAACCTACAACTCTACAAAAGTGTTTTTTTTTCTTAACAATTATTTAAGCCCAAAACACTGAAGTTCTAATAGTAGATTATAAACCTGACCGCTACATTCCTTAAATAGGAGGTAGATAATGTGTGGAGTCATATTTCTTGTTGTTAATGTTTAATATCAATGCTTCAGGCCAGAATCGATCAGCAATGTGGGACCGATTGGTATTTAACAAAATAAAGGAAAAACTTGGAGGACGAGTGAAGTTTATGGGATCAGGTGCTTCACCTTTATCTCCAGATGTAATGGACTTTCTGAGGGTGTAAGTCAATTCCTAACCTAATGCATTATTATATTTGAATCTGTCTCTCTTGTGTGTGCACGTGCATTTCTTTTTTTTGTTGGGAAAGGGGGGTGGGGTGGAATGCATCATCAATAACTTAGATATTTGCTTCAAACTTCTCATGGTTTATAGGTGCTTTGGCTGTCAAGTACTTGAGGGATATGGGATGACTGAGACTTCTTGTGTCATCAGCAGTGTGGACCAGGGTGACAATTTATCTGGCCATGTTGGGTCTCCCAATCCTGCCTGCGGTAAGTGCTACATACCTGGTTGATGATAGCATAATAAGTTTGCCATCTACATTCGCTGGTATATGAAATTATAGCATTGGTCAGTAATTAAAACATGTAGCTAGTTGATAAATATCAATTTTAGTTGGTGCCCCATAGTTTTATCGTTTGTAAATCTGATGCTAACACAAGAAATAATGAATTTCAAAGATGGCCATCACAATTACATCCTTTTATTTGTACAAAACATCTTGTGCCTTGAAATCGCCTTGATAAAAAGGATTCTAGAAAAGAAAGGATTGACTAGGTGAATTGGTGTGATGTAAACATCCTTATGCTATATGAAGAATAGAATTTTCGTTACGGGGCTTTAGTAGTAGTTTAGCTGAAACTGTTGGAAAGATGCTTTAAATGAAAAAGAACAGGAATGAGCAGGAAGGAAAGCATAAGAGAAAAAACCCTTACTGATTAATATTATAAAAAATGCTGATTATTGACTATTAGTGGATGATTCACCAAAAACAAATAATTACTATTTGGTTGGGGAAGCTTAGTGGGCTAAAAACATTTACAAGAGAAGTTCTAGGAAATTCATAATTATGGCTTAGAACTCAAGTCTCATAGAACTTTTGTATTTTAGTGAAAATGTTAGGACCACTTTGATTTCCTGGTACCAAGTAGTTGGTCTGAGTGCTTGGTTTTATTCATGGTGCTAGGGTAGTCCATCTACTGAACTTAATCATTTGAAGTCAAGGGGCTGTTTAATGTATGATCATTTTGCATGATGATCAGCAGATGTGGGCCATTTTTTTTTCTATAAAAAAATTGTATTTTCTGACTTTTTAAATGATTGTTTTATACATATAAAAAATCATGTTAATTGAAAAGTTCATGTATACATATAATCAAATAAATTGAGAACTATATCTGCTAATAAACATGGAAAAAATCATTAACAATAACTAAAAATATAATTGAAAAATCAAGAGACATGTATAAATAAAAAAATTTAATCTCACAAGACTGGATTATCCGGTTGTGCTCGTTGAATTTGTTTATAAAATTTATTTTTTTATTCAATCAAATGATGATAGAAGTAGACACACATTAAATTGATTGAATAAAATAGAAGAAAAAAATTTATGTAAGGTTGCATGTATTAGAAATATTATCTAAAAATAAATATTTTTTATTTTCAAAAATAAAGTTAATCTATATAAAAGATAAAAAAATTATAGATGAATCACAATGATTTTTTCAAAAACTAAATACACATAATACCATAAAGAAATTCTATAAAAAAGGCTAATTTAAAAATAAAATAAAAATTACATAGAAGGGATATTAATTGAAGCATAAGAAAATAAACATTAAAAAACGATTTCAATTAAAAAAACAATATCATAAAAAATAGCTCAAATGTTGTGGCTTAATTTGTCAAACTCTTGTTTCGGGTCATGGAATTTATTGGATTCAATAATTTTCTTATTAAATTTATATTCAATCTTCAAAAAAAAAAAAAAAACACAGAAGAGAGCCAATATAGGCCGAGCTCTTGGGGCCATGGCCCATGCATATTTGTCCATTACAAGCAAAAAATCGTGCTCGCGGATTGACCTTGAAGCCTAGGCCTGCGTGCCTGACATTTTTTTTACAGTCATCAACCCTTATCTTTTCTTGAAAAAAAATACACAAACAACACATTTGCCTGTGAGCGTAAATTCAGGCCACCTAGTTGTGGCTGGAAAATTGGGGCAACCTCTATTTTATTGAGAAAACCCAATTTATAAATCATTTCAAACCAAAAACACCTCATCAATGCCCTTTAAACACCCATAAACCAATCTATAAACTCAAAATACATAAAAAAGGTCCAAAAATATGAAATCAATCTGTGTTAGATTTATCTTTCTCGTAGAAATACTGATGTTCAAAACAACCACAATTAAGCTACTCACATCTAATGGAACCTGTGGATACCAATTTTTTTTTTTTTTTGGTGGTTGGAAATGACTTGATCGACTACTCGCTCTCATCGATGAAATCCAGTGATTCTTCTCTCTTCTTTTTCTAACCAGAGATTTAAAAATAACAAAAATAATTTTTTGTACAAAATATGATTTTATTTGAATTAAGGGACCTAAATCATATACTTTGCGTTATTTTTAAAGTTTAAAAATTTAAGTGTATTTTTACATTATCTCTGGCATGCCATTTATGTTTGATGTTTTTTTAATTTGGTCCCATATTCTTTCAATTCCACCATTGCTTAAAAAATCCAAATCAATTGTTCTGCTGTAGTGTTCCAAAATATAACATTAAGAACCAAAATGAAAATTTTAAAAATAAACAATGTCACTCACAGTGTTTTGTGAGGGAACGAACAATGCCTGCTGCAGTGTTCACTCTACGCGTTTTAGTTTTTAAGTTAATTTTTAACTCTAGTACTTCTTGAGTTTATATGTGCACATGACTAATTTATGGCCTATTCGGGATATGATGATTTCTTTTAGATTTTCTGACATACTTGATTCATGATGAAAAATATAATTTCGAAACCCAGCATAAGGCCATTTATGACCTTTTCAGGAAAGATTCTGAAGTGATTGTTGGAAAATTACATCATGAAATTCCTACTAGAAATTGTTTATCCTCTATCTTGTGTGCCTGGCCAGTTAGAGTGTAAGTTTGTTATCTATAATGATTCACATTTGTATTCATCTTTCAGAAATAAAACTGGTGGATGTTCCTGAAATGAATTACACCTCTGAGGATCAGCCTCATCCTCGTGGAGAGATCTGTGTTAGGGGTCCCACTATCTTCCAAGGCTACTACAAAGCCGAAGTCCAAATGTAATCAACTTCAGTATCCTATTAGATTTCGTTACTGTGCAAATGATTAGTCTACCTGACTGCTTGCTTAATTGGACAGGAGAGAAGTAATAGATGATGATGGTTGGTTGCATACAGGAGACATTGGTTCGTGGTTACCCGGAGGCCGGCTCAAGATTATTGATAGGTTGGTTGTTTACCTTGGTTTTGTGTGGAAAGATGATTATTTTTATTATGTTGTGCTTTTAGTTTCTATTAATTGAAATGTACTTTTAATATCTTAATATCAGTTGTCGATGTCTTTCTAGCAATACCAACTATATTGATTGAAGTTTGAATCCTGTCACCTTATTGAAACTGTCAGTTAATTTATGACAGGAAAAAGAATATTTTCAAGTTGGCGCAGGGTGAGTACATTGCACCGGAGAAGGTTGAGAATGTGTATACAAAATGCAGATATGTTTCCCAGTGTTTTATATATGGTAAGAGCATGGGTTTTACATTGAATATCAAACTTCTCAGTTATGATTTATTCCCTGATGGCTTAATTTGCTTGTAGGTGATAGCTTCAACTCTTCATTAGTGGCTGTAGTTGCAGTGGAGCCAGATGTTTTGAGAGATTGGGCTGCGTCTGAAGGGATCAAGGTTGTTGGTTAATTTATTATTTAATTTTCTGGTGGTGAGAAATTTCACTCTGGGAAGTCTAGTCAGGAGTCTTTTTTGAGCGTTATAAAATGAAAGAACTTTCGGTTGGGATTCTACTGGTTGCTATTAAACCTAAATGATTGATTCTGGCCATAATTTACTTCATGCTACTCAGATTATCGATGATTTCTTTTGTCAGAAGCATGATAAGAGCAAACTCAGCGTACAATAGATTGAAATGTTGCATCTTTATCTATTACAAATTATTAATAGATGTAAATCTCAATTTATTGTCAATCACTATTGTCTGCAAATGTTTTCTTTAACAAGGTCTAGTGGTTTAGAACACCTCTTACTCAATTTTGTGAATGCACATTTTCCATGAATGCCACTGGTCAAACTCAACTTATTTCACTGTTGACTGTTAAGATATCATGACAGACTAGATTCTTGAAAGTGGATTGGTCTCCTTAAATACTGTGCCTAGAATTCTTTTCGTGACTGTACGGTATGTTGAGATCATTAATGACCAAACAGCACTGCTTTGCGGTTTTCGTCATTTTTTCTTGTGCAGTACGATGATTTAGGACAATTATGCAATGATCCAAGAGCAAGGGCTGCAGTTTTAGCTGACATGGATCTGATTGGAAAGGAAGCACAGGTAGCGTTTTTAGACAATTATGCTTTGTAACCCTTCAATCTGCATTTCCTTCTATTTATTTTAACTCGCTTACAAAAGCACAGTTGAGAGGTTTTGAATTTGCAAAAGCTGTAACTTTGGTGCCCGAACCATTCACCATGGAGAACGGACTACTCACGCCAACATTCAAGGTAAAGCTGTCACAAAACATTTTATCTCAGATAACCTTTAGGCCTGGATAATCCCTCGATACATATTTTGGATTATATGAGTGGTTATAACTTACAAGCTTTCATATCATCTTTCTTACGCATGCCACTTGTAGCACCAAAATGTGACAGCAATTGGGCGGAGAATTTCTTCTGTGTTTTGATCTGGGTAACCTTGCAGGTCAAGAGGCCTCAAGCGAAGGAATACTTTGCCAAAGCAATATCGAACATGTACGCCGAGCTTTCCGCATCGGATCCAAAGCTGCTGAAGTTGTAAAGAGTTCACCATATTTGCACCACAGAGAAAAGAGCATTCCATTTGATTCTTTGATCTTGACCACTTGCAACTCACAGAAAAAAAAAGAAAAAAAAAGTAGCTGACTGTTCCTCAACTGGTGGCCGAAGATGGTGATCATGCAAGGATGAAATCAGCTGCTGTCGTCATGTATTTTGAGTTCCGCCGGTTTGTATCTATTAACAGAAAATCAGGTACATACAAAAACATAGAATCTTTTATCATTCGTGATTTCTTTAAAAACATTAGTAGATATGGAGGATGTTTCGTGGTTCTCTTGGTCTGCTGGGCAGATGATTCTTGCTATACGTACCCGCACTTTGAACCTGGGTTTACGAGTGCCCCGTTTCGTGGCTTCAGCGGGCTCTGTGAAAGCATGCTGTTTGTCTTTGATATGTATGTATTTTTTCAGACTTGTCTGTTTGATCTGTGAACGATATGCTAGAAATTCTACGTTACTTTGTAGATTGTATTTTTTTTTTCTATAATAAAAAATAAAATAAACTTTATAGTATATAACCAAGTATTACTAAAAACCTTTTCACGTTTACATCCTCACAAATTAATAGAAACTAATTCAAGCGGGGGAAACATGGTAGCTGCCAACATTGTTTATTAGTTACTTTATTCAATTTAGTTCTCAAACTCTTTTTTTACACAATTTAGTTTTTTTGAGTCTAAATCAGCACCCCGTTGCATATTCTTTTGGAAGAAAAGGTTGGATTAAAAGTCAAAGGATCAAAGTGAAAATAATGGGTAAATAAGTGGTGTCTTTGAATTTCATATAAAAAATTATTTCCATCCCTCATCCTTTTAGGTTTATAGACAATCGGCCCCTTTAATTTTTCAAAATTCAACTATGGCCGTGCCAAGCTGCTTATGCCGATAGCCGGACGTGGGACAGCAACTACCTTACATTTGCTTAGTGAAATCGATAAAGAATGGCGTCCTCCTCTTGCATGCAACCCTAAGAACCAAGTTATCTTTCACTTGAAAAATGGAATTGCTACTGGTCCAGTGGATGCTGCTAGATTAAAGCATCCACTGAGCTGAGCCATGGCCATATATACCAAGCTGTTTAAGCCGACAGTGGAACGTTGGACAATCACGACCTTGAATTTGATTAATGAAATCAATAAAGAATGGTGTCGTCCTTCTCTTGCAACCCTATAAGCAGTTAACGCTATCTATCTTCATCTTCGAAAATGGGAACGCAAACACATGCAAAAGCGAAATATTCAGTTGATAGCATCCACTGGAGCAGTGGCACTGCCAATCATTTTTAAATATTTAATAGTTAGTTTGATTTTATTTTTGAATACGAGTAAACCTTACTCTCCTGAAAACGTGTTTTATGGGTTCATATGAGCAAGTAAAATCTTGGTTGTCCCTGACTCTTACAGAAAGTGTACGTCCTGACTCAAACTCGAAACCTGTTATACAGATTATCAGCTCTCTGTCATCACGTCACGTGAATTGAGGACAATAGTTAATTTGATTAGTAGAATCAAGAATGCAATTCCAAACACATGAAAAAAAAAGATTCCTAGCTAACTTATAGTTTCTCTTTTTTTATAGATAAAAAATAAATGTTAGAATACTACTAGTTAAACGAGTGAGGTTGATTAGTGTAAAAAAACACTCTTTCTTGGCCTAAAGATTCAAATGGAGATCCCTTTTTATTTCAAGAATTTGATCTCATTTTAAAACCATTTAATAGGTTTTAGGGTTGTTGACGGGTTTATGGACGCTGTACGAATGAGTCCGAGGTCTCTTTTTTATGCAACCGGTGAAAAAATGGCGTTTTGGAAAGCCATGGAAACCTACCCTTGATTCTCTGATAACAATCTGATCGTCGAAAGAGAGAGAAAAGACGGCATGTCATTTCTTTATTTCTCTTAAAAAAAATAATTAAAACAAGCGCATAGGCCTCCCAAGCACGTCATATCTGTCCATGGTTTAAGAGCTTCATCTAGGCTTCTCTGAAGAAGAAGAGTTTAGTACTGCAACCCTAGATTTTATGGGCTAGAATCCAGCACCCTCTTCTGGCCTAACTCTTGCAACTGATATGGACATCGAATAAGTCCAGCTTTGCAAACTTACTTTAGAGTTTCATTACGAAATTGCGCAGCCATTAATAAGCACCTTCAAATTATGAAAAAAGGAGTTTGATGATGAATCGAGTAGCAATTTTGAAACAAATCTCTTATGGAGAGCATATCAAGTGAGTCTCCTTTAAGGAATACACTTAAATTTACTTTTCCCCTTTCGTTGTCGTCTACCACGCTGCTCGGCAAATTGTTTTAACTTCAGGTGTCCCTTGTTTGATGTTTGGTTTCGAGGAAAATCTTCCCCAGATTTGGAAATTTCATTCGAGGAAAGAAAGGAAATCAAGAAAGTGATCAATACAAAAGGGTCTAGAATTCTAATTACTGGGCATAATAGCCATTCGTACACTGAGACTTAGGCTTAGCCCAAAAGATGGTATCATAAGTTTTTTTATTTTGCAATCAAGCCCTGTATTGAATAATGCCAACAATTGCATGTACACAGCCATTTCCTAAGCTTTT
Source organism: Salix arbutifolia (assembly GCA_025169955.1). NCBI lineage: Eukaryota > Viridiplantae > Streptophyta > Magnoliopsida > Malpighiales > Salicaceae > Salix > Salix arbutifolia. Next base: position 1,645,298 of record CM045914.1, read on the forward strand.
CATACAAACAGGAATGGTTTCCCTTGAATCCTCAAAGAAGCCTACTTCTGAAAGCTTTACCAACAGCTGCATGCATTAAAAAAAACCACACAAATTTCCTCAAATCCCACTTCATATTTCAACCAATCAATATTCATGTAGAAAAAACAGCTCTGTAAAGTACAAACGATACCTTATATTATATGTACAGATAACTCGTAACTTAACAATCCAAAAGAAACAATGGATGGACAGGACAAGATCACTGTTTGACAAGCGGTTGTGTGTTATTCCAAAGCCATTCACTGGCAGAACCATCCAGCAGCGGTGAAACCTGCGAGTCTCAATGGTTAGGGTAATTGTAAATGCACAACCACAATGACTAACCATCTGCCAAAATAAAATTGCAAAAAAAAGAAGATGAAGAAGAAAAGGCTTAATGAGTTGTGCAAGATTGATTGGAGAAATGGACTGTGCCCACAAGCAATTCAGGTTTCAGCCTCGTTGATGAGAAGCACGGATTGAACTAAAACAGTGTCAACAGATTCATAGACCAACTTCTAAGTTACAGATAAAGAAACATCAATGCTTTTCTTTCTTCTCCATTTCTCTTACGATACAATCAGTTATGTGAATGTAAATTTTAACAACAATAGAAGCATACGGCTGTTTACAATATTGGTTGATGTGTACTTGCCTTTTCCCAAACTTGCGCGTGGTAATTATTGAGCCAATCAACCTCCGCAACAGAGAGCAGGGACAAATCTACTAATTTAGTCTGCAATGACAAGTAACAGAAGTTCAGGACATGCAAGAAATGGAATATAATAACCGCTCCGTAAAAAATAAATCAAGGGATTGAGTGTCTCCCAAAACACAAAATTCGAAAGATAAAAGCTACAATATATAAATAAATAAAAATCAAGATGAGAGATAATAAGATAGCAAATAAAATCAATTATTGTAGCAACCTAAGAAAGGTTATATTCTCACTTTAACTTAAGTTCTGGCCGAGGTTCAATTTCTCTGTTGTGGTGCAAACAAAGGAAAATTCTATACTTTTGTCTCTTTGACAACTTCACAATTCACACGTTAAACTTTACCAGGTGATCACTAGCATACCTGGATGGGGACGTAAGTGAGTTTTTCAAATCCCAAATACTCTATTCCTCCATAGCGGTTTGGGGTGTCAACCTCTTTAACACAAAGGAGATTCTGCAAGAAGAGAACCAAGATTAAACACAAGAAAATGCATAAATAATGAGGAATAGGTTATGTATCAACCATTCAGCAGAACAGTTGACATAGGCAACAAATATCAACTGTACCATCAACATTATCCAGATAATTGTACAAACAAGGGCAAGCGAGTACATATGTCCAAGTGTGTTTGCAAGGGGTATGAATGTTCACAGGGGTATATGGAGTGTGCCAAGGCATATACTCAACTAAACTAGTAGAATATACAACTCTAGGGCTGGCTTCACGAGTCCCCCTAAACTTTGTGTGTCTACCAAGGATGACATGAATATATGAGCAGTGGACATTTCTACAAAGAAATAAGCCTACTGCCCATCCAATCATGACACGAAACAAAAGAGAATTCAAACAAGTTTCCCAACCACTAACTCAAGTTTTACAGCAAATAAAAATATTGAAAAAGTATGACTATCAAGTATACAGAATTCCTGAGTGTGAATGACAGAGAAACAATGCTTCCTTCAAACTACATTAATTACGTGGTTGTTCTGCATCTATTAGTATTACAGTACAGATTCTCTCTTTTCTATCACTGTATTTATGGTGCATGATCCATGAGCAAAAAATAGCATTAAGACTCCAACCAAGAGATACAAGATGCATGATAAAAATGAAACGGACAAACTCATTATTAGAGTTAAGCAATCAAGTGATGTTGTAGCTACGGTAGATTTTCTAATCCAAGGAGATGTAGCTGGATTATGATAGTACCTCAATTCGAATCCCAAAAGCATGATCTTCATAGTACCCTGGTTCATTGCTTACAATCATTCCTTTCTGCAAGGGAGTAATATTTCCGTATCGAAAGCTAATACTTTGAGGACCTTCATGAACATTTAATGCTGCTCCCACACCATGCCCAGTACCTAAAAGATTGAAGGAAGGAGCAAGTGAATTAAAACTTTATTCTTCCTCCTCAAATCAAGTCAGAAATGTATCCCCTCATAAAATTTCCCTTCACAGATTAAGTCCAGTAATAAATTGGCAGGACAAGTACCATGCCGGTAATCAAGCCCTATCTTCCAAAGAGATGAACGGGCAAATGCGTCCAATACAAAACCAGGGGTATTTTCAGGGAAAACTGCCTGATCCAGAGCTATATGACCCTGAAATGTCATAGTTCATTAGAAGATATCAAATTGATCGATATTCATTGTATATAAATCATAGAGACATATGTATCCAAAGTGGTATGCTTTAGAGAGGGAGGGAGGATTTTAAAGCATAAATCTTATCAGTCTAAATAATGATTTTGTAACCTATGATGCCAAATTATCTGTTCCCTTCAAAGCCCCATCATATGGTGCAACTCTGGGCATGTATTATGTAGGAATTAGACCAAAAAAGACCCAGCACCTGCAAAACCCGAGTGAAGCATTCCTTTTCTCGTGCAGTCGGTTCCCCAAAGTGAACTGTCCTTGTTACATCAGTTGTTCCGTCAACATATTGAGCTCCACTATCTAATAAAAAGAGCTTTTTTGGATCCACAACACTACAACTGTCTGGTTCAGGTTTGTAGTGTATGATAGCACCATTTGCTCCAGAACCTGCAAGATCAGATCATCCTAATAATGAAACAGATTATAATAATGATCCTTTTCAATATGTTCCGAGTTACAAAAGGATGAAAAGTCAATATACCACTTATTGTATCAAAACTAGTATCAATGAAACCAGCCTGCTTTGAACGGAATTCAAGAAGTTTGTCTGCAACATCTACCTCTGTTAGTTTCACCTCCTTGTCAACTTCCTCTTCCAGCCAGACCCAAAACTGTGCCAGAGCAGCTGCATCCCTGCATATTAAGTATCACATTGAGCATGTGTCATAAACATCATCAGCCATTAATTTTTGGTAATAATTATACAAACAGGTATAGAGCTGAAGATGCAGATGCTTTTCATCCTTAAAGAATCATTAACCTGTGCTCGCTTACTATCTTTTGTTGAAATTTCATCCAAAGCATGATATCATTCTTACTAAGAATTCCACAAATCTGGGTTGATAAACAGCAGGCATGACGAAAAAATTCTCAAGGTTAACAAAACCATATAATTTTATTCAACCCATTTAAGATGGTGTATACTAACAAGACGTGGATGAGGCTTCATTTTTCAAGATAATTTTATTGATAGTTCTTCCAAGGAGGATAGAGAATCAAATTAGTAAATGCAGAAAAGACAACAGCTTTTACTTCATGTAATTGCGTATAAAACTGCTTGGAAGATTTGACCTTTGAAGGATAACACAATTTTCAATCTCAGTTTTTAAGGCATGCTAATTAATACAACATTCAAATGTGGAATAGACAGTAACATACAAGGCAGCTTTTACAACCATGAACACAAAATAGATTCCAATGACAGGTAAGTACCTTAAGTGAGAATTGTGCATGCCTTCTAACTCAGCATGATTTTTCACAGCTTTTGCCAGAGAGATAGGTGATGCCCTGTAAACTCCAGAAGGCCCCCAAGATTGATCATTGGAACCATTATGTAAGTTACCTTTACGATCACTTACATGGGTTTCAAAATGCCTATCACAGGCAGACTTATATGTGTTGACTATAGCAGCATTAACTGAAGATGTATCAAACCAGAGTTCAGCCCCTTTTGCAGCCAAACTGATTGAGAGAAAAAATACATATTTCAGAGTATGGTCACATAATAAACCTGTCAGCATATATAAGAAGAAGCAAGTCCAATTCCAGTTCCAGAGACAAAACACACATTCTAGACTATGGCACACATCTGTATGGGCATCAATGTACATATTATGAACATGGCACACTTCATTTTGTCTCACAGGCACCAGTTTAACATAGGCATATAAAACATTGACAGCAAGGCTAGTCGTCAATGGCAAAGGCACAAGAATTGTTGTGCACATGTGAAAACCATTCATCAATAGAAACAAGGTTCTTTAAGCATGAACATATAGAGAGTAACTCCTACCTAACAATATCCAGCAATAATACTGGAATGTTTCCAGTGCTGCTGGAAAGGGAAAGGCTAGAGTATTTACCTTTCTACCTCAGAAAGGATGGTGTCATATGGCTTCAATTCAACACCTGCATTCTCCAGATGATTCAACACTTCTGGCGTGACTTTAGAGTTGTCTACAAATAATTTGGCTCCATCAACCTCTACTATCAAGTACGCATACATAACAGGTGAATGAGGAACATCGCTTCCTCTCTGTAGAATAAACAGACACACCGATCACCATTTAGAAATAACAAGTACAGAAGTAGGAAGTATAATTGAACGGCCAACTTAAAATTGTACTCTTCCTTTGTGTAAGTTTGACAAATTGATAAAAAATCCAGAATACAATGGCACTGCCATTATTTTAGATTAGTTTTGAAGTTGCAAAGACTACAGTAATGTAAGGATAAGGTTTGCAAGCACCTCTGCTGCTGCAATGTTTAAGAGAACATGTCCAAAAAAGAAGGGGTGGAGGTAGTTACCAAATTCAGCAGCCAGGCAATTTCATCAAGCATGGAAACAATGATTGCAGATGAACAAGTATCAAGGAGCTCGGACCTCAGGAAAGACAGCTTTGATGCAACATCTACACCAGCATATTTTAGTTCATGTACTCTTATTGGTTTGTTTGGAGGCATTGGCCTAGATCCCTTCCATATTTCATCCACGAGATTTGGATTGTACAAGTAAACCAATTTGTGATTTTTCTTAGCTATTGCTTCTTTCAATTCCTCAGCAGCATCAAAAGAGAAAAGAAACTGCTCCCTTCACAAAGTCAAAGACATGACATCATACACTGGCAAGGTTGAAGAATGATAATGCATATCATAACTAAAACAATGGTTCTAGACACAAAGAAATTGGGTTGAAGGAATGATTAGAACAATTAACATTTGGATAGCAAATCATTCCAATTGAAGGAAAAAAGCCTGCAAGCAAAATCCGCACATGCTCCCATGCAGAAACAGAAAATGATTCAGCATGTACTGAAAAACAATGAATGATGATCAAATAATGAATACCAGAACTTCAATGTAAATTTACACCAGAAACAAAAAACAAGAAACTAGGGGAATTCAATTTGACGAGGTTGAGAAATTGCTCACAGGATCAACGCCAACTTTGGCCCCAGGAGCCAAAACATCATTAAGCCATTCGCTTGTTGTCGGGACTCCAGGATTACCAGCCCGCATGAGAATCCAATTAGAATTCAATTGCTTCTCAGCCTAATCATAAAAGGAAAAGAAAAATTACAACTACTATTTCTTCTCCATACTTTAATTAAAAATAAACTATTCTTTCAAACCTGAAGAAAATATCGACCATCTGTCCAAAGTGCTGCCTTCTCCTTTGTGACAACAACAGTGCCAGCACTACCAGTGAACCCTGATATATACGCCCTCCGCATATAGCATTCAGCAATGAATTCACTCTAGCAACCACAATGGGAAAGGCTAATTAGAAATAGTTAAAAAGCCCGAATAATATCGCAGTAATGCACAAGCAGGACAATCCTAAAGCATATCCAGCAAATGCAGATGCTCTAGTATAAATAATTCATTAATAACCTTCAAAAAATACAAAATTAGCTAACACTAGTGATTAATAAGCTGAACTATTATAATTCAACAAACTAACACAAAGGGGATAATTCCATTCTCGTAAAAAATCCAAATTCTACTACTAAAAACACCGGAAAGCACCATTTTTTCAATACGATAATATAAAACAAAACATCCCATTTCACTTTAAACAAAAATACACCAAAAACAAACTTTAGCAACATATCATAAATTCCCAGCATGCACCACTACAACTTCAAATCACTACGACATTCAAACACCAATACAAATGCATAAAAAATCCAAAACACAATCGAGTTCTAATAACAAATACACCAAAACAGAAACCCAAATAAAAGGTTTTCCTAAAAAAGTTCTTACTTGGTGAGCATCCTGAGAAGGTATAATATAAGCATCAATACCAATCCCAGGCCTGGAAAACAACTCACGTAGAGCTTGAAGCTTCTTGTCCGGTTCCGACTTTTTTGCACGGTTCCATCTAATTTGTGAAGATGGTTTTGCAGAGACAGGAGGGCTAGTACAATTTCTGATAAAAGTAGGAACTTTAGTGAAATTTGTGTGAAATCCTTGATGGGTTGTTTTAAAATTTGAAAAAAAGGAACTAGGAATTAAAAGTTTATGAGAGAGAAAGCGAGATGAAGCTGAGAGAGAGAGAGAATGCATCACTGCTGGTGATGAGATTGAGTGCATGTTAGAGAAACTCACAGAGAGAATTGAAGGAAAAGATAAGGTCTTTTCAGTGTAAAGGGCAATAAAGTTCACTCCTTTTTATTTTCTTGCAGAAAATCATGATGACACCCCATAAACGACACCCTGTTTAGGATCTTTTTGGGTTAACTACAGATTAGTTCTGAGACTATAGATTATTTCGATTATGCTACCTAATGATTACTATTTTCACATTTTAGTTCCCCTTCATTTTCCATTCATAAAACTTGGCGGAGAGATGGTTTATTTATCTTTCAAGTCATCAGACGACTAATTTGGAAGCAAACAAATTACTTACACACGCTCTAGTTTATGTATAAAATCTGAAAAACTATTTAATCTAAGATTTATTAAGAATATCATAATCATTAAAATATTTTTTTTATAAAATATTAATTAATTCAATATCTATTTTTTAAAGAAGAAAAGACAAGTTATATTATAATTAAAATAATATATATTATTTTTTCCCCTATTCATAATACTTTTTTAAGTCGATTCTAGTGAGTTTTTGAATGAAAAATAGAAAGTTATTAAGTTGTGTTTATAATAACTAGCTTGTGTTTTTTTCATTATTTCTTATGAATTTTTTTTATTAAAGATATACTTTGGCATGAAATATTTTATTATAAATAAATTCTTAGTTAATAATTTAATATAAACTAGAGGGTGAATATTAATATATTCCACTATCCTTTTTCAAGCCAATCAAAAGATTATATCGGTGGAATGATAACAGTTGGATGGTACAATTACAAGAAGATTTAGTTTGATGATTAATTTGAAATATTCACCATAGATAGAGACTGAGATGTAAGTATAACTTTTTTTCAAAATGCGATAACCTCTTCAACATTCCTCCCTGTTTTTACTTTTGTAGTGTAACTTGCAGTTCCCGATCGATAGATCTCTTCTTGTCTCTCAACATTAACAATGGCAATAATCACAGAGGAAGCAGAAATACAACCTCAAAATGGCCGAGAATCAACAGAGGAGCCAACTTCACCTTCCAAAGATCCAAAACCAAAGCCAAAACCAAAGCCAATGACACATACTAAACCACAAACACAAGCACAGACACAGACACGAAACAACCCTTTTGTTTTCTGGTTCTATTTCACTGTCTCAGTCTCATTTGTCACTTTTTTAGCTATTGGTTTGTCCTCTCTCTATTCAAATCCAGACCCCAAAAGTTTCTTCCTTTCTCTCTCCACCCCACTACGCCAACACTACTCAAAAGGGCGTACAATTAAAGTCCAATTAGCTCAAAACCAGCCATCAAGTGAAGTTTTTGTGTTAGAGAGTGGTAAATTTGCGAGTGAAAAAGTTGTGATTGTTCACGGGTTGGGTTTAAGTTCATTTTCTTTTAGGAAAGTTGTAGACCTTTTGGGTTCAAAAGGGGTTCATGGGGTTGTGTTTGATTTACCTGGAAATGGGTTTTCTGAAAAGTCTATGGAAGCTAGTGAAGAGAGAGGAAATGGGGTCTTAGAGAGGTTTAAGGATGCCTATGCATTGATTAAAGAAAAGGGTATTTTTTGGGCATTTGATAACATGGTTGAAACTGGACAGATTCCGTACGAGGAGATTGTGTCTCATTATAGTGAAAAAAGGAGTATTGTTAAGCCTATTGTATTGGGTAGTGAAGAGACGGGCTCGGTTTTAGGCCAAGTGATCGAGACATTGGGGTTAGCTCCTGTGCATTTGATTTTGCACGATTCGAGCTTAGGAATGGTGGGGAATTGGGTTTCGAAAAATTCAGGATCGATTAGGAGTGTGACTCTGGTTGATACAGGGTTGAGACCGGCTTTGCCTTTGTGTGTTCTGGAAGTGCCAGTGGTCAGAGAGGTGGTTTTAGGCGTTAATTTTGTGTACGAATGGTTGATTAGAATGTACTGCTCAAGGGGGATTGGTGGTTTGGATGTGGCGGCAAATAGAATGATGTTGAATGGGAGGGATGGGAGGAGATCTGTTGTGGCTACAGGCAAGAAATTGAATTCAAGTTTTGATATTGCAGAATGGGGTGGTTTGGATGGGATAAAGGGTATCCCAATGCAGGTTGTTTGGTGTAGTAGCTGGTCAAAAGAATGGAGCGAGGAGGGACGTAAGGTAGCCACTGCGCTTCCGCAGGCTAAATTTGTCACACACTCTGGTGGGCGCTGGCCTCAGGTGAGAATTCTTACTGTGCTGTATTGTATGTTTTTAACTGTGTATGGTGATTTGTGAGAGCATGAATTTTAAATTTTATTTTACAATGAATGCTTTTGGACATCGCATCATGCTTGGTGAAATGGTTCTATATGAACGCATGGACCAATGGCTAATCTTGGATCTTGTTTAGTTTGACAGATAGCTAGATTGAACGGCATATAACAATGTGTATAGGTTAATACCTATTCTCGAATCATCTGTAACTATTTAGTATAGGTGGAAATTGGGGTTAGTAGAGACTTTGGTAGCTGGACTATGTTACATCTTAGAGCTCCCTACAATCAGGTCCAAATTATTGAACTATTGAATGACATATGCAACGTGCTTGGAGCCAACATCAATGAAAAATGACCGCTTGCCTAAGTTTCTCAAACATGTTCTTGGTTCTAACCAGATGGAACTAGGAAACATTTTTTTGGATGATTAGATCCATTTTCTAGATGTTATTTAAATTTGTTCTTCTTAACTCTCCTTGCCCCTAATTGATGAAAAGAGCAAATTGCCTGCTTTGTCAAAACTGTCCTCCCATTTCAATGAGATGGTTCCAAATTCTGCATCTTCTTACAACAAGATTTCCAAAAAACATAACCTCACAGGTCTTGGAAAAGAGTTTCATAAAAAAGTGTTAGGTTTTCTACAAGATTTACCTGGTTTTTCACTGAAAAAATTGTACTTGATCTTGGCTTTTATAATGGTTCTGTTTGTCGACCATGTTATTGGTCGAGGAATTAGAATTTATCTGGGTGCACGTGACCATGTAGTGTTTTGACTAATAAGAGGAAAGCACAAGTAACCCAAAGCCTCCTTTACCTGTCTTCTCAATTTTCGTTTCATTTTTTTAATTCGCCATTTTAACTTATTTTTGTTCTTCTCTACTGGAGACCTTGAACCTATCATGTGACGGAGAGAGAACATAATTTAACTTTCTTGTCTGGAGAAATGCATGTAATGGAGGGAATGATATGATGACGGCTAAATCTGCAAATTTTAATCTCTATACTTGATTGATCTTAGACATTGAGTGGTTTGACAGAGCTCAAACATACACAGTATCTCTTATGTAGTAATCGTTTGAATGTCGAGTTCAACCAATTGTTGAATCAGTTGTGGCCATTTAGTACAGGTTGAAGTAGATTGTAGTTGAGCATTGCTGGTAGTTTCTAGAGATGCCTGCTTTTAGTTGCACTGAAGACTGCTGATTGATGTATAAGATTGGTTTGGAGCTGACTTCGATGAACAGTGACTTCCTACTATTTCATGAACAGATTGCATCACCAACCATGATGATTTGATTTGAGGTTCTAGATATGTTCTTCTTGAATCACCTCATCCCTATTTGGTAACTTAACAGGAATTTATCTGCCTTGCTAAAACTGCCCTCCCAATTAGATGAGCTGGTTGTGAATTTGTTCCCTGATATTTCTACAGCCAGCTCAAACCTTAACGTGTATAGAATAGATTGTTAGAAGATATACCCTATCTTTCCATAGATGTTTGGCACTATACTTAAAAATAGAATTTGACACGGAGCATAACTCATATTATTGTCCCCAAGGGACGTGACGTAATGACAAAGAGTTTGAGATCTGTACAGCAAGTCTCGAGTTCGAGTCAAGACATGCATCTCTTGTAAGAGTCTGAGACTTTTACTAGCTTACCTGGGCCCACAAAGTGCGCTTTCCGGGGGATGAGGTTTCCTCGAATCCAAAAATAATAATAAAAAAATAATTCATATTATTAGATGTTGAGTTTCTGTTGATCTTTTTTAACTATCACCAGGGTTAGTGATGAATTCCTTATATTCCAAGTCAAGTTTTTCAATTTGTTTTGGTGATCTCAGGAAAATGCTGCTGATGAGCTAGCTGAGAATATTGTAAAATTTGTTTCCTCCTTACCAAAATCAGTTAGGCGGGTTGAAGAAGAACCTATCCCGGAGCATGTACAGAAAATGCTCGACGAAGCAAAGGATGGCCATCACCATCATCATGGTCATGGTGGTCAAGGCCATCATGATGGCCATGCTCATGCTCATGCTCATGGAGCTGGTTACATGGATGCATACGGGCTTGGTCATGGATGGGGCAGTTGATTTTTTTTTTCTTTTTTTTTTTTGATTCAGTGGACAGACAATATTTGTGAAAACCTATGTTTGGTTTCATGTATTACGTTACCGTTTTCAGGGAATTCTGGTCTGTGTACTATCCTGACACCTATCCCACCACCTTGATGTACAAGATCGTTTCAACCATTAGCAGGAGTTTGTAATTATACGACATTGCTTGTTTTTACGTAAAAGGGCTTTAAAAAAATTAAATTAAATTAATCTTTTTATATTTTATAAATATTTTAAAAACAATTATTATTGTACTGCCAAATCCTGTTGTGATCTGTGAACCTCCTTGTTATTTCGTGATAGTTATATGGAAACTCCTTGCCATTGGAGAGAAATGAAATTTATCTCAAAGAAAATCTACTCTCTATTCTCCTTTTAATAGTTGTTTTTTAAAATAAATTATTTTTATTTTAAATTATTTTTAGAAACAAAAACAATCAAGTTTTTTAGAAACAAAACACAATCCTAAAGAGCATAGACTAATATCATCACAAGAAAAGAAAATTGAATGTTCGGAGTGCAATTACGGTTGTTTACGAATGTATGTAAAAATACTGAAAATTTTTAATTTAAAATATAAAAAAAATTATATTTTTTCAATAGAAGAAAACAAAATCCCTAATCTCTTCTTCTTATTGTAAACCCTAATATTTTTTTGGAAAAGAAAAGGCTTTTCTCAAGAGAGATCAGAAAAGAGACTGAAAAGATGGAAGTTGAAGAACCTGCAGAACAAAAGATAAAAGTCAGTAGATGAACGGTCGATGAAAAACCTGGAGATTGAAAACTTACACATGGACGGCTAATAATGCTCTCTTCACCACTAGCTAATAGATATCCCAAAATAGCCAAAACGACACAACATCGAAATTGTCGAACACAACGTTAAATTACCATGTCTCAACCATAGTTGTCTACTCCTTCCAATTCGATCCAAAAAGTCAAAATATTTTATACTAGTTAAAAAAATAAAATAAAATTATTTTTATCTTGATTTAAATTTTAGATCGTTTTAGATTTTTCGGTCAAATAACAGCCGAAATATTCCGGTTTCATTCTGCCCGTTCTGTTTCGGCTAAATAATATTTTTTAAAATAATAAATAATTTAATAATATCAATCATATCTCTTAATCTGACTGTTAGATTAAGATAAAATTTTACGAGTCTCTTGACATATTTATATATATTATGTTAGTAATAAAAAAATATAATGACCTTGCGAGATTGATGATGATATTCTTATAATATTATACATATTCATAATTTTTTTTCAGAAAAATCATTTTATTATTTCTGTTTTTAGATTGAATTGCACAATTCCAAATAATTTTATTTTTGTATTTGAGCTAATATTTTTTGAATTAATATATTTAATTATATATATATATATACACATAAATAGTACAACCCCGAAACAGCGCGCCTAAACACTCTGAAACCGAAATATTTCATTCAAATTAAAAAAACGAAGCAACAACCGAAACGGTATTGATAATCTTGATCTCAACTCTCAAGTACTTATTTTTACATTTAAAAAACATTTTTTTTAAAATGATTTTTTTTACTTCAAATTAATTTTTTTTGATATTTTAAAATAATTTAAGGTGTTGGTGTTAAAAATAAATTTTAAAAAATAAAAATATATATTATTTCAATATATTTTTAAATAAAAAGCATTTTAAAAATACTTTTTGCAAATTCCATGGATACAGCTTCCATGAATCTTCCCAAAAGTTTTGCTTTGGGATTATTCTTTCTGTTGGAAAACTTTTCTTCTTAATAGTTTCTTTCAATCACATCCTTTTGAACTTTGAAAAATCAATAGGACTTTCATCAATCCACCATTATCCCAAATTTGTTGTTGTACAAAAAAAGTTTATGCTGGTCACACAGACAGCCAAGCAATGCACAAATTCTTTGCTGATTTCTGCGAAATGCTTCGCGTCCTATGCAATATATTTTAATTTAGTTTTTATTTTTATAAAAGTTTTATATGTTTTCAATTTTAATTTAATAAATATTATATTCTTGAATTATTTTTCTTTTGATCTTATGAACATTTTATGGAGTTGATTTTTCTTTTAAATTAAACCCTTCAACCAAAAATAGCATCGCACACCAGGCTAATCAAAACAACACAGAGCTTTGTTTTGACCGATGGATGGCACGGATTCCCTTTTCCACTATTACCCTCTTCCCACAAAGAAGCCCCCTGCTTCTCCCTCTCCCTCTCAACCTGACCATCAAAGCACAGCCACCATCGCTAACGCCAACACCGACACAACTACCAAAACCGCCACCTTCAACAACAACAACAACAAAAATTCAATTCCCTTTTACAAACCGATAGAAATTAAAGAGAGAGATTTTCTCTGCAATTACAAACTTTCTCACCAACACAAGGCTGCCTCCACATCTTCCTCTCTCGATTCGCCCCCCACCAATACTAAAACCAACAAGAAAATGGACTCGCACGTGCTTCTTGAAGCCTTCACTTGCAGGGATACAGTAATTATGATCTTCCGGAAGCTTGGAGCTCGAGACTTGGCACGTGCAAGCTGTGTTTGCAAGCTGTGGAGAGATATGGCTTCTGGTGATGAGATTGTGAGGCCAGCTTTTATGGAACCATGGAAGTTGAAGGAGATAGTGGGGAAGCCCATGTCTGGAAGATTTTGGAGAGATAGTGGGATTTGCAAGTTTGCTATTTCACATAAGATCGTTAAAGGGGATTCTGTTGCTAGTCTTGCTGTTAAGTATTCTGTTCAGGTAATCAACAAAGTTGGAAACTTTTTGGTTCATGGTTAATGGGTTTCTTGTTATATGTTTGTTTTTGTTTGTAGATTTGGAAGTACAGAATTTTTTATTTTTTTTTGTATGTGGGTATCTTGGGATATGCTTTTTTTTTTGTTTGTAGATCTGGATAAAGTGGAATTTGTGGTCTATGGCATGCTTGTTACACGATTCTCTTCTTTGTAGAAGTGGAAAAGTTTGTGTTTTTTGGTATATGGAAAATGAGGTTTTTGTGATATGATTGCTTTTTGGTTAGTTTTTAGTTGTGGTCAGGTAATTGAGAGATGGGATCGGAAAGTTATGGCCTTTTCCGTTTGCCTTTACTCATTTTCATTTGATTGATTGAAAGGGGGGAATTATGGGGTTTTAATAGATATGAAGTTTAGGGAGTTTGTTACACACATGTCAGTAATTTGGTATTTGGGGTTTACATAAAGGCCCTGCCATATCACTCGGTTAAGCATAGATTTAAGCACATCTTTTGATTATGGTAAGCAGCAATAACAGTGAAACCCTTGTATCAACTGAAAGATAATTTATAATTTGCAATGACAATCTCGTGTAATTCCCTCTAGAAGCCTGTACTGCATCATATTGGTTATGTTCGTCTTTCTAGATAGATGAGTAAATTATCCTGTAAAAAGGTTCAAGCTGGACTGAATCCAGTGCATCACTGCATTTTATTGCCCCTGATGAGTCCGAGTTGCTATATTTTTCTACATTAGAGCTGGACTAAATCCAGTGAATTGCTGCATTTCTTTTATTTGTTTCTTGGTTGAACTATGGAGTCTTTTATAGCTTTTCATGATATGAGCGTCGGATGTTTTCTTTGTTTCCGCAGGTTATGGAAATAAAAAAGTTAAACAACATGATGAGTGACCACGGCATATATTCAAGGGAGAGGTTGTTGATCCCCATAATCAATCCAAACCTTCTTATAAATGAGACCTGCTACATAGAGTTGGATACCTGTGCTAATAGAGAAGTGGCAGTGTTATATCCAGAAGGCAAGCCCGATGAAAAACTAATGTCAAAGGGATCATCCTCTGACCATGGCAAAAGAAGGGTTATCGATTCCTTAAAGAGAAGCATGCAGGTAGATGATGGAACTGCTCAATACTACTGGTCTATTTCCAATGGTGACCCTCGTGCCGCGCTCAAAGAATTTTCGTCAGACCTGAGGTGGGAGAGGGATGGAGGTCTGGGCTAGCAGGAAATGTGAAAATGCAGTGCACCTTAGAAGTACTTCTCTGAATCAAATTCCTTCCATATATGGTCTGGTATTTTCCTTACCCTGTACAATGTAAACAAGCACCAATTTATTATCATCATTTTCATCTTTCCCTGGGATATTTGCTCTTCAATTCAATCAGACGGTGATGGTAAAGCTTCTGTCGTGCCTGTGCTGTGACCAACTTCACAGTTTCGTCCTTCCTTTCTCTCTACAGTATGTAATGATCGCTCAAGCTGCATATGCTTGGATCCTACAACTGAGTTTGTAATATTGGATCTTGACCTGCCTAGTGCAAGTATTGTATGGATATATATTCTCAAGACATTTGAAATGAGTATGCCAAATTTATTGCGAGATGTCGAAGGAGTTAACTGTCATATCATTTGAAGTGCTTTACTGTGACTGTAATATTGTCTGAGACACCATTTAGTCAAAAACCACCATCCATTTCATTTGCAAGGATGGTTTTCATTGTTCTCTACCCTTTTGTCTCCCCTCTTGACAAACATGGTTTTCAAGCATTTTATTATGTTATTTTCGAAGGAGTTCAAATTGAGGTTACGTGTAGTTGAAAAATAAATAAATAATAAATTTTTGAGAGAAATTTGCTGTTGATGATTGACTAATACGAAGGTTGAGGCGCTGAAGACGCATGGTGATACTGTGAAGGTAGGTTTTTGACAAACATAACATTTTCTAGATTTGTAACCTTGAAGATTAACACTGGTTAAAGATTATTAATTCAGGTAAATGTATTTTTAGTTTCGCAAGTCCAATCATTTGTTGTTTTTATTTTTAAATGCTTAATTCAACTTTTTGCAATGGCACCCTGGCAAACCAATTGTGCCCATCATGTTTCCTTCTATCGTCTCTGTTACGCTGGTGACAGTAAAATTTTCTGCCATCAAAGTTAAAATGACCACATAAAAATAGAAATGTATGCGGCTGGAGTAAAAACAAGCGTTTGCGAGCTGGTTCAGATGCTCAAATGTTTCTGGACGAGGAAGGGCTTGATGCGAAAGAGCATTTGGACAGTGTCAGACAGATCTTTTTCATGCCGTTCCTTCAGAAAGCTCTGGGCAGTCTGTGCCACGTTCTTGAAGAAGAAGCTGATGATCATGAGTCATATGACAGTGTTCCATTCAGTGTTATTACTTTCATTTTGTTTCGATCAAAATGTTTTGTACTAGTTAAAAAAACGAGATAAAATGATGATGTTTTTACCTCAGTTTAAATTCTGGTTCATTCCAGATTTTTCAGCTAAATACCGGCCGAAACAATCCGGTTTTGTTCCGCCCATTCTATTTCGGTAAAATAGTGTTTTTTTAATTAATGAATAATTTTACAATATCATTCATATCTCTTAATCCGACTGTTAGATTGAGATGAAATTTTATGATGAGTCTCTTGATATATTTATGTATATTATGTTAAAATTTTAGAGCAATTAGAGAATATAATGACCTTGCGAGATTGATGATGATATTTTTATAATATTATAAATGTTCATAATTTTATTTAGAAAAATCATTTTATTCTTTTTTAGATTAAATTACACAATTCTAAATAATTTTATTTTTGGATTTGAACTATTTTTTTAAATTAATACACACATAAACAGTACAACCTCGAAACAACATGCTGAAAAGTTTCGAAACTGAAATATTCAGTTCCAATAAAAAAAACAAATCACCAACTAAAACAGAATTGACAATATTGGTTCCATACTGAAGCAAATGAGAAGTCCCAGTTCTTCACCTGAAGAAATTAAAGGAAAGTACATCGGTGCACATTAGAATAAGCACACATCCAGGGAATCCTGAAGGATTGCATCTCGAAATAACCCCTAGGCAAAGAGCATCTCCAGACTATAAGTTCATGTGCAACTCTATGAGCATTGTATATATAGACTACATGGGCACACATGCGCAGGCTCAAACACGTGGTGAATTAAGGCATTTCATGATTACTTGTGCAAGCAAGCGATCGAGAATATATAAATTTACATTCATAACAATGATTTGAAATTTGTGAAATCAAGGAATAGAATCAGAATCCACCTTTGGAACCTCACTTACGCGACACAATGAACATAAATGCGTTTTCTGGGCAGTTAATAATCAATCTCAACTAAAAATTTAAGTTGTTAGATGAGATCTTATAATATGATTTATATTATTCTTTAATATATTTTCTCAAGTAAAAATCTTGTGGGCTTGAAATTTGCACATGCCCATACTATCTCGTGCATGATTTTTATCAAATAGAATAGGGGTAGTGAGATTTAAACTCGTGACTGCTGGGTCAACAAAGCTCTGATATCATATTAATAAACTATTTTACCTAAAAACTTAAGCTGTAAGGTGAAACCCAATAATATAATTTATATTATTCTTTAATAGAGACACTCATTAATGCTGGTGGAATCCTGGAATCAACAGTTTATCCTGCAAATTATGCCATGGAAATGTCATCATTAATTTACAAGAACTGGGATTTCACTGAGCAAGCTCTTCCTGAAGATCTGAAGAAGAAGTAGCCTTCGTAGTTTACTCTTAAAAGGATAATTCATAGTTGTTCACAATTTTCAAGACTTCAGGAACTAAAACTTCAGTAAATGATGTTATAATGCTTTAGGAATTGAACTTTGGTTATATTCGGTGATAATGCTGTCTTTCATTGCAATAACATGCTACCTTTTTTGTTCAGAGGAGCGGCAGTTGAGGATCCAAAGGCTCCACACGGTGTTCGCCTACTGATAAAAGATTATCCATACGCTGCTGATGGGCTAGAGATAATCATTTTGATGTTCAGAGGAAGAGCATGGTGACCTGAAAGATGCACCCTGGTGGCCAAAGACGAAGACTCGTCAAGAACTAATAGAATCCTGCACGATAATCATATGGGTGGGATCTGCTCTTCACTCAGCTGTCAACTTTGGCCAGTACCCTTATGGAGGCTACCTCCTGAATCCTGAATGGACAGCAGACAAAGAGCCATTAGAGGCGTTTAAGAAATTTGAAAGGAAACTGGAAGTTATTCAGGACAGGATGTTCGATATGAACAAAGATGTGAACCTGAAGAATCGTGTTGGCCCTGTCAAAAAAAGGTAGGCTCACTGGAAGGGGAATTCCTAACAGCGTCTCAATCTAAAGCCTCTCTCTCTACAATTATTGTAGTTTTAATACCATTAATTTCTTGTTATGAAGGTTCTTTGTAACTAATGAGTTCAAGCATTTTTAATCACCGATATCTGTAATTCTTGCATGTCTTGTGTGATACGTCCCCTGAAGGTTTGGCGTTGTGGTAAAGGGTTTGAGATTTGTATAGGAGGTCTCGAGTTCGAATTAGAGTGTGCACTTCTTGTCAGAGTCTGGGACAGCCCGGGGTTTTATTCACTTACCTGGATCCATAAAATGTATTTTCCGGGAGGTATGGTCTCCTCAAATCCAAAAAAAAAGAAGTCTTGTGTGATACATTTTTATAAAAAATGAAGAATAAAAGTTCTTTTTTCATCTCATTGGAGCTGAATTTACTTAAACAGTAAGCATTGTACCTGTGGGCTAATTTGCTGACGAAAGAGAGGTTAAACTGAAGTTCCATTTTCTTGATTTATGAGCTCAAAATTCCGGCACATCTTCTCTCTTCCTAGCAGAGGAACTCCAAGTGGAACTGGATAACTTCCTTGATGAAAACTAGTTCTTGTTGCTGGTCTAATGTTTTTCACAAGTTATTGGTGGTGTTTAGCACTGTTACTGTATTTTTTTTAAAATTGAATTTTTCATGTGTTTTTAAATTATTTTGATATACTAAAATTTAAAAATACCATTTGGATGTATTTTCAAGTGAAAAACACTTTGAAAAACAACTATTACACTGATATAATCTAGGTTCATTCTTTGTTCTTGACATCATTTTCTAGATTGCAGGTTTGTTTTTAGAAATTGGAAATCAGATTGATTTTTTTTCCAGTTTTATATTAATAATTTTAATGTGTGATATCAAAAATAAAATATAATATTTATTTAAAAAATACCATGCACAAACATACACACCAGGTTGTCTGCTAGTGACCTGTTTTTCATGTTATAATCGAGTTTCCTTCTCTGTTCTTGGCATCCTCTGTATGTATTTATTATTATATTTTATCTTTTCTCATTGACTATTATGAATGGAGCGCCCCTTGTTTTTTTTTATTTTTATATTTTATATATAACTGGATTTTTTCTATAATTTAAGGGGATTGCTTTCATAAACAATCAATCCTTCGTTAATTAATGTCTAAACTAGTCTTCCACTTACTCTGCACATTCCTCCACTGCACATGATGCTCTTCAATCAATGATATAAAAAAAGGGTCAAGTAAACCTTAGTCTAATCACAAATTAAAGGCAGATCCACAGAATTATTCATCTACAACAATGCCAATTTGCCTTTCTTTTATTCACAGAGATTTTTTTTTATTCCATTCGAGGTCTCAGTGCTGATATCTGTAGATCCCCCACATCAAATTAAGTTGAAAATCTGATATATATTGTAAATTAACATAGTCAAGATCTTAAAACACAGCAAAATAAACGAGGTTCATGATGGCCTGTATAGTAGTATCGTACTTGTCCTGGTAAGAAGTAGGTCAATCTTTAATGAACATATATTAAATGACTGAGACAGGATGGTTTCGTATGAAAAGAAGACTTAGTTGAGTACAAAAAAGTCTTCTTTTCCTAATGAGATGCAATAACTAGAGAAAGCTGCAGTACGAACAAATGAAGCTGTTCCTCTCTATAAATACTACCACAGAAACTGTCCCTCGACTCACAAGCTTCAGACTGAGTTCATTGTTTAGCACCAAGAAGTGAGCATCCAAAGAGAGGAAAAACGATGTTTCAGAAAATTCTCGATGCCATCAATGGTTGCTGTGCAGGGGACTGTAAAAAGAAGGTCAGAGGCACTGCTGTGCTGATGAAGAAGAATGTGTTGGACTTGACTGATTTAACTGCTTTGATTCATGATCGTTGGGATGAGCTTTTAGGCCAAAGAGTCTCTCTGCAACTCATTAGTGCTGTTAACAGTGAACCTTCAGGTACAACTTGTTCTTCTTTTATCATTTTGCTGCTTTGCATTACTCGATGCCATGCCTTTTCAGCCATAAAAAGCCATTTTTCTGTTCTCTTTTGGTGGGAGATGCTCTTTTTTCTTCGATTACTCGAGAGGAGATTCATTTAAAACACCTTGAATTATAGAACAAGGGAAAAAAAGAAGCCAAATGAGAGGTAATTCCTTGATATGCTATCACAGTTTTGTTGACTCGGCAGTCACGAGTTCAAATCTCACCACTAGAGAGTCTATTTGATGAAAATTCAAGCACAATATATTACAAGTCTGTGCAAATTTCAAACTCAAATGATTTTTATTTTAAATTTTAAATAAAATAGTTTCTGTACATTTACAATTCTTGTATCATAAAGAAACCACCAACAAAATCTAATACTCAAGTTATGTGGGGTTGTGGAGCCAGAAGACTTATCCACAACTAGGGCACCAAGAAGACCAAATGATGACCACCCAAAACCAATCAGTAGGAAAATATCCGCAAAGGCTTTTAACGGTTTTGATATACTATATTATAAAGAAAATATTATTTTAAAAAGTATGATATACTATATTACAAAATACTCTTTCATATTTATTTACACATCACAGACTATTGGTTAATGTGTCAGCTTTTATGATTTATGGTTTGTTTTATTGTTCTATAAAATTAAAAAGTTTCATCAGTAGGGGGGGGTTGTCATAAGGCTGATAACAAAAAACACAAAAAAATTAATTTAAAATAAAAAAAAAAAAAAAATTCTTATTTTTTTCATAAACAATTTTGAAACGGAGTGTTAAACAAACACCCCTTTAGTCTCCTGAGCGTGACTCGACCACTAGGATGATAGAAAATCATGTTTTTTAAACTGAAAAATGTCGTTTCAGGTTTTTTATTTTCTTAAAAAACCAAAGTTTGAATTGATTCGGGTCAATTCATCTAAGATTGCACGGCTAGTTGAGTAACGTTGACTTATCGTATTATAATTGTTACTGTGACCGGATTCCTGAAGATTGCACTGCTAGCTGACTGATGTGGATTTTGATGCTCATTTGTAGAGAATGATTTGAGGGGGAAGCTAGGGAAACCTGCATATTTGGAAAAATGGAGCGCTACAGGCACTTCCTTAGCTGCAGGCGAGACGGAATTCGAAGTTACCTTTGATTGGGACGAGGAGATTGGAGTTCCTGGGGCATTCCTGATAGAAAATAACCATCAAAGTGAATTCTACCTTAAAACTGTCACACTTGAAGATGTTCCTGGCCTAGGCCGAGTCCATTTTGTTTGCAAATCATGGATTTATCATGCAGATCATTACAGTAAACCTCGTATTTTCTTCGCTAACAAGGTACATAAGTGACCATAAAAAGCTGAACGTAGCTGTAGATGTTATCCCGAGCTAACGTTTTTGATTCATTTGACAGACATATCTGCCACAAGAGACACCAGCGCCGCTTCGTAAGTACAGGGAAGAAGAACTGTTTCAGTTGAGAGGAAACAGAGAAGGAGAGCTTAAGGAATTGGATCGCGTCTATGACTATGATGTTTACAATGATTTGGGTTCTTCTAAAAAGGGCCCGGAGTATTTCCGTCCTGTTCTTGGGGGGTCTTCGGAGCACCCTTATCCTCGTCGGGGAAGAACAGGCCGAAAAAAAGATGGTCAGCATCCGGTTGAGAATCTCAATAATGTCATCAATGGAAATCAGATATTTATACTGTTTAATTGTTTTTATCCTTCTTGTCATTTCTAAAGTTGTTCGGTGATCTTGTTATCTTAAGCAGATCCCAACACTGAGAGCAGGCTGCCACTTCTGAAGAGCTTGAACATATATGTTCCGAGAGATGAGCGATTTAATCATCTGAAGATGGCAGACTTCCTAGCTTATGCACTGAAAGCCGTAGCTCAAGTTGCTAAAAATGGACTGGATGTATTTGCTGACTCCACCCCTAATGAGTTCGACTCTTTTGATGAAGTACTGAAACTCTATGAGGGAGGAATTAAGCTGCCTCGTGTTCCTCTATTAGATGGCATCAGGAAAAAGATTCCCTTGGAGTTTCTTGAGGAGATTTTTCGATCTGACGGGGAGCAGTTTTTGGAATTTCCGAAGCCTCAAGTGATTCAAGGTTTGAACTTGAACACCTAACTCTTATGTTTGGACTGTTTTATAGGCATACATTCACCTATCTCCTTTTCTGACAACTTAATTTTGATATGTTGCAGATAATCATTCTGCTTGGAGGACTGATGAAGAATTTGGCAGAGAAATGTTGGCTGGAGTAAACCCTGTTGTCATTCGTCGTCTCGAGGTACGCGGAAGCTCCGACACATATTTCTGTTTGGAAAATTTATCGAGACAAAGAACCATTCTGGGAGTTAATGGATCACAAATCTTCTCATTCTTTGTTTCGAATAACAATTCATTGGAACGCAGGAATTCCCCCCGAAAAGCAAGCTAGATAGAGAACTATATGGTGACCAAAACAGTAAGATAACTGAGGAGCACATACAGAATAGTCTGGATGGCCTGACCATTGATGAGGTAATGCTCTATCTCTATCAGTTTCTTTTACAATAGAGTTTACAAACCGGATCGCGGGCTCTTCGCAGATGGAACTGCTGAGTTTAATCGCCTCGAAACAACAATTTTATCTAAAAAAGTGTTTGTTCATAGGCAATCAGGAACAACAGAATGTTCATATTAGATCATCATGATGCACTGATGCCATACCTGAGGAGGATAAACACTACTTCCACAAAGACTTATGCCACAAGAACTCTGCTTTTCTTGAAAGATGATGGAACTTTGAAGCCACTGGCAATTGAGCTAGGCTGGCCTCATGAAAAGGGAGATGAATACGGATTCAACAGCGAAGTCTACACCCCAGCTGAAAATGGTGTTGAAAGTTCCCTTTGGCAGCTGGCTAAAGCTTATGCGGGTGTAAACGACTCCGGCTATCATCAGCTTATCAGCCACTGGTATGCTTCGGCAAAGAAAAAGCAGCTACCACTAGAGAAAATATTGATTCAGTTTGTTAATTAATTTCTGTCTCTAACTTTATTTCTTGTTTTCTCAACAGGTTGTATACTCATGCAGTAATTGAACCATTTGTGATTGCCACAAATAGGCACCTCAGTGTGCTTCATCCGATATATAAACTTCTGGAACCTCACTTCCGGGACACAATGAACATAAATGCACTCGCAAGGCAGATCCTCATCAATGCTGGCGGATTTCTGGAATTGACAGTTTATCCTTCCAAGTATGCCATGGAAATGTCATCTTCACTTTACAGAAG
This sequence comes from Salix arbutifolia, assembly GCA_025169955.1. Taxonomy (NCBI): domain Eukaryota; kingdom Viridiplantae; phylum Streptophyta; class Magnoliopsida; order Malpighiales; family Salicaceae; genus Salix; species Salix arbutifolia. Next base: position 1,668,545 of record CM045914.1, read on the forward strand.
CTGGGATTTCACTCAGCAAGCACTTCCTGAGGATTTGAAGAAGAGGTAAATCCTAGTCTACTTGTAAAGGCTAATTCATAGTTGTGATATTAAAAAAAATAGAGAAATGTGTGCTGATGTTGTTAGAGAATAATATAAATCATATTCTGGAGTCTCACCTAACAGCTTGAGTTTTTAAGTGATATTATTCCTTAACATGATATCAGAACCTTATTGACCAAGCGGTCATGAGTTTGAATCTCACCACTCCCATTTTATTTGATAAAAATCAAGTACAAGATAGTGTGGCCTGTGTGCAAGTTTCAAGTCTAAAAGGCTTTCACTTGAGGGGGTGTGTTAGAGAATAATATAAATCATATTCCGGGACCTCACCTAACAGTTTGAGCTTTTAGATTAAATGGTTCCTTAACAGATATAAGGCTTTAGGAACTATAACTTCAGTAAATTCCTTAACACTTGGGAATTTAACTTTGGCGAATGCTCTAATGATTCCATGCTGCCTTGCTTTATTCAGAGGAGTGGCAGTCGATGATCCAAATTCTCCACATGGTGTTCGTCTCCTGATAAAAGATTACCCATACGCCGTCGACGGGCTTGAGATATGGTCGGCGATCAAAGAATGGGTCAGAGACTACTGCTTTATCTACTACAAGACTGATGAAATGGTTCAAAACGACACTGAAATCCAATCCTGGTGGAAGGAACTGAGAGAGGAAGGGCATGGTGACCTGAAAGATGCACCCTGGTGGCCAAAGATGCAGACTCGTCAAGAACTTATAGAATCCTGCACGATAATCATATGGGTGGGATCTGCTCTCCATGCAGCTGTCAACTTTGGCCAGTACCCTTATGCAGGCTACCTCCTGAATCGTCCGACCATAAGCCGCAGGTTCATGCCACGACAAGGATCTCCTGAGTACGAGGAACTCGAGTCGAACCCTGACAAGTTTTTCCTGGAAACAATCACTGCCCAGTTGCAAACACTTCTTGGCATTTCCCTCATAGAAATTCTGTCGAGGCATTCCTCAGACGAGGTTTATCTCGGGCAGCGAGACACTCCTGAATGGACAGCAGACAAGGAGCCATTAGAGGCGTTTCAGAAATTTGGAAGGAAACTGGAAGTTATTCAGGACAGGATGTTCGATATGAACAAAGATGTGAGCCTGCAGAATCGTGTTGGCCCTGTCAAGGTGCCGTACACTCTGCTGGTTCCTACCAGTGAAGTTGGGCTCACTGGAAGGGGAATTCCTAACAGTGTTTCAATCTGAAGCTTCTCCACAACACTATTATGTGTTCTTGCTCGATATCATTTGTTGTCATGCAGAAAGTTGCAAATAAAAAGGTTGAGCATTCTCAATCACTACATCTGCAATTCTTCTAATGAGATGGCATATGGAAAATATGTCCTGGTGTAATAAACTTGATAAATAATGATGAACAGAAGTTCTTTAGTCCTCTGTCTGCCATTCAATTAACTTAAACATTGCATATATAAAAAATCTTGAGATAATAATATAATAATGTTAAGAAGTATGGTGTCAAAAAAAAAAAAAAAAAAACCAAGCCCTCAAATGCAAATAGACCAAAGTTAAAAGGTCCTCAAATGTCAAACAAAAACAAAATAGTGCACGAGAAGCTTGGTCATGCTTCAGTACCTTCACGTCCACCACACATTCCTTATTAGTTATAACACCGAAAGTAGAGTCACCGAAATAACTGCATATCTCGTAATGTTTATACTTTATACTCATTTCTCGCAATTATATTTGCCATGTCATAATAATTCATATAACTTAAGAGTACCATAACATTTCCCATGATTTATAAAAATGGAACCCTGGCGCCAAATTAAAAACCAACAAAAAAAATAACTGCAGAATTCAAAGCTCTGCATTTCTTCTCTCAATTTTGTAATGGTAGATTTGGTAAATTAAGTGAAAATCAATGGAAGATTCACAGTCTACGGGTTCTTTAAAAATCTTCAGCCTTCGAATCGTATCGATTGATCACTACATGTCGCCTCCGATTCCCGGAGTCGATGTTTGTTACAGTAGCTTTCAAGGTATCACAGAATTTACACCAAAACGACTTGCCGCTCTGTTAATTTCAGAGGCCTAGGGTTTCTGATTTTGATTTGTATGCAATTTTGAAGGTGGGAGAGTGAATGAAGTTCCAGTAATTAGGGTTTATGGCTCTACACCTGCTGGTCAGAAGACTTGTTTGCATGTTCATCGCGTAAGATTTTATTACTTACTTTTCCTGTAATTAATTTGGTAATTAACTTTTGAAACAGGCAAAAATTAAGGATTTTGAATTTGACTATTGTGTGAAAGTTTAAGCCTTTTGGACTGATTTTTTCTTATTATGACTTTGAGCTTAATCATTTTATTGAATTTTGTAGGCTTTTCCATATTTATATGTACCCTGTTCGGATATTCCGATTAATGGAAATCCGGAAGGTATGATTTACGATAGGAGTATGTTTTTTTTTGTGCATTACAATAAATGTGTAAGTGATTCTTGAAGATGTTGAAGATGCAGGTGATGCTTACACACACGCTATTTCGCTTGCTCTTGAGAAAGCATTGAAGGTATGCTGGAGTAAATCTTGCTTTTGATGCTGTTTTTTATGCACATGGATGATACTTTTAAAAGATGTGATTCATGTGATGTTTTTTTATTTGAGCGCGCAGCTTAAAGGAAATGCAGGTTCAAAAAGACAGCATGTGCATGGCTGTAGTCTTGTGACAGCAAAGAAGTTTTATGGTTACCATTCTGATGAGGAGTTGTTCGTTAAAATATACCTGTATCCAAGTGTTTTGTTGTGCATATTTGTGCTGTACTCTTTCTTTTCCGTAGTACTTTGGAGTTACTGTACTGAGCTCCTTGATAAATTTTAGATATCATCCACATGATGTCTCTCGTGCTGCTAACCTTCTATTGGTAAAGATCTGCTACATGGTGCAGTTGTTAAGTTGTAGTGGGATTTTTTTGCTGATATTCATAACTGTGATCTTTGCCAGTCAGGTGCAGTTTTTGACAAAAGTTTGCAGCCTCATGAATCTCATATTCCTTTCATTCTCCAGTTTTTGGTAAATTTCATATTCATTCAATTTTCATTCTATAGGATTGGCATGTGTGTATTTAAGTCAAGTGTATGTACACGCATATGGTTTCATTGACGGAATTTTGAATCTGTAATTGGTTTTGTGCTTGCAAAGTCCAATGTGTACTGTAAAATATCCCTTTAAAAAAAAAAAATTGTGGTTTCACTTAATTCCAGGTAACTTGCAAGAGTTCTTTGTGAGTTGCTAATCTTCTCGTCCTTGTAGGTTGACTATAACTTGAATGGAATGGGTCATTTACATCTATCGAAGGTGAAGTTCCGTCATCCAGTACCGGATTCTTTTACCCCAAGAAAATTTAGTAATAAACATCAGGATAGACCAGAGATGGATGAATCAACTTGCATTTCTGCTGATTTTCAGGTCATTCTTTTGACTTTTCTGTAAACATTCTCTTCAGATGTTGGCGGACATATTCCTGTAATTCACTTTCTCAGACTTCCTATGTTGTTGTGAATCATTTTCATTAGGCAGATTCAAGTGGTGGTCAGGGTTTGGTTTCCCCAGTTTGGATCTCATCTACTATTCCAGGAAGTTGGATGTGGCAATTTTCCAGTGAACTCAATGCTCCATCAGAACAAGACATGCAATGTCTTAAACGTCAAAGCATTTGTAACCTTGAGGGAGATGCCACCATTGATGGTTTGTTTGCTCCATTGTTGTGCCGCTGAAACTATTTAAATTATGATTTCTTTGCTAAAATCGTTGACCAGTTGTATGTTAGCAGATATTCTTAATCAGCAAAGTAAAATGTATACATCCCTCTCACAAGTACATTCAGATGTGAAAATGGTGCAATCACTTATACCCATTTGGGAGGTTTGTTTCATATTGCTAGTTTTATATGCAACATGTGAACTTTTTTGTTGTCTAGATATTCCCTTTTCAACAATTCCCTCTGGTGATACAGGAAGAGCATGAAAGGACTGGCACTAATGAGGTTACCATTCTGCCTGATCCTGGAAAACCACTTCCAGGGGATGTTTTGAAAACTCTGTTACATGATCTTGAATTTGAGAGAAAAAATTCTGAATTGTGTATCAATACAGTAGGTGATTTACCTATGAGTGAAAGTAAAATAAATTCTTTGCCAACAGTGACTTTTACAACTGATGGAGAAAATTTGGTTGAACATGAAAATGTTAATTCTGGTAATGCCATTGAAGAATTTTTAAAGTGCACTGCAGAACAAGACACTATTCAATCTTCAGCACAAGGTTCTGTATGTGAAGAGACTGATGCAACACCCATGGAAAAGAAGGGTTCGTGTTTGAAACTATCATCTGAAATAATTGGAACAGTGGATCCAAAGGTAGCTCTTATCTTCTTCCCAACTACAATTTTCTTTTCTTCAATGTTAAGTGGTGTCTTTCGCATACTTACTGTAGTGTGACTTGAAAGGGTGTTTTGAAAGTGAATGATAGAAGGATCTTAAGGTTACATTGAATGCCTCTTGATTTCACTTAGTTGTTGTTTCATTCCATTTTTTGTAAGTACTGACTTTTTTTTTTTTTTTTGGATCATTCCTTACGAGGGAGTAAGTACTGACTTGTTATATCTATATCGGACATTGCTTTATATTCATCTTTTGTCATCATCATTGTTATGATTTTTTTTAAGCTAGCTCAAGTCTTATAGCTGTTAAAGGAGATTGTTACTAGACAAGCATGTAGCATTGCTCATAGTCATAGAAAGCTAAACTGTCACCACAATCTGAAAACCAATCTCAACAATGAAAATTTCTAGTGAGCAATTTGACTGCTAAACTCACAGAAAATAGTGATATTGTGTTTTCCTAAGTAATGGATTATCCATGATCGTTTCAGAACTTACTGAGCAGTAAAGAATTATAACTATTGTTGGAGAAGAATCAGCTCAGTCTTCTTTTTTCTCATTTTGTGTTGTATATGCTAGAGGGACTTAATGTATTCCTAAACATATTTTTCAGGTTGCAGATGAAGAAACCTTGGGACTTTTAAGGTGGCTTGCCACTTCCCAGGCTGCTGAAGATTTAAACTCTGATGATGAACTTATTTGTGAGACGATTCTGAGTCCCCTTTTACCTGCAGCAACCATTGATGAAGTTCTTGAGAGAGCTAATACAGATTATGAGAGTGAGTCTCAAAAAGAGTGTCAGGATATTCTTGATTCAATTGAGGATTTAGTTAACTTCGAGGATTTTAAGGAGAAACCTTCTCATTCTGTTGATCATAGTCCTCAAACTTCATTAGAAAATAAAGTTCCCCAAGCAGATACTTTGCGCTCATCTCCTTATGGATCAGCTGGAAGTTCATTTAAGGTGGAGTCGAAAAGTGAATGTAAAAGGTATTTGCAGGATCAGATATTACCAACTACTGACAGCTGCATCAGTAATAAGCAGAAAAGGAAAAGGTCATTGTGGTGCTCTTTACCTTTTTCTATAAACCAAAAGGCGAATGATGACCCCGAAGTTGCCAGGTACAAAGTTGTTGATCTTCATGATGATGAAAGTAAAAACCATGCAGTAGCAGTTATGACTGGAAATGAAGAGGCAAAACACTCTGATGCTTTACTAAAAAGAGATAAAAATGCTTGTGAAGCAAGTGTTTTGGTTGGATGTTCAGTGCGTGATATGATGAGAAGAAAACGGTCCTGCCGAACTGCTCAACATGGTGAAGGATCTGTTCGAGTTAAAAATGTTCATTTGGGAGGAGAACAGGATGAATCCAATATTCTCTTTCCAAAACAATTGGATTTACATATACTGCCTAATGATGGCAATGATAAAAGAGTTTATGGACCTCTGGACTTTACGCCATCAGTTAACAACCAACAAACAGAGTTTTTAGAGATTTGTGCCCCTAAAGCCATACCCCACGTATCCAGCAGTGCTAGTTCAGTGCAAGTTGGTGCAAATCCTCTCTCAGCGGACACAAGGAGAGAAGAATTACAATGCACTTTCACTCCCACGAAGCAAGATGCTGTGGTTTCTATGGTTGACTGTGAAATTAACAAAGGCAAAGAGTTTAATTTTGGAGGTGTAACCTCTATAGAACCCGTAACCTCTACTGTCAGTTCCAAGTTGGATTCCTTACCTGATAATTGCTTGTCCAAGCAAATACTTTTGACTGATAAGAGATTAGAGAGAACTGAAGCTGCTGGTTCAAACTGCTCACCAGCTTTGCCGATTGATCATGACACGTTTGCAAGTGATAGTTATAAGCCCAAATATGTTCATCAAGGCAGAAGTTCCTTGCAGAATTTATATGACATACCAACTACGCATCTCAATGGCATGGAACTGTCAGTTGCCACTGGTCTGCAGAGTGAGAACTGTGCTGCAAACCAGGAAGGAGATTCTGGCTTATCTATACTTGGAAGCTCAGCACCTGTGTCTTTCAAAATGGGAGGAGAAACCATAGGCCTACATGGGATGACCTTTTGCAAGAAGCCCCCCACTGCAGAGTGGAAAGATGGAGCATCTGAAAATGTTTCATTTTCACCTGCTCCATCATTTCTTCACTCTTCTGCAAATGTGGAAAACAAAGACATTACATCAGGTTGCCTTTTCAATTTCCTTGGTCTCTTTCACATACAAAAAATTTGTACATGTGGTCTAGTTTAAAAGTGATCCACTAGTTATGGCTAGTACTGAAAGGGGATTTTATGCAAGCTTAGCATTTTATTAAGTTCATGCTTTTGGTTGTTTTGACATTTCTTGTTTTTTGCACGCTGTGTTATTAGTCCCTGTTGGATATTATTGCTGATCAACCTTTTTTCTATTCATGGGAGTGCTTTAGGTGAACATCTCCCTTTTTTTGATGGAGATTATCATGATAAGAAAGGAGTGGAAATCGAGTCCTCTTCAAACATTGATTTCAATGCTCAACAGGAAGCTATCATTGGTGTCCCAGCTCACTATCTTAACGATGGTTCAGTCTTGTACCCTTTGACACATGTGTTTTCACCCCCTTCTGTTGATAGTGTCCGTAGATGGTTATTGTGTGATAATAAAGGTATGATCTAGAATTTGCTACTGAACATGTCTGATAATTCTAATTACTTGTATAGTTTACATCTCAAACTTTCGGTTATGAGTTTCCAGATGCTTTGAGAGAACTCAATGAAGTGTCAGCAGAGCCTTTACTTATGAAAGGTAGATTTAAATGCTTTTTATGGGCCCAGAAAAAAATAAAATAAAATTCTAACCAAGGACTCCACTGTTTTTTCCAGGATCTTTTGAGATTGGTTCGCAAAGCTCATTACCCATTCATTGTGATAAGGTTTTAACTGAACCAACTCCTGTGGCTCATTTGATGCCTATCTTGGATCAAGCACCACAAGCAACAAATAATAATGATAATGCAGAATCTCACCTTTATAGGGATGAGGCTAAAAAAAAATTGCATGGTGAAGCGAATATCATGAAACTCAATCCTTCACTATGCGATTTCCCCATGGATATCTCTCAAATTTCAGGCCCAGATAGGACATCAAGGCTCACTCCCCTTAGTCAAATTGGATTCCGGGATCCTGCCAGTGTTGGTGCTGGGCAACAACTGACATCATTAAGTATAGAGGTATTGATAGCAACACACGAATGGTTTGACCACATTAATATTTTTCTTGTTTCTTTAAGTGTTCAAATTTCCTTCCACCTATATGACCTTGGGCATACAAGTTGGCTTGAAACTTTCCCAATATGATGAAAAACTGTATCATGCAATCTAGTGTTTTGGATAAAAATGTACCTTGTGATCGGAATGAAACATTACTTACAGGTTCAAGCAGAATCTAGAGGAGATCTCCGACCAAATCCTCGGTTTGATGCCATCAATGTCGTGGTTCTTGCATTTCAGAATGATAGTGACTCTGCTGTCGAAGTTCATGTGCTTTTATGTAGTAAACGTGAATCTTGCCAAAGGTATGAATTTCGATCTCATGATTAAATTTGCTCTGCCCATTTTTTTATATATAATATTTGTTAAGTTACATATTTTCTATATCTAATATTCTTGATGGGTTTTTGAAGTGCATGATTAATGGAAAGCAGTGGTTCGCATCACATGCTCTAGTATTGTTTGAGATTTGTAGTAAAAAATGAAGATTGAAATATTCTTATTGGTGGAAAAAAAAAGTGTAGACTATACTAAGTTGTACTTCTTTCGTCTATTTTGCAAATTGATGTTATTTTCAAGGTTTTTAGGTGATACCAATTCTGAATTTCCACAATTCAAGAGCCACATCTTTTTTTTCTCTCACCTAAATCACCGCACATTCAGTATCCTTATATTTCTGTTTTTCCACAAATCTTCTGCACAAGAATATTTATCACCCTTTTGTACTTCATTTATTTGCAGGAGTTATGATGGAACATCCGGGTGTAATGTGCTTGTTTTCTCTGAGGAGAAGCATTTGTTTAGTCATTTTACGACAATTATTGTTTCATTTGATCCTGATATTTTAATGGGTTGGGATGTACAAGGTGGTTCTCTTGGTTTTTTGGCTGAGAGGGCTGCACATCTTGGTATAGGCTTACTTAATAATATCTCTCGGACACCATTGGAAGCCAACATAAACATTGGAGAAAGAGAAAATTCAGAAAAGGTAATACTAGATACTATGCTTAAAGAGCCATTAATTACTGATTCTGCACTTGTAGAAGATGCAGTAATTGAGGATGAATGGGGCCGGACTCATGCCAGTGGTGTCCATGTTGGTGGTAGAGTTGTCCTCAATGTATGGCGACTGATGCGTGGCGAAGTAAAGCTTAACATGTATACTGTTGAAGCTGTTGGTGAAGCTGTTTTGAGGCGAAAAATACCATTAATTCCTTACAAAGTGTTGACAAGATGGTTTGCAAGTGGTCCTGGGCGAGCCAGATATAGATGCATTGAATATGTGATAGATAGAGCAAAATTGAACCTTGAGATAATGAATCAACTTGACATGGTACATTTATAAGGACTCATTGTATGCATGTGTAATTGTTCTATTATTTGCCATCTTTGTGAACTTGATGTGAGTGCTTTTGCAGATAAATCGAACATCAGAACTTGCTCGTGTATTTGGCATCGACTTCTTTTCTGTTCTTTCTCGAGGTTCACAGTATCGTGTTGAATCTATGTTTCTTAGATTGGCACATACACAAAACTATCTTGCCATTTCTCCTGGGAATCAACAGGTTATTGCTGAATTGACAAAGCCTCCGATATATTTCAAATAAGGTTCTATCTACTTGCTGTTATGCATTTACAGAAGTTTTAGCACATCGATTCTGTAGAATTCTGTGGAAGGTTTGCCAAGATGTTTTCTGTGCTGCTTTTCTTATTATAATGCAAGCGTATTGAGTTATTGCCTGTCTTCAAGTTTCAAGTTTGAAGACTTGGCCTGTTTGTTCTTCTGCTAGATTCTGGCAATTTCTTCCAGCTAATAACTCATAACTGCTTTCCATTGATGTGACTCCACACTTCTGCACTGTGTAGTTTTTGTAGTCAAACATCAATGGAAGTTGCAAAATATGATATCTTTATATGTTCACAAACTTACTGGTTGTAGGATAATTACAATGTTTTTTATCCAGTTTACTCTGAATCCGAGGACCTGATCAAACTATTTTGCTAGCTACCTTAGATTCCTGATCACATATATGTCGAGGATCTTGATTTTCTGTTTAGTGGATTTTAAAGCATCAAATAATTTTTTCTTCGTTGTTGGCCCATACTAGTGTTTTGCGTTGTTGGAGGCTATGCTTGCCTAAATGTTTACTGTAACCTTGGCTATATATAGGTGGCTTCTCAACCTGCAATGGAGTGTTTACCTCTGGTGATGGAGCCAGAATCTGGTTTTTATGCAGATCCAGTTGTTGTCTTGGATTTTCAGTCTCTTTATCCGTCGATGATAATCGCATACAACCTTTGCTTTTGTACGTGTCTTGGAAATGTTGCTCCTTCAAAGGCAAATACACTGGGGGTTAGTTCATTTTCAACAGATCCAAGTGTTTTGCGAGATTTGAAAGATAAAATACTGCTTACTCCAAATGGCATTATGTATGTGCCTTCAGAGGTAATTCATTGAACGATAGTTATTTCTTCTGTAAATCTTGAATTTATTTGCTGGGAATATTCATTATTTCTGCATATCCCTAACTGGCTTTGGTTCTTGTGGGCTTTTATAGCAACACAAGCTCTCTGAAAGCTGTCATGTGGTTGTCCTGCAGCCTTAAGTTTAGCTACAGTTGGAGGAATTATTATTTCATGAATTGTATGTAGAAAGATTTGACATCTAATTAGAAGGAGAGATTGTGACTGCTTCACTGTGTAGTTTAAATATGACTCTGCTATGAGTTTTAATAACAGAAGATTTTGTTTGATTGTTTACATAGAACACAAGTGAGATTATATTTTGTTTTATCCCCTTTTTTTTCTACATTTGAACTCTGAGATAAATCTTGCTCTTTTCTTTCAAATGCTTTTTTTAAGTGATGTGCGTTTTTCTCCATAAATAAAATAAGTGAAGAGCTAGAATAATTTGTCTCTCATCCATGTCATTCACAGATTCGAAAAGGTGTTCTGCCCCGTTTATTGGAGGAAATATTGTCAACTCGAATAATGCTGAAACAAGCAATGAAGAAGTTGGCTCCCTCACAACAGGTTCTTCACAGGGTATGGCTGTACTGAAATAATTTTTAGTCAGTTGATCAATCTGCTCTAGGTACAGGCTAAAAATAATAAAATGAACTTCTTCTTGACTTGCATAGCTTTTCTAATTCTTGCTTGAAATGGTTTAAATCCCTGAATTCTGGAACTTTTGCAAATGACATTACACTGAAGGTAATTGTAAGGTGTAACATTTTGAAGAACACAAGTAAAAGGCATCATTTTGTGTTCTCTCTATATATACTTTTAACTTTCTCCTCCCTTCAACACCTGTCTTATTTTTTCTGTCAGATTAAAATACTCTTGGTGAATAAATCCTTTTCCAATGAATCTATTCTAAATTATACAGAATTTCTTACTGCATGATTTTGTTTGCAATCCTTCTTTCTTTAGTTGTACTATAATTGGTTTTATGTGATAATGCTTGGATATGAATGTTTAATACGCTGATTTTTTATTCTTTCAGATTTTTAATTCAAGACAGCTTGCTTTGAAGCTGATCGCAAATGTAACCTATGGCTATACAGCTGCTGGATTTAGTGGTCGCATGCCTTGTGCAGAGCTTGCTGACAGTATTGTTCAGTGTGGCCGAAGCACACTGGAAAAGGCTATTTCTTTGGTAAATGCGAATGAAAAGTGGAAGGCTAAAGTAATATATGGTGATACTGATAGGTATGTGATATCTATTTCCAATTCCACCAATTTAAAAGTAATTTATTTTATTTGGAATTTTACTCACAAAGTCCGATCACAAGTTGAGGTGATTTGAAGGTTATATGCTGTTTGCTGGCAGTCTTTTCAGCATTTGTGAAAAGACATGTTTGGTTGATATACACAGAAACACATGCAAACACACATTCTTCTCAGATAGTTTACTAAATAGTGTTGCGAAAATGTCTTCCTAAGGAATAAATTTTGCTCAATGCCTCGCAAGCTTGAGATTTAGTTCTCTTTTTCCAGTGTCTCTTACATGTATGAGGTTTGGTTTATGCAGCATGTTTGTCCTCCTCAAGGGACGCAGTGTCAAAGAATCTTTTCAAATTGGTCGTGAAATAGCATCAGCTGTAACTGCAATTAACCCAGATCCAGTTACTCTCAAATTGGAGAAAGTCTATCATCCATGCTTCCTCCTTACTAAGAAACGCTATGTTGGTTACAGTTATGAGAGTGCTGATCAGATTGAACCTATGTTTGACGCTAAAGGTATCGAGACAGTTCGCAGAGATACTTGTGGTGCTGTTGCCAAGATAATGGAGCAGTCGCTGAGAATCTTCTTTGATCATCAGGACATCTCTGAGGTGGAAATTGATATGTTCTTTTGCCCCTTTTTTAATCAATGTAATTAAAGTGCCAAGAATCTACTTTCAAACTGTTGATTTCATATATAGGTTTATTGGAAATTATAATGAATGGTTGCTCCATCATTGAAGATGAAAAAATGAAGTCTTTAGTTACCAGATGACATGGCCAGCTGTGGAACTATATATCAATGAGGACTCCCTCTATGTTTGTTTTGGCTAGAGTTTCTCTTTTGAAGTTTTATGGATTTTCCATCACTGCTTTTTGAGGGAAAGTTTTCCGTGTCCTTCTGCAGGTTAAAACATATTTGCAGCGTCAATGGACTCGGATTCTATCTGGAAGAGTGTCTCTTCAAGATTTTGTTTTCGCAAAGGAAGTTCGGTTGGGTACCTACAGTACAAGGGCTTCTTCAGCACTCCCACCAGCAGCGATTGTAGCTACAAAAGCAATGAGAGCTGATCCCCGGGCAGAACCATGCTATGCAGAGAGAGTGCCGTATGTTGTGATCCATGGGGAGCCAGGCGCTCGACTGGTGGATATGGTTGTTGATCCATTGGATCTCTTGGCCATTGATTCCCCGTTCAGATTAAATGATTTATATTACATCACCAAGCAGATAATCCCAGCTTTGCAGCGGGTTTTCGGACTTCTTGGTGCTGACTTGAACCAGTGGTTTTCAGAGATGCCCCGGCCAGCCCGGGAAGCTTTTGCTAAGCGCCCTTCATATGCTCCAAATCCTCAAAGAACCAGAATAGATTATTATTATCTTTCAAAGCACTGTGTCCTGTGTGGTGAGTTGGTCCAGGCATCAGCACATCTATGCAACAAGTGTTCACATAGGGAAATTGCTGCTGCAACAGCTGTGATTGGAAGGACATCCAAATCGGAGAAGGAGATGCAACACCTTGCTGCTGTAAGTATTTCGGTCATTCTCATGAATTTTATTTGATATTTGGATTATTGGAGTCAACACTTGTGATACATCACTGTTTATTACAATTAGATCATAATCAATGAAGTCCATCCACTTCCATGATTTGACACGTAATTCAAGTTACCTAGCTCTGTTTGTTCATCTTTCTATTTTAGCCTTCTCATCACTTCCGGTGCTTATTTGGATTAAAGTATTGGGTTGCAACAACTTAAACTGAGTGTTCGAGTTTTCGTAATGGATTCAAAGAGTGTTGAATATCTTGCAGATATGTCGACATTGTGGAGGCGGGGACTGGGTTTTGGAGAGTGGGATCAAGTGTACTTCACTTGCATGCTCGGTGTTCTACGAGAGGCGTAAAGTTCAGAAAGAACTACAGGGTCTCTCCGGTGTTGCTGGAGATGAAGGTTTCTACCCCAAGTGTATGGTTGAATGGTTTTGATACCTGTTTCTTGTACATATCTTGCTTGAACCCCGGAGGAGAAGGCCCTTTACGCTTCCCATATCTTCTATCCACTCGTTAAAGCTGGCGGAGCCTGGAGAGTTGTTCTCTTCTGACCTCTTGGTAACGTTTTGAATCTAGATGTGTCCATTACAATCATGTCATCCTATTTTCTTTTTTTAATGTACAAGGATCATTACAATGAGTATATTTGCCTAGGTTTCAGGTATCCAATGATTATTTATTATCTATTATTATTTATTAATTAATAAAAAATAAAAATAGTTAATATATATATGAAGCATGTGTGTATATGTATTAAATAATAAAATGACAAGTATTATATATGTGTGTGTTTTATGTCAATATCAAGTTATGTATATATCATATTATATTAAAAAATCTAAATATTCCACGTGCACACACATGTATATTTCAGGTTAGATTCAGATATATTTTATGTTGAATTTGATAATATTAAAATGTTTATATCTATTCAGATCGGGCCAGGTGGTTATTTATCAAGTTCATGTTGAATTGTCATCTCTCTCTCTCTCTAAATAAAACGGAGAAGAAGAGGGGTATACTGGATTCCTAGACTAAAATGTTTTTTTAATTATGTCTCTTATGTACCAAACATTCCTCAATTGAGTCCATCCATGCCCGTTACTTGTGTAACTGTTATAATCTGATGTTTCAGAGGGAACTCAATATTTTTTATATTAATAAATTATGATAATTTAACTTAAGAGACGAAGGAGACATTAGTATTTGAAGAAGTGATAATTCAATATGCATGTGATATGAGAGAAGTACTGAAAATGTATCAGGTCTAACAAAAACTTCTTTTTTATTATTAGTTTCTGCACATCTAAATAATTTAGATTAAAAATAAGTACAAATTAAGAATCGATAAAAGTTATATAAATGTTAAGCAAATGTAAATGATTTTGAAAATAAAAACTAAAAGTTTTGTTCTAAAATTTGAATATCTTATTACATGATAATCCTGAAAAAAAAAGTGTACCTTGAAGATTACATTATTGTTAAAGTAAAAAAAAAATGCCCCCGAAAAAAAAATTCATTAAGAAAAAGAAAAAATACCGGCTAATTTTTATTTTTTTATCATAATATTTGTATTTATTAATATTATTATTATTATTTTATTGATAATTATCATTTCGATTTCAAGTTGCCTGTCTAGGCCCATGAACACTTAGGACACAACAAGAGCCTAAAGGGTTTAAGACCTAAACTAAAGGGTTTATGGCTTAACAAGGATTTGCTCTCTCATCTTCTTCATCTCCTCTCTCGGTTCCAATGAAGGTTTTTGCTGCCTTCTAATCTATCTTTTCTCTCCCTAAAAATGGCACAAACACCGATCTCTCTCCTTCTCTTAAGACGCCTAACTCTCACTTCCCAACGCCCTAAACCCCCACCACTCTCTCTCCTCCTCTTTAACAACTTTTACCTTAAACCCTACTCAACCAACACAAATGCTAACCCCTCCACTGAACAGCCAAAACCCAGCCCTCTCTCTGCTCGATTGAGTTTTGTCTTTGATCAAATTGATTCCATTGAACGTGAGCGTGCTGAAAAACACCACACCCTCCAAAAAATCCGTGCTTGGCGCCAATCCAAAGACACCCCACAGCAAGAACAGCAAGAGCAAAACCCAGAAACCATTACCACCCAAAGCCCAGAACTTGTTGGGACTCAAAACCCAGAAACGATTCTCTCTCAGAATGAAAATCTGGAATCTGGACCAAGTGCTGATGGTGATTCTAGCGTTGATTTTGAAGAGTCTGATTTGATAGAGTTGAAGAGAAAGGAAGTGGAGTTGGTGCATCCATGGCCAGAGTGGATAGAGTTGATGGAGAGATTGGTGCAACAGAATTATTTTGATCATAGAAGGAAAGTTGCGGACAATATGGTAGAAAGTTTGGGGCTTGATATTTCTGGGGTTGGGTGTGATGGTGATGGTGTTGGGATTGATTTTAATGATTACAGAACTGTACAGACTGCTTGTCTTAATTTTGGTAAAGACCGGTTTGATATCTTCAGGTTTGTGGAATTTCTGTTTTTGTTTTAAAGTTGGTTGCTTGATTGCTGATGGTGAATGAAAATCGTTGTTTGGTTTACTTCTTTCTGTCTGTTGAAATGCATGCGAGTTTTTCTTGGAAGTGTTTTTGTGAGGGTTATGGGAGAAAATGGTCGGAATTGGTTTTGTGAACTGTAAAATACAACCTTTAGGATCTTCTAATATATGCACTGTACCGTATTTGCTAAACTAAGCTTTTTGGCTTGCTGTTTCAATCTCTCTGTTTTCTGAAAGTGAAATAGTACTGAGTGTAACATTGCATTCCTGAATCTGAGAGGTGTAGCAACGAAAATATTTTATTTTTTAATATATTTAGCATGCTTGTAACGGAAATAAAATCATTATAAGATTGATTTTGAGGATTTCTAGACTTCACCGACGACTGTCTTAATTTCTCTAAAGATCAGTTTCATGTCATGAGTTTGGTGGGCAGAGTTCATATTCATGTTCAAAAAGTTTCTAAGTTGGTCGCTTGAATGAAAAAAGCATTTTTTTGGTTTAGTTCTTTCTGTGCGTGTCTGGGAATGTATATCATTTTTTTGGTTGAAGTGTAATGGGATATGGAATACATCTAATGCAATCTGGTGGGATTACACAAGTATGATCAAGCAGATGTTTTGAGGTTTGATGTGGTTTCAGATTTTCATGTTTAAGTTTTCCAAATCTGTTTTCAAAGCGCATAAAGCTTGAGGCTGTGTCTGCCAAAATTTTAGTTCATTCAACCATGGAATCTGGCTTAGTAGGTTTGGGTCCTGTGGTGAACTCAACTGTATTAACATTCATTAAATTATGAATGGAAGAGGTGGCTGCATTTAGCTTGTGAACTATATACAATCTATTGTACTCACAGTTTAATCTTTGATGATCTAAGTTTTTGGCTATATGTTCAATTCTGTGTTTTCCAAGTGTAAACAGTGTCCCACATCCTAGATGTATGAAACAGCAGAAGTTTTAAATTTGTATTTTATTTTGTGATGCCTATCATTGAAATGCATGTTTCAAGTGCAAGATTTATAATCTAGGTTTATATTCTTGATGTTTTACAAGTGATTCTATTCTAGTAATGGTCACGTTGCTTGACTTGTGACGAGAAAGAATTGATTTCAGGTCATTGTCGAGACAGGATATTCAAATTTTGGTAGGCTATGGATGTCCAAGCGTGGACAAGAAGGTAGTCTTCTCTTCAAAGCTTTTGAGGAAGCATGTCCACCTTGATGAAGGAGATGTAAGTGTTACTTTCTTAGACTTCTTGCCTATTCATATTTTAAAATAGTGACGTATAATCTCAAGTGGCCCTATTTTGAAACGCATCTTGTGACGTGCTCTTATAATTTTTTCTTCCTCTTGAATCTCATTCGTCAATACAATTGTTTGCAGGGGCTTCATAGTATATGTGCCCTTGTTTTTTGGGTGTGTCACTTTCTCCACTTGTTAAACCTAGAAGTGAATATGTAAACTGTTCTTTTCTTATGCTTTCATATTATTGTCTCTGAAGAGGATAATGGTCTTACTAAACATGTTATAAGCTTGATGGGGTGTTCAAGTTAAGATAGTTGTATCATAAAGTCCAATATGCATTTGCACTTGGATAAATTTATAATCGCTTAGCAATGTCTATTTTAAAGACAACTGCCTTTGTTTTTCAGGTCTGTAGTAACTGCAGTCTGAGGAGCTCATGTGAAAGAGGATATCTAATAACAAATAAAGAGGATGAGGCACGGACTATTGATCTTATGAGGGTTTTTTTAGCTTATGGTTTTGAATCAATAAATGGATCGGTAACCAATAAGTCTCTTCTGAAACAAAAATCTGTCAGAACTGTTGTTCGTAAGTTACTTCATGAGGTTGTAAAGTTGGGTGCAGTTCCAATAGATCCAAATCTCCCCCCTCCAGTGATTAAAAGGCCTCCACCAAAAGTGAAGCAACCTCCTCCTCCTCCCAGGAAACGAGTCGGACGTGATGACATTGAGATGAAAAGGGGGGATTGGCTGTGTCCCAAGTATGTTCCTCTTAATGAGATTCTCAAGTGCAGTTGTGTATTTATTTATTTTTTGCTCTTAATGTAAGACTGCTGGATGCCGAATCTGGGGATGCACTTAGGCATTTTCGGAAACTTCTGAAAAAAGTATTGGACTCTTTTTCTCTGCTGCTCTCTAGGTAATCCTATGAATGTTTTGTCCTTTTTGGCCCAGTCTATGGTTCAACCTAGGTAATCTTATGTGCATCCTTGGAATATCTGTAGTTACATGTGGTACATTTGCCAGGAAGATCTTAAATGCAATTGCCATGACAAGTTCAAGAGCTTTAAGACCATAATTAGCTAGTTGTTTCAACTACAATGACAAGTTTAAATTATGTTTTAAACAGCATTATCTAATTTTTCAATTATACAATTATTGTCATAGTCTAAGTGCTTTATTGCTAAGAATGCTGCCTATATTTTCTCAGGTGTGACTTCATGAATTTTGCCAAGAATGCAGTGTGCTTACAATGTGATGCAAAGCGGCCCAAGAGACAGTTGCTTCCAGGGGAATGGGAATGCCCAGAGTAAGACTTCCATTGCAAATCACTAGTGTATTTCCCCACTTTTCTGTCTTTGTTGCCTCATATTTCCAAATCATGTGGTGTTCATAAGTCTGCTTATTCTTTATCATTTCTATACTAGTAAACAATGTAGCTGCTTTGTAAATTTTGAAGTGTTGTGCAGTTTGTTGGTAAAATTTTGAAGTGTTTTGCTATATTCTATGGCAGGTGTAACTTCTTAAATTATAGGAGAAACATGGCATGCTTCCATTGTGATTGCAAGCGTCCACCTGACGCATTTATGGAAAATAAAATGGAAGAAAGGCAGTATGGTAGCAGAACAAGGTCGGAGAAAATTGTCAGCCGCCAAGAAGTTTCAAATGCCTGGAATTTTGACTTTGATGACAATGAATCAGATGGGGCAGATGTTGCTGCTTTTGAGCATGCAGATTCTGCATCAATGGTTGAAGACTTGCCTATGGAGAGTCAAGCAAATGAAGAAAATTTTGGACGGAATGCAGATGCTTTAAATGGAACTAGAATAATTTCAAGGGTCCATGAAAGAGAATATTCTGATCCTAGGCTTGAAGGATTTGGAAGGGGGTTTGATGATTTTGATGATGAAGATGATATTGACAGTTATGAAATAGATACCCAAAATGATAAACCTGCATGGAAGGCTTCACAAAACAATTTTTCTGATCAAGGGGTTTCTGAATTGGAAGACGATCGAGGTTCTGATGACAATTTGGGTGGCCGGCTCATGAAAAATCCTTCTGTTAAGCCATCAAAGCCCAGGAATCAAAGAGATGCTTTCTCTGGCTCAGATGAGAATGAACTGGATATCGATTCAGATGAAGAGTGCTCAGTTCATCCGAAATGGAAATCCAGTCATGTTGCTGATGTTAGACACAAAAATAGAGGTAGAGGTCCAACAGGCCCTTCCAAGGGATTAAGTTTTGGGTCAGACAAAGAGCTTGATTCTGATGTGGACGATGATTTTGGTTCCAGCCAGAGGAAACAGAGAACAAAGGGTTCTGGTAGAAGAAATGAGAGAAATTCTGATTGGGAAGATGCTTCCATTTCTGGTTCAGAATCTGATGGAAATGATCAGCGTTCCTGGAGAAACAAGTCGGGAGGTAACAGAACTGGATTTGGTAGAAGAGATAACAATTTTAGGGATCATGATAATGGCTTTGTGAGAGACAATGAGATGAGAACTAATGGTAAGATGGGTGATAGAAGAAAGTCTTGGGGTGATGATTTTGATAGATCATCACCTGATCCCCATGGTAAAAACAGAGGATTTCAAGGCAATGACCGTTCTGGGAGGAAAATGAATGGCGCAGGTGGTGACAGAAGAAAGTCTTGGAGTGATGATTTTGATAGATCATCACCAATTCCTCATGGTAAAAACAGAGGATTTCAAGGCAATGGCCGTTCTGGGCGGAAAATGGATGATGCAGGTGGTGACAGAAGAAAGTCTTGGGGTGATGATTTTGATAGATCATCACCAAGTTCTCATGGTAAAAACAGAGGATTTCGAGGCAATGACCGTTCTGGGTGGAAAATGGATGATGCAGGTGGTGACAGAAGAAAGTCTTGGAGTGATGATTCTGATAGATCAACACCAATTCCTCATGGTAAAAACAGAGGATTTCAAGGCAATGGCCGTTCTGGGCGGAAAATGGATGATGCAGGTGGTGATTCAAGGAATTTTAATGGACCAAAACGAGGAGGATTTAGAAAACAGCAAGGAGGCAGGTCGCATGAATACAATATGGACAAGGATCCTGGTGAATTTAGAAATAGTCGACGTGTTATTGAAAGGTAAATTTGAGCTACAAATGACAAGCATGTATCGTTTCAGAACATGATTAGTTTTGCTGCTAATAGCTGCAGCTGTGAAATCAAGTGGTCATGTTGACCTTACCTGAAAAGGCTTTGATCGGAAGACAGATGAAAAATGTAAAAATCTTCAAATGTACTAGTGTTGCTTTCTTTTGTATACGCGGACTGCCACTAGTTGCTCCACCCTCAAGAATAATGCCATACATGCGGCTTTACCCAGTAAGTGAGATTTGGTGGGTCACCTGTTTTTTATTTTTCATCGTACTGTAGTCAAATTTGAGATTGAATGTCGGTAATAAAAGGAAAGAAAAAGAAAACTAATGACTTGCTTTGGTCTTTACATCCTAGCACATGATTTATTTATTTATTTATTTTTAATTTAATTTTCTCTCACAGTTGCATATATTTGATTTATATATTGTTTTATTTGTACTATAACAAGAACTTGCATCTAGATGTTTTTTCAAACAATTTACAGATCCATTTTCGTTCATACGTGTGCATGATATTTATGGTTTGAATTAACCTTTGTCGTTGTTACCTCATGTGGATGATGGAATCTACTTTTCCATACTCGAAATCATGGCTTAGAAATGATACTGATGTGTCAGGGAGTCCATTAGCAGAGATCAGATGGTTTGATGTCAGTGACGAGTATTGTGAGCCTTTTTGATGAAAATGAAAGCATTGCATAAAGATCTTTGCGATACAAGTCCCAAAGGGACGCGGGATGATGACGGGGCTTTGGCACGTCTCAAGTTCGAGTCAGGACATGTACTCTTTGTAAGAGCTTGGGACAGCAAAAGTTTTACTTGTTCATCTGGATCCATAAAGTATGTTTTTCGAGGGATGAGGTTTCCTCACATCCAAAAAAATACAAGTTGTTGAACAGTATGAACAGCTGATTATCCTAATTTCTCATGCACTGGCTGTGATCATATATATGAGTGGATTAACATTGAATGACATGGCTAGTTTCAATCAAAGAACACATTTGCTTAATTAATTAAGCAGACACATCTCTCTGTGATCATTCAAAACCGACGAAAAACAGTAGATGGCAAATCCAGATCAAGAATTTCCTGTGCCGGGACTCGTTCAGAATTATCCACAAGGTCAAGCAGCTGGGGCAGGTGGAAATGGCGAGGCCGGTTAGCAGTGATGTCCCTGAATTTGCTGTTAATCAGTGAATGATGATATTGCATTAACGATATTAGTTTATGTCCTTCTAATAGGACTACTGTTTTGGTGGTATCCATTTGAGAGTTGTCCCAACTATTTTTTCATAATTTTCAGATGAGAATAAATATGAAAAAAACATCGTTGAGATTCCAATTAGTCAGATTGAAAATTTGACAATAAGTTTCCAGGGTCTCTGTTGAAAATCAACCTACTTTACATGATGTTTTCCTTCATTTATTTTCATTTTGTAGAGTCCCTTTGCAAACATCAATTCTTGATTATTAAAGTATGATTTTACATGATGAGTTAATCATTACACACAAAATCTAACAAACTTGGTTTTATCACAAATTCTAGTCATAATTATTAATTTTATCAAAGTCCAACAGTTAGCTCATAAAA
The DNA here is from genome assembly GCA_025169955.1 of Salix arbutifolia. NCBI lineage: Eukaryota > Viridiplantae > Streptophyta > Magnoliopsida > Malpighiales > Salicaceae > Salix > Salix arbutifolia. The sequence continues at coordinate 1,690,038 of CM045914.1, forward strand.
CTTGTGACTTGAAGTTTAATGTACATCGGATTTCAATTTAAATTAAAAAGATATTAACATGGTCATACTCAATTGATTTAAAATGTTAACCTATGACTCAATTAACACAACCAAACTTGAAATCTGGTCAAGTGGATACCAAATTAGAATTGCCGTCTGTTTCGGTCGTGGTTGAACCCGAGTTTTGAAATAAAATGATTTTTTTAATTTAATTTTTCTGTACTTTTAAATTTTTTAATATACTAATATAAAAATAAAATTTTAAAATAAAAATAAAATAATATTGTAATGTATTTACAAAAAAAACACTTTAAAAAAATAAATTCCGCTACTTCCTCAAACACCCTAATCCAGCTTGTCAAAGATTTGCTACCAAGCAAAGAGGATTGGGTGGCTGCTGTCAAGAACATAGTCGGGTTGCTGCTGTCAAGAACATGGTTACTAAACCCAGCTCGGAGTTTAACATGGTTCAAGATTTAGATTGTAGGTTAGGAGTCGTGTCATGCTGTTGTTTTTTGCTGATATAGTCTATGAAGTTCCTTTATTTTTATACAGAACTACAACCTGTATTCACAAGTTCATAAACCATATTCACTAATCTGAAAGAGATTAGCCTGGTAATGAAATAAGCCTAACAAACTGCAGGTCTCCTTGGAACAAGCAAAGCCTTAGAACAATTATACCTTCTTTTTTTTATTTGAGGAACCCACCCCGGAAAGCATACTTTGTAAACCCAGATGAGCGAGTAAAACTCCGGTTGTCCCAGACTCTTATAAGAGATGCATGCTTTGACTCAAACTCGAGTCACTAGGTGTAAATCAAAAAGACATTGCTGAGGATCAGCAAAGCCTTTGAACAAGCAATCAAAGTTAAAACTATCATTTATTTCAGAGAAAGACTAACAGGCTACTACCTTGTCGAAAACCCCTGTGAAAGAGAAAATGTAATGGAAATATAACATGAAAAGTTTGCTTGGCACCAAGCAGATATTCTTCCAACTTGCCACTGAAAGGAAACAGACACAATCAAATCACCAATGCCCTCCTTCATGTATATATTTTAAGCTACAGCTTGCCATGTCCACAACATATTTACTCTTTTTCATTGATAGATAAGAACATGATAACCCCTCAACACCACTCACACGCAAAAGGTAAGGAAAGAGATAAAAGGAACCGGTAGAGCAACAAAAGGAACAGCTCAGACAAGAAATATATTGAAGCAGCAAAAACAGACGATCTCTAAGGCACATAAAAAGGCTTTAAACTATAAGAATTTTACGGTCAAAACTTGGATTAGAGAGAATAACTTAGCTAGACAATAAATAGATAAACAAGCAATCCTCAATTGTCTTCTATGATTCATCAGTTTCTTGATCTACCACCTCTTCCATAACCACGGCCTCGGCCTCGTCCTCGTCCACCTCTTCCACCAGGATGACCTCTACCTCCACCTAGAAAGTTGTCAGATTTTACTTTCATGTCCTCAGGCAGCGGAAGTATGTGATCCACACACTTCTTAAAGCTGAAATCATCAACAGAGTCATCATCCCTAATTAGGAAGAAGCACCGACTCTTAAACCTTGGATGAAACCTAACTTGGAAAGCTTGGATGCCACAACCAATCTTTTTGTCAGGCTCTGAGTGACCAGTCTTAAGCAAGTCCACCAGCACCATGTGCTCATATTTGTTGACTTTAAGATTGGGAGGCCACTGATTGAGGATACTGTAGAAATAATCAAGCATCTCCACTGCTGAACCGAAAGTCTTAGGACCCAAGCTGACCGGACCAGACCTCTCCTCCTCTTTCTTCTCTTCCTTCCCCTCTCCCTTCCCCTCTTCTTCTAGCTTCTCCAACCGCTCTTCCTCCACAGATTTATCCACCTTTTGCTTCTTCGATAAATCTTCGTTTCCATCCTCCTCCTCTCCCTCTCTAGCTCTCTTTGCACCGTTTTCTTCCACATCCTCCACCATATCCATGTCCACAGCAGCTGAGTCAGGTCTCTCCAGATTAGCCTCAATGGCTTCAGCTACTGTCTCCTCTGCCATCAGTATATGAGAAAGCAGTCCAAGATTGTAGCTCCTATTTCATAGAAAGAACTCTGAGTTTAGATTGGCAGCAAAGAATAGCACACAAAACAATAATAAACAAATCAGAAGGTAAATTATTAATAGCCCACACAAAGCAATCAAACATAAACGAAATGTGGCCAGCCTTCTTTTACCATATCCTAGAAACTGAATCAGTAAAAAAAATATAAAGTAATGCCAACTCACAATCTGTCCCCAGTCTTCAATTTTCGTTTAAGACTTCAATTTGAATTCCCTCAAAAACCAACTCCTCTGCTTAAGTAAATACTAAAACAGAAGCAAAACTTAAAAGGGTCATCTTAAATGAAATAATCTACTACATTCATATTTAAATAAAATAAAAAATCACTAGAATCCAAACAGACTCAATCAAACCAAGACTTCTAACAATCACTAAAACCCTCATATCCGTACAAGAAAGCTGAGAAAGCAAACCATCTTAATATCAAACCCAGTACCTCAACACAAAAAAGCTAACAACTTTACTAACTTCATCAACAATTAGATTGATATAGCTTTCATAACTCACTCATTAGTCCATAAATATAAGCATATTGGGGGCAAAAAGAAACCAACAATTCACCATAACATTGACAACCAACTATTTCCAAACATCAAGCATGATAATATAAGATGCTTCGGTTTAACTTACTTCAGAGAGTGGAAAAGAGGAGCTGCTGTCTGTGTGAAGCTGGAAGTATTTTAGGGTTCGTTTTATAGTTAAACGCTATTACTGTTTTTAAATACTCCAAAACGGAAAGCTTTTTCGGGTCAATTAGACTCGGGTATCCTGGAATTGGATATTCGGGTCATGGCCCATTTAAATGTATGGATGGGTTCTTGGCACTGTACTGGGCTTAGTATCCTAGCCCACTCATTTTTTGCCAATTATGAAGTAAATAGATCATTCTTAAATTAACCGAATTATTTGGAATATTCATTTAACCTAATTTAAGATTCATTGAACTGAATGGGCTTTGCGTTTGTTGAATACTTTTATTTAGAAAATACTTTAAGAAAACCGGTTAGGTTTTATTTTGATTTTAAAAATAAAACCAAAAATAAAATCTCTAAAAAATATCTCAGCTAAAAGATAAATAAATTAAGATATATTTATTTATTTTAATAATATAAAATCGAATAAAACTGTATTAGATCCTTTAACCTGTATTATATATTCAAGTAAATTATGATAAGAAATAACATAAAATTATAAAAATATTATGAAAATCTCTTTTTAATATTTAAATACATGCGCATATATATATATATTAATGGTTCGCTATTGAAAGAAGGCCTTGTATTTTTATAAATAAATATTATTATTTTTTAAATAATATTAATTTTAACTTGGTTAAGTTGACTCGCATGTATTAATGAATTCAATATCAAAATATAATTAAATTAAAATCCAGTTTATAAAGTATTTCTATTTATTAGTAAATAAATGATAATCATATACGGCCTTTATCATTTTTAAACTGAGAGCAAAAGTAGCCGTTTGCATGCGTTTGTATTGAGGATGGATTAGACCGTTGGAGGACATATCCGTTATTCTAAGCCCTAAAGTCTTTCAGTTTTGACTTCTGAACTTCGAAGACAAAACTAACGTGCGAAGAAAAGGAAGTAATCACTTGTGAGAGACTTTTGGGTAAAGAGCGACACGCCCAAATTTTGTGTCTGTCCCCCATTTTCGAAGTCTCTGATTCGACGGTTATTTAGAGAGAGAGAGAGCTTTGAGACCCACTTGTGTAGTTTGTTAGCCATCATGGTTGCAAGAACCCCACCAAAGCAGAGGAAAATGGTGGCTCCTCTCAACCCAGTTTTACTCAGAGAAACTGTAAAGAAGGTACATGTTTCTTAGCTCAAAATATGGTACAAACCCGCCAACCTCTCCTTTTTCTTTTTTGTTGTTTGGTTCATAGAAAACTGAAGAAAAAGATGAGAGAATTTTCAAGTCTGGGTCTTTGATTTTCAATGAGCTTGCTTCCCTGTTTATTAATTTGGACCACTCTGGTTAGAGGAAAATTCTCAGATTTTCAGCCCCTAAGCTCTTTTCTCCCGGCCACCGCCGCCACCTTTTTTATCCCCTCGGCGACCAAGCACATAACTTTCTTTTCCGAAACTGGGGTTTTGATTGATTTATATGTTTCTCTTCCACTGGAATAATGGGTATGCTTTGTTTTCTGTAAATTCTGTGAAGGTGGAAAGATGTATGGCTAGATTGCAAGAGCTTCAATACACGGTGGCAGGTGGGGAAAAGGTGATAGATGGGGTTAGTCTCAGTCCTAGAAGTACCAGGGGGTATCTAAGAACCAGTCTTAGGTGCAAGCAAGAATCTTTAAGGTAAACTAGGTATTAAGCTGTGATCAGATTTTAAATTTTGCTGCTTCCTGTTCATTTCTGTGAATATTTACTAAAATATGTGGTATTATACTCTTACCACTTAGAAGAATCAGGAGTGGTGCCCCTAAGAAATCTCCAGTGGGGAAGCTGCCAGCACCTTCAATAGGTATCTATCTCTCTTTCTCATTGATTTCAGTTTTTGTCTGTGTTTATGTTGTACGGACATTTATTTTTCTGAAAATTTGAAGTGCCTGACAATCGTTGATTGAATTATCCGAATGACTTGAATGTTTTATGCAGGCGAATGGCGGCAAATGTCCTTACCAGCAATGCTAGTAGGTGAAACAGTGGGAGAAATTCTACAGGCAAGCCGATTCGCAAGAGAAATTGTCGCTGCTGTTGCTTGGAAAACCAAGAAAACTACCCCTGAAGACCCCAAAACTCCAGTGACTCAACGGAGAAAACAAAAGCCTCACCCTGAAGACATTGAACTCAAATCCAGAAGGAAGAAGGAAAAGCAAAAGTCAATCCGATCAGAATCCGGTTCTCCATGTCTTCTAAGAGCTCGATCGCGTATTAACTTCAAGGTTTCACCTCCTAAGAAGAGAGAAGTGGATAAAGAAAATGCTCGATATTTGGCGAATAGAGTGTCTCCTAGGAATAGGCCATGGGCTAAAAAGACTGTACTGTTTCCAAACCCTCTGTTCCTTTCTACAGATTCTACACAGCAGCAAAAGTTTTGCAAGACAAGGTCTCCAGTGATTGGAAGAAGCAAAAAGCAAACAACCCCACATAAGTTCTTGATCAAGTCCCCTCCATCAGGTTCAAAATTCCAAGTAAAGATCAAGAACCCACCAGTTGTTTCCCTATCACCTACAAGACCTACAAACTTAAGCATGAAATCACCCAAGTTGTCAACTGCATCGAAGTTGCGTCGATCATTTTCACCTTCAAGGCTGGCCAACAAATTGGTGTCTCCATTGAAAGGCAGAAAAATTGTGCAAAAGAGTGATGGGTTAATGAGTGGACTGAAACAGCGTCCAATAGCAATAGACGGTTCTCAATGGGGAGAATTTGAGCGGTGTTAGTTCTGTTCTGGTTTGTTTGAAGATTGAGGATTCTATTTCGGATACTTTATCAATGTCCCAGTTGATTCTTTTATTTTTCAAACAAGTGTGAATTGTTGATTCTTGAGGTATTTCATCAAGGCAATTCTATTCATCAAGGGATATTCTCGTTGTCTAATAGGAATTGCTTCCTTGGCTTTCAGATACAGGATGAAAACAAAAATCGAAAATTTGAGATGTGTTATTAGCTAATCTACTTTCCTTGATCCACAGAAATCCTAAAATTTAGAATAAATTATTCCTAGCCCCTAAGTTATGAACCTGATTGGTACCTTAGTCCTTTGACTCGTGTGGCCATCCTCGTAGCCTGCCCCCACTTAGTTTATTTTTCTCTAAAATATAAAAATTGTCCAAGGGTTACAACTGGGATTTAATAAAACACTAACATATGATAAGACAAAAGTTCACAAGAGCCAATGAACTAAACTATACTTTTCAAACACGAAGGATCAAGTCAAAATCGAGAGGAAAAGGATAGTTTACTTTAAATTTTCGGTGTAGTTGTCAGTCACATATTTGACGACAAGAATAAATCCATAGATATAAAATTTGCAAAGCTGCACAAATAATGTGGTGTAGCAAGATGAAAAGAACACAAGAAGGCAGAACAATGTGTTGCAAAATTTCAGAAGCTTGTGAATATTTCACTCAATATGATAATTGTACACTGATGTTACAAAACTGAGAGGCATGTATCTCATTCTCTCCACCCTCGAAAAGCAGGAGAAACAAATATTATCTCCAAACATTACCACTCTTTTCAACGGTGCTCTCTCTATATGGTACAATATAACAAACACCATTCAGGCTGAACAATGAGAAAAATGCTTCAGTGAAATTCACGCATCTGGCAAACCTTCCACACTGAGCCATATTTTTACCACTCCTAATGAAACTGCAAGTCTTGCATTCAAGCTCTAAAGGGGAAACATGGAATCCGCCCAGGCAAGCAATCATTTACTTGGAGATGCAAATCTTGTCCGCTCTCTCTGCCGACCCAAGGCTCTATCCTTGGGGGATGATGTCTTGCTTCCCACGGCTGCTTGGCGCATCATCTCTGCAAACATAGTTTTCAGAACCACACAATAATATCATTAATCATAGAAGCCTGATTGCGATTGCCAAATCAACCATTTTTTTTTCTTTGTTTGGGAAGAGGAGGGAAAAGCAAGAAAACTCTACCTCTCTTTCTCTCAAGCTCTTGGTCAAGCTCTTCTTTCCACTTCCTTTGTCTCTCAGAAAAGCTCACACTGTGAGTAGCAAATCATCACACTTCAGATTAATTCACACTGAAAAGAGAATCATGGAAGCGCAAGGTTAAGGATGAGACATATGGACTAACCCTGGGCTACTTGTTTCTGGCTGATCATCAACTTGAAGCCCTTTCCGATCATTGCTCTGAGGGGAAGAATTGTCCTCTGAAGCTTGATCACTTGCATTGCCAACATTAGATGCACGTCTACTACTCCCAGGGCTTCCAGTACTAACAGCATCGGTTGCTGTAGATGGACTTCCAACTGGGATCCTACTGGGTGACTTGCTTTTAGGAGGTAATTTCAAGTAATTTGGAGGGGTTTCATCACGCGAACTTCCACCAAAACTTGGAGAGCAAGATTCATTCAAACTGTTAAAGAACTCTTCATATAAAGGTGTTTGCAGTTTCTTCAGTTCTAAAGCCTGAGAAATAAAATTACAGTTGAGTATCACAAAGCTGTAAATCCAGATCCAAACAACAGAAGGAAATGGATAGTTTTCAATGTCAGAGATAAGCAGTAGCACCTTTTCACCAAGAAAAGCTCTAATTTTTGACTCAGTAAGTTCCTCATCATCCTCAGAAAGCGATGCCTCACAGGAAAATGAAATATTTTGGTCCACTTGAACAGGTTTACCAGTGTCCACTTTGCTTCCTGCTTGTTCCAGTTCTGGACTCTCGTCAAATTTGCGCCTCCACTCTCCAGACAGCTCACATTTGAGATCAGAACTCTAAACAAAGCAAAATTTTCAATAAACAATGCAATAGTAAAGCTGCCAGATGATTCAAAAGCTACACCAATAATGGGAATGATTTCAAAGCAGTATCTCACCTTATTGAAGTCATTAGAACTCAAATGAGAATTGAGCTTTATTTCATCTATAGTAAAATCATGGCTTATCAGACACATGTCATCATTGCTGTTTGGTATTTCCCATGCATCCTTACATTCAAACAGTTTCTTAGGGTCAATTGAGCAGCCTAGACTACCCAAATTACAAACATCCATTGAGTCATGGGCTGATGGCATTTGACTGGCAACAACAAATTTTGATATTCTTAGAAACCTTTACAAGTGCAGCACATGCAATTTATTGATACTGAAAGGGAAAATATACAAAGGTACTTACATGGTTTCAGGGTTAGTGGTGCATAACTGCAAAGGAATTTCAGAATGTTCCTGAAGGTAATGATCTTCCATTAGAAACATGAAATCAGAGAATGCATGAAAATCAGAGTACAGAATCAGGTCCAACTATACCAACCATGACAGGACTATGAATAACATGATCAGATGCGCCCATCTCCCCAGTAACAAACGGATGCTGTATTTAAAAACAATTTAGGGTAATGAAATGTTGATAAATACTAGCCAGCAATAAAACAAATGTAATAGAACATAAAAGATGCCCCTACCTACAATGTGCTTAGATAAATAAAAGACAGTAAATAACATTAAAATCACCTGCAGCAATTGAGATGCCTCTGGCCTCATATTTGGTTCCCTGCATTAGAAATTACGTGTCAATGAGATACAGAAGGAAAAAGACATTAACGGGCATACTAATTGTATCCAGGGGTTGAATGTTTATTTTAAAGTAAGAACGCAACCCACATTTTTTGTTGATAGGATTTGAACTCATGAACTACCGTAGCACTACCCACCTATTTCACATTAAGAAAGCTAAACCCAAAGGATGAATCATCCAAGTCATTGCAAATTTCATACTGATATTGCTCAAAATAAAACAGGAAAAGAAACAGTACTTGTGCAAGCACTTGAGCAGAAAATCTTTAGCCTCTGGAGTGAGATGCCCAGGGATTTCCGGATGAGACTTCGTCGACCCTATATAAAAGAGTGCAGCAACCTAAAAGAAACAACATTGTCAGTGAAATATATGGAATACCATATATACTTATGTTCAAGAGCTAGAAAATTAGGTACCTCTTGGTATTGTTGGCTCCAAGGAGGCTTTCCAGTGGCCATCTCAATGACTGTGCATCCAACACTCCATATATCAGCAGAGCTAGGGAATTGTTTTATAGTATATTAGTAAGTTTCAGTTTTTTTTTTTTATTTAAACAATCAAGAAAAAAAATCCCAACTTATCATGTTACTTATAGATGAAGAAGCACTTGGATACATTATGCACAGACCAGCAAATTCATATACCATGATTCACTTAAACTCTTCAAAGCCTTCATATAAACCTTTTATGTTTTTGCATATAGCACACATGGCGGAAAATTATCTGTTCTGGATTAAACAGATCACAATAATCAAGAATATAAGATCTGCAACTAGATCCTTCAATATTTATGCCACGTCATTTAATGTCCAAAATAAATTATTTTATGGCAACAGAGGTAATGCCAAGATAATTTTGTTTGATATTCTAGTGTAATTCAACCACAAGAAGCTTCTGGATTCCTGGATTTTATAAGACTTGGTTTTTTTCTATATTAATAGGTATGCATGGCACTTTGCTTTCATTGCTAAGACTTTCTTCATGAATTGTTTTTCCCAGTCCTTCATAGCTCATCCAAATTATTTTCTGTTTCTTATAAAGTAAAATGGATATGAGAAGTAAATGCCCTGACAAAATCATTATAGATTTTGGCACAAGGAGATACTCTCTTGGACATACGGGTAGAGAAAAAGACAGCTGTCTTTAAGAATATATGTACACTTTAGAAAATGCAATGATCTGGACTAATCAGGCACATCCAGGGCCTCTTAAGATTCCAGGACTTTTTAAAACATTGTAATTTGTACCATTTAATGTCGGCTCTCAGAAACATGTGTATAATTAAGTAGGGTTTATACTTATTCTTCTTGTTCATTTTTCAGCAAGACATCTTTCTAAACCTAAATTCTCTGGTCTTTATATCAATAAATGTTTTTTTCCTGTCAACATGTAGAAAACAAAAACCTTAAAAAGGACATCTTGTACCGAATTCAGAGGGTACTGTACTTTTCTAAGCATAATGTAATCATGTAAAATTTCAGAGAATTTAGTTGTCCTTACAAGCCATGGCCTGTCTGCAGAATGACTTCAGGAGCCATCCAGTATGGCGTGCCCTTCATCGATTTGGCCCCTGAAACAGTAGCCTACAGAGACAAAGTCTCAATTAGATGGATATACATATTGGAAGTGATTTTTGGAAATACTTCCTGCAACATAAAGAACAAGGTAAATATAGTAGATAGAGGATCAACCATGTGCATACCAGCTCAACGACCTGTTTAGATGCACCAAAATCTGCAAGTTTAATGCATCCTTTATTATCTACAAGAATGTTTGCTCCCTAGGAGAAGATGAAGAAGACATGTCATTGCACAAGAAATAAAGAGAAAAAGGCTAAAGACCTTTTCTCACATGTAGCATCAAGGGAAGGAAATTCAAACTTCAAAGCTACCTTGATGTCCCTGTGCATAATTCCATTGTTGTGTAAATACTCCAACCCCAGCAATAATTGCTTGGTATAGGCTCTTATAACCTGTTCAAATTAGCACGCATGATTTACCCCAAGTCATGTACTGTGAACAAGCTCAGGTGGCAAAGATTCAAAGACTTACTGGCTCAGGGAAGGATCCAAATTTCCCCAGAAGAGATGATATTGATCCACCCGGAACAAACTCAAGCAAAATATTTAAGGATTCCTCCTCCCTAACTGTACCCAAGTATCTCTGAGGACCAGAAATGACTTGCAATGTCAGAACTGTAGTAGACTTCATCAATTCAGTAAATAAACCGAATACCAGTACTCACAACAATGTTAGGATGGGAGAGATTCTGTAGAAGCTTCACTTCTTCCTCAAGCTCTCTGATGTGAGCCTACTTATAGCAAAAAATATTATTTGCTACTTATAACACAACCAAATGAACTCAGACAAAAAAAATTCTATTATTGACATTGAGAGAGTCTATTACAACAACTACCATGCTTACACCATCTCTACATAATTCTGGAATATTAAACTTCATATTATATTTGAATGTTTAGGTTTCTAAAAGCATGACAATTGACTAAATTAAATCTCCCTTACCCAATCATGCACAGAAAAATATTATTTGCTGTTTGATGTCATTTTCTGGTTTACAGAAACCCATAAAACACATGAATTCTTCCTCACAAAAACATGCAGCATATGACAGGACAACAATCCTTCAGTATACAAGGAGGAGGAAATAATCCTCCTCCTTGTTTCTACTACAATGAAGCTAACCACTTGCGTACTAATTAAAAATATTATAATGCTAGATTGAATAGATTCTAATTCTTCAGAGAACTTTAAATAATCAGAATCCTAAAACACTAACTTCACTATTTCGAGGAACAAGATACAACTAATTGTTTTAGATTCATACCTGAGCTCTCTCCCTTGTAGCCCCATTAGCTGCAATCAAAACCTAAGAAATAACAAACAAGGAAAAAAGGCTCAAAATCACATCCAAACCCATCATTTTCGAGAACAACAGAAAGAACACTTTCAGCGGTCAAATTTAACATAAACACAGATACTACCTATCAACAGTCAAAAAAATGCAAAAGTAACAGACTATCCCAACTGTGAATCAATCACTGTCAATTACCAAATATAAAAAATCAGACTCGCAATTGTTAAAACCAACACTAATCAACCCAAAATCAGAATAAGTGCGAAAACTATCAAACTTGAAAGTCTCCAAAACCCGTTTCAGCATCAAACCCCAACCGATGGCCCAAAAAAAAAACTTTAAACCTTAAATAAATAAATAAAATCCCATTTCAAATTCAGAACCTGAAACCAAAATAAAAACAAAAATACACTAAAAACAATTCCACAGTCAAAATAAATAACTAACCAAAACCCATTTCGAGAAACCCACTGAAAACTCAAAATAAACAAAAACCCAGATAGAATCAATAGAAAAGTAACCTGCTTTATCGCTAGAAGCTCTCCAGAATCAAGATTCATGCCCATATAAACATGGCCAAATGCACCACAACCAATCAACTCCCCTTTACGGTACCGGATCGGAGGAGGCATTGGAAGTGAAGACGGTGAAGTGGGTTTGTTAAAGATTCTTGATTTACGAACGCAAGAATTGAACTTGTCCACCAATGCTGAAGTTAATTGATTGTTTGAAGTGCAGTCATTAGTTTCTTGATTGGGATTATGATCTTGTGGGGGTGTACGGAATACTATTGATCTCCTAACTGATCCCAAGAAGTCTTGCATTGTGACATAAAGAGAGATAGAGAGAGGGAGTGATTGATGGATTTACTTGAGGGCTCTTTCTTTGATCAATGTGTAAGGAAAGGGGAGAGGGAAAAGTAGGGGAGATTTTGCTTTTGAAAAATAAGAAAATGAAGAAATCATAATTGAAGGACTCCTCGGTCCTTTTATTTTTCTTTTATTATCGGTCAAAAGTAGATAAATTAATTACCTTGACTAGATTTCATTTCAAATAGATTTTTTTTTGTTATTTTTTTCAAATATGAAATGATGTTTTGGTTAAAAAAAACAAAGTTCAGATGTAAATTTACAAGTTAGCTTATTAATCTATAAATTCTCATACTATATTAAAACTTGCTTGAATGTAAACAGCAGTCGGTGCAATATTATAAGCCACTGGCCTTAGAATTAGGTCATGGCTTGTTTACTTCCATGGAATCTTATACAAAAGGTCGGACTTTTTTCAACTTGTCAAAAGGTGGTTATGAGGAAAGTATTCTGCTCATGTGTAATTGCTACCTTGGATACCGGATTTCGCCCCATTTGTTATTGTATTTTAAAAATAATTTTAAAAAAAAAGATAATATTTTAATATTATTCAAAAATTATTTTTAAAAAATAAAAAAATATTATTTTTAATAATTTTTGAATGAAAAATACTTTTGAAATCAGATTCTCAAACCAAACAGGCACTTAATATGACCAACCAAGCCTCTACTCGAGTTCATGATCCTGAAACCGACTCGAGTTGAGATCAAACCAAGTTGATTCAATGAGGTAAAGTCTTTTGTCCAGACCATAACCAAGTTGGGTAAGTTAACATAACCAGAAATAATGATTTTTTAAATTTGTGAATGCAATGAGCACGAACACAAGGTCAAACAATGAACACAAATTTTATCATGTATAGAATGGATTCAAAATATTAAACTTAAGCCAACCAATAATTGATGGACTGGTTTTTAATTTGTTCCCTGAGAACAGAATTTCTAATGTTGAATTTGTCAAAATCTTAGTACAAATTTAATAATTTGATCAGGAACAGTAATTAATGTCCTAGCTACCTACAAGAATATATAGCATTTAATTTATTTATTAAGGTGGTATTGTCTGGGATCTTTAACATTAATCTTCCAATGACCATCTGGCAAGTTCGCATTCTTAGCCTTCCCTCTCCATTTCCTTATCCTCGCATCCGTATGCTTCGTGAGCCGACAATATTTCTGTAACTTCTTCGGCATGGCGTCATAAACCCGCCACCAGCTCCGGTGAGCCGAGTCACTAGCAAAAACATGGCGATCCACCATGTCCCAGTTACAATCATAATCTCTGTAACACGCCCATGGCTTTAATCCCAAGAAATGGATGGTGTAGGGACCCTTCTGCATTTCATGATCTGGGTTTCCCTGTGCTTTGAAAATCTTAAGATAATTCAGCCTCGTAGGCAGCCGATGCCACCATGTGAAGACTTCATTGAGAAAACCCTGATCACCTCCATTGTATGAAAACAACTTATCTCTCTTCGACATCATCTCTTCAAACAAGCACGTCGATGGCTCAATCACCATGATCCCCGAGTTGAACAGCACCCTGTCGTTCGGAGCTGCTGATAATTGCGGGTAAGCGAAGAACTTGTCGATATTTCTGAGGACTATAAGGTCAGCGTCTATGAAAATAACTTTGTCGTAATCCGTGAGCTGCCAGAGTCGAAGTTTGCTGTAGTTCCATTCGTTGTACGAGTTTTTTCGAGCAAAAGGGCTTCGGATAGGTTGGATGAGCTTCGTCTTCCACCCGGCAGATCTAAGACCACCCAGAGATTCTGGACTTAACGATGAATCATGGAGGAGGACGAGGTCACGAGTGGAGTTTTTCTGTATTATGCTTTGAGCCAAAGCAATTGCTCCACAAACATAAGATTCTGAGGAATGGATTACTGTTGCATAGGCAACCCTTTGATGATACAAGATGTTGTCGATGAGTTTTCTTGTTGAAAAATATTGCGCTGCCATGGGATGCCTCTGAATTCCTTGGCTTCCTGCATATTAACAAATTATTTAGATCAGCGATTATTAAATTAACCCATCAAGTTTTTACAATTGTGCATACTTAATATATATATATATAAAAGTTCAACCCTCTGCAAAAAGCCAACCTTATTCGTAAACGACATTCCAACCACATTTGTAAGCTTCAATGAGACTGTTGCCTACTTGTGGTCCTTAATTTAGAGATCACCAAATTAATCACTGTATTTTAATTAATAATGTAATCCAGCAGTTGCCTAAGAAAGATGGCAGTAAACACGCTAGCTGTTTATCGTTCTTTTTATATTTTAATTAATTAAGTTTGATTAGTCAATGATATTGTAAAATACAGATATTTGTTAGGTGTGTGCACTTATTTCGTGCTTCACCATTTTTAAAAACAATGTCTTTAATTAAGAAACTGGAAGAATAGTATCTCCATGACCATGAAGAACACTCGTAATTTGGTGAGGACTACTGAAGTATTATTAATCTCTTGATTTAATTTATTTTTATATTTTCTAGTTAATTATCATCAGCTTATTGTTTGCTCCTAATTAATTAACCCAAATAAAATAATTAAATCATCATATTGAACTAAAACATACCTGTGAATCTATCAAGAGGAGCAATCTGGCATGACCCAACAGGCATTTGCACCTTCTGTCTAAGCCTCCTCAACTCGGGCTTGTAAACCCAGAAATCTCCTAAACGAGTCATCAGATCATCGCACCTGAAAATTTCTTGCATGGGACCGCAAGACCCCATGAAAATAACGTACACCGTTCGATCGCCACCGTCCTTGGTCAGTCCATTGGTCACTGCAAGGTTAGCCACCACCAAGTTCACTTGCAACCTAAACACGTCCCTAATCCCTTCCTTCTCTGCTCCGCTACCACAAGGAACCCTAGCCAGAATAACATCTAGGTCACCGTAATCCTCCAGCCTAGGCATCGGGACCTCCGGGCACGACGGCTGGTGCCACCTGGCGTCTTCGTCGATCCACTCCGGGAAAAAACTCTCCCATTTTAGCTCCTCGGATACAGGCCTGAAATCTACAGTAACAGTCTCTAACTGTCCATGCATACGATCATATGCATGCTTGACGTGATCGTCAACGTTAACTAAACCAATCTTGATCGGCTCGCTGTCGATTTTCTTATCGATAAGTTCATCGAACCACGATTTCTGCTTAATGATTGAAAAGGGTTTTTTAACGTTACGGGCTGCTGTTTGAGGGTGATGATCGAGCTCGGGGCCGGGTTTTGGCTTGAAAGAGAAGACCAGGAACATGAGGAGTAAAGAGAGGAACAAGATGGAAGTGATGGAGAGTTTTTGACACGAAATTTGGGGCTTAGAGGAGGCCATTGATTTTGATTGACCTATACACAGATAACGTTTGAGTGTTATATATATATTTATTTGCAAATCAAAATGAGTTTGGTGAGAAAGAGAGTGCATGGCTGCACGTCTGTGTCCAAATTTGTCTTCTTGGCAATATATTAATATGTAATTACACTCACTCTTCGTATATCCAGCTTGGATATCACATATTACGAGTTGAAATGTATATATATATATATAGAAATGTTGTTGCTTAAGAATTAATATGAAAGATGTAATTGGGATGGAACAAATTTGATGATATATATGGAGAATGATAGCGGTGAAGAAAGACAGAACGGATGAGGAGAAATTCGGTACAATGAGTTGCAATCCAGATTTAATTTATGAAAAAAAACTAGATTGATGGTTTATACTATGATACGTAGTTGTTAAAAAAATAATTGGAATATATATTATCCTGCTAATATCTCAAGATTAAGCCACAAAATGGTCGTTTTTCATGAGCTTTTTTTTTTTTTTCCTTTCCAAAATAGTTTTGAAACAAAATTTAATTTTGTTTTTAGTAAATTAACCAAAAAACACTGTTTAAACCAAATGTTAAAAACTTAAAAATTATAAATTTTGATAACAATATTTTTTTATTAAAGTGGATGTCTAGGTCATCATGCGCGCACCTCAACTAATCCTACAAGTCCTGAAATTAACGATTATGTAAACCTTTAGTGATTATCATATTAACAATTTTTGATTTGTCAAGTTGTTGCTCATAATTATTGTAGTGTTGTTTTTTTAAAATAAACACACATTGGAGTTGACCCTACTAAATTTGTATTGAGTTTTGATTAGGGCAATTAAATCAATCATTAAAAACTCAAACAAATTTAATAACTATATAAAAAAAATCATTATCTGCAATACATTATATTCGATCCTGCATGTAAGAGAGGATGTCTCGCATACATTAATTTATGTTCTTATATCAACAATAAACCAAAGCCCTAATCATGCTTGTTGGAGGTTGAAGCATGGAATCATAGAAATTCCAGCGACAGAAACCCTAATTAACCAAAGAGAATGTTGAGAACACATAAAATAAATGTCGAACATGTTACCCAACTAAGAAGAGACTTTATTCGATTTCATAGCAATTTATTTATTTATTTATTTATTTTTGGAAACATTATTCCATCCTTCGTGTATAAAAATTCTAAGTAGAGGTGGGTGCCATGAGCCCACAAGTGGGCCACTAGTTTGGTACATACATTGACCCGTTACTCATGGCATTGTTTTCTTCCATTTTAATTATCATAGTGGGGTTGCATAACTTTATTAAATACCTGAACGTGCATGAACAAATCAATTCTAAAATTTGTGATGTATATATTGCTAATCATATATTATTTATTTATGTATTAATGATAATGATACATAGATTGCTAATCTACATTATTTATTTATTTATTTATTTATTTATTAATGATAATCATATAAACAGGTTAGATACATCGTAGCGTACCAGAAGATAGATGTTGGATAGATAATTTTGTAAAACATTTTGATATTATTTAAAGAATTACTTGTGTATGGCATGATTTATGATGTTGTTATAATTAGGTTAAAATATAGCTGGTTATATACATATCTTTTTAGCATAATTATCTTTGATAGAATTTTTGTATGCTATGAATTTGGTTGCTTTAAATGATTGTTCTATAGAATAAAAAAATGAAATGAGAATTTAGTATTATTTGATTATTTTTTTAATGGGATGAAATTTGTGATTTGATGTTTACAAGTTGAGAATTAATTTGAGTGGATAACTTGGTATACAAAATACAAGGAAAACTCTGCCAAATGTTTTTTTTTTTTTAAATAAGATTACTTTGGGGTTGTTACAGGTTCACTTTGGTCTTCCTATTTTTGAAATGACATTATTTTGATCACTTTATTTTTTTTAAAAAAAAAAATTTTGTTATAAATTTTTATAACAAAATTTAATCTCTATAGTATCATGTTAATGTTTTATTGACCAATTTTTAGGGTATTTATCAATGCATTTCAAAAGTATTTTTGAAAAAAAATTAAAAAAATTATTTTAAATTAAAAAATTGGTGTTTTTAGATTATTTTCATGTGTCGATGTCAATAATAATTTTAAGAAAATAAAAATATATTATTTTAATGTATTTATAAACGAAAAAACACTTTAAAAAACAATCTCAACCAAACTCCCAAATAGGAACTTTAGTTTGTTTGAAAACATCGACAATTTTATGTGTGCCTCTAGATTGTTTAGGGTTATGGAATTTTTTTGGAAAAACCCAGCCCCAATTTTCTGGTGACCTGAGGGTCGCCGGGAACTAGAGAGGAAGAAGATGAGAGAAAAAATTGATAGGGCAGAGAATACATCATCCACCTTGAAAGAATAGAATAAAATGCATGCGAGTGCCTCTGCCTCTTGTTTTGGCTTTGGAATTGGTCCATTAGACTCGAACTCCTATACTTTCTTTTAAAAGGGTTTATCTCAAAAATAAATAAATTAAACTTGATTTACTTTATATGCAAGATGATTATTAGATCAACAGTAGTTGAATTATTTAGTCAACAATTGATTGTTTAGAACCCAGGGTGGTATTTTGAAAGCTTCTGTGAATACAAAATTGGAATAGGTGTTCATGGCTTTGGACAAACAGGTTGGATAACTATATTCTATCCTCAAATCGAACATCATTGCATTGCTTAGAAAATTCAGAGTATCATGTTTGAAGATTGAAGTCTCTAGTTCATGCAACAAGAATTCTTTGTTCTTATTCTTGCTTTCTTCACATATTATCATACATGGCGTGGTCATCACTCAAACCTGTATGATATTGATTTTGAATTATTAAATCTTATTCGGTTAATGATTCAATCTGACAAACCCATTAATTTAAAATTTCATCTAAATACAATTTTAAATTTGAAAAACATATTGATCTAACAAAATTTTGATTTACTTGCCTGGTTGATCCATGACCTGGTTGATCTAGCCAAATCCAATCTAAACTTGATTGACTCAAAATTTAGAAATAAAACATGAAGTAAAAAAACTAAACAAATTCTGTTTAATTATATATATATATATATATATATTAATATATTATTGTATATAAAAAACACGTCGAGGTTTCACTGCACACCGTTTACTTTGGATTTTAACAGTAAAATTATATTTTACCCCTGGAATCTCTTGAAATTGACCCTGATATTGGAGGTGTTATGGTCTTTTTCAATTTTTATTGCACAGTAAAACTACCTATCCACTCCTAGGAGCTGACAACAAGAAGAAGTCTGACGAAGGGTATTTTGGATTTTTCACATAGTTTTGCACGGTACAATTACTTATATATTCTCAGAAAAAAAAAAAACAAAAATGAATGTTTGTGTCTGGGGTAAGGTGATACTTTCACGGCCGATTTTTTCATGCGTTGAAAAAAATATAGTTCTAACCACGGCAAAATGTAGGAAAGTGCCTAGTATATATATAGACATGATGACTAAATGACTCAATAATCTCAAGTTAAATTATATTATAGCCAAGTAAAAAAAAACCTTACTTGAAATGTCAAAATTAGTTGAGGGAACTTGTGAAATTATCCCAAAAGGATTAACAGATACCCCTCTGATTATCAGAAAACAGAAACTAAGAACTCCAATCTGATTCATCTTCTTCAAGAAGCAGCAAGTCAAGACCAACTTTACAGAAAGTTATCCATGCATGGCATGGGCTGTGCCTGAAACTTTATCCTGGTGCTCCTACTATACCTCGAATCGACGTGTTCTGTTTTTTCTACTCGCGCGTGTGCAGCACATGTATGCACAACAGTGGAGCGTTCCTTTGTGCTGCTAGTCTCCGAGAAACTTCTGTAGTGCAATGAAAAGGCTTGAATTATTGTCCCAATTGGCCCACTTGGAATAGAGTCTTTAATTTCTCAGGTCACATAAGTATATATGTTCGATGGAGACCTTCTCTGAAAGAAAAGAATAACTTGGAAAAAGATGCACTTCATGTTGTTTATCTCTGGTTTTGGCTGACAAAGTTCTTGTCAGAATAATTTGCAGACAGAGAAGCTAGCTTAGCCATGGTTGAACCCTAATCCTTATGCAATAAGTATATACATATTTGCAGGGTTGATTCAAAAGTATGGCTGCTGGATCAGAAACTTGCATGGCGCTGGGTCTGTTAGATGGATCCAGCAAAGGAGTTTCGGGAACTCCGCGAGTGCTGGTTCTTATTGCATCTGTTCTTGAGAAATCCCTTCAAAAGAACGGAAAGCTGTTAGAAAAGTCAAGAAGAGAAGATGCCATCACCATCTTCCATGGCTCGAGATCTCCCGGCTTGAGCATTAGACAGTATATCGAACGCATATTCAAGTACGCGAGGTGCAGCAATTCTTGCTTTGTTGTTGCTTATATATACATCAACAAGTTCCTTCAACGAACGGATGCCTATCTTTCTTCCCTGAATGCTCACCGTCTTGTGATCACAGGCGTCATGGTAGCTGCAAAGTTTTTGGATGATGAGTAAGTAGTTGCATTATGTTTTAATATTTAGTTTTGTTAGTATGACTGAGTTTTTTTTTAAAGTACTTTTTATTCAGAAATGTATAAAAATGATATATTTTTTTATTTTTTAAAAATTATTTTTCACATCAACATATCAAAATGATCTAAAAACACTAAAAAAATTTAATTTAAAATAAAAAATAATTTTTTTTTCAAAAAGATATTTTCTAAATGCGTTCCCAAACACCCTATTAGTTTAGTTCAAAATCATTGCTTAGCATTAGCCAGTCTATTAGTATCTTTCGTGATCGTTTAGCTTCTTATTTCTTGAAATGCCATTCGCTTCATGTTCAACTATATAGGAAATAAATTCTAAAACTAGGAAAATAGATCGATTTTTTACATAATTGCAATCGATCGGTTTGAAATATTTACATTATCTAAAATTTGAGAATATGATTAAAGTTATTTTATAAAAATATTTTTTGTTCGTAAATATATCAAAATATTTTTTTTATTTTTTTAAAATTATTTTTAATATTAGCATATGAAAATAATATTAAAATACCATTTTATTTTAATTTAAAACAAAAAATAAAAAAATATTCAAATATTTTCAAAAATACTATTAAAAAGTAGTGTCAAAATCGGACGTGTTCGTGTATTAAGTGTTCCAGCTGCTGACTTCTGTAAGCATTTCTGGTCATGATGTGAGTCGGGTGGCATGCAAGACCTGGCTAGAGGTTGAGCACGAAGTCATCTTTCCGTCTTTGGCCCCTCTGAGACAGGGTGGTTGACGGTGTTATGGATGCCACGTCTACCACTATTTTTTATTTTTTACTTTTTCTGGAAGGAGAGAACAACTAGTAGCTGGAGCTGCGAGGTGGGAGTAGAGTTGAAGGTTAGAATAGGGATACAGAGCTATTCTAGTAAATTAGTTTGCTAATTTTCGGTGGCAAATTGCTCATGCACATTTTATTGCAGGCTTGCCATGGAAATTTGACCTAAATCCACTCAATCTTGCAGGTGTTATGACAATGCCTATTATGCCAGGATTGGAGGTGTAAGCACTGCAGAGATGAATAGAATGGAGATGAAATTCTTGTTCAGTTTGGATTTTAGTCTCTATGTTACAACTGAAGTGTTCATGAACTGCTGCTTGAAACTGGAAAATGAAGGTGGGAAGTACCAGAATGGCGACGCCGATCCAAGATTGTGGCCTCGAAGAAGGCCGGCAAGACAAAGATGAGAGGAATCATGCTCCCATAATTGCAGGTTACAGCAGCAAAGCCATGGTGAAAGCACTCTTTTCTTCTGCTAAACAAGAACAATTAATTTACCATGGAACTGAGTACATGGAATTTGAATGTATCCTGATCTGCAAATAGCAAAATAAATAATCTCACCATCATTTAGCACATGGTGTGTCAAAGCCAGAAAATATAATGACAGTGGTCATATCATAAAAATCTGCAGCAAATTTTTTTATTATTGTACAAGCCCTGCACAGTAACTGATTTTTCATGGTATATCTAATGCTTTTTTTTTATATATAACTAAAACTCTTCCATCAAGCCTGATAAAACCCTATTGGGTGGCGAATGAGTTGGAAGGCAAATCCAAAGAACAAATAGGTCATATTGCAAATTCTCTGCAGGCGGGTGATACAACTAAAATGATAAACTGGATGTGACCATGAGTGACTTGCATCTCATTAATGGGTGAATCTTCGTTCTTCAACCAGACGAGTTCTTTCTTGCAGCATAGACCCGGTAAGCTGCTAGCCCAACAATGGCCACTGCAGCTCCAACTGGAATGGTGAACCAAAACTATTAATATGGTAGATGATTGACGGGACAGACAAGTGAAAGGATTTCATTTAACAGAAATAAATTGATTTTTATCCAACTTAGACCAGCAGTAAGATGAAGTATGAAGCCGTCATCTAAAACAAGTACCAAAAGACACTGATATTTTGTTAATTTGGAGTCAGTACAAAAAAATATTTTGAATGTCTGCTAATCTGGCCATCCTGAGTTCAATTAATTCCTGACAATGACATCAAAATCCTTTAAGTCAGTCTCGGTAAATAAAACAAGCTGAAAATAATCGTGTCATCCTTTAGACTTTTAGTATTGACACCTAACATAATTGTTGAACATCCTACTATAAAGAAGAATGGCTACACAGCTCCTAGAACAGAATAAGCTCATTTTCTATAGCATTCAATTCAGAGTAAGAGCATAAAGTTAAATAAAGAGTTAACATGAAAAACATGATTGCTATGAGAGAGTAACTGAAAATGCACAATACCCAGAGATCTGTTTAAAACCGAGCAACCTTACATTTTTCAAGTGCGAGTAGTTCTAGGAGTTCCAAAGACCAACATACCTGAAACAAACATAAGAGAGCGGTTGACGAGTCGATTGTATTGCTTGCGACTTCTCCCTGCTTCAGTTTCAGGAATGCTCAAATGTGGGTGCTCGGCTGCAGTTACAATCCTAAGGAACACATTATTGGTGTCACCCATCTTTGAGCTGATGGGGACAGGCGCCTCTATTCCCATATCCTGACTAACCTGAAAACTCAAAAACTTACAATTAAGGACATTGTTATAGTTTCAGAATCAATAGTCCATCCAATCACTTTTAGATCCCAGAAAGGACTGCAGAAAAAAACTTTCAATGAGTCTAGTGCCCAGGAAAAGAGAGAGACAATGAAGGGGGATTACCGCCCAGCAGGCAAACAGGCAACTTGTAATTGATACTAACTAACATCCAACTAATAATCTAAATGTGAAGAACAAGGCCCGAATAACCATAGAGCATTATTAGCTAGACATAAATTGTAAACCAAACTAGAGAAATCTGCAAATTTATAATAAAGCAGAAGGTTTTGAAACAAAAACGTAGACTGAATTTTCATGATAAAAAAATTGATGAAGTCATCTGTTGTACTTATCTACCACCAAGGGAAAAGAATCAGCTAAGAAGTGAATACCCTGGTAGATTCCTGTATTGCCATTGGAAATGAGTTCAGATCATCTTTAGCTGCAACAATTAGGCATGGCACCTCATATCCTGTATCCTCACCATGGCTGGCAACTTCCACAAGCAATTCAGTTGCTCTCTTCCACGAGGACTGATCAGAGCTGCAATAACATTTCATACCTTAAATGGATTGAATTTAATTCTAATGACATTCCAAAGCAACAAGGTCATATTACATTCTCAGCCTTTAAAATCCTATGGTCAAGGTTCCTAGCTATGTTGGAAGGCATTTTCTCTAAGGCAGCCATGAAGGCATCAACCTATGAATTTGTTTACAGGCTTTTCATTCACATATACAAAATCTAATATATGCAATCAATATCCTGTATATGGCAAGCATAGAAAAAATATGGAAAAACAAACTCACATGAACAAACTATCGAATTCCCATACCATAAAAATTAAGAAATGCACCCTTAAAAGAGGTGACTGAACTGAATTCAACAGACACTGCTCTGTTACCTGTCATAAACAAACACTGCTATGTCACATGGTGCCAAAGACTCCTTGTTCAATAATAGTTTCTTAACCCCATCCTCAGGAATCTCTCTCAACAC
Organism: Salix arbutifolia; assembly: GCA_025169955.1. Classification (NCBI taxonomy): domain Eukaryota; kingdom Viridiplantae; phylum Streptophyta; class Magnoliopsida; order Malpighiales; family Salicaceae; genus Salix; species Salix arbutifolia. The sequence goes on from CM045914.1 coordinate 1,713,599, forward strand.
AAGGGTTTTCTTGATTCCCTGTGAGCAAATTAAATTGGAACAAAAAATGAGCTGCAGTGTGATTAGATAATGTAAAAAATCCAAAGTAAGAACCAAAAACATGTTCTGATAGCTGTAATAGCACTTACACCAGGTAGATCAACAACATGAACTGCGTAACTTTCCTCAGTGGTTGGAGCATAATTATCATAAAATGGTCTGAATATAAAATTAACAAGCTCATATTAATTACAAAAAAAAAAATTACCAGGAAGTACACAGACAAAAATAAATATAATTAATGAGTTTCTCAGAGATGGGCTGAGTTGAACCTTCCAATAAAAGAATTCACTAATGCAGACTTTCCCGATTTTTTTGGTCCAAAGACAAAGCAATGGAAAACATTTCTGTCTGACTGTTGCTTCTTGCGATCTAACCGTCTTCTCCTTGTCAAGCGGACAGCAGCAGCAGCATCACCAGGGTATCCAATGTAGATCAGATTCTCCACAGCTCTAGATGGATCTAGAAGAGTCATAAGGGCCCACTGGAATATATATTTGTTAGGAGGCATACACACTTATCAAGAAATTAGTGTTCCAAACATTCAGCCGGAACTATTTTTGTAAGAAAAAATTCAATGTTAGATTAATTAGCAAATTGCAAATTCCATCTGATATGTTCGTCGCATATCTTACACACTTTTGAACTGTTAAGACCTTATATCAAATCTCACGGCATGAAATACCAGAAAAAGAATTGTACAGAAGGAAAAGAGGAAAGCCAACCTCACTCACTCTCTCATGCACACAGAGAGGGGGAGGGGGAGGGGGAGAGATACCTCTGACAAAAAAGCATTAACTGATAGTCCGCTCAATGCAGTTTTCTCAGCAGCATCTTTATATGGAGGTTCCTCCCACGGGCTGAAGTTGAGAAGCCAAGAGTCAGTGTAACACAGAAAGTTACAAATTGACAGACAAAAGTTAAAAAACTCATTTGAGAAAGCATGTAGACAATAGGGTTAGGGAATAAGTTGATTAGTTATAGATATAACATGCTGGTTCATTCTTTAAGCCAAATGAAGAAAAAAATGACAGTAGATGAAAATGCATGATGCAAATTATTAAGGGAAACGACATTATGAAATTTTACAAAAACAAACTACAGTACCTTTCTGGTGCAGTAGAGAAAATATCCTCTAGTTCTGCAGGTCGCAAATTGTTATCCTGACAGTACATTTTCAAACAGTGAGATTTAGAGAATTCAGAATTGCTTAGCAAGTTGAAAGACTACAACAAGTCGTGGTGACAGATATAATTGCTTAAAACAAAACAGAAGCTTAGTTAATTACACTTTCTTGGTTAATCACACTTTTGAGACCTCACTCACTAATGATTAAAGCACAGAATGAAACTTACATTATCACTGTCAAACAACTCATAGATATTCCTCAAGTACTCAACAGCTTCACTTGTGAGTTCTGCACTCTGCACAAATGACAACAAGAGATAAGTGGTTTGGTACAAACAATGGATAATGCAAACAGACCATAAAATGACCATCAAATAAATCCTTTTTCATAAAACTCCTTGTAAGGAACTAAGATTAGAAAATACCTTCTTCCAACCCTGGTCAGTTAAATAAGCCAAGTATTTTATATTAGCTAATGTCTTGAGTCCATGGATGATCAATGTCCTAGAAAAAAATAAACTACAGCATGCATCATAGTTTTGAATAAGGTAAACTACAGCATGCTCCTGTGTATGCTATTTTGATGCATCAAGTGCAGAATTAATTATTTGTCCAAAAAAAACAAGCCAAGTGAAAGAGTAGATGCTAGACTAAGAAACCTATTGGCTAGTTTATTAACTCATGGAAATCGTCAAACTTTTACAACCTTATAAGATTAACTATAATGCATGAATGGTCAGCCAGTATTACCTGATCAGGAGCACGTTTGAATGAGGGAATTATTTCATCAGCAAGTTTGATATCATTGTTGTACCCAAATTTCCTTAGCACGGTCCATGTTGTCTCAAGGCGCCCTTTTTCTATGAATAATGCATGGAGAAAGAGGAATCCTGTTAGTGTAAGGCCACGTTCATTGACTCCTCCACCAGGCAACTTTTCTTCCACAACCTTCTTCACACCGACTATCTCGGAAGGTTGTAGTGGAGCATTGAAACACTTGACCTGATAAAAATTAAAAACTATTAGATCCTTCAAACACCCTAAGCCTAAGATATCACAACTTATAATATTTGAACATTAAAAATTGTATCTATGTCCAACCCATCTCACTGCAAGACTTGACTTGAGCTTTTCTCCTCGCCAAGCACAAGAAGTATATGCCAATTAGCCATTAGGTCATTGACAACATAACAAACATATGAAGACAGTTTTCAGATATCACAAAGTCAAGTTTGGGCAGCTAGAAATAAATTTCCAAGCAATGGAATAATATAGAGGTAAAAAAATATATCATAATCCATCTCCTTGACCCAAAAAATAATAAAACAAAAATACAAAAAACAAGGATAGGAACATGAATATACACCTGAAATTCATTTAACTCTGCATCACTAAGGGCACCATCTCTATCAAGATCACAAAGAATGAATATACGCTTCAAGGCTCTAACACATCTGGGCTTCAAAGTTTGTGATTCCTGATCAAATAATGGACCAGTAGGGTGAAGCACGGCCTTTTGAGCATAGTAGAAAACCTCAGGAATCTGCAGAAAAAGGAAATCAAAATCAGAATTTGGATTGTCAATTCCAGAACCCCACCAACCATAAAACTTCAAATCAGAGGAATCCATCTAACTAGTTCAGAGATTAACATAAATCAGATCCTAGTCACCTTTGGTCTAAAAATAAGGCATTAAGAAAATAAATGTTACCATTATAAGGGGAAAAACTTGAAACAGTATAGGAACTCCCCATTGAGGAATCATTATGAAGTAAGGCATACTATGATAAAAGGGGACAAAAAATGCCTTCAAAGTGCAAACTGCACATACTGTTGAAACAATGTTCCACCGCAATGGAAAATTAAACTACTGACAAAGATTCATACAACATCATCGCATTGCAATGATCAGCAGATTAGATAACTCCAAAAGATGCATGCAATAGCATCTATAAAAGCAGTTCGACAACCAGCATACCTGAATATGTTTGAATGCTGAGCACTCGATACAAGTTTCAATCTCTCGGAATTGTTGCATTATTGGTGACATTACTTGTTCCAAGCTCACCTGCTGGTTCTCATCTCTTAAATCCAACTTACAACCCACAACTATAACTGGTACCTTAACCTGCTCATCATTCACATTACCATCAGAAACACATGTTTCTCTCCACCAACAAACTACAATGAAAGATATTCCAAGGAAAAATAGCAACAAGGTTACAATTGCTCCAAATGACTTTACATCACCAGTGAAAACTCATTACAATGAATTCTTCTTGCAGCAATACATGACTTAGTAGGATTTGGCTGAAAACATGTCTGTTGACATTTTTTATGGTGACGGTGTCTTCACAGACTAAGAACAGATCTTTTACAGAAATGTGCCAAACAGCATAGTGGAAGTCAGGTAATATGTATAAAGACACATGCATACAAACACAGAGGGATGAGAACAACGAATTTAAACCTCTAATTGACGAAGCTCGGGAAGCCAAAAGGTACTCAATCGGTCAAGAGTTTCTGGCCTATCACATGCATATGTGAGAACAACTGCATCAGCTCGCTTCAATTCTTCAGCAACTTTACCAGCATCCTCTGCTCTGAAACACACAGAACAGTTGCACAATCATTATTTAATTCAGAATGTTACTTTGAATTAATGAATGAAAATGACAATGCACCTTCTCCTCCCAACCAAGAGAAATGGGCTGCAAGCAATCTAAAAATTTACAAGAAAACAAAACTCGAATGTGGACCTTCATGTCCAACATTTATCAATCCTTCCAAAAAAAGATCTCCTTGGTTCATTCACACAGACATATCCAACCCCAATGAATGGTTCTACCTAGCTCAGCCAACAAAATATACAAAACTCAAATGTCAGTTCCGTCTTTTGCACAGATAATTATCAATAACCAAACAGAAATTTAAGTAGGGACACAATTTACCATTACAAAACTTGACTCCTTTTCCTTTACACTTCAAAAGTTGGTTTTCGCTTTCCAGTCATACCAGCTTTCAAGAATTGAGAAAACCCACTAATTATATTACCTCGACTTCAACCGGAAAAAAAAAATCAGCCCTAGTACCAAACGGAGTTCACAACAAGCTTTAAACATCCCCACAGTTTCAAGCCTGCGATAACAGCATTAAAAAAATTCCCATTCTCTCCGCACTCCCAAAACCAAATACACTATAGCAACTCAAGTAAACAAGCTATAATTAATTAACAGAAAAAAAGAAGATACTTGGGCAATTTTAGCAAAATTAAGCTTACCATAAGCAAATAAAACCATATTTCTACCCATAAAAATACACATATTGAGAGGAGTGTGTGTTAATTACTTAGATGAGGTATCAATGATGGTGATTGGAACGCGGTCGGGGTAAAAATCATCGGGCATCCGAGTAGGTGGCAGAACAGGAGGAACACTGGACGGAAAAGTATCGGAGATAGCAGTGACTATCAGACTAGATTTTCCGGTGCCTCTGTCTCCGGCCACCACGATTCTCACTCCACTTTTAACTCCTGGATTGGCTGCGGCAGCTGCTTTCGCCATCTAAACGACAAAAACACAATCACTACAATAAAAAATCAAATATCCAAAACCCTTACTAATCAGAATATCCACGAGAATGGAAAAACAGTGTAAAAAACCTGGATTCGAAGGGATAAAAAAGGAAATAAAAAATACGAGAATTCTATCAGAGGAAAACTGTTATACAGAGGCAAAAGTGAAATTATACTTTTCTTTATGGAGGTTTCTGGACGAGTTGTTGGTGGAGTGGCAAAAGTGTAAATTGGTGAGATTAGGGGTAGTGAAGAATGAAAAATCATAAACAGAGAGGATTAAGAAATACCTTGAGTTTTTGTTAGATGAAGAGGGTAGAAAGAGAGGGTAGGGGCACCCAAGACCCTAGATTTTAGGGGTTTGTGGTGGTAGGGAAGGTGGCGCGGGCGGGAGCTTGGAGATGAAGAACGGGAAGCGTAGGCGAAGGCGCACGAGAGAGTGAAAAAGAAGGAATACTGCGGGTTTTGTATTTCTTAAAAAACAATATTTTTTGTAAGTTTATTAATTACTAGCTATATTGCCCGCGCGTTGCCGCGGACATTTTTTTGTATATAATTTAATATAATTAAATTAACAACGATAAATTTATATGATATAACTAAATAAAAATTATAGATCAGGAGATACAATGTAAAAAAAAATTATGTACAGTTTATTACGCAAGCATAGATTACATCTTTTAGAATGTAGATATTACGTTATGAAAGATTACAAAAGAGCAAAAACTAACATTTTCAAAACTAAAGCAAAATATTTTCATAAGGAAAAAAAAATTAATAACAAAATCATTATTGTGCAAATAATTAAATTATTATTATTATTATTATTATTATTATTATTATTATTATTATGTTAGTAATGAAAGGAAAAAAAATAAATGAAAGACTAAAAATATCCTAGAAACTTGAACAAAAGATAAGAGAAAAAATAAGAAAAAATAAAAATTATCATTGCTATTACTGTAAAAACATTAAAAATTATCAAATTATCCGGAGGGAAAAAAAATATTAACAAAAGAGTAAGCAAGAAAAACAATTAAATTATTATTATTATTATTATTATTATCATCATCATTATCATTATTATTATTATTATTATTATTGTTGTTGTTGTTGTTGTTGTGTTAATAATGAATGAAAAACCAGAAATAAATGAAAGAACAGAAAAATTATAATAATTTGAACAAAAGATGAAAACAAAATAAAAATTATCATTGCTATTAATAATAATAATCTAGATTGAAAATATATAAAAAAACCAATCAAAAACTAAAAGATAGAGCAAATTAAAAAATATTATAGATGATAAAACAGAAATAAAAATTAATAGCTGGAAAAAATCATTTAATCAGAACATTTAAAAAAATATATGTTCAACGTTGCGGGTTGAGCGAATAATTTTTATAGGATTTGCTGGATCAAAATTTAAATATAATATTTATATATGCAAAATTTAATATAATACAATAGATCAACACACCCTATTATCACAATAGCAAAATCAAAGCCTTAAAATCTAAAATTACAATTGCTTTTACTATTAAAACAATAAGAAATATTAAATTATCCTGAAAGAAAACACTCAAAAATATTAACAAAAGAGTAAGCAAGAGAAACAATAAAATTATTATTATTACTATTATGATTATTATTATTATCATTATTATGCTAATAATGAAAAAAATAAAATAAATGAAAGACTAAGAACATCCTAGAAACTTTAACAAAAGATTAAAAAAACAAAAAGAAAAAACTATCATTGCTATTACTGTCAAAACAATAAAAATTATCAAATTATCCGGAGGGGAAAAAAACATTAACAAAAAAGTAAGCAAGAGAGACGATTAAATTATTATTATTATTATTATTATTATTATTATTATCCTTATTATTATTATTATTATTATCAATATTAATATTATAATTATAATTATAATTATTATTATTGTTGTTGTTATTATCATTATTATGTTAATAATGAAAGAAACAAAAATAAATGATAGACTAAAAATATCCTAGAAACTTTAACAAAAGATAAAAAAAAAATATCATTGTTATTACTGGGGAAAAAAATTATAATCAAATTATCGAGAGGTAAAAACAAATAACAAAAGAGTAAGAGAGAACAATTATTATTATTATTATTATTATAATAATAATAATTATTATACATGGATAAAAGTTACACTGAGGACAAAAACTAAAAGCATAGATGCATAAATACCAATAAAAAATGAAGATTAAAAAAAGAACATATGAATTCATATCAAATAGAAAATTAAAAGAATAAGGACCAAAATAAAAAATGACATATATAAAAATAATTCCAATTGAAGGATAAAATTGAAAAAAAAAATTTAGGACCAAAAATTAAATAATGATCACATGCTGTCATGCTATAAAAAAATTAGAAGAAGAGGGACTGAAATCAAACTTTGTATATATTACCAATTGCAATTGGAGGACCAAATTAAAGAAAGCAAAACTTCGGCACCGGAAAAATTTAAGGAACAAAAAAGAAACCGAAAATCAAAAGTTTAGGGACCGAAATTAAAAATGCTTTATATAATTAGTTGTAATTGAAGGGCACAATTGAAAACAATCAAACTTTAAATTAACAAAATCAGGCATAAAATCGAAATCCAAACCTCAGGGACCGAAATTAACTTCTTATCTACATGAGGGACGGGACCTGACTTTGGGCTCGGAGGAGAGAGAAAACGTGACCGGCCACAAAACCGGACCCCTCCGTTTACACTTACATATAGGACGAACACGCGCCGCGACGGGAGATAGAGGACCAGGCGGCGCATCGTCTTCACCGGCGGAACTTAATTGTTGACCACCGCATGGCGCCGCACGCTCCGCTTCCATGGCGCGTTGGCGTTGATGGCCGCTGGCGCGGCCAGACGACGCGCCAGCTGCCCCCCCTGCAATGACCCAAACAGCCCTGGACCTACGGGTATTTACGAAAATACCGGTAGGGAAAGGACGCCGAAGCCCCCGTTAACTGTGCACATTTTTGTCGTTATCGGGGGCTTATTTCGTCAGCGCACTGTGCAAAAAATGTGTGAAAAACCGAAGGCGCCCCTGTCTCCTGTGCACTAATTTGTCGTTTTCGGGGGGTAGAATTGTTAATCCACTGTACACATTGCGGCTAATTAAAAAAAAAGAAAAAAAAAGGAAAAATCCGAAAACACCCCCACCAAAAAATACACACACGCCAGCTGATGAAGGGCAAAAACGCACGCACACTGTCGCAATCCACAGTGAAATTAGAGACAGTCCATAGTGCAAAAACCTACGCGGTTTATGTTTTTGGTAATTATAAAATAAAGTGCATGGAAGATATTCTTATTTTTTTATTCATAAATTCTTTTTTTTTCCATACTTTATTTGTGTTAGAGAGTTTAATTAAAGAGAATATTTATAATTAATATTCATTCAGTAGATAAAAAAATAAACAGGAAAAAAAGATAAAAAAATTATAATATTAAATTATTTATGGAGAAATATGAATTTTCTGTTAATATAATCATTATTTAGAAGGTGTTTGGGAGAGCTGTTGCTGTAGCTTTTCATAGTTTTTCAAAAAGTGTTTCGTGCCGAAATGCATCAAAATGACATTTTTTTTATTTTTTAAAAATTATTTTTGACATCAGCACATCAAAATAATCTAAAACACTAAACCGCCGGTTTTTAAAATGAAAAAAAATAAAAAAATTGCAACTTTTTTAGAAACCATAGTTGAAAAAATTGCAACTTTTTTGGAAACCATAATTGCAACATTTATTTTAGTTTTATTTTTTATAATCATTTCCCTTTTTCTCTTTTCCAATGTGGCAAGCAATTGAAACTTGAGTTTTTTTTTTAATTTTTTAATATAATAAATAAATAAAATTTTAAAAAATTAATTTGATATATTTTTAAATAAAAAATTAATTTATTGACCATGCGAGTAGCTTGAATCTCTAGCTCACAACAAGGAGGTTTTTAGGAAGCTTCAATATTATAACTATAATTAATTTGTTTTTTAAAGTAAAATATTAAAATAATATTTTTTTTTAAATTATTTTTTATATCAATATATTAAAATATTTAAAAACTCAAAAAATTAGAATTTAAAATAATAAATAAAAAAAAATTTCAGAAGCGTTGTAAACTTAGTGACAAACACTCAAATTAAACCCGAGGCTTGCTTCTTCAGTGAACCATAACTTCAGCTTTAAGCTGCTTCCATGCTCATGATTTAGGTTCTCAAGTAGAGGAGGAGCCTTCGCAGAAAAAGAAGAAAACAAAAAGCTGGGAAGCAGTGGCCATAAACCACAACGACAGCGACGATCATGCTCCACTGCTGGGGACTGAACAGCCCAGAACCACCGGAAAAAAAATGACACGGTTGCTCACCCACTCTGTACTGGACCATGGCCACCGGCCCCCCACCAGTGGACATGGTTCCACCGACCACCGTTTTTGCATGTCGTTTGAGAATGATGTGAATACGGACAAAAGGAACAATCTACTCGAATACAATCAAAATCCAAGGCACTTCCCTGTTTGTGTCACCCTTCATGCAATCATGCCCCTGCAAGGGATTTTCCTTGAATTAAGAGCTTTCAAGGTATTTTGCTTTCGGGATTGCTAATAATATTCCTGGTGTAAAGTCCAGCATCTCTTTCTTTCTATATTCATGCACTGGTACTACACAGACAACTTTCTATATTCAATATTGAATTTCATTTCCTGGTTTCGCTCTGATGCAACTCCTCTTCCTCACAGGCAATGTACCAGAAACGCTGTAGCTAATGGCTTCTGCAATCCATGTAATTTCATGCTTGTACCGAGTTCTTCAGCTGCACAACGTTTTCTCACATTATCTGAAGTCCCAGATGGAAGTTTTTTGCTTTTGATACAATTATCTTACAAGTAAATAATTCTACAATGGTTTAGAGCTCATTAAAAATTGTATCTTTTTCTCTATTTTCGTTTTCCCTGCAAATTCAAGAGCATAAAGTTGTAGCTAATGGCTTCTGCAATCCATGTAATTTCATGTTTGTATTGAGTTCTTCAGCTACACAACGTTTTCTCATCAATCTAGACCAGAAGCTAGCTTGATTTTTAGGAAGACCAAAGCTTTGCCGGCACAAAGAATCAAGGCTGGCTTTGTGCCGTGATTTCCACACAAGCAGGACATCAAATTGATTGCAACCCAACTCTTCCAAGAACATTCACTATAAACTTTTTTTTGCTAATAGATCAGATCAAGCAGTTATTGAGTTACTACACATGCTTTCTTCACATATCCATGTTGTTAAAATAAAATAAAAAAATATTTTTAAACCTTTTGTTTAGAGAAAAAGGTCAAATATTTTTGTAAGAAAAAACTTTTATCTTAATTATAAAACAGATTTTATTAGATTGAGTCAAAAGTTTGCCTAAAAAATTAATATTTTATATTTTAACTTGTTAATTCTAATTCATTAATTTATCTTCCTCAAAAATATTTGCTTTTCTTCATTTTTCTCAAAAATTTTCTTTCTTTAAATAATTTTTTATATTATAAGTTATTTCATAAAAAAATATCAAAAAAAATATATCAAACACATTTTCCCAACCACCACCCTTCCTAAAAAAAATAATCAACCCTCTAATATCAATTTACAAAGCTTAAAATAATAATAAATTTGTAAGTTAAAATCCTTAAAAATAATAAAAAAAACTTAATAATAACACTAAATAAAAATAAATCTTAAGCTAAAAAAGAAAAAAATATTTATTTTCTAAAAAAACTCAACATCACATGATTGTTTCCGAACAAGCTCCTCGTAGCTGCTATTCTAAAACTCTTGGAAACTAAAGAGTAGTGGTATATATAGAAGTTTTAAATTATAGGGGTATAATTGCATTATTGGTGAATCTATAGGGATTAAAATAAAGTTTAACAAAAAAACTCTAACCCGTAACTCCAACAAACGCCACGTTCTTGCAATTCCGAAAAAATCCAAAAAGCAGTTTCTTTCATTTTGATTTCTCCATATTTGTAATTCCATTTATCAGCTACCTACCAAATTCTTGTTTCTTCCCCCTCTTCCTCTATATAAACACAATATAAATCACTCTGGAGACCCCATAATCATAGAATCTTTATCTTTTAATAGAATTTTGATAAGAAAGATGGGTGTTGATCTTGAATCTTTGTCAGAGGCAACATCTGGTGCTATTGGTTCATTACTAAGCACAACAATTTTGTACCCTCTTGATACGTGTAAGACCAAGTATCAAGCTGAGGCTCGTGCTCACGGACAACAAAAATACAGGTTCTTAAGTATACCCAGCTCTTAATTTTCTTGTTTTTTGGGTTTTTTGATTAGTCAACAGGGTTGGTTTCATTTTTTAATTTTAATTTTTGATGATTGTGAATTTTATGGACGGTGGTAGATGAAAGTTTCAATCTTTATGTATGGTAATTACTGATATTTGTAGTTACTAGTTAGGCAGTTCTGGGGTATAAAGCTGGTCGCTTTCTGCTTCATTGAGCGTTTGTTTTGAATGAGAGGTATCTGCCATTGTTAATGGTAGTAGATGAGTTTATGCCTAATTCTACTGTAGCTACCTGATCACTGGGGTTGACAATTTTTGCTGTGCTACTATCTACCTTGTCAGTATTACTCTATTAGGCTATTTATATAAAATCTTATGTTTTCCTGATCACGATGGATGTTTTGCTATCCAAGTAATTATTTTCATTTCCTCATAGATTGGTTTCACCTTTTCAGATATTTTCTCTGTTTTTTGCATTCTTCATATCAATTTAGTTTAATATCATAACATGTTAGTGATGTCTTCAAATGTATCCTTGATGTATTTTCTAATTAGTGAATGAAGTGTTGAAACATGCCCTGGTCAATCTCATTAAGAGCATGTAGCATTGAGCATTTGTATTGAAATTCTTTTAAATTTTGTGTTTCGCCTTTTAGATTGAATTGTAGCATTGGCGAATGTTATGCTATGTTTATAAGCTTTAAATTTTCTGTTTTTCCTTTTCCTTTGCCATTTACCTTATGGACCATTTGTTAGTTCTACAGCCTCGCGCACATATTACTAGACCAAGTAACATCTTTGAGAATGTTAAGCTAGTGTCTGCTTTTGTAAGGCTTATTGTTTATTTGGTGTTGCTTTTGTGGCTTATGTAGGAACCTTTCTGATGTTTTATGGGAAGCAATATCCACTCGACAAGTTCTTTCACTATACCAGGGCCTAGGGACGAAAAATCTGCAGTCTTTCATTTCACAGTTTATCTACTTCTATGGTTATAGCTACTTTAAAAGACTATATCTGGAGAAGAGTGGTTCCAAAAAGATTGGAACAAATGCTAACTTGATTATTGCTGCTGCTGCTGGGGTTTGCACTTCCGTTATCACTCAGGTGAGTCACTAATTACATTTTGCAAGTCATGCTATCATTTCTTGAACACTATCGAAGTCGTTAAATATTCTTTCTTCACAAATTATGCATATAAAAGACTACAAATGAATTTTTTAAGTGTGAGAGAGAATGAGAGGAAGTTTCCATAAAGATGGATTTTACATCTATCAATGCCATGATATACAGAGAACTGTAGTGCATAACTGGATATGCAAGTAAAAGAAGTGTTCAAATCTTAGTTTTCATAAAGATGAATTTTCACAAACATAGAGCTTTTCAAATGTGAGAAACATGAAACTCTTAGTTTCACTGCCTTTATTGGTATTTCAAAATGTGATCTCTCCTTGTAATTTGGCTATGGATTGCAATTTGGCATAATGCTCAACTGATTGTTGTGATGACAGTCTTTTCATGAAATTCCTCGAGTGTTCTGATTTTCTCTTGGGTGTCATTGTTATTGTTTCTTCTCTGTTTTCTTCCATCAATATTAATGTTAAACTTAATATCAAAATGTTTGGCTTAACATTATGTAGCCCCTGGATACAGCCTCCTCAAGAATGCAGACAAGTGCCTTCGGCAAATCAAAAGGACTTTGGGAAACATTGACAGAGGGCAGTTACAGTGATTTGTTTGATGGCCTTGGCACATCTCTTTTGCTGACCTCAAACCCTGCCATTCAGGTACTTGACCTGGCCTTGTGGTCTTATACTATAATACAAATTGCTTCAAAATCTTCATCTGTTCTTTTGCTTAAGAGAATCGACTAACCTGAGACAAGAGTTACATATATTGCAGTATACGGTATTCGATCAGCTCAAACTAAAACTATTGAAGACAAACCAGAACAACTCAGAAAAGACTCCGGTAACCCTTTCGGCCTTCACAGCTTTTGTTCTGGGTGCGCTCTCAAAGAGTATAGCCACCATTCTGACATATCCTGCAATCAGGTGCGCAGCTATAACCTCAAACTGTAGTTTTAAATGCTTGAGATGTAGAGCCAACTGATATTTATATTATTGATACAGGTGTAAGGTAGTGATTCAAGCTGCCGACTCAGATGATGACGAAGCAAACAAAGCTCAGCGAAAGTCTAGAAAGACACTGTCTGCAGTCATCCGTGCTATATGGAAAAAAGAGGGAATTTTGGGCTTCTTCAAAGGATTGCATGCCCAGATCTTGAAGACTGTACTGAGCTCAGCATTCCTTTTGATGATCAAGGAGAAAATAACCGCAACCACTTGGGTTCTTATACTCGCGATTAGAAGGTATCTCTTTCTCACAAGGGGTAAACTAAAAAGTGCTTGATGGTGATTCATCGATGGCAACATGCCTGAAAATCTTTGTAGTCAGTGTTGCTTATTTAGTTTCAGGAAAACTTGAGGATCTCACAAGAGGTGGTTTCAATTTATCATATAAGAAGCTTAAATGGAGGTGAATTTAATCCCAGGTTTTCTCTCTCCAGAGATACTGATTAATCTGTGTAATTTATGACTTGTATTGTTTGTAATTCAATTCAAATTCTCCCCTGTAGTGCCTGTTTTTCCCCGAAAATCCAAATAAATGATTTGTAGTTGTCAAGTGCTTTGGAATTCAATGGGAATGTCTCTTTCCCCATTCTAAATACAATTCTAGTTTACTTTTACATCAAGAAACCATGGTTTTTGCAAATTCTGTGTATTGCTTAGTTGAAGCTGATGTTGAGTCACTCACGAAGAACTTGTTCTGATTCTGGTCTAGTTCCTTTCCCCCCATTACCTTGATAAAAATATGTTAAATGCTTAGCGTCATCAAGTGAAGACCATCATATTTTATTGACCTAGTCTATAGATGATGTAGCAAACTAAATATACCTAACAAGTTCTCCTTAATGCATGGAGTTAATACAAAGATGCTCTTTAAAATTGTCTGATAAAAAAAATTGAACTTAGTTCACACATTATTTTTAATTTTTTTTTGTAAAAAACTAAATCATTTGTAAAGATTGACTTGATTTGATCTAATTATCTTTATAACTGGAAAAAACATAGTTTTTACTGTTAAGGATTATTATAGGAGATGATAATTTATTGGATTATTTGGTTTAACATATAAAATATGTGATCTTGATCATGAAATTATAATATTTTTATAAAAATTAAATTGAAAAACATATTGAAACTTAATTATCAATAAATTCAGTATTGAAAAATAAAATATAAAAAATTAATTAAAAAAAGTAATATCTGATTAATCTCTCAAACTTGAATCATGAAACCGAAACAATTCAATAAAAAAAATATTTTTTTTTTATAAAACTCAATTTTTAATCGATTCAAAATAAAATTAAGATAAAATTCATATAAAATAAATAACCTAAAGAATCTCGTTTAACCGGCATTAATGATAAAAACTAATTAAAAAGTACATTGATGAGAAAAAGCTCCAAACTAATATTCCATGTGCCTGTTTGGCACTGGCAAAACCAGTGTTTGGCTAAATTTTAATTTTTTTTATTTTAAATGAAAAGTTTTTGGTATTTTTATATTATTTTGATGTGTTGATGTCAAAAATGATTTTTAAAAAATAAAAAAAAATTATTTTCATGTATATTCTAAATGAAAAACACTCTAAAAAATAACCGCAACCGCCCTCCTAAACAGGTTCTATATCAGTAAGGTCCAACTCAAGCATATAAAACGATAAAAGTATTTCCAAACTTGGTGTCTTTTTTTGACAATGTTGTTGAAGTTGTTTTTAAAAATATTTTTTATTCAGAAATTTATCAATTTTTTTAAAATTATTTTTAATATTAATACATAAAAATGATTTAAAATCATTATTTTTTTTTAATTTAATATAAAAAAAAATTAATTTTTTTTAAAATATTTTTGAAACACAATATCAAAAAAACCTTAATCAATAAGAGTTAAACTCAATTGACAGTGATGAAAGTGAAAATTCGAAGTTTATATGTTGTTGTTGTTTTTTCTTCTTTTTAATTACTATTATGATTAAAATGATTTAATATTATATTTATTATATGATCAGGTAATTTACTCTTATAAAAATGGTCTTTTTTTAAAAAAATGTTTTTAGAATTAATATTTGAATTTAATAAATTCATCAAGTTATTCATATTATTCAAGTTGAGAGTGTTTAATAATATGATATCGATTATTTTTTAAAATATTTTTTATTTGAAAATATATTATTATATTTTTAAAAGAAATTATTGTTAATATTAACATATTAAAATGATTAAAAATATATAAAAAAAAATTAAAATTTAAATTTCCAAATGACCCTTAATCTAAATTAATTCGAAATGAAGTTCAAATTGAGTAAATTTATAAACTATCAGTGAACCAAATGGATAACAGCTGAGAACGCGGGAGCATCAGACAGAAATCAGTTTGGAAAAGAGAAAGAGAAGAAAGAATCGGAAGGAAGGAAAGATGATGTCAGGAGGAGTAGGCAAATACACACACATTGATAATCAAAAAGTCTCCGGATCTGTTCCTGTAAGTTCCTCTCTCTATACGTGTCTTCATGTGTATATCTATACGTACTTTTTCGTATTCGGATCTATTTCTCAACTGTTATCCATTTGTTTCGATTTGATTCTATAGTCTGTTCCAGATCCAGGCCACGTCACCGTTCAATTCACCGGTAACCACGAGTTTTTCTCTTTAATTTTCATTTCCTTTACTGTTTGGTAGCTGAGAAAATGCTGTAATCGAGAAGACAACTCTCATGTTATCGAGATTGCTGCTGCTGCTTATTTTTATTTATGAGCCTATCAGTTTGATTACTCTTTTAATTTTTTAATTATTGTATCTGCTATATAAAAATACTGATTTTTAATGTATTATTTGTAGCAGATTCGAATCTGCAGACTTTTCCTCCACCAGGATCGCAGGGGAAGATTTCTGGTGGAACCCGTCCGCCACTCGATGCTGATGGTATGCTATTATATTTCATAATTCTCAGCTATAATTAGCAATATGAGCTTATATTGAGTGGTTTAGGAAATTTTCAAGTTCAGTTAGGCTTTATGGAATCAATGCAATGCTATTTCTTGTTGAACACCAAAAATGCAGTCAGGCTTAGGCTATAAGTTGTCAAGAGTTTTCAGTTTATCCGCTGACAAGTTTTAACAAAGGTGATCGCATTTGTGTACATGTTGAAAATAGGTGGTTGGCTTAACTTTCATTATATTCCTTTTTACTGCAAACTATGAATTGTTGATTTCTTGTAATTTGTACAAGCTTTTCAATTTATAAGCATGAAAATAGGCATAGGTTCTGTTCTTAAGTTTGAAGATAAGATGAATGGTAGCTGAAGGAGTGTTATGTGGGAAGTAAAGGATCAGTCAGTAGCTCTAATGATGCAAATTTTCTGCCAATTTGACTGACTGCAACTTGATGAAAGCTGTAGTTAGAAGTGGTTGTGACTGCCTTTTTGTTGTTGCACCCCTATTAGCTGAATAGTTTGATCTTTCAAGGGAAAGGCCTGGGAAAATGGTTTTCTGATGGTCAAGGGGTTTGACTTAGAGCAACTTGGTGGAAGCTGTAGTTAGATATTATGAATGCCATTTTCTTTTTGCACCCCTTTTTATTTGAATAGTTTGACAGCTAAACAATGTTGGAAATGGTCTTCTTGGAATGGCTTGGCAAACTAGATTTGTTACTGTGACCAATCCCTGAGGAACTAAGCAATGGCCAGGGTTAATGGCGACTCATGTTAATTTTCAATTTTGTGGTTTTTGTTTTCTGGCTTGGTCTGGTGAAATCTTGGAAATAGTGTTGTTACAAGCTGTTAAAGACTGTTTCAAATGTCATATAATATTCACTGTTTTTGAAGCCAATTTTAATGGTGTGGCGATTTGATAATATTTATTGTTGAATGGCTAAATTTCTTTTGGTTCAGATACATTTTCAAAACCTGTTTCTGGTTCTGAGGAATCCCAGCGAGGTGGTTGGTTTCAAACATTCACTGTTGCTGCATATAAGCAATACTTTGATGTTGACACTACTGATGTTTTGGAAAGGATCAAATATTCACTTTTCCCATTTAGAGGAACTTTCACTGAAAAAACAGTCAACAACCCAGATTTGTGAGTTACCTTTGCCTAACTTGACACTTTTGATATATGGTCTGAACTGATTAAAATGTAAAATTGTTTCCCAACATTGAATTTGTGAGGAACTTTTTGTTGTGATTGTCTCACTTGTATGTTTATTGATACCTGACTAGGAAAGTCTAACAATGTAAAAAGAAAGAAAGTTCACAGCTATTACAAAGAAAGAAACAATTGACATGATCTTGTCTTTTATATTCTTAGTTTAATAGTTGAACATGTGTTAAGAGGGCGAACCATATGTAGTCTAATATATTCACGGGCACCACTTTGTATAATTTTATGGTTTTCTACACAGTGATTACTAGAAGTTGGTGCTCTCTAAAATTGTTGAGGTATGATGTGGCTAGTACAAAGCTCATACCGAATGCTTGTACAATTTAAGTGTTAAATCTCTAAAATATAAACCTCACAAGATGTAGTTTCCAGCTGCTCCAGCCATTTCCTTATTCTTTATTGCAGAAACCATAAATGTTAACGTGCTGTTGATGTTTTATAAAGAAACACCTCTCCAAATGTTTTTAGGGAAATAAAATGTAGTTTTAAGCCTTTTGGCATTGCTTGGTGATGATAAGCTATAGAATTTAGTGATAATTTTGATTTTTTGTGGTTTAATTGTTATATTTGAGTTCTCCCCCATCATAAGTCAGAAGCCCTTCAGAGGACCTTCTTATTAAGGTTCCCAGGACCTGACTTGTCTGGATGATGTCATGAGATGTGACTATTATCATACCAGCCTTTTGCAGTCTGATCACTTATAGTTTCTGCAATAAGTGATCAGTTTTGCAAATCCCTTGTATTTGATGAACATACTAAGCTCATTTTCCCTTCTTCCATCTTCTCCGCGTGTCAGAAACATTTGTCATTTTAAGCTAATATCTCAGAAACATTTGTCATTTTAAGCTAATATCTCTGCAGATACGGACCATTTTGGATATGCACTACCCTGATCTTTGTAGCAGCCTCCATTGGCACTTTTGTGACATATATAGCACACAAGCTGCAGAAGAAAGAATGGAACTATGACATAAATCTGGTGACCTGGTCTGCTGGAGTGTTTTACGGCTATGTCCTTCTGGTTCCTCTTGTGCTGTATGTCATCCTCAAGTACTTCTCAGCACCATCAGGCCTTGTCCAGCTATTCTGCCTCTACGGCTACTCCCTATTTGTCTTTATTCCCGCGCTGGTAATGTTCCTTTCTTCCTCTTAACCATGACTAATTGCTATTCCTTCAGCACAGATCTGGTATCATCCTCTCACTCCATGGTTAACAGGAGAGATTTTTACGAACATGAACTTAAATTCTCGTGTTTCTGACTGCAGTGCCTCTCAGTCATACCCGTGGAAATTTTCAGATGGGTGATTGCAGGCGCGGCAGGGTTCATGTCAGCAACCTTTGTGGCACTTAATCTCCGAGCCCATATCATGTCTGCAGGTGAAAGGTGGTTTTTTATCGTAGCAGGCATCTTTCTATTGCAGTTGGCTCTGTCCGTTATATTGAAGCTTTATCTGTTCACCGTCACTGTATAAGAAAGAATATTATTCCATAAAAAGAGGTATGGACAGGTTGTAGATCACAAAAAAAAAAAAAAGAGTATTCTTGCAACAATATTTAGCAGAAATATTATTCAACCACTAGGATCCACGTGTGCTCGTCCATTCGTGGCAACATAATTCAAATCAACAATGTGTCATTGTGTTTTGTTTCTGCTTGCTACAGTGTGTTCGTGGACATTGACAGTGGTCTAGGCTTGGCCTATGAATGAGAGATCCAGTCTTACGTGTTTATGTATTTTCATACAGGAATTCGTAAATGCGAACTTATTTACTCAAGGCTTGTCTACAAAAATGTATTTCCATGGTATGTTTCTCTAATTCTGGCATGGATGATATGTTTCTGTTGGACTAGGGAGCTGGGACTGAATTTAGAATCAACTAGAGACTTTAACCTGCGCTAGAATATATATGTTTTTTTCCAACGAGAAGACTTTTATATAGGTTTTATGGTTTTGTAGTTAAAATAAATCTAAGCGAAAATTAAAAAATAAACAATGCAATAATACAATTAAATAAATTGAGAATTTTGTGTTAATAAATCTATTTATGAGCTAAAAAAATTGTTTCAAAAACTGAAATAAATTGCTTAAAAAATTTAGCATGTTATTTTCTCTTTTGTTAAAAGCAATTGGCTTTTTTCAATTAGAATGGAAATTGCACAAAATAAAACGATAACAATCACAATAAATTATTAAAAAATACACAATAACTTCCACAATATTCTGTGCGTTGATGACCGACCGCCTTAAAATAAAAACCCCACGTGTTAGAAATGTTGGAAAACTAGGCGGGATGGAACGTAGTTTAGGTGAGTGGAAACCGAGTGGAAACCAGTGATTAGTGGGAAATGGCTGCAAATTTAGCTGTCAAATAATAATAAAAAAAGTTATACAAACTGTGAAGTCATGTTTTGTGGTGGTGTCCCCAAGTCAAAAAAAAAATGAGCTTGAAATCTCCCCATGGGGCCTCAAGTTGGAGATGCATTCAAAAACATCTGACTTGGTGGAATGCTCCCTTTTCTCACCTGCTGGCTAACTTCTTCTGTACCCTTATCAAATCCAGTTCCACTATATCATTTCTTAGTCCGGAGCCTGGCATGGGCTGATTCAGAATGATTTGCTCAAATTCAGTGACTTGCTAACCTGCCACCTACTTAAATCCAGATTATTTCAATATGTTTTTTTTTTTTGTTTAAAATTACCATGTTTTATTCTTATACCTAGAATAATATTATTTTAGAATTAACTTGGTAAACTCATAACTTTGAGTATTATTGTGCACCTCCACCCATACACAAGTATAGCAAGACTTCAAGCTGACAAACTCTTTTCTATTATTTGGTTTTTGAAAGTGACTACACACCCATGAATAGCATACTGAGTGTATTCACTATATATATATATATATATAAACCCTCCAAGTATCAACTAGGGTTCGATGAGGTGATGAAGATCCAAGACTGAAATCTGTTGGTGGGTCAATCAGCACAATCATTCCTTGCACTGACATGGCCATGAATTCTCTTGACATTAATTAGGTCTGTAAGTTCCCACAGAAAACCTATTCCCGACTGTCTTTGGTCCCTCAGGCTATTAAACAAATCAAGGACCTTTACATTGGAATGAAACTAGTTAATCACCACTGAAAAATTAGATGCTTGTCAACTTCTGAAGAAGAATACGATCGATATCATTATGGAGTAGTGAAGGTGGCTTGGGTGACTTCCATTTGATTGGCCTCAACTTGTCCAACATATTATAAGGCAGACAAAATCTTGTAATTTCTAGTTTCTTAATTCATTTCAAACAAGAAATTCCCACTCTTGATGAACAATTATTAATTTTTTGTTTCTTTTCCCTTTCGTGTATGTTATGATCATTTCGAAAATGAAAGTAACTAAATAGTAAATGGCAATAAGTTATTTGTTTAGTGGTATAAGATTCGTTGCTCAAACAATAAATTATAAACAGATTAGAGAGGAAAAAACTCGGTGGCGCGCCAGCTCAAAAACAATGAAACCTTAATTCAAGGGTTGGATGGCAATATTGGATTAAAGATATTCTTTTAGTGTAAAGAAAATTGTAAAACTGATTTTGTTTTTAGATAGGCAAAGATGGCGACGAAAACCCTAGATTTTGAAGGCCAAAACTTCGTCAACAAATCATTAACTACTAAAAAAAGGGAAAGAACTTGTAGCTGTTGCCCTAGGATATTACTCTATGGAGATGGACAGTAGCAATTATAGGCCTTGAAAAAAAAAGAAGCAAAAATGACAACCAAGGGAGGAGTCAAAGCCAAGATCCTGAAATTGAGGTCTTTTTGGAGACAATTTGAGACCAGAGTTGTGTTAGGTTTAGAAAACAATTTAAATTATTGGATTTGAATAGTATTTTCGAAATTGGTAATATTTTCTGATTCGGTCGGCTGTTTTGGAGTGTTGTTAAATTTGATTTTGAAAATCTTTTTATTAAGAAATATATTAAAATAATATATTTTTTATTTTTTTTAAATTATTTTTAACATATCACATGAAAATAATCTAAAAATATTAAATTTTTTAATTTTAAAAAATAAATAAAATAAAAAATATTTTTTAAATACAGCAACAATCAACACCAAAATGGATAGTCGGTGGAGATCGGTCATGGCTACTGCTCCACATTTCATCATCATAGATTATCTTGAAGTCCTCGCTTGCCCTTAAAAGGATTTCTTGCCCTTGCTGTCGCCATGCAAGTGCTGCAACTTCGTATGAAAGCATTGAAATTGACAACATAGGGATGGAGAAAGTAAGTGGGACATAGCTACCTCAACATTGACAAACTCCATAGCCATTTCATGTGCTATCGTCTTTTCTTCGTTTTTATTTGCTAGAGAATTTGACTAAAGTGTGTTTTTTCCTTGCAAAAAATAATAAATGGATTAATTATACATGAAAGTACTTCCTTTTTCACATCCATTTGAAAGGACCTACTACTTCAAAGTTTTTCACCTTTACAGACAAATCCTCCGCTTGACTATTCTTCGATCTTTCCCTTTAAAATTCCACCAGCTACTTACACCACAAGTCTCAACTCTCTCCCTCTCTCTCCCCCTCAAGATCCTTGCAGTGGTTTCCATCTTGAAGGAGAAGCAAAGCCTGTAGTAATTTAGAGAAGCCATGTTCATGTCAAGGAGCCAAGTGGGGTGTCTCTTGTTGGTATTGCTGAGCATTTCAGCTTTCCATCATGGAGTTGTGGGAGCAAGAAATCTGAAAGAAAATCTGAAAGCTATGGAGAAAACCCAAAATGAGAAAGAAGGTGCTAATACTGAAGATAATAATGGCGATGTTGCAAATGTCAATAGAGAGGTACCCTCATGTCCTGACCCCATACACAACAGGTGATCTGCAAATCAGCCAAAACATTCAAATCTTTTCAGGAAATGTGTGTGTGTGTATAAACTGAGCACTGCTCATGCCATGATTGCAATATATAGCTTCTACGAGATATATTAATGAGCTCAAAAACGTATTTTGTGCTCTTATAACTTCACAGTTAGTATTGTTCAAACATGTATTAGAATTAAGACAAAGATGTGAAAGTGATGCTGTAGCTTTGTTTACTATATATGTTCTTGTTGTTCATATATATATATATCCCAGTTCGGCAGTTCTTCTCCCTCTCCCTCTCCCTCTCCCTTCGTACATGTCTGTGTTTGTAGTGAATCAAACGGAGCTCTCTCCACGATTACTGTCTGAACAAAACCATTATTGTAAAAAGTGCAACTCTGCAGATGAAGGAAAAGGTTGAAGATGAAAATGATGTTGGCTATATATTATCCATAAGGTGGTGGTTTCTCAAGGAACTGAATCATGAGTTGGAGCTTTGTGGTTTTTGTTATATAATAATATAAATTATATTCCGGGTCTTATTTAATTGCTTAAGTTTTTAGATGAGATGATTCCTTATTATGATATCAGAGCCTTGTTGACCCAGCGGTCACGAGTTCGAATCTCACCACTCTCATTCTATTTGATAAAAATTAAACACAAAGTGATGTGGGTCTGTGCAAGTTTTAAGCCTACAAGGTTTTCACCTAAGAGAGTGTGTTAGAGAATAATATAAATTATATTCTAGGACCTCACCTAACAACTTTAGATTTTAAATGAAATAGTTCCTTAACAGTTTTGAGACGGCTGCTTCTGGGTTGCAGCAAGGAAATAATATTGTCAAGTAGCATCATGTTTCTATGAATCAATGAAACTCAATCGTTGAAAATTAACAACACAGATGCAAGTTTTACAAGTCTACCACCTTTCCCTCATATCCTTCCAAAGTTTAGTCCCTGTTTGTTGGATAGTGTGATATTTTTATTCAGAAATATATTAAAATGATATTTTTAAAAATTATTTTGACATAGCATATGAAAATGATTTAAAAATATTTTTTTTTTTTTAACTTTTAAAGTGAAAAATAAAAATAAAAATTTTTCAATTTTTTTTAAAAATGCTTTTGAAACACATGGTCAAGCACCCCTAAATCACACACATATATTTTCTACCTTATAAAAGTAATAAATTGAGGCTATATTCTCAAGTGTAAGAGATGAGTGTTGGCTGAAGTAATATACGGCTTCGCAGCATATGCTTTTGTTTCATATATTTTGATTTTCTCAAAGGTATCTTGTCTAGATGTGAGTGATTGATCTCTTGCATCTCGAGCTGTAACCATAAAACATTTACCGACCTACATGACATGCAAGGTAAGATCAAAGTGCGTGTGGTGACAAAAATCTACTGAAACATTTGATGAAGAAAAACAAATGTTTGGATGTTAAGGAAAAATAATTGTATTATTCATGTATTCTTTTTACTTTTTTTTTATAATTAGTATATCTAGTCAGTTTACACGCATCACAACTAATCTCTAGATTCACTGAACATCATGCAAGCTCAGTGGACAAATAAGACATCACGGGAGTGATAGACATGCACAGAAAGGATCGAACTCGGGTGCAGAGAAAGGGAATAAATCTTTTTTCCTTGCTAGGCTACGACCTCAATTGTTGTATTCTTTTTATTTGAAAAATAATAAAAAGCTTTTTAAGAAATCATGAAGTCCTTTAAATTTTATTTTGTGTATGACCATGAAATCTCTAATTTTCAAGGAAATTAAAAGTATCAGCACTAAACCAGTATACCAATATTAATTTGTTTTATGACGTTGCCTCCTGTTTCTAGAAAATAGATGGCCAAATATTTGATGATCAATTCAAGCCTTTAAGGGTCGATGTTGAACGAATAAATTCTTGATTCCATGAGAGATTTCGCATCTGGTAGACCATATTATGAATCTAAAAGCAAACTGAAATATATTTCATAGAAAAAAACAAACAAACAGGGGAGAGGAATTCCTTCAATGCTCACCTTCCCAATTTTAAACTCGATCTTCATGTTAATTTTCCAATTTCTTTGATAGTAATTATGACTTGCTGTTAGCGATTTGACCCTTGGCATGTCAAACATCTTCTCTTACAGCTAGAAGCAATGGAGCCGACAACACTCTTTTTCTGCAATTAATTCTTCAACAGTGGACAAGCCAATCGTGATAATTCACACAAGTTTTTTTTATATATATATAACTGGGATGTCTAGGTAAGCTTACACGTATTATAACTAATCTTTAAATTTATTGAACATCCTGCAAACCCAGTGGATAAATAAAACACCGCAGTAATGACAAGCATACATAATAAAGCTTGAACCCGGGTGCAGAGAAAGAGAACAAGTCTCTTCCTCCCGTTAGGCCAACCCCCTAATTCACACTAGGTTCCCTTCCCTGCAATCTAGCTAGTAAACCCGGTATTACTAGATAGATTAGCATGAAAAACCTGGAATTTTGGAGATCGATTGGAGTCAAGTTTGTAGTTTAATGAAACAAGACATCAACTCAATTAAACCCAATCAATCTAATATGATTTAAATCCCACTAGATGGATGACTCTCATGAGAGTAGATTCGATGATCTATAAACCCACCAGTGTATGGCGCTTGTGGATTCCTCCGTATGGATGGAGACCCACGATTTTGATTTGAAAAGTTCTCTAAAAGATTGCGAGGAGAGTATAATCCATATAGGCACAAAACAATATATGCAAATGCAAGAGCATAGATACAAATTGAAATACAGTAATGTCTTCACATATATGTGAAAACATCACTTGCATCCCTTGGATTACGCTTGATTGAGGGGAAGCAAAGATTTTTAATTATTAGCAAAACAAGCATTTATGATACATATGTAATCAAATGTTATCCCCCATCCTTGACTCCTAAAACTCAATAATGCAGGACACTACTTTCCAACTAATAATTAAAATCTTGATTGAGAAATCAATCTACTCATCGCAGACCATACCCTTTGAAGTTACATCAAAACAGCCTCTCTAGGTTGAATTTAATCAATCTATAAAATATATCCCTAGGTGCTCATTTTCAATGCATGGAAATTTGCCGACCATGATTTTCAGCGTGCTTGTAGCCACAAGAAGTCAAATTTCTCTTGAATGCACCAGTTTGGATGCAGAGAGCCTACCTAAGATTCAACCAAGACCAAAGAAGTTGATTGGTGATTATGTTTACTTAATCCTAGGTTTAACAGAAAAAATATTGGATGCTGAGGAAACTCATCTCTCGGAAAGCGCATTTTATGGGTCCAGGTGAGCGAGTAAAACCTTGGCTATCCCAGACTCTTACAAAGAGTGCACGCTCTGACTTGAAATCGAAACCTGCTGTACAGATCACAAATCTTTTGCCATCACGCTACGTCCCTTGGGATCCTAGGTTTTACATGCTCTCCTAATAGTGGAAAAAGCATATACCTATTTCAAGATTATGCTATAAATTGTAAAGATGTACAGACAATGGAGGCTAGTTGACCTCCAAGGTCGTCCTACTGTCTTTTACGAGGAGGACAAAATATGCATGCCTTGTTTATATAAATAAGTTGAAAGTCCCAGAAAATATTGCATCAGCAAATAACTGGAAGAGCAGCCAAAGCAATGGTAATTTTACCAGAGTGGTTAAGTTCATATTTCTAATCTTCATTCTAGCATGCTGAAAAGGTCCTGTATGCAGGCACCTTCTGGAATATGTCACAAACATGTTCGTGCAAGAAAATCTGTTTCTTTATACAATAAATTTGATGCCCTTTATTAATTGACTAAAAAATGTCTGGTAACTTGAAAGAATGTAGCACTTGACAACAAGCACTATGACTGAACCTGTGATACAACATGAAAAAGGTAGAATAGAATGGGAGGTGCATCTATAGAAACAAATAATTATGCATGTATACATGCCAAAATCCTATTTCTAGGTATATGGGTGTTGTATGATTCACTCATTTCACAACTAAATAACACACCAAAACAACTCTAGACCAAATTGATATGTTAGAGCCTTGATGTAAAGAATGGCAACCGATGAAGATGCTGGCTTGGTACCTGGCTATCAGATCGAGTTTCAAGGAGGCACCATTTCGGTCTTTTCTTCACTGAGCGGTATCCTTGTGACAGTGCATCTGTGGCTTATGCCCTAGAAGCCTCATCATGATCGAAACAATTGGACTCAATTAGACAACTACAGTCTCGGACAAAAAGCTGCTAGTGAACATTTTCAACTCATCCTTCCAACCTCCTCATCATCCAACATGTATGTGTGGCAAATTTGGAGGGCTGCAGCTTACTAAATTCGCCCACAAATTAGCAAGCGTGAGAAAGTAGTGTTCCCCATTCCACACCACTGTTTCCATGCCTGTTCAAGGAAGTCAAAATGGTTAAAATATTAATTTGTTCAACCTAGTTTATAAGCTCTATGAATGCATTTCAGCATCATCTTATAGTGCAATGCCAAAAAAGGTCTCCAACAGAGGCCAGGAAAATAACAAAAAAGCTAGCAAACTACTACTCTCACAGTTCCAAAATAAGGGGCTACTACAAAAAAAAGTAAATATTATAATTTATTTTTTAAATAATAAAAAAAATTAAAATTTCCGTTCCACTCACAAAATCAGAAAATCTATGATTTGTAATGAAAATAAATAAATATTTTGGACTGATGAATAAATTACAACTTTTATTCTTTCCAAAGGAGTCACTTATTTTGGACTGAGTGTGTTTTGCAAATTAGAACACTTCAATTTTCTCAATTTATAGAGAGAGTGAAAGGCTACAATTTCTAAGAGCTCAAAATTGCAGATTGTTGATGAGTTTATGGACACTCAAAAAACACAAACTAGTATCTTTGCCACTTCACATTTCATGATCGATATGAAGGAAACTGATTCTTTCAATGGCCTATACTCATCCGAAAACAATATAAAAACAATATTCTGCATACCTGGCACTGTTCCTGCTGTTAAAACTGACAGTTGACAGAAAGGACCTTGTCCACCAAAAACTTGGTTATATAGCGTGCGAGTATCAAGATTATGAATATACTTAATTGATTCAATTAATGTAGTGAGACCTCCATTATAATCAAGACCAGCTGGATCAGAAATGCTTTGCAGAGCTTCTTCAAGTCCTGAACTTGACCATATGGTGAAACACTCACTTAGAAGAGTGAGCAAACACATGGGATTTGTAGAGCTCACTAATAACCATGGCTTATAAAGTCTTGCTGAGGACCCAATAACTTCAACAACTCTATATATTTCTCCAAGGGAAACAATATAGTTCTTGCCTGCAACATCTCAAACAATGTCAAGTTAAAATATCAAACACATATACAAGGCATCTGTGACCATAACCAGATCTCCAGTTACACATGAATGATAATGTAGTACCTTGAGGTTTAGATAATATTTGATCATGGACATCTTTTTGTAATGACTGCGTCCAAATTGAGGCACCATGTTTCAGCTCTCGAGCACAAACAGACAGGATTTCAGACCAAGTGGAAACATAACTAGACTGCTCCGTCCCTGATACCAACATCAAAATCTTTATTGTTGATGCCACATGTTTGAGGAGTTCCATGGTCAATCTCAAATCATTCTCAACCTGTCAACATATGATATAATATATCATTAGCATGAAACCAGACCCAGTAAAAAGCAAATCCAGCATTAATGAAAATACTATTCCCAAAATGTTCTGCTGAGTTTTAAATATACACAACTTCACATAAATGAAGCATTAGCCAACTTATAGTGTAGATGCCACAAGAGAGAGATGCCAGATTCTCCAGTCCAATGGTTCTTCAATAATAAATTAAGGCAAAAAAGACTTACTAATGACAATTTACTTGTTAACTGATATTCTGATTCAAACACTTGGAACTTCGGTTCTTGCAAAACCTCAACAAATTCATCGAGGCACAATTTTCTTGGGGAGTGATTCCTTTTGTCAACTTCACCAGAAAACAAACCATCCTGCTGCAGTTCATCATGAAGATTCTAGAAGAGCAGATAACAAAGCCATATTAAATTTTACGCCCAAATATATTTCTTGCACTATAAGCATAAGGTATCAATACATATCCAGAAAAAAAAAATGAAATCTGAAAGAAAGGGGTAACAAAATTAATGCTTAATTTCCACAGTTAAATTCAGACTGAGGCAGCACAGAAAGAAATATAGTTGTAACAGATGCTAGATAGAGAGAATGAATACTGAAGTGAAAAAAACCAACAAAGAAAGTAAGCAAAAGACAAAAAAAACCAAAGCAAGTATCTCCAGAAACTTCCCAGATACAGATTTATCACCAGTTCTGAGGGTAAATGAAAATATTTTCTAAGAAAAAAGAGAAACAAGTAACCAGATTATGATGCTTTTTGAATTAGTTCATTGATCTTTTCAGTGCAATGCTTTTGAAACAGGAAACAAACCACTGAAGAGATTTTGCATAAACAACGAGGAAACAAGTGACCAAACAGAGCTACCAACCTGTATTTCCTTTCCAAGGGCTTTCACCTCAGCATCATCACTAGCAGCACCTTGAGCTTTCTAACAAAAAGCATATTTCAAAATTCAATGCCATTAACTTAACCTTTAAGAGAAGGGAGGTGAGTAACTTAACAAGGCTATTACTAACCTTTAGATTATCAAGATGACACAGGGCAAGGAAGTGTAATTCTTCCTTCAATTTGCAAAAAAAATCCACACAATCATTTAGCTCTATTTTGGTGGAATATTTTGTATTAGGCTCTCCAAGACCAATAAAAGAGGCCTGATCTTCAGCTCTGATCACTGAAGAGGCATCTTTAAATTCCCAGGAATCATCATCAAAATCATCACTATTGCCTGCTAAATTAGACTCTATTACAACATTGGCAGGGCTCAATCCACTACCACTGGGATTTTGACAAAGATTAACAGCACTATCATGCTCAGCTTGACTGTATAAACTTGATATAAGATCGTTGATAGAAATGTTTAAATGAGGACTCTTAACACCATCAATTGGCTTTGAACTGGACAGCTGAGGTGAAATGTCTTGATCACTCACAGGATCATTGGAATCCTGTTCTTCATCACCAAAAATGGACAAGGGCAGGGCTCCTTTATGACTGATTGACCTGGCCATGCTTCCCTGATCAAGAAGGAAAGATCATCAATATTTGCTCATGAATGCATACACTATTAGCAAACTTCAGGGTGTCAAAGTTTCAAACATAAATCAAAATTAATAAATTTAGCAAAGATGGCAAATAAGGGTTATAAGTCTCCGCAAAGGCATCTTATATCTACTAAAAACAAAAATAGATGTCCTGGGATGCACTAGTTATAGTTTTTATGCTATAAGTTTAGACGCAAACTGCCATTTTATATAATTAACCGCATACAGGTTTATTAAAACACGAAGTATTTGAAGTGAGGAAGCACCTTAATTTCACCATCAAATGGAAATGCTTCCACAGCAGCAGAAACTTCAACAACCTTTGACTCTTCCTATAGCCAAAAAGAAAATCGAGGTTACATATATCATGTTATTCAAGAAATTTATACACAGTTGAATCACAAAAATAAAATCAAGTAAATAAAATTGTCACCTTTTCCTTTGATCTAGTTTCTGAAAATGCATCTTTAAATTCCCAAGACTCGTCAAAATCAACTCCATCATCTGGGGAGGAAAGCGAGACTTTTTTGGCATCATTCTGCTCATTTTTAGTGTATGAATGGGACATGTTGTCTTGAGTGAAAGAGGTGCTGAAATGAAACCCAAAGTCCCGTCCAGTAGATTTATTAGAGGTCTGTTGTGATGCACCGAATAAATCACCAGCACCAAGCACTCCACTGCCAAACCCAAGTGCATGTGTGGTTCCCTCAGGATTTTCCACCTTTCTCTCACCACCCTTCACACTAAAAAAAGTCAGACTTGATGAATAAAATGAAATCACTGAAGAAATGCACAAATCCTTGTTTAATGCCCTTGTCAGAATTTTAGCCAATGGCATTAGGTGTACAAAAGTTTAGCCATCTCAAGGGTACATAATAAAATGCAAAATTAAGCAGCACTTATGCAAGAATGCTCAAAACAAAAAGAAAGGAAGAAACTAAAACCAAGCTTAGAATAAGGTTTCGCTATGCAATAACAATTTGTGTTTCTGTGTGTTCTCATGAATCAAGTATCTATCAGCTTGTTCTGATTTCCTAATGATTTTCAATCTTATTAACTCAGAGGACCCTAATCCCTGCTATGATTCACAAAACAATAAAACAGTATTTGTTCATGTTATTTTTAGTTGCTGAGAAGTGAAACGTCAATAACAGTTGCTTCCTGTTATTTAGGACTGAGAACCAAACAAGACAGTTTAAATTTTAATTTTATTAAACTGAATGGAAAGTGAGCTAAAATTAAAATATATCTAGTTGTCAACGGACAACTTGTTGTCCGTTACTCTTTTCTTTCTTTCCTATTGTACAGCTGATTTTGTTAAGGATTCAATTGCAGGTATAGGTGCAGGTTACCGTTATGTGTTTATTTCCTTTGTTGTGTAACATTGCTGCAGTCTAGGACGGCAAAGTAGTATAGTAGGTACAGAAAGTCTATTCTTTTATTGTATATATATTCAGTTCTGTAATCCCTTAGAGGATATACAATTTTTCAGACAATATTGTGTTATAGTTTGACATGGTATCAGAGCTCTCTCGGTTTGTAAAGTAATCTTTGTTAAGTATCTCTCGGTTTCAATTTGAAGAAATTTTTCTTCTCGGCACCTGGGTCTGTCCAAATATTCAGGTTCTTCTTGCTCTCGGTTTAAATTTGAAAAAAAAAAAAAAAAAAAAAAAATTCTCTCGGCACCTGGGTCTGTCAAATTTCCAGCATTCTGAGTTAAGTTCTTCTGGTGATTGTGACACTCGGTCTTCTCTGTGGTGGTCGCCGGCAAGTTCTGTGGTGGTATCTTCGGTAGCTGAGCATCGTCGCTGTGTTGAGGTTACTGTTCTTCTTGGTCTGGCATCGTAGTGAAGAAGACAACTCAGTTACGTTCTGCGGGTTGGTTCCTCTTCTTGGTCTGGTTACTTCTTATTGGTTCCTCTTTTTTTTTATTCCTCTGTTACGGCTGTGGCTTCTGGTGGGCTTCCATTGTGGGAAAACTTGTGGGTGTTGTGGGCTTCGGTGTGGGCTGATTTGTGGGCTGATTTTTGTTTGGCTGCAAGTCCAAAATTATTATTATTGCCAGTCCAGAATTATTCGTGGGCTGATTGGTGGTGTGGGCTGATTTTTTGGCTGCACGTCCAGAATTCTTATTATTGCAAGTCCAGAATTATTCGTGGGCTGATTGGTGGTGTGGGCTGATTTTTTTTTTTTTTGTGGCTGTTGTGGGCTTCTGCTGTGGGCTGATCCGTGGGCCTTTCCTTTCTTTTGCAGTGGGCTTCTATTCCTAGGCTCAATTGTGGGCCTCTTTTCCGTGGGCTTTCAACTTTGCATTTTTTACTTGTGTATTTACTTGAGATGGATTCAGCACCTATATGTGTTAAATTTTCGGGGAAAAATTACTCTACCTGGGCGTTTCAATTTGAACTTTTTCTCCTAGGAAAAGATCTTTGGGGCCATATTGATGGCACTGATGCTGCCCCAACAGATGATACAACAAAAGAACCTAAGGACTCTCCCTCTTGGGGTGTGCTTGATGCCCGAATTATGTCTTGGCTTCTTAGTTCAGTGGAACCACACATTGTTCCCAATTTGCGAGCACATCGTACTGCTCAATCTATGTGGAAGCACTTGAAGCAAGTGTATCATCAAGTTGATGGTGCTCGTCGATTTCAGCTCGAACATGCTATTGCCATGTTTCAACATGGAAATCTTTCTATTCAGGACTACTACTCTGCATTTTTGACCCTTTGGCATGAATATTCTGATTTGGTTACAGCGAATGTCCCTATTGCCACTCTTCCAACTATTCAGAATCTTCATGAACATAGCCGACGAGATCAGTTTCTTATGAAATTGCGACCAGAATTTGAATCAGTCCGGTCTTCTTTACTGAATAGATCTCCTGTTCCTTCTCTTGACATCTGTTTCGGTGAGTTGCTTCGCGAAGAACAACGGCTTAGTACTCAAGCTATTTTGGAGCACTCTCTTGGTAGTTCTGGGCCAGCAACAATGGCGTATGTTGCTCACGGGCAAGGATCATCTATGCCTTCTAAAAACTTGCAATGTTTCTGTTGCAAGGGATATGGTCATGTTGCTGCCAATTGTCCTAAGAAATTCTGCTCTTATTGTAAGAAAAAGGGTCATATTATTAAAGAATGTCGTATCCGTCCTCAGAATCGTCAGGCCAGAGCATTTCACGCCTCTCTTCATGTGCCTCCAGCAGCAACTTATGTTACACATGCCTCTTCTTCAGGTGGTATCTCCACTCTTCCACCTCCGGCAGGAAACTATTGTACACCAGAAATGGTGCAACAAATGCTAATTTCTGCATTATCTGCCATGGGGTTGCAAGGTAAAAATTCTACTAAACTCTGGTACATAGACTCGGGGGCAGAAAATCATATGACACATACTCATACTGTCTTGAGTCGTGTTCGACCCTATGATGGTCAATCGGCTATTCAGACGGCCAATGGTGGTTTCTTGCCCATTACTGCTGTTGGTGATGCCTCTTCTACATTCACTAATGTGTTTCTTGCTCCTAAACTTTCCTCGAATCTTATCTCGGTTGGACAATTAGTTGATGATAATTGTAATGTTCATTTTTCTAGTGCTGGTTGTGTTGTGCAGGACCAGGTATCGGGGAAGCCGATCGCGAGGGGACCTAAAGTGGGGCGCTTGTTTCCGCTATTTTTACCTGTTCCAACATTTTCTTCCATTAAGTCTTTTGCTTGTACTAAAATTCCTGCTCTTAGTATGGTGTGGCATCGTCGTTTAGGTCATCCCAATACTCAGATTTTATCTCATGTATTGAACTCTGGTTTTAGTGGTAATAAAGCATATCCTTCTTTATCTCTTGAGTGTGATCCTTGCAAACTTGGTAAAAGCAAAATTCTTCCATTTCCTTTGCATGCTAGTCGCGCTTCCCACTGCTTTGATCTTATCCATAGTGATGTTTGGGGACCTTCCCCGGTCGATTCTCATGAAAAATTCAAATACTATGTGACATTCATTGACGATTATAGCAGATTTACTTGGGTCTATTGTCTTCGCTCTAAATCTGAAGTTTATCGTATCTTCACTGAGTTTTTAGCTTATGTCGCTAATCATTTTTCTACTACTATTAAAACACTACGCACAGATTCTGGTGGTGAATACTTGTCTACTGAGTTTCAGGCTTTCTTGGCATCTAATGGTATTATTCATCAACGTTCATGTCCTGCTACTCCTCAACAGAATGGAGTAGCTGAACGAAAAAATCGTCACCTTCTTGATGTGGTCCGTACTCTCTTGTTAGAATCCTCTGTTCCTTCCATGTTTTGGGTTGAAGCTCTAAAAACTGCTACCTACTTGATTAATCGCTTACCCTCTCAAGCCTTACAAATGGAGTCTCCATTTTTTCGTTTGTTCGCCAAACAACCTAGTTATGATAATCTTCGTATTTTCGGTTGTGTCTGTTTTGCTCACTTACCACCTCATGAGCGACATAAATTATCTGCTCAATCTGTAAGATGTGCATTCTTGGGATATAATTTATGTCAAAAAGGCTTTGTCTGTTACGATCCTACTTTACGACGTACACGTATTTCTAGGAATGTTATTTTTTTTGAGAATCAACAGTTCTTTCCGGTGTCCTCTGTGTCCTCTCCTTCTACTGTGGTCCTCCCTTCATTTGAGTCACAAGTATCTGATCTTCATCCAGTCAACTCTCGCTTTAAACCAGGTATTGTGTATACAAGACGCTCCCGCCCACAGTCTCCTCCAGCGGCTAACTTGATATCTGATACTCCCACACTCCCAATTCAGACAAATGATGCACCACCAGAACCCCGGGTACGTCACTCATCTCGAGTGTCTGTACCCCCGGATAGGTATGGGTTTCCCACTTCTGGTAACTCTATTTCAGCTCTTACTGTTGCACTGTCTAATTTTGATATACCTACATGCTACTCACACGCTGCCAAGCATGATTGTTGGCGACAGGCTATGCAGGAAGAAATAGCTGCTCTAGAGGCTAATCACACTTGGGACATTGAGCCATGTCCGTCATCTATTATTCCCCTGGGTTGCAAATGGGTTTACTCAGTCAAAGTCCGATCTGATGGCAGTTTAGACCGTTACAAGGCCAGGCTTGTTGCGCTTGGGAATCATCAGGAATATGGGGTCAATTATGAAGAGACGTTTGCTCCAGTGGCTAAAATGACTACTGTGCGTATGATTCTGGCTCTTGCTGCTTCTCGTCATTGGCCGCTACATCAGATGGATGTCAAAAATGCATTTCTTCATGGGGATCTTAAAGAATGCATTTATATGAAGCCGCCTCCGGGATTATTTTCTTCTCCGACTTCACATGTGTGTAAGCTTCGTCGCTCTCTTTACGGTCTCAAACAGGCTCCGAGGGCCTGGTTTGATAAATTCCGCACCACTTTACTACAGTTCTCATTCCAACAGAGCAAGCATGATACTTCCTTGTTCCTTCGGAAATCAGACGTGGGTATTGTTGTTCTTTTGGTGTATGTTGACGACATTGTGATTACGGGTTCTGATTCAGCTCTACTTGATCAACTCAAAACTCATCTTTCAGAAGCATTTCATATGAAAGACCTTGGGTCCCTCACTTATTTTCTTGGTCTTGAAGTGCATCGTAGCTCCTCGGGCATTTCTCTAAATCAGCATAAGTATGCTAGTGATGTGGTGGCTACAGCTGGTCTACAGGATGCTACTTCGGTTGATACTCCTATGGAAGTGAATATCAAGCTTCGTAAAGAAGAGGGTGACTTACTTGCTGATCCCAGTTTATATCGAAAATTGGTAGGCAGCCTTGTTTATCTCACCATTACTAGACCGGACATCTCATTTGCCGTACAACAAGTCAGCCAGTTTCTTCAGGCTCCTCGCCATCTTCATTTGGCTGCTGTTCATCGGATCTTACGCTATGTTCACGGCACGGTGGCTCGTGGGTTATTTTTTCCTACAAACAACCCTCTTCGCCTTACAGCTTATAGCGATGCGGATTGGGCAGGTTGTGCAGATACTCGTCGATCCGTCACTGGTTGGTGTATGTTCTTAGGAGATGCATTGATCTCTTGGAAGAGTAAGAAACAAGATCGAGTATCTAAGTCCTCTACAGAATCTGAGTATCGGGCAATGTCTCTTGCTTGTTCTGAAATCATTTGGCTTCGAGGGTTGCTTGATGAGCTTAATTTTTCTGCCACTGACCCTACACCTCTCCATGCCGATAATACGAGTGCTATTCAGATCACGGCTAATCCTGTCTTTCATGAGCGAACGAAGCATATTGAGGTGGACTGTCACTCTATTCGTGAAGCCTATGACGCTCGTGTTATTACTCTTCCTCATATATCCACCGACTTGCAAATTGCTGATATCTTCACCAAAGCCCTCACACGTCAACGGCATTGTTTCCTAAATAGCAAATTGATGCTGCTTGACCATCCTGCATCAATTTGAGGGGGGCTGTCAACGGACAACTTGTTGTCCGTTACTCTTTTCTTTCTTTCCTATTGTACAGCTGATTTTGTTAAGGATTCAATTGCAGGTATAGGTGCAGGTTACCGTTATGTGTTTATTTCCTTTGTTGTGTAACATTGCTGCAGTCTAGGACGGCAAAGTAGTATAGTAGGTACAGAAAGTCTATTCTTTTATTGTATATATATTCAGTTCTGTAATCCCTTAGAGGATATACAATTTTTCAGACAATATTGTGTTATAGTTTGACACTAGTAAATCATGAGAACTGTGCTACCTTAGTATCCTTGTCTCCAGTCCCAGATTCTGATTCTGCAGCCTTGAATTCCCACTCATCATCGCCACCAAAATCCTCATTTTCAACAGCTGAACTCAGATTCATCTGTTTTCTATCTGAATTCACTTCATTTAAGTTTGAATTCTTGAGTCCATCCAGACTCAATGAATTCCAGGTTGAATTGGATCCATCAAAACTCAACAAATTCCAGGTTGATACGGATCCATCAAAACTCAATATTGGCTTGATTTCAGCTTTCAACTGCTCACCCTGAACATATTGCAGATGATATTGTTAAACCACATGCAGAATAGAAAACAATAACTTCCCAACAGCTCAGTTGCCAACAGCCGTTTTATCACTCTATGCCAACATAATAAACAAATATATATTATACTCAATTGCCAAACAATCTGTAAATATCAGGTAGATGTTCATATATTTTCTCAGTTGTCTCCGCATGCAATGCAAAGGGACACACAAGAAACTTCAAAGGTCAATGAAATCTTTAGAACCACAGAAGTGCCATCTCAAAATGCAATTCTGATTCTGCACCACACTCAAACTTCCATTCACAAAACTCCACAGTTTCATAGACTGTGTATTAAATTGTTACCTGTCTGAATTAACTACACTTAAATTTGAACTCAACTTATCCGAGATCAACACACTGAAACTAGGTGCTACGTATTCCAAGTCAAACCAGACGTGATAAAAATTAATTATAACACATTTTTTTATCTTAATCAAGACAACTATCATTGTTCCCATCAAATCAACAACAAGATTCCAAAACATCATCTAAATTTTCACCGAGGAATTTAAATTGCATTGAAGGTGGAAAAAGTTAATCAACACCTTTCATGGTTTGCAAGCTGAAAGTACAAAGTTTTTGACTAAATGTGCCTGACACAGCTACTTAACCTAGATGAGGAGACATCCTACTTCTTCAGAGACAATCTACATCTAAACTTCTATTTCTTGTCAGAGAATATCTTATTGGTGCACGTGTCTTCATTGTCCCTTAATTTTATTTATTTATTTATTTTTGAAAAAATGAGAGCAAAGTAGATAGTGAAAAGAGGTAAATATCGTGCCCTCAAAAGAGAGGAAGTTACAACAGTCTACGATCAATAATAAAAGTTAATATTACCTTCTCCTTCTCATCTTCAACCTGGATTCTGGAACCTGTTTCTTTGAATTCCCAGCCATCACTATTACCAAGTGCTGTATTTCCATCAACCTTACCCATATTCAACCACTCCCAACTTGAATCATCTCTATTAACATGCGAGGTCCATCCATTCAAATCCAAGCTCAAAGGATTCCATCTTGAATTTAATCCATTAACATTAGACACCAACCCATTCACAGCCTTCATTTCAGTATCCTGATTCAATAAAATTTCATTAACAAACATCACTGAAACAAATTCCCACATTCAGATTCTATTATAACAAACAATAAACAAATACACTTTCCAAATCTAAAATGTATCACAAACAAGTAGATGAACCATATAATCTTAACTGCCTAACTCAATTAATACCAACAGATAAAAAAATTGAAACTTTACCTTAGAAATCTCAACCTCAACATCAGTTTTAGTGACTGCACCTTTAAATTCCCACCCGTCGTCGTCGTCGTCGTCGTCGTCGTCGTCGTCGTCGTCGTCGTCGTCAGCACCAGCACCACCACCATTAAAAGCGAATGGCTCATTACCATTAACCAATCCCAAATCCACTCCATTTCCACTCCAATTCTTATCTTTTTTAACCAAATCCGACCCAGTTATATCTGAGTTCAACCCGTTTTCCTTCAAATCCAAATCCAGCCCCTTGGAATTCATTTCATCCTTATTTACACCATTGACATGCAATCCATTACCATTCAAATTTGCCCAATTAATATCCGGCCCGGATCCGAACCCATTATTTCTCTCATTCTCTTTATACAAATTAGCTATCAAATCAATCATATTAACACCTCCTGATCCTTCTTTATTTTTCGAAAAATGAGCACTTTCATTTTTTGGAGGCTCGCCCGCGCCTGATCCTTCCTCCTCTTCTTCAATTTCTCCAAATAACGAAAGAGGCAAAGCTCCAGCTGGCCTTTTCCACTGAACCAAATTATTAACTCGACTCGGTGCCGATCCAGGCTGAGTCGGTGACTCGGCCAAATTTTGATTTTTGGTTGAGAATTCAAAACTGGTAGTTGACATTTTGGGAAGTGATAAGGTGTGGCTGAACCCACTGGAATTACTGCTGACAAAATTGAAATCTCCCCAATCATCATCATCATCAACATCATTGGTATTGGTGAAATCTGAGCCGTTGATCATGGTGGAATTGGAATTAAAGACGTGATTTGTCGGAGAGAGATTGAAGTCTCTAAGGAATTCTTCTTTCTTCTTCATCGTCATTGTTCACTGCCATTGCTGTTCCTTCGAGAGCTTCCTCATGTTCTTCTGGGGGCGTTTTATTTTTCTAAGTGCGCAGGTTAAGGGTGTATTCACATGCGGTTTATTTTAGATTTTGATGGAGAGAGCATAAAATTCTGAATCTGCTGATTGGACCCAACTAATGGGAGCTTAAATGGGTTGGGTCTAAAATTTTATTTTTATTTTTATTTTCTCATTTTAACAATTAGAATTTTCTATTTATATAGATCAATTATTTTCATAAGAAAAATTCAAGTGTTGATAATATTTTTTCTAGTAAAAATATAAAATTATGTGAAGGTTAATTTGATTAGTTTGATAAATTCAAAAACAATTAAAATAATTATTAAAAACAACATAGTTTGACTAAATTTTTTAAAAAAAAACTATATTAAATCAACTTAAATTAACTCGGATTAACTTATCAAATTTATGATTTGATTCATAATATTTGAATAACACAATAAAAAATAAATTTAAAATATATTATAAAACACAATTCTCAATCAACTAATAATTCTAATCATGAAATTGAAATAAAAAATAATTAAAAAATAAAATTGGTGCTTTATGAATTCCCCTTCTCATTCGATTATTTTATTTGATTGAATAATGATTTGTGAGGAAAGAAAAGTGAATTCCTCTTGATTTGGTTTTAAAAAAGTTATAACCTCTCGAGAATATGTGAATTGAATTTAATTCAAAGGGATAAATGAGTTTTTGTATTTAAAATTATTTTAAGGGTATTAAATTCAATTTCAAATGGAACTTAATTTATATAAATTAAATGCAACATTAAATTAGATTGATTTGTTACACCAATCTCTTTTGAAATTAATGATGAAACCAATTTTTTTTAAAATACTCACATGTTTACAAGATTTTTAACAAACATATATTTTTTGAATTGTTTTTGAAGATATTTAATAAACATTTAATATTAAATATGTTTATTTATATCTTCTTTAAAATGTCTATATTTATATTATTTTAAATAAATATAAGTGTCCTTGATACAAGTAGAAATGATTTCTAAATTAATAGTAAAATAGTTAAAATTGCTAACTCGATTTATTTCTACAAATATTCCAAACAATATAATTGAATTCAATTTAGTAGTTTAATAGTTTATTCCAAACATAGTAATTGCAAATATATTATCAATTGAACTTAAATTTACTAATAAATTGAATCTAATTGTGATTTAGTTTTTTGAAAAAGTGCTAAATCTCTTATAACTTTAATTTATTTAATTATTTACATTTTTTACCTAATTATTATTTGTTATGGAAAGGACCATCCTCCTATCTTGCAATTCAATATATATATATATTTCTGTGATTTCTTGAACTATCAAGAGAATGGAGGTTGCGGTCCAGCAAAGGAAAGTGGCCAGAGAGGATGCGACGGCACCGACATTCTGCACTATTTTTAATTTAAACAATACATAATCTATGCTTAGACATTGCATTTCACTTTCATTAATATTAAAAGGATTTATTATTACGTTTCAAAAATATTTAAAAAAAAACTTAATTTTTTTTTTTTTAAATTAATTGTTTTTAGTATTTTTAGTTTATTTTAATATATTAATGTTAAAAATAAACAAAAATCTCTTTTAAGAATAATTTAATTTACATTCTCAAACATATACTTAATATATTTAACAAATAGCAAGTCATCATGCTTGGTTGATATATGAGTACTTGGAATTAATGTTAAACCTGTTTTTTTTCCAAAATAAATATATTTTTTTTAGTATTTTTGGATTTTTCTTAACATTTTAATATTAAAAATAAATTTTAAAAAATAAAAAAAAAATTAATACATTTTTCAAATAAAAAAACAACATCAAAGCAGGCTTGTCAATTCCGTTTCGTTTTGGCCGGAACGTTTCGTGCTGTTAAAAAAACCAAGACGAAACGGCATCGTTTTTATCTCGGTTTTAATTCCGGCCCGTTCCGAAAATTCCTGCTGGAACATCTCGGTACTGTTCCGGGTGTGCCGTTTCGGCCTTAAAATCCTCTTTATTTTGATTAACTTGTGATTTTTTTTTTCTAATTTTGAGATTATGTTTGTTTGACTTTGTGTTTATATTGTATAATTTAAAGTTAATTTATCTTGAATTTTAATTATGCTTGTTAAATTAATATTTTAATTATATATATATATATAATTAATTATATATGAACAGTACAACCCCAAAACAGCACGTTGAAACACTCCAAAACCAAAACATTCTATTCCAATAAAAAAACTAGAACAGCAACCAGAATAATATTTACAACCTACTCCAAACAAAATTACAAGGCAAGCTGGAACCAGAAGCACCCATGTCATGTCTTCGAGAAAACAGCTCATCTGGGATCCAATTTGTCATCATTAACCTATAGCTTATGGACACAATCATGAAGAGAACTAATGTTTCTTTATTTTATTAAATTTATAATGAATTTAGAATATACACTTTAGAGGTTCTTCATTCATTTTATTTCATGATTTCAGCTTCTTTTTTTCAAATAAAAAAATTATGAATATTAATTAAAGATGACTGCATTTGCATATGAATTATCATCAACGTCCTTTCAAAGGAAACATTTGAGGAGAATAAAAAGATAGCCCCTGCTAGCTTGCCCGTAAGAAATTGTCTAGCTGGGCAAGCGTGAGCTGCCGGAGGCCTGGTCCCGCATCCTGCCATGGCCGCGCTGTCCAGTATAAATTATGTTCATTAGTTTCTTGGTAAATGGAAATAATTTGGTTTCCATTTATGAGTGGTGGTGACAGAAAAAGAGGAATTCATTACACAGCTGTAGAAGATATCTAGAGAGAGAGAGACGATGCAATTAGATGAGAAAATGACATTGTTGAAGGGACAGACATGGTGGGATCCTAGAAAGAAGTCATAAAACCAGATGATAAGAGAGCAATAACCCTAGCAACAAGGACACCAAGCCATGGCCAAACCCAAACCCTGAAACCAAACTGTGTTTTCCTCCTCCTGCTGAACTCCAGCTTTTGTTGTTTTCGACAAAAACAACCACCATCCAATTCTCGCCAGCACCAACTCCTGCCCCACTGTAACTTGACTCATTTGCATACTTTTCATACTGACTGCGACTATAATTTTGAAAATTTACAGGTTTCTGCTCATCATTTCCGGGTATGCAAATGGGCAATATAGCTACATCTGTGGTGTGGCTACTATTGCCATAGCAGTGTTTTAATTCTGTAGGGTAGTCGTCTAGTTGAACGAACTCAGCTGGGCCATCATCAGTAGTACAAGGATTCCATAGTGTGTCAGCAATTTCTCTAGCAAGGCAGGATGCTTTCTTATTCTTGGTCAGGGCCGGGAGGCCTAAAAGTGATGTCCTGTATGAATTGATGCTTTCCAGAAGGTTGTTTTCTCCACCTGCAAATTGAAGGATATATCAGCCTGTGGAGTTAACTTTGTTCTCCCCTCAGTGCTACATCAAACTTGTAAGAACAACAGGAAGAAAAAAAAGGATTGCAGCCCAAAAACGGAGTAATTTTGGTCAATTTTTGACAAAAAACCATCAGCAGAGATAAAGAGAGACAAATGGTACCACCACAACGCATTACTGATGCAGAAGAAAGCAAGAACATGGCATGGAAAAGCAGAAAGGGAA
Source organism: Salix arbutifolia (assembly GCA_025169955.1). Lineage (NCBI taxonomy): Eukaryota > Viridiplantae > Streptophyta > Magnoliopsida > Malpighiales > Salicaceae > Salix > Salix arbutifolia. The sequence goes on from CM045914.1 coordinate 1,755,878, forward strand.
AGAATATTTTAATTTTGATAGAGGCCATTTCTTGCAACAATGCCAAGACACCCTTGTGAATCCAAGAACATAAAATGATTCACCAGAGGAAGAAACGAAGTAAAAATGGCATTGAACTTTCTTCTGTATAAGCTTCTTTAGAATCGAATAGTTCTTTACTTGTCTAAAAAGTTCATCCATATATGTGTCTTGACTGTTAAGGGAGGTGCCTCTCTTTACCATGCCTGACAAAACAACTTACCTTTTTATCAATATGGAAAAGATTGCATTTTTTGAGTTTTCTCAGGAACCGAAAAGAGTAAGCTGCTGTAGCCTGAAAGATCAATCAAAATCTACAAAAAATAACTAGATCTTACCTTCGAATTTTTCTCTCGAAATGGATTTCGAATCTGCTTCCTTGATTTCCCATTAAATGAATCCAAGCTCATTTTCATCCCAACTTGAATTGAAGTCATCAAGATTAGACAGCAGACCATTTGTCGGCGTCAATAGCAAAAAACAGCATAATGTGCCCTTTAGAAATCTCAACCCCATAACTACTGGTTCTTGGTTGTGTACTTCGCACCCTTTAATCTGTTTAACCTGATTAAACTCAGATAATCTCTTTAAAAATAACATTTTTTAGTCTAACTAAACGTGAAAATGATCTCAACTAGTTACATTAAGATGATTAACTGTATCTGCTAACTAGATTTTAAAGACAACAGAGTAAAAAAATTAATTTCAAGCCCAGCAACCCTTGAATGCAAGGCTGTTAGCAGATTCTTTGCAGTTTAATATTTCTTTTTTCTTGTTCAAACATGCATTTTCCTTGAATGTGAAGGCTGTTAACAGATTATCCTTTGTGTCTTTCTTACACAACAGCTGAAATTGTCTGCGCAGAAACCAAAAGCTCCTGCCTCGAAACATTTATCTGCTGCTCCTTTTTCTTCCATATCCTTGATCCAAAGATAAAACAATAAAAATTATAATTATTATTGAAAAATACTATCAGTATTAGTTATATCCTTTTAAGACGCACTGTTCAAGTGAAGACCTTGCCAATGCTGCTGCCACCATAGCTCCCCATGTAAATTTATTCCTGGGGCAAGCGAGAACTCGAGGTTTACCTGGCCTCAGGCCCAGCCTGATTCTTGGTTCAGTGGATCATTACTATATATATAATAGCCGTGGCCTTTCCACTTTGCACCAGTGCACTGTGCACACAGACACAGTGCACTGTGGATTACAACAGTAGGTTTTTTTTTTTTTTTTTTTGCTTCTTTTTTTTTTCGTTTCTTCTTCTTTTTTTTTTCTAATTATTCCTTTTCTTCTTTTTTTCCCTCCGTTTTTACTTCTTTTTTTTTGTATTTTTTACTTATTATTTTTTTCATTTTTTCTTATTATATATATATATATTTTTTTTTCTACTTATATATTTTTTTGGTTTTTTGTTTTTTAATAATCGGGGTGTCCGGGCTCGCTTAAATGCACCACGATTAATCTCCATATCCAATTTTTTTGATAACCAGGGTGTCTAGGCCAACTTATGCATACCACGACAATCCCCGGACCCACATTTTTTTCTAAAATGCTTTCCTGCTGGTACATTTTTTTTTCTTTTTTTTATAATTTTTTTATTCACTTATACATTTTTTTTTATAACCGGGATCTCCGACCAGCTTAGGCACACCACGGCTAATTCTTGGGCCGATTTTTTTAAAAAACAATATGGATTGCTATAGTGCTTTCACGCTTATACTTTTTTTTGTTTTCTTTCGCTTATACATTTTTTTGTAACCATGGTCAGCCAGCTTAAGCTTTTTTTTTCCACTTATATATTTTTTTTATAACCACGATCTCCAGGCCAGCTCAAGTGCACCACCACTACTCCTCGGACCAAATCTGTTTTTTGATAATCGACGTATCCAGGCCAGCGTGGACACACCATGACTAATCTCCGAACCAATTTATTATTATTATTTTTTTCCTTATACGTTTTTTTGTTCACTAATCTCCGAACCAATAATAATGATAATTTTAGTGATTATTTTTTTATAAAAATCTTTTGATTTTTTTTAAAGATTTTCCTGAAATTTTAATTTATATCGGTGATCATTTTAAAAGTAATATTACTCTATTTTTCTCTTTATTCGTTTTTTTTTTTGTTTTCTGTTTCTTTATTTGTTCTTTAGATTATATGATTTTATTATTTATGCAATAATAATGATAAGTTTAGTTATTGTTTTTTTATTGTTTTTTTATAAAAAAATCTTTTGCTTCTTTTTTTTCATGGAAATTTAATTATTTTAATTGTTTTGGAAGTAATGTTAGCAATAATTTTAGCTTTAATAGCAATGATAATGTCAATAACGTCAGGATGAATTTTCAATCTATGTTTTCGTCTTTTTGTTGATAGAAAATTAACAATTTTTTTTTATTTGATTATTGTAGGTATTTTCACAATTTATATTTTATTTTTGTTTGATTTAAATTGAATTATAAAATGAACTAATCTTAATACAATGAACTTAATAATTCAGATATCCGAGTTTTCTTGCTTTTTTAATGATGATGATAAATTTATGCTGGATATTTCGTTTGAAACTACTAAACAGATAAATTTATATCGATTTTAAATTCATATATTTTATAAAAAAACTTGCACTTGACATGAATTCTGCACAGATTTATTATTTTAGCTAAATTTATATTATAATAAAAAATACACACAATTAATATTTTTTACATTGAAAAAAATATTGTCTCGCCCGCAGCGAAGCGCGGGGACATTGTCTAGTATATATATAAAGGCACACGCCCAGAGATTGGGAAAAGGAAGCACCAATCAAAACTGTGCTTTAACTCCCAAGTCAACAAATTTCATGAGCCAGCAAAATAAAGGCAACCTAATTTATAACATAAACAATGATTATCTATCAAGAAAAAAAAAACTAAAAAACTATCTATTTATATAACTCATCTTTACATTGTTTCTCGAAACAGTTTATTTTATTTTGTGTTTTAAATTATATTTCAGTGTATTTTTCAAAATATATTTGGTTTAAAAATATTAAATTAATGAGTTTTTAAGTGTCTTTTTGATAATTTTAATGTCATGATATTAAAAAAATACTTAAAAAATCATGATTATAAATTTGACGTTACTGTTCCAACAGAGAGAGATGCTAGAGAAAACATAAGTATGAGTCGAAGGAGAAAATTGAAAGGAAAGAAATTAATTATTTAAACACAAAGTAATATTTTAAACGTACCAACAATTAATTATATATATTCTGAAAAGATGAATACAAAGTAATGCAGAGAAAAAATTATAGAATTAAAAGCTTTGGTTGTATGTCAGCTATAATCAACAATTACAAATCTAGTTATGTATAAATGAAGTTATGTGAAGTAATGGAATGTATAATTCAGCCATGTACTACTCCAAAAACTAAACGCGTCACTCTAAAAGTTTAGCAATTTAATTAGCAATGTTAGCCATTTAAGTGTGGCCGGGGTAACTCCTCAAGAGTTGAATAGAAGTACATTGAAGAGGTTAAATATAGTCCAAATAATTCACATACCAATACATTTCAGAAGAAAATCTTGATCAAGGAACTACAGATTGACTGAGGAACAACCTTGAATGGGCATCGAAATGTCTGATACACATTACATTACAGCAGCAGAATGTTAGGAGGATAAGATCTAAGCCTGTTAAATTTCTTGATATACAACATACAATGTCAAAATCCAAACTAAGGAAACAACATAAGAGTGCCATAGTTATCACCTAATTTTAATACACTAAATGAACAAGACCTCCTAGCAACAATGATATTAAAGAACCATCTCACCTAAAAGTTTAATTTAGTATCAGAGTCTTGTTGACCCAACATCACGAGTTCGAATTTCATTACCCTCATTCTATTTGATAAAAATCAAGCACAAGGTCTTATGAACTTGTGCAAATTTCAAGCCCAAAAGAGTTTTCACTTAAAGAGGTGTGTTAGAAAATAATATAAATAATATTTTGAGACCTCACCTAATAGCTTAAGCTTTTAGGTGAGATGGTTTTTTAATATGGTATCAAAGTATTGTTGACTTAGTGGTCACAAGTTCAAATCTCACCACTTTCATTCTATTTGATTAAAATCAAGCACAAGTTAGTATGAGTCTGTGTAAGTTTCAAACCCAAAAAACTTTCACTTGAAGGGGTGTGTTAGAGAATAATATAAATTATATTATGAAATCTCATTTAACAGTTTAAATTTTTAAATAAGATAGTTATTAACACTGTGGAGGAGATTGATGAGCAGAGGCTTGAAAGGGTGTTTAGGACTTTTATCTTCTCTTACTTGTTCATGATCAGGTATTGTAAAGCAATTTCTTTTTTCTTTCTGAAGTTGATGTTCTTTTGATGGAAAATTTGGCCATGGTAATTCGTGAAGAATTCAAACAGAGGGCTCAGTAAATTGCCTTATTTGTTAGCAGAAACCATAAATCAACTTGGCACAATGCTCGACATGGTAACCATAAAAAAATATATTGAAGCAATCAGTTTAAAAAACTAGTTTTTCTAGGTTAACTGGGTGATTCGAAATCCATCTTGGCCTTAGGGATTCAAAATTGTAATTTTGAGTAATTTTATTAAGATGGATTGAAATTTATCAAGAGGATGGCACCGAGAACGGTCTATCAAAGCACTTACGAATTACTTTTCCGTAACAAATCTGGTGAATGTTCTTCATCACCAATCAGTTTGACAGGTCAATATGACATATTCCATAATGATCTGTGAATATCATGCATGAAGGATCAGGTACTATTATTTTCTGAATCTTTCCCAAGAACGAGCAAATTCACTCATCAATGATGACTATGATTAAGGTTTACAGTAGCTTGGTGTAGCAAAAACGAAACATTCACAAGGAAAACAATTTTTTTGCAAAGTTTCTTAATCGGCCACAAACAATAGCAAGAGTGGAGGTGAATAATCCCAAAACATCAAAGAAGTTCGGACCAACTCAAATTCGGGGAAAAAGATACAACAACAAACTGATGATAATAGACATGGATGAAGAGTTTGAAGAACAAAACATACATTTTTAAGCTGTTATTTGACAATTGACATTAAAGATCAGATCTTACTCAAATTTATTTCCCTTCCTTTCTATAATCAGGAAGAAGCACTGAAGCAAATCTCAGCACCGCTCCCACCAATTCCAGCAATCAAACATTGGAATCCGCAAGACTCTAGTTCAGCAATTACTTTATCTACAATCGTTCCTGACAGTACTGATTCATATAGTCAAGGAAACATCTAGCAAATATGAAATAAAATGGCATGATGTGAGTTATTAGATGATTTGCATTTTTTTATTGATCTTCAGGATGGTAGGTGGGTGACTAGTATCATTCAAAATGTTATATTTCATATCTTTAATCACAACCCTTAGAAATGGAAATGAAAGAAAATATGAAGCTATTTAATAAACAAGCAGGTAAGAATACTTTATTTATATTAAAAACACCAATGGTACCTCCTGATAAAATCAAACCATGGCATTGCAACTTTCAAAACCATGGCAACAGGAAGCATTACTTTCTAGTTTATCCAATGTTGTACTTCAAAAGCATAAATCATAACAGATAGGTGTATGATTATGTGTTGTAACTTTTTGAGGGGATGCAGCATCTATCATTTTATTTAAGAAATCACATCAAGTAGGGCAAACAAGAAGAAACTTTTGCAGATTCATAATATAATGCAATGTTTCTTAACTAAATATTCAAGTCATTCATATAGAAGAACGCCCAAACACAAACTAGAAAATAAAAACAAGAATTAGAGACCTGCATATGCATAGAATAAAAATTAAAAGAAGTAACTATAGAGGATACAGGTCGGCAACAGAGTCAGCACGCAGCCACCACCCCCAGCTCCAGTCAACTTGGAAACTAACTTGTATTTCAATGTGGTTCGAAGAACAGTTTCTATTGAAGCATGGCTTACCCCCATGCATTGGAGCAAACCCTGATTCATTTCCATCAACTCTTCTAGCTTCTCTTCCTTTGAAGTTATGGACAGATCATCTGGAGCAGGGGTCTGGATGACATTTGCCAATTCCTTACTGATCGAATCAACAGCATTAAAAACAAAACTCATGGCATCGGAGTGTCTTAAAGTTCTCTCTGAAACACCAGCAACCAATGCTTTTGTGTTCCTCCCAACTTTTGTGTTAGTAATGAGCATTTTGAGTGGCATGCTGGACTTGATGCGTGTTAGATTACCTGACCTGAACTTTATCATGTTGCCTGTTGCATGAGGAGTTGAGGTTAAAACACACACATAAAAACAGAGCCTGCAGGTCAAGATACCTCCTCTACTTGCAAATCAGAAAGGAAATACTTCAAAAAATTTGGACATGCCAGCATGAATCTGTCACCACATTTTATTTTTTGCTGATCTTACAGTTTCAGCAGGAGAAACACTGTATTGTATCCAAGTAATGCTTAACTGCAGAACCTAGTCAATAGTCACTACAATGCAAAGGACACAGGAGTGTAATATGTAAACATCGAAAATCTGGTGCAAGAAGATAGATTTAGCTAGCATGAACTTCTACCTACCATATGTGCTAACAGTATTGTCAATCCCAGATGGCTTTCCATGAAGTATCTTTTCGCCTTCAAAAGCCCATTTGTTCAATAATTCAAGCTCAGACTCCCCAAACACTAACCACCCTTCTTGCTTCATGTCCATATTCACAGTGTCCGAGCAAGCAAGAAGAGCTGCAGAGAATGCAACACAAAGTGCGGCAGATGAACCTAGGCCGGCACCCAGTGGAAGGTCAGAAGTTACAACTACAGTAGCAGGTTTAAATCTGATGCAAGAAGAGGACCAACTTAGAAATCAAAATAGCACAAGAAAAGTAGTCAACATTGAAAAGGAAGCACTACATACCCTAGGATTGATGTGTATAGCCACAGAAAAGCAGACACCCCAGAAGCAAGAGATGTTTTTGCCTCTGGAATATTTTGTTCTTCAATCATAGCTAAAATTAAATTGAATGTTTCTGATGAGCAGGACATGGGAGTTGATGGGAAAGGACCTCCCAAGCTTGACAGTGCTTCTTTGATTCTTCCAATTGGCCATGAAAATTCTAAAGACGTATCCTTGAGCTGGAGTATCAGTCTATCGTCATTCTCTGTGGGGAGAAGAATATCAATGAAAATCCATCTGAGAGAAGTTGTATCATCACATATTCAAAGAAGGGTGGAACCAAAAATATGAAGTTTTATGTCAATAAATGAAGTCCATGATATTAAAACTGACCAATGTTTCCACACACCTCAATGAATAGATAAGAAATCAGATGGGATTGTATATATCAAATCCTTAATAACGTGTGAAATCCAAATCTGATAGAACATTTCCTGATCATGAGATAATGTCTTTTTTTTTTCTTCTTGTTTTTCTAGAAATGAAGTTTGGGAAACCTTAATTGTGCTTAACAGTCATTAGAATCATGGCAAGAGCAGAACTTGATCGTTTGTAATTCAAATGCATGTAGATTGCAAGTTGATTATTTAACCCTATTGGATTTATAGTGTTTTGGCATTCTTCAAAGAGTGAGATTAATAATGGCATCATTTTCTTTTAAAAATTTGAGTTCGTAGAATACAAATTAAAAAAAGAAAAGAAAGAAAGAAACCCCACCTCATGCAATCAATGGTATCAATTAATATGTTCAATATTATGAAATGTCACCAGTATTCCTCGTACTGAAAACAAGCTCTAAGTTTGATGCACTTTAAAGCAAATCAATTACTCACAGACCACATAGAAAATAAAATTGTATCACACTTTGCAATTCAGGTAGCCATTCTTATTTGTGATGGTTGCTTTATCCTAATGGATCCTAAACGTTTAGTTGTGTGGGGCTTGTGAGGGCAGATATAGTTTTGAAAAGATCCTTACCAGACATATAGGAAAGGAAGCTAACTGGTAAAAATTACCATTGACAGATCGTGTACCATGGCCCTTTGTATCCAAGAAACTTAAATGATTTACTATGAAATTTAAAGTAAATCCTGGAAAGCTCTTATGCTGAAATGATAACCAAAAAGAAATGACTGCTCCAATTAGAACAGTAAAGAACAGACTTGTAATTTGAATCACTAATGAAAATAATTGGGCAGCAGGGAACAGACTTCTGATTTGAATCACTAATGAAAATAATTGGGCAGTTCTCATTTCTGAATCACTGTGATGGGGACCCTACCTAGTCACTCATCACAGAAAAAAAGTCTAAAATCTAAATTCATTCAACCATGTGTTGACAAACCAGCACACTCCAATCTGAAATTCTTCCTTCTTGATAAAAGGATTATGAGAAAGAGACAGGGGATCACGCAAGAACCTCAAAAGCTTTTCCTTCAATCACTGTGAAGTTTGAACAACTCACCTCAACCTCAAAAGCCCAACTTCTAAAAAGTTTAGGTGCAAGAAATGTAAGCATTCAAATCCACAGGCATTCGAATCAAAATCTTGCAGAAAACATACACCTACACTCAAACGTCAAAAGATCCTTGCAGGAGAAAAAACCTCAAAAAGGTCTCTTCCAATCAGTTGTTCAATACCACCCCAATAGACAACAATCCAAGAAAGAACAACGAAAAATAGAATCTTGCAGAGATCGGTATACACCTTCAATTGAGTTCGAGTATCAATCTCAAGTTGTCAAGGCAACAAAAACTATTAACTTCCGAAAGGAACCTCAAATCAACATTACAAACAATCCCAGAAACACCAAGCCAAATATCCAAAGCTACAACACACATCTTCATACCATCTCAAAAGGGTATTTCTCAATCACCATTCCAAACAATCCCACTACAAAAACAACCCCAAAGAAACAACTTTTATGCATATTCATCTCAACAAAACTTCAAAGTCTACATCTTTCAATCAATAAATAAAAAACATATGGAGTAATTACTGGTATAAATGTGTTAAAGCTCTAATTTTTACCATTAGAAGGGGAAACTTGAAGGGAAACATAGGTGTATAGACCAATGGATGCAGCAACAGCAGTGGATCCATGAACAACTGCATGTTCACCTGCGAGAATGATTTTCCCTGGAGCTCTTGCTTTCACTTCCATTCTGTCTTCTTTTCTTTTCCTTGTCTGTTCAAGGATCTTGGGCTAACAGTAACACCATTAGCTCATTGTTATTGTTAATGTAAGAGTAACACCAAATGTGGAGATTTATAAATATCAATAAATTGATTTGATTGACAAATTGAGTTGGTCAAAAAGAGGCATCAGACATTTTTTATTTTTTTTTTGGAGTTTGGCAAATACAAACAAACAAAGGTTATAAAATTCTTGTTTTTGCTGTATCCCATTTCTATTAAATAAACACTAGGTGAGGTGGATTTTGTACCAACATGTATTTTTTTGTATCTATCCATAATTTGATATTATTTCTTAATAAATAAATAAATATATTTTTTAATTAAAATATTTTTTTGATATCATCACATTAAAAATCAATTTAATATTTTTAAAAAATATATTTTAAAAAAAGAATCTTATTATTAAGATAAATCAAGAGGGTATTTTAACATTATTGTATTTGGATTTAATTGGGGTCATTATATTTCATCTTGCATCTTTGTGATTTTTTTTTCTTGATCTCGTTTTTTTTTAAATATTATTATTATTATATGAAATTAATAAAAAATCTCTCACCAGTCAATCATGGAAAATTCAAAAAAGAATTATATAAAAAAGTATTTTCTCAAAGAGAGGGTGAATTGACTTCTAATGTCTAAACTATTGGATATTTAAAAAAAAAAATCATACATGGACCTAATTTATTGGACCGAGACCACCACTTTGTCTTAATTTACTATATGATTTCGTTCAAAAATTACATTTATTGATGAAACTTAAAAAATTATGAAGATTTTATAGACTCATTGTATAATGATGATTTATGCCATTTAATTCAATTCAGCTCACGCTTAAAATAAAATTAATTAAGAAAAATGTTAAATTATGATAGTGTTGATCATAATCCCACAAAAGAATTTGACTTTAGAGTGAATTATTATTATGGTTTTAATAAAGTTATTCTAATGCCGTTGTGTTTACTTTGTTGACAAGGTCAAAAAGTAAACACAGGAATTAAATTTGTCACCTTTGAATATTTTCCATGGATAAAATACATATTCGTCCTTGATATTCATCAATGTTACTTTTATAATCCCCAAAAGTTTCAATTTTACCTTTACCATGAAATAACTTTCAAAATGATAATAGTTTTAAAATCTGAAACTGAGGCACGACCGTAACAAAATTCAAGTCATGGATTCTAACCATCAATTCAAGTTGATCCTATGTTTTTTTTAAATGATCAAAATGATACTGTTTTATTTTTTTATTTTTAAAAATCATTAGGTTATATTGAAGTCGAGAATTGATTTGGATTTTTAACGAGGTTACATCCGGCTAATTCTTTCTCTATTTTTTTTCCGACTAGTCCAAGTCTTAGGTTATTCCGGATTAACCCACTCGATTGGTCTGAATTTTAAAGGAGTTTGAAACAGTTTGTTTTTGTTTTTGTTTTTAGATATTTTAAAAGTGTTTTTGGCTTAATAGGGTATTAATTGATGTTTTTTCAGTAATTTTAACACGTTAATTTTAAAAATAAAAAAATATATTTTAATATATTTATCAACTTAACGTTGCAAAAAAAAAAAAAAACCACCCTAAACCTTATACATGTATCGTTATACCTTACGGCAACACTTATATTATTAAAATAAGAAGAAGCGAGCTGGGTCTTGGCCCCGTGGTAAGTGAAGCACTTGTTCCTGCCACACATCTGGGTTCAAGCCCTGTTATGCCGCTTGTTATCCTCATGGTGTCTTACATGTTTATTGGGCTTGCAAGATGTTTAAGTGGATTCGGGGATTAGTTGTGGTACGCAAGCTGATCCGGACACCCCGGTTAAAAAAAATAAGAAGAAGAAGAAGAAAAGACACTCAAAAACTGAAATAAAACACGTAGGATTTTTAATAGTTAGAATCATGTTTAGAAGGGTGTCGTTGGGAGAATTGAAACTATATGAGTATAGGTGGAAATTTGATAAACCCATATGGGCAAAAATGAAGCTTCCCTTTTTCTTAAAAAAATAAAAATAAATCCATACATCATTCTTATTGAATTGAATGGGATGGGCTTGCCATTGACTTTTTCAAGGTAAAGAAAAACAATTTTCATAAAATGACAACGAGAAAATAAATGGGATGCATAAGGCTAGTTTGAGCCTTGTTGTCTTTTTGTTGAATAAATTATATATATAGTTCAATCATCTTTTTATTTTATTTTAATTTATAGCTTTAAATTCACTTTTTTAATATTCTTAAATCATTTTGAAACACTAGAGGTTGTCCGTTTGAAATTATTTCATGTTGATTTGTTTGAAATTAATCAAATATTTAGTCCTTTTAATTATATATATTTGGCCTTTCTTTTTATTTTTTTTTAATTTTGTGGTTATGCTTTTAAACCCAAATAATAAAATAAATATTTAAATCTATTAACTTGAATCTTTGTCTAGCACGAGTTTTAAATTAAACTATATAAGAACTAACCTAAAGTGAATTGATTTATCTAATAGGTTAAAAAAAAAACTTGGATGACTAATTTTTATTTTAAAAAATCAATATTGAACGATAAAACCAAGAAAAAAACAATAAGATAAAAAATAAAAGAAGACATCAAGTTAAGTAAATTTTTCAAACTTATAATTTGGAATATATTACTATTATTATAATTTTTTGATAAGATAACCAAGAAAAAAAATCAAATGTATAAAAACTAAAACAAAAGACATCATATACATAAATTATAATTGAAGGACTAAATTAAAAAAAATAAAACTTTAACTAAAGAAAAAAATAGACTATAATAAAAAAAATCAAAGCTAAAAGGATAGATTTTGAAAACCAATAAAAAACAGGGACAATTTAAGATTTTTTTAGGTAAGAGAGAGAAATAAAGAAGAAGAAAAAGAGAAGTCACTAATGATAAATCATCTATTTTTAGATGACAATAATCACCTATAAAGGAAAAAGACACAATGAAGAACAAAATGACAAGCAAAAAACATATTTTTGTATGTTGGGAGATACCACATGCGTCAACAACTTTTCAACTAAAATAATAATAATTAAAAGGTAAATTATATCATTATTCTTGACAAATTCATTAATTATATATATAAAAAAATCTAATATAAAATGACAAATACCCATCTAGGTTAATGACTTAAGATTTTTGAACTCCAAGGATAAATTTGTGATTTTACTATATAAAAATGTGAAATGTTCGAAAAGATCCTTGACAAAAGTTAAATGATTATTTGCTTTTAAAGATAACAAAGCCAATTCACTATGCATGAACATGATAAAAAGATGATAAAACCTCTCAACAATTATCAAATGACAATTTAAACTAAATGCAAAAATACTATTTTACCCTTCAAAGACAACATTTTGAGTTTTTCTCAAGGATAGAAATGTCATTTAACTATTAAAACCCGTAATAAACAAAGGTAAATCTACAATGATTTCATTACATGTTTTAGATTTTATATTAATCATAAAATTTATTAATGTGTCAATATCTATAGAATTTTTTTGACAACATGTAAGTGAATATAAGTGTAGCAGGTTGCGCAGTCAATAAATAATTATTGGTGAATTGGATAGAAATATATATATTTATATAAATATAAAATTCTCATATTGAGAGACTTTTTTTTTTAAAAAAAAAAAGAAGTTGAAGCAGCATAATAAAAAGATGTCAAGGGTATGGCTACAAAAGATATATTAGAAGTCAATGTTCTTGGTCAATGTTAGACTCAGCTGGCAAATTGCTCTGGAATACAGAACTTGACTTCAACTGATCAAAGTAAAATCTTGATAAAAACACCAACAAGGTATTGGCCTGGTGGTTAGAGAGGGGACTTGTCTTCCTCCCACCCCAGGTTCAAGCCTTGTCAGGTATGCTTGTCACTCTCGCGGTGTCTTACCTACTCATTAGACTTGCAGGATGTTCAATGAGCCCGGGGATTTAGTTGTGGTGCGCGCAAGCTGGTCCGAACATCCCGGTTGTAAAAAAAAAATCTTGATAAAGATTTTAGTACTTTGTTTGACTTGACTAAATCTAGTTTAAACTTGACGAGATCAACACATTTTAATAAAAATAGTTGGCTAAATAGCCCAATATCCTATTCCTTTATCAAAATCAATACCTAATTTGAGCACGGCATTATACCTCTAAAAATTAATACCACAGGAACCATAAAAACTTATTAATTAATTCATATATTATTTATACATTTCATTTTAAAAAATGTTATTTTACATGTTGATATAGCATCCCCGTTGGAGCTGCTAAATATAAGAAAAAAAACTAAAATAATATTTTTTAAATTTTACCTTCCCCGTTGGAGATGCTTTCACAAAGGTTTCTATTTGATATATGAATAAATATGATTTTGATGCATAAAAAAATAAATATATTATAGATAAATAGTATATAGAATTTGGTATGCATGAAGTACTGCTGCAGTGAACATTCTAACTCTGATCAAGTTCCAATCGATAAATAGAATTTGGATGAAATATAATCATTTCCAAATGTTCTTGATCAAGTAATATTTCGATCGTCAGGTTAAGCTTACATTCTTAGATTCTCAGTCAGCAAGTTATTTTCCAGTGATCTCAACCTGTTCCTTGAGGGTACCATAAAGACTCTCGACAACATTGAGCAGGAAAGCATCTGAACCTTGTTTTGCCAACAATGAAACAGCTACAGGAAGATTCTCATACATCCCTAGCGGTATGCTAACCTGATTATTGGTATGGAACCCACATCAGGAAATAATCCGGGATTTCTAAAGAGAACACTAAAAAGTAAAATTTACCTGGCAGAATCCTGATACTCCAGCAATGGAGAGCAAGCTAAAAGCCTTTGCGCGGAAGATTTCCAGTGTTGTTGGATCTGTTTGCAGTTTCGGTGGAGGCCCTGGAACGGTGGGGATAGCTAGGATGCCAGAATCCTGCAAGTGTCAGGAACTCACAACTGAACAGGAGCATAATTTGTAGCCTGATAAAATGTTGATTATAATAGATTATAAGCATATGATTTCTTCCTTGGCAAAATAAATCTTGAGAGAGGTACCTGAAGAAGAGTTTCAAGGGCTGCGTGTAATTCAGTCTTTACAGAGTGGCAGGAATCAATGTTTTCCCCAGTTGTTCTAACAGCTTCCCATACCCTTTCTGATATTCCTGGACCTAATTCAGGTTTGACTGCAGTGATCCATTCACCATGGTTATCCTTGAATTCATACCTGCACATCAAATAATAATGAAATTCAGGAGTCCGGAATTGATTAGGAACAGCTTCGCAAGGCCATTGCCCTGAAGAGTATCTTGATTATCATTTAGGTTGATTGATCAAATTCATTCCAAGAAAACTCTGTTGAGTTTTTTGCACCTTTGAAGTGACCTCAAGACATTTGAGAGGGCTGCCAAGGATGGAATGTTATACTCTTGTTCTTTTATTTCTTTACTCATAAAATGTTTCAGACTCGGAACTTTTTCCTTGACATAGTCCCCGAGGACCATATGCTTCACAATATGGCCTGCGTAAACAAAAATAATAAGTGATATCCCAGAAAATGATAGCAAACTGATGCAAAAACTAAAATATTAGTCTTTATTACGTGATGTTCTAATGGTCATGTTTTGAATCAAAACTTAGAAATAAGTCTTCAAATACTTTCGAAATTAGAACAGTTATTTCAAAACTTATGGTTTCGGGCTTGGACAGTAGTAATGGTATCATAATTACATATTAACTGACCTCCATATATCTTCTCAACTGATTTCACAAGAACTTGACCTAGTCGGTCGTTCGGAATGATTGAAAGCTGGAAAAGATCTTCTGCAATAATAATTTGACTAGGTTTGGCAGGACCCATAACAGATTTTTGGAGTAGAATATGTCCTACCCGACTCAGAATGACAGGGTCCCTGGCAAACCATCCTGGTTGAGGAATTGGTGTCAAAACAGTGAACCACCAGGTTAGAGGATGATGAAAATTATAAAGCTCTTAAAATGTTAAACAACTACTAGTTTCATAAGAGTTTATTACAAACAAATGCGGACAAAACTGTATGGGCAACCTCAAACAAACTAGAAAGAAGTAGTTTGCTGGGGATTAAACTTTTTTCAATCCAGTAAAATTCAAAACTTCCAGATGGAACATTCTATTTAAAATGCATAGTTGTCTTCTGCAGCCTATGATTAACAAATCTAGTATGTTTTCATGAATATTGGAAGCTCAAAATAGTTTGCAACACATTTGTCAAGAAAACCTTCAAGGTACTACTTGCTAGTTGATTTATAGATTCACTTGTGTGCAATCAAATTCAAAATGAATCCATCACATACTCAGTTTCTTACCCACAGTATCAAAACTCTGTGCCATGGGAATAACTCCTGCAGACGGAACAGCATCATGTGAAGGTCGAAACCCCAAAATTCCACAATATGATGCAGGGACTCTAACACTTCCTCCAGTGTCAGTTCCTATTGTAACATTTTACTTCACTTTACTCACGGCAAACCAAAATACATCAAGAATCATTAATATTGGAGTACTTACCTAAGGAAAAGTCTACTAGTTTTGCACCAACTGCAACAGCAGAACCACTTGAAGATCCTCCAGGTACACGATCGGGAGCACATGGATTTATAGGTGTGCCATAATGTATATTTTCTCCATTTATACTGCCTCATATAAAGAAGTTCATAGAACAACAACAACTAAACCTCTATAAAAAAGTGGTTTATAAGTGATGAATGTTATGTGAGGTTTCATAGGACATTTGACCTTCTAAAAGGTGCTGCAAGACACTTGAAAGACGAGAAGCTTACTAGAATTCTCAACCCTTGTGTTTATAATTAAATTTACATGTGCTATTAAGATGAATCACAGGATTCAATAAGATGGTAAAATATAAAAATGATTATACTAATCATTTTCACACAGCAGAGAAAATAAAATCATTTCAAAGAAACACCAAGCTCAAATGCAGCAAAAACTACTAAAAGGATTCATTTTCAGAAGATTTTAATTACTATGAAATTGAGGTTGAGCATGACTGGCATGTCAATGCCATCTGTTGGTGGTTACCAAAAGGCCACCAATATCACTAACCTAGGAACTACCTAGTCAATCACAGCTGCACTAGCATGGTAGAATATACCAGTAAGATAGCCTAATTATGCAACTGTTAAAAACTTATAACTGAGCTATCACATGAACACTGCCGTCTAAAAGACTAATTCAACTACGCCTAAAAAGTTCAGGTTTTAGAGAAAGTAAGAGTAGCAATAACAGATATCAAAAAGTTCCTCTTCCAATTAGTACAGTTTTGTGAGTAGCGAGTGTGTGTTCATTTCCAACAAAGTGGTATCAAAGCTTTGTAGTTCCTGGTAAAACTGCAATGGCAAGTGTTTTAGTTCCATTTCAATTTGCTAGAATATATGTGTGAAAGCACTATCAGGATTCCAAGATTCTGGGATATTATGGAGAGATGCTATGTAAAGCCAGAAGATGCGGAAACCTAGCAGAGATCAAGAAAGAAAGGCCAACAGGGACTTACACTCATCCACCAGTGTTTGGATGATACTATGTTTGAGATAATTGCCAATGTAACCAATTCTAAGCAGGCTCGGGAAATTCTTCAAAACAGCTGCACAGGTGTTGACAAAGTGAAGACACTTTGCCTTCAAACTCTTGGATGGAGAGATTGAAGTCCTTTGTATGACGCAAGCTGATTTAGTTTCATATTATTTTATCCAAGAGTCTCTGCTCTAATACTACTTTGTTGGAATAAACACGCACAAACTAATCACAAAAGTGGATTAATTGGAAGAGGAGTGTTTACAGAGTGTTTTTCACTTCTTACATCAAAGTGAGAACCTTACAAGATCTCCCCTGTATATGTTCATAGTCCTTGCAACTTTTAATAAACCCACAACTTCGCCTCAATTACTTAAAGTTATGAGACCCCCATCATTTATCTTCAAAACACTAATGCAGTGAAAAATTATTTTCCAACAAGGACTAATGAAAATTCGTAAACTCTATAGAACTTAACTCCATAACTAGTTTTTGACTTGTTGATCTTGTGTGATTTTATCGGGGTATAATCCAATATTCATCAAATGTATCTTGTTTAATCATATCCTCTGATAGCATGAGCTCTTGTTTAAGAAAATTGCAAAAAGGAAAATACTTTCACATTCTCACCTGTAAGCCATTTCATCCATGACAGTTTTACCAACACATGTGGCTCCTCCTCCTAAGACGGCCAAAACAGCTGGAGCAGTTGATGTGGCGGCAGAATGAGTCCTTGCCCAGTCAGGATTACCAAATCCAGTCACATATCCCTCCACATCAAATCTATTTCCATAATTCAACTCACAAAAAACAAATCCATCAATTACTACAAGAAAAAAGAACCCACAAAGAATTCATAAAAAGTTAGCAAACACACAAACACCCCACAAGCAAAAACATAAACCCAAGACCAAGAATCGGAAACTTGGCTTGTAAGCTTGAAAATAAATAAAAAACAACCCTTCCCTTTACTCTTTTCTAAGAAGCTTTCATAAATGTAAGAAACTAACAGTATCTTTGTCGAGGAAATGAAGGCAAAGAAAAAGGTGAAAATTGAAGGGACTTACATATCTTTAACTGCAAAAGTGAGGCCATGCAATGGTTGATCATGAGCTGAAGAGGTAGGCTCAAGCACAAATTTGTCCGTGAAAGCTCCATAATCCGGGTCTCTTGCCATGTCTTGTTCTGTTCTAGTTCGTGTGTGACTGTAACAGGACTCTATCCCAAACGTTGTTTAATGGAGAAAAATGCTGTTGACAGGTCAGCATTGGTCAAGTAAACTTCTCCCAAACTTATGAGGTGTTTCATGACCACGCTCCGTTTAAGTGTGATATTAATTATCATAAATAATAATAATAAAATCCAACCGTGATTCTATATTAAAAAAATATTTCAATTAAAAATTTAAGTTATTAAATAAAATTTTATTTTATACTATACTCTGTTAGTACAGAAAGAATTTTCAATCACTCTCATCAGAGCCAGCATCAAATACATAATACAAGCATGGGACCACAGGGATACGTACAGTAGATTCTCCAGCTGCAAGAAACAACTCCAAGTCTCCAACTCATCCACGAGTCGATCTGTGTTTCGGTGTTTGAAAAGGCCTCGTCACCATAGATGCTAGAGCATTGAAATCTTCCTGTTTCGCTCCATGTAACAATCATTCTATAATTTCAAAATGCTAAATTTCAGAGGTAAGTGTTGCATAAGCATATAATATATACAATTATGAATGTATAAGTATATCATTTTTTTTCCATGGATGTTCATCCAAGTGTCTGTTCAACTTTTTCACACATGCAGTCATGATTCCAATTACTAGTTCATCGACTCGTATTCTTTCATCTAAGCAGGGTGATGTAGAACAAGTGGCAGAGGTGTATATGTTGAAGAGGGAACATCCCAAATTCAAGGGCAATTGAATTTTCCAGCACTCCAGGCGTTGAAGTCAGAATAACGTGAAAAGTTAATGCGTTATGGCGAGTCCGATATTAGTCAAAAGTTTTGTTGTTGATGCATATCTTTTTTTGACCGCATTCCGTCGTTTAGCTCCCGAAATCGTTGTTTTTGCCATTTTAGAAAAGTTTCGTTTTAGCTATAATTCTTGACCTTCTAAAAGGTCCGAATCAACTTCTGTCAATTCTGGCTTGCTCAGGATTTCTAGCAGTTTTAATTTCCGCAATTATCTCAATTTTGCTATTTTTGATAATTTTTAATAATTAGCTCGTTTTCTTGTCTAACAAGGATTGGGGCTAGGGTTTTCGCTTTAAATATAATTGTAAGCCTTCTGGCCGATGCAATCAATTATTCAATAAAATTTAGAACTTTCTTGAGGGTTTCTGGGGGATCCCAGAATATTATACAGAATATTAACGTTGATTATATTATTTTGTGTTTTCCGCTGCGTCACAGGTCAAAAAGATAAATAGATACCATAAGCATGATTGTTAAAATCGTGAGTTGACTTGCAAAATCATACGATTTTGCGAGTGAACTCATTAAACCTGGTTAACTTGGGTAGAAAAATCGATTTGGGTCAAACTCGGTCAAAATCATACGGAATCATAAAATCTGACCGAATCGATCTGATTTTACGATCCCACAATTTTACCTAAAAATACACCTACCCACCACTTGCACACCTAGCCCTTGTTGTCCTCCACATTGTCTAGTTTGCATTTGGAAGAGACACGGTGATCAACGGTGGAAGAGCGTTGTTGATGAAGAGAATCAACGGTAGGTGATTGGGGAAGAGACATTTGATGAACGGTGATGATTGTGTTCTCCCCGACTAGGGAAACTTTAAGATATGGGATCGTTGTCGCATCGAGTAAGACTGCGTGGTTTTGATTAACGGAGAGAGTAGACGACGACGAAAGGACTGGACGGGAGATGGTGTCGTCTTTGTCTCGGTGGGGTTTCTTGAGGGACTGGTTTTGGGTGTTTAGTTTTACAGCTGTCAACAACGAAAAGATTGTAAACATACGCTATAGTATTATATTATTGTGTGTATTTTTGTTTGGTTATTTACGAAATAGGGCTTGAGAAAAGATTAGACCGTTTGTTTCCCGGAATTCACTTTCTGGAAAATCACTTTTCAAACTTTCCTGTATTTGTTTATCTTCCGGAAAGTTGGTCAACGAAAACACTTTCTGGTCAACGGAAAACACTTTCCGGTCAAAGAAAAATTTAGCCTAGTTTTCAGGAAAGTGTTTTCCGGAAAATTTGGGCGGAAAACACTTTTCCGGAAGTTGTGAAAAATTTAGAAATGTCATTATTTACTGATTATATCAAATTTGATCCTCAAACTTTTGATTGCTATATATAATTTGTTTTTGAATATTTATTTTTCAATTCCATCTCTTAAAATTTAATTTTTATATTAATTTTGGTCCTTATTTTTATAATTGCTATTTTCTTTTTTCTTATCATTTTTTTATTGAAATTTTTTATCTATCAAATTTGGTCCTCATTTTTTTTATTGTTACTTATTTTATTTGAAATAATTTATGAAATGTTAATTGTTATTATTTTAATTTATTCACCTTTCATTTTTTTTAAATTTTTAGATTTGATCTCTATTATTTTGATTATTATTTATTTTATTTGAGATAATTTATGAAATTATATTTTTTTTCAATTTCATTCTCATTCAACTTTTTAATTTGTAAGATTTGTTCCTCATTATTTTAATAAACTTGAAAAGAAAATTAATTTATTAATAAATTATTTTCCAGTTCATTTTCCATAACACAAACAAACACTGGAAAGTGTTTTCCAGTTCATTTTCCATAACACAAACAAACACTGGAAAGTGTTTTCCAGTTCATTTTCTATAACACTGCCAAATATCAGAATTCACTTTCCAAAAAAAACCCCTTTCCAGCAAACAAACAGGACCTAGGTGTGGTTCGGTCATGGGGTTTTTTGTGAGATTCTTGATGATCACGTTGGTAATGTGAGTGTATTCATTTTGTGTAATTGATTTACCTTACCTGATTGGAAATTACTTTTTCTATGATTTGGTGAGAGATTAATTTTATGGTGATTAAACTATAATTTTAATATTTATTTAAAGAAAAAAATAATACAAAAAAGAATATCAAAAACTTAAAAATATTTTAAAAATAAATAAATATTGTTTTAATGTTTTTTATTAAATAAATACTGATAATTACATCTTGAATATTATAATTTTTTCATGAAAAATAAATGATAAATTTTGAATTTTAAATTATCATGTGCTTGAAGTTATAACTTGAATATTATAAATTTTCTTATAAGAAATATAGATTTTGAATAATGAAATTATATATATTCATGAGTTTAATATGCATTTAATTCATTTTTTTAAATAAGATAATAAAGATGTTGATAAGAAAATCAAGAAAATTAATTCGTATTAGGATATATTTTTGATAAAAAAAATTATAAACAAACATATAAAAAGATTTATTTAAAATTTTATATATTTCTTAGCTTAATATCTAAAAAAATATAAATTTATATGAATTTAATTGGGATGGCAAGACTGGACTCTAGAGAAGAACATGGAGGCATAAGATGGGTGTTTCTCTTCCCAGTCCCCAGGCTACCCACCTCCTTTTAAAATCAAAAAATAAAAAAAAATCATTATTTTTTAAATACTAATATAATTATATAATTGTTATGTATTTTTAATTTTTTTAAATCATGTATAAACCTTAACTAATAAAATTTTATAGCTATAATTATATTATATTTTATTTGAAAATATTTTACTTATGATTTTACGATTTTTTTACTCACGATTTTAGTTGTGATTTTACGATTTTTGTACGGTAAATTTTAAGTACGATTTTACGATTCTGATTTTACGATCCGAGTTCATAAACAACTTCCGATTCGTGTTAAAATCACGATTTTGACAACCATGACCATAAGGTCTACTACTCCTCGCACTTTAACTTTCTCAACAGAACATCATACTGTAACTCCCTTTAACTAACACATGCTTTCTTCAAAATGGCATCTCACTTTTTTATAGAATAATATAAATCATATCTTATAACTCATCTAAAAACTTAATCTTTTGAGTTGACCTGAATTTTTGACATTATATAGTAGTTCAGGTTCAGAAACATGTAAGAAATTTGCAATATCTTGGGATATTACGATAAAGAAAAATAAAGATTCTATGCTACAGAATGCTCATAGATCCGAAAAATCTCTTTTATATCAAGCATCCTTTAGCTCTTCTCTGGATCTGCATTTTGCATTTTTGCAATTCATGTAGTTTCATCTTCATGCTGTCAACCTCTTTTCTCATCATCTTTATCTCGTTCCAGGATGTCATCCATTCATTCCCCAAGCATTTATCTACCTTGATAATTGCCTGTGTCTTTGTTCTTTGGTAACTGGATCCAGTAGATGTCATTGATCTTGCCATATTTACTTGTTCCAGAAGGATAAGCCGTGTTGTGATATTTACAGGCAGCCTGCCATTCCTCGATGCGTGCTTAAGACCTTCTTGTGATAGTTTATGGTAGTCCATGGCTGTGCAAAGACTTACTCTTTCTTCTTCTGTGAGTCTAGGATGTGCCTGAAACATTGGCAAAGTGAACATGTAAACAAGGTGGCTTTGTTTAGTGAGGTGAAACAGAATTAGTGAAGAGACAAACAAAAAAAAAACTAGATTCAAAGTTTATTTAAGATGAACATCAACATGCTTCGAAAAGTTTCATCCTTGCAGAACTTGTTAAGGAACCATCTCACTTAAAAGCTTAAACTGTTAGATGAGATCTTAAAATATGGTTTATATTATTCGCTAACACACCCTCTCAAGTGAAAGCTTTTTTGGGCTTGAGACTTGATTTTTATCAAACAGAATGAAGATGATGAGATTCGAACTCGTGACCGCTGGGTCAATAAGACTCTAATTTCATGTCAAGGAATCACCTCACCTAAAAATTTAAGCTATTAGGTGAGGTCCTATAATATAATTTATATTATTCTCTAACAAAACTGATAAAAAAAATTAGCTTAAACATTAGTTTGATATATCTAAACAGTTAAGGCTTAAGAGTAACCTCTTACATACCTTTAGGTATGTGTCTATGGCAGTATAGAGGGTGTCATGGCAGTATCGAGCATCGTTCGGCAATGCTTCTGCAAGTGACCGGAATTGTTCAACTGAAAGCTTGTCATCCCGTGAAACTAGTGCGAGATACCCATCTACCAACTTTCCGACAACAAGTAGTTTTGGAGCTGGGTTCTTCAACATAGAAGAAACATAAGCTTCCACCACCCTGGTAACAGTTCCCACATCATAAACAGTAGCATCATTGCCATAATTCTTGACCAACAGATCAGAAACCCGGCAGTTTTCCAATTTGAGAGCTATTTTTTTCCCTACCTCATTCAGTGGTTCACTACTAATTCTCATCATTATTCCCAACTTGAGAAGGTGAAGCAGAAAATTGGCAGAAATTGAATTTTCCTCCTCAGGAAGTATCCTAATCGAACTTTCTGTTGTAACTCTCAGTAGATGGTGGGTTAGATGTTTTGGCAGATTTTCTGGTCCAGAAATCCATTTTTCTGTCCAATAAGCTACGCATGATCCAACCAGTTTTGACCTCAGTACTCCTTTCTTCTTAATGGATTTAATGACCTCAACAAAATGATCTATTCGAAGGCATGAAACATCTTCAAACCACCAATTCTCCGCTATGCCTTTATGTTTCAAGTTTTCTGCATCATTTGCCAGAACATTGAAGCTAATTGCATCATTTTCGCTGAGAGTAAATAATTTGGGGTCTATGGAGGCCTTCCAAGCAATGGCGTCAGAGCATCGTTGCAGGATTTGTAGCTTCATCGCCCACAAAGAGATTGGTTCACAGCTTTTCAAAACCCGAAATATGTCTTTCCATGCTGAAAACAATACAAAACTTAGAAAAGCCTCTGTCTTGGAAATCATATTTCCTTGTTCCAGATCATCACTCATTTCCAGGAAATGTGCAGCACAGTGTACTGGTGCAATGTTGGATGCTGTCAGATCAACCTTCATTCCATAGCAGAACTTCACTACTAACTCAAAGATTTCAGATCCACCAGGAAAACTTTCTATTTGAATCTTGGGGAGGGTATCTTTTGCTCCATTGCTTCTTTTATGGAATACTAATCTATTCAAGTACTCACTTTTTGAGACCATGGCAAGCTGAGCACACAGAAAATGACTGGAAGTTCAAATCTGAACGATGATTTGTCAAAAGAAAAGGAGAGAGAGATAATCCATTACATCATTTCAATGCTGAGAGGATAGAAAGAGTTTGCTAGAACTGTTCCCTGATTCCAATTTTTGTAACCTAAATATTCTTTTCAACCATACCTTTGTATGGATTCTATAACATCTAACAACTATGAGATTTCCTCTTGTCTGGTTGTAATAGTAATCCATAGCTTGTTTCCATACTTTCACAGAGAGGAATATGGTCCAGCCTCAGGATAAAACTTCCAGCAGCTCAACCAATAATTAAACACAAATTTATCCACAATGATAATGCATATGTTCATATAGATTTCATTCCCTACAAGACCAGTGTGATTTGATTTCATACTACATAAAGAGTGGAAATATTCACTGGGTCTACTTGATTAAGGCATATTCACTGTACCTTATGCAACTGAAAGCTGGAATCTCCAACTTGTATGATCAAATCATTTGCAACTCTTGTGCGAACCGTCCTGCAGACAAGAAAAAAAAACATCAGTTATTATTGCAGAAGAGAATTTTTGCAGATTAAAGGGGAATAATTGGATTTTCAGTGCCAATTTACAGAAGAACATGTATATTTAATTGTTTGCACAGCAAGAAAAGAGAGACTACCAGTTCTGATTTCTTTTTTCTAGAGCTTCAGGAACCATATTCTCATTAGCTGGAAGAATAACACACTTGCTATACTTCGTACCAGATACAGTAGCTTTTCCACTATCAAGACTTCTGTTTCCCATGTTAGCCTTGCTTTATCAAAAGGAAAGAAAGCTGTGCTGATCCAACTTATAGATCCACTTCAGGAAATGATTTGTAGGAAGTAGTTAAGCCATTAATAGGGTTAGGTGACTTTTGCTGTCTCCTGTCACTATAAGCTTAGGTGTGGCCAGTGGAAAGATAGAAACTTAAACCAGGATGACTGCTGTTCTAAATTCTCATCCACTAATGTAGAGACATAAATTCCCCTTTTCTCTATCAGAGTTGTCACCACAAGACTTTACACCATTATGGACTCCATTTCAAATCAGATTAAGATCAACTCTATTAATTCAGTGGTTTTTACGTACGTATACTTGAATGCAATAAAACCCTAGGGATTCAGGGTGAAAAAACTCAACCTGGGAGGGGTCATAAACTTATAATACATGTACAAGCATTATAGGTTCAAATGAAGCTCATCTCCTACAGTCTTGAAGTGTGTTTTGGAGTTCGATCGCTTTTTTTTTTAGTGTTTTTTAATGGTTTTAGTATGAAAAAAATAATAATTTATTTTCAAGTAAAATTTACTTTTATAAAACATGTTACTTTACAATTTCAAATACACATTTAGTTATTAGATATAATATAGGGACTATGAAAAATCAAGATCATTAAATCATTATATCAAAACTCATCAAATTAACCAAGATTAAAGTGTTTTTTTTTTATCAAAATAACATTTATTTATTTTTAGAAGAAATTAAAATTGATTTGATTTATTTTCAAAAAATAAATAAGCAAATCATTTTCAAAAAGTCTATCAAAAAAAAGAAAAGGGGGGAAATTCCACAGACTTTTAGGCTTTGGCAAATATTCCCAATCAACCAAAATAAATGGCCCACATCTTTCAAAATCCATCAAAATATTTTACAATTTTTCATTTGGGAAATTCAAAATAAACCCCTCTTTCCAACGGTCACCACTTCTTCTTCTTCTGGTTCTTGCATCTCACACAAAATACAATAAAATGCCTAGAACTATTCACTTCAAACCCCAACCTCTTCTCTCAAAACCATCCCTTCTCTTAAACCCATTTGATGAAATAACCTACACTGACCCTAAAAGCAATTTTTTTGCATTTAAAGCTCACATTTTTCACTCTCCCCTTTTACTTTCACACAGGAACCATGTCCAGAAACCAATCATTTGTGCAAGAAAGAATAAAAGAGGATCTGGGTATCAAAAATTAATCAAAATTTTGCCAAAAATTGTGACCTTTATGGCATCTGATCTCAACATTTTGCCAGAGCCTTTGGGTTTGGTTATTGAAGAGTTTTCTGGTGGTGGTGGAGGTGGAGGGAATTTAGGGTTTTGGAAGGGTTTTGGAGGTGGAAGATCTGATGGGTGGGGAAGAAAAGGGAAGATGAATTCAGGGTTTTTAGGGTTTTTGGTGGTTTCTGGATTGGGATTGATTTTGTTTTTGTTTGGAGGGAAGTTAAAGATTGATGTGATTTCTGGGGTTCTGGTGTTAAGTTTATTAGGGGCTGTTTTGATTAAAGGGTTTAAGAGAGGGATTAAAGATTGGGTCTTGGGGTTTTGCTTTTTTGGTGTTCTGTTGATTTTGGGATTGAAGAAAGGAGAGATGCAAAAATGGGTTGAGAGATGTAGGGTTCGTTCACCAGTTTCGGTGCTTCTGAAGGGAAAGAGAAGAAATGGTAGGAGAATTTGGTAACAGAAGCTACAAAGGAAAGATTTTACTTTTCTATACTCTTTGATTTAGTTAGACTGATTTTTCATTTCACATTTGTAATTCATGTGTTCTAATTACAAGAAGACCTTAATTTGGCTAGTCATGAAAGTATAGGAAAGTTTGGCGGCTGTTTACAGTTTCTCCTCTGAGGTTTGATTGAGTTACAACAATACAATAGAGTTGCAAGTTTTGATTTCGTTTTGTGGTAATGCTGCTTGAATGTCTGTTGATATTTCCTCTTATGATATACAACTTCAGTATGATTCTTAAGCCCCCCCTATATGTTGAGCTTGTCTGTGTGGAGTCATTTCAATGAAATTATAATGTTGAAAGATCATCAATAAACTCTCTCAGTCTCTTTCTGCAACAAAGATTTGATTCACGGAAGCCAGGCAATGCTCTTGGCATTTTGCATTCCCATTTATGATCATGCTACATGTTGGTAGTTATGACTACAAAATGTGTCCATGGTTGCACAGTGAATGTTTGGTTTAAGATAGCTATATATTATTAGAGTTTGTAGTTTGTGGATGGAATCAGGCTAGAACGGAAGTGTTTGATGGTATGTCAAAACTGGAATATGGTCACTTGGACCAACTTGATTGCCAGGTTTGCTTGATATTGACCACACTAGTGGGCTGAACCGGTGGTTAATTATACTATACACGATTGGAATGGAGAGCCTGTAACTTTAGCTTGATGCCTGACAAATGAGATGGCAGGGACTGTCCCTGTTGCTGGCTGGGCTATGTATGGAAATGCTGAAAAAGCATTAGAGATTTTGAGAAGAATGAAGTCACTTCTTGGAGCTTCATAATAAGTGCATCGATGCTAGGTCAAGTTAAACATATAGAGCCAACATAGCCCGGCTGATGAGAGTTAAGTTCAAAAACTTTGGCTAGTATTGTCATGACACAGAATAAATACATGTATGAGGGAACAGGTGTTTGGTTGAAACCTTGTAAATAAATGCCTGGGAATGAATATCTGAAATGGTAATGTAGATTCCATAACTTTCCAGACTCTGTTAGGATACTAGGAAAGAGCA
The DNA here is from genome assembly GCA_025169955.1 of Salix arbutifolia. Taxonomy (NCBI): domain Eukaryota; kingdom Viridiplantae; phylum Streptophyta; class Magnoliopsida; order Malpighiales; family Salicaceae; genus Salix; species Salix arbutifolia. The sequence continues at coordinate 1,783,391 of CM045914.1, forward strand.
ATAAGAAAATTTAAGCTATGATTTCATTTTCAATATCTTTGAAAAATGCATTGGACACTCAGGATTTGACAGAGACGCAATCAAACAGTCTAATGGAAGCTGGCCAGACTAAAACAGAGTCATCCATTTCATAAAGGCTTCTTTCATGTTTCAAGAAGCCTAACCACCACCTACTAAATAAAAATATGTACCTAGGGAAAAAAAAAATTCTTTCTAGAAATTTGTTATGAAAAATGCCTTAAAAAGTATGGTGTGTAGTCAGGAAAAAGAAGAAAATCAAATGCTGACATGGAAAAAAATCGGTCATTCTTGTATGGAAGTAAAATAGGCAAGGGAGTTATCTGATATGAAGAAACAAGGAATCCAACATACTCTACGATCATCTTTTCTTTACAATCCCCTCGAGCATCCCATCAATTCCAAAATTACCTTTGAACTGTTGGTGATCAACAGGACCAGGTAGCTGGAAAGTGATGGAGAAGTGACCTGGTGGACATAGATTTCGTGTTTGCATTCTGAAGATCTGAGAGTGCTTGCAAACTGTATTCTCACCGGTTGTGGTCACTCCTTTTATGAACACTGTACCATCAGGATCGATGTCACAACTGAAATCTTCTACCATTGGGCAAAAGATCAGGTCAGTTAGCCACAGCAACATCAATAATATGACAAGGCATACGAAAATATACCGTCTAATTTTTTAATATCCATGGCATATGAAACTCAAGTTCAGATCAACCAAACTTATTAATTTTTAGATAGCCTAAAGCAAGATTTCGATTTATTAATTAGATTTATAGCTCTAGCACTTCAAGCAGCTTGCACTAGTTTGTGCCACATAGCTAGTTACACCCAAATCATTTTATTAGTTAGAATGAAATAAGTGCTATCTCTTCTAGTATTGTTTGTAAGGATGTAAAGCAATCATGAATATAGTAACTAATAAATGTTAATATTTGAACAAACTTACTTTCATCCCTTGAAACTCCAGGAAGAGAGACTCGAAACAAGTAGGCATCATCACTTTCACCAATGTCCATTGCGCCCACAATCGGTCCCACATTTCCTGCTGCAGCACTCCCAGCCAGCCCAATTCCATTTCTGGCAGAATCCATGATATCATCCAACTCCTTTTGAGTTGTCTGAGATGGGAAAAATACCATAGAAGGCCCAGCTTCTGCAGCTTTAGTATCCACATCCCCTCGGGTTGGAGATTCTACCTTGTGCATTTGAGATTGAACTCCAGGGGTTGAAGATCCAACCCTGTCACCATATGGAGCAGGAGGACCAATATATGGCACACTGTTGAGAGGTGCCACCTCAAGGACCTGTTGATGAGGATTTATGGGCTCGGGTACACTATTCCCTCTTCGTATGTCAGAAGCCCTGGAGTCCATCAGAGCTCAGCATATTTAATTTTCAATACCACATGAAAATGTAGCAGTGCATCAGTGATTAGAATTAATGTTCTATAAATTGTTGCAGAAAACTCAAAAGTATAGAGTCATGTTCCTAATGCAGAGATAACTACAGCCAACAAAATATCTGAACGACTCATTAAAAGAAAAGCAAAAGCTAAAAAAACATAGAAATAGATCGTTTGATGGATAATATCCACCAAAATTCATACTGTCAAAAAGAACTCAAATAATGATTCTATAAATTGTGACTGTAAGCAACATTGAAACAATATCTTTTGTAAACTAATTCTTCTGCATTACACCCAAAAATTGTATTGACTCACTGCTACAAAAAACATTTGACAACATCAGTGTCATATATTATAGGGCCATGTTACAAAATTCAGCCAGTCGAAAAAACCATTTGATTTCAAACATTAAAAAGTAAAAAGGAAAATACAGATTGTAGTTACTGCAAAGTTAAACAAGATAAAGATCAATCTAATTTTTTTTATTTTTTTAGGTGACCGAAAACAGTCAGGAACAAGAAAAAACTCAAAACTACTCATTTCAATGATAACTAGGACAAAATTTAAGACATGGGATAGAATTAAATATGGAGAAATCACTAAACCTCTGATGATTAGTCTTCCTGATCCCTAGAATTTCACCAAGTAGTTGTGTTCTATTGCTAAACCCTGCTACCTGAATTTATACTATTGACTAAACCATTCAGAGGGAGTTTCAAAACCACCCTCAGTTACCATTTCATTTTTGAAAATTACCCTTTTATTCCTACATGTTTTTGCATTTTAAACATGTAGTTCAAAGTTGTTAGGGCATTTCTGAACTAAAGATATTGTGCACGTAACATTGTTTTACAAGAGTTGTCAATTAATAGCGCAGATTGAATACCTCGATAAAGAAAATCAGAGAACAGAGATACAAACAGTAACCCTATTTGTCATTTGGCATAGAATAACCCCCCCCCCTAAGTAACATAATCTTCATATTAAAGAAGTTAGCCCTTTGTTTTCATTAAAACCATTGGCACAAGCACAACCTAATAATTGTTTTGTTTAGTAAATGACACCTAGGTGAAGGCGCACGCGTGGTTCTCCATGACAAAATTGGCACTTTGTTTGAAAACAAAAGGTGCCCACTGTTAATGAGCAATCCAAGTCTAGAAACTGAAAAGCTATGTGAGTAAACATGAATCCTCTATAAAGATGCTGGCCCCATGTTTTTAACAAAATCTAAGTCACATATAATCCATGCCTAAGAAATGAAAAGCTACGTGAATGCAAATGTTATTCTCTCTCTGAGGAAGCTGGCTACAAGTTCACTAAAACTAAAAGCACATGCACATACATTGTTCACAGGCAACCCATGTCCAGCAAATCAAAAGCTATGTTAAAACACAAGCATGCACACACAGAGGAACATGGAAAAATAAGAAGTTAAATTTTAGGGAAATCCCTTATGAGGAAAAAAGACTGCATCGACTAGATAGCAAGGCTGAATCAATATGCTTGTTAGGAAAAGACCATATTTTTGAATGGGGATTTGGTTTCCATTGTCAATTGGAAATCACTTCATTAGGAAACATTATGAAAATATTGCTGCATTGAGTTGGGAGTGTGTGAGTTGGGAGTGCCATCTTGTTAAAATGACAGCAACAAATCTAGTTATAATACTATCAACATGTGGTGTCTTGAGTCTCGCGAATACAGACATGAAATCTCAAGCCACTGATCCTTTATTTCAGCAACCATGCTACTTTTGCCATACAAACTATTATACTGTATCTATCAAGCTCTGAGGTGATAGATGATCTGAAAATAAGTCTAGAAAACTTGAATCATCACAATAATGTCCTAAACTTCTGGGTTTAATAAACTTGATGGACTCAATTTTATGCTAAGAAGAAGCACCATTTTGTACTTGTGCAGCTTTGAGCTGAAAATCACCATTTTCCATGACATGTCATCCTACATATTATACATTTCCACTGCAACTCATCCTGGATTCATACTGCCACATATATTATTTTGCTTTATCTCCCTTCAGTATGCTTCTACAACCTCCTAAATTTTATTCAATTGTTTATAGATTCTTGTTCTTTTGAAAAAGGTTTCACTTACCACTGTTTTTTTTCTTTACAGAGATAAAAGAACAGCATAATACTAGAAAGAGGCAGGATAACAATGGATATTTGAGAATATGCCATTCTTTGAAAGAACATAAACTAGACAGTAACAAAAATCGACATAAATGAGCACCCTAACCCTTTTGAATACCAACTAGCAAAGTGCTCCTAAAAAACCTGCTGCATTGTATCGAAAAGAAACAAGAATCTCTGTGTTATTCCCCAACTTCCTTGATGACAAAAATTTTGAAATTTTGCATTTGTCTCCATCAAATGGACTAAAGATTCTCACCTTCAATGATTATCATACTTTGCTTTCTATAATTTTGAATAGCTACCAAAATAATCCTTGAAACCTAAATTAAGGATATCTGATGCATACACTATACCATTTAATTTCTACCAAGTCTGTTCTGAAGGGAAGGAAAATAATAATCAAATCACAAGTTGATGCCAGATAATGGATCCATGGACTAACATGAACCTAATTGAAGCCACCAACATAACATTACAATCATTAAAGTCAATTTGGCAGGACTGAAGAATCCTGTAAACACAAGAGCAAACAGCAAGCATTCTCTGTCAGGCCATGTTGCCATTTTGCGCTATATACTTTTCTTTCTTGAGAATTTGGCAGGAAGTTTTGAAACCATAAACAAAAAAGGGGGGAAATGGTGCGAAACCGGTATAATGCAAAAAACTTTTAAACTCGTTTCTAGTAAATGGGATTCATTTTTAAATTTTATGTACCATTTGGGCGGAAAAAAAATTAATCCCATTTCGAGAAATTGGGGTCCATTCTCAACAAAAGATACCTGAACACAATACAAGAAAAACCGAAGTTCTACAGCACCAAACATTCAAGACCCTGAAACCACACCATTTCACTCACTATAACATCATTCCATCTAAATAGAAAACCTTTGAAGCATTTTTAAAAACTATCCACCACCATAAACATCCTAACATCAGTTCAATTTTCTTTCTCCACAATTCTTATTACAAAACCATAAATTATTTATGAAAACACATTGTTTACATTTTAAAAAGTACCCTCATTGTTTACTTTGCTGATTCTGTTATCAATAATTACATGCAACTAAACAATCCATCTTTACAGAAAATAAAGGCAAGCCCATATCAGAAAACACAGCAAAGTAGAAATGCATCTATAAAAATCCAGCTTTGTCAACGGCACCAGAAATAACACTCTTAGAAACCAAAAAAGAATGAAACTTTATGCATGTAAAAGTAAATAAAACAGATACCTGTATGGAGAAGCCATTGATGGCAGTCAGGGAAGACTAGTTTTGTAATAAAGAGGAAATTATTTGAAGTTTTGTACTGTCTTATGACCGTGTTTCTTTCGGGGTTACAAGGAGGTATTACTCCTTGATGTGTGAATGACTAGTCGTCGAGCAAAGTCATTTTAGTCAATGTTAGAACTTGAGATCACTTGACTATCGATTGTCCATTTGAAAAAAGAGAGCGAATATTGAAATAAATAAATTTGGTCATGTCTATTGATTTAAAAAAAAAAACTATATTGGTTATATGTGTATGGGTTTATGTTATGCTACGAGTTCGTGTTTTTCTCACAAATCATATTCTATTTTAAAAAAATAATGTTAAAAAATAACAATAAAAAAGTAAAAAATAAGAGAGGATATCGGTATATATTAACTTTTCAAACTAATAATTTAAGTTATTATACAGAAATATTATACATAAAAGATGGAGAGGATATATTACTATGTCCTTCGGAAGGCAGAAAAACATCTTACTATCAAATTGCTGCCTCTGTAACAATTTTTTCTTATTCGAGAAAACTCTATTTCTGAAAAACATATTTTATAGATCTAGGTGAGCAAGTAAAATCCTGGTTGTCTCAGACTCGAACTTAAAACTTGTTGAATAGATCTTAAACTTTTTACCATAACGTCACGCCGTTAGGACTGACAGATACCCACAATTTACAGATATGTTTCCTGCTCATCTGCATTCTCATTCAGTAATGGAAAATGGGGGTAAATTTGTATCAAGTATCATATTCATCAGCAACCCGGATACGTCTCATATTGATTTGAAGGACATTGAAAGGTTCAAGAGACCAACTGGTCTTGAGAGCCTTTTTCTAGATACAGATAATGAAGCAACATTAATCCGATCATATGTAGATGGTGTTCTATATGATGTGATAGTTCATGAGGCTGGACATGGAATAGAATTTCCTCCTACCAGTAATCTTTTCTCTCGTGAGAGAGCAGAACCTGCAGATAGAATCCCGCAGTCTAGGCATCATCATGTTCAAGGCAGTGGCAGTTCTACATCTCTTGCATGTATTTTGACTTGTAAAAATTATTTGATTTAAAAAATATATATATATAATTTTCACGTTAAACAATCAACTATTTTATACAACTAAACTTACCAGCGGATCAATTAAACTAAATTAGAGAATTAGCAATGAAGTTACACGGTGAGTTCTTGCAATTTAAATACACAACATGTTCAAATATTACACAAAAAATATTGTGATTCAAATGTTATTATTTTATCAAAAACTTTTTAAAACAAACCTTCACCCTTACCCCAGTGGACCCCAAAATGGTTTTTCGAAACCCAAACTACCCTTGTCATGTTTTGGTCACGCTCCAGACCAAAACAGCGTTGTGCTGTGCTGCAGTTACCTTGTATGGAAAAATGGCATGGCTTCTCTTCCTAGCTGCCAAAACTACTAAAAGACGCAAACTTTCTTAAGTTATACACAGCAAAACCCAAAACAAACAACAACCCATTATTTCGCTTCACTGCATTTACTCTCTCAACCTCTCTTTCTTCCTGGTTAGTTCTTCTTACCGCTCTTTCTCTACATACATTATGTATGCATGTGTTTTGATCACCTATTGCTTTGTTCATTCTTTTTAAATTTTTATTATTTGTAATTCAATCTGTTAAAAAAAATTTAGAATCTGAACTTGGGGTTTGTGTTTTTTTTGCTTGTATCAAAAGCAAGGATTTTGAGGAGGAGACCAATTTTTTATTTTTTATTTTCTTGACTTTTTTATGTTTAAGGTGATAAGTGTTGTATTGCATGTATAATTTCACAGATGCTGATTCTCCCTCTGTCTTTATCATGATTTGATATCAGTTTATATATGATACAGTAAATGAACCTTTGTTATATTAATTATGTGATTTTTTTTTTGGTAGCAAAATCTTGCTCGTTAAATAGCTGATTTTCTTTCATTTTTCCCTCACCTGAATCCAATTTTGCAGTCACAACTCACAACAGTCAATGGGACGAAGACTTTAACTTCTTTTGCCTTAAATTTGCTGTGTGTTTTTTTTGGATAAGTAACCTTGTTTTGGTAGAACTATACACAAAAAGGAATTCTAGTTTTTCAAAAATTGGATTTTTTTTATGAGGTGTGGCTAAATCTTCCTTCAAAGTAGACGCCTTTATTTATTTCTCTCGTGATTCAAAGTTGGTATACTTGATTGGTTGCCAAACTTAATGAGTCTCGCTCTAATCAGCATAATAGTCCATAATTCGAATGAGTTTCATGTTAAGTTGAACAATCTTTTTATTTGTATCTTATCATTGTGGCCAGTTTTGCAATTTTTCGTTCACTAACGATGAGCTTTTGTATTCTTTAGATTCCAGCCGGACTTGGTGGCTAGAAGTTTGCAGATCATCAAGCACCAACTCGCGGGAAAGATCCTGACTCCTGAGTTGACCAAATATTATTGTAATCAGCCTCTTTATGTTTTCCCTTTTACTTCATCTCTTGATTTATTGTTGGTCTTAGCACATCCAATGATTTTTTGGTTTATTGTTATTATCTACTTGTCTGCTCCTTGCTGTATATTAGTGTTCATTACCCTTAGTTTTTTGTTCCTTGAACTACCATGGAAAATGGAGGGCCCTTGCCTTCTTAGTATTATGTACTATCTCAATTGTGCTTATTCTTGGCTATTGTTAATGACTGGTTAAATCAGTCCATTGTGTGGAAGGTGTAAGGAACAATTCTGGTCCCGGTAATTGGCAAATTGATTTGCTTCATGCATATTCCGTGCTTGTATTTATTCGATTCCCATCAACCAACTTTACAACTGGAAGAGGTTCTGGTACATTTTTAAGAGTAGTTCTTAATTCACAAAACTTGTGAGATCAATATAAACAAAAGGTGTCAATTGTCAGCCATTTTTTAGGTGGATTTAGCATCCCTCCTATATTTGTTTCCATATTTCTTCCTATGGACCTTTGTGAGCTGGGCCATGTAAAAAATTCTGCATATAGAGTTTTTTTTCTTCCATGTTTTATGTGATTCTGCCATATCTTTTCTCAATCCAATCTTATCTTGTCAGCGTTCAGATGCCTATGGACAGATCAGATTCCCTTTTGATAACCTTCCTATGGTTTAAAGCACTGCAGATACTCCATCACACCCTTGGACATGTATGTTTCAGCTTGGAGTGATATTTGTTATATTCCTACTTCAGTGATTAACTGAAGATAAATATCTAGTTTGAGACATTATAAATAACAAAGATATATAACTTAAAAAGTATTTTCTTGCTTTACTGAAACTTTTGTTCCAAGGAATTGTTAATGACAACACTTTTCCCATTCACTGGAAAGATTTCGTACATGCATGGCAATGTTTGCTAAAATTTATAAGCAAAAACTAGCTATAAACTTTCTTTCTTTTGTTTAGAAGTTGCATTTCCGTCTTGATATCTTCCAACTTGTAAATGATTCTGTCTAATTACTAGAAACATTTTGAAATATGTGAAAGTATATTGGGAATGCCATTTTTTATGGGTCCAGAGTCTTAATGAACTGCAAATGGTTAGCATGATCCAGGTTGTGGTTCAGCATGGGACCTAAGAATGCTTGGGTTCTCCATGGTCATGGTCTAAATCAATGTGGTTATTTTAGAGTTGTTGGTCTATCTAGGATGATGATGACATCTTTCATTCCACAGACATGGTGATTAGAGACGTTCTCTACATCATGAGAGTTTGATTTCAAATTCCAGTAGAAAAGAACTTGTCCAGGAGTTGTTATGAGAGAAGCATCAGACATCAAAAGTCAAACTTATAGCTGAGGGCCTAAGAACATGTTTTTATATTTTTAAACACACTTCTATGCAGAAGTCATTTGGTTTGAATGTGTAAACCTAACACAGATGCGCTGCCACTTTGTGTTGAAATTTATTGTAACAATGGGGGTTTCAGGCATGAAACATCTGACCACCCAGTCATAGTTTCTCTAACACATCATTAGAAAAGTACTAAACCTAAAAGCTCGGGCTTTTAGTTGAGAGCCAGTTGATTTGTTTGTAGTTGAGGGGTCAATTCATTTGTTTGTACTTATACTCATAACTAACCTTTTATCATTTTCATCTTCAGTCTCACGACTCATTTTCTTAAATATCAGCTGTTACATAAGGTAGTGGACCTTAGTGACGGATCTTTTTTGTCACATCTTGTAACAGAATGGGCTATGAGAGGCGTGTAAAGTAAGAAGTTTATCCTACAATGCTAGTATCCCATTATGAAAGTTCATGATGGCATGCATCCCATGAACAAAACTCCAGGCACAATTTAAATCATCAAACTGTGCTACATTTATTTGAGCTATCTTTTCTAAGCATGCGTTGTTGTTAACTGCTTTGATTGCTCCTTGTCATTATCAGAAAACATATATGCTATTATTTGTTTAGCTATATATTTCAGGGCTAGCAGATTAAGTTGAACTCCTCCCCCTTGGGATATAGACTAAGGAGAGAGAGTGAATACTTTTGCTATTTGTTATCGTTTCCTGACAAGTGAAGGAAAAGGGCACCTGTCAGCAGAAAAACCCATTGAAGAAATCAGCTCTATCAAGTTAGCAAGTTGACTTTTCACCCTTCATAGCTCTTTGCTCTGCCTAGCAACCTTTCTCCAACCCTTTGTTATCTGAAACCAGGCTAGTTATGATGAAAAATCCTGGCTGCTGAAATGGCTGGTGACCTTGAGTTGGTTATTTTAGAGTCAAAAGATACATTCCTCTGCCATTTCCTCTGGATTTGGCATTCCCCTAAACTTATTTGCTTTGGGAGTTCTTCCGATATATTTATGTCAGTTAAGCGATAAATTCAAGGCACCTTTCAATTTAATAGTTTTATAGCTTGCATCATACCTTGCCTAATGGAATTTTATCCTGTAACTAAAAGTGTTGAATTTCAAATGATAGTTAGATTCCCTTTTAATCATGTTAAATAAGGAGTAAAACATAGGCAGTTATGTTGCTAAATCTCTTTTGATTGTTAGAATAGATTGATCCAGATTGTATCTTTGACTATCAATACCATTTAAAACGTTATTTTTGCTAATGAACAGTTGACGATCCAATATTTTGCAAATGAATGGGTAGATGTTTGCATGCATACGTTAATGGTTTCTTGTCAATTGTAGAAGTTTGGTAGGTCATGACATTGATTAGAGGTGTTTGGCTATCTTTGATACTATACAGTGTACTTGATGAATTTGCACTGAACTAAGTCATTTTTTCAGCACATGGTTGTATCATAGCCTACCAATCTGCCATCCATCTTATGATATAACTTGAGCTCATAAGTTGTTTTAGTAATTCAGATATTAGTTCATGGCAAAAATTTCAACAAATATGGAATGATATGTAAAATGATGCCAGGAACATGTGTTCCACTTGAATCATATGAAAACAATATGATTAATTTAGTTTCAAACAAACATTAACCCCCCAATCAAGCATTTTTTAGGCAGTGACCTGTCATCATAAAATGAAAATAATATGATTAGTGATGATAACGTCATGTATATTTTAGGCACTGGCCTGTCAGCATATTTTTTTATATGAGTAAATTGAATGATTTTTTGTCAAATTTATGAGAATCATTATTTGTTCTTTTCCTAAGTGCTTTGAGTTTTTAATGCAGATTCCGATTTATTATATTGCAAACATATGGATACTCCATCTCAGGCTGCAAATTCTCTTTCGACTGCGGGATCAGAATCCTTTGTTGATTCAAGTGTCGTAGCCAACAATGACCAGCTTTTCCTCCTTTATTTCATCATTGGAAACTTTTTTGGGCCTGATCTGAAAGGTGAAGGACCAAAAAAATCACTGTTTCAAAGGGCAGCTGAGGGGCTATCAACTTACTCATTAGAACAATTAACTGGAGGCTACATCAAAACTGAAGAAATAGAGCATATATACTACTATTCACTTCGAAAGGCAGAGAAGTATCTTGCTCTGAAATTATCCTTGTTGCACCAATTCTTTCTAGGCAACCTCCCTGCTTCTGGAACTGCTAGTTACCCGCAGTTTCCCCATATGTTTCCAACCCACCTACACCCTCATTCACTAATGGATAATAGTTACAAAATTGTGTTAAATGTGATATTCATCAACAACCCAAATACCTCCCATATTGGCTCAAAGGACATTGAGAGATTTATAAGATTAACTGGGCTCGAGAATCTTCTGCTGGATAGAGATGCAGCAAGATTTCATTCATATTTGGATGGCAGTGCTCTATATGATGTGACAGTACATGAGGCTGGACCTGGTGTAGAATGGCCTCCTACAAGCACTCATCATTTTCATAAGAGAGCAAAACATGCAGATAGTATCCTGCAAGCCAGGGATCTGCATGTCTATGATGTGCAACCTCTTAACTGTGTGCCATCTAGAGGTTTGCCTCCTTCGCACAGCTGCACAACATCTCTACCAGCCAGAGATTCTGGAAAATCTGTTGAAGAAAGTCCACGGATGGTTTTTCTTCCATCAGGAGCAAAAAAGGAAGAGTGGGACAGTCTGATGGCTGCGTGTAAAAGTGGACTTGCATTGACTGGTACTGCTGCAATGGGCCAGGTGCGACAGACTGTCGGGCTTGTTGATATTGGCGAGTGTGAAGATGCATACCTTTTCCGGGTGTCTCTTCCTGGAGTGAGACAAGACGACAGTAAGTATCATTAGTATGATTAAATGCTTGCTTCTTACTGAATTTCCTTTTTCTTTTCATGATGCTGTAGTTTACCTTTAGTAGATATTGTAAGCATAAAGTTCTCATGAATCTCTTAATTTTCCTTTTATATGTTATCAGCTTGTTATGCTCTAAATTGTTTGTGAAATGGAAAAATCGAATGATGTTGTAGCTTGCCATGTGCATACCATGCAGTTATGACATTCAACCGATCTGATCATATTTCCAATTCCATAGAAAACATTCTCAGCTTTCACATGGTTAGACAACATTAACTGTGTAACTTACACTTGTCACCACCAGGATTCATAATATAATTGAAGGGGACATCTTTAATTTACGCTGGTCACTCTTGTCATTAAAATTTCTGTGATTGTCACTTCTTTGCTTGAAAATGCCAAACAGGTAGGGGTGGCCAGCATTGAACCTTATAAATTTTAGTTCGCATCACCTCAATCATAATGGTGTTTCCACTCTATTAGCAAATTTTGACACCTTTTCTTTTCCTTTACCCTTTGCTAAGTGTCCTATTTAAACTATCCTTCTTTCTGCAGATGAATTCAGCTGCAAAATCAAAAATGATGGTAAGGTGCTGATAAAGGGCATCACAACAACAGGTGAGAAAACGGTTTACAGGTTCTCCCAAAAGTTCGAGATGCTATCCAGAAACCTCTGCTCACCAGGGCAGTTTTCTATTTCATTTCAACTGCCTGGTCCGGTTGATCCTAGTCAGTTTTCCGGCAAATTTGGCTTTGATGGGATTCTAGAGGTGATTGTCATGAAGAGCAGATAAAGTAGTCGATAACTTAATCCCTGTACATCAGTTAGAAATGCAAGATTCACAAGGAGCTCTCCATCAATACATGGAATATTATTACCATTATATGAAAAAAAATTATGTTTCCCTTTTTCAACAATTTTTTCCCCTTCTTTTTCTGATTTCGTGAGGTCAAATATCTTAATGTTTTAACGCATATCTGTGGAAGCTGCACTTAGGAGATATGTATCAGCTGAGCGCATGCCTTCCAGATGGGGATATGTTGTTCAGCAACATAAGATCAGCTCTTAAAGGGGGGCAGGATACTGCTTGGTTTTGCAGTGACACAATCCAACCTGGTAGTGGTAGAGCTTGGAGATTTCAGGGGGCATATTTATTTCCCAATAATACTGTACTTTTCACATTTAATCATTCTACGATGAAGGTACAAGAAAGCGTTTATAAAGAGAGAACCAAACAAAAATAACAAGTACATAACAGAGAAAATTCAGATCGAGCAACCACAGTTCACATGCCATAACAGAAGGATGATGCTCATGGATCATCAATTATCACGTACATATAGGAAAGGGAAAAAAACAACAAAGTCTGGTTATTACATGACACCATTACTGGAATTTTCAACATCAACTGTCATCTCCATAAATGTTTTTTACTAGAAAAGGAGTGTGATATGCGTACTAAAATCTGGTGGAAAGGCAAGAAATATTGGCACTATCAGTTACATGAAAGCATTCCTGTACAGCATACTCATCTGATCACCCTGGTCTTGGTAATCAAACACACACCAGCAGTGGATAAGTTGAAGTGAGCCTACATTTCTTAACTTCCATGCTCCAGTTACTAATGATCTGAGGGTGACGGCTGCTGCTCTGATCCCTGAGGCCACATATGCTGTGCCATATAGGGGTGGGATTGCTGGGCATACATAGCTGGGTCTGTCACAGGCTTGCCCATTATCATCCCAGGATTCCCGACCTGAGATGCATGTGGATGTGGCATATAGCAGTATGGGAGTGCGTCAACAGGCCCTCCAACAGGAATTGTTCCTCTTGGGATTGATGCAAGAACTTCATCTTTCATATCCTCCCTAGGTACAATGTCAACCAGGAAATCAAAGATATCAGTCCTGGTGATAGCTGCAGCAATATCATTCTTCTGTAGTGTCCTCCTCTTGTTCTCCTCCGTGTGATTCCAAGACTGCAAGGTCAACTCTAAAATAAACATTTCACAAGCCCTGGCGAATATAACTGGTGCCTCAGCGGATATCATCTTGACATCCTCATCAGCCTTCATGATCTTCTTGATCCTTGCCAAGGGAAGACTATGATTTTTGAAATCAGTAACTTTGTCAATTTCTTTATACTGATTTGTCCAAAAAGACTGCCGTTGTTGCTGGAGTTGCTGTTGCTGTTGCTGGTGGATCTGCTGATAGGCAAGTTGATGCTGTTCAAGCTGAGCTCCTGCAGGCTGACCCGTAACTGATCCAGGATTTGAGGCAGCAGGCATATGGTTTGGCTGATATGGATTTGTTCCATACCCTTGCTGGTCCATTTTGATCCAACTAAACACAATAATAAGCAACTTGATGACTCGGTGTTTAGCAAGATACAAGAGGAAACATGAAAAACTAAATTTGGCATTTAATTTGCAAAAACTAAATTCAACATTTAATTTGCAGTATATAGATATACATATCATATGATTGCATGCTGAAAGGATATGTCATGAAATAAATTGGCTATGCTATGAATAGAAATTCTGAGGTGAAGAACAGATGCAACTAAAAGGTGATGCAAATCCAATTTACACTATCCAATCAGGTGTTGAATTATTAAAAAAATGCAGCAAACCAAGTTTGTCTGATTTCAAAAACATAAACAAACAAAAAATTCTCACCAACAATATCCAAGATGCAGAATACCAGCATCATCCTTGAATTTTATCACGGATGAGCTTTTACGGATATTATCACTTCAATTGATGAGGGTATATCTCAGTATCAATCAGTGACATCAATCACACTCAATTAACATTCAAGCATGGTAACAAATGGCTTACACTAGCCAAGTTTTGATAGGAATATATCCTCTTGATGCTAAGAAAAGCACAGAACCACATAGCTGTAATGGTTCCCAGTTAAATTCAAAAGGTGAAATCTCAAAAATTTATGATGACCACTTTGATGATGAAACTAATTGGAGACAGATGCATTTGGGAAGGTAGGGCCCATGTCCTGACAACAACATGGTGCAGTTGTAGAAAGAAATTCATTACTAGCTGACATTGTTCAGCTCCCAAACAGAAACAGAATATAATTAATTTCCCAGAACTTTCCCAATACATCTTTGATTAATTCCTATCCTAGAAGTGAATCGCCAAGATACATGAAAAAAGCTACCTTTTCCACAGCAGAACCCAGACAAAATACATAGATGCTAAAATTGCCGAGTGTTAGTATAATATCTAGAAGAAAAGAAAAAACCCAGAAACAATACCAACAGTATATCCATAATCACCATAATACTGACGGAGATTCAACCGACTTGCCTTTTCTTCTTCTTATTTTAATTTTTAATGAAATATAATTTGTTTTACTTCCAGTATTACATCATGCCTTTAGGCAATCCACCATGAGCCCAAAGCAAACTAGTGATGATCTTGATCTTCTTGTGGTAATTTCGGGTACGGACCAAAAGGTAAAAGAAATCAAACAAAAGAATTGCAATTCATTTCTAGAACCACAAGCAGCATCACATCACACACTAATTTGAGCTGAAAAAACAACTCAGTAAGTAAAAAATAAAAAATATATCATACTGATACACACACAAACTCCAAAAACCAAAAATTCAGACTTGCCTTGATTTCTGACCAAACAAAACAAAGCCTTTGTAAGAACACATGAAAAAAGAAAACCCGGGAATCTTCTGGGATGGTAAAACACAAGATCGATAAAGCAAAACAACAACACAAGTGACATGCATGTGTGTATATGAAAGAAAAAAGATTGCAGCGCTACCTTTCTTTCTGCAGAGCTTGCTCTTTTGCTTGCAAGATCAAGAACCTGAAGAAAAGTAGAACTTTCAGCAAGAAAAGAAATATGGGATCTACTTTATATAAAATCTGTGTCCATATACTTATTTTTTCTTTTTAGTTTAGGGTTTGATGATGAATCAGAAGAGTTTTAGTCCCGAGTGATGACGTTTTTGTGTGTACAATGAGTGGTGTTTCTCAAGAACAAACCTCTTAATGGAAACAGCAGCTGCTTGTGCTTTGTCTTGTGTTCCTCTCTGACTCTTGAACTTATATATTGTCAGAAGCTTAACCTCTTATGGCTTCCTCTCTTTTGTTTCTTTTTGACGAACTTACCCTTTTAAGGAAATTACCTTATCTTCTCAAGGTCAATCAAGCTGTACCTGGTTTTGTTTGTTTCATTAAGAACGACCTGTGATACTGTTCACAATTAATTTCTCCAACAGGGCTTGCTTTCTGCTTTGACTTTTCCCTTCTTTTGGCTGCTGTTTTCTATGCGGTTTCCATGTTACCACGAGTGGCGGTGTCGATGTTGCTCGGGGTTTCTTCGATGATTGGATCATGTAAAAAAGTTTAATAAATTCGTTTATGATGACAACTCTAAGTTCAAGAAAACATGTCTTTTTGTTAAATAATAAACTTAGACGAAGCAAGCTCATATCTGATCTTTAAATCTTATTTAAATTCAGGTATAAGATTTTACTAGCCCGGTTCTATTGTTTTAAAGTGTTTTTCGTTCATAAATATATTAAAATAATTTTTTATTTTTAAAAAATATCATCACATGAAAATGATGTATAACACCGATAATTTTTAATTTAAAATAAAAAAAAATTAAATTATTTTCAAAAACATTTTTTAAATGCAATGTCAATCAAAGCCTATGTTGGACTTGAAAATATTGGTTATGTCATTTTGTTATTTTACTTTTTATTTTGGATTTGTAGTTTAATTTATGATCATTATTTTTTTGCTATTTTTCTGATTTAGAATTCTAATTATTATTATTATTATTATTATTATTATTGGTGGTGATTTGGTCATTCGATAAATATAAATAATTATTTTAAAAAAATTATTGGTGTGTGTGATATTATTTAATATCTGAAAGTCACTTTTTAGTATAGCTAGTGGTGGAAGTTATTCGTCGTGCACTTTTGATTAGTGCACCACCTGCTCATGGTGAATTGGTGACTAGCCTTTGGGGGGATTTATTCTTCGCCTCCCCCCTCCACCTCTCTCTAATTTATTTTTCATTATTTTTATTGCTATTTATTTTTAATGAAAAAAAGTAGTCAAACATGGATGATGTACTGTGAGTTTTGCAAAAGATACACTTTGATCCTTAAACTTAAACAATCACACAAATTATATAATTTTGATACCTCTAGATTTATAACACAGAGCTCAATAAACACTGCATTGTACCTGATTCTGAGACATTCATAAGCTCTATTACTGGCTTGTCCAAGACAACTCAGCTCTCTGCAAACATGTTTTCGCTGGAATGGAGTTTCACATATCGTACGAACACCAAAATTAGTTGATAAGCAAGACATTCATTGGCCAAAAGAAAATAACAATGATCAGAAATCGGTTCTCAGCAACTTCTTGTATCTAGCAAAGTTTGCAAAAGGAAGTTAGGGCAAGGAAACATAATCATAGAGCAAAGATCAGCATATACAAGAGAATTAATTATGATGCAAATTGACAAACCGAAGTATTGATCAAATTCAAGACAGTAAATTACTATGGGTCTCAGACATTTCCTATTACAAATGTATTTGTACATGCATGGAAATGGTGTTATAATAAAATTCAGAGATTAATGGAAAATCTGAGAGGAAAGAAAGGAAAATACTCAACTCTGTAGATATAAAACTATAGCTATTTTCATTTTACAGATAAAAAATTCCATAATCTTGGAACTCTTTATCATCCAGCATCAAGGCTTGTATATGTTCCCTCCCCCTTATGGATGACAGAATTGCAACAAATTTTCAACTTTGTGAATCAAACCAATCACCCTGAGAACATAGCTATGACTAAGCTAACTGCCACAAAAAAGACATAAAGACCAACAAGGCAGAAACCCCAGAACCTTGGCACCCGAAATCTGGACCAAGTGATGACTAACAGAGATCCCATCAGTCCAAAAAGCAAGAACACGAATGCAATCACAATACTAATGTGAAAATGGAGTCTATAAGCTTTTGGATAAACATCAGCTGTTAGTATCACCAAAGCTGATCCAAGCCCAACGAGCATGTTAAACATTGGTCCAGCAAAACATCCAGCCATGGCCATTGCTGGCTGACCAGCTTTGGCAACGGCAACATCAGCAACTAGATCACCCACAGAGTTTCCCCAAGCAAGTACTGTGAGCCCAAGGAGAGATGGGGGCACTTCAAGAAGTATCCCAACTGCTTCCAGGCAGTTGAGAAGTTCTCCAGCAACAGCAGATATCCAAAAGACACTCATTACAAATGCCACAAGCACCACCAATATTTGCTCGTTCTTTGGGGGTTCCTTTTCAAGTATAAAGTGCAGAACTGCGAGTGAAGTGCTTGCCGAAAATACTACGAACCAGAGAGGGAAATGAGTGTTTGGAAAGAGGAATAGAATGGGATGATCTAATGGCATGAATGAGTTGCAAGCATACAAAAGAGCTACTGGGCAAAGAGCAATGTTGGCAGATATGTAGAACCGGTTCCATTCCAAAGGTGCACTTTGAGGAATAGTGAGCTTCAATAGAGAAGAGACAGGAAACTCCCAAACTTTTGAGATCTGTACAAATGACAGAAACATATATCAGAAAAGATGGCTTCTAATACTTATCATATATAAAATGATCTAAATATAAATAATAATTATGTAAATATCAATTAAGGAAAAATTGGAGCATTTGCAATCTTTTGCGCTGGGTATTTCATATTTCAGAAGACTTAATTACTTTAGGAAACTCATTGCGAAGCACGAAACATATGCGTGAGAATTCATGATGATAAGAGATGAACTGGATTGCTTATGAAGCCAAAGAGCCTCCCAAAATAACAGAAAAGCAACACAAAGTATTCTTGGGCAGCATAACAATAACATATTCTTCTGGGTCAAAAGGTAAAGACAAAAGTTAAAAATCAGCCTTCAATACAGTCAAAATTTATACAAATGGTTTTGTTAGTGTTTGCCCCCTGTATTGGTCACTTTATATCAGTCTCAAGGCATAACTTATGCTAAATCTGTTATCCAGAGTAAAGCCACAACAGAGGAAGAAGCCCTAGCCTAAATAAAAAACTCAAAAAGAAGGAAACCCCTGAAATATCAACACTTTTTACACCAACCTGAAAACAACATCAGACATTTAAAATCCTCAATTTAAACCCACTAAAGACCCTTATTTATATGTTGAATGAAAAATTACCACAATGTACATGGAAAATTAAAGATTCCCATTGTTAAACATTTCTAACACTCAAATATGCACCATTTGGTTGCAAGCTCGGGACATTTTAAACTTCATGAAATGATTTATTCAATTTGATTGAGAATGCCTTGAGGGTCATCAGTATTCTATTCTAACACTAACCGAACAAAATGAGGTTTCTCAGAAGTGAAAGAAACGTTACAAATTCCCTTCATGAATGGCTAACAAAGTAAACTTCATGAGATACAAATTTCACCTCTCTTCTCCAATGTTGACAGAAACAGAAACTCCAAGTTATTATGAATTAGTAAAAATTATATTTGTATCTATCTGTTTGAATATCAAAAACATTGAAGAGAGAAATATAGAGGATAAGTTTTTTAACCAAGTCCATGTTCCTAATACAGGTTCACCCATGTTACAAAATTAATTTTTAGCCCAATCAATGAGAACTTCAATCATGTTAAGATTTCAGAACAAGATCCACGTGAATGCTTCAGTTTTTCATTGTCAAACCACATGATAAATCGTAACAAAACTAAATTCATTCGCCTCTCATGGCTTTAACTTCGCAGACTTATATCAGTCAAGACAACACAAACAACATTCCATTTATCTAAAAACAGAATAATACAACAGATAAAAAGAAGAAAGGAAAAACACAAGCCAAGTAACAAGGCATTACCATTCCATAAGCCCTCTCAAAACATCCCGAATGCTCCTTCTCGCCCGCCAAACTCCCCACAACCACTTTACCACCTCTCTCGCAATCCATTTCTCTACCATCCTTTCCATCATCACCACCGGCACCGCCAGCAGCAGCAATACCACCACTTCCCAAATCCATCCAAAACACAAATCCAACAAAAAACAAATAAAACCCAACAAAACCAACAGCCTGCCAAAAGAATATCTCCCCACTCAAATAAACATAAAACAAAATCAAAGCACCTAACAAATAAAACCCAACATCCCTTATAAAAGAAGCAGGATCCACATTAAATGGTGCAGCATAAATAGCAACAAAACCAACAACAAAAGCAGAAACAAAAGTCCCAGCAGACAATATAGCACCAAACCCAGTTCTATATTGCCCTGACCTAACAGCAGCAAGTGATGCAAAAACATCAGGTGCCCCATTACCTAAAGCCAAAAGGGTCACACCTCCCATACTTGGAGATAGATTTAAAAGATGGGTTAACTTTGTTGTCACTACAGAGAAATGAGATTGTGCTGTTTCAATAAGAACATAAAAATGAAGAAGTACAAATAATGTAAGGCAAGGAATTGAAAGCAAAAAATTCTCTTTGAAGAGGCAAAAGTGAAGGGAAAGGTAATCAATAAGGCCATTTGAGGAGGGCAAAGATGTGCAAGAGAGAGTAAAGTTTTGATCTTGATTTTGAGAGAGTAGGGATCTATGGGGGATTTGAGGAGATGGGGTGGGGTAAAGTTGGGGTTTTGATAAGATGATAGTGGAGATAAGGGTTATGGCGATTGCTACAATGGTGTTTAGGAGAGGAGGGAAAGAGGAGAAGGCCATGCCATTTCATACAAAGTTTAGGCCTTCGAAGCTGATTTGTTTGCCACTTTTCATTGAGTCAGTGAGTGAGTGACAGTGGGGGGGGGGGAGAGAGGGATTGCTGCTTTGGACTTGGTTAAATTTATGGATCTTTCATTTGATTTGAGGATTTTCTGTTTGGTTTCAGATCTTGTTAGGATGTGATTAGTGATGATTTTTATTGTTTTTATGCTTAATTTTGATAATAATCTTAACGCGTTTACATGAGTGAAAAATAGAATTAATGAAACATAAGAAAGTGTATGTATTCACATTAGAAAGGAGAAAGGAACTTTCTTTAAGAATTATTATTTATTCTATTATTGCTAAAAGGCATTTCAATACTTTTGCAATGTTTTTACATAATTAAATTATTTAATTACCCTTAGTCAACAAACACTTAACTATGTTCTAGTGAATTTTTTATATTTTTTTTTCTTTTAAATCATAATGTAATAACTTTATTACTCTTAAATTTAAAATTTTAAAAGCATGATTGTAGGGGCTTATTCGGATTTTCATAATGGTTTTTTTGCTATAATAATTTGGTTATAAGGGCAATATTGTATTTTAATAATATTTAGAAATCCCATCGTCGCATTAGTTTTTTCTTCTTACACTAGAGAAATTTTGCCCCAGCTCATGGTGTTGCATGGACTACGATATAAAATCGTGTTGCGAGCTTATTGATTCAACTTTATTGCAATATTTTAGAAAATTTAAAAAGAAAAATAAAATAAACATAATTCACATCAATTAGATCATAAATTACCAGGTCAATTAGGTTTAACCATGTAAACTTTCAAAATAAAATGAAAAAAAAAAAAAAAAAAAACTTCACTTGGATTAAGTTTTGGTTCTACGAATCATCATCCAATAAACCTCACACATCAGACCAACAGGGTAAGTTTGCAACCACTTTTCTTAGGATTTCTGTTTACTCCATAGATAATCTTTTATACTTCCAAAACCTACCCAAAATGTTGGTGGCAAATCTCAAGTTGGAATCCTTCTCCCCCCCTGAGGGAAGATCAGGTTTCAGTTTAAGTGACAAAAGAAAAGTGAAAAAGAAATTGCTTGAAAAATCTGGGGTCCAATGCGGGACTTGAAACATAGAACAAATCAGTAGATTTCGTAATCCCTTATCGTATGGAGATCGAACAGCAGATCACTTCAAAGAACTGCTTTACATTAGCCCTGGACTTACTATTTTACACAGACCAGACTTTGAACTGTACAATGATAATCACAGTAGCTAAGTCAGATATTTGATTATGCTATCTGTAAAGCTTTCTAAGTAGCCATTTTCTTCTCTGTTTTACGTCCATTGCCACAAATACCTTGGCTTTTTCCTCATTTTCTAGAAGTTTACAAGCTTCCAAGAAGATCTCGTCGTCCATGTCTGGTATAACTTGAAGTGCATCGACAATTACTTCAATCGAGATCCGTTCTTCATTGTGCTTCTCCATATCTCCTACTGGTTTCAGACCAACTGGTTCTTTAGCCTCTCCTCGATTCGGTCTGTGAACTTTCCTTGAGGCCATTGTCGTGGAGGAAGACAGAGACTTCCGTTTATGCCTTAGATCAGATATTTCAAGTTCTCCGGTAGGATATGGTGCCTCTCCAAAAACACCATCAATCCGCATATCGTAGGCATTGTTGTCGATCACTGGGTTTGCACCCATGTAACTCGCATTCCCTCCTGCCATGCTATTACCATATATTACACAAAGATCGTTATAACTACCCAGGAACCTGTCTTTGTATTTTATTGCACCTGGGTGTTCCTGCAGAAAATTTCATAAAATGAGAAGCTAATAAAAATTTTGGGGAGGAATTGTTAGAAATGAAATTCAGGTTGCAATCTCTTCATCCAGAAAGTACCTGTACAGATAATTATTTTTTTATTTACAGCTACTACTGCCATTGTAATTTTGCAAGCAAAAGTACAATTATCTAGCACTACTCGCTAATTTCTAATGGTTAAATGACATAGAAGGCCAGCCATACCATGCTAGGGGAAATAAGGCTGGAAGCCAGGACGACATTTTTATGTTGACAAGCGAACATACCTTGATATAAGCAGACCAGTCATCATCATCAGCTATCACCATCTGCTCTGTTTCATCCCAAGCAAAACCATTCTGATTGAGAATATTTGCAATGTTGCTATACTCTTTCATCAAGCTTAGATACCAGCTTTCAACAGCATCTCTCTCACATACAAGTCCAAATTTTTCATTGAATGATGCAACTATCCGGGCCCAAGCTTGCTCATTGAAAGTCTCATGGTTTTTGTTCCCTTCAAGCACCTGCTCTGACATGAGTTTTATAAAATATATTTCCATCGGTTTTGTCCAATTTATCCATGGACGATTAGCATCAGTAGGGGATAGTCCGTCTTCTCCAGCTGTCAATCCAAATGAAAAAATAAATAGTTCATTTAGGGTATCTTTAACGAGAGTGATTGTATTACTAACAGCAATTTCACAGTTGCAATGAATACAGAATACTTATTTCACATGGCCCGGGCCCATATTGTGCTTGTGTCTTGTTCATCATAAAAAACTGAAAAGTAAAGGAGTGGGGAGAGGAGAGAGAGATGTTCATACCAACATTTGATCTGAAGACATGGCCATTGCCAACCACTGAGTGATGGTGGTTACTCTCATGATTGTTTACATCTCCATATATCAAGAACAGATCATTGTAATTAGGAAGAGCCTTAATGCGGTATGGATGTGCATCAGGGTAATCCTGCACATACAAGGTGAAATTTTATATTCATCACCACATAATTTGTGTGGGCACTATTAAATTGAAAAAACTACCTTCAGATAAGCATTCCAAAGACTGTCACCAGCAATTATCATGTGTCTTTGCTCATCCCAAGTGAATCCACCCTGATCAAGTAAATTTTTCATCTCACCAAATAGCTTCCTTAAATTCATAAAACGCCTTTCTAAGACATATTGGTCATGCTGAGACCCAAATGCAGCACTGAACTTTGAAACCATATCACTCCAGGCTTGTTTATTAAATCTTTGATCAACCATACTTCCTTGACGAACATGCTCTAGCATTAGATCTATAAGTAATTGGTCCATTGGTGGAGTCCAATCAGCATTCCAGCTGTGGCGATTGCAATTTTTGGCTCCTTTAAGAAATTTCAGAACAAAAGCAATTAAAGATTTTAGCCATGTTAATGATTAATTAGATAGCAAGATGTTTCACACTCATTTGACAATTATAGTAGAGCATCTTACAAGTCTATCAGTGAGCAAAAGTGTGTGTGTGGGGGGGGGGGCAAAAAAAAACACTACCAAAAAACTTTGGAAAATAAAACTCACAATCACCAATACAGCCAGTACCTTGACTTGATTGGTTATGGCCTTCATCTGAAATTGAATTTCCATAAATCAAGTACAGGTCATTGTAATCTGGCTTCGGTGTGGATCTGTATGATCTGGCATTAGGATGTTCCTACATTGTACCATATGTTAGCGATTTGTGAAATGTAAACGATGGCTGTAAGATCAAAAACAAACAAAGCACCTTTGTATAAGCCTCCCAAACATCATCATATGCTTTGACTAACTGCTGTGTTTCATTCCAAGAATACCCTTTCTGGCCAAGAAGATTCTTCAAGCCATTAAACAACTTCCCCAAATTTTCATGGCGCTGCTTCAGGATATCTTTTTCATGTTTTGATCCAAATCTTTCATTGAGCATAACAGCCATATCAATCCAATCTTGATCATCCAAAGTGTAACTGCTCTTATTCCCTCTATGAACTTGGTCCAACATAAGATCGATAAAATAGCGGTCCATTGAAGGTGTCCAATCTGGCTTTGAACAATCACCATTTACAAGATGTCGATCTTCTTCTCCTGCATAGAATTTTTTTTGCAATCAACAAATACGATTGATGATCTCATATCGATACCACTTTATTACAACTTTCTATCATTTGCATCTGGCATGCTAGGACTCTTAATGGCATATATATTAAATAAATTCCAATTCTGATGATAAAATAAAAAATCCAATTCTCTAGACTGATTCATGTCCATTCTAAACAATGCAAAATTAAGGGCGAGGTTTGAAATTGTGAGTTTTGAAGCGATGAAACAGATAGTATCATTCTCACAGTAGACAGAACTATGGTGTAAAATGCAACGTAAGAAAAACAGTAACTCAAACCAAACAATGTCACTCTTACACCATTTTAGGAATATATATAACTAAATCTAACAGATTTTATTTTTTGAAGGATAAAGATTACAATTTTGCTAGATAGATTACCTTCTAAAACCGAATTAATGGCATGCATTACTTACTTCATTGATATTAGACAATACCATTAAAAGTAATATTCTATAACACAATGTTCTAACCAAAGTAGATAATATTATAGGGGCATGGATGATTAATCTATTTTCCCTTATAAATAGGATACATTTTCCAACATTAGCCTTTCCTTCTTTTACTTCTTCTGTGTAAAGAATGCAAATGCCCCCATCATGAGATAACATTCAAATTGACCTTTCAAAGTACATGAACATTATTGGAACAGAGGGGAAAGAACAAAGAAAGAAAGTTGAAAGCTTTAGGGAAAGGGGAATATTTTAGAGATAATAAAGGCAGTTATGCAGCAATTATTCTGGACATACTAAACAACTTGCATTACACAACATTGTCCTCATTCAGACTTGATATAAGAGGCACTTTCACTCAATTTTTACCTGTCAGTTTCACTGTTTGATATAATATGCTTTGAATTCCATGCAAAATCATTTTTATCCTAATTTTCATGGCTGAATAAAAAACATACCACACATCAACAGTAGGGGTTTGCTGTCAATATCCACCTGATGAGCCCTATTGCTGTATCTTTCACTGGAACTTTCTTCCCCGTATATAACACATAGCTTGTAGTAGCTTGCAGCAGATTTATTTCTGTATGATCGAACATGAGGATACAACTGCATATAGTACTTGTAAGTTACAAAATAATGCTAAAGACATTTCAGATAAATGAAAAATGGAAATTTACCTTGGTATAAGAATCCCAAACACAATCTTCTGCAGTTACCATGTCTCGAGTTTCATCCCAAGAAAAGCCACTCTGCTCGAGAAGAAATTTTATGTCATTATACTGCATCCTCAAATGGTTGAACCGGTTTTTCAGGATGTTATCATCATATTGTGCCCCGAATTTTGCTTTGAACAACCTGTTTAATTCAACCCATGCTTCGGTTGTCAATTCATGACCAATTTTATTCCCTATAAGCACCTGGTTTTGCAATAAATCAATAAAGTAGCGATCCATTGATGATTTCCAACAATGTCCCATGTCACTTCGAGCAGAGTGATGGTGATACTTATTTTTGTCTGCATAAATCATAAAACTGGTTTGTATGTGAAATAATTCGTTTGCAAAATATATAGTGGCTTCAATAAAGCATAAAATTAATTTTAGAAAGAGATATCAAGCATCTCGCAAATCAGTTCCACAAACTTCATAAATAAACCTGGCTTCTTAAAAAAAATACATTAAACTTACCGTTTTTAACTTGTAAGGTTGTATCTTCAAAGTTTTCATCTTGGTGCATGCAACCTTGGTGTCCATTGATGAGTTCATTTCCATAAACCAAACTCAAATCTTGATAGTTTAGTAAGGTCTTATTTCTGTATGAATGCATATCAGGGTGTGCCTACATCTAAAGTAGTGAGTGCAAATGTACCAGTATGATGTAAAATCTCAAATAGGATTTAACATTATATAGCCTGATATACCTTTCTCTCAAGTAGACCTCTCATCTCGCAATAGTACTTGAAAAGTTTCTTATTGCGGCGCTTCAGAACATTTTTGCCATATTGAGAACAAAATTTTGCATTGAACAAAGTAAGCATGTCTTTCCATGCTTCTTTGCTGAATGTATTGTTGTTTTTGCTTCCTTTTCTGACTTGGACCAACATAAGCTCAAGAAAAAATCGGTCCATGGCTGATGTCCACTTTGCCTTCATGCAATTAGTGCTTTCTAAGGGAAAGCCACCCATTCCAACATCTACATTTGGGAAAGAAATTGGTCCGTGAGACATTTCTTTGTAAAAAATGAAAACTTGCTGTGAGATGTAAATACTACTAACTAAAAGAAATGTGATCAAACCCAAAATATTTCTTATTTAGACAATGATGCACAGTTTCTGAAAAAAAGAACTAGAATCTTGTCATAAATATAAACTACTACATTCTTATTACAAAAATGTTAAGAAAACTGTAAACAAGGCTGATAAAAGCCATGGCAAGTGAAGGTATTTAGCTTAGCTTCAGGCATTTGATCATGCTAATAGTGCTAAAAAGTAGAAGCCTATGGTTGATTTCAAGTGAAATGAAGGTTAATGTGTTGAAGATGATAAACGGCCATTTGCCTCAAGTACTATAAATAATAGCAGCAACATTATCATGTAAATTCCTCAAAGAACTATAAACGACCAACAAGGTGGGGCTCTTAAAACAAAAGCCTTGCATAAATAATCATAGACATTACTCAAGTTCAGATGCCAAAAGAAACACAACCTCACTGGACATACATTTTGAACAAAAAGCATACCAAAGTTCAGGCCTTGAATATCATCATCCAAGTCTATATCATGACTTGAACGGCTGTATCTACCATCTGCAGCTGTATATGCATATATCAAGCACAAATCATTGAAGTTCACCAAAGACTTCCTCCAGTAGTATTGTGCATCAGGGTTCGCCTGCACACATACTTCATCAGTTTATTTTCCCCCAAAGCCAGAGGAAGAAAAAACAATAACCCATGAAAAATGACTTGCCAGACCTTGATAATGGTTGCCCACACATCATCACTAGCTACAACCATTTTTCGATTATCATCCCAAGAAAATCCACTCTGTTCAAGAAGATTCTTCACATCATTGTACTGTTTCCACAAATTTGAGTAATGACTTTTCAAGGTGTCTCGGTCATATTTAGTCCCAAATCTTGAATTGAACATGGTCATCATATCTGTCCAAGCTTGTTTGTTGAAGGTGTGACCCATTCTATTTCCCCTATGCAACTGATCCAACATAAGATCGATGAAATACCGTTCCATCATTGACGTCCAATTAATTCTCATTCGATCATTAATCGGAAGCATTTGGCTAGCCATTTTCTTACCCTACAACATCCAGTTCCAGATTTTCACTAAATCTACAATTTTGGCTAAACATATATACGTACTAATAACACAATCAAATCATCAATTTAGTAACTAGTAAATAAAATTATTACCATGCAAAACAGAAGAAGAAGCTAAAACAAGTTCCTTTCAAATGAATGTCACAATTCCAATCAGCACCAAAAATTCATACAGCGCAAAATTACTAATCCATTTCATACAGCAAAAAAGTGGCCTTTGTTCATTTGCTCTTTCAGCAGTTTGACGTCAAGTAACTGGAATACTCTCAGACTCAGACACTACTACAATGCTGCAACCCAAGATTTCAACCATTATAACCTCCAAGATCAAAACTTTCATTGGAAACCAAGCCTTTTGGCATGAAAACAAAGCTGACGCTAGGGGTAGCTGGGTCTGTCGAGACTGCCCCATCTGGGTTGTCCATTGCCCACAAACGCCAATGGGACCTGAATGGATCAGGTGGGGCAGCTACCTCATAACATCTAAAAGAAATACTAGCCAAGCAATAACCAATAAACTCATTGCATAAAAGAAATGGGATTTTAAAATAACTAAGAATCAAGCCTTTTTTCAACAAAAATGGATGCTCATATTGGGAGAACAAAATTACCCACCAAAAAAAGCCAAACAAGATATTATTAATTAAATAAAAGTTCATTGATTTAAGCTATGAAGGACCAAACTGAGTGTGTAGTACAGAAAACAAACAATGATAAAATTATTAAGATATCCTTACCTTCAATTTTCCTACATCGGCGAAGAAAAGGGCAACTGAAGAACGGTTGTCCGGGTCTGTTGTACGGGTTATTTGAATAAGTGACTGCTTAGATTAGTATGTTCTATTGTTGGAATGAAGTTATCCTAGAGCTGATTAGGACTATTCTTCATTTCTTACTCTAGTTTTGCAATTGGAAAGTATTTTGATAAAAAAAAAATGAGTTTTTTTAATTATTATTTGAATATTTATATATTATTTTGATGGGTTATATCAAGTATAAATTAAAAAAAATATTATTCTAATATATTTTCAAATAAAAAATACTTTGAAAAATAATTGTAATTACAATGTCAAAATAGCTCTAAAACAATGGTGTTATGTATTTTTTTTGTTTATATAAATATAAAAAAATTATATCTTTTTTTCATCAATATGTAGCAAATTCAAGTTATAGTTAAGTTGATTGAGGTGCACGCGTAAGTAAGGATGATAATTGGTACTAGCTAGTCGAATTTCTTGATATTTATACCTTATTAATTATTCTTTAAATAAAAAAATTAGATATTTATAAATTATTCATCGGGTTTCATGTATCTAATAAGTATTCATTATCTATTATTATTTATTAATCGCTTAAGAGAAGTAAGTTGATGTGAGTCAACAGCCGGCTTATAAGAGTTTGGACTTGGACGATAGACAATCCAAAGTAGAAAGTAAAAATAGCATATTCAACAACATAAAATGATAATAACAATGTGATAGGTTGTTACAACATTTAAAATCATGATTTCATGATAAAAATGGGTGTCCAGATCATGAAGGCATTGTTACTGAACATGAGAGTATGACTAAGATTATTTCTCAAGACACTGATATCATGGAATCATGATAAAAAAAAAAAAACAATCACTAAAGTTAATAGGAACATAGGGAAGAAAGTGCCCCATCACTTTCTAAAATATAGGGATGATAGCTTTATGCTTCATAATTTTTCATATGTTTGTCTATAAATAGGCTAAATAGTCTTTATTATATATAAAAAATGTTAGTTGTGTGTATAGCATGCAAGTTTTATGCATAAAACACACAAATGAATTTGTATATTTCCTTTGTTATTGAGATTAATATAGTCTGATAGATTTTCCTGTAATTATTCATGTGTTTATATATATTGTATCTTTTCTACTTGTGTAGTCATACATCCCAAAATTCATATCTTTTATACATCCCAAAATCCTCTCATTGACTTTAGTAGTTAACCCTAAATTATAGATATATATTATTTAGTGTTTTACCTCTTTTTTATTGTAATATATTTTCTATTCATACATGTTTATATTCCTATACAAGTAATATGTAGGTCAACCTTTTAATCAAAGTGGTTTTACAAACATTCTCATAGTATTGAAGTCACCATTGGATTAACATTTTTTTTTGCCAAATTATTCTTCTCTCCATCGCATGGTTGTCGATCCATTCCCTTTCAACACCATGGTCCCCATGCTTACAATCAAACTTACAACAATAAATTATCTTATCTTGAAATGTCAATCCATTCCTCTTCTTGACTACCAAAACTTTTTTAGTTTTGTTGATGATTTTCTATCACAACTAGCCTCTACCATTGAAGGATCCTCACATCCAAATCCTAAGTTTCTAAAATGGAAAGTCAAGGATCAATAAATTATGAGTCTTATTATTTTTATTTTGAATTCGAGGAAACTACATCCCTGGAAAGCGTATTTTGTGGACCTAGATGAGTGAATAAAATCTCGACTGTTCCATATCAAATATAAGTTGTAACTAATAGAGAAAAAATCTCAATTCATTGCTGATTTTTCATGCAATTTCAAATCTTTTGTGACAAGTTATTAGCCATTAGATGTCCTTTGGATGAAATTGACAAATCTCACTGATTTCTCTATGGCTTTAGTACTGAATTTGTTGGTTTATCCTCCATCTAATTGATGCTTTCTTCACTACCACCTTTTCTTGTTCTTGTTCCTCTTGTTAAGGAACTATCTCACCTAAAAGCTTAAGTTTATAGGTGAAGCCCCAGAATATGATTTATATTATTCTCTAACACCCCCCTCAAGTGAAAGCCCTTTGGGCTTGAAACTTGCACACAGACCCGTACTACCTTGTGTTTGTTTTTATCAAATAGAATGGGGATGGTGAAATTCGAACTCATGACCGCTGGGTCAATAAGGCTCTGATACCATGTTATGGAACCATCTCACCTAAAAGTTTAAGCTTATAGATGAGGTCCCGGAATATAGTATATTATTCTCTAACACACTCCTCAAGTGAAAGCTTTTTGAGCTTGAAACTTGCACACAGGACCATTCTACCTTGTGTTTGATTTTTTTATCAAATATAATGAGGGTGGTGAGATTCGAACTCGTGACTGTTGAGTCAATAAGACTCTGATACCATGTTAAAGAACCATCTCACTTAAAAACTTGACCTTTTAGGTGAAGCCCCAGAATATAATTTATATTATTCTCTAACACCTCTAACTGAAAGTTATGATTTCTTTCAGAAATCTCTATAACATTAACCCTTACATACTACCTTTCATAACAAATCGTTCCTCAGTTGGACATGAAACTCATTCTCATAATCGTTGCTCTCGTGGTAGTTCTTCTCACACAGAATTCTGCTGCGCGCTTAGATCCCACTGCAACAAAAGTCTATATCACTCTTAATTTGATAAAAACACATTTTCCATTGATTCATAACTCTCTCACTCAGCCGTTGAAAGCTCTATATCTAGTGATCAGTCTAGTATATATGGCCCATACCAAATCCTCACGTGATGTTCTGCCTGACCATGCACGTTCCTTAAATCAAATTCAATCATCATCGTCATCTCTGTGTTGATTTGTCTGTTGAGCCTATGCAGGTTTGCCATGCTTCTTTCCTATCTACACGGGCGTCCCTAATCCAGTGAGATCTTGGCTAGCAGCTATGGATGGAGAGATCAAATCTCTCTATGAAAATCGCTCTTAGGTTTCAGGGCCACGCCCCTCTGATGGTTTCACTCTCACTCCTTGATAATTTTCTTCGTCCATTTCATGCTGAATTTACCATGATGGATTTAAGCTCTCTCTGATCAATTATTTTTTGGGAATTAAGGTCAGGTGATTTCCTATGATATGATTTATATTATTTTATATATAAAGAGAGAATAATATAAATCATAGTATAGTAACTCACCTAACAGCTTAAATTTTTAGGTGAGTTGGTTCCTTAACATGGTATCAGAGACTTATTGAGTCAGCGATTACAAGTTCGAATCTCATCACCCCAATTTTATTTGATAAAAATCAAGCACAAAATAATAAAGGTCTGTGCAAGTTTCAAACCCAAGATTTTACACTTGTGAGAGTGTGTTAGAGAATAATATAAATTATATTATGAGATCTCACCTAGCATTTTAAATTTTTAGATGAGTTGGTTCCTTGACAGATCAAACAGTATATATATATGAACATAAGACTCATTTTTAACCTGTTCATCTCTTACGACACTCTTGCACTTGAAAAGGTTCAAGATTGATAATTTGTTTATTTGTCCATACACACATAAGGCCATTAATAAAAGAGAAACTCCCACCCACTATAGCAATGCAAGCCGCTCTAGGCTTCAATCCTCCATCAACAAACCTTAGGCATAAAATACTACACGAACTTGAAGTTAACGACTATATAAATCTTTGGTGATTATCACATTAGTATACACAAGACTCGAATTTAAAACTATAGAAAAAACAATTTTTTTAATTCAAAACTTTTACATCTGATACTGATAATGAATGGTTCTTGTATATTTGTATTGGAGTGTTAGATAGTGAGGGTGCATGAAATTATTAATTAAAAAAAAATCCAAAATTGTATTACCAAACCTTCTCCTCCTTCACTCAACCAAACCCTTTTATCTCCCAGCCTCACCCTCTCTTCCTTGGCCCGACGTCACCTTCCAATCTCCAATCCTTCCAAACCCTTTTAGGTTAGGTTCATTCCTTACCTAACCTTTTCTTCTTTTTTTTCCCTAGATCTAACCCTCTCATCTCCAATCGAACCCTCCTCTCCTTCTGGCCCAATCAAACCCTATCATCTTCAACTAAACCAAGTCAGGCTCAACCGGACCCTCTTCAGTCTTGGCCCAACCAAAACATGCACCTAGTCTATTGTGATCTCTCTCTCTCTCTCTCTCTCTCTCTCTCTCTCTTAATATGTATTATTAAGAGAGAAAATAAAATATAAAAAAATTATTTTACTCATTACTAGTAAACTTATATAGTTTAAGAAATGATTAGATGTTATTATTTTTTTATTTTAGTTTATAATAGTTTATGAAATTAATAATTTTAGAATAATTCTAATTATAAAATCGAGATTGACCAAGTGGTTCTACTAAAGTGCCTGTTTGGCACAGCTTTTCAACCGTTGTTTTAATGAAATTCAATTATTTTTATTTTAAATAAATATATTTTGGTGTTTTTAAATCATTTTGATATGCTGATGTCAAAAATGATTTTTAAAAAATAAAAAAACATAATTTTGATTTATTTCGGCACGAAAATCACTTTGAAAAGCTACTGCAACTGCTCTCTCAAATACCACCTTAGATCTAGGAAAAGCTGTATGGTTTTGGTGAAATCTTTATTTATATATTTTTATAAATGAGACACGTTATTTAATTGAAAGATAGTTATATTTAAGAAGTTGCATAACAAATTAGCATTGTTATATATTGACTTTGTATTTAAAAATATTAATTATGCTACCATTTTAAAAAATAGAAGTAAAGATTTATTTGATTTTTTAAAAGATAAATGTATTTATAAAATGCTGAAATTAAATTAGAATGAAGCCAATAAATGGAGGACAAGGAGCCGCAAGCATGTCAATCAATCACTATGAAGTAGCAAGGAAGAGGCTGCTGGATTGAAGCATGGCAACCTGTCACTCTCGACAAACGAATCCCCGTGGAACATCTTTATTTTGGGAAAATAATTGCCATGTGAATTTATAACACTAATTATTATTATTTTAATCATTAAAGTGAAAGGATAAACCAAAAGGACCCCCATCTTCAATTCTTGGGATCTCATCCAAGATTTGCTTGCCTAGGCTTTCTTTTATTTTTTTATAATGATTAATCCCGTATTTAACTTTTGTTTTAAAAATATTTTTGAAAAAAATTAATATTTTTTATTTTATTTAAAATTTTGATATTTTTAGATTATTTTTATATGCTAATATCAAGAATATTTTTTTTAAAATAAAAAATATTATTTTAATATGTTTCTAAAACAAAACATTTTAAAAAATAACATTAATCACACTATCAACAAAGAAACACTAATCACATAGCATGTTAATCTATTATTCAGGGTATTTAAAAATAGTTATTTTATATATAAAAAATTATCTAAGAATATATCAAAAATAATTTATTTTAAAAAATGATTAAAATCAACACATTAAAATATCTCAAAACACTAAAAAATAATATATATATTTTTTTAAAATAAACTAGATATAAACATTTGACATTAAACTTATTTTTCATTTTATATTTAAAATTAAACAAGATAAAGAGCTAAATTAAGTTAGAGCTCACGTGATATAGATGAACTAAATTCCCATTAAAATTTTAAAATTATGTAGCTAACCCTAAATTTTAATGTTCGAAAACAAAATAAACAATCCCACTTAACTTATTAGATTAATCCACTCTTATAAATCACATGAGTTCATGGAATCACCACCAACATTGAATCATCCAAACTAATTTTCCCTCTCCGGCTGAACTCAAATTCCTCCCAAATTTACATGAAATTGTCAAGAAGATGAAACAAGGAGTGTAAAAAAACAGAGGATTTGAAGGAAAATATATCACAAGGAGTGAAACAAAAAAAAATATAAAAAATGCCCACCATCTTTAAGCAGGCAAATCATATTTTGAAGCTTGTACAGCAGCAAAGTACACATTTAACCCATCAAAACAAGACAAGGACGTGGTTTAGCTAACTAGTCTAGCAACTTCACATTATACTGCAACTCTCGGTATTCTCGTCGCTGAAGAAGTGAGTGTACTGATCGGTCGCCATGGACGGCGGCATCTGTGGCGGCATCGGCATGTAGTTGACGGCCGGTGGAGGGCGAGCGTACATCATTGGTTGAAACATTTCATTTCCATGCTGCCTCTGTTGATTCATCATCATCGCCATGTATTGCTGCTGATTGTAAGGATTCCCCTGCCCCATCCCCATTCCTTGATAGTAGCCACCGTTCATCGCTCCTGGTGCCGGTAGTCCTTGCACCGTGGGTACAGCATTGCTCATCTTACCATAATTGCCCATCGGTCCCATGGGCCCCATTGGACCCATCGGTCCCATCTGGGCCGGATTCTTCTGCCCGCCTTTACCTGCTCCATCAATTGAATGGATCCCTTGTTTCATTTTGTTTCCTTCATGGGCCCCATCATTTTTGCCTTTCTTGGGCCCATTGCCATTATTGTGGGCAGCAGCCTTGTTCGTGCTACTACTGTCATCTCCTTTTTTACTCTTCCTGCCAAAGCCCAGGAACCCACCGCTTTTTTTGCTGTCTTTTTTGTCTTTACCGTCTTTTTTCTTGTTCTCCCCCTTGCTTTTACCGTTCTTGTCATCACCACCTCCACCTTTCTTTCCTCCCTTGCCGTCTTTATTGTCTCCCTTGCCCTTCATCACCACAGATATCTCAAAACCATCGTCGCCGCCACCTCCTTTCTTTCCCTTTCCTCCACCACCGCCCTTTTTATCATTAAAACCAGGCCCATTCATCATATCATGAGGCCCATGCCCATTGCCCGTCATGGGCATCGTCTTGTTAGGCATACCTTGACCGTTACCCATCATAGGAGGCATCATCTTGTTAGGCATACCATGACCGTTACCCATCATAGGAGGCATCATCTTGTTAGGCATACCTTGACCGTTACCCATCATCATAGGCATCATATTGTTAGGCATACCTTGACCGTTACCCATCATCATAGGCATCATCTTGTTAGGCATGCCATGAGGATCTTGACCATTACCCATCATCATAGGCATCATCTTGTTAGGCATGCCATGAGGACCTTGACCATTACCCATCATCATAGGCATCATCTTGTTTGGCATACCAGGAGGACCTTGACCATTACCCATCATCATAGGCATCATCTTGTTAGGCATCCCATGAGGACCTTGACCATTACCCATCATCATAGGCATCATCTTGTTTGGCATGCCATGAGGGCCATGGCCATGACCAAACTCTTCCTCGTCGTCGTCATCATACTCATCATCGAACTCATCATCAAACTCATCAGACTCGTCATCGAATTCATCATCACTCGCATCAAAATCATCCTCATTCATATTGAACTTAACTGACTTCTGGTTATTTTGAGGCATCTTTAGATCCTTGGACCCTTTCAACTGTTGCATCATCTGTACTTGTTGTCCCTGTTGACCTTTTCCACCCTTCTCCGACTTGTTATCTTTGCCGCCGCCGCCGCCGCCGCCGCCACCTCCACTGATTTGCATATTCTTGAATTGATTATTGTTAGGTTTTTGGAAGTTGTTTGTGCCCTTTTGACCTCCCCATAACTCTGCATGTTTCCCCGACTTCTCGAGCTTTTTTACGAGTTTGGCCGGATCTACATTTCCGGTAACAGTTACCTTCCCTTGCTCTGCATTTACTGTGGTGGTATACACCCCTGACCAAACAAAATATCACTACCACATGAGTAAAGTTCAATGAAAACTGTCAAGCACTGTTGAGACAATCAAATAAAGTAAGATTTGGAAAATGACACTACTTCTAAGGCGAAGTCCCATCAATCAAGAGCCCAATAATCTAAACAATGCTTCTGCTTTCTTGAAAGTATCATCTTCCATGACAATTTGACCATCTACCTCTCTTTTTAACTGCTCTTCCCAACCAAAATCCCAATAAAAATTTAAAATTTGTATTTCAAGCATTGGACATGTCTGTCAACTCTGCATCTGCTATAATTTTTCTGAATAAATCATCTCCTTTTTTAAAAAAAAAAAACACCAATCTACTCTAGAATTTGAAGAACTAACTTCCAACCTTGTTGACTATCCATCTCATTAAATCCAAGTCTTCCGTAAATCAGGACAAGAGATGTAGCTACTCAGATTAGTAATTAATTAACACTTCCAGAAGAATATATAGACATAAAAATTAAATCTTTCTTGAGAAAGAGAGGGAGAGAAGAGAGGTCGCAGAGTGAGAAGCTTACCCTCAATTTTTTGAAGCATTTTCTTTATTTTCTTCTTGCATCCATCACAGTGACACTCTATGTTCACTTTCAAAATATGAGTCTGCTATGAAAAGCAACCACAAAAAAACAAGAACAGGGTTACACAAAGAATCAAGAACTAAACGAAAATTTGAAAGGGTCCAAACTAACAAGATTTTAGAGCAAGGAAGTGGATGAAGAGACATACCTGCATCTTCATAACCTCCTGTTTATTCATACTTGACGACTCAGAATTGAAAAACCAACAAGCAAACAAACTCAAACTGAAGTTCAAGAGAGTTTGAGTTGACAGACAGAGAGAGAGGAAATGAGAGAGAGAGAGCCAGAAAATGGGGTTTTGTGTTTACTTGAGAGGTGAGAAATTACAAGAAAGAATGTGCTGGTGGTGGTGCTACAAGGTATAAGAATGAAAGAGAGAAAGGGTTAAAGTCGGTTGTTGGTGGGCATTTAAAACCTTTCCTTTTTGCTTTCTTCTTCAATAAATCAAATATTTTTAGAGCTTTTCTCTGTAGCCATGCCAGTGCTGCTCGTATTTCTCTTCCTTTTTTTTATCAGACAAGAGAGACTCGAAGCGGTTGTGCATTGGGCAAGGTATCGTGACTGGTAGCTTTATTTATCTCAACTTCATCATATCTCTTGAGTGTCTTACAGCTTAGATAGCTAGAATATTAATTGATTTCCATGATTAATTAAGTGTTATTTATTAAAGTAATTTCTTACTGTTGAGGTTTATCAAAAGGTGTTCGTATAACATGTTTGTCAAAGGGTTTTCTTGGACTTAACCGCTGTAATAAATTAGTTTATCGTTATGATTCGAATTGTTAAAAAGTAAAAAGATTTGGAGAAATTATAAATGACTTCCATGAAAACCCATTATTAAGAAAATGGAAAATTATTGTACCAGGATGACAATGTAGTGTAAGTTTAAGAATTTTTTTGTACAGCAGGTCTCGAGTTTAAATTAAAACATGTATTTTTTATATTATCAAGGTTTTACTCGCTTATCTGAACTCATAAAGTGTATTTTCAAGAAAAAAGTTTTCTTATATAAAAAATGTGTTATACATATCGTATTTTTATTTATTATCTATCATAAAATTTATGTTGTAACATTAAATTTTGAATATTCATTACTTATTAATATTTACTATTAACATGGAATAGAAAAATAGTAGATAGGCTGCGTATATTAAATATTTAAATTATAAATTTCATGATATATTTAAATTACTGTTGACAACGAATCCTTGTCTATCAAACCAGCATGAGGAAGATAATTTTTTCAGACCAAAATACAGTTAATTAACTCACTAGATCGAAAGAGATTAGAAGACAATGAAGGTCGGTGGGGTCATGGCCGTGGGATTTTATTGAGCGAAGACAATACTGTTTACACTTTATTTTATTTTATTTTATTTTTTATGCTTTTAAATATTTCATATAATATTATTAAAAATAATTTTTGAAAAATAAAATAAAAACTATCATATTAATACATATATTTAAAAAAAACAAATTAAAAAATAAGTTCAGCCACGAAACAGCCGTGACATTGGCAGGTATCAGTAAGGTCACATGGGTGTTACAGTTCACACTTAAATTCATGCAAGAGAAAAAATAAAAAATAATATTCCCAGTACCCCACGAGTCGTTTTCCCTGGCCATTTTGACTCTCTAGTGTCCTGTTTGGCATTTTTATTCTTCCTTATTTCAGTTTTGAAAAAGGAAAAACAAATATGGCTATTAAATGAAATGCGGCTCCCAGCTTTCCCCTATGTTTGTTATTTGGTTTCACCAAAAAAAAATTAAATTAATTATTTTCATGTTTTTAGATATTTTTATATGATGATGTTAAATATATTTAAAAAATATTATTATAATATATTTTAAATAAAAAATACTTTTAAAAATAATTTTAACCACCTTCTCAGTAATAAATCTGATGGAGACTTGAGATGACATCTAGGTTATAAATTATAAAGTTTATCGGAGTGGATTCAAATAAAATTTAATAAATAAATAAGTTCTCCATCCATTTATATCTAGTGTTTGTTTGGTATAAAGATATATAAAATAATCTTTAATGGCATGACAAGATTACAAAAAAAAAATATATCTGTCTTGCAGGTTTTAGGTTCGAGTCATAAAATGATCATTTTATAAGAATCTTGAATAATTAGAATTTTATTCATTTAAATTGGACCCATAAAAAATATCTAAAAGGAACAAGGTTTTATCAAATAAAAAATAATAATATATAAAATAGTTTTTGCTTAGTAATATATTTAAAGTAATTATATTATATATATATATATATTGTTGAAATCATCACATCAAAACCATTATAAAAACTAAAACAAGACATTAAATTAATATTATTTTCAAAATAAATACACTTTTAATAAAAACCATCTATAAGTAAAGCCAAAACAGGCGTAAAGAAGGATTTAAATTGATGAGAGTACTGATTTTACACTCTGTATTGGCCTGGTCAACTCATCGCTAGGTGCCAGAGGAATATCTTTTTTTATTTTAGTTAACCACTTGATTGGAGGTCTGGTTGATAGGATGCAGCTGAATTTATTACACTTTTAAGTGGAAAGTGCGACGAAGCCCTTCCTTTATTTGGTGATTGATGTATATTGAAACGACTGTGTTTCTAGTCAAAAATAAAATAGTGAACTTTACACTAAAACGTTTTGGCTTTGACTTATGGTGTGTTTGGCAATATTTCTCTTCTTTTATTAAATGTTTTTATTCAAAAAAAATATTAAATTGATATGGTAAAAGTTGTTTTTCATTTAAAAATACATCAAAATTATATTTTTATTTTATTTTTAATATTTGTATATAAAAACATAATAATAATAATCATAATAATTTAAAACTAAAAAAATAAATAATAAATAAAACTTTATAAATGCGTAATCCCCGACACCCTTTGAAGAACTAGGAGGGAGCTAGCTATAATCTTTATATATTCTTATTCTCTTAATGGATTCTGATTTTTTGTTAAAATAATTTTTTTCATGTTTAAGATCAACATATCTAAATATAAAAAATATTAATTTAAAACAAATGAAATGAAATAAAAAATAAAATAAAATAAAATTCTTCGAAAACATTTTCAAAACAAAACACAAGTAGTTTTCTATTAAAGATTCCAACCTTCAGGGGTAGAGTGTTGTGGTAGATAACTTTGGAAAGAATATTCATGGCCCATCTGTGAAGTCTCTTGGAGCGGCCTATGGCGCTGCTTAGTTTAACCATTTATTAATTGTGCAAAACACCATGCATGGGGAATTGTGAGGATAGGAAAGTAAAAACCGACATGAATTTGACGAGAAACCTGATGGAACATTACTTCAATTATTAAAAATTGCATTATTGATCTGCAATTCTACGAGATCTCAAGAAATTGATAAGAGAGCCCACCCCTTTTTCAAGAGGAGAAAAAGAAAAGTCAAGGACAATTTTAAAAATAAAACCAAATTCCACAAAAAATTGCTTTCAACTGTGTTTATTTTTTTATTGCAGGGCTAAACTAAGTAATTCTAATCAAATTACACAAAATACTGCAAATTTTATTTAATATAAATTCTTTATGTATTTTCCATTACAACATATTTGTCTAACCAATTTATATCTGGTACGACTCGGGATGTAAGTCACGGGTGGATCAACCACGAGTTAGCCAAGTCAATCTATAATTCGATCAAGCCGACTCCCAGTTTAGCAAGGTTAGTTTATGAAGTCACAAGGAGCAGCTTAGTGACAAACAACTTAGAAATCTTATTTATAAATATTGGATTCGAGTCAGAATATATTCGCTTTGTAAGAATTTATGATAGTTTAATCCAGTCCCGCAAAGAGTGCTTAAATAAAGATGGAGTTTCCTCAAATTCGAATCCAAAAAAGGTTAATTTATGGATCAGCAAGTCAACTTGGATCTATCATACAATAATATTATTTTGAACATGAAATATAAAAATTAAAACAATGTTGGAAACATAAGTTAGAAATACTCTTAGAGATAACAAGACTGTATCCCACCAAGATTTTATTAGGTCAATCAAATTATAAATTGACGTATTAAGCAAAAATGAATCAAATCAAGTTCTTAAATAAGTTAGAAATGATAAGCTCTCAATCAGCAAACACACGATCCGCTAGAAACTATGCTATTCAAAGCTATTTGCAGCATGTAATAAACATGGAGAGAATTGATCGACACTAAATATTTATACAATTATTAACTTTAAAGTTATAAAATTAGTCAAAATAATACAAGCCGGTCCAAACAACTCCATCGAGGAAAAAAAAAAAATGGGGGGGAAGAGAATACAGGCACGTCTCAGTGGTGGTGAAGACATCATTTTCAGACGGGTAGTGGCCATCGTAACTTGACAATAATGCACTCTAAAAAACAAAATCACCCTTGGTGGCAAAAAGCACCAGTGCCACTAATGAGCAAAACAGCTAAAATATGAAGTGACTACGTGGGGTGGGACAGCAGTGTGGTTTTTGTTGTTTTTGAAAATATTTTTTGTTCTGAAATACATTAAAATGATATATTTTTTATTTTAAAAAAATTATCTGATATACATGAAAATGATATAACAAACTATTTTTTTAATTTAAAATAAGAAATAAATAAATAAAATTGCCATCCACGAGGGGATATTTGAAGGCATGTCAAAAGGGGTGCCCCATATGGAGGAGGCACTGGGAGCAAAAATAGGAGCATCTTGGAACTAATTATTCCTGGTTGTGGTCTGATGCAAACAAACACTAGGAGTCAAGAATATACAGTATTAAAAAGGTGGCTGAGCAATGATTTCTCTCTCACTTTGGACCCTTCTTTGCCAATCCAAATTATTGTTTGTCCACCTTAAAAGCCCAGCCACTTGATCCTTGAACTAAAGAAAATCCTGTCGTCCCCTGTTCTTCCTTTACGCTTCCTTCGCCTGTAAAAGATGCTTGAATGGTGACAAAAAGTGTTCCTCATGCCACAAGACAATCCCCAGAAATATCTAGCCGTATATATGTGTGTGTGTATATATATATATATATTTGTTTTGCTTTATAGGTTACAAAATGGCTTTTCCAGCCCAATCTTTGACTGATCAAAAACCCTTTTCATCAAGCTTTGAATCATGGTTCAATTACATGTGAAATGAACATGCTTGGAGTTTGATCTACTTTACTTGTGTCTGAAACCTCGGGCTTCGAGAAGAGCCGATTACCTCGAAGAAATCAAACTAATCTCGTCTCGCAGGGTTAGCTCTTGAACGAATAGCAGACAAAAAAGTGGGTGTTATGCTGGCGATCGGTGCGAAATCACCTCGCAGAGGCTTGAAGTTTAAGGAGCTGTTTTGAAATTGGTTTGAAAAATGTTTTTGATAAAAAAATGATTTTTAAAATTTTTTATTTTAAATTAATTTTTTAAAAATATTTTAATGAATTAATATTAAAAATAAAAAAATATTATTTTAATAAAAAATATTTTTAAAAAAACTCAACTACACTCACCAACCGCGACTAAAACAATAAATAAATGGAGTTGCACTGCCGCTAATGTCCACTATCAGCACACGTGAGCATCGCCTGCGGGTGTTTAGGTGAGATGATGATGGAGAAGACTGGTGGCTCGTCGGGAATTCTTAATTCTGGATTTCTCGATAGATTATAGAGCCCGGACCTGACTCACAGTTCATCGTATGCTGCCTTGTGCTCAATGCTGTCAACCCAGTTGGGCACGTGGCAAGACAGCTATTAAATCCCTGATCACATCTGTTGCATCATTACCCAACTCTTCTCCTTTTCATTTTTTTTATTAACCTAGTTATATGATATATCAATTAATTTTACGAGTTCTAAAATAAATAATCATAAAAATCTTTAATAATTATCATATTAGTAATAACTAGACTCGAACCTAAAATACATGAAAGCAAATATTTTTATTTCAAGTTTGTATTACTGGACCATCTACAGGATAATTTCTCATTTTTTTATATTATATAT
Source organism: Salix arbutifolia (assembly GCA_025169955.1). Lineage (NCBI taxonomy): Eukaryota > Viridiplantae > Streptophyta > Magnoliopsida > Malpighiales > Salicaceae > Salix > Salix arbutifolia. The sequence goes on from CM045914.1 coordinate 1,826,038, forward strand.
AGGATTTTATTATATTAAAAATAATAAAATTCAAATCTAAAACTAAAATAAATTCCTTAATTTCAAGTTCGTAGGAGTGAACCACCATTATTTTTGAAAATAAAAACTGCTAGTACTAGGTTTTAACCATGGATTGCGAGTGCATTTACTCCGAAATCATTATGCCTCGCACTGGGGGTGGAAAAGTCTTTCCAGGCTGACCAAGATTTCATTTAAGATTTGGATTGGAGCGATAAGATTTTACGCTTAAATTCAGCACTAAAAGAAAAGTACTCAGTAGCCAATCTTCTTTTTTGAAATATTAATTGTAAAAAAACAATAATTTATAATAGTTTTCAAATCTAATTCATCAAACTACAACTATCACAATACAAAACACGGGTTTTAAAAATATTTAAATTTTAGAAAATAAATCAAAAAAAATAAAAAATATTTTAATACATTTTAGAAAATAGTTTTTTTGTAAAAAAAAAACCTTTGACAACACTAACAAAATCAGTAGTTTAAGCTAATGTAATCCAATTGCACCAACTTATTAATTAATATAGGACTGAGCGCGCTCCAGTATTTCCACAGTTCAGGACACTGTATGTACTATCAATTTATTATTAAAATAAAGATGAGATATGTTAAGGTGGGGCTGAGGAGTATAGTGACTCATGTACGCGTTTCAGGACAGCTTTGATGTGAAGAGGATTTGACAATCTTCAGTAGGGTCTTTCACGAGCAGAAAACAATTACAGAGACACAGTACTTCACCAGGGACTCTGACTGGCTTTATTTGTAGACTTGACTGGCTCAGCTCAGGGTCCCCTGCCTGCAGGCCAGGCTTGAACCCTTGTTGCTGGACAAGCAACGCAGGCTAGTGGCTGATGACAGCCAGGGTTGAGCTAGAATCTTATCGACATGATAAGGTTCACAACTTGCTGAACCCATTGCCAAAATGGGTCCGATCGAGGTGCAGACATGGTTGGGTTTGGTGGGATGAGGGAAACGAAACCTGTTCGATAGAGGTTCACCCTCTACACTGCTGCCAAACCCTTCCTTTAATTTTGGATTCCTTTTACTTGTCGTTTTGTTTTGTGGGATTATTATCATTCAAATCCTTCTTCTACATGGTTGACACTGTTTTTGAAAAAAATCATTTTTTTATTTTTTTTATATTTATAGATATTTTCAAGTGTTGATATCAAAAATAATTTTTAAAAATAATAAAAATATATTTTTGAATAAAAAACACTTTTAAAAACAACCATACTTTTAAACAGACAATTATTCTTCTTTATTTTACTCCTAAAACAGTTGCGGGTAAACCTTGGGCAAAAAACACTGTTACACAATAATATAAATCATATTACATGGTTTCATCTAATAATTTAATTATATTTAAATGGGATGATTTCTTGATATGATATCAGAGTCTTGTTGATCCAACGGTTCACAAGTTCAAATATAACCACTCCATTTTATTTTATAAAAATTAAGCATGAATTTCTGTAAATTTCAAATTCAAATTATTTTCACTAATGTATTAAAAAAAATATAATTCATATATTATTATTATCATGTATCTTTAGTTAAGCCGGTTAAACAAGATGGTTATTGAACAGAAGCATGCATCTGGTCTCTGGCTGGAGGTGAAGCTCAGAAGGTACAACCACCCTGCAAATCAGACAGACATGCTCAGTAGTCATCGATCATGCTCCTCGTCCCATGACTTCTAGCTAGTTGTTGGGAAATGTTTTTGTATACATATATATATATATATATATATATATATATATCAGATAAATAAGTGTATATGTAAAGCATATATATGCATAACTTTCGATTAAAAACATGAAAATAAAGAACATTATTGTCAAACACTGTACTATTTATTTATTTTTAAAGCTAAATTGCCCATAAATTACTGCAAAAATCTCGACGTCAACAGCCCTTCGAGATTCCACTAACTTTATCTCAAACGAATCATGCACTTCCAATTGAAGCCTCCGAACAAGAACACTGACACGATTTTCTCTCGACCACAAAAGAACCGAAAGGCAGAACAGGAAGACAAGAGGTCAAGAGAGAAGAATATTTTTTTCTCGTGTCTCCAACCGAAGCACCCCTCTTCCCTATGGACAATTGGATATAGCCATGGAGGAGGTCTGCGGGTGCGAAATAAATACAAGTAATTTTAAAGAAAACTTAGAATCTAATATCTAAACGTTTTTTTAAAAAAACCCTTTACACTTCAATGCCATATACGCGTTAAACCTCACGTCACCTCACATGATATGATAACTTGTAATGCAAATATTCCCTATCCTTTTCGCTAGACAATTTCTTGCTTGTGTGCTCGAGAGGAGAAACTTCAACCCTAATAAAGGGCAATAATAGAAATAGTATGGGAATGAAAATTCCAAAAGAAGAAAGAGATCATTGAAAGTTTGATCAAGTATTGACTAGAGCCCTCTCTTTTCAAATAAGTGTACACACTTGAAGAAAAAAAAAAGTACGAGCAAGAAAGAAAGGAACACCAAGATAGATTCTGGTCGAGTACAGAGAAATATATTGTTTTTCATCGCTTTTCTTCCATGTGTGTGTGTGGCTTTGGAGTAATTGCCTTCCAATCATTCATGCTAAGTATGTGTTTTTAATTTATATTATTTTTTAAATAAAAAAAATTTTGGGTTAAAAATTTATATAAGCTAGAGTATTTTTTACTTGATTTTTATTCAATAAAATAATAATGATAATGATGAGATTTAAACTCGTAATCACTGGGTTAATAAAACTCTATTATCAAGAAATTTTCTAACCTAAAAACTTGAACCTATGATATAATTCATATATTTCTTAATATATTCTTTCAGGTAAAAACTCTATGGATTTAAAATTTATATATATATATAACTATATTATTTTATATTTAATTTTTATCAAATAAAATAAATATAATAAAATTCAAATTTATGACTATAGGTCAAAAATACTAATTTCATGTCAAAAACCATCTGATATAAAAAAATTAAACCGACAAATGAGATTATAGCAGGGATGCAGCGAGGTGCATTAGACAGACAATATCTACGTAAAATTATAAATTTACTTTAGAGAAGAGACACTTTTACATGCCATTCAAAATACCGCAGCTGACATGAAAGTTGATGGTCCAATACAGATTCAAACTCTTGAAAAAAGTGCCTGGCCATTGATTCTCCCTTCACCTTTAGACACTATTCACCATCGAAGCCTTCGCTTTTGTCCCCCTCTCTCTCATACGATAACTTGCAATGCAAATATCCCTCTCTCTCTCTCTCTCTCTCTCTCTCTACAGTTTTTTGTTGGTGTATTTGAGATCAGGAAGAAAGAGGAGGAAGTTGAACCCTAATAATAACGGCTCTATTCAGACTGCAATCTTCAAATTATAAGCATGGACATTAACTAATATGGCAAGAAAAGTGCAGGGTTTTCTTATCGTACAGGATGAATTTTGTAGAAGAAAAGCTTGCAGATTCTTTCGTATAAACTAGCTATCCGGGGGAATTTTAAGATCAAGAACAGAACGGCCACCTTGAGATCTTGCTGTACCTATGAACATAGCTTGGTTGCTAATTGTAAAGTTTTATAACCATGCAAAAAAAAAAAAATCGCAAGTTTCCACCATGTCTTTTGAGAAAATCCTTTAGCATGCATCTATATGATTTGATGTTAGGCGTTGATGGGTAGAGATTGTTGGGGAGTCTATAAAAGTGTTTTTCTTTTAAAAATATATTAATATAATTTTTTTAAAATTATTTTTGATATCATTATATAAAAATAAATTTAAAATCATTAATTTTTTTAATTTAAAATAATTTTTTTTATAATTTTTTAAAAACATTTTTAAAATATAGCTCAACAAGATATAATAGAAAAGTTGGTGCATTTTAACTTTTAAGAATTCTTTGTTATTATAGTAATGATCAATTCTTAAACTATATATTTTTTTAAAATATTTTTGAGATGAATATATTAAAACAATATAAAATTAAAAAATATAATATAAACAAATAAAAAATTAAATTAAATTATTACTTTTTAAATATTTTAAAAACACAATAGCAAATAAACTCTTCAATTTTTTTTTAAATAATACAAATGATCCAACGAAAGTGATAATAATATACATACCTAGAATTTCTATATTCTATTTTTTTTTTAAATAAAACCCTAATGAATACCATAAATTTTCTCGATTCCAATGACCTACTTATGAAAGCAATAATTTAAATTTATTATATTTAATGGACTTCACTCATGGATCAACACCCAACACAACAGAAGTTACCAGCAGAATGATATACTGTAACACAACCCAATAATGGAAGAAAAGCCCAAAACATTACCAGGCCCATGTCATGCGATTCATGATGTGAGAGTAGTTGAGCTTGTTTTTAAAAATAATTTTTGTTCAGAAATATATTAAAATAATTAATTTTTATTTTTTAAAAAATTAATTTTAATATCAACACATCAAAATTATTTATAAACACATAAAAAAAATTAATTCAAATAAAAAAAATCATTTTTTTTTCAAAAACACTATTAAAACGCAGTGTCAAACACCCCTTTAATGAGATAGGAAAAATAAAAGGATAAGAAAATCAACCAGCTATGCTTGTAGTATCATCACTGTATTTTTACACAGAACAGAGGCACAAGCAAGTGACTTCCTCATTTGGAGTAAATTACCAGAGCACTTGAAATCATTGTGGATGTGTAAAGAGATTATACATTAATTAACAGAAAAGAATTTATCCTTTTTTGTGAAAGTATATACAATACAACATCTATAATAAAATTAAAATAAAATGATGATGCTCTTTCCTTTATTAAAAATGTATCAAATTTATACAGAAAAAAAGGAAAAAACTATATCAGCCTTTCATTGTATAAAGAAAATTGCCGTCCCACAAACCCTAAGGCAGCTGCAGTGTACAAAACCAGTGCTTCAATTCTTCATAAACATTTTCAGCAATCCTCATTCAATGGTGTAGTGGTTATTTACTCTGGATGAGCTATAAACAAACAGGGGAGAGTGTAAGTCTAATGGAATATAGCTATGCAAGAAAGTGAGAAAAAAGACAAGGGTAAGGTTGTTAGAGAATAATATAAATCATATTCTAGGGCCTCACTTAACAGCTTAAACTATTAGGCGAGATGATTCATTAACATGATATCAGAGCCTTGTTGACCCAGCGGTCACGAGTTTGAATCTCACCACCCCCATTCTATTTGATAAAAATCAAGCACAGGGTAGAGTGGGTCTGTGTGCAAGTTTCAAGTCCAAAAGGCTTTCACTTGAAGTGGTGTGTTAAAGAACAATATAAATCATATTCTGGGGCCTCACCTAACAGTTTAAGCTATTAAGTGATATGATTACTTAACAAAGATTTCATCTTTACAAATGAAAAGAGAACAATGATAAGATATAGACACTCTGGAAATTTTGCATGAACTGAAATGGTCAAGAACTCTCACATTCGTTAACCTTGATCTCCATCAGTTCCTGGATGGGCTGGCGGCATATAGGACACGTATCTGATCGAGACATCAACTCCTTTGCACATCCGCTGCACAAGCACTGCCAATGGAGAAATTTGTTGTTTGCTTGATTCAGTAACAGATGCAAAAAGGGTGGTATTCAAAGATAAAAGCTTGATTCAAGGCCAACAAATTGGATCCATTGCAAGAGCAAGGATATTATTGCAAACAGACATTTTTCATGTCAGAATTGATAGAATCGCAAGCCTATCAACGACGATACCAGATTGAACATGGCTCATCAGGAGACTGGTTGTTAATAATAATTATAAAAAATCCCATGGTTGGTTAATATTAAGAAGAATCATGACACAAATAAATAGGTAAAGTCCAGCAGCATACTCACCATATGTCGACAAGGTAAAACGGCTGTATCCTTTGGCTCACTCATGCAGATAACACATTCTGTTCCTGAATCATTCTCATCAAAGCCTTTACTGTCAGAATTGGCAATGCCATAGATCTCTCGCAACTCATAACGAGTCCCGTCAATCCATAAGATTTGCTTGACTACTTTTACTTGAAAATGGCCTGCGTTATCTTTCTCCAGGACAGCTTCAGTTATTTGTGCATGAATAGACATGGTAGGAAGAGGCTTGCCAGGCTCCTGACTCGTAGAAGTTGAGAGAGAGGGTGAGCATGCTTCAGCAAAGATAACAAGCGGGAAAATATCTTCCTCCCTCGAGGGCTTTGATAGCTGATCCAGCTCGAAAAATCCAAGGTCAATGCCAGTTCCTGATGGCTGAGAGAATTTTTGACCCGCTCCTTTCTCAAAGGGGATTTTCCTTGGCATATAGATTTCAGGGTATGCTGGCATAAATGTACAATTGTGTCCTTCCTTTCCAAAATAAAATATGGTGATGCTGCCATTGAAAAACAAAGGAAGTTTCACATAATTGGACCTCTGCTGGATTCATATTAATTTAGAGCAAAAATCTAAAACGAGAGAAATATCACCAAGCAATCAACATATCAGCAAATCAAAGCCAGTAAAAGAACATCTTAATCACCGAAGCGCCTGGCCAGAGGCTCACAAGGCAACTCTTGTGTGCTCATTAAAGTTCAAACATCCTTCAAACAATTACCATAACCATCCACAGCAAGTTTTTTCTTGAACTCCACAAGTCGGCATAAAAACGAGTAAATTCCAAAGCTTTCAACATATTGTATAGGGCAACTTGAAAATCATAAATCAGATCTTCATTATTAATGGCCTTAAACCAAGAATTTCAAATTTCTTTTGTAGCAGCCACTTGTATTTAGTCTAATAGCAGTCACTGCCAATAAAACTTGGAGGGATAATAACAGAGCTTTAGATCAAGCTAGCCAGCTAGAGAATAAAAAAGGGGCTAAACATCAATTATAACAATTTATATTTTCTGAACATTGAAAACTAACAACATCTTAATAGGCAAACTGCTATGAGTTCATCAAAATTTTAAAACAAAACCTAACTAGCTTGAAACACAATCCCATCCACACCTCCAAGGAAATTGCTCTTACTTCAACTCCTCCAATCCCCTACTAGAATTGTACCTGAAAGGGCTTGAGCACCCTCAAGCCCTTTCCATTTTCACAAATCAAGCTGTCACTTCAACATGGTTCCAACTAAAAAACCTAAACATTGAATGGTTAAATACCCAAACATCAAATAGTACTTGAACCGAGGCAACAGCTCTTACTTTCAACTCCTTCAAATAATCAACCGGAATAGTACTTGATGGCACAGATCTGTATTTGAGCGCTGAGAATGGCGATCCACTTCAGCAAATTAAAGTCATCGCTCCAATTTGGATGTGATGAAAAAACTTAACATCAAACATCACTTACACTATCCTAGATGAAAACAAAAGATTTACCGGAAGGTATTTCATAATCTACTACAGATGCCAGTCCAGCCAACACCATTCCGCAATAGCAACCTCAATACCAATTTCCACTCCCATCACAAAAAAGCTAGCAGGCTCACAATCATCCATCCAGCCATTGCCAAAAGTATATTAACATGACCAGCATGCCACCTTTATCATATGATGAATACAAGCTATACCGGCCCCAGCTAATTGCAAAGAAAGAGCTACCACCGCCACAAATTAAAATCAACCAGAAAGAAAATACCTATCCCTTTCTTATGAAAATGATAACCAAAGAGGACTGATGTTTTGTTCCAACTAGGAAACCAATAATAGCCTGCAACTTTATAAACCACGATGAATAATTAATCTGTACACATACTGATTCACTCATCGATTTGCTTTCAACATAAAGTCAAGGAAGGATTTTATATTCTAAGGCTCTTACAGAATAGTTTCAACTCAATTTACCAGAAAATTCAACAGGAGGATTTTTGAAAGTCACAACACCATACAGCATGAATTCTATATCTTTCCAGCACCAATTCCCTCTAGACTACAAGGATTTTCAATTACCAAACATAAACTATTCATCTTCACACTTCAAATCACAAACAACAAATCCCCCCCACAAAAAAAATCACAAAACAAACACTAGCTTTATTAAAAGAAAGTAATTTGAATAGTACCTGCCATCAACAACAGCATCAAAAGTGAAGGAAACCAAGTGAGAATCCAGATTATTCTCATCGGCAACAACTTTAATACTAGCCTTGTTCACATTCACAACATTCTTGACTGTCTTTGCGTGATTATGGTCAACATAACGTGGCTGCTGAAACAGTCCTGAATTATGAGGCTTCACCTGTGGTGGTGGTATTTGTGGCCCCATGAAACCAGGTTGATGATATTGATACTGGCCCCACCCATTATTATTGAAAGGAAGAGATTGCTGGGGAGGAGGAGGAGGAGGGTGATGGTAACTAAAAGAACCGTAAGTAGAACTTGTGGGAATCACAGGAGTAGCAGTATTATATGGTGCATTTGCTGCAAAATAATAACTTTGTGGCCCTGGTGGCGGCGGTGATGGTGGTGGCTGGATGGTATTTGTATAAAAAGTATTACTAGATGGTATCGAACTGTTTTGTGAGGTAAGGTTGCTAGAATCGTTGGTGGAGAAATAGGTAAGTTGTCGAATTGGGGTGGTTGTGTGGGAAGGTAGGGAAGTGTCTGGATGGTTTTGACGGCGGTGGAGGTGGTTGTCTTGGTGGTGGTTTCTTCTATGTCTACTCGAGGAGGAACCCATCTTGGAACTGCTTTTGTTCCAAGTTCTCTTAGGGAGACTTCTGCTTTGGTTTGGGTGGGATCTCCATCAGCTTGCAGAAGATCTACGTAAGTTATGTTCATATTTTGATATTTTTTTAGAAAATTATTCGAACCAATTAAATTCATATAATTGTTAATTCTGAAGAAAATTCTTTTCATTGAAGATATTTAATAAAGAAATTTATATAAAAACAGATTCAATGTTGGTGTCTGCTAAATGATAAGATAATTAATAATTGATGTGATTATTATAATTTTATTTTATTTTATTTGAATGGCAAGGCAATAAAATTTGGTTGACTTTCATTGAAAGGGAAAAGTTCAGAGGAGAGAAGAAGGCAAGAAGGCTCCTAATAATAAATCCACGCGCTTCCGTTACCCGTCCATTGGTGAAAGAGTCCTCGCTATGATATTAATTTCATGACGGCAACCTCCCTTTCTTGATTTTATTTATTTTAATTTTATTTTATTTTTCAAGCTCTACTCCACAAAGCAAAAAAACTACACCGAATAATCATCTAATAGATAATTCAAAAAGAAAAATTTAGAATTAAAGTGCTTGTTTTTTTATAAACTCAGATTCGAGCCATGATTTCTAATATAATAATTATTAAAAACTTATATAGTTATTAATTTCAAGATCATGAGATTAATCGAGAAACATGCAAACAAACCGGGATAACAACATTAATAATAATAAAAAACTACAACTATTTATGTAGCAACACACATTTAAGTTTAAAGTTAATTTATTGATGTTAATTTATATAATTTGTATTTCGCATGTAGATTTATGTGTTTTAGTTGTTTAATAATAATAATAATTCACTGTATTAATATATAATTTGTATTTTAGTGTTTGTGGGAGGTATTAATTATTTATTTTTATCTGTTTTATAATCAAGTTGAAAATTTAAAAATAATTGATTTTGCATGAAATTGATAGTAATTAAAAAAATATCAATTTAGATTGAATAAATTTGAACTGATGGGTATGAGTTTTTTTTGTTAGTTTTATACATAAGTTGATTTAAAAAAAAACAATTAATTTTACATGAAATTGATGATAATTAAAAAAATATTAATTTAGACTGAATAAGTTTTGAATATAAAGAATAATGGATAATTAGCTTGATATCAATTAATTTTATTCACGAATAATGTTATTTTTTTTTAGCCTTTGTTTGGGAGTGCGTTGCAACCAGCGATTCCAAAAAATTTGAATTTTTATTTTATTTTAAAAACCGGCGGTTTGGTGTTTTTAGATCATTTTGATGTGCTGATGTCAAAAATAACAAAAAAAAAACATCATTTTGATGTATTTTGGCACGAAAAATATTTTAAAAAACTACCGTAATCACACTCCCAAACAGGCACTTGAAATTAAAGTGTATTACAGGGCTCCAGTGTTGTGTAGTTCTGTCTCCATTTTATGATTCGTAGGAAGCTGTCCATTGAACCTAGGTCGGCTGTGTTTGCTGCCGGCACAGACCCTGAAGATCCTTTAGCTACGAAAATGCTTCTTCTTCTTCTAAATAAAAACACTAACGAAAATCCTGACGAAATATTCTTCTGGATGATGAAATAGAAAATCTCGCCGAGCAAGTTTTCGACAACAGTGTTCAGCCGTCTATTCTGCTAGAAGCATTGAAAAACGCTGATTGAATTTTTACTATCAGAATATTTCATCAGAAGTGAAATGATGGTTCACTAACAGAAGATTTATGGTGCAGGGAGCAGCAGAGAAGCATCCTGTTAGTTTCGATCTGCTACATCCCGAGTGCAAATTGCTTATATTTGTTTTTGCTGAAATTCTGTCAAGATGATCCACTCTGTGGCCCTTTTCTCTGAAGCCGGCACAAAGATGCCCGGCACAGTTTCCAATGCTCATCAGAAGGATACTGATCCATTAAAGCCTCGGTCAATCCCTGTTATAAACCATCTGAACATGAATAAAAATTAAAATTTTAATGAAAAACAGGGTCCAACCTTAATTCCACGCAGCGTTGAGTTTACAGCATGAAAAGCTCCATCTATGCTTGGAGATCTCCAAGCAAGAAAGCCTTGCATCTGTCCTGCTGATGTAGAACAAATGGCTGATGCATGTATGTTGAAGAGGGAACATCTTAAATTTAAGGGCAATTGAATTTTCTAGCAGCCCGGGCATTCAAGTCGGAATTACGCGAAACTCACCTGGTTAATGCGTTTCGGCGAGTCTGGTATTAGTCAAAAGCTTTGCAATTGATGTATACCCTTTTTTAGCCGAATCTGTCGTTTAGGCCTCAAAATCCTTTTTTTGTCATTTTAGAAAAGTCTTGTTTTAGCCATAACTGTTGATTTTCAAGTCCGAATCGACTTCCGTCAATTCCGGCTTGCTCAGGATTTCTTGTAGTTTTAATTTCCACAATTATCTCATTTTTTCTATTTTTGGTAATTTTTAATAATTAGTCCTGTTTCTATTAGGTCTAGGGTTTTTGCTTTAAATATCATTATAAGCCTTTTGGCCAAATTATTCAGTTATTCAATAAAATTTCGAGTTTCTTGAGAATTTCTCTTGTTTCTGATGGACTCCAGAGTAATTTACAAAATATTGATATGGATCGTATTATTTTTGTGTTTTCCGCTGCGCCAAATGCCAAGCTAATGAACACTCTCAAAAACAGGATTCGACCCTGGTGCTGGTGGGATAGCCTCATTCTTAACATAACTCCCACGCTTAGTCTCTAACACCGAGAGTGAATTGTCCCACAGCCTGTCATATTGTTTTTTGTGATCTGCAACACTTCTGTTCTTGAAATGCCAGCCACAATTATGTTTTCTCCTATATGCTCCAGCCTGGAATGTCTCCTACCGAAGTTTGCAGCATGAATGCTCCAGCCACACCTCTCTTTATATTTAGCAGTAACTCTATCCTTGCCATCCTACGTGTATCTAAATACCTAAAAAACTTCTTCATACTTCCCTAAATAATCTCTCTGGTGGCAAATCTGAGACCATTGGATTGGACATGTTCTTCTTGGTATTAAACTCTTCAGTTTTTCATCTCCGAATTCATATGGGGATTCTAATTTCTCCATGACCAGAAATGATAGCGCCACCAGTAAAGCTAATACCCTCATCCCCACCATCACCACCCTCAACAACTTTCTCATTATGAGGTAATGGGGACATCATTATTATCTCCAATGAATTCATCTCCTATTGGCTGGGAACTAGTCTTATTGCATTACAAGCAACATAATCTTGTTATATCAGTGTTCATCCACTCCGTTCAGAATCCTTACATCCACAGCCCCATTAATATATTACTTCACTTTGTTGTCAAGGATAAACTATTTCCTAACTGTGTCTGTGTGTCATTTACGGTATGTTGTAAATTAAAACATGTTTTCTTTATCATCTTCAATTATTATATTTTCCCAATTTGTCCACTGTCCACCATTTTAAAATTATAGCAGATGTTTTTAGGATAAATATTTTAAAATTATCCTTAACCTAGTGTTGTTTCATCGTATAAAATATGCATCCTAAAAGCAATATATTGATGGATTTAGAACATGGTACTCAAACAAGAAATTCCAGTAGGTGAGAGACCCAAATGAATAAATGTTAGTTTAAGGACCAAATATAAGGTTTCCCTACTTTCGAATTACCTGTAACCAATGACAAAACAGAGTTACCTCTGCTTCTCTTCCTCATCAACGACAGGCTTCCCCACTTTTAACTCTGGCCCTCTCTCTCTCTCTCTCGAAGGAGCTACCTAATTGAATTGGAAAAACAGAAACAAGAATATAAAGACTGAGGCTAATTCATCTTCCATCAAAACAAGGTAATCCAAAGTCAAGACCCCTTTTTTTTTTCCAGTGTCATTAGTATTGCATTTTTTACTTATCAAGAGATGTAAAGATTTAAACTTTGAACAAAATACATAAAACCCAGCTGCTTTTATCATCATCTGAATTCATTTCGATCTTCCTTTTTTCCTTTGAAGGAAATTTTAATGTCTAATTAGTTTCAATATGGATATAGAATTGTATTATTTCTCATGGTTTCAAGTTGTGGGTTTTGCTATATATATAATGTTGTTTCTAAATTCCCATTTGTGAAATTTAATTTGTTGTGATATGAAAACATATTGAAATGTAAAGTAGGAAACTTTAACATGAAAAAACAAAAACTTTCAATTTTTAAGGAAGAAGTAGTCTGAGTTGTGACTTGTAATTCCTCCACCTTGATTAACTGGATGTGATTTTTGCGTTTAGTGTGAATTTGAACTTAACCTTGTGATTATTTTTATTTGAATCGGCCCCGCTGTTAATGATTGATTGGTGATCAAAATGCTACTTATAAAAGTGTAAGATATTATTCTCTAACTTTATGCTTAATAATCTGATACAAGGTTATTTTTGAACTGTCCATATCTATAATTTGTACAGTCTTGCTAATTTTATGATTTGATCTTCTAATTTATTTATTTTAATCTAAGAATGACATAAGATGTGAGATTATTTTTATAATTTTCTCAAAGTGTAGGATGTGCATGTGGGAACGTGCAAGTTTAAGGAACCGAAAAGTTGAATGAAGACCCGTTTCTAACCCGTACTCGTTTTGTAATGTGTTCCCTTGTTTTTTATTTGGGTTTTGTAGTTGGCTGGGTAGTGAAAAATCATCAGACACGGTGAAATGGGAGATGCTGGGGATAGTGTGAAGCAAGAGAAGAAAGTGGTATTTGTAACTGTAGGAACAACATTGTTCGATGCTCTTGTGAGAGCAGTGGATACTAATGGAGTCAAACAAGAGTTATTAAGAAAGGGGTATACCCACCTTGTTATTCAAATGGGTCGAGGATCCCACAATCCTACTAAGGTATTCTCTCTTGTAGTTCATTCCCTTTTCACCCTTGTCATCTGTCCTTCTTGGTTTCATCAGATGTCGAGTTTTTGTTTCCTGAGGGTGAACGGAGTTTTATAGAGATGGCTTGTCATGAATATGTTAGATAATTGGCTCTAACCTAAACTCTTATACAGGCAGCTCTTTTCTCCTTGAGATATATTTACTTGGGATTTACATGCAAATTAAAATGCATATCTATGACCCTTATTACCTGCTTTGAAAATCACTGAAAACCATGTGAGATAAAAGGTTCAAGAAAAGCAATGAATCCTTAGTGAAGGCTTATAATTTGGGTTCTTAAGATTCTTAGTAGGCTGGGTTTTTGGATATATCACTCTTCAAATTCATGTTTTCTTCACATTTCTTATAAGTTCCGTTTAAATGCAGTGTGACGGAGAAGATGGATCTCTGGCTGTTGATTACTTCACTTTTTCTCCAAGCATTGCTGACCATCTGAGATCAGCATCTCTTGTCATCAGCCATGCAGGTAAGCTATTATTTATCTTTGATATTTGGTGTATGTCAGGGTTATATTCTACTTTGTCACAACTATATTATTCACACCTAAGCTCACATGAACTATCATATTTTAGCATGAGAAAATGCTTGTAAAATGTACCTATTTTTAGCAATGGAGGATTACCTAACAGTGAAATGCTTGTGGGGTTAAGCCAGGCTCTGTTGTGGTATACAGCACCATAGGCTAGGGCTTGAAAGTATCAGACAATAATTAGACATAGGTTAATTAGTAAACATGGGGAAACATCATTGTCAGTACTTATCTGGAGGAAAATTACAGATTTCATCATTAGAAGCAAGGTTATCTTGTGCTCCTTTTACTTTTATAAAGGAGAATTATCAACACAGAAAGTTTCATTATTCAAAATGAGGTAGATACCTTGTGCTCCTTTTACTTTTATAGCCCATAAGGATTTCTTTTCCTGCCCTTTTCGTTCCACAAAAGTGGTAAACTGATCAAAGTTATTTTACTGCTCTATTCTTATCTTTAATGGTGGAGATCATTGAGAGAGTTGCCAATATAATGTGGTTCACAAAATAAATCAGGCTCTCTGTTATTTGATAAATGTAGCAGCCTGTGAGTATTTAGGAGAATGCTTAACTTCTTTAAATTAAAGGTAAACTTTACCAATTTGGTTGCTGAATGTCAACTGGAACTTTTCAGATTAACAATTAATCTGGTGATTGTGGTGTTGCACTGCGGCTTTTTCAGTTTTTGCTTGGAAAGGTCTTCAGAATATGTACTTTTTTCATGAAAGAAAGGAAGAGTTGGGAGGGCAAGGAAGGGGAATTTTTTAGCTGGTCAAAGCTATATGATGTCTTGATATATGCAATGATGTCTTCATAATTTAGTGAAATCTCTGTCAAGGTAAAAGCTTTGAGATAAAAAAATAAAAAAGTCGGGTAACTATGTGCTACCAAAGTGATAAGCACTTAATTTGGATGCTGGAGTGTCATTACTTGGTTTTGTCTGCTGGGCAGGGTCTGGGAGCATATTTGAAACTCTGCAGCTTGGTAAACCTCTAATTGTAGTGGTTAATGAAGATTTGATGGACAATCATCAAAGTGAACTTGCAGAAGAACTAGCAGAGAGGAAGCATTTATATTGTGCTCATCCTCAAACGCTTCATCAGACAATATCTGATATGAATGTGGAGTCCCTCCTTCCGTACCCATCAGGTGATGCCACACCGGTTGCCAAGCTTATAAACACGTTTCTTGGTTTCCCAGATGATTGATGAAACTGTAAAACTCTGTAACTGAAGTAGATACTGTTACTATTCACCCGCCAATAGAAGCATTGCCAGGCTATTGAGTTGTTTGTTTTGATATATACTTATGTCACATTGTTTAACAGTTTTGTTTAATGGAATGGTAAACATGTGGAGCTTTATATGGCTAGTCAATTGGAAGAGGTAGAACGGTTAATGCCAAGATTTTGCATGGCAATTCGGTATATATTGATGCGGTTCCATTTTGCAAATGTAAACTGGTATTTTTTTTTATTAACGTGAGTGTCCGGGCCTGCTTGCACGCACCTGGATTAATCTCATGGATCCTGAAGTTAATGGCTATATAAATTTCCGATGGTCATTATATTAGCAACTACAGGGATTGGACCTGAAATCATAGAAAAAATAAACCTTTTAGTCATAAACTGTTATCACTGGGCACCTACTGTATGGTTATCTAAACTGGTATCTTTAGCAAGCAGTTGAGGATACCATTGACATTGATGTATGCCGGAGCCCTTGATGTACGAAGATGGCAACGTGGTGGTTTAGGTAGGTGAGAATATTATACTGGATTTAGAATTTGAATGCCTTTTCTGATAGAGGTAACATGAGACGGCATTGTAGCACAGTACCAACTTCGATTAATTATTTCGGACCTGGTCCCAACTCGAATTTATATCTTTTCCTAAACCAAAGGCTTGCAATTCTGTTCCAAATTGTGATTGCCTCATGACCTGTGTGACTTACAGATGAGCATTCACAGCCCTTGATTATCTCTATCTCATAGATCAGAGGGTCCCTGTTTGGAGACAAGGATACAGAGTGATATCCTGCTATAGCTGGGGTTGAGTGGGGGTGGGAGGGCAGGTCTTTTTGTCTTTCTCATTGCTCAAGTGGGAGTGGAGGAGCAAAATATTAGGTAGTATGAAAATTTATGACGCCAATGGTCTAATCCGCTTTAGTAGTAGAAAATGAGCTGGGCAGATTGACTTTTGAGTGGGGCTAGATAAGGATATGGTTTTAGCTTCATTGACTAGCAATCTTCCTGTGAATTAAAAAATCTTTTACATATGGGCTATGGATCACGGGGTATTTCTGGTTTCCCTGAATTCAATGCAACAGGTGAGTCTATGATCACAATTCTTGGAGTAATCCTGCAAGACAACTTCAACCATAATTAGGAATTTTTGACCTATGTGGTAACTTAGCCATGTGCAAATTGGATGCCTAGGGTTATGACAAAATTTGGTTTATGCCATTGCTTAAGAAATCAACAATATCAACTCCAACTAGGGATAGAAGCCATGATCCTTTTGTCTTCCATCGAAGAAATGTATTGATTGAGCTAATGAGTATAGAAGTGAAAATGGTGCAAAAAGTTCCAATCTTTTTCTGCTACAATACTGACAACGACTACTCCTTGGGAAATACAAAAGAAGGGACGAATGAAGTACACAAAAAACCTTCAGTACTCACGAGCAAGAGAGAGAGAGAGGGAGAGAGAGAGAGAGGGAGAGAGAGTCAGCCTGGACAATGTGACCTCATAGGAAGGGAAGCTCAATCCTCTCTCATACATTCCTGTACCGCAAATTATCGTTCCCATCTCTCTGTCACCTTCTTTTTTCTTGCTCTGTGTGGTCATGGAACCTAGCACCGCTGGTGAACCTGCGAGGTCACATGGAAACCATACCAATAAGCACCATAGCTTGGATTCTCAGCTCCATGATCACCACCATGGCTTCCTCTCTTCCACCTCTATCCTGATAATCATCATATCAGCTATTTCTGTTGTTCTAGCTCTCACAATCTTTCTTATTATAGCACTGCTAAGAAGACTCAAACCTTCCAAGAATGGAGGCGGTTGCAGAGACTTGAGCAGTTGCAATACTAACAAGTTCATTGCTCATACCACCATAAGCTTCACTTCAAGCCCAGGTAATCGCTCCATTTCAAAGTTCTTATTGTATTTTTTCTTCATTTTGATTGCTGGAAAGTAAATTTTCAGCGTCTAATCATCTTAAAATGTGAATTACGTGGTTCATGCAAAGTTTCTCTTGTGCTGTGTATGTTTGGAAACATGGCAGATGTTAACGGTGGATGTCTGTATGGAAGCAGTTTGGGTCATAAGCCTCCGATCAGTAAATACAAAGGGGTCCAAGTTTTCACATACAGAGAGCTCGAAATCGCCACGAACAAATTCAGTTCATCAAATGTGATAGGGAGTGGAGGCTATGGAGTGGTGTATAGAGGAACCCTACGTGACGGGACTGTGGCTGCAATTAAGATGCTCCATAGAGAAGGGAAGCACGGAGAACGTGCATTCAGGGTAGAGGCAAGTGACTTCATTTATTGACTTTTGCCCCATCTGGCCTCTCTTCTTGTTTCCTAATTTCAATATATATTTTCCATTAGAGTTTAATGACTATTTAAGTACCAAGAGTCGTGGTGTGATGATAAAAAATTTGAGATCTGTATAACAGGTCTCAAGTTTGAGTCAGGACGCGTAACTCTTGTAAAAGTTTGGGACAACCAGAGCTTTACTCGCTCATCTAGACTCATAAAATACGCTTTCCAGGATAAAATTTCCTCGAATCCAAAAAAAATTAATGAACTAGCTAAGAGGCTTAAAGTCAAAACTTCAGATGCTCTAATGGGGTTGCAAAGTAAACAAGTATTTAAGAGAAAAATTGCTTGTAGAACTTGAAATACGTGCATGAAAATATTTCTATCTCCATATTGCAGGTAGATTTGCTAAGCAGGCTGAACTCGCCATACTTGGTGGAGCTACTTGGTTACTGTGCTGACCAAAACCACAGGCTCCTAGTATATGAATTTATGCATAATGGTAGTCTTCAACTCCATCTCCATCACAAGCAATATCGACCGTTGGATTGGGGGACGCGATTGAGGATAGCCCTTGGTTGTGCTAGGGCTCTGGAGTTCCTTCATGAGCATACTATCCCAGCAGTTATCCACCGTGACTTCAAGTGCAGTAACATTTTACTAGACCAAAACTTTAGGGCTAAGGTTTCTGATTTCGGATTGGCCAAGATGGGTTCGGACAGGATCAACGGCCAGAATCCGACACGTGTTCTGGGGACCACTGGTTATGTAGCACCAGAGTGAGTGATACATCATCTCTGTCCGTCCTGCAACTCATTTTTAACGAACAAACAATGTCAATTGCACATGGCAATGGAATCGTCCATTAGGCAGCACGTCGTTTTCTTCATCTTCTGACTTATGCTCAAAAGACAATTTCACATGAGATTTTTGGCTCACTGCCAAGTTTTTTGATCCCAAATATCTTGGGATAGCATCAAATGATCTCATCAACCAACAAGTTTATGAACACACTTGAAAGTAATTAGCTGGTTCTGAAGCTCCATGTGTTATTTAGTTAACACTTGATTATTTTCGGTGATGTTTAGGTATGCTTCAACTGGCAAGCTTACCACAAAATCAGATGTATACAGCTATGGAGTTGTTCTTCTGCAGCTCTTAACTGGTCGTGTACCGGTTGACACCATGCGGCCCTCTGGTGAACATGTTCTTGTCTCCTGGGTTAGTTTACCAACCATTAATTCTCCATCGTAAGCATTTTTCAAGGTTATTTGCTACAGATTTCTCGGTCCCTGTAATTATATGAATTCGCAGGCTCTTCCGAGGCTAACTAACAGAGATAAGGTGGTGGAAATGGTGGATCCAGCAATGCAAGGCCAGTATTCAATGAAGGATTTGATTCAGGTTTGCCTCTTAGTTCTAATCTTTTCATCATCTTGACGCGTCCCTAGAGCTATAATATCCGACTAAGCTCTTGTTTTCTCACAGGTAGCTGCTATGGCAGCAGTGTGCGCGCAACCAGAAGCAGATTATCGGCCATTGATGACAGATGTTGTTCAGTCACTCATCCCTTTGGTCAAGAACCTCTCCTCTGTATCGTCCTCTGGCTCCTCTAGATCTATGAATCAGACATCTCCAAGGCCGATGTAGATTTATGAATCAGGAAATTGTTTTTTTGTTATGCATTAATTTAAAGTCACAAATTGTCATTAGTTTGTGTCTAAAAAATTATCTCTTTAAAAACTTAAACGGTCGGTTGATTGAGGTATAGAATATAATTTTATATTATTCTTTAGCGCCTTCTCAACCTCAGGTAAAAACCTTTTGCGCTTGAAACTTGAATAAACTTACATTATCTTGTGTTTGTTTTTTCATCAAGTAGAATGAGGATGATGAAATTCGAACCTGTGACCGCTAGGTCAACAAGATTTTGATACTATATCAAAAAATCATTTCACTTAAAAACCGAGACTCTCAAGTATGATTTATATTATTCTCTAACAGTTTTGCTAATAATCATCTTGCAAATTCAACCAGCTACATCTACGACTATACCCTAAATTTGACTATGCTAGTAGAGATTCACACCTACACCCGTGAAGCACAACAACTCCAGCACAGTTGATGCCAATGGAGAAGGCGAAACCATTTCACTGCTTTGACCAGAAAAAAAAACAAATAATTTCATATCAGAAAGACAAATCCCGGATCGAAAAAACAAAAGAAACCCATTGCTTTACGATACCTGGTGGTTGCATAATCATTAGGCCCATGTTCAGACTTTGAAGGTGGAAGGGGAGGAGGAGAGTCGAATTCAGAGTTTTTAAAAAAGGAGAATGCTTGAGAAAAAGTATTTGATGGTTAGGATAAGGAAGATTCTTGTGTTTGCGATTGTTTTATCTGTGAACTTCTTCTTTTTATCTGATGGTTGTGTGCTTTGCTCTTCACCTCATCTTTCTTTCCCATCTTGATTGCTCATTTTTTGTTTCCGGGAAAATCTTAACAAGAAAGATCATTTAACCATCAAGATTACATATTATTTTCGAAAAAACATACAAAAAAATTGAATTGGTTTGGTTTTAAATGTCTGAAACCAATTGACCTAACCGGGCAACTAAAAAAAATAAGAATAAATACTCAGACATACCAACCCTAACTAACACAGAAGTGGCTGTCGTTGCCCCCAACTTTCTTTCTAAGATTGAAATCAAAGGTGTATTTTTTTGGGTATAATCTTAGGGTATCCTGAGCGCTGGTTCAGACTAATTCTTTTCGTATTAGGTGGCAAGTGTTCTTTAAGGGACCGGTTGGAGACAAAGAAAAGGGTCAAACCCCAGACCTCATAAACAACGAAAACACGCCTAACCACTCCGCCAGAACCCCATAGATAAATCAAAGGTGTATATAAAATTTATTGTTTATTCTAAAATTAAAAACATAAATTTACCCCTTGACGATATCAAATAATGCATTGATTTTTAAAGAATTTATAATAATTCATGATATCAGCTAATTTAAAAACACCAATTAAAAAGACAACAACTTTGCCCTTAACCTCTAACAAAAAAGTAAAAGAAGTTGTCTGATGAATTCACCCTTTTTTTTAATGATGTTCATGATGACAGCATTCAATTGACCGCCGTGCAGCTTTAAAATATAGGGCATTCCACTTAGTTAGCATCTCTGACCAAGCAACTGCAGGCTGGAGCTCTTGTGGACTTTGATAGTCAATTTTTTTAAATTAACTTAGATGCTTGGATCAATTTATATATTTTTTAATTAATTATATAAATTTTAAAATTAACAATTATATAAGTCTTAAATAATTATTATATTAACGACAGTAAAACAATCCTTTTAATTACAAACTTGTACCATTGAAATATCTACCCGACGATTATCATCCTTGATATGCTCATTACCTGGAGTTTATAATTTAAGCGCATAATGCAGAGGGCAACAAAGATACTAATGCATGACGGCATGGTTGATTTTGATTTTTAAAACAATATTTTATTTGAAAATGAATTAAATTTATTTTATTTTGTTTTAAAATATTTTCAACATCAACATATTAAAATAATTTAAAAATATCAAAAAATAATTTAAAATAAATAATAAACTAAAGGTTTTAATATTTTAAAAAATATTTTTAAAATATAATGTTAAACCTACACTAAAAAATATAGGAAAATTGTAAAAATCAAGAAGGGTAGCAAAAATCTGCTAAATAAAAGCTGAAAGAAAAAGAGTATCCACCTTGGAACTTGCAAGCCCCCGTGCCATGAATTCTATGACTATCCATTCATCTATCTCTCGTGAGCAGAGCTAAACACTTCGATCATCCAATTCTCTATAATATTTAATTCATAAAGAATTTAATTCAGTTTAGTTCATAAAGAATTTAATTCAGTTTAGTTCATATATAATATTTAATTGAATTCAGTTTTTTTTTTATATATATATTATCCTCATTCTGCATGGATTTTAAGTGAAAAAAAGCTCGTACCAGTCTTATTCATTCAAAGATATTTAAAAACAAAAAAAATCTAGTAGATTGATATTTTGAAAAAAAACTAATTTAAATATTAATTTTTCTTTAGTGCAACAAATAAAAAAAATAACCTCCCCGAATATATTTTTGTATTATTCTCGGTTATAAGATCTATTTGATATTGTATTTTAAAAAATAATATTTTTTTTAATTTTTTATTTTAAATTAAATTTTCTTGATATTTTTAAATAATTTTTATAACTAATATAAAAAATAATTGTTTTAATATATATATATATATAAATATTACTTTAAAATATTTCTGAATAAAAATCAATTTAAAAACATCACTTACCCTTATGGTCACGAAAATGCTAAGACAAAGGTGACTGATTTTATTAGTCCTAAACTATTATATAAAATCCTCACTCGACTCACCATGGATTTTACACTCCACCGGCAAACATTTCCAGGAAAATTCATTCATTTTCTTGACCAACAGAATCGGACTCCCCTTGCTCAGCTTAGTAATGGGCAAATCGAGCAGGAAGTATCATCAGCTTTGATTCCTTGGCAAATATGAACTCGCAATTGGGAAAAAAAAAAATGGAAGTTCCTTTTCTCAAACTGATTGACCTCTTCTCTGCTGATGATCTTATATTAAATTACATTAATCATCAAAAAAATTTAAAAAATACACATTTTACAGATATTGACAAAGTCAAAAAAAAAAAATCATGGTGGCTTCCTAAGGCTTTGGACAAACAAAGATTGCCCTCCTACACCGGTGGTCTGCTAGATTCACCTACGTCCGATCCCCCAAGTCTCGACGAACCCCCTTGGCTCTCACCAGCCGCCACCTTTGGCGACCTAACCGATGATGAAGCTCTCGATAGAAACGACGACGCTCTTGCTAAGAATGACGGGTTCCTAACTAACCCCCCCCGGTCTGACCTCGGTTCTTGCTCCAGTTTTTCAAGTCTCTTATAATTTAGCACCTTTCTTGAACTCCCTTCACCAACCCCGGTTCTATAACCCTTTCTTGAACTTCCTTGTCTAGGCAGCACCACCATACTCGTAGACCGGCTCAACTTCCGGTTCATCACTTGTTTCCTGACCTCAACCGGCAATCTCAAAGTAAAACGATCAGTGTTTTCTCCCTGCTGAACCAAAGAATGCCCGGTCGAATGTGACCGAGGAAACCTCAGTGGCCTACCCGATCTTGACCCACGTGTCCGGTTCCTATTCAAAGTTCTATTCATACTCGCACTCCCATCGCCAGGCTCCGGTCCGATCACCTGCACCTCCACTTTAGCATTCCCGTTTTCTGGCTCGATCACAGTGGCGCCGTTTTGGGCCTCGAGGTCCAACTCGGGGTTGTGCAATTCACTGAGTTGGTATACCGAGTCGGCGGGTTTGGTCAAATCAGCTCTACAAACAGGACAGGTGGTGTGAGACTGGAGCCAAGCATCGATGCAATCAGGGTGGAAGACGTGGTCGCAGTTCGGAATCAAACGCAGCGTTTCATCGTCTTCGAATTCGTTTAAACAAACGGCGCATTCCAACGCGCCTTTACCAATCTTCAAGCCTTTCACAACCGAGTATATTAACGTCGGGAACGTCTCGATAACGCAAGGATCAAGCCCCCGCGATGCGGCAGCGCGTCGAGAGAGTCCGACTATACCCAAAGGCCCGATACTCCCGTTTGCGTTGGCATCGTTGCAGTGGCGGATGTAGATTGAGAAGAACCCCATGAAGAAGAGAGCAGCTATCAAAACGACAATGATAATCGCCATCGACGGTGTCACCCGCCCGTAGTTGTTGTACATCCCCCTGTCGTTCGAGCTGTTGTTTTGCGAAACGACACCGCAAGGAGTTGTGAGGAAGAAGAGAATCAAGAGAGGAAGGATCCTGTGAATGAACGAGTAAGAATCCATGATGGCAGATATCGAACAACCAAAAGACAAAATCGTGATTTTCAGACAGGAGAGTTCAGTTTAGGTGGTGTTTTTTTCCAGGGGTGTTGTGGTCGCTAAAGTGCGCCGGGGATGGCACAGGGTGAGTTGTAGAAATGAAGAGGGAGAGGGGTGACAGTGGGTTATAAAAGAGGGAAGGGGTGGAAGAGGGGTCGGGTGGAAGAACAGAAGAGGAAAGACTAAGAAATGGGGTCCATTGATTTGTTTGGTCTGTGGTGGCGGTGATGTAAGTGCTTGGGTCAGACATGGTGAGCCCACGTGGACAAATGGGTTTACCTAGAAGCTTCCGAAGAAATCCAATGAAATTACTGGATGAGTGTTCCGTAAAGTGATTAAACCTCATAATTTATCAATTTACAATATAATTTTAATTAAGTTTTATTTTAAAATGTTTTAGATATAAACTCGATAATTAAGTTCATTTTAAACAAATTAAAACGTTTTTCTTTTATTTAATCAGCATTGCAGGCTTTTTTGTTGAAAGCTTGTTGAATTATTTTTTCCTCTAAATATATAAGAGATTTCTCAACTACAAGGTTACAACCTATAATTGCAGAGAAATATAGAGAAAACTCTAAGGTTTTATAAAAATAAAATAAAAATTATTTAATTATAAATATTTATAAGTATTTGTTTAGTTTAAGGAATCTTATAATTGGAATTTATTAGCCTATAAGAATCATTTTTCTATAAGGACTTTAGGTTTATAATTAATATAAAAAAATATATCTAGCAAATGCTTTTATTGGAGATTAAATATTGGAAGCTCATTGAATTCATTTTTAAAGTTTTGTCAACATGTAAGGATGGAGACTTTTGAGTTTGGAAAACCCCTAGCCCCCCCCCCCCCCCCCCCCCCCCCCATCTTAAAACTTTAATTAAGATTAAATTATATTTTTATTTCCCGGATTATATAGGTAGCCAACATTTGAATTTCAAGATTACAGTATGCATCGTGTCATCTGCAAATCCAGTGAAAATCCTTGGAAGTAGTAGCTATTGGTTAGGCGAAGTCTTTAAATAAAAGAGTCAACTGCATGACATGTAGTTGAAGTGTTGAACAAACGTTACTTAATGACCGCCAAGCTCTATATCATGATTCAATTTAAATGATTTGTCCATATTAATTTTAAGGATTTTTTTAAAAATATACATATTTTTAGATAAAATAATTAATTAAACTATAATTAAAACGGATCTGAAACCGAGTGGAGCAGATTTGAAATCTATAATCTGTGCAAGAATTCCCATTCAAGTAGAGATAATCTTTCTATCTTGTAGATCAAGAATGTGATTCTTGAACGACGAGATGTCATGGTCAAGAAGTCTAGAGGCTCCTTGGAGTGGTCACAAGGAAGGAACAGGGAGGAGGCATAAATACTTAAATAAAGGTATGTTTAATAATTTAAAAACATTAATAAAAAACATTAATATATTCTTCAAAATATTCGTTATACACGAAAATAAACATATTCTAAATCCCATTTTAAAGTCAAACTATGGGAGCCTCACAGCCAAGGACGCCATTGTTGGGCCACTTGGGTGATTGTCGTTCTTATGAACTGCATCCATTTGACAAATTCAGCCACCACCTACAACAGCTTTACAAGCTTCTTTTTTTTCCTGGAAAAGATTACTGTGTGCTTTCTTCCTTAGAGTGGCCACAAGCTTTTTTCATTCTAATTTCACATCTTCGATCTCTTTAATCTCTAGTTAGGGATCAGTATGGCAATTTGTCTGGATTCGACGAAACCCTTTTATTTCATGGATGTCGATGAACGAATAAAATTCTAATTGTTCGAAGTTTTTATAAAAACGACATATTTGGACCCAAACCCATGTTCAGTTTCATGGATAAGGTTGAACAAATTATTTTTAATTAATAACATCCAAGTCTCATCTTGGATGGGTTTTTCCCTTTTTTATGATAAATATCTTTCTTGAATCCATGTAATTGATAGGGAAAGTTCAATTTAGCCATTAATATATTACACATTTGAGTTCTAAATCTTTTATTTTATCATTTTCCTCCTAATATATTACAAGTTGCTGCCCCATAAGATTATTTTGTTTAGCAGCATGAAATAGCAGTAAACTCCCTCCGCTTTCCTTTTTGTACACGCTAATGAAATGGACCAAAATTTATTATAATTTAATACCAAAATTGTCACCAAGCTTACTAAGAAGCTGTTTGGCGCTATGACCAAACCACCGTATCGCAGAAATTCAATTTTTTATTTATTTTAAATGAATATATTTTTGTGTTTTTAGATCATTTTGATGTGCTGATGTCAAAAATAATTTTTTAAAAATAAAAAAATATCATTTTGATGTATTTCGGCACGAAAAGCACTTTGAAAAGCTACCGCAACCGCCCTCCCAAACAAGCTCTAATTTACTTAAAAACTCTACTCTACTTGATGTTGTTTATTATAAAAAAAAAACTAAATAATAAGTAAAAATAATATAATTTGACTTTACACGACATTCAAGATGATTTATTTTAATATTAAGACAATAATATATTAGATCAATTTATGATTTAACCCTTTAAACCCATGACTTAAATTATGGACTCCACTGAGTTTAATAAAAAAAATTCTACATAATATATGATAAAAAGAATATACACTTACAAAATTTTGTACCAACAAAACACTAAAATATTTGTTTAAGACTATAATAACCTCATAAAAATATATCAAAATAAATTATGAGATCAATTCATAATAATTCAATGTTAAATGATAAAACTAAAAAAAATATCTAAATAGATTCAATAGCATATTTAATAGAAGTTGTTAATTTATGAAGTGCTATAAAGCTTTAGTTATTATATATAATAATGTCCACTTACATGGAAGCTTTTAAAGTAGATCTACGTACTCTTATCTCTATCTTTTCATCTTTTTTTAATGGTTATCCTTTCTTCCATGGAATTTCGCATGAACATGAAGGAATCTGTGCATACAAAAGTAAGGCAGTCTTGAATTAGAAATGTTGATGGAGAATCTGGCATCTTGCTTCATAACGTGGAAAGTGTATCCATTCACAAACTTATCTCATTCAGCGATAAAAACTTGAAACTAGGGTTTGTTTTTCTTGTAATTTCAGGTTCGAATAATGTGATTGTTAATATGATAATCACTAGAAACTTACATGATCATTAATTTCAGGATCTATAGTATTAGTCAAGATACGTATAAGTTAACTGAAGTTCCGGGTTAATAATAATAAAAAAGTGTATCCATTTCTCTAATATGCCTTCCTTGAAGAATGAAGTACTCGTTATCTTTTCTTTCTCCCTTTGAAGTTTCTTGTACTTTCAAGCTTTCATTGACTTGTCAACTCGAGCTACATTCTAGATTAAAAACTGGCTTCTTCTTTGTTCTGTGCTGTGTTTATGAAGTAGCGATTTTCTTGTCATTGTGGGCAAGGAGTTAATCACACATCTTTAAAGCTTTTTTAATTTTGTATTTAATACTTTGACAATGCATCTAGTGTGAAATGGGTTGAGCGATTACCCTTTGATATTGTAATAAGTTTGGTTTTTTTAAAGTGTTTTTCAAATTATTTTTTATATGGAAATAAATATCACATTAATTTTTTTTATGGATGCCAAGAATATATATATTTTTAAATATTTTCAATTAAAAAATATTTTTAAAAACATCTTATACTATAATTAAAATGTGATCAAACAATATACTATATAATATTGGGGTCATAATTAAGGCAACTTGATAACAATTTCTAAAGTTGACCAGTAAATTCAAAAGTGAAAATCAACAGAAATATTGTATCATGCATGATACAGTAGATCCAAAGAGTTTGAGATCTTTTTTGCAAATTTCGAGTTTGAATAATGCTCAACTTGTAAAAATATGAGATAATTAAAAACCCGGGATAGTAAAAAATACCAAAATAGAGATGGGGATTTCGCATAAAAAGAGAGTGAATCGAGTCTTTTCAAGAACTCAAAGAGAACAAGAGAATTGACTTTTGATTTTCAATTTCTTAACATTAAAGTTTTTCATTCACTTCTAAACGGTTTTAATTAAAAATTCAAGCCCTCCAAATTCATTGATCAATCTACCCTCAACAACTCTTTCTATCTGTGTATTTGTCTCGTGCACCATGATACAAAACACGCAATTTAGGTTTTTAGATTTTGTTTTTCTTGATTAAAAATGGAAGTCTTATCGTGCTGAAATACATCAAAATGATATTTTTTTTTTATTTTTTAAAAATTATTTTTGAAATCAGCACATCAAATTGATCTAAAAACACCAAATCACTGATTTTTAAAATAAAAAGAAATATTTTTTTTTCTTCAAATTTCGGCCAAAAACCAGTGGGATTACAATGCCAAATAGACACTTCCTCCAGAATCATAGATCCACTCTACGTGCCCTCAAGAACTCTATTCTACCTGGGTATTTGTGGTCTAAAATAGTCCAGATAACATAAATTCCGCTCCCAAGTTTTTGTTCCTAAATCTGACTCACATGTGAAATCAAGACATGGAAACCATGCCGTCCTCCTTTTCTCCGCCCCCACCTGTTTTCTAGATAAGACATAGAACGTTCCATGATGAGTTTGAATCAAGCCTCTGCCTAGCAAAAAGGAATCCACCCTCCATAACATTGTGTTCAAACCGTTATTAATTTTGTTTTGTTTCGGATGGGGTTTCATTTATTTTAATTAGAACATAATATTTTGATTTCGAAGTGTTTCGGCACACCGTTTCGGAGTTATACTATTTATATATATATAATTAAATCTATTAATTCAATTTTTTTTTCAAATATAAAAATAAAATTACTTAGAATTGTGCAATTTAATATAAAAAAAACACAATAAAATAATTTTTCTGAATAAAATTATAAACAAGTATAATATTATGAGAATGTCATTATCAATCTCGCAGGATTATTAATTGCTCTGAAATTTTAACATAATATATATAAATATATCAAGAGACTCTTCGTAAAATTTCATCTCAATCTACGGTCGAATTAAGAGATATCATGATATTGTAAAATTATTCATTATTTTAAAAAAATATTATTTGACCTAAACGGAACGGTCAGAATGAAACAAGAAAATTCAGCCGATATTTGGCCATAAAATCTGGAATGAACCGGAATTTAAACCGAGATAAAAACAATATCATTTTATTTTTTTCTAACTAGTACAAAATATTTGGACAATTTCAACCAAAAAGAACAAAACTAACAACACTAATACCAAATAAGTTCATGATGACGAAATCAGTGTTAGAGAGAGAGAGAGAGCAAGTCAGGCACATTTAAATCTTGGTTGCGACGGATAACTGCGATGTTTTTCTAAATGTAATTTTGCAATAATTAATTAGAATTTTGTGATGCCTTTTCATTTACTTTTTACGTTGCAGAAACTTCTATTTTTTTTTTATAAAATATATCTTAATTGTTTTCCCATTTAAAAATTATTAAATTAATGTTTTTGTCATATAGTTTTCAATATATAAAATATTATAAAAAATATTATATATTTAATGTGCGGCAACAATAAATTGATTGAAAGCTCAATACGGTTGTTAGGTGTCTTGGAAGTCAATTTAGGTTTAGCCCTACGTCCGGAAGACGTCCATCATAGAAACAAAAGAACTTTGCATACACAAATTAGGCTAGACAAAATAATTTATTTTGTTGGTGTCATAGTTGTAAAATCTGTTTCGGGTACCGTTCCAGTTTTTTGTTTGGAACGGAACGTTCCGGTTTCGGTGTATTCCGGCGTTCCGTTCCGGTTTTGTACTGTTCATATTTATTTAATTATATATATGAAAAAAATAAAATATTAATTTAACAAGTATAATTTAAATTCAATATAAATGAACTTTAAATTATACAATACAAACACAAAGTCAAAAAAACATAATCTCAAAATTAGAAACATCTCTAAAATTCCAAAATATTATGAAAGTAAAATATTCGAAAATAAAAGAAATATAAATCAAACATCTTCTACATCATTAATAAAAGAACCATTTTTTATCTTATTTTAAATAAAGTTCAAGTATTTTATATATAGTTTAATGATACAATTAATTATATAATAAATAGGAGTAAGTTATATAATTAAATAAATGCTTTTGAAAAATCCTCCAACAATAAAATTATTATTTTTAATTATATTTAAATTAAAAAAAATAAATTTAAATATAATTAAAAGACCCACAAATTTGAGATTTGAAATTTAAAAGTATATTTAAAAATTAACCCTCCAAAAAAAATATTATTATTATTATTATTATTATTATTATTAATTTATAACCCCCCTAGAAAGTTAGAAATGTATTTTTATTTAGTTATTTATTATTATTATTATTATTATTATTACCCCTCCCCCGTATAAACCTACTTTATTATTATTATTATTATTATTATTAATTTATATAACCCCCCTAGAAAGTATTATTATTATTATTATTATTATTATTATTATTAATTTATAATTTTATATAACCCCCCGTAGAAACCTACCTTCTTTTTTTTTATTATTATAATAACTAAGTATAAAAGCCCCAACATAACCCTAAAGGCTAAATCTCAATTTTCTTCTCCCAGCCGCCGCCCACCCTTATCTCCTCATCTCTTCTTCTCCATTTATTTTTCTTCCTCCTCATCCTCTTCTCCTTTACTCTCTTCTTCCTCATCTCCTTTACTCTTTTCCTCATCTCCTAATCCTCTTCTCCATTGTTTTTTCTTGGCTCCGTTTTGAAGTTTGAAGGCTACACTGATGTCAGACTTTATCTCTTGATTTTAATTTTTTATTTTTACTAATATATAATTTATGGGTTGAGTTTTTCTTTTTTGTTTTTGATTTTTTTTTTGAACCCGGAACGGAACGCCCGGTACGGAACCGGGGCGTTCCGGCCGGATTTGCCGGATCTGGCCAGGATTTTTACCGTTGAAGTGGAACGGGCCGTTCCGGCCGTAACGGAACGGGATTCACAACTATGGTTGGTGTACTTCTAGAGATTATATTTTTTTCAGATAAAAAAACAAAAATAAAATAAATTTCAGGTTTATATTTTGAAATATGAAGCGTATACAAGCCATTGAATCTCTTGAAAGGGTGTAAGAAAAATAGGTACGCATATTTATTATGCATTAATTTGACGATGACGTGGAACTATAGAGTTAGCAAAATGCAATGAACGATGGTCAACATTTATGGCTAATTGATAGAAGATGCTCTCTATTTCTTATTCTTCCATTTCTTTGAAATATAGAGATGGACTTATCCCTGCCGGACAAAGAAATCTCTTTCTTGACACATTTTTTTATTCTTCTTCTCCAGAAAATAAATAGAAAGAGGGAAAAACCTTGTTATCGATTTTGATGGATTCACGATCTAATATGTTGAGTTTTTTAATAAATAAATGCAAAAATTGACCCGGTATACCATGCAAAAATTCGTTGACTTTTTTTTAAATATTTTTTCAAAACAAAATCATTTTACTTTATTTTTTTAAAAAATAAGTTTAATTTGTATAACCCATAACTTACATTTTATGTCTACTTGTATATCGTGTTTAACCGTACATACATACATACAAGTTCTTGGTCCAAAGTTAGAGTTTTGTTTTAGCTTGACCCAACTAAGTAAGCTTTCATGTCACCTCATACATACATACATACATACATACATACATACATACATACAAGTTCTTGGTCCAAAGTTAGAGTTTTGTTTTAGCTTGACCCAACTAAGTAAGCTTTCATGTCACCTCATACATACATACATACATACATACATACATACATACAAGTTCTTGGTCCAAAGTTAGAGTTTTGTTTTAGCTTGACCCAACTAAGTAAGCTTTCATGTCACCTCATACATACATACATACATACATACATACATACATACATACAAGTTCTTGGTCCAAAGTTAGAGTTTTGTTTTAGCTTGACCCAACTAAGTAAGCTTTCATGTCACCTCATACATACATACATACATACAAGTTCTTGGTCCAAAGTTAGAGTTTTGTTTTAGCTTGACCCAACTAAGTAAGCTTTCATGTCACCTCATACATACATACATACATACATACAAGTTCTTGGTCCAAAGTTAGAGTTTTGTTTTAGCTTGACCCAACTAAGTAAGCTTTCATGTTACCTTATCCATCAATGATTTCCTTCTTCTCTCTATACTAGCAACAACTCTCTCCCTTTGTAATTTTTTCCTCTTTGTTCTATGGTCAACACTGACCACCATCCTTTCAGCCAACATCTCCCACATTAAGTCCGTAAGTTTTTATTTGAGTTTTTTTATGGATTCATTTCCTAATTAAACTTTAGAGTTTTATTTGATTTGAGTACTTTTAAAAAATATTAACATTTAAAATTTATCAAATACCCATTTAAATTTTTTTAGAACTTTTTGTTCTTTTTAAATTATTTTAATATTTATTAACATATATTAATATATTGGATGGGCTCAACCCATCAAACTAGGTCAACCCAATCATGTTGGGCTGGGTGGCCCAATAAGTTTCTTGTTGGGCTTGGCTGAAACAGGTCTAACCCATTAATTTATCCACATAGAACATGGATTAATTCACATTCTACTGTTTACATCAATGTGAATAATGACAACCGAAGAAAAAGGACAAGAAGCTACTTAAAGTGACGATGATTGCTGTGGTGATGAGGAGGTCTAGGTGATGGCTTTTTGGACATGAACCTAACTTTGACTAGCGATCCCATAAGAAATTGAGCTCGTAAAATATTGCTATTCATTTGACTTGATTGAAACTTATTCTTAACTATGGATTTTTTATTTTTTTGTTTATGAACGTATAATGTTAGAATGCAAAGAAGAATACAGTAAAGTTGGGTAATTAAATGACCTTTTTTTCTTCAAAAAATAAATAAATACATCACCACCAAAATTCCTCAACACTTCTCCATTGAATCCATTCTAATTAACCTTAACAGTGTGAGTTTCTTGTTTGGATGACACAAAGAGCTTGCATACACTTTTATTACAGACATTCTCCAATCCTAAAGCATTAACCATGGAAACTTAATTGTCTGCAGGTCTAATACCTTAATTTGGTTAGCTGCTTCCAATTCTTGCAAAGACCACCACATCGAGTTCGATCTACTGGATACATTTTGGAAAAACATTGTTATAGTAAATCATCACCGAGCTCTCAACACGGTGACCTTTCCAGTTTTTGCTTCTTCTTGATGAGATCTGGCCTGGTTAACCTTACATCGATCTATTGTCTTTCTCTTCATATTCAAGCCATATCCTTTTCTGAGAGGGATTCTTCAAATTAGATTTTCTTTAATTCTCACACAATTCTACCGCGAATATAGAAGTGTAATCCTTTTGTAAGAGGGAAGCCGAAAATAATATCAGCGGTTCCTTCTCCATGCACGTAAAAACAAGGTTGCAAATGAGTTTTCATAAGCGCAAGGCAGCTGGCTTTTCATCCATCGAGTTTCAAGCTCGAACGTGTTTATGCTTTATGCGAATGTTTTGTGAATATTTTATGAAATCTATAATACAATAAACATGGTGATTTTCACTATGAAGAAACAAATCAAAATGATATTTATGAGTTTATTCTTCATTATTTGGAAATTTCGTTGAGAAACTTTAATCGAAAATTGTCCTATAGATATTCAGTAATTTAGTTGAAGCATAACCTAGCTTGAATTAAGTCTCGTGGATTTCTTCAAGCCACCGAGTCGAGTGCAACAAGATGCATGTTTGATGGCCCAAATTAAGGCTATGTTGGGCTGACTTTAATCCATTCTGAGATCCCCAAACTCTTACTTGCAAAGTTTCTTCCAAAACTTTATTTTACTTGAACTATATATGATGCCTATTCGTCCCTGTCTGATGGGATTGAAAGATGTTTTCATTGCTGGTAAACAGGCCTGAACCATTGATGGCTGGCTTACGAATTGTGGGTTTGATTTGTTAACATCCAAAATACCTCGTCGACCAGGTGAAGAACCAGTCGATACAGAAAAATAAAATGCAACCTGGTAACTTCATCAGGATCTAGGGTTTGTGTTCTTCGTCACTAGATTTTCTGTTTTTAATAGAGATTCCTTATCGAAAGCAGAGATTGCATATACGCATAGTAAAAAGGTGTAGGATGGCCCAATAATGCAAAGGATTACTGCTAGAGCTTCTTCCCTTAATTAAAAAGAAACGATCAATTCTTGATCTTTCAGGTGTTTCTTTCCTTTCCATTATATATAGTTGGAAATCTGTGCACATATATAGGTGCTAGCTAGTCTCCATCTAAAATAAAAGAAAAAAAATGATCAAAAGTTTGTCATCTCCAAGAACATGCACAAGTGCTTTGTAGTCAGAAATTATGACTGTAAAAGAATTATTTCTCTGTGTGATGTAAATTTCAAATTGGGGGTCCATAAGCTACCAGGCTGGAGGAGGAACGAGACATGCAAATTCTCTCTAGGTCTCTCTCCCTCCCTCTCCCTCTCCCTCTCTCTCTCTCTCTATATATATATATAATATATATATATATATATATATATATATATATATATATAAACGTTGTTTGGAAGTTTGTTTAGGTTCAATGTAACTATCATTGCAATCGTAATCATGATCTATAATTAGTGATTAGTGAGACTCATTTGTGCATGGCCCTTTAATTCGTTTTCACCTTTTCACCTCGAGAAGAAATGAAATTAGTAATCTATCTCATAATATCGGGGCAAGGAATTACAACTTCTGAGCTGATTCCAAGTGCCTAAGGCCCATGTCTAGGAGCATCTCTTGTTCTTTTGTAAGAAGAAACTTTTCAATTGATTGGTGCTTTCCTTTTTGTTATGAATCTTCGAAGGAAGGTTTTAGCCCTAGCCAAGCCCTAGACAGTCTTAGGGTAATCAATTCAAGTCAAGAGCGATGCTATTAAACCACTTTTTTTATACTAAATCTTATTACAAACACATTTAATAGCAATCTGTTTTAGCAATTATTCGAATTTATACATGAAATTCAAACTTGCTTATTTATAGAATGATGCATAAATTTATTTAAAATTAAGTATGAAAAATTGTTTTTATATCATTTTTTATATTTACAGTGAATCTAAACAACTTGTTATGAATTTAATGGGGGCAATTATCAATAATTTCATAGGAAATCCATGATGAACACCAGCTGTCAGCCGCCATGAAAGATAAAGAATAAAAAAAAGGTAGTCCAGCTAGTTTGCTTAGAGAATGATTTCTTCACATTTCTCTGTTGTCAACGTAAGTACATAAAATGATCACAACGTTTCGAATGTGATCTGAAAATCTGGAGTAAAAGTCATCGTATGACATTCCGATAATTTGGTGACATTAATTAATTTGTAGTGTCAACACGACAGGGAAGAAACTCATTAATTACAAGCATATGAGTCACGAAATTACTATTAAGGGTGTTAAAATTAAATTTGAAAAATCAAATTAATCAAACATAAACGAATTAAAGAATTTGAAAACTTGTAATGGGCCTGTTCTACATTAATTCACCTAAATCCAATCAATTTTCTTTTCTTGGAGTGTTTATTTCGTATTCGTTTTTGTTTTTAAAACTTATTTTAAACATTACATTTGCTGTGAATTAAGATGTCGAAATTGAATTCGAAAAAACACATACGTACGTACAAACAGATTCAGGTTTTAAATAGTAAATGCAACATGTGAATCGAATATGCAATTTCTCAAGTTGAAATTTCTAAACACAACTACAAATTTTGAGGTTAGCATGGATTGGTATCGAAGGGTACTCATGATGGCTCAAGCAACCGACCAATGAGCTGGCACCCATAGATTTCTATCGAGAGATGGAGCCCGCAACTCTCATGAATTATCACCATATCAAACCCATTATCCAGGTGAGCATGCATGAGAGGTCACAAGTGACGTGGAAAATTCCATGCATGGGTCCCACTGCCTCTAAAGCAAAGAAAGTCTCAGCAGTCAGCACCAAACCCTAGCTAACCATCGTCCTCATCAGACGAAGGAGAGGGAAGGGATGAAAAAGAGGGCAAGAGCTATGACCTAATACTATTTCCCTTGAAAGAAACTACACGTCGTTCATTGCCCCCACATATGTCAGCATCTATCACCCTCACAAACAATAGCCTAAGAGGTTATTTCTTGCAGAAAATAATAATCCAAAATCCGAAACCACTCTAATTTGAGAAAGTGGTTTGGCTTGCGCCGTTGTTTGTCGCACAGTTTGCAAGTAATTGTTTCATAGATTAGCAGTGCCAAGCAAGAGAGGGAATTGTACATTGATTGATGAGTGCAAGGACTCCATCAATGGCCGTGGATGCTGACACGTGTATGGATGACAATGAGAGATGAGGTGCTCTTCCAAATGCATGATGACAAGTTTCTTTATGTCGAATCAGAAAAACATTGTCTCATACTAGTAAACGTTAAGCAGGTAAACAAGACCTTCATCGGCATTTTTGCATGAATTTCAATTTGCATGCATAAGCTAGCGAGCAGAGACCCATCTGAGGGGACAAACAGCAAACGAATAGATTTGATGGCCGACTTGAGATCATGTGATGTTCGTGAAAACGAAAACAAAAAAGAAGAAGAATTTTTTGGGCTTCATATTTATTATAAACTAACATTTATATAATAGCAAAAGAAGAAGAAGAAATTAATCATATATGAGAGTAATACCTGTTTGAAAATATGGTTGCAGTTGCTTTTCGTTCAAAAATGTATCAAAATGATATTTTATTTATTTTTTAAAAGTCATTTTTGACACTAGCATATTAAAATAATCTAAAAATATAATTATTTTTTTTAATTTAAAGTGAAAAATAAAAATAATTTTTTTTCAAATTTTCTCGAAATCGCTTTTGAAACGTTGTGCCAAACACCCTTACATCCTTCAAAGCAAAGATTCTAATTCTCTTATTAGTCATGACAGGAATAATTGTGTGTGTCAAATTCTAGTTAATTATTGTACTCAAACAATTAATTAAGTGGTTAAATGGTTTTAAAAAGCTGGATACTAACTAAGCAACACAAAATCATTTAATTATCCTGAATGGGTGGCTCGAAGACAGAAGGGAGAGCTAAAGTTGTAGTGTTGCGTGGGCATGTAATTCGTTTGAATCTTTTTCCAGTGAAAACAATAGAACTCAGTCGTTGGCTAACATAATTTTCATAAATTCAAAGAGGCTTATATCAGACAGAGGATCTTCGAAACAACATAGTAATAATGAAAGATGTCAATTTCAAGAGTGAAATTGTCATTCAAAATAGACTAAAGACACAGTGAATTGAAGTTAAGTAGATGTATTTATGAGCTAAGTAGACATGGTAAAGTCTAAGAGAATGCTCAGATACACCAAACATTAACTAGTGAATTGAAGTTAAATTTTATAAGAAGATTCTATATGTCTAGTTCTAGTACTATAGAGAGCCAAGTTGCTATAATTAGTTGGGGTTGGGAAGGTCCTCAAATTAAACTTAAAAGATGTTGTTTTTGTAGTTTTCATTATTTCCATAGTTATCACCACCACCACAATTCTTGCATTAATTGATGCGATATTCAGTCGGTGGTTAGATACTAAGTCCTCCGCGACAAGTTTTATCGATGGAGTCACCAACAAATATTTTTTGTCAGAAAAACTTTCCTTGGTGATTCATATTTTGTTTGCAATT
Source organism: Salix arbutifolia (assembly GCA_025169955.1). Classification (NCBI taxonomy): domain Eukaryota; kingdom Viridiplantae; phylum Streptophyta; class Magnoliopsida; order Malpighiales; family Salicaceae; genus Salix; species Salix arbutifolia. The sequence continues at coordinate 1,863,475 of CM045914.1, forward strand.
TCAAAGGTGAAAAAATAATTGATGAATTTACTTAGGTGATAAGGGTGCTAAACAAAAAACTTTACCTGCTTCATTTTGTCAGTGTATTCCTCGATGAATCTGACATATCACTGATAAAAAAAATCATATGTAATTCCATTGATAATTTTTTTAATATTATTGAAAAAAATTCAATTTGCGATGATTAAACAATAATAGTGGCAACAAAGAGGGAGGAAACGGGGCTTTGTTAGGACCGTGGGGCTAGTAAGAGGGAGAACATGTATTACTCATCTATGATTTCAACTTCATATTAATTCATTGGAGTTTAACCGTCTTGACACTAAGTCATTCTATCTCAACTGTTAGAGAATAATATAAATCATATTTTGGGGTTTTATCTAACAGCTTAAACTTTTAGGTGAGATGGTTCCTTAACATAGTATCAGAGTCTTGTTGACCCAGCAGTCACGAGTTCGAATCTCACCATTCCCATTCTATTTGATAAATATCAAGCACAAGATAATGTGGACCTGTGCAAGTTTCAAGCCCAAAGGACTTTCACTTGAGGGTGTGTATTAGAGAATAATATAAATCATATTGTGGGGTCTCATCTAACAGCTTAAATTTTTAGGTGAGATTGTTCCTTAACATCAACAACCAGATGAGTCATTCGAGTTTCAATCTTTTGGTTTAAAATCACCTCGAACTCTAGAGTTCAAATGCCCAGACTCAATTATGAACATATTAAATATGAATCTTACAATGTGCTTCATATGCGAAATGAACAAAATTGATCCAGTTGGTATTATACATGGCAATGAAATCTAGTTTTTTTTAATTAAATCTATTTTTTTAAAATAATAAAACCATAAATTTTCTAGTTTTGGTTCCCCACAATAGATTATATTTGTCGTATAAAATGATCAGACATCACGTGTTGAAAATAAAATAATATTAATCAGTGTGGAACACTATTTGCATTTCACAATGATCTCTTGAATGATGATTTAGCTATGCCCCATGTTTATTTTTTTTATTTTTATATAAATATAATTGTAATTGCATGTAACTAGAAATAGTGTTATTATTATATACGTTCAATTAGTTTACTAAAAAAAGTGCATCATTATTTAGAATTACAGATGATAATGATCACTATGATTACTACTTAAAGCCTACGAAAAGTCTACAACTCAAGATCATGATAGAAATTATAATTAAAAAAAGTGCATCAATTTTTTTATGCAACTCAATCCAAATGAAATCTTAAATCCAATCTGTGGATGTGTGAGAGTCTTCAGAACACTATTCACTAAAACTTCGATAAGTGTGAATAGCCTTTAAACATGTAATTTCAACGGTTGAAAGTGAAAGTAGATTTCAAATAATCCAAGCTAAAGTAATTGCAATATTTGTAAGCAATCCAAATTAATATCATTTTATTCTCCAATTATTTTTTGTCTTCTGACATCTTTTATGGTACCGACCATGTACTACTTGCTGGTCACATTCCCTTGCTTCAAGGTAACATGAGCCAACCTTGGACACATTGACAATCCAAAGATAATTATTATGCCTTAGACAATAGGGCAGGCTATGTCAAACATTGTATGCACAACACTAGAATTAACCTCGAGAAGAAATTCAATATTTTTCCTTTTTAAAAAAAAGAAGAAATTGATTAGACGGGCATCAACTTTTTGCTACAAGATTCAAGAAATAATGAATCAAAGATGTATCAAATGTGGGGTTGGTAGGTTAGAATTGTGAGAGATAGATAGATTTGATTAAGGTTTTAGATTACAATGATTTTGCCAGGGTGTTAGGATTGATATGGAAAAGTGTGTCTTTTTTAATTATTTTAAGTTCAGGTTTCTTATAAAATACTTTACATGCTTATGGTAATTAAGAATTACATGTCTTTTTTTTTCTTCATTATAGTGTGGAGCGTAATAGTGTGAATAATTTTTTGCCACTCAGTGCGTTGAAATTTAATCCTAGGACTTGTGAGTATTTTTGACTTTTTCATGAGACTAGTTGATATTCTCTGATTATTTATTTGGGGTATTTGTGTTTTTTCTGAGTATTTTTACATAGTAAAAATATGATTTTATCCTTATCAGGAGACAGCAATAATTGCCTACTCAAGAGTATTTTTTATTTTTTATACTTTTATGATAAAAAATAACCATATTATCTTCAAATAAAACAAAAACAAGAGTTACCGGCGGAGTAATTCAGGTAATATAGTATACAAAGACTTTTCAGGGTTTGGTTCAATTAATGGAACTAAATACAAATGTTTTTGGATTTCTTTTACTGTCCAATGAGAAGAAGAAGGCAATGCTTAAAAACTCACATGAGCCACTAAGATCTTGAGAAAGACAAAGAGATTGAGGGAATATATTAGCATAGATTACGAGACCCCACGAAAATTTGTGCTTTCACATGATGAAATGACTTCACAGGAAGGAGTCTTTGTCACCTAATTCCTTTTTTTTTTTTTAATCTTCCAAATCAATCCTTTGTTTTCCTACATGAAATGGGTGTAAAGCTCTCATTTTTCTCAACAAAGCATGGGCGGCAATTGGCAAGACAGCAAATTAGTAATGCATGGTGATTAGTGAGTAAATCATAATTATTGTTAGTATTATGTTATTTATCCAAAGTCTCCAAGGGATGGGGCATGGTAATAAACGGTTTGAGATCTATCTTGCAGGTCTCATGTTCGAGTCAGGATCTGTTCATCTTGTAAGAGTCTGAAATAGTTGGAGTTTTACTCGTTTAACCTGGACTCGCAAAGAGTATCTAAAGAAAGGATGATGTTTCGTCGAATCCAATTTTTTTTATCCAAATATATTTTAAAAGTGTATTTCACTTGTAATTATATTATATAAAATAAAAACCTAAAAACAGATAATACCATAATATATTAACCTTTTCATATTCCGCGTGCAGCCTTGTCTTAAACAGTGAAAAAAATTGGCATTTTCATTCGTATTTTTTTTTTTGAATTTTGGGTCTTGTCTAGTAGAAAAATTGACATTGCAGAGGAAAAAAACACATTTTTGAAAGGTACAATTGATGATTTTAGTCATTACCTGGAAGTTAGGTTCTCTGCCTTTGATAAAAAAAAATGGATGACCATCCATGAATCCTGCAGAGACATTCTTTAGAAGCGTCAAAAAAATCATGGGTCTTGAAGACTTTAATAGAATTGGAAAACGAGCTTTGAAAAAGGAGAAAGCCTTCCCATTTAATGTTTATCTAGTTAAATTTGTAATTTTAGTTTATCTTTTCATATATATATATATATATATATTTAATTAGATATTCGTTCAATTTGATTGCATTACGATTCAATTTCTAGACTCCTGTATTTGTGCCCGCAAATATTTCTCACACAAAACAAATTAAAAAATATTTTTTAGAACCAAGATCTTGTAACCCCTTGAAATTCTATTCCACACGTATGTATGTGTGTGTGTGCATCTATATATATATATATGCATGCATGCTTATTTACATGAATATTCAAATATAAATCTTGAGATGTCGTGGATAATCCACGATTGTTGCTTGGCTAGATTAATTTGTGAAAAAAGATTAGAAATCATAAATTAAAATGAAGATGGCGAGTGTCGTTGAATTTATCCAGCATGCACGTGCCGAATCTGCGATCATGATATCTTTTTTCTCACTTGGCATCACTGGTCACATTCGTTGTCTTTTCATCTCTAACCCACCACATACAGCACAATTTCGACTCTTTCGAGAGTGGTATTAACTACCTGGTTGACATGTTCAGAGAGAATTTACGACTCTCTTTGCTAATATTGCCAACCAAAAAGAAAAAAAATAAACATATATATATATATATATATATATATATATATATATATATATAATGGAGAGTAGGAGAGAACAGATGAATAATTGAAAATCCAAAATTTTAATTCTTATAAAGAGTGTTCCCTTGATGACATCCTATGAACTGTCATGTCACCCTCTTGTACATAATTCCTATTTTCAGAATTATTTTTATACCTAGATTATAAAAATTGTCGAGCTAAACTGGCTTGGCATAATCTACCTTGACATTATATATAGTTGATTTTGCAAATTTAGAAGTAATAAAAATATTCTCATATGTATATCTTACTTCCAACATTGTGTGAAATTAGAAAAAATAAAAAAATGAATAAGAAGTCGTCACCTTGGTTTATGATATCTAAGAATCTTAACTGGATTTTAGAAATTTTTAGATAATGAGTTGGTTATACTAAAAGGAAAACACATTCTTTAGAGTATCCTATATAAAATAAACTACTTCTATGTTATAAACTAATGATGATCTACCTATTAAGCCTTTCTAATTGTTTGTCTAAACTCACAAGAGTTTAACAAGTAATTTGGGAACAAGGTCTAGTTTTAAAGCTCGATATTCACTTCTAAAATACGAGTGTTGGACTCGAGGGGATGATGCATATTGGATTGGATTGGATTTCTGAGCCTATTTTCTCTATTACGTTATAGGCTACGCTTGTAGATCATCACTCACTCTTAATAAACTTTTTGAGATCATGTAGACGTAGTAACAATCGACTTGTGATATGTACAAAACCAAAAAACTAAACAATATATATTCTCAAAATTGTCAATTCATGTTCAAACCATGTTTATCAAGTTATCATATTAATTATTTTGCAATTCTCCATGTGCAATAGTTAAGGAACTCGTCCCAAGAAGCGTGACGTGATGATAAAAAACTTGAGATCTGCACAGCAACTCTCGAGTTCGAGTCATGACGTGCACCTCTTGTAAGAATCTGGAATAACCAAAGTTTTACTCGCTCACTTAGACTCACAAAGTGCGTTTTTCGATGGTGGGGTTTCCTCGAATCCAAAAAAAAGAGTTAAGGAACTCTATGTAAATTACCATGTGCATTAATAGTAATCCAAGAGCATATATCAATTATATAAAACTCACACCAAAGTATATAAGGAATTAAACCATTCAGAATCAAAACAAATTAACATATTGGGTTTAAGGATAAGAAATTTGATCAAAATAAATTAACATATAAGGAAGGTAGATGAACAATGTTTTGGGGTTTTTTATATATTTTCTTTGTGAGGAAGAGGAACAATGTGGAAGGCATAATGTAAGGTGATTTTTGAAAGATAATTTTTAGTCTTTCTCTATCTCTCTCGCCTCTCTTTTCTTCAATGTGCTAGAACCACTATTTATAATAACATGTTTAGAATTCAAAATCTTGCACAAAACCTAAATACTCTAAAGAATTAGCTAAATCCAAAAGTTGGTTTTATCAAGAAAAACAAACATGCATTGCTGCTTCTAATTTTCCACACACTTACAAATCAAACCCTTTAGCAAAAATGAATCTCTACCCTTTTTTATTTCTAATTTTAACCCCACAAATGAAATTAAATAAAAAAACAAACGTTCAAGATTAGATTATGACATTTGACAACAATAAATATACATTTAATTAAGATATATTGCATTTACAAAGAAAAAGCAAACTCGTCTCAAGATATACATAGTTGTTGACTACTTGAATCAACAAAGTTTACGATATGGGAATATAGCATTACCTTGGGACTTTTAAATTGGATTCTTACATAGCTATGAGCAAGAACCCATATATTCTGGAACAGATTAGACGTATGTATCTTGAATAGTTGCTCTTTTCCAAACTACATTGGACAACTGCTGAAAAAAACTATATTATGAAATTTCTAGGGTCATTTATTGACTTAATTGCTCTATAGAATGCGTGTTTGTCGATGATAATATATATTAATTAGCATAGACCCTATAGAAAATACAAAAAAAATCAATGAAATGTTAATTGTTAGGTAAGTTAGTGTGTCTAAGCATGTTAATGTATGGTCTAATTAATTAGAGGGTGAGCTGTGATTCGTAGGGGTCATTTCCTTAGATTTCAAGATTTCAAAAGGGGACAAACCCTAAAATAGACCAGCTCAGATCTTAGGAACACAATTCACCCTCCATCAACAACAACAAAATCTAAATCCTTGAAAACAATTTGGTCTCATTCACAGCTTCAATGGATACTGACAAAGTTGCCAGTATCCCTATCGATCGCCATTTGGTCAAACCAAATCCTTCTCAATTCTTCAAAGTTCAAACCCACACACACACACACACACACACACACACACACACACATGTATGTATGTGTGCATGTGTATATATATGTATGCATGCATGCATGGAGACAACCTGATGGTAAGCCACTGTGCTTTCTATGAACACCAACTCCCTGAGGAAGGCGGCAACCACTGCATTTAAACTATAAACCTCACTAAAATCCTCAAAAGTTACTTGAGTTAGCTGATGCAGTTAATTTAATGTTGACTTGGTTTAATAACTTATTTGGGAAGGTTTTGACTTGGATTTGGAAAATCGTCTCCATTAGTGGCTTAGCTTGTTGCATCCTACTCTTTTTTTTTACTGTAAGGATCAATTAATCTTGGAAGTAGTCTTAAGATTGATTGGCCTAAACCCTAATACCTAATGCCTAATGTAATCGACCTAGCTAGTCTCCATTATGGTCACTTTAATAATACTAGAAAGCAAAGGGCTTTACCTACTCGATTTATAGGATCCTCGGACCGGTCAGCCAATCCCTTTTAGACACTTCATCTTGTTTTCCCTTATTTTAATTTTTGGTGGTGATCGAGTGTTGATTGTTTTCTCTTTTATTCATTGTATGTGTGTTTTGTTGACAGGCAACGATGAGTTGCTGATGATATAATTATAAAAATATTAGGGAGCTGAGTGTGTATTTTTGTAGACACGCAGGAGTCTCCATTTTTTAGAGCATGAACCTTCGAGAAATCAGAAAAATTAGGTTAACCAAGCAGAATGAAGATTGTCAAAGCTATTCTATTTCCAAGTTTGATTTTGTAGGATGGAGGTATAAAATATTGGATATATGATGGCAGATAAAACATTGGATTTTGTGCTCCAAAGTTTATTGAGTTTTATAATAAAGAATAACGAAAATTAGGCAGAAAGTTCTGTCGTAACTCATGACAATGCATGCATCAGGACATTGGAGGGTCTAGAATCTAGCAATTTCAAAAATGAATTCTTCCCGTTTACAGGATCCAATGGATTGTGCATGCCGATTCTGACAGACCAATTTTAAACCAGAAGGGGAAAAAACCCAAAATTTTATACCTGCTATCTTAGCAGTCTATGATATTTCTTGGCACTTTCTCAAGTGCTTTTAGGTTTTCCACTCGCACTAGTTTCGAGATGATTCCTATAAGCAACCACCTATGTAATGGGTAATGCAATACATTTTTGCCAACCCCCTGTAAAGGTCATTAAATATTTCAAATTTTTGATCTACTTAACATTATAGCCAACAAACAACATAAAATCCATATACAGCATGAGAATAATGAAGTTACCATTATGAAATCTTCTTATAAACACGTAGTGATCATGAGTGGTTTTACCACAACCATGTTCTACCATGAAAGAATCAAGTCGCTCCATATAGATATCATTATCTTAGTCATTATAGATAAAATTACTTTTCACATCAAGTTGTTTAACTTCAAGGTTCAAACTAGTAATTAAATCGAGCACTACTCGGATTAAAGACATCTTTGACATCGATTGAAAAGTATTACAAATAAAACTAGTGTGAAGGGGTGTGTATTATTTTCATAATGATTATTATTTTTTGATTTAGATTAAGGGTTACTTTAGTATTTTATAAAATATATAAAGAAACAAATGCACAATGAAATGATATAATGCCCTTAAAAATAAGTCTAAAAGTGCACCTTTTAGGCAATGTATGTTTTGCCTTCTGGTGTCCAATTCCATCGTGTTACCTTTTTTATTGGTGCGACATGTGTCACCGATGATGATACAGTCTGACATCAATACGCTTTTTTTTCATATTCTCTCCACTTCCTTGAACATTTAATCTGTATTTTAATTATGATTCTCATTCTTTCAATAACTATTTTCTTAAAAAATTCTTTTTTACAATTGGAATTATTTTTCCAATCCTTCAATATTAAATTGAGCTTCATGGTTTTTTCAAATTAGTAGTTACAGGTCTACTGACTTGGATTATGAATTTGAAAAGTTAATATGATTTTTTTTAAAAAAAAGGTTTATAATTCTTTTTATTTTGTTATCGTGTTATTCAAATCATGTGATCTAGACTGTTAGTTTGACATGATTTCCCGAGTTGACTCAACCCTAATTAGTGTGATCAAGTTTATCATAGCTGATTTTTATGTTCCTTTTTCAATGATATTTCAAAACCCAAATATTATTTTTACACAAAAAATAGTCCGGCCTTACAACAAAACACAGAAACAAGGCTAGTTGTGTATCTGAGTTGATAATCATGTATAACCAATATGAGTAATTAACAAGTACGCAGTCAAATGGTATATATATATATATATATATGGGTGTGAATGAACTCTCTGCAATTCAAGTTTGGTTTCCACCGTTCTTCTCAAGTAAAATTAGCAGAAAGAAGGAAAAAACACGATATATAGTGTGAAAGCAGAAGGTACGGATTGGGTAGCAGCAATAGGCAACAATGACATTTCTCATATGAAGACAATTGCCCTAAACCTGTTGGATTGCCGATGCATGAACCACTCAATAAAACATTTTGGGTTTTGATTATATATTAAGTAGACTGGGACAGTTTCTTTTCTTGACAAAATGTTTATTGATTTTTTCTGTCTGGTCTACCAGCTGTCCGATCATTCTCATAAGATTCATAAATACTCCAATCTCTTTTTTTTTCCTTTCACACAGTCTAATATACTCAAGAAATAAATAAAGACAAGCAAGTGATTTATTATCATGCCTCTAAGGAGCATGATGTGATGACAAAAAGCTTGCGATCTATACAGCAGGTCTCGAGTTCAAGCCAGAACATGCACTCCTTGTAAGATTCTAAAACAGTTGGGATATTACTCGTTTAATTATACCTACAAAATATGTTTTTCAGGTGATGGAGTTTCCTCGTATAAAACAACAGCAACATGTATGAAGAAAAACCAGTAGCAGCCAACAAAATGTTCCAGCCGACTGATAAACCTTAATTAATTATCGAAATTCTGAATGGGATTTAATATATATTTGCATATGGATATAGCAAAGCATCACAGTTCTGTGTATCAAATCACATTGAATGATCATTGATTGCTCACGCAAAAGCAAGAGATTAGCAGTGAAGCATCTGTTTTATTATGTCCTACACCTTTTTTTTCTTTTTTTTCCCTTTTTTTGTGATGGAATGTCTGCATACTTTACTACTATTAGTGACCGATGGATTTAAATGAAAGGATTAGCAAAGTGCCAAGAGCATAACCCTATAAAATAACTGAGTACTCTCTCCTTGCTGTAGAACTAGCCAGGACCACTGAAAAGTTGTCAATAGTGTGATAGCTGAAGAACACCGGGAAGCAACTTGGATGATTGACTGATTAGTGGGCACGAGATATTTGGAAGAGGATGGCTTTTATATATATATATATATATATATATATATATATATATACTGCTCAAAAATTACTTAAATAATTGATTCCAAAGGAAGTTGAACGAAAACAAAAGTAGAAATTGAAGAGATAAAGTATTGGTTTGTACTTTCTGTCTGTTGCTGTGGACTTAAATCAATATTATCGTATCTCTTGCACGTTGTTTTCTTTTTTAAGATAAGAAAAAAAAATCCAAACCAATAAAAAACTTACCACCCAATTAATAATAGTAAAGTGAGAATCTAGTTACAAATTTTAAAAATATTATATTTTAAAAATATGTAAAAAAGAAAAGAAAATGCAAAGGTGTATTGTAATAGAAAAAAAGGAAAAGAAAATCTAAACTAACACTCCCATATTTTTTATATAAATAAAAATAACATCAATTTTATTTTTTGTAAATCTAATTTATATAAAAAACAAAATTAACCACAAAAGATTTTTGATATTCTAAAGGGAAAAAATGTTAGGTGAAGAGTGCGGGTCTCGGTTTTCTAGCGTGTCTGGACATTAAAAAACACTTAGGAGTGAGGTCCTATGTAGGCGTGCACGTTTCGGCTATATTAAATTTATTTTTGTAATGGAAACTACTTATTTTCTTGAAAAAAATTTAAGACAGACACCGTGTCGTTTACCTATCCAGAACATAACCAAGATTTAAAATTAAAAATGACCAATCTTCAATCATTTTCTTCCAAGTATATACACTCCATCATTTAAAATGAAGGTGAAATCTCAACAGCTTTAAAGAAATATTGCCACTACAAAGTTGGTAGTGAAAATGAGATCCATTTCTATAATGATTCTTGGGCAGATCATGGCCCTCTGAAGATTCAATTTTCCTAGTTGTATGCTCTTTCTATAGATCCCTATGAACAAATTTTAGAAATTAATTTTTTCTTTAATGATTTACTCTTTTTATATATTCCTTCCTTACATTGACTTTTATATATTATGATTAAAAATTATTATTTTTTATCAGATTTTAAGCAAATCATCCATGCTATATGAATTAATTCACATAAAATAAATTATATTTCATATAAATTTATATTTAAATCCTGTATAAATCTATCTGAAACTGAGATACAATAATAGATTCTTCCAATTTTCAGGATCTCAAGATTGCCTCGCTCATTTTCACTCCTCTTCGTAACCTAAATACAGCAAGCATGATGGAAAATTTTCTGTTTCTCAGTAAACAAACAAATTTACCATAAATAAGTGTAGTATTTACAGAGGGGCTCACATTCCTTCGGATCTGTAGAAACAGAAGCTGCGTTTTGCAGAAACTCTTGGGAAAGCAATCGATACAAAATAAAATAAAATAGGAACATTGCCCTGCAAGAAATTATAAAATAAATTATATTTAATGTGATGAATTGCTTGTTTGATTCCTCCTCACATGGATTCCTCACGTACAAATAATCAGACAAATCAAAGCCATGTAACTTTCAGCTATGCTCGCTGTAAGAATCTTTGCTTTGTCAGCCCTTTTTATTTTCACGTATCTCAATGAGCTCGTACATCCGACACTTACCAAAATGACGATCTTTCTGTTTCAGTTCACAAATTTCGGTGGTTCACGGTGGCGCGTGTCACTCGCTCTCCGTATATCATATCAAGATGCAGTACGTACTTTCAGCAGTGTAAAGTGAAATGGTGGTCAGCAGGCAGTGTCTGCATAAAATTCAAGGATATAATTTATTACAGCAAATTAATTCGTCGCCACCTCCGGTATTTGGCTAGCAGTCAGTGTCTTAAACCTTTTTAGCATTTTAAATTTTATTTTATTTTTCTCTTTTTCCCCAATATTTTCTAGATTTGTAGCCCTTAAAATACCATGTCCACGAAGCCCAAGTCAAGTCAAACATGTTCAGCTGGATACAAAAAATAAAAGACAAAATAAGAAATTGGCTATTGTAGGCTACATGAACAATACTTATGTCAGTTCTGCCCTAATTCAGATACTTCTGCTAAATCATTTTCACTCCATTAATAAAACAGTTTTTTTTTGTTTGATAGAATTGACAATTGTGTCGTAAGTGCCACAGGTGTCTACATATACATACATACATATACATATATATATATATATATATATATATATATATATGATTCTTAAGAACTTGTTTACCGTCAACCAGGTAGGAGGTAAATATATGTGGCCAAGGATTCAAGCTTCAAGTTTCAGTGGCTGCTGTTATTTTTCTTATCCAACAGGATGAAATCTCAATCACAAACCATGAAAGAAAGGAGAACAATTTGAAAACTTGTCATGATGATTAAAGATTTAATTCTTATAATTTATATATTAGGATTCAAATTCCAAAATAAGTTGCAAGAATTTCTTCATGATAGTCCCTCAATTGCAAGGGATATCATGTAGACAGCAGCAAAAAGAAAGATAGGGTTTGACATCATAGAGTTAGCACACCAGTAACTTTGGTTTTTAGTTTTATTTACGAGAATAAAATCCGATGTATTATGAGTTTGTAAGAGGTTATAAATTTTTAAATAATCTAAAAAATACCTAACAAGGAAGAACAAAAACCCTAGACAGAAAGGAAAAATAAAAAGAAATTCAAAACTAACATAAAATCCTGGAAAATCAAAGAAAAATAATAAAATTAGCTCGAACAACATCTAATTTAAAACAAATCTAATTTAAAATCTCCTAAGGAGGGTATGATGAAAGTGTGTTGACCCCAACATAGAATTGAACTTTGAAAATCACCTGTAATTTTAAACTCAATCTAAAGATCAAATTAAAAATTATAATTTTTTAATGTCAAGTTGTTAGTTTGACGACGAGATCTTGTTATGTCCATGGATATCTATGTAATTGGACGTGAATTATGAATTTTTAATTACTCAAAATCTTTTTTTAGGTCACAACATGATCAATGGATGTGAATTATGATTTTTTAAAAGTTAGAATAACATTTTAAAAAAATCACAAGTATTTTTGTTTATTGTCAACAAGTTGATTGTAATTTATTTTTCTACTTAACAAAAAATTTAGGAATAAATCAAAATGATAGTAATTATTTCATTTAAAAACCTATGAACATATATAAACCTCTGTCATCTTCTAAAGTACTCTCCTCTCATTTTTTCAACAAAAACTCGATACCATTTTCACGTGCAATATGCTGTAGATAGTTTGTTTCATAACAAGGCCTTTAAAAGCTCATCTTCTCCATCCATACAAGACCCAGAAAGCAGAAAGCCTCTCTTCTTTTTGGGTGGTTTCTGTGCTGCTACTCTCCTCTCTTTGTGTTGCGTTCGAGAGGGAAAAAAAAGGAAGAAATACACCGAGTTTCTGAAAAGAGATCGAAAAGAGATGGCACTGGAGGCTGCGGTCTTTCAGCAAGATTGGTTTGGCCACAACAGCAAAGAACTCTACAATTTGGCAGGTGGGAATTGGAGCTATGACTTTGGCCTGGACCAAAACGAAGAAGATCAAGACAAAAGCTGCTCTTCTTATTTTCTCGAGAACCAAACAGAAACATTTCTTCATGGGGATTGGAACCCTTTGTCACCACCTGTTTCCATGGCGCCTCCCTTCAATGATCTGCTCCTGACTTGTAGCAACATTCCATCCTTATCAGATGCTAGCATTGATGCAGCGAATGGACTGATGAGCACCACTCCAACCAGTGATCATCGCCACCACTTAGGCGAATCATCAGAAATGGCTGCTCCTCGTGTTAAGAGAAGAAGGTCGAGGAGTAAAAAGAACAGAGAAGAGATTGAAAATCAAAGAATGACTCACATTGCTGTAGAGAGAAACCGAAGAAAGCAAATGAATGAGTATCTTTCAGTTCTGAGATCTTTAATGCCCGAGTCCTACGTTCAAAGGGTATCCCTCTCATTTGATCTTTCGATTTCATTTCTCGATAACTTCTTCTGTTACCTGCAAAGTTTCTTTCTCTCTTAATTAAGCAGTAAATTTCTGTAGGGTGATCAAGCTTCAATTATTGGAGGCGCTATTAATTTTGTCAAGGAGCTTGAACAAAAGCTACAAGTTCTCGGTGCCTGTAAAGAAATGAAAGAAAAATCAAATGGTGATGGCCAGCAACCTGTTTCGTCGCTGCCTTTCTCTAAATTCTTTATATTTCCACAGTACTCAACAAGCTCAATTCAATATTGCGAAAGCTCGGCTGGCAAGGATGAAAAACTGATGAAGTCTCAATCTGCTGCTATAGCTGACATAGAAGTGACCATGGTGGAGAGCCATGCCAACCTCAAAATAAGATCGAAAAGGCGGCCGAAACAGCTCTTGAAGGTTGTTTCTGCGCTGCATAGTATGCGGCTCACTGTTCTTCACCTAAATGTCTCAACAGCTGATCAAATCGTGCTTTATTGTCTAAGTCTCAAGGTAAATATATCAGAGCTAGCAAGTTTATCAAGCAATCAAGTTAACACAAATCCTTTTTATTCAAGGGGAAAAAACACCTAATCTGACTATTATTGCAGGTAGAAGACGATTGTAAGCTGAGTTCAGTGGATGAGATTGCTACAGCTGTGAATCAGATGCTAGGTAGGATTCAAGAAGAGTCTGTGCTGAACTGTTAGAAAGTTTACTGTTAATTTTCCTCTGTGATTGGCCCTCCTTTTGCCCTTGACATACCATATGTGGGCAATTTCTGCATTTTTTTGGCAGTCTCTGAAAGGCTTATTGCAACTAATATCTTTGCTATTTTATCCTTAGTGTAGCTTTCTCTGGATGGTCTAATTTGGATGTTTCTGTTCCTCTTTTTGTAACTTTTTTTTACCCTTTCTTTTTGTAGTATTTTTAGAGCATCTTGTGTATGAGCCATACATGAATGCTTGGTCAATTCAAACCTTCTTTACTGTCTTGCCCATGCATATTTTTTTGCTCTACTGTGTCAACCTATATATATATATATATATATATATATATATGATCAAATTATTATTATTATTATTAAAAAAAGGGATCACATTATATAGCTCTACCACCAGTAGCCAGCTAGTACTACAGCAAAAATAATCCAGATGGGTAGATAGATAATGCACGTCCATTATCACTCAGAAGGTCAGAAGGAAGCATACTCTCAGTAGCAAAGATTTTGAACTCAGAAAATCTTCATCAAAGTGAAATACCAGAGAAGAAGGCTTCCATGATTGAACAGTTTTAGAAGAACTAACCTTTCCCTGCGTCTCTGGATTTCTTTTAACGCATCATGCACATTGATAGATTCATGTACCCTTATAATAATCCACTTGACCACCTTCTGTAGGACTAGAATAGGGTTTGATGATCTTATGTTTGTGGCATCAAATCAAAATCATTTGAGCATTGGAGATCATAATTATAGCCTCATCAAACTGTACGATGTTCGCGGTCGAATCCCTAGGCAAAAAGTTGATATGGTGGTAGGGTTGAGTGTCTTTTAAGAGAAAACAGATTCAAAGAGAATAAAGTTCATGACAGTGAATTGATAAAGGGGACAGCTGATAATTAAGCATTGTTCGGCAAATCTTAACACGTAGACCATGAATTGGCATGTTTCAAATTTCACTCGACAAAAACATAATAATAATGTCTCAACGGGACCAGGGTTAAAACAACAGTCTCTTCGTTCATAACAGTAGTGTCTCTATTTCTGTTTTCCTATTATTTTTGGTTGGTGAACCTATTTTTAGTTTCAAGTATATATTAGATCTTGCTCAATAATTGAGCTTAATTAATCACCCAATGGCTTTTTGATCATCTGCAAGCCTTGCAGGGCTACATACTATAATTTAAAATAAAAAATAAAAATAAAAATTTTCAAAACACTTTTCAAACACGTTCCCACGCACGCCATATAGCTTCAGGCCATCTTACTTGTAGCCTCTTGCAATTATTAGTGGAGAAAACTCACTTTTTGAGGCTATAATTAATGTTACAGCAAAGCTAGCTCTTTTTCTTGTGTTTTTATTAATAGCTGCAGGACTTGGAATATGATTGAAATGATTTACTGTAAGAGGAATATGATTTCTTACCGTGTAACTTTACTAGTGCAGGCTAGGACTGTACATTCCATTGTTAAAGATAAGATCATCGCCATTGTTTTTGAGATGTGATTTTACATGTTCAAGAACTATTGAAGGGTCAAGACTCCATATATATTAGGTGGAGAAATCATATTTTTAATTCTTCACACTAGCTTGCTCTGAGTGTTATTTTGGAAGATTCTAACACTAGACTGACTGACTGACTGACTGACTGATTTTTCCCATCTGTTTTACTTGCTTGTTTTCTAGTGGGGTAAAATTCAGTCGAAGGATTCCAATCTTAATCATTTGTTCTGTGGTTTAACTAACTATCTCATCTAAAAACTTAAACTGTTAAGTGAGATATTAGAATATGATTTATATTATTCTCTAACACACTCCCTCAAATGAGATCCTTTCAAGCTCGAAACTTATACAAATTCATATTACTTTGTGCTTGATTTTTTATCAAATAAAATGGGGGTGGTGAGATTCGAATTCGTGATCGCTGGGTCAACAAGGTTTTGATATCATGTTAAGGAATCATCTCATCTAAAAACTTAAGTTATTAGATGAGATCCCAGAATATAATTTATGTTATTCTCTAAGTACACTAATTCTTAGCTAAATTATTTCTGCTAAAGCTTTATATTTTGAAGTGATCCAAATGTTGTGTCTCAAACCCTGGAAAAAGAAAAATACAGTAAGAGATTCAAGATAATCTAGACAGTGCTCCTTGTATATCAAATTGAATGATGCAAAAGTGTAAAGCACTGACAGAACATGGAACGTAGAATGAACATTATTTTTGCATTATGTATATATTTCCAGATAAAATACACTATCTTTCCTCCATAATTTCTTACTCGTGTATGAAAAGATTCGCCCCTTCGACAAATATTTCTAGCTTCATCACTTAAAGGGTAAAGGGTGTGGATAATCTCATTAAACGCACAATACTCTCTTTGTAACACGAAAACCCATAAAATCTGTGAAAGATGAACATGAAATCTATTACCCGTATAGACATGTGAAAACAGGTAATTATAGATTGTGATCTGAAACGCTTCTCAGTAAAAAGTATAGCTGGTTCCTGTTACTCCAGGGACTTTTAATTTTCTCAACTGTTCGTGTGGGCAAGTTTCTTTTCATTGTTCCTGGCTATGGCTGTGTTCTTTGCCGGTCTTTTCTATGTTTGGCTCCGAGTTCCTTGCTCAGCCATCTCCATTAGTGCTGCAGTGGATTCTGGTGTTTACAGTACTTTGTTTCTGGGAAAGGTTGTTGGCTTCTTCTTTTTTCCATTAGTTTTGTTGGGAAGTCATGTCTGTTCCATTGTTATCGTACCTGATCATGTCTGACTGGGGTTGCCGAATCAATTTTGATCATTATTTTTTGTTTGAAATCATGGTGTTTTAGTTTTTTGGTTTAATAAAAAAATGGAGCGTCTACAACAAATTTAACTAAATGAGCCGAATAATAAATTAATTTGAGCAGATTAATGAAGTTTGGTTAAGTTAATATTACAACCAATTTAATTAAAAATTCAATCCGATTTAGATTCTGAAATCACAATTTTTTTGAGTTAATCCACTAGATTAACAACCATGGTAGTCATTCACTCTTGTGGCTTGTACTCTATTTTCTTAACTGGTTATTAATAAATTATTGATTTTATTCACATGAAAAAAGCAAGTTCATTTAGAAAGGAAAATATAAAAATAAAAATTATAATAATTATTTTATGATATTGCTTGTAGATTTTTTTTAATCTTTGAATTTCAAAACTAAATACTATATTTGTTGTGAAGAAATAAAGTCCCGAACTCCTTTTATTTTAACTCGGGACTTGAACTTTGAACCCTTTTACAACACTCAATTCCGTTTGATCCTAACAATTCAATCTATAATCTTCAAAAATGAAAAATATAATTTTACACTTGACTAACAATTATAAACTTACAAACATACTTAAATTGCAACACTTAAATAATGATTTAAAGTTTTACATCTGATTTATAAGTACGGATTAGCTATACACTTAAGAGTTAATGCTCAATAAACAAATCAAATAACTTGGAAATTCTTGTTGAAATTCAAGAATAAGAAAATCTATTGTAAATAGAACTTGCAACCATGAAAGATAGAAAAAAAAATTTTTTTGGCTATATTCTGTGGTTTGGAAAACATAACCTGTTGGTATTCAAGGATATTACATCATCAAAGTTGAGATCGTTGCCCCAAATTTGTAATGATTTTAAAACTTGTTGAAACTCTTTTTAGGATGAATGCTATGATTATCAATACTATATTCCCTTTCAAAGACAATCCGGCAGCCTTTGGTTTTAAAACACTAATGGGGCTGCAGAAATTGGGAGAAAGTTTTGTACTTGGGATGGTAAGCTTCCCATAAAACAGAGAGGAAACCTCCTTCACCAGCCTCTCTTTCTGAATTAGAGGATACGCCACAGCCTGAACCAGTACTTTAAAACCCTTCTCATTCCATTCACGGATGCATTCATTGAGCTCGTCTTGGTTCTTAACACTTGTATGGACGATTGCCCCCACGCGCTGCCAACTCATCTACAACAGTATAATTGTTCATAATGCATTAGCAAACCAGTTTTATACTGTTTCAACTGATTTCAAGAGATAAATGTCTGTATACTGGAGCCCTGAATCAAGATTAGTTATAGGCATTTATAAGATAGCGATGACTGTGAGCTAAAACTAAAAGAAGCATGGTGTTCAAGACTCAACTTTTTTTTTCCTTCACTGGAAGACCATTTCTCTTGGTTTTGACTGCCAAGAGTAGGCTTAGATTGAATGCATTCTGAATAAATTCTTCAGAATGATGAACTAGTCTTTTCTCACTAAGTTCTAGGTACCAATCAATTCTTGAATAGTTAGCTTAGACAGATCCTTAGTTTCTTCAACAGCAGCAACAATAGAATCAAAATTTTCAGGTCAGCTAATAAGGTCTTTCTTTATAGTTTTTCTATCAGGATGCCCCCCCCCCCAGAAAACTCTTCAACCGATTCATTCTCCTTCAATTTCAAATTCTAAAATTCTTTTCTAAGAGTTTGCAGCTTAACAACTATATTACCTTCACATCTCCTTCATATTCCAGTTGCAGAAAGACAGGATCAACTGCCCCACTCTGAATTAACCCAAAAGCTCCAGCATTTCTACTCCTTCTATCCTTCAAACCTCCTACTTGTTCTGTGGGCAAGTTGTCTATTGAATCAGGCTCCACAAATTAAGTCTCTATCATCTCCCACAAGTCAAGTGAAGTGAGCAAAGTCTTCATCTTTATGCTCTAATTCATAATTTTCTCTAGTAAACATTGGAGGCTAGACAGAACTCCAATTTAAGTTGCTTGCCTTGGCCATCTCTTGCAAATTTCTTTTACTTGATTTCACCTCCAAACTTGTTACCCTTTAACCTCAGCTCTAATACCACTACTGCTGGCTAAATTATTAGCTTGTGTGTGGTCAAAACAGCATAAAAATGCAATCTTTATGAAAAACAAGAATGCAATAAACAGGGGACATAATCCTCTTCTTTATTCTTTTTTTTTCCCTCTCTTTCTTTCTGTATTCTACATATTTCAGCCCATATTTTATACATGCAAAATCATCACACATCAGTCTTACACATGGTCACCTCCATCACCACTTAAACTAACCAATTCTATTTATTTCGACTTAACACGAGTTAAACTAACCAACATAACTTAACAGCATATTAACCTTAACAGTTTTGTTTAAATATAATTTATATATGCGTTTGCCTTTGTTTGGCTGCAAGTTTACCCAGTTCTTATAATTTCGGATGAGATTATAAGCTAAACATATATGCTCGGTTGTTTAACCATCTAAATATTTTGTGATTTTTTGACAACAGAAAAACACAAAGCTAAGAGATTTGGGACCTTAACGCATTCTACCATCTTCCAATAAAATTAACAGGTTTAGACTAATGTATATACGAAGACAATGGAACTAAAATACACATCAAGCAAGGTGAAGATGGAAAGGAAATAAAGGAGCTAGAATTACCCAGGTCCTTTGGTTCCAACAGTGACATGGGCACCATTCCTGGGAGACCCAATCCCATATTCTCGCCATTGCTTTCTGCTTGAGACATCTTCTCTTTCTCTCTTTCAAGCTCAATACCTATAGGTTATAATACACATGGTAGCCAGAATAAATGTGGAAAGTAAGTGAGAATGTTAGCAAATCAAGAAAAAAACTTATTATTGAAGTAGACCACCGTCGCTATGTCGGTGTTGACTATGGAGGAGAGCTGGGGCTAATGAAGTGGCAGTGGCGGTGGTAATGATAGCCACTCAGACTAATGAAGTGGCAGACAGCAGCTAGCAATTGTTTACCTCTTTCCACTGGATTATATTTAGGCTGTTTCGCATTAAGTTTCTTTATATGTTTTATTTTATTATATTTTTCATGATTTCAATGTTTTTATATTAAAAATAAAATATCATTTATTTTATGTATTTTAAAATAAGAAATATTTTTCAATAGTACTTTTTATTACAATACGAACATACACATAAATAGTTTAAAAATTAAAAATTATTTGTTCTAGGTAAGAAACAATTACCTTTAAGATAAAAATAAAATGTGTGCATTAAAAAAAAAGTTAAGGTTAAATATCATTTTCATCTATCTTTTATTTTTGCACGGATGTTTTTATTTTAGAATTTCAATGTCAAAACGTACATTTTTTTAAATTATTTTGTATGTACTTAATATTTTGAAAAAACGAGTCAAATAAAAGATTTAGGGTTAAATATCATATTTATTTACTTTATTTTTTCCTCATTTTCTTTTATGATTTTATTATTGCATATTATTTTTAAAAAATCTTATTTTTTGGCTTGCAAAAATCCTATTTTTTTTTTAGAATAGCTATTTGTTATCAAGATTACGAGTATTGCAAGCTTATTTTGGATAATTTTATTTATTTTTTACTTTTTTGTATTTAAATTTTGCAGATTGTTTTTTTTGTTTTATTGATATAAGCTTTGTTTTGTAAGAACAAATAGTTAATTTAAAAATTATTTCTATTATATAGACAGGCATAAATAAGCAAGTATTAGTTGAAATAATAGTTTATTGACCATTGAAAACAACCAAATAAAGAGTATTAAATTGGATAAAGAAGAGGCTGAAAGAATCCTCTCATTTGACAGGAAAATCATCAAGCTAGCTAGAGGCAACAAGAAGATAGTCTTCTTCAACCCTACAAGTAGCTAGCTCGATGAATGAGACCTAATTTTCAACCCATGGAGAAGCCATTCACTGACATCCCTCCATCAATGCAGATCACTTGTCCTGTCAAGAAACCAGGTGCTGGTAAGCACAGAAACGCGACAACAGAAGAAACCTCCCCTGGTTCTCCAATTCGTCTCATCGGTGTTCGGTTCAAAACCTCCTTCAAATTGTTTTCATCGTCCAGACTCTGAATGGTAAGAAAAAAACTCATTATCTGATCAGAAAAAAAGTAGCTAGCCTGGGAAGAACAAATGTGTTGCTGTGCTAGCTGACATTAGTTAACCTAGTTCACCTAGCTGATCCGAGACCGATACACAGATATATAGCATGCAGTGATGAAAATCGAATGAAAAATATTATGCAGAAAACGAGAAGCGTTGAGTTCGGATATACAGGTGCTGTGAGTGGAGTTCGGATGAACCAAGGTGCAACTGCGTTAACCCTTATGCTGTCCTTAGCCCATTCGCATGCCAAATTCCTTGTAAGTTGGTTCATTGCCGCTGCAGTATCCATGGCCATGGAAATATATATCAGAATAGTACAAGAAGCTTTTGCAGCAGAAATAAGAAGAAAATCCAAGTGAGAAAACATCTATAGCTCTAGAGAAAGAGAGGTAGTAGTAAAGTCCGTACCTTTAGAAGCTGAATACACAGCAAACTGAGAGTTAACAGATACCACACTAGCGATGGAAGACACGAAGACAATATTTCCAGCTCCTGAAGCTTTCAAAAGGGGATGGGCCAGTTGGGACAAATGGAAAGCAGATTGAAGGTTTGTATCCATGAGAAATGTGAAATCGTCAGCTGTGTAATCTAAGGTCGTTGCTTTAAATATGTTTGTCCCAGCATTGTTTACCTAGAGATTTGGGCGATCGAGTTCAGGAATCAGCAAAAATCGTTTATGCATTTATGTTACAACAATTATGGCTTCTTAATCCAGTTATAAACTTGTTGTGTAAACTCAATTTGTAAAGATCAAGAAAGACAATCATCGTCGTACTGTTTTTCTAAAAAAATATTACTGCGAATGTGTTAAGCAATAAAAAGAAAAGAAGTGGAATTAATTTACTTACAAGGATATCAAGCTTCCCGTCAAACAGAGAGGAAACCTCCTTCATCAGCTTCTCTCTTTCAGCATTAGACGACACATCACAGAGTGAACCAGTAACTTTAAAACCCTTCTCCTTCCATTCCCTGATGCATTCATTGAGCTGCTCTTGGTTCCTCGCACATGTATGAACAATTGCCCCTAGTGCTGCTAACTCATCCACAATAGCATACCTGATCAAAATTTATCAGCAAACAGTCTTTTGTGCATCAACGACTTTAATTTTTTGGAGTTAATGCAGTGTAAATTGAAAGATAAGAAAAAAAACCAGGGTTTTTTTGGAGTTCTAAGACCATTACAGTCCTGAATTATAGAGAAAACAATTAACTCTAATTTAATAAACTATAATAATATTTTATTAGTTTTAAATTATTCATTATAACTTATTTTTTTACGAGTTTATCATAGTCTTATACCATATTAATAATTTAAAAAAACAATGTTTTTGAACTTAGTGGAGTGCACTATATAAATTATTACATATTGCCAATCCAATGATTCTGTCACGTGGAAGTATATTTGAATTTCGGATAGTGTTAGTGTTTTAAAAATATTTAAAAAAAATAAATAAATAATATCTTATAATATATTTTTAAATAAAAAAATATTTTTAAAAACAACATCATAATTCCAAACACCAAACTCGTACTCACAAAACACCAAACACTCACAATTAATGTTAAGATTTATGAACGAGTGTTGACAAGAGTTTAGTATCATCTTGCAGTAATAAAATGAACAGGTTCGGGGTAATTAATGTATGAGATTAAGACAGTGGAACTAATTAAAATAAACATGAAGTGGAGAAGGAGATGAAGGAGCTAATTAAGTACCCGAGCCCTTTGGTTCCACCAGTGACGAGGGCTGTCATTCCTCGGAGATCCCATCTCTTATCCCTGTTCTTGCTCTCTACTTGCGACATCTCTTCTCTTTCTCTCCTTGAAACTCGATAATACAACAGCCACAAATTTAGCAATACAAGATAAGAAATTATTGAAGACCATGTATGTTAAGTAATCATTTTACTTTGAATTTTAAGTCTTTAGATGAGGACAAAAAGCTTTTTAGACTTTCAATTTATATTATTAGCTGGAACTACCGTTTACATGGGGAAAAGGTAGCTAGCCACTCAAATTAGCTTAGCTGAGAATCCTTCAGATGTGCTTTTAACTGGCAGCTGGCGGTAGTGACCTGGATTAATTTGCATATTGAAATATTCTTTTCAATTCACAATAGTTTAAAACCCTTTCTTTTTTTTTTTATAAAAAAAAATTGTTAAGAGTTTTGATGTGGTAATACAGGTTAAACAATACATGTAAAAAATGAGAAATTGAAGAGAATCTAGTTCATTCATCTCGCAAAATTTTGAAGTTTTTTAAGGGATAAAAACCTAGAAATACCAAGAAATGGAGAAGTGATCGACCTCGATCGGCCATAACTTTTATTTCCTTCCAGAGATCCCATCAATTAGTTCTTTATAGGCCTGTTTGGTACAGTAGTTGCTGTAGCTTTTCAAAGTGTTTTTCGTGCCAAAATATATCAAAATGATGTTTTTTTTATTTTTTAAAAATCATTTTTGATATTAGCACATCAAAATAATATAAAAACACTAAAATATATTTATTTAAAATGAAAAAAAAATTGAAACGTGGTTTGAGAAGTGTTCCAAACAGCTTGATAGTTGCAAGGGCCAAAAACACCACTTCTGACAAAGGCCTTCACTTCTTCGAACCATGGGTCAGAATGAACTGCAAAAAGGGTGAGATAGATAAAGTGATTTGGATAATGATAGACTCTCGGCTTCTTCTTTGTTGGAGAATAAAAGGAAATATACCCTGTAGCTTCACTTAAAACTTAAACTTTTTAGGTTGATATTACAACCTTGTTAACAAGTAATACGCGTTCAACCTTGTTAACTGTCTTCTGACTCTCATCATATAGTCTGGGAACTCCAGGATTGCATTTCTGTGTTGTTTCTCACCAAGCCCTTCAAATACATCCCTCAACAGACAAATATGACGTGATGACAAAAAACTTGAAATCTGCATAGTAAGTTTTGAGTGCGAGTCATGACGTGCACTTTTTGTAAGAGACTGTAACAGCCAGAGTTTTACCTGCTCACTTGAACTCACAAAATATTCTTTCCAGAGATAGAGTTTCCTCGAATCCAATCTAATCAGAAACTCTGTCTACAATTCACTTTAGTACAAGGCATGAAAGTCCAACGTCCACCATATGGAAAATGATGAAATCGGAAGAGGTGAATGGAAGAAAAAAGTTATGGGCCTCTAGATTAGAAAATTCTTGTTGTCCAAAAGTGCAACGATGCCATTAATTAGTTTAAATGATCACCACGTTGGAATATATAGATGCAATAGTACTGAATAATCTGTTTATGGCAGTACTAGGTTCCCGCATCCTTTTGAGGGGCTTCCATATCTTGATTTCATTTTGGATCTTACGTTGTTGGCAGGGCAAAGCATATAAAGGCATCATCTTTGGTCAGATGCAGAGAAGATAAACATGCCAAAGAAACATGGAGCAATCACCCCATCTAGAGATGATTCATGTGATCGAATTCTTTCAAGATGTTACTTTGCAAACAATTTCCTCATTGTTGGAAATCTTTGATCTGCACAATATCTGTTATAAACAATTATTGTTTAGATTTAAGAATTAGTTTGCAGAAATTTTGAAGAACACAAAACTGGAAAAACTGGACTCAAACCACACATGTTTATTGAATTCAAATTGCCTAACTAAAAGCATAAAACTCTCACAATTTGAGAGATTATTGGATAAGGATAAGGTTTATGATAAATCCTGTTAGGAATAGTAATATAAATTGAATTAGAACTTTACAGCTAAAACAGAGCTAATCTCTTTAGAATCCTATAGCTAAAGCAAATCTAATCTCATTAGAATTCTAACACTCATTACTGCAGGCAGTAGAGGAGCTGATGTTCACTGTCGAGGAGCTAAGTAAGAGTAATTGAGAATTAATCCAGCTCATTTTCAGAGGACAGTGACTGGTCTGCGCTTTTTCCTCTGCTTGCTGGCTGCCTAAACAACCTTTTCTAAATCAAGATCAAAATGAAGAAAGAAACAGCTGTTTAATTCGTGTATCATGTGATTTATTTCTCACTTCGACATCAAGCAACTTCACCATTTTTGTCCCTGAAAGCAGTTCATGACTGCAGTTTGGAGGACTAAATCATATTCAGAATTGACCATTATTATGTTGAAGGAATTTGGTTCAAGTCCAAGTGCAGTAATATTACTTGGCAGCTTAAGATTAGAACCAGTCTCTCAAGGCAAGACTAGCAGATGCAGAAAGGTTTGATGAAATGCACAAGGAGACTGACAATAATGCTAGAGCTCAGCTTAAGATTTCAGGGATGATCAGCTTGTTATTTTCATGGGTGGGTTGGGTCATTCTACCCTTTCAAGGTGGTGAGTTGAAACCAAGTTTGTCAATTTCGTTTCGGTTGGTGCTTCGTTTTTTCAATTGGGACAAAATGTTTCGGTTTTGGAGCGTTTCGGCCTGTTATTTCGGGGTTGTACTGTTTATGTATGTATATATATAATTGAATATATTAATTTAAAAAATAGTTCAAATCCAAAAAAAATTTATTTAGAATTGTGTAATTTAATCTAAAAAAACACAATAAAATGATTTTTCTGAACAAAATTATGAACATATATAATATATGAGAATGACATCATCAATCTCGTAAGATCATTATTTTTCCTGGTTGCTCTGAAATTTTAACATAATATATATAAATATGTCAAGAGACTCCTCATAAAATTTCATCTCAATTTAATGGTCGGATTAAGA
The DNA here is from genome assembly GCA_025169955.1 of Salix arbutifolia. Taxonomy (NCBI): domain Eukaryota; kingdom Viridiplantae; phylum Streptophyta; class Magnoliopsida; order Malpighiales; family Salicaceae; genus Salix; species Salix arbutifolia. The sequence continues at coordinate 1,889,289 of CM045914.1, forward strand.
GATATGATTGATATTGTAAAATTATTCATTATTTAAAAAAAACACTATTTTGACGAAACAGAACGAGCGACACGAAACTGGAACGTTTCGGTTGGTATTTGGCCAAAAAATATGGAATGGACTGGAATTTAAACTGAAATAAAAGAACATCATTTTATCTTGTTTTTTTAACTGTTATGAACGTTTTGGCTATTTCGACCAAAACATAACAAAACCAACAACTCTGATTGAAGTAGAGTGGCTAACTAAAGGAGCTGGCTAATGCAATATTTAGGGAATGCCACTCTAGCATGGGAAACTCTTACAGGATAGTTTCTGATTCTGCTAAATACTTAAATGCACATGTGAATTTCGGCTCTGATTTTGCATCCTTTTGAACATAGAAAAAGGACGGTCTCAAAGAAATCGTGCACTGTAATGATATAAAATAGGAATATGATGTAGAACAAGTGGCATAGGTGTATATATTGAAGAGAGAATATCCAAAATTCAATTGTAATTGAATTTTCTAGAAATCCGGACGTTGAAGTTGGAATGACGTGAAACTCACCCAGTTATTGTATTTCGGCGAGTCCAATATTAGGCCCCGAAATCATCGTTTTTGGCATTTTAGGAAAGTTTTGTTTTAGCCATAACTCTTGATTTCCAGGTCTGAATTGACTTCCGTCAATTCCGGTCTGCTCAGGATTTCTAGCAATTTTAATTTATGTAATTATCTCAATTTTGCTATTTTTGATAATTTTAATAATTAGTCTTGTTTTCTTGTCTAACAAGGATTAGGGTTACGGTTTTCGCTTTAAATATGATTGTAACCCTTATGGCCGAGACATGGAATTATTGAATAAAATTTCGAACTTTCTTGAGAGTTTCTCTCGTTTTTGGGGATCCCAGAATATTATACAAAATATAATATTTTTCACATCTCAAACCTAAATTCGAACCTGGGTTTTCTTATTTAGCTGCATGAGTTCCCAGACTCTTATCTCATATTTTCCTGTTCAATATTTCAAATGAGAGATGATCTGTAGCACCAATTTATTAAGCATCAATGATATATATTTCTAGTTGTCGAATTGAGTGAGACATTTAATGCTTCTTCCATATTGTATTTTAAAAATGTTTTGCTTATTTCCTTTATTTTAAAAACATCGAATGAATTTGGGTATTGTGTTGCTTATTTCCTTTATTTTCCCTCCTCCTCCCAAATAGGGTTTCACCGGGCTTAATTTGGTTGCCTTCAAGGACTAAATTGAAGATTAATGTAGAAATCAAGGACTAAATAAGAAAATTTACTTGAAATAAATTTAGAACTTAATTTGGTTGCCTCTAAGGACTAAATAAGATTAATGTAGAACCAGACCTAGATTCTACAGACTAAGAGATTACTTGAGTCTCGAATTATGTTTCAAAGTTATCAATTTTGTTTGGATTGGTATTTTGTTTTTTCAATTGAAATAGAATATTTTGATTTTAGAGTGTTTCGGCATGTTGATTCAGGGTTGTATTATTTATGTATATATATAATTAAATATAGTAATTCAAAAAAAATAATTTAAATCCAAAACTAAAAGTATTTAGAATTGTGAAATTTAATCTAAAAAACGACAATAAAATGATTTTTCTGAATAAAATTATGAACATGTATAATATTACGAGAATATCATCATCAATCTCGTAATGTCATTACATTCTTTGATTGCTCTGAAATTTTAACATAACATGTATAAATATATCAAGAGACTCTTCGTAAAATTTCATTTCAATATAACGGTCGTATTAAGAGATATAATTGATATCATAAAATTATCAATTATTTAAAAAAACAATATTTAGCACAAAAAAATGGACAGAACGAAACTAAAACATTTAAATCGAAATTTAGACGGAATTTCCAGAACATACTAAAATCTTAAACGAAGTAAAAACATTTTTTTAGCCGATACAATACATTTCATCCGTTTCAACGTAAACAGAATGAAACTAAGAACACTTTGAGTCGAGTTATGTTTCTAACGGTACTACTCGTGGCTTATGCGTGCACCCAACAAAATATTGGAGTAAATTAGCGAGGACAGGAAACAACACTTCAAAGTATGCTATACACCCAAGAAAAGAAACAAAAAAACTTAGGTTTTGGGGCAGCGAGGCACTCATCTTGCCTCTCCACAACTCCAAGCAAGCATTCCCTGCGCCCATAAAAGCACCAAACCTCTCTAATTTTACTACACATCTTCTCGAGTTCTAGGATCGGGAAGCTAACGACTGACTGATCATGGCTAGAACAAAAACTGCTGTCCAAGTTTTCACCCTCTTATCCATCCTGCCATTTATTGCAAACTCGACTGATTTCAACTTCCCAGCAGTGTTCAATTTTGGTGATTCGAACTCTGACACAGGTGACTTTGCTGCTGGTTTAGGCCTCCTCCTCGATCCACCTTATGGACAAACTTACTTCAAAAACCCCACCGGAAGGTTCTCTGATGGCCGACTCATTGTTGATTTTCTAAGTAAACTTTCTACTACTCTCTAACCATTCCAAAAGATTGCCATTTTTATGCAGTAAACATAATTTTTCTTACACATTCAATAGCTTCATGCTCTGTTGCTAAATCCAAGTTCATACCCTCTAGAGAAAAATAATGTTTGGAATGCACCAAATATGATTGGTTAAAGTTAAATTTTCTTAATTGATCGGCTAAGCTAAGATAATACCAACCTAGATGGTTAGCTTTAGAAAACTTTTTTCTTAAGAACAATAATAATCATTTCCGATCTCATATAGCGTCACACAATCATTCATATAACCGAACAAGATGATTAATTTCTTCTTTCCTCGTGCCCATTTCAAATAAGTACAAGGATTCTTGAATTGCACACAATGCCCCACCACCATTTTGATTTTTTCATGGCTGGTAACTGTTATTTAAAAGTGAAAGCTACACATGTTCCTGGACCTTTTCTTTTATTAGTGAAGACATATATCCTCATCCTCTGAAGCCCTAGCCTGTCAATGGAAACCAAGAACTGTTTCCTCCATGTTCTAACAATAATGTCCATCTTCTTTCCACCGGCACAGTCCATTCACTTCAAGCTCCCTGCTGTTTTCAACTTTGGTGATTCAAATTCTGACACTGGAAACCTTGTCGGGGCTGGCATTGAATGCATTACACCACCTTATGGGGAAATTCACTTTCAAATACCATCTGGGAGATACTGTGATGGACGTCTCGTTATTGATTTCCTCAGTAAATCTCCCACTATCATTGAAATCTTTCTTGCCTTCTAGTTTTCCAGCATGTCAGATCTGTTTCTATACTCTGTTATTTCTCTGTTTTAAGGAAGACATACCTTTCCCTCTGTTTTCTCTGTTCTTTTTCTCTATTTTCTTGCTCTTTATTCCCCTGGTTCTTCTGATGGAAAAAATCCCATTTTCTTGTTGATATATTGTATGATTATTCCTTTTGTGTTAAATACCTTTCTTTTTTGATGAATATTTAGGAGGAAATTAATGTTAAGTACAAGAGTTGATTGAAAATTGCCATGCAGTTAGAAATACAAGAATCTGAAATTTTTAGTTTTTCAGTTTTTTTTTCAACACTCACCGTCGGTTTCCTCTGTTTTCAAGTTGGAAGTATTGCAATTTGTTTCTTTCATTCATGTGGGTGTGTGTTTTCCAGTGGATGCAATGGATCTGCCCTTCCTAAATGCATATTTGGACTCAGTTGGGGTACCGAATTTTCGAAAAGGATGCAACTTTGCAGCTGCAGGATCAACTATACTTCCAGCAACCGCAACATCTGTGAGCCCATTTTCCTTCGGGGTTCAAGTGAATCAGTTTCTACGATTCAAAGCTCGAGTCCTCGAATTGCTGGCCAGAGGTATGTGCATGGCTCACTCTCATAGTGTAAGCCACCATTGTTGAGAAAACTTGGTTGGCGGTGATGTGGATTCAGTTCTTACGCAAACGTAAGTGTCTGATGTATGGCAAGAAATGTAGGAATCATTGATGGTTTTTTCATGTTTCAAACCTTGTCACAGGTAAGAAATTTGTTAAATACGTACCAGCAGAAGACTATTTTGAGAAGGGTCTATACATGTTTGATATAGGCCAGAATGATCTTGCCGGTGCATTTTACTCAAAAACAACTGATCAGATTTTTGCTTCAATCCCAAACATTTTGGTAGAGTTCGAAACCGGGATCAAGGTTAGATCGTAGTTCTGTCATTTCCTTTTCTTTGAAGTCATTTTGACACTAACCTGTATTGAAAGGAACATGAAATCTGGAACACTGATTGATTATTTTCATGTTCTAGAAACTATATGACCAAGGAGGTAGGAATTTTTGGATCCACAACACGGGTCCTCTTGGTTGCTTGGCTCAGAATGTTGCCAGGTTCGGAACTGATCCATCAAAGCTTGATGAGCTCGGATGTCTAAGTGGACATAATCAAGCAGCTAAGCTCTTAAATCTTCAGCTTCATGCTCTCACTAAAAAGCTGCAAGGCCAATATGCTGATTCAAATATCACTTATGTTGATATCTACACAATAAAATCCAACCTCATTTCTAATTATTCCCGATACGGTTAGTAATCCTCAGTTCCTTTATTATGAGAATTTCCAAGCTTTTTAGTTTTCATCTCGTTCTTATCAATAGAAATGGAAATGGAAAAGGATAAGGACAAGGAAGGAAAGACGTTAGATTCTGAGTGAACATGAATTTACAGGATTTGAGCAACCCATAATGGCATGCTGTGGCTATGGAGGACCACCGCTAAACTATGACAGCAGGATTTCTTGTGGGCAAACAAAAGTTTTGAATGGGACCAGTGTCACAGCCAAAGCATGCAGTGATAGTACTGAGTATGTGAATTGGGATGGAATTCATTATTCAGAGGCAGCAAATCAGTATATTTCATCGCAGATACTCACCGGAAAATTTTCGGATCCACCATTCTCTGATAGAATGCCTTTCCTTCTAAATATCAAGTTCTGAGGAGCTAAACTATGCTGTAATTATTCTATTAATTCTTTCTTCATTTGCTTACAGCTGAAGATTAAATGCAAACTCTAATATTATATATTCATGACCAAACTTAGGCCAAGTATTTGGCAAACCTTCTCTCTGCATGCATTTTCGTAGCATCTCCTAGTCCAAGTACTTTGGGTTTTTTACGGCCACTCTTACAGATCTTATTGGTGGTTTATCGCATGGTTCTATACACATTTCATGAGCATAAACCAAAAATCTGTACGTATATCCTCTGGTTGCAAGTTTCTCGTCAAGAACATTACAGACATTTGTACAACTATGTGCCACCAGGTTTTGTCGAGACCTGGAGGAAAGAATTTGAGAAACAAGCCTAACAACAGGGTTACGACCTATTTCTCTGAAACATAAGCATAGTATTGCGCCATGGGAGCAACAAAAGCAATCACCAATGGACCTCCTCCAAACAATCAAAAGCTTGCTTCAAAAGAGGAAATAGCCATATTTTGCTAGACTAACTACACATTCAAATCTACAAAGAAATGATACCAAAAGACTTACAGTAAGCTTTCTAACAGTAATGAAATAAATCTTTAAGTTTTTCCTTGATTCCAAATCAGATAACAGTTGCTTCAGATCAGATTTAGTCACTCTACTAAGCACACCAGCATCATCAAATATATAAGACTATTTTGGTGGCCTTTCATTGAGCACGTCAAATTCAGATGCTTGAGCATTTCCAATATACAACAGTGGACTAAGTTGAGTGCCAAAGAGAGAGCTAATGCTGCTAGGTCTTGTTGAGCATGACTGGCCCATCTATTTGGCACCGACAAAGATTGAGAAGTATGCCTTTTGAGGCTAGAAGTGATGCTCTTGTGGGTGAAAGAGAGTGAGTCTGATCTTGTTTGAAGAGAAGGTAGCAAATGGGATTTCGAAGAGGATGGCTATGAGTTGACGAGAGGAGAAAGAGAGTGCGAAGAAAGTAGGGTTTGAATAGAAAGAGAGTGAGAGGGCAACAGAACAGAAACGGTGGACACGGAGAGGTAGCAAATGGTATTATGTTTTCAACATCATTTTCTGGTCTCTCTTTTAGGAATTTGGGTGTTTTGGATTTCTTTAGTTTTGGATTGGCTGGCTGTTATTTGGAATGGATAATAGACTATGGGGTCACTTCGGTCCATCCAGGACTGATAAATATAATTTCTGTGGCATTATCAGATAATCATAGAGATAATCCAATGAGAAAGAGAATCAAACTGCTTACAATTAAGATGAATGACAACATAATTTGGTGAAAGTCTCCAAAACACCCTTCCTTGGTTAAGAGAATCCAAGATATCAAATTCCCACCACTACCCCACATTATCTTCCCACCATTTTCTTAACTACCATGAAATCCAACCTCACTATCTCATGGCCATTCTCCTCTCCCTCTCTCCTCACCATCATCACCACCCTCTAAACCCTCCACAAAACCCAAACCCCAATAGCCCAAAACCAACCCTTCTAGCCACTAGCCTCCCCAGCACCATCTCTAAGAGACAGTTCACCTTCAATACTACTTCACTCTGTCTCGTTTCCTTAATCACTCAAAACCCTCTTGCACAAGCCTTATCTGAACCTTCTCCACCTTTAAAACCTGTTCTTTCTAGCCTTGCCAATACAAAATCTTGGTTTCAGTTCTATGGGGATGGTTTTGCCATTAGGGTCCCTCCTCAATTTGAGGACATCATGGAACCAGAGGTATATTTATCTTATTTTTTGTTTTGACTTCACTATTCTCCCTTACATTCTTGTGTTTTTAACTGTTTTGAGTTCAAGTTTGAATCTTTTGAGTTCCTTTTATCAATGTTTTCAGTTATGGATATGAAGTTTTGGCTACCATTGCTAACATTTTGCTCATTTTATTCTTATCAATATGCATTGAATTGGCATATAATTTTAGTTTAGTGGGTTTTAAAGGTTGAGGGATACTCCAAATTGACCATTAGTGATAGATACAGTAAGATTTGAAACCAAAACTTTCAAAATCAATTCAGTTTTTCTTAGAGTTAGATATCTTGATTGAGGGACTGTAAATTATTGGATGTCAAATGTGTTTCCCAATGTCAGAATTGATTTTCATCAACTTGGTTATTGTATCTCGTTATTAGGATTACAGTGCTGGGCTGTCTTTATATGGAGATAAGGCAAAGCCAAAGACCTTTGCAGCCCGTTTCGCATCTTCTGATGGGTATATTATTTTACTGCAAGTTCATTCTCTTTGATGTATTTATTTATTCAGCTTTTCATTGGAGTAATGCATAAAGCTTTATAGTAATAGTCATAGTTCATGCAAGTTTTTTTGTTTCATTTTCTTTTTGTCAACATAGATCTGAAGTTCTAAGTGTTGTCGTTCGCCCTTCCAATCAACTGAAGATCACCTTCTTAGAGGTTTGTCTAGTGAAAATTGTCAAACTTCCACCTTTATTCTTCTATTGTTTTGTTTCTGTATTGCTCATTAAACGTCCTTGTCCATTTGCATGGTTAGATTTGGAACAAGGCAGTTGCTTTTAAGCATAAGCATTTATCAAGTAATACAACAAAAAGGCTGTGATGATTCTCACTCACTCTGACATATCTACTTCGTCAAATTAGTTTATTTCATATATAACATCTGCTAGATTAAAAGACTGCAATAATTTAATACCCCCAACTAAACATCTTATTGTCAGGGCACAATGCCAGTATTTTCCCTGATTTTAAGCATGGTAGGATATCTCATCCAAGACTACAATGATTTTCAGGTTATCTAGGGTTATTATCTTGTAGCTTAACCTCTATATGAGTTTTCCTGTTGTCATTATGGTTGGATGACAGATATCAATCCTTCATTGTGAAGTCCATTATCCTTTTGCTGTTATAATTCACAACCTTGAAGTCTTGTACTAATTTCCAAATACGAAAGAAAAGTAAAATGGATGAATAATGTCACCCACCCTGCTCCCTATTTAGATTGTTCCAATTTGAAGATCTCAAAGAGTAATTCTCTGAAACTATGTACTTTGCTAACATGGACAGGCTAAAGATATTACTGATTTGGGATCATTGAAGGAGGCTTCAAAACTCTTTGTTCCAGGTCTGTCTTTGCATTCAATTGTGTTATTCTTGAAGTTCTGATTCTTAGAACCAAAAATCCTTTGTATACATTGAACTTTTCTTATAGTTTTTTTTTTAAAATTAAATGGTTTCCACTTTTCCTGCTGATCTTTTGTCATTTGAAAAAACATGTAGATTATTAGCATTCTTCTCAGCTATCTTGTTCTGGTAGCTCAATTTATCTGCAATGGCAGGTGGGACAACTTTATACTCTGCCCGTACACTAAAAATAAAGGAAGAGGAAGGTTACAGGTAAATTTATCTATCTTTTCTTGCTTCTGGAGCTCTTCAATAAATAATGCTATTGAAGCAGAACAGGCACCTACAGGAATGTACAAGTTTATTCAGTGTGTATATATATATATATATATATATATATATATATATAACACTGAATAAACTGCTGTATTGTGTATAAACATTAGTTGTTTAGAAAATAAGAAATGGTTATAATGGTACCAATCGAATAACCTCCTTCCTTGCATTTATCAGCTATAAAAGCATATATTTTTCCTTCTCCATTGACTTGGAAAATAAACACGAATACCATCACCCCTACAATAAATCTAAAGCAACCAGGATGTCAGAAGGGAAATGATATTTTATTTGAACCAGATCATGGATTTTATAATTACAATACTTTCTGACATATGTGTTCATTGTTTATTCATTTCAGGACTTACTACTTCTATGAATTTGGCATAGATGAACAGCATGCTGCACTGGTAGCTGCGGTTAACAGTGGAAAGGTTAATACATCCACCTTACATTTAGAATTTTGATTGCAGTGCCCATGTCTTTAGTGGAATTAACTCATTACTCTGTCAGAATTCTTTGGGTAAAGCCAATATATATTTCTTGCTCATGTGCTCCAACATGGAAACCATAACTGATCTTATTTTAATCCTTGGCCTCGCTGAAAGTTATTCTTAATCGTGATTTGTTAGTTTCTACAACTCACTAGCTGTAATAATTGTAATTTTCATGCAGGCAATTATCGCAGGAGCAACAGCCCCACAGTCAAAATGGGACGAAGATGGTGTAAAGCTTCGGTCTGCTGCTATTTCACTGACAGTTCTGTAGGAATTTGCCTGGTGTCTGATTTTCCAGTTTCATAAATCGAGTGCTTGGAAAACAAATCAGATGGCATATTATGAATTACATTCTTGAAAATATTTCATGATAGACATGCAGAGAGACCTAAGGTCAATGATACATCAGCTTCTCTGACTTGCAGGCTTCTTTTTCTTCGGTTAATAATCTCAACGCCTGTAACATGACGAATCTAGTTAGTTTAAATGGCAATCCAAAATCCATTAAATTTGACAGATCCATTCTGTTCACCTCAATCCACCTTCCTTGTAAATCCAACATAAGACTTGAGTTATGAGTTGAAATGGTATGAGATTCGAGCAGTGGGTTGTATAAGTTAACTTATCGTTAACATGTCAATCCAAGTTATGATTGAAAAAAGAAAATTGGTTATAAACTACTCACTGCCTATAAGATGGCGATCATGGTGATAAGATTTCACTCAGTTAATGTAGCCTGATATTGTACTCAAATTCTAATGTACAAAGCAGAAAAGCTCTATATCCAGTTGTGCATGATTCATGAGTGAGTACAACTGGTGCACCATTATTCATGGAAGGTGAGATTTCATGCAGGCACTGTAGCCTGACATTGTACTCAAATTCTAATGTACAGAGCTGAAAGGTTTTCTGTTAATTTCAAGTTTATCAATTTTGTTTCAGTTGGTGATTCATTTTTTCAATTAGAATGGATTGTTTCGGTTTCGAAACATTTCGGTGTTCTGTTTCGGGGTTGTACTGTTTATACACACACATTAATTAAAAAAAATAGTTCAAATCTAAAAATAAAATTATTTAGAAATTATGCAATTTAATCTAAAAATGACACAATACAATGATTTTTTTGAACAAAATTATGAATATATATAATATTACGAGAATGTCATCATCAATCTCGCAAGGTCATTGTATTCTTTGATTGCTTCGAAATTTTAACATAATATATATAAATATGTCAAAAGACTTCTCGTAAAATTTAATCTCAATCTAATAGGTGGATTGAGAAATATAATTGATATTACCATTTCGGCCGAAACAAAACGAAATGAACAACACTGGTTCGTTTGGTATATCCGGTTCTGCATGATCCATGCCCAAGTGCAGCTGATGTATCATCGTTCATGGAAGATGAGATTTAACTCAGGTTACATTGCCTGACTTCATACTCAAAATTCTAATGTACAAAGCTCGAAAGGCTTTGTGTCCATCCGCTATATCCAGCTGTACATGATCTACAAGCAAGGACAACTGATGCATCACCATTCATTCATTCATGGAAGATCTTGCTCACATGGGACCAAGTTGTCCCACTGTAAACGAACTTTGTCTAGTTACTCATCAATTTTATTTTCTTAGTTACAATGAGAAGACAATAAATGGCTGGCAACAGAAAAAATTATTTGCTTGAAATGTTATTTCTTGAGGTCATTCTCTATGTTGTTATTTCATATTTAAATATGTAAAAAATAAAAAATAAACTTTCCATCAATAAATGTTTTTGTTTTTTTAAAAACACTTTTGATATAAAAAAATTACCATCATCGCTTGGTGGGTCAACTTATTTAAGTAACCTTTCCCAGTTGGGTTTTAGAACAAAAAAAATAGAGATAAAAGTGACTTAATATAATATAGTTAATTCATGTCTAAATTTTATTTTATTTTAATTAATCTTAATCAACCTAAGTTAAATCACAATTTAAAACCTAGATTTTGAACTAAATCACGAGTCTGTGAGTTTTCCAGTTGACTTGGCTAAACTTTTGCATCAAACTATCATATCTAACCAAATAATTCTCATGGATAGCAATTGCTTGACGTGGTGAGCTTCGAAATCATTCAAGAAAAAAGTTTCATCCCTGTAATCTTCGAAGTAAATGCTTTCTTGATAAGGATTGTGACCTCAAAGTAAATGGTTGGCCATTGATTTCATTACTAAGTTTGAATTTCATGACTTTTCTTGAATTTGAAGCAGAAGACAAGACCGAAAGCAACCTTTATCTGTTCTTCTCCTCGAATTTTGTTGGATTTCAAGTGTCTGAAACTTAGGTTGAAATAAATAAGTCGCCATTTAAAAAAAAACATGGGGATATATAGATAATTGTAGCCGGATGGAGAAGTATATTCATCTTTTTATTTTATTTTATGTTCAGTACATTAGATATTACATTCCCAATCTCTTAAATGTAGTTAAAAATAAATTATTTATATCAAAATCTATGAGAATTTTTAATTTGCATGATCTTACTTTATATTCCAATTATGATTGTTAAGGGAAGAACACATCTATAAGGATTTACATCTATAAGGATTTAGTGAATACTAGTTTATGTCCCCAAGGGGTGTGGCGTGGTGGCAAAGGGTTTGAGATCTTCACAGCAGGTCTCGAGTTCGAGTCAATACGTGTTCTACTTGTAAGAGTCTGAGACAGCTGAGATTTTAATCACTCACTTGGGCACACAAATGCGCTTTCCAGAGGATGATGTTTTCCTTGAATCGAAAAAAAGAATACTAATTTACATAGTCCTGCAACATTGACGCGATTCGAATAAAAATAATAAAAGTAAAAAACAAAAATTAATTTGTAGGGAATTATTTAGTATTATTATTAAATATAGTTCAATATGTCAATTTAAAATTTTCTTACCTAACTTTTTATTTAGTCAGTATTTAAAATTAAATTGTGTGAAAATTTTATTGATATGTAATTTAGTCGATTTGATGGGTTTAAAAATAAATAAAAAAAAAACTAGCAAAAAACATGGTTTAATTAAAAAAATCAAGATGAAAATTCTTAAACAGTATAATCAAGAGTGCTATGAAAAATTACAATAAAAAATTCATTAGCTCCTCCCCAACGGCCATATCTACTACAGCCAGCAATCGTTCATTACAGCCAATAAACTGTCCGCCAATGAGAACCCAACAAGACAAGTAGTTCCAAGGGTGCTATTGTAACTTAGCACACACTTGTAGATAATATCAGTCAAAGATACTTGACATTTGACGTGGCTAGTTCCTATAGTGACACCTTTCAGGTTACAGAATACTCAAAGTGATCTCAACTACAGAGAGATAAACCCCACTCCAGCTACTATTCTTCCCTCTATTTTGTACCCGGAAGACAAAACTATGCTACCACTCTCATTCTCCTTGAAAAATAGCTTCAAACCATAACCTCTGATATGGCCACAAAAATCTTGAATGCTGCTATGTTTGGCCTTACACCTGAAAACATGTCCTCTCATGAACATTTACCTTCGGAATTAGATTCTTCATTCCTTAATACTAGCACCGTAATGGCACTTTGTGTCTTCTTTGCTCTGCTTTGTGCTTGTATCATTATTGGTCACCTTCTTGAGGAGAACCGCTGGGCTAATGAGTCCATCACTGCACTTCTTTTGGTATCTCATTTTGATTCTTGGTTGAAAAATAATGGGGTTTTCTCCCTTTTGTGCTCCTGATTGATTGTTTAACATGGGGTGGATTTGTTTTTTGTTTTTACAGGGGTTGTGTGCTGGTGCTGTGGTTCTCTTGATTAGGAAAGGGGAGAGTTCGCATTTATTGAAGTTTAGTGAGGATTTGTTCTTCCTTTATTTGCTTCCTCCAATCATTTTCAATGCAGGGTATGACTTCATTCTCTGCCTTGATGTGAATTTTGGATGGTTTATCGAAATTGGTTTGTTGTTTTTGATATATTGTCTCTGAGAAAACCCTGAGTCGCATGTTTATTTCTTCTCTCCTTCTAGTTATTGTTTCTTAAAATTTGAGAGTTTGTTCCAGATTCCAGGTTAAGAAAAAGCGGTTTTTCAAGAATTTCACAACAATCTTGTTGTTTGGAATATTTGGCACAGTAATTTCATTCTGCGTCATATCACTAGGTAAGATCATTTCAAACATTTGTCTTTTTGCAAGTCTGATAATTGAAAGTTGTCGATTTATATGCTGATAATAAGAAGCAACAGTACAACCAAGTTTTCATCTTATATCTTGTCAAAACAGAAAGATTCTAATTCATATTGTTTGTATGATGATCTTGTAGGTGTTTTTTGGACTTTTAAGAAAATTGGTGTCAGATCTCTGAATATCAAAGATCACCTAGGTGATTTATAGAAACTGTTTAATTTAATTTAATTCACCAATCATTGTTGATACTAGTGAATCTTAATTACCGCTTCCTCCATCTGTAGCTATCGGTGCCATAATGTCAGCAACTGACTCAGTTTGCACATTGCAGGTACACTAAATAAAGCTAAACGTTAGAAAGAAAACAAGGTTGTTCTTGATAATTCCCTTACGTTGTTAATGTTTTTTTTCTTGCAAGGTTCTCAGTCAAGATGAGACGCCCTTTCTTTACAGTATAGTGTTTGGGGAGGGTGTAGTGAATGATGCTACCTCTATTGTGCTCTTCAATTCAGTTCAAACGCTGGATTTCGACAACATTGATGGCTTCACAGCCTTAAAATTGATAGGCACCTTCCTTTACCTCTTCTTCACAAGTACTGCTCTTGGTATAGCAGTAAGTCTAGCTATCATAGTCTTTTCACTGCCAAATTTTGCAAGGTTCTTGGCTCTTGATTATTTTTTGCTTCATAAATTGAGTGTTCATGTTTGTGGTTTGGATCTAAAGGAACATAATGCAATTTTTCAGGCGGGTCTTTTAAGTGCTTTTATCATAAAAACACTATACTTTGGAAGGTAAGAAATGTCTTTCAGTTCTCTGTTTCCTCTTTCATATGTCTATGTTTCTGTTTTCCAAAGCCCTCGTCATATCTAAGGTTCTATGCACAGCATATGGTCATGTTTTAAGTCAAGAAGTTTAGGTAAATTAAAACTGTTACCTTCTGAGGGAAAATGATGGTTTTCAATATTATATAAAAAAGTAAAGGAGGTTTGTCTAAAATCAGTGGAGGAAAATGGCTTAGGTCTTCTAGTTTCATATGTGATCACAATTTTGGAGAGGCCATTAAGCTGACTTTTATTCATGTTGGATTTTGTGTATTCCAACTTGACTTGATTGTTGTCTCATCAACAGGCATTCTACTGATCGTGAATTTGCACTAATGATTCTTATGGCTTATTTGCCATACCTTCTAGCTGAGGTACTCGCTATTAACTTCAAATGTTTCCTGGTATACTTTGAGGTTTACCATATAATGAGAAAAGGATGTGAAGTCAGTGTGGGGGGTAAATGTATTCTCCCTCTCTTCCTATTCATCACTCATCATTTAGTAGATCAATACATGCCTCTAAATTTTCATTCCTTTCACCTGTGTAGCCTTACCACTCGCCTGCTGTTACTTAGATTAAGTTTGGATTGAGTTTATATCTTCTAATTGGGTGGGCTAGGGTTCTCATCTTCCTGTCGAACCATCCTAAAATACCCTTCACCTCAAAATTCGAAAATTTCATCTTTTATAGGACTGTGGTGAGCTGATTTCATAACGATATAAACTGCAGAGAAAAAAAAAAAGAACGAAGAGCTTGCACCAATTGGATAAGTTGGTTCCCCACTGGGATGGGATCATTGGTTGAATGTTAATTTACTTTTCTTCTTACAGCTTCTAAATCTGAGTGGGATTCTGACAGTTTTCTTCTGTGGCATTGTAATGTCGCACTACACATGGCACAATGTAACAGAAAGCTCACGGATAACAACCAAGTGAGAGTAGAAACCCTTTTCTTTCCTCTTAAACTTTCAGAAACTTTGGTTCGTTTAACAATTGTATCATGAGTTTCAGTGGAAAAAGTTATAATCTTCATGGTGGCTGATAATTTCAGGCATGCATTCGCAACAATATCATTCATTGCCGAAACTTTCATATTTCTATATGTTGGTATGGATGCCTTAGACATTGACAAGTGGAGAGAAAGCAAAGCAAGGTAAATTCTCCCCATAAACTTTAAAGTTTAGGCCTGAGAGTCTATGGAAATTTAGCACTTGCACAACTTGGTTGATTAACCCAGAAAAAGGACACAGTAGTTAGCTTAAGCTTGTTGATGCGTGCTGTAATATATGTGCTCCAGCATCCGCTTGTTACTCTTAAATTATTCATTATCGCTAGAGGGTTTCATTCGAACACCATTTTTCAACTCTAACCCGTTTCACATCAATGATTCAGTGCAGGAACTTCAGCTGCTGTCAGCTCAACATTGTTTGCGTTAGTGTTAGTTGGAAGGGCAGCATTTATTTTTCCTCTAGCAAATATCTTAAATTGTTTTCAGAAAATAGAGAGCTCAAAAATCCATTTTAAACAACAGGTGATTATTGGATGCATGATCTAGCCAATTGCTTTTATCGTGTAGTCATCATCGGTACTCCAAACTGTGCTAACTGTTTGAAATCTCAGTTTATTATGTGGTGGGCAGGGTTAATGCGAGGTGCAGTTACAATTGCTTTATCTTACAACCAAGTACGTCATAAATCCTTAACATGTTACTTAAACTATGATGTTTGGTTTCTGGGTTTCTCACTTGTGCACTCTGCAATTACAGTTTGCAAGTTCTGTGAAGAAGTCCCCAGAATCTGCACTGATGATTACAAGTACCATAATAGTAGTTCTTTTCAGCACAATTGTAAGTTCTGTATTTCACTGGTATAACAGGAAAACATTATTTGCTCTTACTACTTGAGTTCCATTTGCATGTTAAGAATTGCAAGATTATATTTGCTGAACTTGTTATAGTCTTAGCACAGAAGTACAACAATTTTGTTTTCTAAACAGGTCTGCGGTTCGGTAACGAAACCTCTGATTGAAGCAGTGCTGTTAAGACATAGAAAACCAATGGTTTCAGATTTAGATGATAATGTAAGCCTGGACGAATTGGGGGTACTTTTGCTTGAAAGTGGCGATCCAAGTAACAGCAACAACAATCAACCAGCTCGAAGGGCAAGTAGCTTTAGGTTACTATTAAGTCACCCCACTACAACTGTTCACTACTTTTGGAGAAAGTTTGATGACAGATTCATGAGACCAGTGTTCGGAGGGCGGGGATTTGTTCCATTTGTACCTAGCTCTCCCACAGGTGCAGCTGATGATAGTTCTTCTGCGTGAAGGTTTCATCTTTTTATTATCCCGTCTTATATTGTAGTGATAGAAAGCAGCTGCAAATTTCATTTTCCTTCTTTCTTAGAGTTAGGCTGGTGTAATTATTCAAATGATCACACAGGCTTGTGTTCTTTATGCTCTCTGTTATAAAAAATTTAGAAGAAAATGTTCTGTCCTGGAGTATAGCATCAAATTCGAATATACAGAAGGGTTTCCTGATGACTCCATGACAAAAAAAAAAAGCTGAAAATACTCCCTCTGTTGACTTATGCCCATATATTTGATGAACATTGAAGAACTAAATCGTTATCAACGAACTTTGATTAACACAATGATAATTGTGGGCTTGATACACACACATGCTGCCATTATAAACATTAAGCTTTTTTTATATAAAAAAAAAGGGACATCTTTTATATTTATTCTTATGAAATTATATTATAAGAAATGACAAATCAAAGCCTGAAAGACTAACATTTTTCATCCAATATACTCTCTACTGCTGGTTTTCATGACAATAATAATATAAAAATAAAAAATACAAGCAGATTTGGCTTGTGAACATAAGGAAAAATAGACCATTGGAAGTGAATCATGAACAAACTATATTGTATTAATTGATTTTGTTGGTTTTTATTTTAAAACTATGAACTTGACTGTCAAAAGAAAACCAGTAAAAATAATCTCTAGATGATAAGAAAATAAACTGGCTCACTACATCTAGCACATTTTATTCTATATATATATATATATGGGTTTTGCATATATGAATTTAAAGACTTTAAGGGGGAGTTTTTATTGGCTAATAAGTGGTTTTGCAGACTTACTAAACAAAAACAAATGTTCAAAATCCAATCTTTATCTATTCATATGACCTTGAGGAAAATATAACACTCTTTCTCTATATTTGAGAGCATCCATAAATGTCAATGCACATGCCTTTCATAATTATTAGGGTTTTCTAATATGTTGTTATTAATACCAAGTAGCTTAGTAAATAACAATCAAGTTCTTATAAAAACCAAATCTCCAAGCCATAACATTAATTGAGTTAACAACTATGTAAATTTCTAATTACTATTATTTTTATCATTATTATTTTTTTATTAACATGAGTGTCCAGACCAGTTTGCATGTACCCCCGATTAATTCCGCGTGGTCTGAAGTTAAAAACTATGCAAATTTCTAATTACTATTATATTAGCAACTATAGAACTCAAACCTGCGACTACAGGGAGAACAAACCCTTATATCATTATTTTTGTCATGGCATTTGGAATGTTATGAAGTGCTTGTGAGAGAGAGCACAATTTCTTCCAAAATTTGTGTAGCAAATAGCATATATCTTCCATGCTTGAATATCAGCTGCAGCATAAAGCATTTCCCAAGAAAAATCAATCTATTAGATTAACTTTAAAAAATTGCGATTTAAAGTCTGTTTCAAATCGAATTTCTAGTTAAACTTGGCATGATATTAACCTTGCTAACCTGATTTACTCATCTTGATTTATAATGATTTAGTTCATCCGATTAAACTTGAGAAAAATCAAACCAGTTTAATAATTTTTTAAAACAAAAATGAACAAAACACTTTTGTTGACCTAAAATTAACTTAATGACTACAACCAAATCTATTTTCAGTGATAGCCCAATTCATGAAATTTATCGAAAGCATAGCACATTGCGTAACCTAGTGGTGACCAGCCCAGTAAACAAGGCCAAGCCCATAAATGGAATGCACGCAGACTTTCAGCACTGTATGGTATATATTTTTCACCCTTAAACCCTTCAGCTGCAGGAACAAAAACCTCTCTGATCGGATCGGTACATTTTTGAAGAGGCTGTACATGATCAGTAAAGATGGCTCTATTAAGAAGATTACAGGCAATTCGTGCACTTAATCAAACCATTGGGATTCGAGAATCTTCTTCTTATCTGTGAGTGCTATTCTTCATTTCTTATTGCTCTGTTTGGTTTCTTCGAAAATGCAAGAAAAAGAAAAGGAAAAGGTAAGTTTGAGTTTTGAGTGAAAGTTTTCATCTTTTTTAATTGGAAAGAAAACCCTTTTGGATTTATGTCTTGTAAGGGTGCGAGAGAGGTTTTTGGTTGAGGCTATGTTTGGTTGCTGAGAAAATGGAGGAAAAGGAGAAGTTTCAATTTTGAATTCAAAGTTTCTATTTTTTACAATATACAGAGCTACAAATAGGCTTATCTGTCTGGCTGTA
This sequence comes from Salix arbutifolia, assembly GCA_025169955.1. Classification (NCBI taxonomy): domain Eukaryota; kingdom Viridiplantae; phylum Streptophyta; class Magnoliopsida; order Malpighiales; family Salicaceae; genus Salix; species Salix arbutifolia. The sequence goes on from CM045914.1 coordinate 1,907,782, forward strand.
GTTCATGAGGATAGATTTCTTGTTTTATACTCGGCTTATTTGGTTGAAGAGACAGACTGGGAATTGCAAAGAAACTGTTGGATCTGGAAATGTTGTTATGTTGTTTTATTTGCAGCAGAATTGGATAAGTTAATCACGTTTTCAGTCGTCTTTCCATTGCATTACTTATATTGTCTAGAACAAAACGATGTTTTCTTCACATGATTTTATGGAAATTGGAGTTAAATTGTGTTTGAAGGTAGTTTTATGAAAAATGTCGCTCTTTGTCTACTCAGGCTTGGGAGCTCAAGAAGCTACTCCAATAATTCCACTGATATTTCAAATGGTAAATTGTCTATTTTGGCTGTCATTATTAGTAGTTTAATTTATATTAAATTTAATGAAGAATTCGTTGATTATATGTTTGTTTTGTGTTAGGTCTTAAATTTAATTCCCCAAGATTTTCTTCTTGCTTATATAATGACCGCAATGCTCTTCCTTGGACTCATAGAAGTACAATGACTCTTCATTCTACGATGGTAAATTTATGGAACATAAAATTTAGGTGAAAACAGGTGTAATTTTTATTTTATGATTGGAGTTTTTGAAGTATCAATGCTTCAAATGTCTAATTGTTTAAGAGAGGGTACTGTTCTTTCAGGCCATGGATTTATCAATCTTCTTAAATGGCAAGAGGTCTGCAACAACAAAAGTGAATGCCCCCCCACAAGCACGACAGATGGTGTGTCATCTTTACCTTTTAAACTGTCATTTTTTGTTCTTCCTTACAGTTTGATTTTGGAAGTGGTTGCAATTTTCATGATGTAGAACTTTCATAAGCAATTAAGTAAAACAAAAAGTAAAGTAAAGAGTGAAATAGTTCAGGGAGAAGATCCCTGCAATATGCAAGGATTGAGTGCAATAAATAGTATTTAGTATATTAGTCATTAGCTTCAGAGCAGAGATACGTGTATCTTCCTTGACTTTCTTACACTTTAAGTCTTGATGATTACTTGAATAAAAGTCTCATTCTGAGCTTAGTTAATTTTCAAAAGGTTTAATGGCCAAGCTGTAAACTAACAATAAACTTCTTAGATTTAAATACGGTTCTTTAGTTGTGAAACTGCTTTTCATTTTTCAACTTACTTGTACCATATCTTTTCCAAGTTCTCTATATAATCTGTTTGCAGCAGAAAAATTTAGAACCAGAAATGATGCTTCATTGTGCCAGATCAACAAAATCTTACAATTTTGTGAGCATTTATATAATGTAAACCCATAAAACAATCATAGATTTGTGTTTCCTGTGGACATGCCTGATGGAGGTAGAACATGCATTATAGTTAGATAGTTTAGTTTGGGTGGCGTATATCCCTTCTTCTCCATTGAACTTATTCATGTCCAAGGACTTTCATTTGGTTCATTTGGTGTTGTTTCTGGCTAATCACTTTAACAGATTAGAAATTTTGCATCAATATTTCATTCTTATATAAGAACTTGTGTCTGAACTTACTCCTGTTGCAACTATCTTGGTTGTTCTATTATGGAGTAAGACAATAACTTGATGACTTGCTTATGTAATAATATATGCAGGGATCTCTTAAAGTGGCCATTTCAAGTCCTGGATTCATATATGAACCTTATTCTCCTCGTGATACAATCTCATTCTGGCGGAGGTTAGTTGGATGTGTTACAGTGAAACTCCTCTCTAGATGTTGCTGAAGAATGCTTTAGCTGGCAGCCATGCCCTCTCTTCCAAAATGTCATACTATTGAAAATTTCTTCCGTGTCGAAATAATTATTGTTTGAACCAAATTAAACTTGGTAAATGACTTGGTGACAATGCTAGATATTCACATAGTCACAGTATAAAATTTTTGTTTTTGTTGATAAATAATCAATATATTAAATGTGTTTGAGGATTTGACTGTTGAGGCTATGTAGAGGATGAGGTGGGGTGTGCAAAGATTAGAATTCTCAGCTCATTCAGGCCATATAGAAACTCTTCCAAGAAGTTCCTTACATTTTATTTTGATTGTATGGCAGTCAGCTTTCTTCATGTCATCTCCCTATACCGGAATGGTATTCACTGAAATTAGTTCCAAACTTCCAGCTAACTTTACTAGTTAGTGGTTTGCTTTTCTCCTGTACTGTCTTAAGAATGTAATTAGGTTTCATAGTTCCTACGTCTTCTGTTTAGCAGTTAGTACAAGTTCCCAGCCATCAGCACCTTTTTTCTTCTTCTCTTGTATCAGATGGTTCACAAAAAGCGGCTGGAGAAGAACAAAAAATGACGTCATTTTAGAGGTGGTTATCTTGTTTATTAAATTTGTAGCATTCACAAATCAACTTTTTGATTGGATTTATTCAGACTTATTTTCTCTTCAAGCATTCTAGAATTGGTTTTCATGTAAATCATATTCTGATGTGGGCTTATTGTCACCTGAATTAACATTTTTCGCTCATTTTTGCAGCTCAAAAATGCCTATGCTATTGTCAAGTTAAGAAAAACTGGATACTCAAAACACAAGTTTTACTTAGAAGCCATAAAATTATACAAAGAGGTATCCTGATCATTGTATTTCCAAGTTCGACCTAACCATTAAAGTCTCTCTGGTTACTTTGTTTTGTTACTACACTACTGGATTCAGGTCTCATGCTTGTTTTCCTTGTGTCTTCATTTTTTGGGGTTTACAGATAAACACTCTACTGGCAAATGGTGACAAAACAACACTCAGAAAAGCAGTTACAGAAAAAATGTACTCCGTATGCACTGTCCCTTTTCCTCCTGTCTCACTCCTGCTTTTTTCAGATTCAACTCTTCATTTTCTGTTCAGTTATGCTGCTATATGCCTTTGCACTTTAATCAAATCTGGCTTAACATACAGATTGTCTCTTGAGTCATTACTATCTGTTATGTTACTGACAGGAACTCAAAAATGAAATTAAACAAAGAAAGTCTGAATGGAATATGAGCAAGCTTTATTGGGAGCTGATTGAACCAGCTGTTCTGATACGAACTTTGCGAGCTCGACTGGCAAGTATATACTTTTTTTGCTTACAATATTAATCTACATCACACTGGTCCTCATTTTGAAGACAACAACTACCAAATAGTTTGCAGCTTACTTTAACATAGAAAAAGATGGCACTATGCATGTATACTTGTCCCTGAGCTGAGGTCATTTAAATTTGGGACTCGTCCTTTTCCTTTATACTGACCTCACTTGCCTTTCTTTCCTTCCATATTTACAGATTGGTGTTGATAAGAGCGACCTCAATAAAGTTTTCATACAGCTGACACTTGAGATCAAGACAAAGCAGGTACAACTACTGTATAGGAAGGAATCTTTTTTCTGTTATGTTGTGTCATTTTCTACATGTTTGTTTTATTGCCTGAATATGCGCATGATTTGGATGTTAACCAAGGCAAATTCCCCATGGTTCAGCTTCTTCAAATACGCAGCAATATTGATCCTTGTGAGGCTATTCCGTGCAGTGGTGGAACCATTCACGATCGGTGACTGTAATTTTAGATCTTTGACAGTGTTGTGACCAACAACATTATAGATGACAGAAAGTAAATGCAACAGAGTTTACTAATTACATGTTTAGTTGGTTGCTATACAAGTATTGTCTTTGTTAAGCAAGTGCTTCCATGATGCCATGATGTAAATTAAAATTAGTTGCAAAATGGAGGATTTTGATGTTACATTGAAATTATGGCCTGACTGTAATGTTTCAAACTACAATCCTCGTGCCTGTCTGCTTTTGCTCATTAAACATTTTTCATTGATAATTCGGTAGACTTACATATTGCTGCCTATTCCTTGCAGAAGTTCGAGGCATATGATTCTAAAGGAGCCAGAGTTGCTGGAGATAAAAATAAAGAGGTAGGCTTAATTGCATAATTATCCTTTTGGTTTTGTCCAGCCTATTTTATTAGCTCTATCCTATACTTAGAACTTTTCTTTTCTTCTATGACATTGCAATTAAAACCTGCTTGAAATCTTATTCGAGAATGTTCATCATTCAATTCTGTGTGGAAAAGTAGTTTTTCTGCCATATGATTGAACGAACTCGTGTAGGATTTGTATTCTACAATTTAGATTGTTAACAGTGGGATGTCAGGCCCCGGATGAACATCGAAAGCTTACCCTAGCTCCATCATTTATTTTGGTAGTAGTTAGTGGACTTCTCCTGCTTGCCATATGACATTTCACTTGAAGAAACACTCATGTTTTGTTTGATTTTTTCAAAACCATAAAATGTTCAAGGAATTGCAAAAATAATGTGATGCTTTGAGCACAACATTCTATCAAAATTTTGTGCTTGAGTCTATCATTTAGCATTTTCCCCATCTCCTCCGAATTATGATTGATGTCTACTATAATTTCCAGATCCTTGTCCGTGAAATCTGGGTATTTGAGAAATCCCTTTTTCATCCTGGAGCTTACTGGCGGCTTTGTGGACGAATTAAAGCATAAGCTGGCTTTTTGTGATGAGCGATCAAAGACCAAGTTCTGCCGATGAATAACCTTTCTTCTTCAATTTTGTAAACTGAAGACAGCTGTAATAGATCGAGTATCGTGTCATACAATTTTTTTTACGAGTTCAATTTGTGTATTGAATTTCTAGGAAATAATAAATTGACTTGCATCTTTGCCATTTTCAGAGTTCTGTGTTGTCCACAAAAATAAAACAGGAAGCATTCCTGCATCATGGAGATAAGAAACAGGAATTTGTAAATGTTGAAGACTAAAAATAACAAGCAATATTTATGAGTTGTTGGAGGAATTTATTAATTCCTAGCATAATATATATATACAACAACTCATAAATATTATATATATATATATATATATATATATATATATAATTTCATGATTAGGAGTATCCTTTGATTAATTTATTTTATCAATTGAGACTAATTTTCTTTTTCAAACAATCTTAGGAATTAGTTTTCCTTTAAAATCCTCTAAGTTGAATTTAATTTAGAGGTTTAAGTGAAATATCATATTTAGAATCATTTTGAGTGTCAAAAATTAAATTTCAAATAAAATTCACTTTCTAAAAATATCAAAAAAGGTAAATAAAGGTCAATTCTCTGATTTAATACACTAAAGAGGATAAATTCAAAGTTAAAACTAATTTATTTGACATACCTCTCTATCTTTTTTTTTCTTGATAGGCTTTTGAAGGAATAAAAAGAAAGTGACAAGGGTAATATACAAAATGAAATAAGTTGAATTTTATATTTTTTAAACATGTGAATCCAATTTATCTATCAATTAAACTCTCCTACGAAATTGAATTACAATTACAGCATATATGTAATTGATTCCGAATAGCATGTTAAAAAATATATATGAATGTACCTTAGGATTAGATATTAGAAGTGATTCACTCGATGAGTGAATTTATTTGCCTGGTGTGCCTCGATTATATGGCCATAGCCAATGATAATTTTTTTGCCTAGTCCCACGAGTGTGAGAAATGTTTGAAACCAAGGACGAGGGAACGAAGGCTGCACCAGCCATGGCACCAAGAAGAAGATTATGTAGACCAGCAGGCGGAGAATTTGGATGCGAGGAAATCTCATTCCTGGAAAATATATTTTATGGGTTTAAGTGAGTGAATAAAATCCTGATTATTCCAGGTTTTTATAAGGGGCACACGCCATGACTCGAACTTGAAACCTGCTATGCAGATCGCAAGTGTGATGAATTCCAGGTATTACTCAACGATATCTGCAACTCCATTTGCAAGATAAAGTCAGCAGAAATTACTCTTGAGGAATGCATGATTAGAAGAGCATCTCCATGATCTTTGAAGAGGAAAACAAATATCACCAATCAATGCACAACTAGGATGAGTATGAGTATGAGTCAGCTTTCCCAGAATAGTTTTAAATTACTAATACTAACAGGAATATCTGATCTTTGCGACTATGAATCTAGTGTTTTTGAATAATAAAATACTCGATTTCAATCACAATCCAATCCGTTTACAAACTATCTGGGAAATTCAGCAAATTAAAATCTTCCCGGCCTTGGTTTCTGTTGCAATGAACACTCAACTTGACTTCTGATATCGTTCAAGCCACCTTTTGCTTTAAGCAGAAGTAAACTTTGCAGACCTCTTTAGTCCAGGGTCATTATCATTTTTCAAGAAAAGAAACGCATTCCTTTCAAGCAATGTCTTCCTGCTTCCTGTTAACCTCTACTTGTAAGAAAAGTAGAGCCCATATCAACGCATCATTCAACAAAACCCCCCTCCCCCGCTCCACCAACTTTGAAATGGATGAAAAAGAGCACCAGTTCCATTCTCTTGATATCTGCAACAGGCTCTACAACTTTTTCACGAAAATTGTCTCAGAGCATGCCTTCAAGACTGTGAAATTAGGCCATCCTGTGCCTCAAAACTTGGCAAGAACAAAAACTGGAGCTATGGCTAGGGCTATCCATGAAAGGGGTCACACGGTGCGCTCCAGGAATCAAGGGGTGGCACCAGTTTGTGAAGATGTGAAACAACAAGCCGAATATAGTTCGAAGAGATCGAACACTTTTGCCTCATCTTGCTACTCTAGCGATGAACAAGATGGCGAGGAGCTCCCTACAGAGGAAGCACCATTGCCGTATTCACTTGTGCGAAAGCAAAACCAGACAAGATCAAGAAAAATGTTAAGCATAAATGACAGGGTAGAAGAGATGGATACGAGGAAGAAAATGAAAAGGAGCACATGAACTGAGAAATTGCCTTCAATTGACCTGGAAGAAGATGTTGTTCAGCCAGTAAAATCAATTCTCAAGAAGGGCTCGGATTTAGGTGGAAAATCAACATCTTTTGGTCACTGTGATTTAGGTGAAAGATCACATCTTCTTCTTTTTAATTCATTGTGACACTGATTGATGAGTTCATTGGTTGAAACCATCTTTTTGTTTATGTAACGAGCTGTGCTGGTTGCTGATTTGTCATAGTCGAGCCCGAACTTATTAACTCGGGTTAATTTAGACCAATTACAGTATTATTTCAAATAAACAATATTTTTGTTATACTCTTAATAAAACCTTACTGGAATACCAGAGCTTGCAAAGATGCGACGATGGCTGCAGATATCGTCGTCAATTTCTTCCATCCAGAGAAGTGAATTTTGGTGGATGGTTCATATATTGGGTTTGGGTTCGGTGGTGCAAAGTGAAAAATGATTTGCTAAAAAAAAAGGGCCATGCCATGTAATAAAGGATGAGATAATTGGTTCTACTGCTGATGGGTTTGATAGATTGTAGTTCATGTTTTTTTTTGGTTGGAACGTTGGTGCCGAGTCAATTTACATGTATTTTAACTAATTTCACGAATCTTGAAATTAATAACCAGTGAAACCTTTAGTGACTCTTACTGATATGGATCTCAAACCGATAATATCTGGAGAGCAAACTCAAGACCTGACTAGTGAGTCACACCCCCTCAGGATTGTAGTTCATGCGTTGTTAATGTGTTTTGAATGAGATAATAAAACTTATAATTTGAGGTGTAAATTTGATTAAGTTTTAATAAGATGGTTTTATTTAATTATATAATAAAAAAGCAATGACAATATATAGATTGATTTTTAAAAAATATTCAAATGACTTGCATAAAAACTTTTATAAAAAAATAAATAAATCATGTAGTTTAATTCAGAGGGATGAAATAATAAATAAATAACTTGAGTTAGTTTATTAAATTCATGACTTGAATTGTGAGAATGAAAAACTTTATAGAAAACAAATAAAAAATTTATGATGTTCAATTCCTAATAATCTAAAAATAGAAGGATAAAATCATAAATATATTTTTTACAAAAAGAACAAAAAAAGTCACAACACAACCTAGACAAGTCTGTTAAACCCCATGAGCTGGGTAATGTGAACATGATAATCTAATAGAAAAAAAAAAGTTCAATTCTCAAAATAAACTAAATGTTGAAGAATAAAACCAAAAAAAATCTCGAGTGAACCGGTGTCAACTTGCAAATCAATGATCTAAATTATAAGATCAAGATAACCCTCATAGCAAAAAAAAAACAAAGAAACTCATAAGGTCTAATTTTCCAACAAAACGAATGTCAAATAATGAAATTGAAAAAAAAAACAATGTAAAAATAAATCTAAAAAAAATTATTGTCAACCTTGTTTAACCTTTCAAGCTCATGATCTAAATCATGAGGTAGAAATTACCTCAAAAGGAAACTAAATTTCTATTCAACTTTTAAGGTTGAAGGATGGAATTGAAAAAAAAAAACATCAAAATAATGAAAATTTCATATAACAGAAAACTTTTATGCTTGGGTAGAAAATTTCATAATGAATTCCAAAATTTATTTATCGGCGAGGCACAACATTTTCGGAAATCAATTTCTAGATAATTAAATTTTAGCCAAAAAGCTTTCCATGGAGTTCAAAAGTGATTTCTTCCTTAGCCTTGTAACTCACATAATGTCACAACTTCTCGGAAAACTTTGGCAGAAATAGACAAGGAAGGGGGGATTCTAGCAGATGGAACTCTTCTTCTGTATGCAGCTTCCTGCATGCTATGGAAATCTAATATCACCTTCTAGAGGTTTTATTGTATAAAAATATGAAGATAAGGAACAAAAACAGAAAACTTGAGACGTGTGTAAGTATTATACTTAAGGATATTTTCCCGATAATAGGTACCCTCCAGGATTTAATAAGTTTTTCCTAAATAGAAAAGGACAGCACAGAAACAGCTTGGAAAGAAAAAATATTAGCAATTAAAAGAAGGGAAAAATATTTCGGGTTATGTATTGTTTGAAATATTTGCATGGTATTTATAGGCAAGGGGTGAATCAAAGGTTTTCCTCCTATTCGACTCATCTTTTTGCACACAGCTCACTCTATTTTCTTTATTGATTACTATCTCATCTCAAATTTTATTATATAAACACTTGAGGAAAATCTTCATGTGATATAGTAAGTCTTATATATATATTCTTGTAGGATAGACTTTTCAAAGACCCTTTATAACTTTTACAACAGGTTTTGCGATGTTAGTATTTCTAACTCTGATATGCTACAAACATGCATTTGCAAGGTGGGAAAGAAATTTCAGTTGTTTATTTAAGAGCTGGTTATGCACCTACTGATTATCGTTTTTTTATTAAGAATTTATTCCCTTTTTTTTATTCTGCTGCTGCTGCTTGCTATCTTGATTCGAGTCTGCTTCAGAAGTATTTCATTTCGGACTTTGCCTACTTCTGGCAAAAATTTCCTGGTTATTCCTGGATTAGTTCCAATATCAGTTGCAAGATACTGATTTTTACCTTAAATGTTACTTCTATGAATAAAGAATCCTGTTTCCTGGATTATGATTGATATCATATGGGTGTTTGATGCTCTTCTTTTCTAGGAATGGAGAGCTAGGGTACTTATGGAGCAGTCATAAGCTGTCAAGTTCCCATCCATATCTTATCATTTAGCAGGAACCAAAAAGATTCAACAAGATTTTGCAAAACCCAGTATGCTTGAAAGGGAGTAATTTTTGCAAGATGAACACTTTCCGCCTTTTCCCAAATCATTGCTGGTTTATGTAATTTCTTTTTTGGCAACGGAGGCCAAAAAAAAGAGTAAAGTGAAGATTATAATCTAACGTTATGGCTCATAAGGTGAACAATTTTCTTCTTGTTTTTTACCACAACAGCTGCCAAATCTGTATATTTAGTACCATATGCCTTTGCTTGGAGGCCTGTAGATCTAGCCATCTAGGTTTGCCTCAAGAAACATGATAATACGTTTTCAAGTGCCAATTGGTTAGGATTTGAAAGGTATACTCTACCCTTGCAAATGTTTCTGGGAAGATGGATTCTGGTTGAAGACTATGAGAAGTTCACTGGTCCCTTAAATTTAGAGGAGAAGCAGCATTCACTGCTCTCAACTGGTGATCCCTTAAACAATGATTTTGTATTTTCATGGATTTCTAGAGAACAAAGAGGAGTTGCAGCTGGATTCGCAGTCTTGGACAGCATAGACTTGAATTAACAGAGTAGCTTAATAATTTCTCCAAGTGGGTTTACGTTCTTGATCCAAAGACTTAAATGTTAACTTCGCATGAGTATTAACAGCATTCAGAACCAGATTTGATATTTGTTCAGTAAATGGGTCCTCGAGTCAAGTTTTTCTTTTTAGAAAAAATTATGTCCCACCATTTCCATTTTTTTTCCAGAAAGAAACATTGATAGGCAGGAGTTCCCTTTCTTATCCTGTTCCAACATTCTGATGGGTGGTGTCCCTTGCTGCCAGTTTTGTAAGAAATCATTTGTAACTGTATCAGCAAACAAAGCAATTTGGAATTATGCACGGCAACTCAAAATTGTTTTACACAGCAACTGTGATGAACTCAAGTGAGCTTTGTAATTTAAGATAGCTGGTTGCAGCATTTATATTGAACTCCAGGTGCAATGTTGTGGAGTGTGAGTCCTCATATTCTAATGATTTTGCCTCACTATAGCATTGTTTTAATTTTTTGGCAGGATAAAGCGAAGTACGGTAGGTGCAGATATTGCAAGATGATGCACAAAATGTGGCAATAAAATGGGCTGAAGGAAGATAAACCTTAGAAATTTCTCTGAAAGATGTAAAAACTGGAAATGTGTATTTGCATGGGATGCATAAAATCAGGCTCTATGAAGTGCAAATTGAATAAATATATATACACACACAAGAGAACCTTGTAAAAAAAGGGTTAAACAAGCTCCCCAAATTCTAAAAACTAATGATTGTTTTTGTTTTTGATTTTGATTTTGTTTTTGTTTTTTCCAAGACTATGAATAGTGTTTTTATCTGCATAAGTTATATTTTCCGTCCACCCCAGTTCTAGAGCTCGCTGCTCCCACATTGCTGTAAGTTTACGCTCCTCTACTAGTCCTGCTTCGGCTCTCTCCCTTCCGGCTTCGCAAGCTTCTGTGTGCGCACTACATTTTTGTGCTTCGGTTTCATATTGTAAAGAAACTCTCCTGGCAGCTATTACCAAATTCCCTGTCTGCACCAAAGTTTCATTAGCCACTCTTTTTTGTAAATCAATCTCCTCTGATATTAAATCAGCCACACCCTTCTTCATTTCTTCACCTATTTCTGGATCGTGTTTGCCACATTCTGCAAATACAATATAGAAGACCTCTGATAACTTGGTAAAACTAGCTTGACAAAGAATACATGTAAATCATCTTTAGCAGTGTATAAGTCTTCCATTAATTGTATATGCAATTAAGATATGGAGAAACGCGTTCATCTGGTAAAGTGAGAATCTCATCTACTGAGCTTTGCATTCAATTAGAACTTTGTTAGCACTGAAAAGAGAAAGGAAACTTCTTGTCCGATTTCAAAGTTTCCACATGAGGATGGTGAATAACATGATTTGAGAAACAAAAATCATGTGTATAAAGGGTTAAATGTGCATATTTCAGTGGTTCCTGCTTTGGCCATTCCATTCAATCTCCAAGGAAAGGAAAGGAAACCATAGTTTAAAACAGCAAAGAAAGCAAGAGAGTAGGACTGACCAGGATATGAGTTGTTGATAAATTCTGCAGAATAAGACATGTTAAAACAAAGTTAGTGGAACATAAGTATTTTTAACAGGACAGAATCCAGTGAAAATTAAATTTTCGAAGTAACTTCAGAATACACAAAAACAGACAATCAAGATCACAAGGAGAACTAATGAAAATCCGCCTATGCACCCAATTTACAGTACGTAGAATGTTAAAAACAAAGTGGCACAGATTTCAGATTCCCTGTGTAGAAGTCTAGTACTCCCCAAAATGTATTTGAACATTTTCATTTCATAAAGGAATAAATTTGGATGCAGAATAAAAGGGCACTCAAATGATGCTATTGTTTGATGATGTTTATGTGACTGGCAAAAATATCAAAATAGTATTGCAGTTGGTGTTCTGCTTTGATATTCATCGAGATGAACCGAAAAAAGCCCTTTTATCCCAAAGCAGAAGTAGAAAATATTCTAACTCTCTAATTAACATCAAATGGTTTGATAACACAGACGAACACTTTTGAACTTACAAAAGTTTTGCTACCAAGGTGAATTCCTTCAACTTTTCTGCTTGTTAAAGAAGAGATTTGTACAAATATCCATGCTATCTGCCATGGAAACAGCTATTCACAAACTAACTGCATTTCATTGGACTATGATTCAAATTGATGTCGTGTTTCACGGCGTTGACAGGAAAATCTACCATGAACATACTTGAAGTTGCTCTTTGGGAATGAGCTTGACAAAAGTTAATACTTCGGTGCAAACACCACCATAAAACTAAAAAATAGATGATGAAAAATGAGTGATTGAGGAAAGCCTCGTCAATTTCTCACAGAAGGATAGTATAACATCAAATGAGACCTTGTATTCCTGATATTACCATGAACTCACAAAACCTCAAGACATTTACTAAGCCTAAAATTGGGGTTTTCAAAGTAAACCCTTTCAACGCTCAATCTCACAAGCCATACTCTCACTTAATCAACCAAAGATTATGATTTTCATTATTTCCTAGTATAAATTAGCAGCACATATCCCATGAAGAACTGATCAAACGTACCAGCCTACATTGGAGATTTTTTCCTTTCATCAGAATAAATCTCATTGAAGAAGTTATCCATCATACCAAATTTGCTCAGATAAACTACACTTCCATGATGTTAAATGAATGTCTTTTCATTAAGAATTTCCCGCAACTATAACCATGTCGAGGCTGGTAATAACTTTAAATGCCGTGCCATATAAATTATACGAAGTCAAAAATCACCAAAATCATTAAAACAAAGACAAATTTCTTCCTAAATTACATAAACAGAACACATAAAATAGTTTATTTATGAACGCATCGAAAGAGAGCAAAAAAAACTGAAAACTAAACTCTGAAACAAAAATAGTGCATTTTTTATATACAGAAGTAAAAAATTATACTAAAAGTAAGCACATTTTTATGGTATCAAAACAGATTCAAAAGCGTAAACTAACTATCAACCATGTTTAGAAAGGTCCGTAAGAAGCTTTAACTCACCTAATGTCCATGATATCTCCACTTCAGAGCAATTGCAATCACAAGAGCATGAAGCTTGAGCATCATTTGAACTCCCCTTCGAAAACAATCCAAGTCCAACAATGTAGGCAGCAAATAACATAGCCACCAGCACCAAAACCACCCTTAATGCACCATTACTAAACCCATAATGCTCTGATGGGTAAGCCATCTCCGCAGTCCCCTCTTTCTACGATCAAAAAACAAAGAAACAAAACCCAAAAAACCAAACTTTATTTTTTGCTTTCAAAGAAATGAACTTAACAACCAAAACACAGTAGTAAGAAAATCAAGCTTTTATTTGCAGAACATGAAAAAACACAGCATATAAAGATCTGGGTCACGCTCAATTTGGAGATCTAAGTAGTCCAACTACAAAACTCGACAATGATTCTACTCTTTATCTGTACTAAAAATAGCAACTTCAGCGAATGAATGTACGTAAAAGAAATGTCTGTTCTTGAGTTTTTTGAGGAAATAAGAGACCCCAGATCCCTATAAAGTGAAAAAGGAAATTTACAAGACTTGGAAATGAGTGAACCTGTTGTCCGAGAAAAAGAGAGATACTGTAGCAAAGGGAGAAAAATGTTGAAGTGGAGCACCACTGCTTCAGTCTTCTATCACTAATACTCCAATGCTTTTCGTTTATCATTCTGATTGCTCCATTTGTTGGTGTTAAATAAGATTTGAGAAGCTAACGAAGTTGCAGTAATCTGGTTGCGTTTACAGGCTGTAACTTGGTGTGATCCTTACTTATCAAACAGCTCGAAGAAATACATGAAAAATCTAACTGGAGATAAACATAAGTAGTTCTTCGATGAGCACAATCGAAATAACTGATAGACACTGTTGCCAGTTGGTATCTATCTTAAAAAGTCCAAAGCTAAATTGAAAAGTTATTTTACTGTAAAAAAAAAAAAAAAATCTTTCTCCTTGACTTTTTTTTTTTTTTTTTGTGCTGGAGAGGCTTGATTACAAAGGATAACGTTAAAAACAAAATTAAGAGTGTTTGGTAAACAAGTCATTTTAAAAAACAATTGTTATAAATAATTTTTTATTATATTTTTATTGTTTTAATATATTGATATTAAAAATAAATTTTTAAAAATATATTATTTTAATAAATTTTGAGATAAAAAATACTTTGCAAAGCAATGATTACAAAGTCTATATTTGGTTTAAAAGTATTTGATAATACAAAAATGTATTTAATGACAAAGATAATGGAGACAATAAAACAAGTTAGAAAATGAGATGAAAACAAATTTGTATTTAGTAGTGATATATAAGATAAAATAGAGATAAAAAAATTATGATTGATAATAATGTAAAAGATAAAATAAAATATATAAAAAATTATTTTACTTGTGTATTATCGTCAAACTTATATATTTTAAAAAATAATTATATATATATATATATATTTACTTTAACTTGTATGAGTAATGAAATTGATATTATTATAATTGTTCTAGTTATAAAACCATTAAATACTTGAGTGATTGACCATGACAAAACCAAGTCAGTCCAAAATAAAACACGTCAAATTTTTTATTCTTTTGGAAGAAAAATAGGTCAAAACAAGATTGTTTTGATTATTTTTTTAAGTCAATCGGGTTGACCCTTCTAATTAGTGACTAGAACCTTTTATCAGGTCGGCTTACGAATTAAGTTTTAAAACTATAATAATTATTATTTTTATCCATGTGTTTTCACTTGGATTCAACCCATGTTGACTCCATCAACCTGTTACCCGGGTTTTGTCTTAATCAACTTTCAAGTCCAGTTTTAAAAATTTGATAATAACAATTTTTATCTTTATACTGATCTGAGTCAACCTGAGTTGCCCTACTTAATTCATGATTCAAGTTTTGCCCCGAGCTGACCCCTAAATCAAGTTTTAATATTTTGATAATAACTACTTTTTATTTTATGCTAACCTAGATTAACCCGGATTCTTGCTCTAAATTGACCCCTATATCAGATTTTAAAATTATAATAGTTATTATTATTATTTTACATTGATCTTATTCAACAATCAACATCACTTATGATTCTGGTATTTTTCTATTTTCACTTCTAAATCATGTTTAAAAATATAATAATAATCATTTTTAGTTTTACGTTGACTCAAGTCAACCTGATCAACTTGATCCGTGACTCGGACCTCAACCAGGTAAAACAAGCATTTTCACCAGTTAAGTTTTAAAACTATAATAATTATTATTTTTATTTTTATATATCTTACCTGTATAAAATTAGAGCTTAAAGTTTTTACAAGGATACTATAAAATAAAAACTAAAAATATTGTTATTAGAAATATGCCTCCTCTTTTCCACCTCCTAGCTTAAAAAAATACATAAATTCACTATAAAATTTATTTAATTTGTATATCTCTACCTAAAAACTATGGTCCGTAAGGCTATGCTGAGTAATTCATCGCTTGCAGGCATTAATCTCTAGCAAAAGCAACGTCCATCGCCAGCACAACTTGGGACCACAGCTCGGGTTGGTATTATGGCGCAAACGCAGTTGAAGCATGGATTTGCCACTGTTACAAACAGGCATGCACTGGTTGTCTGATTGGAAGTATGATTGAAGTTATTTTAAAAAAAAAAATTTATTCAAAAATATATTAAAATAATATTTTTTATTTTAAAAAAATTATTTTTGACATCAGGACATCAAAATAATCTAAAAATACTCAAAAAATTTAATTTAAAGTAAAAAATAAAAATAAAAATATTTTATATTTTTCAGAAATGGTTTCCAAACAACCCAGTGAAGAAGCTAGCCTTGTTAGGGAATCCCAGTTAAGGGGGTAATCCACTATTGTCATCATAGAAGACAGGTTTCTTCACCAAAATTATCAGATGATAGAAGAAGCTCCTCAGATGATTTCAACCCTAAGACTAATCCAGACCCCTGTTTTGTTCTTGCAAGTAAACCCAATTCAATGGGCTGTTTTGAAGGAGTGTGATAACAAAAAGTTTGTAATATATATAATAAGTCTCGAGTTTGAGTTAGTATATATATTTTTTTATAAAAATTTGAGAAAACGAGAATTTTACTCACTCACTTGAGCTTATAAAATATATTTTCTTGACATCCAAAAAAAAAAAGAGCAGGCTTGCTTGAAGAAATTAATTTTGCTGGATTGTCAATCAAAACATTAGATTATACATTGACAAGCAAATAAGTTTTGACAATATTACAATCAATTTCATAACTTGGTGGTCCTCTTTGAGGGATGATCCTAGCACGGGATCAAATCCAATATATCTCGTTAAATTTGCGATACTCTTACCATTAGAAAACTACAGTTCGTACAGATTGAATCAAAGAATTTCAACTCGAATATCGAGGAAGCCTATTCACCCATGCATGAAGAACCATTTTCTTCGTCCGATCAGTCTGCTACATGATCCAAAATTTCATCAAGGTACGGTTGTAAAGCTGTATTCTCCACCGGGTCCCAACTGCGCGCATAATTATTGGAAACTCGCAGCTCTCGGGATTATTTAAGAGCTGATCAAATTTCTCGACTGCCCACCTGAACCACTTCACAAGGAATACACGACAAGTTATACGATTATAATCGTCAAGGTACGTACAATGGTACATGGAGACCACTTCATCAAGGTACAATGATCTTAATTGGTGGAGCCTATTCATGCCCATGCATGTCCCTCCATGGAGATTCAGGAAACTTGCGAAGAAAAAAAAACCCTAATTATAATATAGGTTAACTTGTCGTGCCAGTAACTTGTAAGGAAATAATTCATTTTCTGTAATAGATTCACCACTTGATGATCAATATATCAGAAACAGCCACAGAAAGAGCATGAACTCACTTCTACCATGTCATGCAAAAATAAGAATTCGCGCACCATGCCGCCTTACTGTGTAATAATTGGTGGAGCCTATTCATGCCCATGCATGTCCCTCCATGGAGATTCAGGAAACTTGCGAAGAAAAAAAAACCCTAATTATAATATAGGTTAACTTGTCGTGCCAGTAACTTGTAAGGAAATAATTCATTTTCTGTAATAGATTCACCACTTGATGATCAATATATCAGAAACAGCCACAGAAAGAGCATGAACTCACTTCTACCATGTCATGCAAAAATAAGAATTCGCGCACCATGCCGCCTTACTGTGTAATAAGAAAAACTAGAAGTTCTTTACACATGTGAGGTTCAAGGACTACAAGACTAATTTTTGAAGGATTTCTCTCATGAATCTACCACAGGCAGATATGTAGCAGATCCTACCAAACAAAACCACATGGGGTTGCACCAAAAATGATGAAGATTCAAGAATTCCCCCCACCGGAGATCTAATTTCGCTAATCGTAGCCAAACTTTCGAGAAATTTGGGCAAACATCATGCAGCAGCAGTTTTTCCTAGATCACCAGTTTCCTGTTTCTGAGGTGTTATGAGACTTGTAATAATGAATAGGCCATTAGCCTTCACTTAGCGCTGGACAAATAAACAAAATTGAACATATAGCTCCATGCAAGTCATGTGAATCTCTATTAAGCACCCAGAAAAAATATCAATGAAATAAATGGAAAAAGATGGTAGCAGAAACATGATTAACCAAAAAGCCATCCAGCTTGACGTTCATGATAACTAGAGAATCAATTTCACAGAAAAAGAATTGCATCACTTGGCAGTACTGTCACTGCCAAAAAGGCAAGTTCGAATCATGCACCAGTACTTAACTAAATCTCAACTCCAAAGTTGCTGGGGTCTGATCGATGGATCCTTTTTGTTCTTTCTTTTCTGTTTCAAGTCCAAATTAATAGCTTGTTTCAATTTCAAAGTTAACCAATCCTTTTTTCTTTTCTTTATGGTTGAAGTCTTAAGAACACCAAATCGCCGCCCACCTGAAACTATCTCTTATTTTCCGATCGATTGTACTAACTCTCTATAGTTAGCGATACCAAATTTTCAAAATATATTTGTGTTTAAGATAAATGCTTTCTTGACAGGGTTAGGAGCAATTTTAAGCAGTAATGGAAGGCTATTAGCCTTCTTCTTCAGCAGGGCTTTGGGTGCTTAGGGCTATTAATTTCTTAGAAGGAATACATGACGACACCAATGGATATGGAAAAATAAAGGTATTATATATATAGAAAAATAACAGTTCATTATAAGAACTAATCATGAAAGGCATTATTTTATATTTTAAAACAAATCAACTTTGTATTTTTTCTAAAAAAGCATATTTAAGAATTAAAATAATATTATTTATATTAAAAGAGTTTTTTTATATTAAAAAAATAGTAAATCATAGGCGGGATCATTTATTATTTTGGTTAATTTTATTTAGTAATATGGTTGAAAACTCTTGAAAAAGTTATGTGACAAGAATATATAAAAAGTAATAACAAAGATTTTATGAATAATTTTTTTTTCTGATCAAATATTCCATATAAATAAAATTAAAGATCTAATGTAATGATTTTATAAATTTGGATGAAGTTTTATTATTATTCAGATCTTAACTATTGGCTTTTATTGACTGGTTTTAAAACATTTTTTATAATTCTGATAGCTAAAATAAAATCCCAATAAAATGCTATATATGTTAAAGGTGATTTATTAAAAAGCTTAGGGGGTGTTTGGGAGTGCTTTTCAAAAGCGATTTTGAAAAAAAATTAAATTTTTTATTTTATTTTTAAGTTTAAATAATAAAATTTGGTACTTTTAGATCATTTTGATGTGCTGATGTCAAAAATAATTTTTTTTTTAAAAAAAAACATAATTTTAATGTATTTTTGAACAAAAAAATATTTTCAAAAACAACCGTAACCACGCATAAAAAGGCAAAAAGTAGTAAAATGGAAGTAGTTATTTTCTTAATAGATTGAATAAAATTATTAATGGGTATATTTTTGCAAAACGAAAAGGTTGATAAAATATTAATAATAATATTTATTTAAAAAAAGATTAAAAAAGGTATTAAAATTTCTATTTTAGTCATAAAGTTAATAAAATTCAAAAAACAAATAGACGAATCAAATGTATCGACAAAGAATTAACTCTGTAATGAAATAAATATAAATACATATTAATGAATTAAACATAACAATTAAAATCTGAAAATAAATTTTTTAATGAAATAATTATAAATACATATTAATGAATTAAATATTTTTAAGGAATTCTAAATGTTTAATGTTTAAATTCATATTTTTTATGTTTTAAAATTATTTTACTATACTTATATTTTAATTATTATAAAACAAATATATACTTTAAAAATAGCATTTAGTACACCTACAACCGCACTCAAGGTGCTTAAATTTCGCCATGGAATTGTAGTCAGCGAAAAACAGAATCTTCGAGTATTTTTTTGGGGCCGCTGGAGTGCTTTTGTTATATCTTCATTATGACTCATTAAATCTCTATGGAATTCTTTTTTTTAAAAAACAAAACTTATTTCGTCAAATCAAATTGCAAGTTGGACAGGTTATCTGGATTGATTTGAATATTTTATATAATTGTTTTTTATTTTATTTTTTAATATTTATGCTGACTAATAATTAAATATTATGATTTATTTTCTATAAAATTATTCTGGTTTCATGACATTAGTCACATAATTAGCAAGTTAACTATAGTTTACCTGAGTTTTTTTTATATCTTTTTATTAATTTTATTTTCCAATACTAGGCTAATTAAAAAATTATAATTTGTTTGAATTTGCTTGTCTCGTAATTTGAACTAGAAGTTTGATAATTCGATTTAAATTGTTTTTAAATTATTTTCTTAATTTATTTTTATTAAACTATTACAGTATCATGATTTAATATATAAATTTAATGAATCGATTCTCTCATTTTGAAGGCTCTGGTCTGTTTGGGAGTGCGATTGCGGTAGCTTTTCAAAGTGCTTTTCGTGCCGAAATACATCAAAATGATATTTTTTTTATTTTTTAAAAATCATTTTTGATATCAGCACATCAAAATGATCTAAAAACACCAAAGTATATTCATTTAAAATAAAAAAAAATTCAAATTTTCATCAAACGCCGGTTGCACTGCACTCCCAAACAGGAGCTAAACTACAATTTAAAAGAAGTCATGGCAACTTGATGAATAAAAAATAATCCGTCAACGAGAATGGTTGGTATTGACAAGGCCACGCGCACCCGCAATAAAAAATAATTCGTCTACTATAATTGTTGGCCCCCGGCATCATCCATGATTTTGGAAAGCACCAAAATTCTAAATTTGATGGAGGACGAAAAGCATTCATTCCCATCCAATCAGAAATCCAGGAATTAGAATCATAAGAGTAAAAGACGACCCCCCCCCATACGTCATTAATAAAGCACCGGCCACATTCCGACCAGAGACAGAATTGTTTAATGAAGAAATGATGTAAAGCCTCCAATTTCTTTTCTCTTATGCCATTAATGTAGCTCGCTTGCTGGATGATGCGATTGTTTTTTGTTTTTTTATTAATATAAATTTTAATGGCAGCTTAATTACAACTCAGTAAGTGGCCTTTGGCATTACTGTCAGACCTTCGGTTTAAAAAAAACAGGTAAAAAAAAAAGTAGATAAGTATTTGGTTAGAGGTGATAAGTTGAAAAATTGATTTTTTCCCAACCCAAAAATACACCCCACTGGTGTTTCAAGAAAAGCAGCAAAATACTGCTTTTCTTGCGTTTGTTGCTGAGCAATTGGAGAGAGGGGGTGGGGCCGGGGGTGAGGTGGGTGGGTTGTTATTAATTATATTTGTTATAAGTTTATTATTAATTATATAAATAATGTTAAAAATATAATTTTAATATTACAATAATTTAAAAATGAATTAAAATATAAATATTATTTCCATAATATATGTTTATTAATATAAAAAATATAATTTTAATATTAACATAATCTAAAAATTAATTAAAATATAAATAATGTTTATATAATATATGTTTATTAATATAAAAAAATATATTTTTAATATTAAAATAATCTAAAAATTAATTAAAATATATATAATTTTTACATAATATATGTTTATTAATATAAAAAATATATTTTTAATATTAAAATAATCTAAAAATTAATTAAAAGCAATATGAAAAGCATGATAACCAAACACACAAAACTGTTTTTTTTCAACCTCAAACTCAACCACAGTTTTAACCAGACACTTCATAACTTTTTTTGAACCACAACAAAAATGCTTTTCTTGAAACTATTTTTTTCAAACCTCAACCACAAAAGCAAAAATAATACCAAATAAACCCTAATTATATACAGGTTCTGAAATTATCGAATTGTCAATGATATTGCTGGATGATGTGATTATTTAATTAAAAAAAGTCAACGGCATCAATATCTGTTACCCCCTCGGAGTATGGAGTTTTGTTATGATTAATATATATATTAACCAAAGGAACTTCTTGTCTTATTTTTATTTTGTTCTATTCATACAGTGCCGGCATAAAACTGTATTTTAAAAGTGTTTAAAAATTATTTTAAATTAAATTCTTTTAATATTTTCAAATTATTTTGATGGACTGGTATTAAATTTATTTTTAAAAAATATTTTAATATATTTATAAATAAAAAAAACTGTAAAAACAATGTCATCCACGATATCAAATATTTCAGTAATTAAAGTGATAATTAATAGGGTGGGTGGCAGCCAAGCAGAGCCGTATAATAAAAGTAATATTTAAGTCTCCAACTCATTCGTTATGCCAAAAAACAAGGTGGATACATTAAATGCCTTACCAACCAACGGGATGTTTGGGAATGGGAATCATTTTAAAAATATTTTGAAGAAAAAATAAATTTATTTAATATTTTTAAATTATTTTGATATATTTATTTTTAAAATATATATATATATATATATATTATTTTAATACATTTCTAAATAAAAATAAAAAAACAACCACAGACTCCCAGATAGCATCTCTCAACACAAAACCTTATATTTAAAAAAGTTTAATCAACGAATCTATTCGGTAGGACCGGAGGAGAGGTTTTCTTAAAAACATTATCCAGTGTATTGATGTCATTCAACTTGGATTAAAGAATTAATTAATCATGAGATTTTGTGGGATTCTATTTATTATTTAATTTAAAATTAAACTGTATACCCTACCAGAATATCATGTAATTCATACAAAAATACTTGTAGAATTTAGCTAATAATATTATTTTCATAACATTATCCTTGTAATTTCCATCAGTATTACCGATGAGTATTATAATCGATAATTTACCGACATCTTTTCCAATAAAATGGTTCATTCAGTAATTGTCAATGGTAAATACTGAGAAATTAAAAAACTGGCAAGTGTTTCATCAACGGACGATTCTCGTTCATGTGATTATGTGGAAAGCAATTATCAACAGAAATTTCATTACCATACCGATAAAAAAATTCATCTGTAAAACAATTCATTTTGATAATGATAAAAAATTTCTTGATTTATACTAGTACTCAATCCAAATAATAATAAGAACATAATTTAAATGTAATATTAGGACATTGACATGTTCTAATATTAGTTTAAATTTAATTTTCTTTTAAAATTTCATAGATTTCGAATTCGTTCAGGCTTGCCTCAGACCCAGTTTAGCTAAAAATATTTACGAGCCTATAATTAATTTTCCATCTTTATAATTATAAATATCTTCCAACTAAAGAAATTAAATAAATAAAAATCCAATAATATATAATAAGGAAATACTTAAACTTATATTCCATGGGATCCTACTAATATGCTAAGCTTTAAAAACAGTCATGTAAACTTACTGCTCCTCAACAACTTCACGTTTGGACTGAGCTCTCAACGTTGGAGAAGCTCATGAACACTTCAACGTCTCTAATTTATAGCCACAGCTTTTTGCAGGCTATTATTTTTTATATCAATACATTTAAATATTAAAAATAATTTAATTTAAAACAAAAAAAATATAATATTTCCGGGTTTTCCGAACAGGCAATTACCTATCATCTTTAATGATATTTGTAAAGAAACTCGATCCTAATTCTCGCACCATTTTCCCTCTAATGTATACATAAAATACAAATAGTTTTTTATTATTAATAATAGTTTATAGGAGAAGGATCATGATAAGCGAAGGAAAAACTTTGTGTGTGTTTGTATCGGTTTGTTATAATTAATTTTAATTATATCTAATTAAAAAAAGTAGAATTAAAATGTGTATTTGAAAATATTTGATTTTTTTTAATTAAATTTTTTTAGTGTTTTTAAATTATTTTTATGAATTGATATCAAAATGATTTATAGAAATAAAAAAAAATATTTTAATATATTTTTAAACAAAAAATACTATTAAAAACAACTTCAACAACACCTACCAACAACAGTATAGTCAACAACCTGATATTTATTTATAATGTGCAACAACACCACAATCAAATACTTGAGAGAATGAAAAAACAAACATTGAATTAATGATATAAGACAATGGTTACCGCATTTCATCATAATTCATAACCGACGTAATTGAAACACAAGGAAGCAAGCAAGGGTTTATACAAGAAAGGAAGCAGGAGTAGCTAGCGATCACAGATACGTGTTTTCTTGATAGCCAGTCCTGCTGAACGTGGAGCCACGTTCATGCAAGCAGCTCCGAAACACTTGGAGACCCGCCGGCGCACTTCCGTCCGGCTGGACGTGGAACCAGATTAGAAAGGCCGGTGAGGATGATAATTGAGGCACACGCGCCGAATCAAGTAAAGAAAATAGATTTTTTCAGCATATATATTACAGCTGAAGACTGTCAAGTGCTGGACGTGGCACCGGCGCGCACACAAGTTCATGAAACCTTGGAGCTGTCAAGCCAGGCCTCTCGGTCATATCAACAGGGCGAGCAGCATTGCCTTTGATTTTCACTGCATCTGATGAGTCAACCACATTCCACTCGAAACATTGGATCATGGCTGCTAGAGTCACGGGTAGTTCCAGCATGGCCAGAGAAATGCCAGGGCAGCTTCTTCTTCCAGAACCGAAAGGCAACAGCTCATAATGCTGCCCTTTAATGTCCATGGCGGAAGCGGACTGAGCCATGTCCCCGTCAGGTTTTAGAAACCGTTCAGGTTCAAATTCTAATGGGTTTTTCCAGTACCTTGAGTCTCTTCCAATGGACCAGATGTTCACAAATACCAATGTGTCCTTGGGTATTGTGTAGCCATTGATCTTGCTTTCTTGGATTGATTTTCTCGCGATCATTGGAATGGGTGGGTGAAGCCTAAAAGTTTCCTTGATGATGGCCTGGATATAAGGAAGATTTGGAGAGTCTGATTCTTCTACTAGCCTCTTGTTTCCGACAACCGTGTCGATCTCCTGCCGCGCCTTCGCCAGTACCTTTGGGTTGTTTATGAGCTCTGCTAGTGCCCATTCGGTCGCAGAGGCTGTTGTGTCCGTCGCAGCTGTTATGAAATCCTTTCGAGAAAATGTAACAGTACAAATCAGCAGCAGACAAAAAAATAAAAATAAAAAATTCAAGATATATATATATATACTGTTTATAGGGTTTAATTTCCTTACCAAAACCAAGGCTTTAATGTGCTCCCTAGTTAGCTCTACCTCGGAGCTCTTATCTTCCAATGCATCAAGCATCATGTCCAGAAGATCTCTAGCCTTGTATTCTCCACCAGGACTCTTATTCTTTCTTTCTATCTCGCGGTTTGTGATGACATTCTCCAGCAATGCATCATACCTTCTATGGACATCTTCAAATTTCTTTCTATAACCCTGAAAATCAAAGTTCTTGCAAAACCAGAAGAAGTCGGAGATATTAAACTCTCCGAACATCTGTGTCACCTCACGCACCAGGGTTCTAACACCCTCAGCCTCGTTATCAGTCCCAGAACACCTGAGACTCAATATGATTTGTGAAATTATGTTGCTTGATAATTTGAGCAGCTCTTCAGTGACATTAACACTATCACAGACTTTAGACTTGTCGTGCACAACCCCAAGGAACTCGCGCAGTTCCTTTCTTCGTATAGGGAGAAACTGGTTGAGCGCCCGGTTACCCAGGAACTCAAACGTGCTCATCTTTTTGATGAATCTCCAGTACGGCCCGTACGGTGAGAACGCGAAAGAAGAGCTGTAGGTGAGGTGATCAATGGCTAGAGAATGCTTGCGGGACGAGAAGATGAGGTCGTTTGTCTTGAGCAGCTCTTTAGCGAGCTCTGGCGTGGAAGCCACGACACAGGGGACAGAACCCAGTCGGAGATAGATTAGGGGACCATAAGAAGAAGATAAATCACGAAAAGAATGGTGAATTAGGGGTCCAAGAAGATGGAAATGACCGATGATTGGCAAGGGCGTTGGACCTGGGGGGAGGGAGCCATGCCCTCGTCTGCTGTTTTTGATGAAGACTGCGAGCAGAAGAATGGCAAAACCAGCTATTATAAGCTCAAACACCATGCTGGATAACCGAAACGGAAGGGAAAGCTAGTTCAAAGAAAGTGGGAGTTTTCTTGTGTTTCCTTATTTGCCATAACCAGGCGACGTGTTTGTATTTATACACACACCCACGCGCAAGTAGAAGTCAGTGTTTGGTAATGTAGTAATTTTTATTTCTAGTGGGTGTGAAAAGAATATTTGGAAAAAAAACATTAAATTAATGTTTTTCATGGGTTTGATGTATATATGTTAAAAATAATAAAATCATTTCTATTTTTTATATATATAAAAACATTTTTAAAAAATATATATACTCACTACAACAACAAATTAATCTCATCTTGCTTGATAGCCTCCAATTTTCACAAATATACAAAAACAAAAAAAACGCGGTTTTTCAACTTATGAATGTAGTTGTTTTCGAGTGACCATTAGTATTCCCTTCCAACCTCCAAATAAATTTAAGTACAAGTCAAATAGTAGGTGATACAATAATAAAATCTTAATTTTAAGAGTTTTACTTTCCTTATAATTTTAGATTCGTGTTTTGTGGTTATTAATATGATGACAATTAGAAAATTATATAGTCGTTAATTTCAGGATCATGAGATTAGTCGAGGTATACGCAAGTTAGTCCGACTACTCACATTAATAAAAAAATCTAAATCTTATAATAATATTGTTTTCAATTGTATTCAAATATAAAAGTAAACTTTGAAGAACCAATTAAAAAGATGTATCATTCCAATCTGGGATTTTTTTATTAGAGAATCAATTTGGTCCTAACTAACCTAATTAATTTCCCATAATCTTCCACATAAATATCTGCACTGCTCTAGCTAGAATTTCCCGTTTACCAGTTCATCAATGGTTCTATGACTTCACCAACAATATTGGATGTGCAGTCATTTCATAAAACGATCAAACAATTTCGATCCAAATATTTGAACAATGCACGCAATCCATGGAGATTCTTTGTAGCTTCCACATGAATTGTGCAACTGTTCTTAAATATTTCTTTCAAGATAAGTTGCGATACTATGCTTCATTTTTACTTTAAATTATTTTTTAAATATTTTTAGACCATTTTCATGTACTGATATCAAAAATAATTTTTTAAAAATAAAAAAAATATCAATTTGATGTATTTCCAAACGAAAATCACTTTAAAAAACAACATCAAATATACTCCTAAACAGATACCATATATGTTCAGGTATGCAGCATGACAAGATTTATTTAAAAGAAAGAAAAGGGTTTACTTTGAAAAATTCAATCAATTGTGTTTATAATAAATATAATTATAGAATATGACCTGCTAATTATATGTCCTTAGTTGCTACCATTATCGCTTTGGAAAGGGCTGAAATATACTGGCCAACCCACGTTTCCATGACGGTTCATTATTATGTTTAGGGTATGATTAGTAATATTATATTAATTATTTTTTAAATTCATTTTTTAAAAATGGATACAGACAAAACGACAAGTCAGATATTCTTATTGCTTCCATCATGTATGAGTTTCATCTTTTCTTTTCTTTTTTATATCTATTTTTTCAATAAAAAAATAACTAATAAAATATTGTTGATTATATTTTTAATACCCTAGAATTTTCTACAGCCACCATCCTCGGAGTCAGCTCTACTGTTCGGTACAGTGTCGACATCCAATCAAATTACACATGACCCTGAAAACATCAGGGACCGAACTTATCTATTGAAATAAAAGGACTAAAGTGTAATATTGGCTATCAAACGATGGGTTGTGGCAAATTTAGGACCCCTAGAGCTACCAAACTCCAGCTTGATGAGGTGGATCGGCGCTGACCATTAATATCCTGTGATGGCACGTAGCACGCTCCTGTCCCCACAATCAACCGCCAATTGAAAGCTCGCTCATTCGATCTTGGACGTCCATCACAAATTAATGGTTACGCGGTCACTCTCTCCGGAGTTGGTTGGAAATTGTTTTATATTTTTTATTTTTATAAATTATTTTTAATATAATATACTTGAAAAATATAAAAATATTTTTTAAGAAAATAAAAAAATCTTAAATATTTCAAAAACATTGTGAATCGGACTGCGAAACAATTGTTGGTTTGAGAGTATTAATTTGATATTTTTTATTTTTAAAAATTATTTTTAATATTAGCACATGAAAATAATATAAAAATATTAAAAAATTAATAATTTTTAAAACATAATTTCAATCAAAATATCTGTTTTCGAGTGAGGTGATATAATAAATGCATGATTTTTTGTTGATTTTTTTTTTATAAATGCTCATCGTAAAACACAAACTCCCATAGCCGCACCACACACCACCACACCACCACACCATCATATCGGTCGTCATAGTGCGGTGGAGATTGTAAACTAGTTTTTAACAAAATATATAAATATTTGGCAATCAACCGCCACTCTGAAAGCTCGCTCATTCACTGCTCCAACTGGTGATCCCTTAAACAATGATTTTGTATTGTCATGGATTTCTAGAGAACAATGAGGACATTGCCAAAAAATTTGGTATGTGCAGGAACAAGGAGAGAGTTATCATATGCCTTTGCTTGGAGGCCTGTAGATCTAGCCATCTAGGTTTGCCTCAAGAAACATGATAATACGTTTTCAAGTGCCAATTGGTTAGGATTTGAAAGGTATACTCTACCCTTGCAAATGTTTTTGGGAAGATGGATTCTGGTTGAAGACTATGAGAAGTTCACTGGTCCCTTAAATTTAGAAGAGAAGCAGCATTCACTGCTCTCAACTGGTGATCCCTTAAACAATGATTTTGTATTTTCATGGATTTCTAGAGAACAAAGAGGAGTTGCAGCTGGATTCGCAGTCTTGGACAGCATAGACTTGAATTAACAGAGTAGCTTAATGATTTCTCCAAGTGCGTTTACGTTCTTGATCCAAAGACTTAAATGTTAACTTCGCATGTGTGTTAACAGCATTCAGCACCAGATTTGATATGGTCCTCGATCGAGTCAAGTTTTTCTCTTGAAAATAAATTATGCCCCACCATTCCCTTTTTTTCCCCAGAGAAACATTGATAGGCAGGAGTTCCCTTTCTTATCCTGTTCCAACTTTCTGATGGGTAGTTTTCCTTCCTGCCATACACGGCACCTCAGAATTGTTTACACAGCAACTGTGATGAACTCAAGTGAGATTTGGAATCATACACGGCAACTCAAAATTTTTATTTCTTTGGAAGAATTTTTTTGTCAAAACAAGATCGATTTGATTGCTTTTTTAGGTCAGTCGGGTTGAACCCCTTAACTAGTGGCTAGAACCATGTATATGAGGTCAGTTTCTGAGTTGAGTTTTGAAACTATAATAATTATTATTATTTTTATTAATGTTCTTGACTTGAGTTCAATCCATGTTGAATCTATCAACTTGTTACCCGGGTTTTGTCATAATCAACTTTTAAAACGAGTTTTAAAACTTTGACAATAACAATTTTTATCTTTATATTGATCTGAGTTAATCCAGGTTGACTTTTTTAATTCATGATTCAAGCTTTGCCACGAGCTGACCCCTAAATCAAGTTTTAACATTTTAATAATAACTATTTTCTTTTTATGCTAACCTAAGCCAACCTGGATTCGTCATCTTGACACATGACTCAAGTTTTACCTTAAATTGACCCCTATGTAAGATTTTCAAATAATAATAATAACAATAATTTTACATTGATCTTGTTCAACATCAACACCACTTATGACTTAGGTATTTTCATAGTTTCACTTCGGAATCGGGCTTAAAAATATAGTAATAATCATTACATAAAGTCAAGTCAATCTAGATCTACTTGATCTGTGACTCGGGCCTCAACCAGAAATTCAGACATTTCCCCTAATCAATTCCAAATTAAGTTTTAAAACTATAATAATAATTATTTTTATGTCTATGTATCTTACCTGAATAATATTAACAAGGATACTACAAAAATAAAAAATAAAAATATTGTTATTAGAAATATACCTCCTCTTTTCTACCTCCTAGTTTAAAAAATACATAATTTACTATAAAATTTATTAAATTTATATATTTCTACTAAAAACTATGGTCCGTGAGGCTAAGCTGAGTATTCATCGTTTATAGACATTAATCTCTAGCAAAAGCAACGTCCATCGCCAGCACAACTTGGGACCACAGCTCTGCATTCTCAGATACCATGCTGCCATGGATGTTTGTGACCTTGTGAATTTTCTCATAAATTGACAATTATCTGCGTATGGTATTATGGCACAACCGTAGTTTGCACCGCAGCTGAAGCATGAATTTCCCACTGTTACAAACAAGCACTAGGAGTGAAGAAGCTAGCCTTGTTAGTGAATCCCAGTTAAGGGGGTAATCCACTATTGTCATCATAGAAGACAAGTTTCTTCACCAAAATTATCAGATGATAGAAGAATCTCCTCAGATGATTTCAACCCTAAAGCTAATTCATACCCCTTATATGTTCTTGCAAGTAAGCCCAATTCAACGGGTTGTTCTCAAAGGACGTGACATGATGATAAAAAGTTTGTAATCTGTATGCTTAACAGGTCTCAAGTTCGAGTCAGGACATGCATCTCTTGTAAGAGTCTAGAACAACCGTGATTTTACTCGTTCATCTAATCCCACAAAATATATTTTTCAGGGATGAGTTTCCGGACAGAAAAAAAAATCACTTGCTTGAAGAAATTAATTTTGCTGGATTGTCAATCAAAACATTAGATTATACATTGACAATCAAATAAGTTTTGACAATATTACAATAAATTTCATAACTTGGTGTTCCTCTTTGAGGGATGATCCTAGCACGGGATCAAATCCAATATATCTCGTTTAATTTGCAATACTCTTACCATTAGAAAACTACAATTCATACAGATTGAATCAGAGAATTTTAACTCAATATCAAGGAAGCCTATTCACAGATGCCCGAAGAACCATTTTCTTTGTCCGATCAGTCTGCTACATGATCCAAAATTTCATCAAGGTACGGTTGTAAATAATTCCTGGTGTTGGAGAAATAATTTTCAAGACAATGTGCTCATGAACGCAATAATTTTTCTACTTCTGTGTCTCGTTCTTTGTCTCCATCATTTACAGCAGGTACCAAGGACATCTTCATTCCAATCACCCCTGTTCGCATTTATCCGCCACTTCTGCTAAGCAATCATTTCAGGAGAGGCCAAGTTGTATTCTCTACCGGGTCCCAACTGCGTGCATTATTTGAAATTTGCAGTTCTCGGGATTATTTAAGAGCTGATCAAATTTCTCGACTTTCCACTTGAACCACTTCACAAGGAATACACGACAAGTTTTACGATTATAATCGTCAAGGTATGTACAATGGTACATGGAGATGAAGACACGACCACTTCATCAAGGTACAATGATCTTAATTGGTGATGTAAAGTGTTTATCGTATATTGCATACATCTGTTTTACAACCCAATGTTACTTATATAGTCTCCCAAAGCTATACAACATAGAGATTACATAAGATAAGCTTATATGCAGAAGATAAAGGTAATTCAAAGTAATTCAAATTCAAACGAAGAGTCCTAACTCCATCTGGTACTGATCTTCCTGAATACCAGGTTAATGAGATTGTTACTGTTCAACTATTATTGTTCAATATCCCCCCTCAAGATAGACAGCCTTGTGTATGTCTAGTCTTATTTTTTAGAGTTTCAAATTGATAACATGAGAGGGGCTTAGTCAGTGCATCAACAAGTTGATCATCAAAGGAAACATGACATACCGTGAGAATTTAATTGAGACATGTTTCATTCTTGAATGAAAAAACTGTTTCATTCTTGGATGAAAAACTGGATTCGAATTTAATTGTGTTGCACCAATATTATCATTACAATTTACAGGGGTGTGAGTAACTTGATGTTGAAGTTCATTTAGTAATGAACATACCCAGCTGATTTTCAAGGCTATGTCAGCCACAGAGCGATATTCAGCCTCCGTGGATGATCGGGTAATGGTTTGCTGTTTCTTGGAGGACCATGTGACAGGATTACAACCAAGATATAAAATATAGGCACTAGTAGAAGAAAAATCATCTTTGTTTCCCCCCCAATCGACATCAGAAGAAGCATGTAGTTGAGCAGGAGATTGATGATGCAGAAGAAGACCTTCGGTGCTGGTGCCAGAGAGATACTGCAGTAGTCTTTTGACAAGCTTCCAATGAATATCAGTTCGTTTATGCATGAATTGTGTCAATTTCTTTACAGTGAAGGATAAGTTTGGTCTGGTACGTGCGAGATATTCCCAATAATGGCTCTATATTCTGATGGATCTGATAGTAATGCACCTATGACAAGCGTGGGAAGAGGACCAACCGGTATGGGAGTGCCAACAGGCCGGGAGTTGCTCATGTTTGTGCGATGCAACAAATCTTGAATATACCTGTGCTGGGAGAGTATCAACCTGTGAGGATGGGGTTGAATTTCCACACCAAGAAAATATTTTAATGAACCCTAATCTTTTAAGGAGAACCTTTGGGCGAGGCTGTGAACAAACATATTTACTGTATGATTATTATCACCGGTGATGATAATATCATCGACATATGTCATCACCTAATTTCTGGGTTACTCCCCAAAATCAACCCAAAAATAACAAAAATAAAATAAAAAAGGATCGACGTTGGTAAAAGATGCTGATCTCCAGGATAAAGATCAGGAAGTTGACCACGCAGCAAGTGTAGCAGACCCTGTGATTGCAGCAGCAGATAAGAATCTTCTGTGAAGGTAGCAATGACTGGAACTTAATTGAGAAGGATATGATCTTGCAAATCAAATATGTACAACTATATAGCAAGAATAATAGACACGTTAGGTTGCTAATGTAAATGTTATATATAGCAGTATTGTACAAAACATGATTATTAAGGGAAAAACGGGTTATTCTTCAAAGCACAGTTATTCTTGTATTATCTTATAAAGGACTACAAGACTAATTTTTGAAGGATTTCTCTCATGAATCTACCACAGGCAAATATATAGCAAATCCTACCAAACAAAACCACATGGGGCTGCACCAAAAAAGATGAAGATTCAAGAATTTCCCCCGCCGGAGATCTAATTTCACGAATCGTAGCCAAACTTTCGAGAAAATTGGGCAAACATCAAACAGCAACAGTTTTTTCCTATATCACCAGTTTCCTGTTTCTGACGTGTTATTAGACTTGTAATGAATAGGCCATTAGCCTTCACCTAGCGCTGGTCAAATAAACAAAGTGAATAGCGCCATGCAAGTCATGTGAATCTCCTAGAAAAAATATCAATGAAAGGTACAAAAGAGATGCACTGAAGTGCTTTGGCGATAGATATGCTATCTCCAATATTCATATTCACAAAACAAATGGAAAAACATGGTAGCAGAAACATGATTAACCAAAAGCCATCCAGCTTGACGTTCATGATAACTAGAGAATCAATTTCACAGAAAAAGAATTGCATCACTTGGCAGTACTGTCACTGCCAAAAAGGCAAGTTCGATGGATCCTTTTTGTTCTTTCTTTTCTGTTTCAAGTCCAAATTCACAGCTTGTTTCGATTTCAAAGTTAACCAATCCTTTTTTCTTTTCTTTATGGTTGAAGTCTTAAGAACACCAAATCGCCGCCCACCCGAAACTATCTCTTATTTTCCGATCGATTGTACTAACTCTCTATAGTTAGCGATACCAAATTTTCAAAATATATTTGTGTTTAAGATGAATGCTTTCTTGACAGGGTTAGGAGCAGTTTTAAGCAGTAATGGAAGGCTATTAGCCTTCTTCTTCAGCAGGGCTTTGGGTGCTTAGGGCTTCGGCTATTAGCCTTCAAATATTCCATATAAATAAAATTAAATATCGAATGTAATTATTTTATAAATTTATTATTATTCAGATCTTAATAATTGGCTTTTATTGACTGGTTTTAAAACATTTTTATAATTCTGATAGCTAAAATAAAATGCTATATATGTTAAAGGTGATTTATTAAAAAGCTTAATCTACACCCTCTAAGATTTATGTGATGATGCATAAAAAGGCATAAAGTAGGAAAGTGGAAGTAGTTATTTTCTTAATAGATTGAATAAAATTATTAATGGGTATATTTTTGGAAAAAGAAAAGGTTCATAAAATATTAATAATCATATTTAAAAAAAAGAGTAAAAAAAGGGTATTAAAATTTCTATTTTAGTCATAAAGTTAATAAAATTCAAAAAACAAAATAGACAAAGAATTAACTCTTTGGCTATGATATTATAATATAACCTCAATCTGTGAATTTGCGAAATTTACTAAAATGGGCATGTGGTTCCTTATACATAAAAAAAATAATCCAGATAGAATTTTGTATGCCTCTGTAATAAATACTATAATTCATATTAATTAAAATCTGAAAATAAATTTTTTAATGAAATAAATATAAATACATATTAATGAATTAAATATTTTTAAGGAATTCTAAATGTTTAATGTTTAAATTCATATTTGTTATGTTTTAAAATTATTTTACTATACTTATATTTTAATTATTTTAAAACAAATATATACTTTTAAAATAGCATTTATTACACCAACAACCGCATTTAAATTTCGCTATGGAATTCTCGTCACCAAAAAACAGAATCTACGATTATTATTTTTGGCCCGCTGGAGTGCTTTTGTTATATCTTCATTATGACTCATTAAATATCGCTATGGAATTCTCATTATTTTTTTTAAACTTATCTCATAAAATCAAATTGCAAGTTGTACAGTTATCTGATTGATTTGAATTTTTTATATAATTAATTTTTTAATTTTATCTTTTAATATTTAAATTGACTAATAATTAAATATTATAATTTATTTTGAAATGTTTTTTTATAAAATTATTCTGGTTTAATGATATTAGTCACATGATTAACAAGTTTAATGAAGAAATAATGTAAAGCCTCCGATTTCTTTTCTCTTATGCCATTAATGTCGCTCACTTTTGGATTCGAAATATTTGCTGGATGATGCTATTATTTTTATTTTTTTATTAATATGAATTTTCGTGATAGCTTAAGTGAAACTCACTAATAGCCTGTTTAGCTCTATGGTTGCTATTGTGGTAGAAGATGGGAAAAAAAAAAGTTTTATGAAAAGTATTTTTAGCTGCGATTCATAATTAAAATTTTAGTGCCCGTTTGGCATTGCGATCCCACTGGTTTTTGGCCGAAATTTGAAATTTTTTTTCATTTAAAAAACCGGCGGTTTGGTGTTTTTAGATCATTTTGATGTGCTCATTTCAAAAGTGATTTTTTAAAAAATAAAAAAATATCATTTTGATGTATTTCGGCATGATAAGCACTTTGAAAAGCTACCGCAATCGCACTCCCAAACAAGCTAGCGTTTGATTAAAACTGTGGTTAAGTTTGAGTTTAATAAAAAACAGTTTCGTATGTTTGGTTACCATGTTTTTCATATTGCTGTCAACTTTTGAAATTAATTTAAAGAACACACACACATATATATATTGTTTTTAAAATATTGTAGATTAAAAATCATAAAAATAAAATGTAATTAATAATTCAAGTAAATTAGACACTTGTTTTTATTCTCCCATTAAACTATTTGCAATTCTATCACGAACTAAATCAATACATAAACACGTCTGTGATTCCTAACTATGTGATCGATGAACAATATCTGGTAAAATATCTTCAGGAATAAAATTAATTAAAATAAATATTTTTTATTTTTATTCATAAATATTTTTAAAATACTGTGACAAATCATGTCTACGTAGCAAACAAAC
This sequence comes from Salix arbutifolia, assembly GCA_025169955.1. Lineage (NCBI taxonomy): Eukaryota > Viridiplantae > Streptophyta > Magnoliopsida > Malpighiales > Salicaceae > Salix > Salix arbutifolia. Next base: position 1,943,061 of record CM045914.1, read on the forward strand.
AAACTTTGTCCTACTAACGCCAACAACTAGGATGACCCCCCTACAATTTCCTCATATAAGAGCAAGTCTAATGGTAAAAGCCATTTTGGAGAGCTAAATCTCTAAAATGATTTTTTGAATAGTGTAAATATAGTTTTTTTTATTATCAATAATTTATAGGAGAAGGATCATAATAAACAAAGCAAAAACTGGGTGTGTTTAGGTATGTTATAATTAATATTAATTATATATAATAAAAAAAAAGTAAAATTAAAACGTGTAAACACTTAAGGTTTTTGTCACCAAGTTTTAAAAATATTTTTATTTTTTTACTTTAAATTAAAAATTTTGATATTTTTATATTATTTTCATGTACTTATATCAAAAATAATCTTTTAAAAATAAAATAAAAAATATTATTTTAATATATTTTAAAAAAAACTTTTAGAAATAAATTAAAATAATTGAGAGAATGAAAAAACAAATAATGAATTAATGATAAAAGACAATTGTTACCGCATCTCATCATAATTCATAACCGACGGAATTGAAACACAAGGAAGCAAGCAAGGGTTCATACAAGAAGAAAATATTAAAACATAGACACGTGCCATCATGAAAGGTAACAGGAGTAGCGAGTGATCACAGATACGTGTTTTCTTGATAGGCAGTCCTGCTGAACGTGGAGCCACGCTCATGCAAGCAGCACTGAAACACTTGCTATGGATGACCCGCCGGCTCACTTCTGTCCGGCTGGTACGTGGAACCAGATTAGAAATGCCGCCGAATCAAGTAAATAAAATAGATTTTTTCAGCATATTACAGCTGAAAATTATCAAGTGCTGGACGTGGTACCGGCGCGCACACAAGTTCATGAAACCTTGGAACTGTCAAGCCAGGCCTCTCGGTCATATCAACAGTGCCAGCAGCATTGCCTTCGATTTTCACTGCATCTGATGAGTCAACCACATTCCACTCAAAACATTGGATCATGGCTGCTAGAGCCACGGGTAGTTCCAGCATGGCCAGAGAAATGCCAGGGCAGCTTCTTCTTCCAGAACCGAAAGGCAACAGCTCATAATTTTGCCCTTTAATGTCCATGGAGGCAGCGGACTGAACCATGTCCCCGTCAGGTTTTAGAAACCGTTCAGGTTCAAATTCCGATGGGTTTTTCCAGTACCTTGAGTCTCTTCCAATGGACCAGACGTTCACAAATAGTAATGTGTCCTTGGGTATTGTGTAGCCATTGATCTTGCTTTCTTGGATTGATTTTCTTGAGATCATTGGAACGGGTGGGTGAAGCCTAAAAGTTTCCTTGATGATGGCCTGGATATAAGGAAGATTTGGAGAGTCTGATTCTTCTACTAGCCTCTTGTTTCCGACAACCGTGTCGATCTCCTGCCGCGCCTTCGCGAGTACCTTTGGATTGTTTATGAGCTCTGCTAGTGCCCATTCGGTTGCAGAGGCTGTCGTGTCCGTCGCAGCTGTTATGAAATCCTTTTGAGAAAATGTAACAGTGCAAATCAGCAGCAGACAAAAAAATTAAATTAAAAATTCAAGATATATATTGTGTTCATAGGGTTTAATTTCCTTACCAAAACCAAGGCTTTAATGTGCTCTCTAGTTAGCTCTACCTCGGAGCTCTTATCTTCCATTGCATCAAGCATCATGTCCAGAAGATCTCTAGCCTTGTATTCTCCACCAGCACTCTTATTCTTTCTTTCTATCTCGCGGTTTGTGATAATTTTCTCCACCAATGCATCATACCTTCTACGGACATCCTCAAATTTCTTTCTATACCCCTGAAAGTCCAAGTTCCTGCAAAACCAGAAGAAGTCGGAGACATTAAACTCTCCGAACATTTGTGTCACCTCACGCACCAGGGTTCTAACACCTTCAGCCTCGTTATCAGTCCCAGAACACCTGATACTCAATATGATTTGTGAAATTATGTTGCTTGATAATTTCAGCAGCTCTTCAGTGACATTAACACTATCACAAACTTTGGACTTGTCGTGCACAACCCCAAGGAACTCGCGCAGTTCCTTTCTTCGTATAGGGAGAAACTGGTTGAGCGCCCGGTTACCCAGGAACTCAAACGTGCTCATCTTTTTGATGAATCTCCAGTACGGTCCGTACGGTGAGAACGCGAAAGAAGAGTTGTAGGTGAGGTGTTCAATGGCTAAAGAATGCATGCGGGACGAGAAGGTGAGGTCGTTTGTCTTGAGCAGCTCTTTAGCGAGCTCTGGCGTGGAAGCCACGACACAGGGGACAGAACCCAGTCGGAGATAGATTAGGGGACCATAAGAAGAAGATAAATCACGAAAAGAATGGTGAATTAGGGGTCCAAGAAGATGGAAATGACCGATGATTGGCAAGGGCGTTGGACCTGGGGGGAGGGAGCCATGCCCTAGTCTGCTGTTTTTGATGAAGACTGCGAGCAGAAGAATGGCAAAACCAGCTATTATAAGCTCAAACATCATGCTGCATAACCAGAACTGAAGGGAAAGCTAGTACAAAGAAATTTAGAGTTTTCTTGTGTTTCCTTATTTGGCATAGCCAGGCGACGTGTTTGTATATATACACACGCTCGCGCGGAAGTAGAAGTCGGTGTATGGTAATATATATACACACGCTCGCGCAGAAGTAGTAATTTTTATTTTTTAGTGCGTGTGAAAAGAGAATTTTATTTGAAAAAAACATTAAATTTGTTATAAATTCATATTTATGTATATTGAATGTTCATGATTCTCACTACTAAAAAAGGGGTTGTTTGCAACGGACGTGTCCGTTGCAAACAAGAAAGGAGTCCGTTGCTAATATGTATTAGCAACGGATTTTGCAACGGACGTGTTCCGATGCAAATAAACGACTGCAAAATAAGTTGCAACGGAATGGCCGTTGCAAATGTATTTGCAACGGATATTCCGTAGCAACCTTGCAACGAAAATGCCGTTGCAAAGTTGCAACGGATCCGTTATAAACTTGCAACGGAAATGTCGTTGCAACTTTGAAACGGCATTTCCATTGGAAATTTCCAACGGATGTTCTGTTGCAAATTCAAATTTGCAACGGCCATTCCGTTGCAAAATTGCAACGGAATTTCCGTTGCAAATTCAAATGTTTTTTATTTTTATTTTGAACCGAAAATACTTTTAGAAGTTGTGAAAAGATCAAAAATATCTTTTTATTTCCATTTCTTCATTCATATTGTCATAATTTGATTTTTGATTCCATATTTTTTATTTTTTTTAAATTCTTTATATATTTGCGTTAATTTTTATATTTTCAACGTGGTGTTAAAAAAAATTTACTTTTTTTAAGACAAATTAGTGTGTAAATTTTAAAATTATTAATCAATTTTACTAATTTGAAGTTGATGTTTTATTTTTCAAATAACTAATAAAATAAAAAATTCAAAAAAAACTGTTATTTCAAGCCATCATCAAAGGCACCATCAACAATGAACAAAAAGACTCTGAAATTACCTTAATTAGCAGAGGAGAGCGAACAAAAACAAAACTCGGAGTGGAAAAATATACAGAGACTAGAAGAGAGGAAGAATGAAAAAGAAAACATAAACACATAAAACAGAACTCGGAGCCGAAACATTTCTCTCTCTCTCCCCGATGCATCTTTTTCTTCTTTTCTCCTCCACCCCTGTTGTCACCTTTTCTTCTCAACCGAGAGCTTTTCTCAACCGTGAGCTTCTCCTCTCCAGCAACAACGACGTCCTCCTTCCTTTTCTCTACTCAACAGCCCAACAAGGTTTGTTTCTGAAAATTAAGAGAGAAGAACACAATGGGCGACTGTAGGTATTTAAAGGATTTTGAAAAGCAATTTTCATTTGCAACGGAAAATCCGTTGCAAAGTAATTTTCAGTTGCAACGGATAATCCGTTGCAAATGATTTTAAATTGCAACGGAAAATCCGTTGCAAATTAAATTTGCAACGGACAATCCGTTGCAAGTTAATTTTACTTTGCAACGGATAAGCCGTTGCAAATTGAATTAACTTGCAACGGATATTCCGTTGCAAATTTAATTTGCAACGGCTTATCCGTTGCAACACATGTTTTTTTTTTTAATTCCGAAATTTGTTTAGCAACAGAAAATTCGTTGCTAACTGTGCAACGGATTTTTGCCGTTGCAAAAATCCATTGCAAACAGCCCCCTTTTTTAGTAGTGTCTTGAGTTTAGTTTTTTGGATTTCCATAACCCTTGAGTTCATTTCCTTCTTCTATAAATAAACAACTAGTCTTGTATTCTTTACATTTTTGGAATAATAGAAGAATTCTTATTAAATAAGATATTTCTCTCTTGTCTCTTTTGATTATATTTTGATATCTATGCTTTTCTATATTTTTTTTATAACACGTTATCAGCACAATGCTCTAACCATCTTATATCAATTTTAATATTTTTGCTTTTCATTATTGTAATTTAGTTTTGACAATTTTTCTTTCATTATTATTCATAGAAAGAGATTTATAGTTCCCGAAGAATGAGTATTACAAGTTCCTGAAAAATTAAATAAATTAAAGATAGTTTATGAAGAACTAGTATCACAAGTTCTTGAAGAATTAAATAAATTAAATATAGTTTCTAATGAACTAGTATTTCTAAAGCTAAATAAATAATAGTCTTAAAGAAATGATTTTTCTGAAGAATTAAATAAATTAAAAACAGTTCCTGATGAGCTAGTATTTTTCCTGAAAGATTAAAAAAATTAAATGCAGTTCCTGAAGAACTGGTATTTCTAAAACTGAATAAATAATAGTCTTAAAAGACTGAATTTTTGTCTTCTTCTTTTATCTCCATGATTTTATTTAATAAGTTATTTCTTATTTTTATAGATAAAGATAATATCAAATCTGACAAAATTTGAATTTATCGCTTTTGATATTTTTAGAAACAATTATTTGTCATGAAATATTGACGTCGAGATTCATCTGGAAGATATGAATTTTTAAGAGACCATTAAAGAAGGAAATAATATGTGGCAAAATTTAAATAAAAGATATGAACACCAAAGTTTATCATACTTTCACAAGGTCGTTATGATTAGTTGCACCTTTTGATTCGACTGGTGAATATAATTCCATTCCTTTTAAAATTATCTCACAGTTGAAATTATGTGGTAAAGATATCACAACAATCAAATGTTAGAGAAAATATTCTCTACTTTTCATGCCGTAAACATTGTACTATAGCAACAATCTAGAGTGTATAATTTCAAAAGGTTCTAAACTATTCTCTGAAGTGAATGCAACTTTTGTTCAGAAGACAAGAAAGAAACGAGGATATAAGTATGGAAGAAATAAATGGAAAATAATAAAAGATAATCCTTATAAAAGTAAACCATCATACCACCAGACGTGGAGACATAATAAATAGTGGTATGGCTTTTTATGATAGAGATTTATGTCTAGTAGACAGTGTAACAACACACACAACTCTTAAGGAAAATAAATACTTTGAGTATTTGACATTAACCAAAGCTAATGTCACTACAATATCAGGTCTAGAAGACATAATTAAACTCTGAAAAAACTAATATTGTGTTACCAAATAACACAAGATTAAGCATCAAAGATGCATTATATTCATCTGAGTCCAAAAGAAATTTACTCAGTTTTAAGGATATACGTGCTAATGGTTATCATATTGAAACAATAGATGAAGATAGAAAAGAATATCTTTGTATTACTACACGCATTTCAGGCTAGAAACTTGTACTTAAGAAACTACCTGTTTTCTTTTCCGAAATTTATTATACGATCATGAATTCTATTGAATCAAACATTGTGATACACTAGAAGTGTTCCGACCCAAAATAATTTATGTTTTGGCATGATTGACTTGGACATCCAGGAACAACAATGATGAGACAAATTATTGAGAATTCTTATGGGCATCCTATAAAAAACCTGAAGATTCTTTTACCAAGTAAAAATCCATGAGCTGCATGTTCTCAAGATAAATTAATTATCAAACCATCTCCATCAAAGGTTCTTATAGAATCACTATCTTTTTTTGAAAGAATTCAAGGAGATATATGTGGGCCTATTCATCCACCATGTGGACTTTTTAAATATTTTATGGTATTGATTGATGTATCAAGTAAATGGTCACATGTTAGTTTGCTTTCGAGTTGAAATATTGCATTTGCTAGATTAATAGCACAAATTATCAAACTACGAGCGCAATTTCTTGATTATCCTATTAAAAAAAATTCGACTAGACAATGCTAGTGAGTTTACTTCCCAAGCATTTGATAGTTTTTGCACTTCAATTGAAATTGATGTTGAACATCCTATTGCTCATGTACATACTCAAAATGGTCTAGCAGAATCATTAATAAAGCGACTTCAATTAACTGCAAGATCACTACTTATGAAATCAAAATTGTCTACATCTGTCTTGGAACATGCTATATTACATGCTGCATCATTGGTTAGAATTAGACCAAAAGCTTACCATAATTATTCTCCTTTACAACTTGTTTATGGTACACCACCAAATATATATCATTTATGAACTTTTGGTTGTGCGGTATAGTGCCTGTAGCACCCCCACAAAGGACTAAAATGGGTCCATAAAGAAGAATAGGAATTTATGTTGGTTTTGATTCTCCATCTATTATTAGAGTTCTTGAACCTTTGACTAGTGATGTTTTTAAGGCATGTTTTGAAGACTATCATTTTGATGAGAACATTCTCCCATCATTAGGGAAAGTAAATTCAGTGTCTAAAGCACAAGAAGAAATTACTTGGAATAACCCAAATTTATCTCATTTTGATCTAAGGACAAATCAATGTGAACTTGAAAGTTCAAAGGATAATTCATTTACAAATTTTTGCAAATCAATTACCGGATGTTTTCAGCAGTAGTGAAAAGGTAGTTAAGTCTCATATTCTTACTGCAAATGCTCCATTTAAAATTGAAATTCCTGAAGAAAAAAAAGTCAACATAGTAGCATATGAATCTATACCACGCTTGAAGCGCGGAAGACCTATTAGAGCCAAAGACAAAATCCTAGAAAACAAAAACTCCAATGAATAGATGATGGTACTCTTGAAGAGTCCTTATTCATAAAATAAACATCAAATCTTGTGTTTAAATCATCTCCTAATACTGACCCTCCTGAAAAGAGACCTCTTGAAGAGAGCCAGGTACCTGGAAATAATAAGATCTCCATAAACTATGTTCATACATGAGATATTTTGGAACTAGATAAAATTATCATAGATAATGTATTTGCATTTAAGGTTGCTTTTGGCATCACTAGAAGTGATGATGAATTTGAACCATAAATTGTTGAAGAATGTCGACATAGAAATGATTGGCCAATATGGAAAGAAGTAATCTAAACAGAGTTGAGCTCACTTACAAAATGTGAAGTATTTAGACCTGTAGTCCATACATCTATAGGTGTTATACCTGTTGGATTTTAGTTTTTTGTTAGAAAACGCAATGAGAACAGTGAAATTGTGCGATATAAGGCATGACTTGTTGCACAAAGTTTCTCGCAGAGACCCGGCATTGATTATGAGGAAACTTATTCTATAGTGATGGATACAATCACTTTCAGATTTTTAATTGGTTTAGTGGTCTCAAAAATATTAGATATGCATTTAATAGATGTAGTTGCAACATATTTTTATGGATCATTAGATAAAGACATCCATAAGAAAATCCCTGAAGGATTTACAATGCCTGAAGCTTTTTGTAATGACCCCAAAAGTGTTTATTCTATTAAATTACAAAAAAAATTATATGGATTGAAGCAATCTAATCGGATGTGATATAATCGTCTTAATGAATACCTCTTAAAAAGAAGGTTTGAGAATTATAAGATTAATCTGTGCATTTTTATTAAGAAAACAATATTCGGATTTGCTATTATTGCAGTATATATTGATGATTTAAATATTATTGGTACTTCTAAAAAGCTCATAGAAACTGCAACCTATCTAAAAAATGAATTTGAGATGAAAGATCTCGGAAAGACAAAATTTTATCTTGGTTTATAAATTGAACATTTTTCAAATGGAATATTTGTACATCAATCGATGTATACAGAAAAGTCCTAAAGTGTTTTTATATGGACAATGCTCATCCTTTGAGTAAACCAATAGTTGTTCGATCACTTGATGCGAAAAAGGATATTTTTCGACCTCCAGAAGAGGATGAAGAAATTCTTGGTCCTAAAGTACCATATCTTAGTGTTATTGGAGCACTTATATATCTTGCAAATTATACAAGACCAAATATATTTTTTGCAGTAAATTTATTGGTAAAATATAGTTCCACTCCCACCAAAAGACATTGAAATGGAGTCAAACATATATTTCATTATCTCCATGGAACAACCAAAATGAGGTTATTTTTCTGTGGATCAAATTCATAATTGATTGGATATAAAGATGTAAGTTATCTCTCTGATCCCCATAAAGGGAGATCACAAACAGGTTATTTATTTACTTATGACGGTACTACAATTTCTTAGAGATCTATCAAATAAATATTAGTGGTTACTTCATCAAATCATTCAGAGATTATCATGATACATGAAACAAGATGGCTAAGATCAATTATCCAGCACATTAAGAGAAAATACGGATTGTCAGCCATTGAAAATAGTCCAACAATATTGTTTGAAGATAATACTTTCTGCATCACTTAACTCAGAGGAGACTATATTAAAGGAGACAAAACAAAGCATATCTCACCAAAGTTTTTTTATACTCACGAGCTCCAATAAAAGGGGGAGATTAATATCAAACAAATCAGGTCAAGGGATATCTAGCAGATTTATTTACAAAGTCTTTACCAGCCTCAACTTTCAAGAAACTTGTCCATAATATTGGAATGTGGCATCTTAAAGAGTTATCATAAGACATATACTTTTGAAAGAAAATCAATGCAAATTGTACTACCTTTTTTTCGCTTAGGTTTTTTCCCACTGGGTTTTTCTTTGCAAGGTTTTAATTAGGAATTTAACATTGTTTTATTGAATCCTGAAGTATTCATATATAGATCTTGAAGTATCTATATAAAGTCCTCTATTGAATTTTAAAGTACATGGTCATTCAAGGGAAAGTGTTATAAATTTATATTTATGTATATTGAATGTCCATGACTCTTGAGTTTAGTCTCTTGGATTTCCATAACCCTTGAGTTCATTTTTTTCTCCTATAAATACACCACTTGTCTTGTATTATTTACACTTTTGGAATAATAGAAGAATTCATATTAAGCAAGGTATTTCTCTCTTGTCTCTTTTGCTTATACTTTGAATATATATGCTCGTATGTAATGGACTTAATACTGGAACTTTTATTCTAGCTTTTATTAACCTGAGTTTACAGGGAAAATTGGAAAAATAGGAAAATAAAAAAAAGAAGCTAACAGTCAAAGAACAATCAACCTGATTTAATAAACCTTAACTAATATTTTTGGGCAGCTTAAAGGTAACCTGGGCCTCCTGGGTGAATGAGATTTGCTTCAAAGCAATTTTGTTCTTCTCATAACCCATTCTCCTCCTATTTATTTTGGTTCCCACCGTAATGGAAATTCAAACTAACACTAGAAATTCAAATCTAAAACTAATAGATAAATTTGACAGTTATTCTAATTATTTGATAAGGACTCTACTTCCTTTCCTAAACGGCACCGTTTGCTGCTCCAATTGGCCTCCTTGCCAACTGTCCTGTATAGGAGAGTCAAGATCCCGATCGTCCACATAAATCTTCTTGGCTCAATCTCGTCCATGCAAGTCCTAACCTTATCTTTTTTTTCTGCAGGTAATGGCGTCCTCAACACGCCACTTTTGAATCGTCTCCAACACGTTTTGCACGCCTTTTCATCCAGTCACTTCATGTCTTTCCTCATTTCATCTCATCTCATCTCATCCTCTCTCTTCATCCTCAACTCGTCTTCTCCCTATCTTCGTCCTCAGCCAGTCTTCAGTATCCTTTCTTCTTCTATTCCAGCCACGGTGGAGCTTGGTCCGTGGGAGGCTGCCAGACTGTTACAACTCTCTTCCCCTTAAAAAAACCTTGCCCTCAAGGTGAGGGTAAGTCTCTTTTAGCCATCCTTCTTCTACCCATACTGCATCTATCTTAGACTGTTTTTGACACCTCAACAGCACCTCCTTCTTCGTCTTTCTCTTTGAGGTTTGGTTTCTTCGATCCAATACTTCTACAGGTTCAGATTGTGGCTTCTCTTGTTTGAGGCTGGGTAGCCGTGGTTCAAGAATGACCCTTCTTCCCACCCATTTCTTGAGTAGTGAGATGTGGAATGTGCTGTGAATTCGGGCCTCTGTGGGTAACTCTAGCTAGTAAGCCACCTCTCCTATTTTCTTAATCATTTTGAAGGGCCTGAAGTATTTTTATGCTAACTTTCCATTCTTATTTCTTGGCATGTTGGTCTGTCTGTATGGCGGAGTCGCAAGTACACCCATTCTCTCTCCCTGAACTGGATTTATTTTCTGCCCTTGTCTGCCTGTTTCTTTTGTCTTTCTTGTGCTCGGGCAAAATTGTATTTAATTTGGGCTATCTGCTCTATTCTGTGTTGTAATAATTCCTCTACTGATTGATTCTTTGTTGAACCAGGAATATAGTCTATGAGGCTGGGGGGTGGGTAGCCATAGTTTACCTCAAAGGGGTGGTTTTAAGGGACGTGTGATAGCTGGTGTTGTAGCAATACTCGACCATTGTGAGCCAGTGGGACCACCCCTTCAGGTTGCCCCCTACATAACACCTCACACTCCTCCAGTGTTTTTTTGGTCACCTTTGTCAATTTGAAGGTGGTATGTTGTTGACATCAGTAGTTGCATCCCCTGAATACGAAATAATTCCCCTCATAATTTGCTAGTGAAGGTATGATCCCTATCTGATATTATGTTGTCTGACAGCCTATGCAATTTCATTACATTCTGTGAGAACAAGTTGGCAATTTTTGTAGTGTTGTAAGGGTGGGATACAGGGAATAAAATGGGCATATTTGGTTAACCTATCCACCACTACCATGATTACTGAGTATTGATTAGATTTAGGTAGCTCTTCTATGAAGTCCATTGATATGGATGACCATGGTCGAGTGGGAATTGGTAGGGGTTGTAAGAGCCTTGAGGGTTTTGTATTTTCCCCTTTTGCCCGTTGGCAGACCTCACGGTGCTTTATATATGCTTATATGTCTGATTTAATTCCTACCCGAAAGAAATCCCTCCTAGCTCTTTTTAATGTTCTCTCAAACCCTGTGTGTCTTGTGGATGGGTTGTCATGAATGTAACTCATGATGGCCATTTTTATAGGGCTGGACTGACTTATGAAAACCAGTTGCTTGTAATATAATATCCCCCCAAGCTTATACTTCAGGGATCCTATGGTCTCCTTATTTAATTATTGCATATCTTGAATTTCTCGATCATTATTATAACTTTCTTTTAATTGGTCTGCCCAATTAACAATCGGTGTGAGATAGCCCACAACGTACCTTGTTATGTTGTCTCTTCCAGTCTAGAAAGTGCGTCAGCCACTAAGTTCTCCTTTCCTACCTGAAATTCGACCACAAAGTTGTACCCAATTAGTTTAGATAACCACTTCTGTTGGGTGGGTGTTCCAACCCTCTGTTCCAATAGATATTTGAGGCCTTGTTGATCAGTCTTCACCTTGAAGGCTTGGCCCAATAGATACGGCCTCCACTTCTGGATTGTAATGATCAATGCCAAGAATTCCTTCTCATAGGTGGATATTGATAACTCCCTCCCCTTTAGACCCTTGCTGAAGTAAGAAATTGGTTTGTCCCCTTGCATTAACACAACACCGGGCCCTATACCAGAGGCATCATATTCGATTATAAAAATTTGGTTAAAATCTGGTAATGCTAGGACCGGGGGCGTTGATACGGCCCTCTTTAAGTGCTCAAATGCTTGGTCTACCTCCGAGTCCCACTTAAAGGCCCCTTTTTCAGTAGCTTAGTAAATGGGCCTACAATTTCTCCATACCATTTGATGAATCTGCGTTAGTACCCAGTTAAGCCCAAGAAGCCCCTTAGTGATTTGAGTGTGTTCGACCTTGGCCAATTGACCATTACCTCTACCTTATTGGGGTCAGCATGCACTCCATGTTTTAAGACAATATGCCCTAGGTACTCGATTTCACTACTTGCAAATTTATATTTGGACTGTTTGGCAAACAACTTGTGCTGTAATAGTGTCTTAAAGATCACTCTTAGATGTTCCTCATGTTCTTCCATATTATGGTTATAGATTGGGATGTTATCGAAGAAAACTAGTTTAAATTTTCTGAGATGTGGCCGAAAAACATCGTTCATCAAACTTTGAAACATGGATGGGGCATTGGTGAGGCCAAAAGACATTACTAGAAATTCATAATGCCCCTCATGAGTTCGAAAGGCAGTTTTGAGGATGTCTTCCTCTCTCATTCTAATCTGTTGAAAGTCTGACCGGAGATCCAATTTCAAAAAAATATGTGAACCATGTAGCTCATCCAGTAATTCTTCCACTACTGGTATGAAATACTTATCTTTCACAATTTCCTTGTTGAGAGCACAATAGTCCACACACATTCTCCATGACCCATCAGCCTTCCTGACTAGCAAGACTGGTGATGAAAAAAGCCTTTGGTTGGTCTTATGATCCCTGCTGCCAACATTTCTTTAAAAAGTTTTTCTATCTCAGTTTTTTAGTAGTATGGGTACCGTAGGGACGTACACTAATTGGGGAAGTACCCTCCTTCAATACTATAAGGTGGTCATGGTCTTTGCTTTGTGGGAGCCCTCTTGGTTCTGGAAAAACTTTCCCAAAGTCTAGCAATAGGTGCTCAATTTGTTCTGGGATTTCCTTCTGCGTTGATCCCATCTCCTGAACCTGTAGAATCAGGCCTTCCTATGCTCTTCTTAATTCCTGTAAAAAGGTTGGACAGCAGTCGACTTCTGACTTTTCCACTCCTGTCCCACATATGCGAACCATTTTCCTTTCCTTTTGGAATTCTATTTTTAGGACTGAGAAGTCCCAAAGAATAGGGCCTAGACTTCTGAGTCGTTGGATTCCCAGCACAATATCACACCCTCCTAACCAATGATGTAAGCCCGAGTGGCAAACTGTCCCCCCTGAATCATCAATTAGATACCTGAACAACTTCCCTCACTCCACAGCCTAGACCCATCCACTATATTTACCCCGATTGGCTTGTGTTTTAACACCTTCAGTCCCGCCTTCCTGGCCACTCGAGGATGAATGAAATTATGAGTACTACCTGTGTCTATCAAGGCCACAAAAATATGGCCACCCAGCTTAATTTCCACCCGTATGGTTTCAGGACTGGGCTCCTAATGATGGCATGTAGGGATATGTCAATTCCCTCCTTGTCTCTTTCCTGAAGGTCTCCCAAATCTATTAGGTCTTCAGTCAACAGGTTCTTCTCCTCTACTTATTCCTTTATTAAAAAAAGCTTGGGTCCTCCAGGCCATGATCCCATTTGCTATCACATTTAAAGCAAAGGCCTTTGCCTTTCCCTCCATGTGGAAACTAACAATAAATAATCTGTGTTGAGCTAGAGTGTTGTGGAAAATAAAGAACTGATTGGCCTTGTATACCCAACTGATAGGGTCATCCCCATTAAACTAGGGAAACTTCAACCTTATTGATTTGAGCTGAAATGGTTGGGTTCCTTCCTGGGTACTACTTTGTGCCTGGGGTTTACATTAACGAACCTAGTCGGACAATTGGGTGGGGAACCAATGGCCTTTTCCCTTGGGCCTTTGCCATCTGATCCATCCTTGTGGACATGTTTCTCAACTGCTTAACTATGTTTTCAAGTATTTGTTGTTGATTCTGTTGTTGTGCCTCTTGTTGTTATTTCATCCCTGTTGCCGTCTCTATCAACTATGAAACTTTTGTCCCTTTAGCTATCCGAGGAACGTGGCTTTGATACCACTTATAATCATAGTTGTCCGTTTTGCTCCGAAACGACCAAAATATTTCGTACCAGTAAAAAAAAGATAATATAGTGTCATTTTTACTTCTGTTAAATACCGGCCGAAACACGCTGGAATTATACTCATTGTTCCGTTTTGGCCTCAGACAAAAATTCATTCCCGCGCTTGGATTTTAGATAAATTGTGGGTCACCCAGACCATCAAATCAAATTCAAATTTCAAAAGCATTGCTTTTTCTTTTTTCCAAGTTCCAACTGTACCGCCTCTCCTTTTCATTATTTATATATATTAAAAATGCGAGAATCAAAATTAAAAAAATATATATTATAAAAAAATAAAATTATTGTGTTAACTTTGATTTTATAAAAAAATAAAAATTATATTTTTTTTTCTTTTTATCATCAAAAAATTAAATTGAAACACCCCTGCATCTCTATAAAAAAACAATTTAAAAATAAAATTTTAAATAATTATTTTTCATGCTTATCTACAGTTATGATGGACTAAATAGTAGATAATTTTTAGAAATGTTTCTAATTTTAATATTATGTTTGATATCTGCACCAAGGTTGTTAAAATCGCGAGTCAACCGCAAAATCGTACGATTTTGCGAGTCAACTCATCAAAACTTGTCAACTCGGGTAGAAAAATCGATTTTGGTCAAAATCGGTCAAAATCGGTCAAAATCGTAAAATCGGACCGGATCGGTCCGATTTTACGATTCTGCAAAATTGATGCGCGCGGCGCGCCCCTCCCAATTCCTTCCAATTCGCGCGCCCCTTGCTGCAATCTGCATACATATATATATTATTTATATATATATTATATTATATATATATATATATAATTATCTTTCTCTCTTGTATATATTATGGAATTACTATTAAAAATTAGTAATATTAACTTTAAAATTTATACTTAAAATTTTTGAAAAAAAAAATTTTTTTACTTTAAATTAAATTTTTTGATTTTTTAAAATCATTTTCATATCCTCATGTCGAAATAATTTGTTGGAGTTGGAGCTAGTACTAGCAATATCGGTGTTGAAACCAATATTAGTACTGATAATCCTTTCAATAATAATCCTTTTGATGAATGTATGAAAAATAACGAGGAAAATGACGGTCATGAGACTGATTTCAATTTATATAGCACATCAATAAAATAATTATTTTAAATTTGTTAGTTTTTACCTAATGAAATTCTATGGACATAATTGTTTTGTAATGTATTTTTAAGTTATTTTGAATCATGTATGAACCTTAACTAATGAAATTTTATGACCGTAATTATATTGTATTGTATTCGGAAATATTTCACTTACGATTTTACGATTTTTCTTCTCACACGATTTTAGCTGTGATTTTACGATTTTTGTACGGACAAATTCGGGTACGATGTTACGATTTTACGATCCGATTTTTCAAAGTCCCTTCCGATTCGTATCAAAATCTCGATTTTGACAACCTTGATCTGCACTGCTCTAGAATTTCCCCTTTACCGGTTCATCAATGGTTCTTGGAATTCACCAACATTGGATGTGCAGTCATTTCATAAAACGATCAAACAATTTCGATCCAAATATTTGAACAATGCACGCAATCCATGGTTTTAATTTATATATAGCTTCATCACAAAGAGAACGCGTAGATTCCTAGTAGCATGCAATTGTTTTGATGTTCTTGAATATTTCTTTCTAGATAAGTTGCAATGCTAAGCTTCATTTTTACTTTAAATTACTTATAATCAACGATAAGTCAGATATTCTTATCGCTTCTATTATGTTATGAGTTTCATTTTTTCTTTTCTTTTTTATATCTATTTTTTCAATAAAAAAATAACTAATAAAATATTGTTGATTGTATTTTTAATTCCGTAGAATTTTCTACAGCCTCCACTCCTCGGAGTCAGCTCTACTGTGTCGGTACCGTGTCAACATCCAATCAAATTACACATGACCCTGAAAACACCAGGGACCGAACTTATCTATTGAAATAAAAGGACTAAAGTGTAATATTTGCTATCAAACGATGGGTTGTGGCAAATTTAGGACCCCAAGAGCTACCAAACTCCAGCTTGATGACGTGGATCGGTGCTGGCCATTAATATCCTGTAGATGGCACGTAGCACACCCCTGTCCCCGCAATCAACCGCCACTTTGAAAGCTCGCTCATTCGATCTTGGACGTCCATCACAAATTAACGTTAGCTAAAAATGTTTTCGAGTGAGTGAGGTGATATAATAAATGCATGTTTTTTTGTTGTTCTTTTATTTTATAAACACAAACTCCCATAGCCTCACCATACACCAACCTCACCAAAATATCTGTCGTCATTGTGTGGTGTAGATTGTAAACTAGTTTTAACGAAATAAAATAATAATAATAATAATAATAATAATTTTTTTAAAATATAATTTCAAACATAATAAATGCATGTGTTTTTTTGTTTATAAATACTCATCGTAAAACACAAACTCCCCTAGCCTCACCACACACCAACCACACCAAAAATAGCTGTCGTCATTGTGCGGTGGAGATTGTAAACTAGCTTTTAACAAGTGCTCACCTTCAAAATCTATTTATGATAAAATAAAAAAATAACAAAGAACAACCAAACAATTAAATAAATCAATTAAACTAATTAGAATTTTTTTAAAATCCTCTAGTCTGGTCCGGTTTTTTATTTTTGAAGGTTAGAACCAGTAAATCAAAACCGAACTGAACCGATTCAAATCAAAAAAATATACTAAATTTTTTGTTTATTCTTCTGGTTCACTTTAAATCTGTTAAGGAACCATCTTGTTTAAAAACTTAAGTTTTTAATTGAAACTCCAGAATATGATTTATATTATTATCTAACACAACCCTTCAAGTGAAAACCCTTTGTACTTAAAACTTGCATGGGCTCACATTACCTTGTGCTTGATTTTTATCAAATAGAATAGAGGTGATGAGATTTGAACTCATGACCGTTGAGTCAATAAAACTCTGATATCATGTTAAGAAACCTAAAAAACTAGAAAACACTGGCAAAATATTTCATTGGTGATTAGAAAAAAATTCTCAATATTTGAATCATCAACGGAAAGAGTGGTGGAATATTCACGCTGAAAAAATCAATTTTTATTGTCCATATTCAGTCAGCACCTGAATTTTTGAATTGTCAACGGAAATAATGATGGAATATTTTAAGTGTTTGTTGGTGATGGAATATTTTAAGTGTTTGTTGGTAAGGGTTGTTGCGATTTATTTTAAAAATATTTTTTATTCAGAAATATATTAAAATAATATTTTTTAATTTTTTTAAAAAATATTTTTAACATTATTATATCAAAATAATCTAAAAATATATATATAAAAGTTAAATTCAAAATAAAAAAAATTCAAAAAAAAAAATAAAATACAATACCAAACAACTCCTAAATGATGACATAGCTTTCATTATTGACTCCATCAAAAATGTCTTAACATTCTATCAGATTTCTATAAAATAGGTGCAGCGAGCTGATTTGCCCGCGCGTTGCGCTGGGCTTTTTTATATGTAGAAAAATAATTGATTTTTAACTTTTTTTTTAATTCTTAGAAAATTATTTTTGACATTAGCACATCAAAATCATGTAGAAACATTTTTTTTAATTTAAAATTGGAAAAAATTAAAATTTCTTCAAAAGCGATTTTCAAACGCATCACCAAACACTCATGTCATATCTCACCAGAATCATAGTTCAATCATTTTTTTTAAATAGTAATGAAAAACGAAAATCACATTTCAAATCACTGTTTATCACTGTTTGAAATAGTCATCTCCTTTGGCTATGTACAAAATAATAGTCATGGTGCACGTAAGCTAGCTTGGACATTCTAGTTATAAAAAATATTAATAAGTTGAAAAAAAATAAAAAACAATGTCAAAGGATTATCCGTGACACGTGTAACCTACCCCGGTTCTAAAAAATATATATATGTGAGGAAAAAATTGTGGTGCGTGTAAACTGACCCGGACACCGCGAGTATATATATAAAAAAAAGAAGCCTGAAAAAAAGAAGAGGAAAAAACTTTTTCAAATATTAATAAACAGTGAAAATTGTTAAAAAAAATTAAGTTCAGAGATTTATTGTGATGCGCATAAGCTGACTCGGACACCCCAGTTATCGAAGAAATGATTGGAAAAAAAAACATGTGAAATACTTATGAACAATAGAAAACATTGTTCTTTACTCAAAAATCATTTTCGGTGGCTGGGGGACTCGAACTCCAGCAACCTGAGAAAAAATATTAACTCTTATTATCTATAATTAACTAAATAATTGGCGATGCGACGGGTTTTTTTTCTCTATGTAGAAAATTAATTGCTTGTATATGTATTGTATTATATTATTTCAATATTTAGTTAGTGTAATTATATTTAAGAATACTGATATGAATTTTTGTCCTTAAAAAAATCCAAAGTTATTTTCCCTCTCTCTTAATATATTTTTAGGCGATAATATTCAATAAATATCAGACATATTAGAAATAAAAATATTATAATTTGTTTTTCAAACATAAACTTAATTTTTTTGTGTGTTATAATTATTTATTTGCCGTCTAAAAAGAACAGTCTAATGGAAACGGGAAGTGACTTGTATATTTTTTAATTTGACTTGTAGATAATGCAGGTAAATTTGTCAACATTTTTTTTTTGAGTTTTTTTTTTGTAGTAATATTATATTTAAAATATTAAAAATGAAAACATTGGAAATCCTTGTAAAGAAATAAACTTAAATAAAAGAGCACAAAATTAATTTTTGAAGCCAAATTTTTTTTATATAAGATTTATTAATCATATTATTATATTTAATATATTTAAGAAAACATGATATGAATTTGTGCCCTTCAAAAAATCCTAGGTCATTTTTCTTCTCTGTCAATATATTTTTAGGCGATAATATTCAATAAATATTCAAACATATAATTAGTTTTACATATTTTAATTTGACATAAATATACAAAATATAATTAATTTGACATAATTTCAATAATATATTTAATTTAAAGGATAATCTTAGGCTATTTTGTTCTCTCTCTCTATATATTCTTAGGTGATGATATTCAATAAATATTAGAACATATAATTGATTTAACATATTTTAATTTGATATAAATACACAAATATATAATTAAAAAGTCAAAACACTGAAAAATTATTTCAAGAAATAAACTTAAACAAAAGAGCACAAAAATTACTCTTGAAGCTAATATAATTTTTTTAAAAGATTTATTTATTATATTATTATATTAAATTTATTTAAGAATACTGATATGAATTTCTGTCATTAAAAAAATCCTAGGTCATTTTTCCTCTCCCTATATATATTTTAAGGCGATAATATTCAATAAATATTTGAACATAATATTAGTTTTACATACTTTAATTTGACATAATTATACAAATATATAATTAATTTGATATACTTGCAATAATATATTTAATTTAAAAAACAGAATTGAAGTAAACCCAAACATTGAAATCAAATAATTCAAAACAAAACCGGAAATTAAAAGAACTGTGACTGAAATTAAACTGAAATTCATAATTACCTTGCATAGAAGGATAGAATTGAAAAAAATCAAACTTTTGGTACCTAAAATATTAAGGATTTATAATAAATTTGCATGGAAGGATGAAATTGAAATCAATCAAAACTTTGATACCAAAAATATTTAGAATTTCAGCCCACCCCGCAAAATTAAAAGAATGAGGACCGAACTGGAACTTCAAAACGTAATCAATTTCAATTGAAGGACGAAATTGAAACAAATCAAAACCCATTTAATAAAAATAAGGGCAAGAAAAACAAATTAAAACGTTCAGGGACTGAAATGAACTTTGACAAAAAACAGCTTAGCTGACGTCATATTGCGCAGGCAGGAGAGAGAAATTGGGTGGGGAAATTCGAACGCGGGGCGCGGTCTTACCACTCGCCCAAGCGACTTCTTTGGACAGTTGTCGGATAGAAATAATAATAATATCAATTTATTTTTTAATTATTTCAAAAATTCATTGTTACAGAGATTCAAACTCTCGCGCCATGCCTCGCTTGGGCGCTCTCTAACCACCACGCCAAGCAACTTTTTATACAGGTATAGTCTACAACTAATAATAATATTATAAAGTAACTTGACTGTTCCTGTCCTCAGTGATTGAGTGGACAGTTGTCGGATAGAAATAATAATAATATCAATTTATTTTTTAATTATTTCAAAAATTCATTGTTACAGAGATTCAAACTCTCGCGCCATGCCTCGCTTGGGCGCTCTCTAACCACCACGCCAAGCAACTTTTTATACAAGTGTAGTCTACAACTAATAATAATATTATAAAGTAACTTGACTGTTCCTGTCCTCAGTGATTGAGTCTAGATGAACAGTGCCAAAACACTGTTCAAAAACCGTGACCTTTTTTAGCTTTTAGATAATAATAATATAATATGACTGTTTAATTTCCAATATCTTTAAGCTTTTAAAATATAATAATATAATATAATATAATATAATATACTATAATATAATAATAATCAAAATCATTTAGTAATAAAATATAATATAATAATAATATAATATAATATAATAATAATCAAAATCATTTAGTAAATATATATATATATATATTATTAAATAAATATTAAAATATATAATTAGTCTGACATATTCAAAATAAAATAAAACTTAAAAATAATCATAATCATTATTTTGAATGTCTTATCTATAATAATTAGAAATTTCAACACCTAACAATATTAACAAAAAAGCAATTAAGAAAAAAACAAACAAAAAAAAGAAGTCAGGGGAAAGCACATTTTCAAACAGTAATAAAAAATGAAAATCACCGTTAATTTTGGGAAATAAAAAGTGATGTGCGTAAGCCAACACAGACAACCCGGTTATCAAAAAATAAACTAAAAAAATTATATAAGTGGAGGAAAAGAAACAATAAAAAATGTTAATAAAAAGGTGAAAATCACTGTTAATTTTGGGGAATAAAAAATAATGTGCGTAAACCAACACAGACAACCCGGTTATCAAAAAATAAACTAAAAAAAATTGTATAAGTAGAGGAAAAGAAACAATAAAAAATGTTAATAAAAAGTGGTTAATAAAAAGTGGACCGAGAAATTAATCATGGTACGCATAAGCTGCCCCGGACACTACGGTTAGAAAAAAATATTTAGAAAGGAAAAAACGTTTAAGAAGAAAAAAACATTTAAGAAAGTAAAAAAACGTAAAAAAAAAAAGGAAAAAAACCTTTTTAAAAAAAAATCAGTTTTTCAAAAAAGAAAAAAAGAAATCATTTTTTTTTTAAAAAGGGTAAAAAAACGTTTTAAAAAAAAATCATTTTTTTTTGTTTTTAAAAAAAAGAAATTAGTTTTTTTTTTTAAAAAAAAGGGTAAAAAAACGTTTTAAAAAAAAATCAGTTTTTTTTGTTTTTTAAAAAAAGAAATTAGTTTTTTTTTTAAAAAAAAAAAGTAAAAAAACGTTTTAAAATTTTAAAAAGGTAAAAAAAGGTTTAAAAAAAAAACAGTTTTTTTTTTTTAAAAAGAAATCAGTTTAAAAAAACAAAAAGTAAAAAAACGTTTTAAAAAAAATTAGTTTCTAAAAAAAAAAGAATCACTGTTCAAATCCAGTGAAAGCAAAGTGGATGAACAGTGTAATTTGCACAGTGAAAGCACGTCCTCATAGATAATAAATGACAGTCAAAATTATCTTTTCATTGACTACGTTTTGTTGTTAACGTTGTTTAGTTTCTACGACGTTGCTTGACCGTGTGCTTTGCTTTACTGAGTTTTTTTATACAATAAACTAATTAATTTTCAACGTGTTGTAATTAATTATTTTAATATTTAATTAATAAAATCATAATTGATTAAATTTATTAAAAATGAGTTATTGTTTTTGCCTCAAAAAATAATTGAATATTATTATTGTTAAAACTGTTTTGATAATGATTTTATCGGTAGATTGTACAATTAGAAACGATAAAATTCATTAAAAATGAGTCATGTACTTCGTGTATCACACTGATTTATTGTTGTATATGTTTTATTTGTTTGATAAATTATTTCATTGGCAAACATTAAAATTGTAATCGATTAATTTTAGAACAGATGAATGATTTGTTTTATGCAACAAATAATTTGATTGGTTGTTTTGTTTTAACTACTTGAGTAATAATTTAATTGATAGATAACAAAACGGCAATTGATCAAATTGACTAAAGATGACTTATTTGTTGCCTGCAACAACCTAATTGTTTGTTGGGTATGTTTTAACTATTTCACAAATAATTTATTTGATAGATAGCACAAATACATCTGCTAAAATTTATTAAATATTTGTTTTTCAGATTTTTTCTTCATATTATTATATTAAAAATATTTCAAAATAATGAGATTAAATTAATGCGAGTTTTATATAAAAAAAATATTTCATTATATATATATATATATATATATATATATATTTTTAAATGTTAATATCAAAAAAATATCACAATATATAATTAGTCTCACCTATTTTTCAGGAAAAAAGTCCTAAAAATAATTATTATCATTATTCTAAATGTCTTGTCTATAGTAAAATAAATACATATAAAAACTACATAATCGTAATTTTTTTAAGTTAAATATTTAGCTCAGATGTAAAACATTATAAAAAAATATAGGACCATTAAAATTTTTGTTACATGTTAAAAAAATTGGTGTTGGCTGTGGTGAAACACATGACAATTTTTTTTTCTTGTAGATAATTTGGCACAATTTTTCTAACTGTTTTATATATGTGTGACTTTGTATATTTTTTGTTTACATGATATTACATATGAAATATCATACAAAAAAAAAGCCACATAAGATTTTTTTTTTTATCAAAAATAACATCGATCAATGAATTATTTTGATTATTATTCTTATTATTACTATTATGATTGCTAAATTCTCATAATTATTATAACTACTATTATTAACATTATTGCAAATAAATAATATTCTAATCATCAATGGCAATACTAAATAATCAAAAGTTTTGTAAGTTAATTATTTCATTAAGATGTGTAACATTATTAAAAACAAATATTGGATCATTAACTTTTTTTCACATGTTGAAAAATTTGGTTCTAACATCGAAACGCGGGGAAATGACTCGTATATTTTTTCATTGTAGATAACTTGGGAAAATTTGTCTTCCCATTTTATTTATGTAATATTAGATCTGAAATATTATACATAAAAATGTTATAAAAGTTATTTATTAACAGAAACAACATTGACCAATGAATTATTTGGATTATTATTTTCATTGTTATTTTCATAATTCTTAAATTGTTGTTAAATTATCATAATTATTATAGTTGTCATTATAATAATTATTGTAAATAATCAATATTCTGATTAATATTAACAGTATTGTCGTTGTCACCATCATTATTGTTATAATCATTGTAGTTATAATCACTATAATCAACACCCTTATTTTTTTTTAATATAATCAAAATTATAATTAGTATTATTCTAGTTATTCTAATTTTTTTTGTCATCACTGATATTTTTTATATTATTTTATGGGTTATTGTTATTTTTATCATCAAAGCCATAATTATTAACAATGAGCACAATATTAATTATAATAAATAGCAATTGCTATCATTATTATGATTAATAATATCACCATTATCATGATGATTATAATAAATAAAATTTTCATTACTATTAATGCTAAAAAAATATCAAATTATTTTGAGGAATATAAAAGACTATAAAATTTTAACAAAAGAGCAAGGAAGAAAAAATTAATTAAACTATTATTATTATTGTGTAAATAATTGAAAGAACTAAATTACATGAAAGAATAAAAAAAATGAAAAAAGACCAAACAGAAAAGGTTAAAGAAATCATAAATCAAAAAAAAATATTAGCTTTTTTTTTACTTGAAGAAAATAATAATAATGTAAAAACTAACAAAATATTTAGAAATATATATAAAAAATAAAGGAATCAAAATAAAAAATTAAAAGTATATGATCCGAAATGCAAACAAAATATGTAAAAAAAATTAATCGAAGGTTAAAATTGAAAAAATAGAAAGTGTTGTAAGGAAAAAAAGAATTAAAATAAAAAATTAAAAGTCTAAGTGCTAAAATGAAAGCAAAATATGTAATCAATTTCAATAGAAAAGATAAAATTGAAAAATAGAAAACCGATGTATCAAAATTATTAAGGTATTTAATACGAAACCAAAAATTAAAAAATAAGAACTGAATTGAAAACTCCATATATAATCAATTTCCATCCACGAACACAATTGAAACAAATCAAAATTTATATAACAGAAATCAGGACCATACCGATCAATTAAAAGTTCAAGGACTGACATGAAACAACCATAAACTACGGGGGCTTCTGTGCACTTTGACCTGTAAGAGAGAGAAAAGGGAAAAAAAACTTGACCTAACCACTGTCATGTCTTTGTCCATCATTAAACGCCACGCACACAACCGTGAGGTGGAGGACATGAAGGCGCATTCGAGAAGACGCCGAAAGAACATTATTTATTGCCTACCGACGTTGCACACGCCACCCGAAGGGGGCGCGAGGCCGAAAACCGTTGGTGTGATCGTCGGACGCGTCAATAGTAATCGACAATAAATAATAATAAAATTGTAAATTACCTCCACACCCCGCGTCTAACTCTTGCTTTTTGTCTTATATGAGGGTAAATCCGTAGTTACACATTTTCAAAAAAAATGCAATGCCCGAACTACCCTTGCAGGAAAAATTTTAGTTTTGTTTTATTGGGAGGTGAAAAGGTTATTCCACTGTGCAATGAAAAATATATAATTACCAGGATACATCCTCTCACATTTTTTTTTGTCTTATTATAGGACATAATGGTTATTTTATTGTGCACAAAATTATAAAAAATCAAAAATATCCTTGATTTCAAAGCTAAAATACAGGCACAAGGAGAGATAAAATAATATTTTTACTGTTGAAATCCACATTGATTTTTGAGTATATTTACATTGACCGACTGAACTCCTTTAGATTTTTTATAATGGGCTGATCCAGACCCGAATCAACCACTAAACAGGTTTAATAAGTATACTTAGAAAACATTAGCTGTAATTATTATTATTATTATTTTCTTATCTAGGAGGCCGCGTTGTCGGTAACGGCCACCGTAAAAGAATTATAAACCATGTAAACCCTAATAAAATTAGAAAGTAAAAACAAAAAGAAAATAGACCGTTTCTTTAGCAAGGAGAGCAGAGTTGAATTCTGGCTGAGCAAAGTTGAAGCACAATGATAAACGGAGGGTGATGATTCTTTTGAGCTCTGAAGCATTTTTTAAAGAAGATATAAATTCTTAAAACAATATATTAATTTCTATATATTAAGATTATGAAAGTCGATTTTGAAGTGAAAATTATAATTCCATGAAAAGATAATGTTAAAAAGTAATCTCTTAATGATAATATTTTAATTATATAAACTATGAGAAAATTAATAAATAATTATTTAGAATTTATTATTAATGTGCTGTTATTTTTTTTTAAATAATTGTTTTAAAATTTTACCAAAAACAAAAGAAAAGTAGAAAACTTTTGTTAGGAAACGGGCTCTAATTTAACCAAACTGGATTTTCAGTCCATGAAGACTTGGATATCGAAATGCCAAACCGTACATAGGCCTTTATAAGTGTAAAATAAAATGCCCATACGAGCACAACCCAGCCCAATCGGAAACTTCTTCTTGCATCCACGCCCCTCCTCCCTTCTGCTCGAATGTTGCATCCACGCGCCACCACAAATGGCTGCGCGTGTCGTATCTCGGAGAACTTTTTTCATAGACTTGTGTCATGCACAGAAACTGTTTGTAAACGTGATTGCAGTTATTTTTAAAAATATTTTATTTAAAAATATATTAAAATAATATATTTTATTTTTAAAAAATTATTTTTGATATCAGCATATGAAAATGATTTAAAAATATTATTTTTTTTAAATTAAAATTTTTTTTCTCTCCAAAAATTCAACATGGATCTAGAAACACAATGTGAGGGGGTTTGGTGTAGTCCCTTTCCATTGCTTTTTTTTCTCCTATGGATGGTTTTGACTTGTGAAAATACGATCGCGCCTAGCTTACATGATCATGTTCATCGCATCATTAATTTGTCGAAATTCAAAGTCTTCTCTCCATTGACGAATTGTATTTTCAATAAAATAAATACAATTGCTGCCACATTCCCCAGCTCAACCAAGAATCTAGTGTCTCTTAACATAAAATTTGAGATTGACATCAAACTAATTAAGGATCACCAACATAATTAATGCAAGAACAACAATTTTCCATGAAGAAAAAATTGGATCTTGAGTCTTTTTGTCTACAGTAACATGAGTTGGTGTCAGCACCAACACATTTTGTCCCTTTACCTAACATTTTATTGGCGTGGTTCCTCCATTTTTTGTGATAGTCAAGAATAATGTTTTAAAATTATTGTTTTTTTTTTCATGCTATGATAAAAAATAAAATTATTACCTTTTTTTATTTGTTAAGGATAGAAAATTGCAATGATAAAAGCTGAAGTAGGTGATGATAAATAGCTCTACTTTATATATATAACTATTAACTAAAATATAGAACACATTGCCAATTCACTGTAGATTTTTTCATTGTTCACTTAGACATAGTTCACTGTGAATTACTACAGTAGAATTACTATTTTACCCCTACGATCGAAAATTTTTAACCCCCAAAACCGGGGGTATTTTAAATATTTCCAGGAGACATTGATGATATTTTCAGCTCACTATGAATTGCTATAATAAAATTACTATTTTACCCTACGACCGACAATTTTTAACCCCGAGACCGAGAGTATTTTAGATATTTCCAATATGTTCTTCTTCAATTGTTTTTTTTTTAAATATCATCTTGAATTTATATATATAAAAGTCAAAACATGCTTTTATGAACTGTGTGAGTTATCTTCGAGCTCGTTAGGTTAAATAATTTTAATTTGAAGTTCCAATAAAAATAAGAGTCCAGCTAGGACGTTTAAAGGTAATTAGTAAGAAGATTTGAGTGAATACAGATTCAATTCCTAGCTAGATTTTATGCCATTTGCAAATAATGAGAAGGATATTTCACATTTTCCAATTATTTCTTGAAGAGATGAAAGCCTCTATGTGAATCAAACCATAACTAAAACTTAAAAATTTGGAAAAATAAGTGATACATGCAGTGCTCCTTCATTAAATTTATCCACTCCTTCAAATTTGGTCGAGACACATCAACCATTTCTGCCTGCAGCGAAGCCTAATCGTAGGCAGATAAACTCGAAACACAACAAAATTACAAGCCCAGAAGGACACATAAAAGTTAATTACACACATCATTTAGAGACACAGCTTGTCTCTTTTTAACTTGGCCATGCTTGCTATCTTCACCTTGTTGGCACACATTGCTGGCTCCAGACATTGCTATGGTGGTGGTTATGGCGGTGGTGAGCCACGAGCTCGTGGCACCTTGTTCTTAACCCTTCTCCGTGAAATCCCCGTTCCTCTACACTCTCTTCTTCGTTGTCTTCTTCAACCTCCTCCTCGTTTTTACCTTCCTTTTCTTCCTCCAGATATTCTTCTTGTTCTCGCTCATGTTCTTTTTCATCAACCTCATACTGATCTTCATCTGCAACAAAATGTAATCGCAACCTTCCATCTTTCCGTGAAGCACGTAAAATTTCATGCCTATCAATCCTGACTTCTGTCAATTCAAGCCTGCCATCTTTTCTCACTGACTTGAGAAAAAAATTAGGCTGGCCATTATGGTTTAAAGAGGAAAGAGGTGGTGGAAACTTCTTGGCTTCTTTTTTCTCACCGGTTTTTCTCCATTTGACCTTTTTTATCGTTGATGTTTCCCTTGAACATAACTCAATATCATCATCAAACCTTCTTTCATCAGAGCTCTCAAACCCTAGACTCTCAGTGCAGGACATCAGACCATCAATCCCACCACCAATATCATCAAGGAATCCAATCCCACGCAGGTCTTTTCTAAAGATGGAGGCCATAGACGATGGCGGCGGCGGCGAGGAAGGTGGCGTGGCTGAAGGTGAAGAGGGTTTGATAGTTGTTGATTCAAGAATGTTTGGTGTTTTATGGATAGGATCACACGTTGTTGCAGTTATTAACCCTAATCCTCCTGCCGGGGGAGAAGAATTATAATCTCCGTCAACACTAACAGCACTCATGGGATGATTTGGAAGAGCTAAAAAAGAGCAAACACTTTTCTTGCAAAAGCTCATCATGATATATTATAAAGTGGAAAGCTATGGAAATTAAGATGTGAGGGGGGGGGATGAGGGTATTAATAACATCCTCACAGAGAAGATAGAAAGAGGGAGGGGAGACTGTGGTATCTATAGTGACAGCCAACGTGACGAAATGGAGTGAGGATTTAGCTGGATCAGTGATAGATCGAGAAAATGGTGCCTGGTCCCACGTAAGATGATGGCCTGAGACCTCGTCCAGATCTTGCCCTCTCCTTCCACACACTTAATTTCTTCCTGTATTATTGCTTGTTTTAAGTGATTATATATGGCTACAGTTGTGTTAGCCGCCTGGCAAAAGGGCAGGCCTAACCATTTCCAATCATAGAGGAACTGCCTCCACGTAAGTATAATTACCATGTGGATATGATTGGAAGTTTTATAGTATTAGTGTGTGTGTGTATATATATATATAAGTCCATTTAATAATTTAAGCTTTGTAGATTAAAATGTTACACTATATTTACATTCATACTAGCTTAAAGACTTATTTAAATTGGGTAGGGATGGACTTAGATGTGCTGGAGAATACCATTAGCATTAAAACAATATCTAGGGTAAAAATTATCCTAGGTTTGTTGTAGTTATGTAGGAAAGAACTCCATCATAAACGTGTTTTTGGTTGGATTTTTTCAGATCATAATCTAAAAAAAATCTACCAATGAAACATGTGAAGCATATGGATAGACGACAATATGAGGTGAGCGTGTGTTTCACAATCTACTTTTATATCCAACTACTTTTATTTTATATAGAATTTTGAGTTTCTAATGAATTATTTATTGTCTCAAAGAAGTGTGACGTGATGACAAAAATTTAAGATCTGTCTTGCAAGATTTGGATTTGAGTCAGGTGTTTTACGCGGAATAGATTAAAAAAGACTTTTAGGTATAAAACAGCTCTAACTTTTCAACCACCACTATGGTGGTTAGGATTTGGATAGACAAACAATGCATATTCAACTTTCTTTTAAATTACTTAAAATAAGTTTTTATGACATTTGTTTTAATAGAATGACATTTAGTTTTTAGTTGGTTTTTCTACTATTATAACTCTTTTTTTATTATTATTATTTATAGGTGTTCTTTTTATGCAACCCAACTTAATATTTTATGTATTTAATATCATTCAAAAACTCCCACTTCCAAGTGCATGTTTATTTTTTATTTAATTAAATAAATAATTGATATAAAAACAAAGTTATTAAATTCAATTGGATCCATAACCTATGACAAGATTAATAATTTTAATTTGTATCTACGTACTTCTTAACTTTCTAGTTTCATTTTTAATTAGCATTAATAACTTTTTTTATATATATTTATTGATGTATATAGTTTTTAATTTATTTAATTTGATGTATAACAAGTTTTTCTATTTGTCAAAAACATGTCGGAAACACTTGCTTATATATTTTTAAGCTTTAAAAAAACTTTTGATGTTACCACTAATAAATCTCAAGTGAACTATGTAGTTTTAAAATTAATTGTTGAATTTTCAATTGCAAATAAAAAAATAGTAATTTTTGAAACATCATTTCAATTTGCTTGGCTTATTAAAAACATGTTCGTTTGAAGTATTATAACATCGTATCTAAACATAAGTAGTTTCAATGTCTGTACACAAACATACATATCCTTTGAGATATTTTTTTTTTACAAAAACATGGGAGTTGCTTGGGGAAGTCTCCAAGAAGAGTATGTGATTATAAAGAGTTTGTAATCTGCACAACATGTCTCGAGTTCGAGTTAGGGTATGTATTTTTTATAAGAATATAGAACAATCAAAGTTTTACTCGCTCACTTGGACCCATAAAATATGTTTTCCATGAATGAAGGTTTTTCACATAAAAAAAGTGTTAATTGGAAGGAAAAAAAAAACTCTCAAGGCTAAAAAAATACGATGATATATAGTCTAGGATATCCAAAAGTGGGGTCATCAAGTTAATTTTAGCTGATAATTAGATTATTTACAAAGGATATATATATAAAATTAAAAAAAAGAATATCTCAGATGATTGGTTTAGGAAGGAAACTTTATCTACAATTTCCAACTTCTAAATATAGCATATGAAGATCACATTACCACGTATGCTTTGAGAATTGAGAGTGATTGGCTTTCAGCAATGCGTGAACCTGTAGCTCTTGATCATTTCATACACCCATTTATTGAATGGCTTTCCTTCTCTGCAATATTATTCTTTAATTACATAATGTATATTTTAAGGAGGGATATGCTTCAACATGCTAGCAAATATCAAAGGTCAACCAATAGGTTCGTGGTGATCGTTGACTTAACTCTTGCATGCTCAAATCCCAGGCCAACCCTCGTTGTTATTCATCATCGTGTAGAAGAAGAAGAAGATGATGAAGACCTTTAAGAAGTATCTCATAATTTGTTCTTGGTGTTTTCTATCATGAGATATTGGAGCATCCATCAATTGACACTAGAAAATAAATTGTTGGTAATCATAGTTATTAAAATTTAATATGTTTTGGATTCGAGTCAGGACATGTTCATCTTATAAAAATCTGGAACAACCGAAATTTTATTCGTTTAACCCGAATCTACAAAGAATTTTTGAAGGGGATGGGTTTTCTCGGATTTTTTTTTAATCCAGATACAATATCATAACCATACTAGTTATTCATCGATGTTCGCCCGATTCACATGTGTTCGGGAAGAATTATTTCATGTGGTGCACTCAATATCAAGGATTCAGCACAAGAATAAAAAAATAAATCGATGGGCTCAAAAAAGAAAGAGCAAGGCAGGGAAATATGGAGTCCATACGAAGTTTCCTTGGAAATAATAATGGTCAATTAATGTGATGGTGACCAAATCTCTTCACATTGCGTACATTTTTGCACGCTTTAGAAGGTTTGCCACATACTTCTTATCTTGAATGCAAGTGACGACGTGTAAAGTGATAAAGTAGCCACGTGGTTAAAGGGATGACACTTGTTAGAAAGAGCCAAAGGCTTACTGAAGCATCAAGTGTGACTGTGCCCATTTGGCCTTGTTGGCTGGGTAGGATAGTATATTAATATATAGGACAATCTTCCTATTCCTGCTTCAAAGGGATGACTATATATATATATATATATAGGATTCTAGCTTTCTGGTAAATAAATAAATAAATAAAATAAAAATATATGTTTTATTGAATGGTTGTTAATTTGCAAAAAGTTGTATCATCATAGTTAATAAATATTCAGGTTTTATGGTATCTATAAGCTAATTAAGGTTTAGGTTTTATGGTTATGGGATCTTTTCAATGGAACTTCTACGATATTTCAAGAAAAACAAGAATAAATTATATGATAACTACAACTATCTATCCGAAAATTAAATTTCTTAAACAGTTAAAATGAAATAATAAAGTAGAAAAAATAGAAAAAAAACAAGTAGAAACTAAATACTAAGGATCAAAGTTCTAATATTCATCAAATCAAACCAAGAAAACAAAGGATCGAAGTACTTTTCTTCATAAAATCAAGTCAAGTCAAGATATCACACGATTAAAATTTTCAAACTCGTGTGAATAATTTTTACCAAATCAATTCAAGTCTTTCTTCAAATCAAGTCAAAATCTCACATGACTAAAGTTTCAGGCACGTGTGAATATCTTTTCATTCAAAATAAAAACAAGATCTAGATTTAACCGTTAATAAGAGGATTTGTACATGTAAAGAACACTTTGAGAGTGGGAATAAATTGTGTTGTAAAATTAGGACACGATAGAAAAGATATTTACTTTCGATGTGATCTAAACACAAAAAATGGTTATGTGTCTAGAATATTATACTTAAAATATTTATATTATATGTATGGTTACATTTTATAAAATAAACTATATTATATAATAAAATCCTTTTTGTCATCAATGAATTAATTACATTTCTTTATTTTCTTATAAGTGTTCAAATAGCTCTACATAAGTTAGAAAAAATCAAAGAAAAGAAAAACATTAATAATTGATTTTTCAGCTTATTTTTCACAATATTGTCAAACATGAAAATATTATTTATCTTTTTATAAAAAAAACATTTTTCAACAAACAAAGCTAAAAAATGACAAACAATAAATTCAAAATAAATAAAACAGTAAAACACCTA
Organism: Salix arbutifolia; assembly: GCA_025169955.1. NCBI lineage: Eukaryota > Viridiplantae > Streptophyta > Magnoliopsida > Malpighiales > Salicaceae > Salix > Salix arbutifolia. The sequence goes on from CM045914.1 coordinate 1,975,488, forward strand.
GTACAATTAATTGTTGTTTTTCTTCCAACTCCAATTGTTATTTTGTGTAGTCGATTGTTTCGTTTGGGCTGGATGTTTCTTTAGTTGGGTCTTGAAGTCTTGGGCTCGAAAATAGGTTAGCTTCTTTAGGAGGGTCTTCTTTGTTTGATTCGGGCAAATTTATTACAATGGAATTTTGTAAAAAATAAAATTATTATTTCTCCGAGGTAAAATTTACCCTCCAATATCTAATTTATTAATTTATCACAATAATTAATTCACCAAATGAAACGAAATAGATCTCCATTCCAAGATAATGTCAAGCAAAGGAATTTAAACTATTTAATATTATTGAGCGAGGATTAAAATATATCCCAAAAAGAGTTGTTAAAACATATAATTAAAGCACGAATAGTTTATGGTCAAGTGATATGCAACAAATTAAATGATAATGATGCCAAGCAAATCTAGAAAAAAAAAGAAAAAGAAAAAGAAAAAGAAAGAAAGATGCTTGGAGAGAACTCGTGCTTCACGAGGGGAATGAGATTTCAATTCCATTAATTATATGCTCCAAATTTGATGGAGCACATCCTTTGTTCTACATTCTCAAGATTATTATTAATAAATAAAAAGATTATATACCACATTTTTCCACTCATATCCATTCTAGCCATACAAAGTTAGAGAAAATATTTTAAAAAAATAAATTTGAAGGGTATTTTTTATATATATTATCAAGTGTTGCCTTTTATTTTCAAATAGTCATCATTGTTTTTTATTATTATTATTATTGGATTATATATATATATATATAATTATATTATCAAATAGTCTAGATAAATATTTTATTTAACACATAATGCTTTTATTTTATTATTATTTTCGCTTCCTTAATCAAATTTGTAAATGTAAGTCTCTCAAGAACATATTAATTAGAGGAACAAAAAAAACTGATCATGAGAAGAAATGTTTTTTCTTGAATGCTGTTATGGTTTAGGGAAATAATTAAATCCTTAAAATTAGGAAGATCTTGAATTTAACTTTCATTTCAAGAATCATTTACTACAGTTTTTCTCAATGGTGAAGTCATTTTTAGGTCCGAAGGCTGGCTAGGTCAAGAAAATATATTTCGTTAATGAACATCGCAGCAACTTCATACTTTTCCACTCACCTCTCTTGAACATGAACTGCTTCAAATTTCTCATATGATCATCCTGTTATGGCTGCACGGTATATATATAGCTTGAGATTTGAGCTTTCAAACTAGATATTCTTGCTCATATATATACACACACACACATTTATTCCATTGATCAGCAGCACACAAGATGATCAAGAACATTCTATGCGATCTTTATGCAGAGTCTTTGTTCGAACGAGCAGGCACTTCTCCTCTTTGATCTAATTTGACAGGTGCTGTGTCGCCATAGCCAATTCCTCTTCGTCTGGTAGGAAATAACATGAACAAAAGGCTGGCCAAGAACCCAGCTCCTAATGGAAGATTCATGATAAGTGCTTTCTCGTTAGCTCCTGCTTTGGGGAAGAAGCACTTCTGCACATTAGAATCACTCAGAGCAAAAACCAAGAAAACTGTTAGCGATGTAAACGCATGCACGAAGTCTATAGGACTGATACAACGGGCAGCCAGGTACTCTTTATTATTCTCTTCTTCCCTTCCTGCGCCATCAGTGCTGTCGACATCATTGAACACACAGAAATCGTTCCACGTGGCAATCCCGTAGTAGATCCTGCCATCCTTGCCAGTGAAGCTATCAGTGAAGGAGGAGAGAAAACAAGCCAGTGAGCAGCAGACGATTATACCTAGGGTTAGGTATTCGTTTGATAGCGCACATTCGCCATTGTTGGTGAATGAAGGTATCAAGGCTTCAGCTGCCAGAACTGTGCCTGTTGGCAGCAGGTTTGCTAGGTTTGCTGCAGAGACTTGCCCGAGTTTGAGCGGTTTCGGCATTGCAATGCAGAAGGTTTTTGTTTTTGTTTTTTCATATGACCATATGGTTGGGCTGTGCTTAATTTATAGGCAAGGAGGAAGAATTTAGCTGTGAAATTACGATATTATCGTCCTTGAATATTATATATATGAAAATTACAAATTCTTTTTTACCCCAGATTTCCTAATTAATTACAAATTCTTAGATGATTTCTGCCATTCATATGACGGGAACTAGAATAATTTTTTTGGTGTCAAATTAACTTTATATTATTTTGTCATTTCCTTTTCACCAAACAGTGAGCATCCTGGAACAGTGATTAATTATAAGAACAATAAGAATCTGATCCAACAAAAAAGATAGAGATGAAAGCCATTCGTAGCATCCCGATTAACAGGTGTAGTGGTCTCCTTAATGTTCCTGTCTTCTGCATGACGATATTTCTATTACAGGATCCCGTAAAATATTTGGTATTTTAATTTTATATAAAATGATCTGATTAATTAAATAGTTTTTGGTTTTTATTATATTTATATAATTACATTTTAAACCTCCATCTTTGTATAAAATATAATGATTATTTTTTAAATCATCTGCTTTTTATTTATTTTGTAGAGGATATTAAATAATTTTTTATTTAATCAAATTAGTCAGCAACGAGTTGGTCGTTCGCTTGGAAGAAATTAAATGTGACGTGACATGCAATCATGCACAATACATTATTTTTTTAGATTTTATTTTTGTGCACAGCAGTAGCTGCATGTCATCATTGTTTATTGGTTTAAAAAATATTTTTGATTATTTTTATTTTTATTTTTTTTAGTATTTTTAGAATATTTTCATATGCTGATATTAAAAAATAATAAATATATATTATTTTAATATATTTCTGAATAAAAAACACTATCAAAAATAAATTCAATCACATTTCCAAACAAACATTTTATATCGAAAATCATGGTTAAAAGGGGAAAACAAGCACAAATGTTCTTTTTCATTCATGCATGAAAGAAAGTTTCTAATAAACTAGAATTGGGATTAGAGTTTTTTTATTTTATTATTATTATCAAAAGAAGAAAGATTTTTATTTTTACCCATTGATATAATCCTAATATCTCATATTGAGATTGGAGGTGGAGTTAAAGAAAATTGAATAATATAGTTATTAATTGGGTTGAACTGTCTCAAGTGCATATCATAAATTAGATGAGTTGATTCATAGATAGATCAACGGTTAATTCAAGTTAATATATTTTTTTTGCTTAGATAATTTTTTAATAAGATGATATTTTAATAAAAAACAAATATATAATTATCTTAATAATAAGGATGAATTTATAACCCTAATTGCTGAAAACATAGGCCTGCATCTCCCTGCCTCTTCTTTTTTTAATCATGAAATTCCCTATTGTTAAGCACACACAAGATTATTTTGTCTAGTCTTTGTCAATAGTTGGAAGCTGATAATATTTTATAAAATTCTACTTAAACTTTTGAAAGTAACACATTTTTTATTTGTAATTGAATTTTCATCTGCCTAGCTCAAAAAAATTAAAGAAAATCATCGCATGAACTTTCTATAAAACATTTGTATTCATTAGAGTCCATTGGGACTTGAATTTTTGCCCCTTTTTTGCCATTCTGCGTTTGAAGGCAAATTTTCTAAACAAGCTTGATGCTACTACCATTAGAGCTATTATAGATAGTTACATGCAAAATTGTTGTTCTACAAATGGTTTATGGTAACGGTTAGAGAATGATATAAATCATATTTCAAGGTCTCACTTAATAACTTAAACTTTTAGATGAGATAGTTTCTTAACATGGTATTAGAGCTTTTTCGAATCTCACCATCCCATTTTATTTGATAAAAATCAAGTACAAGATAATGTGAGTTTGTGCAAGTTTCAAGCCCAAAAAGCTTTCACTTGAGGGTGTGTATTAAAAAATAATATAAATCATATTCCGAGACTTCATCTAATAGCTTAAACTTTTAGGTGAGATTGTTCTTTAACAGTAACAAGCAGAGCAGGAATAGTTTTTTTTTCTTCCAAAAGCAAACCTCGAAGCTTAAGCAAACAAGCTCCTGAACTTCGCCCAATTCTCATTAACATGGCTAGCACTACCCTCAGTTTCTCTTTGATGCCTATGAGCTTCAAACAAAGCATCCATCTGTAGTTCTAGTTTTCCTTTTCTAATGATTCTCTGGGCATGGAGACTTTCCTTGTTTCTTCGGATAAGATCTTCTTCTTCCTGAATTTCCTGGAGTCGCTTGTTAAGGGCATCCTTTTCTGCTTCAAGCCTGCTAATCCTGCTGCTGATATCTTCATCAGAAATATCAAGTTCGGCAAGTCCCCTTTTGTGATCTTCAATAGAGGACTTGATAGAACTAGTCCAGTCGATTTTCTGCTGCTCAAATGGGTGGCTTGTGACCAAAGTGTCGAAATTCTCAATGTAGAATTGAATGATTTTATGTTGCTGATAATTCAGAAAAGGACAGTTCTTTAAATTCTTCAAACTGGACAGCAGCAATAGGCGGTCAGCTGATATGGCTACTTCTGCAGGGGATTTTATTAAGAGCTCCTTTAACAAATCTATAGAGCACCTGTATATCTCAAAACTCACACCATGGGACTTGAGAGATCCAGAAGGAATATTAGAGCTTGAAGCGGTGCCGCATGTGAGCTCTTGAGAGGAAGTTCTGCTGGTCAAGGGTGTATAAGTCAACATAGAGACTTGTTCAGCTGAGGCAGAACGAGATACAAGAACTCTGTTTCTCTGCTGAACTAAAATAGTAGGACTAGCATTGGCCAGTGAGGTCTCGCCCTGCAAGAAATTTAAAGTTTATATGAAGGTTCAAGCAAATGTATATGGAGTTATATTCCGAAGGAGAAAATTACATTATCAGTTGCTTGGGAATCCTTCTGCTCTTGTAGAGAGATCTGAGCTTTAGAATCCATTGGAGTGGAGGAACTTTGACCTTGTTTAGAATCCTACATTCCCGACGCCATTAGCGATTAATTCAAATATTATTCTAGAAAGTATTTTTAGATAGATGAGAGAGTTACCTTATCATTTGAAGCTGCATGAAAATCTAGATATCTTGAAGCTAATCGAGTAATCTTGGGTTCTAGTATAACACCTCTGACCCTATTTTGTTTGGTTCTCGGTATTGTTTCAACAACAGGAGAGATATCTCTTCTGGCTTCTGAGGTCCTAGTGAAATGCAAATTCTCAGTAGCTCGAGCACTTGGTCCATTTCCATCTGGTTTAGCCTCACAGGTTAATGTTGCCTGTCTGGGTATGCTTAGCAGTTCGGATTGTGGTGCTCCATCACCCTGCAGTTAACAGAAATGAGTTAATTAAAGAAGTGATTGGTGATAACAAAGATTAATACATAATGATGAGTTTTTATGTGATTAGGGGATATCGTTAGTTAGACTAGGTCTCAGATTGTGCATAAAGAAGGGTGATTTCAATAAAGTTGGTGTGAGGGACAGCAAAATACGAAAAATAAATTCTGGAAGTGTGATGACTAATTGATAAAATTGTTTGTGCAATTTCAGTTGAAACAACTAGTGAAGATATTAGCTACTTATGCTTCGTGCAAGAGAAAGAACAGATCAAAATATAGAAAAGGTAAGAAGATTTGGTGAAACAATTCATACCATCTCCACGAACAACTTTCGTACAGTGGAATTAAGGTCCTCCTCCCAGTACCCTTCATCGTCCTCTTCTGATAATAGAACAGTCTCCAGCTCTGGTGTGCTTATGATTCCTTCAGAAAAAAATTTCATCTTGGGGCATTCTATCAAGAACACTTCTTCCAAAGATGGAAAAGTGAATGCACATTTCCCTGAGTGGAAACATGCGAGGCTTGGCAAGCATCGAACTCTCAAAGTCTCTAATTTCTGAAAAATGATCTCATTTGCTACCTCATTCTCCTTGCTTGCTATAATTTCTTCAATCATTTTGCATTCAGTTACGCTCATAGACGTGAGCTGCACCAGATATTTGGCTGTTGAAGACGTCATCAAATTTATCAATCCATGACAGTTTGACACTTCCAGGGTCGTCAAACACTGGAAATTTAACGTTGATGGAATTAGAATTTTCAGCATGCCACATTCCAATACTCTCAAAGTTTCCAACTTCTGAAAAGTATTGCATGTCTGAGAACCTTCCTTTGACAGATGCATGAGTTTCGGCAGTTTAGACAGCTCCAGTGTTTTTAATTGTGCCCTGTTATGACTTTCTACATCTTTCCCTTCATACAATACTATTTCTTTGAAAGAGGCATCTCTTACAACAAGTTTTTTTAAATTGATGAATCTTTGAAGAAAATGGGATGGAAAATCAACATAGTCACAGGGGAAGCCCGTGAGTGCAAGACCTTCCAGATTGTAGAAGTACTCAGCTCGGAATTGGCCATTTTGTATTACCTCCATCACATCATTCCATTCCATTCTCAACTTTTTCATGTTTGGAAATGCAACCTGGGATACAAGTCAAAGACAAAAAAGAAACTTGGAGTTATTTCCTGCAATTTATTGTCAAGAACCACACTGATTGACAGGTCCTACCACAAGTCTAATTTTAAAATGGTTTTCTTTTCCCTTCCCAATTTAAATTTATGATCATCTCTGAACCAATAGTATTCACAACGTTAGCATTTATAAGTATCAAAATTGGTAGTAATTGTAGAATGGTTCGAGATTTATGTAACTGAATGGTCACATATTGGAGGCAAAAGTTGTACTAAGTCGTGAAAAAGCCTCAGATAGCGAAACTGACCTTACAGTTGAGAAATGGTGCAGTGGAAATATCATTGTCTCGCTCACGTAGTCTATATTCTTGTCCCTTATTGTTGACTGAAATTGGTATATGCTCACTCAAAAATGAGGAAATAAATGTCTTCAAATTTGGACAATTGTCTATGCCAATCTCCTCTAAGGATGGAATTCCCAGAATACCAGTTCCTGAATAGATGCTGGTCAAGCTGTGTAAGGACTCAAGAACTATCATTTTCAGTACAGGGAATATGATTCTATATGTTGCTGCTTCCTCTACTCTCTCTTCTGTGATGATCTTTTTCATCATGGCACAGTTTCTTATTTCTATCTTGTGGAGTTGCACCAGGGCAGATGCCATGGATGGTGTAAACAAATATCTCAAACTGCTACAATTATGAATTTTCAACGATTTCAGGTTTTTGAAGTCCAAAATTCCTTGAGGATCCCTGCTGCATATATCCCTCAACCTTGGCAGATCAATCAACTGCAATTCCTTTAAATTGGGCAACAGTTGAGCATGCCCTTCCTCAGCATTGAGCCCCTCCAAATCAAATACTTCTTCAAGACAATCACAGTTTCTCACATACAGATGTCTCAAATTATTCATGAACTGTAGTAGATTGGATGGTATAGCATTGGACACAAATGCACAGTCATCCACTGTCAGGTTTGCCAAAATTCTACAAAAGTTGAAGGGAAGTTGGTCGTGCCATCTCTCTTTTAATTGGGGAAAATCAGAGAGCTTTAACTCCCATCTATTGCCAAATCCAACCTGCTCAACCATAATAATGCATTAGTATAAAAAAAATGATGATTACTAAAATGCTTGATTAATCAGTACATACCATATCTGTGTACAGCTGTTGTATGGTGTTATTAAGATTTCCCTGCCAGCACACTTTATTCTTGGCAAAACATACTCCCTGTAGCTTAGGCGTGCTTACAACTCTGGGAGAGAAAATCCTCATCTTGGGGCATTGTCTCACTACGATTTCCTTCAATGATGGGAATTTGAAGGTGTGATTTCCTAGGCAGAAGCTGGTGAGGCTTTCTAACTTGACAAGTTCCAAATATTCTAGTTTGCTGAAAATGATCTCATCTTCTGTTTCATCTCTCTCCTTTTTTACTATTTCCATCAACTTTTTGCAAGAACAAACGGTCAACTTTACAAGCTGCACTAGACTTTTCGCAGTTGAGGATGATATTAAGTTCAATAATCCATCGCAACACAACACATCTAAAATTGTTAGATTTTCAAATGAAGCAGATGATGGTGCTAGACTGACCAAACTGTGACAACGAATTACTTCTAGAGTGCCAAGATTTTGAAGAAATTGAACCAGTTGGTCATTATCCTTCCACATATGCCTCATATCGCCAACTGAACTTATTATTTTGAAATTCCTTAATCGTCCAAGCATCCTATGTTTCTGATTCACATCAGTAAGCCCATCATATGAGAATAGCCTTTTGAAAGAACTACATGTCACATAGAGTGTTTCCAGATTGCACAGTATTTGTATGAAACCAAATGGAATAGTATCCGATTCTTCCTGAAAATAGTGAAGCCTTAGAAGTTTCACCGCAGAATAGTACTTCTCTGGTAGTTGGCAGCGCCAAATAATCGATGTTGTGGGGTTTTCACCACTTAATGACAATTCCTCCAAGGTCGAGATCACCTGGAGACAAATTAGAACTCCTCCAAATAATAAGTAAATTTCAACTGCTGTTATTTATGCACACTGTTCTTTCATTTTGGAAAAGAAAAAAGCAGAAGGAAAAAAGCTCCATACCTTTTCAACAAAAAAGAGGGGTTGCTGAATTTGGTCCTGTTCGCCTCCCCTTTGAATTTCTTGGGAAGTAAGAGATTCTGATCCAAATAACTTCACATTGCCACAGCCCGACACCTCCAAACTTTTTAAGATAGGACATTCCCAAGAATGTTTCCCTGGATAAAAGTTCCTAAATTCTGGTATTTTTTCAAGTGTCAATGAGGTTAGATGAGGAAAATTGAAACGAGGGGCTGTTTCATCATCTTCTGCATTTGCAACAATTTCCTCCACCCCACACTCCTTCATCTCAAGCTTTTCAAGTTGTGGAAGATCTCTAGCTATGGAGACTGGAAAGAGATTCTTCAGAGCACTACATTTTCCTACCCTGACAGCATGCAGATTCTGGAAAATGAGTCTTCCTTGCGGATCCTTATTCCATATATGCTTCAATTTCGGTAGATTATACAAATCCAGGTCTTGTAACTGGAAGGCATTAGATGCTTGGATTTCTTCACCTCCTAGTCCTTGAAGCTCAAATATAGTTTCTAGGGAATGACAATGACTGATTTCTAGCATCTCTAGTCTTTGGAATCTTGTTAGCAAGATTGATGGAAAAATATTCACCAGCTTATCACAATCTGAAATACTCATTGATCTTAGCTCACAAAAAGAACCGGCAGCAAGCTGATTGTGCCATATCTTATCTATGTGTGAAATTTGGATTTCAGCTAAGCAAGGGAATACAACCTGCAATAGACATTCCACTTTGTCATGAGTAAATCAAAATCATATTATATTAACAAGGAAAGAATTTTCTAACTAAATAACAAATACTATTATCTATTTATGTTTTTAACCAAAATTGAACCATAATGGGGAAAGCAAGAAATAAAAACTGGAACAAAAGATCATAGCCTGTAAGATAAACAAAAAAATACAAAGAAATTGCCTTCTAGAGTTGTTCACCATATGAAGGGTTGAATAATTATGAAATTCACTAAAACGATTGTCACCTTTTCATCAAAGAGAGGTTGCATGGCATTGTAGCAGTTCTCCTCCAGGTTCACTTCTCGAGCATCATTTGTAATTGTAAGGTTTGTGCTGCTAAACTCGGAAACGAATGTCTGAAAGTCATGGCACCAGTCTATCACCAGTCTTTTCAACAATGGACATTCGATTTGAGAACCAATACAAAAGTGTTTCAGTTTCGGAAGACTCGAGAGTTCGATGTGTTCTAGTTTCAGGAATAACATCTTACTCGTCCTTTCTTCTTCATCTAATGCTTCTGTCACTATTATCTCTTCCACTGACATGCAATCATGTATTGCAAGATGCTTGAGCTGTGCAAGACTTTTAACCATAGAAGAGGAAAATATATATTTCAAACTGCCACATTTTTTCACAACCAGTCTTTGTAAATTTTGAATGGAATATGTAATTGCTGGCAGTTGGCCATGCCATATCCTTTCGATGTTGATAGAATGCAATTTTAAATCCTCCAAGTTCGGAAACACAAACTGCATGCACATTTTTGAATTCATTAAGAATGCTATTCCTTAATTTAAGGAAATGAAATGATTGTTCAAGAAACAAAGTAAAACGAGCATCAGTCTTTTTTTTTTGGGGGGAGGGGGGGTAATTATGTAAGATACACATACATGCAAGTACCTTTTCATCAAAAAGTTGCATTGGAGTATGTGGCTCATCCTCCAAAGTTATTTCTCCAAAATCCATGCCAGTTGTTCTTGACTTTGGTTGTGTTTGATATAAACAAGATGCCTTCTGTTTCGAGCAGAAGTTTCTGAGATTCGGTAAATATTTTAAGGACAAGGAGCGTACTTGAGTGAACTCCATCAAATTCATTTCTTCATTATTGTTGTCAAATTCTTCACTTTCTTCAACAACAATCTCTTCCAGGTTCCGGCAGCAGGTGATTTTGATGCTTTGAAGTAGCAGAAGACCCCTTGCTATGGAGAATGAGAAGAGGTTCTTCAATTTATTACAATGTTTCACTTCCAGCATTTGTAGTTTGCCGAAAGATGGTGTGTTGAGTGTGCCATGATAAATCTTCTCTAAAGATACCAAATTGTATAGAAACAAAGACTCCAACATGGGAAATGGAAAGATGTTCGCAGGAACCCCCTTCATTGTATCGATGATATATTGAATGTCTGGACTATTGTGCAGATGGAGGTACTTCAGCTGTGGAAAACCTTCACTATCCAGTTCAGAAATGACATTCTTAATACCCTTCATTTCAAGTAAATACAAATCTTCAGTTCTCTTTAGCAGCATCAGAACTCCATACTTCAAATGATCAGTGCTTTCATTGAGCTTCAACTTCAATGTTCTTAAGGTTTCATAGGCACCATCCCAATCCCAAACATCTCCTATGAATATTCTAAATCTTTCTAATCTTCTAGAAAACAAGTCTATGGACATGACATGGGAATCTAGCATATGTACGTCTAAATTAGTCAGGCGAGACAAATGTTCTAGCTCGATAAGACTAGCATTACTGTGCCCTTCATTATCCCAATGATGAAAGCTGTTGCCTACAAACAATTCTTCTAAAAGTGATAAATTTGAAATCACATTTGGTGAAATCACTTCAAGTTCAGAACAATCACTTAAATCTAGTAACTTTAACTTGGTCAATTGCCCTATTTCTTTCGGCAGATGCTTAATATTAGATTTAACAAAACTAAGGATTTCTAATTTTTTTAGCTCCCCAATAATAGCTATCTCTCCAAGTGAAGATTGATGAAGGCACAATGAACGGAGGTTTTTTAGGAAATGAATAGATGAATTCGGGGCTAGAAAAGATAGATTGGTCAGGCCTAAGACTTTGAGTTTTTGCATTCCCCTAAAAATGTTTCCAGGTACTTCCAAAGAAGGATCTTCACTGTTCATATTCAAAACTTTGAGTAGTGGATATTGTATATCTTCAGGAAGCCCAAAGCTATTACCATGTAACCAAATCTCATGACTCTCCACTGAATCCTCACACTGCCATTTCAATTCAACCTCATCACTCCTCAAGAATACATTGTGATCTCTAAAAGCAATTGATATGGCAACATCACGAACAACATCATGAACAGAAAACTGCTTACTAGTATCACCATCGAGTAACAAACTGGAGGTTTTGAGTTTATGAAGCAAAGAATTCACTTTATCTCGGACTTCTTCTATAGTAGCAACATCAGAAAACAAACCTGAGCCCATGCTGTATTTCAACAAGTCATGAATGGAGGCGTTGTAGCCCATTCGACTGCAAAGAAGAAAAATCGCCTTCAGCTCTTCATTTCCAAGATGCTTATAGCTTAGTTCTATAGCACTATACACTTCTGCCTGCACTCCTGTGAAGTTCCTAGGGGACGGTCTTTTCAGCTCTCGCAATGCATCCTTCCACTCGGACAGCCTCTTATCCTTTAAAGCCTTTGCAACAGTTACAATGGCCAGGGGCAAGCCTGCACACTTTGATGCGATCTTCAATGCTATGGACTGGACATCTGGAACACCAACATTACCACCTGCCATTTTCTTGAACAACTCCCAAGCTTCATCTTCCTTTAAATCACGAATCGGGAAGTTTTTCTCAACTTCCATTTCACTTGATAAAACATCCAATTCTCTGGATGTGAGCAGCATTTTGCATTCATTTTGTTCATCCTTAAATGAAATCCCAATTGCTTCTAAATCAAGTCTCTTCCATAGATCATCTAGGACAACAAGAATCTTCTTCTCCTGCGTCAACCTCTCACGCAGTCGACCTGCTCTTCCCCATTCACTTTCCTCGTTGAATGTTAGGCCAAGCTGGTCTGCAATTTGCCCTTGAATTTTCATGATGTCTGGGTTTCGAGCTACACTGGCAATAACCATCTTGTCAAATAATTTATCCTCTATGGCTTGTTTGGAGACCTCTTTCACCAGTGTGGTCTTGCCCACACCACCCATTCCATACACCCCAACTATGTTCACATCGGCAGCTTTTAAGGCATTCATGATTTCATTAAACACCGGTATTCTTGACTGCATGGCCTGATAGCCTTTTCCAGACATGCCCTCCACCCCTGATGGAACAACATGGTAGGAAATCGAACCAAAGCTGCGTTGTTTCTTTAGTTTAGCTCTAACCGTTGCTAATTTCTTCTCTGCTTTCTTTCCAAACCGGTACCTTGTTTTAAAATTTGGACACAATCCCATGAAGCATTTCTTCTTTACTCCGTCCTCATATTGAGCAAGTTCCCTTTCCATCTTCTCAGTGATCCCGTCCACCTCAATTATCCACTTCGCAACATCATCTTCGATCACCTTCCCTTTTCTTCTTTCCTCATCAACCAAGCGTTGCAACCTTTCTCGCTCATTTCTCAACTTATCAACTTCCTCCTTCAGATGTCGGAGGTTGCTCTTGCAATAAAATGCATGACAAATGTGTGTATTAATGGGACCAATTGCATGCTCAACAATAGGTGATACAACAGCAAGAATGATATCCACAGCCATCTTGTTTTCTCTCGGATTTCTCTACCTTTAGTAATCCCCTCTCTGATTTTTTTTTCCCTTGTGGAGTTCACAAGCAAACGAAGGCTAACAATAAACACAATCCAAAAATTCAAGAAAAATGCAACAAGCAATGATCTTTGTTTCTCCCCCCTTTCTTCAGGACTGGATACAAAGCAAAAGGAGCAAAGAGAGAATAATTTCAAGTTATACAAAAATCAAGATGGAAGTAAACAAGCAAAAATTTCCCTTTTCCTATCGAGATCGATTACGAAGAAAACCATAAGAGAACAGCAACTTCTACAGCAAGAAGGGTCAAGGAAAGCGAAATACATACCTCAAACTATAAGCGCAAAGCTGCAATGGTGTTTGACAGATGATTCACGAAGACAGCAACTGGAAGATCGACAGAATGAGGGAGTGGGTAGCAATGAATGGGGAAGAAGCTAAAAGGGTGCAGTTGGGGACAACGGAGTTGACTTCCATGCCACATTGTCAATGGCAGTAGTTTGATGGGATGAGAGGCGGCATTTCTTCTACTTTCGATTAAAAATTCATGTTCAGACTAGTGCCATTTTTAGTTACCTCAAGCGAAACTATTGGCCATTGAAATTAATTATTAACCTTACAATTAACAAAGAAATTAAACTACTCTCATATATATATATGTTATTTAAAAAAAATGGTTGCCTATTTGTAGTTTACCAAACACTTGCCCCACACTTCACATTGGTTAGATATTTTTTAAAATAAAAAAATTACATGCACTAGGTTTTTACATATTTTTGTAGTTAAAGAAATTAAATGAAAATAAAAAAAGTTTATATAATCAAATAAATCAAGAACTTCAATGAATGAGAGAAATCATGAGCAATAAATGATTATTAAAAAAATAAGAAACATATTGGATCAAGATATTTATTCAGTTGTGTTTGCTAAGTGTGTTTATTTAAATGTTTTTTTATTCAAGCAAATTATAATGTAAATAAAGCATAAATTAAATTTATTGAATAAAATAAAAGGAAAAAACATATTTTGGCTAGGCTGGACATATCAAATTGTTTTATTTATTATTTTTAAAAATAAAATTCATCTACACAAAAGATAAAAAAAGAATATAGATGTATAAGAGAAACTTCAAAATTTAAATGCATAAAAAATTAATTTTTATTTAAAATAAGATTCTAAACAAAATTAAAAAAAAAAAACAAAGGGGTATTCATATAAATATTAAATAAATAAGAGTTAGAGAAAAAAACTATATAAAAAAATTAATAAAAAAAGTAATTTAGAAAGACTGAAATCAACCAGAAATAAAAAATCAAACCGAACTCCTATATATTTTTTCACAAACTTAAAAATATAAAAACACGTCATATGAACTTCTCTCGTAAAATGAAACTACTCAGACACAATATAGACAATTTTGGTGCTCTAAATTGATGCTCTGTGTCAATGATATTTTTCTTTTTTTACCAATATAATTTGGTGATTTTTCTCTCTTCTTTCGCAATTAGGAACTAAAAAATTACAAAAATAATTCTTTATAGTAAAATTGAGTTTGAAAAAAAAAATAGGCATCAAAATTGTATAACTTGTGGTATTTTAAAAGTTAAAGGACCATAATGTATCTTTTCCAAAACTTCTAGCACGTCACTCATGTTTGATATCTTTATTCATTTGGTTTTTGTTCTTTCATTTCTACCTTTAATTAAGAAATCAAAAGCAATTGGCCTTAAATTAGGATCAAGTCCTAAAAAATAAAACTTTGAGGAATAAAATGAATCTTCAAAAAATAAACAGGACTACCCACAGTGATTTAGGTGTGCGTAAGAAGTACCGACATATAATGAATATCCCATGTGTTTTAATATTTAGTATAGTATAACAAAAGAATTTAAATTAATTTAGGCCTTGTTTGTTTCAAGGAAACTGAATTCCAGGAATTCAGTTTTCTCATTTTCCAATGTTTGGCAATCCATTTGGAAAGTGAGTCAAAGGAAAGTAAATTCCTTAACTTTCCGGTCAAACTTACATTTTGCTTTAGTTTATGGAAAGTGTTTTCCTTTCTTTATCAAAAGAAAAACACTTTCCGGAACTCAACTCATCAACTCTTCTCTGATGGTGTTGCTGATACAAAAAAGAAGAGGGTTGGAAAGGATAGGAGAAACCTTTTGAAAAATTAAGAGAACCGATGACCTCCATAAGAATTATCTTCTAACGATCTGTCAGAGATTAGTTTATTTTGAAAAACTAATCTCTGAAACTACCCATGACCTCTGTAAATCTGTTCATTTGAGCCCAGACTAAGAGAACCGAGTTATCTTCTAACGATCAACCAATCAAAATAGGAGAAAACCCAGAAGAATTTGAATTGATAAAACAAAGCTTACTCGAGACACCATAAGGAATTATTCCTCCGTGGCTGATATAGTAATACATACATACATATATAGTGAGAGATAGAGATTTTAATCCTCTTCTGGTATATCTTTTTTGGTTTCTCACTTGTTGTATGAGTAACTATGTGTTTCTTTTCAGTTTTTCTTCTCAAGGCTGGAATGAAACAATGAAAAGTGGATGGTATAATTTAACGAAGCAATAGTTAGAGATAGGGAAAGCGACTGTGTGTGTTGTGGTAAGGAAAATGGGGTCTTTTCATGGTTTATCAACTATGGGCTGTGGATTTTTAATATATTGATATATTTTATAAAATAAGCTATGTATGAATATAGGATATAATAAAAAAATTCATCATCATACTTTTTAGATTTCAATTTTTTATTTTAAGTGATTAAATATTTTATATATATTAGATAAACTTGAAAAAAAATAATTTATTAATAAATTATTTCCAGTTCATTTTTCATAACACAAACAAACACCGGAAAGTGTTTTTCAGTTCATTTTCCATAACACTGCCAAACATCGGAATTCACTTTCTAGGAATTCATTTTCCAGGAATTCATTTTCCCCGGAATTCACTTTCCAAAAGAAAACCACTTTCCAGCAAACAAACGGGGCCTTAATGTAGCTCGATTCTAAGTTAGATTTGTATTTTTATTAAAATGATAGGTACTTGTTCCTTTTCTTTTTATCTTATTAGATTAAATTGGATTTGACATGGTCGACTAATTACTAAAAACAATTAGATTAAAGATAAGTTTTATATTTTTATTTGGAAATTGTATTTTATAGATCCAGCTGAGTGAGTAAAACACAAGCTATTTCAGGCTCTTACAAATAATACACGCTCTAACTCGAAGTCAAGATCTGCTGTGCACAAGCTTTTTTTTATCACGCCACGAAACCCTTTGGGGACCAATACAAATAGATGATTTACAGCCAACACTAATCTATAGTTTAAATTAAAGAACAGAATTAGATAAATCTGAAGGTGGCTTGTTTGCTGCACAGCTGTCAACAAGATCTGACTCCTTCAACGCCACTCGATTCTCTCAACTGAATTTTGAATGAGTCATTGCATACTCTTACAGCTATGAATAACCTTCAACTCTTCGAGAAAGGGTGGAAGAATGAGACTTTCATGCAGAACCCAGATAAAATTTATCTTTTCGGTGAAAATGGATTCATTGTTGCTTGTATTTCTTCTAGCGTTCGCCCCTTGGTCTCCGGCACCAGCTTTGCCACGAACAGGACGGTCAGGCCACAGACGCATGAGAATATGAAGAATGTTCCTGAGGCCAAAGAGTATTCAACGACAGCTTATATTTGTTAAGGAACCATCTCACTTAAAAACTTAAGCTGTTAAATGAGATCCCATAATATGATTTATATTATTCTCTGACACACCCTTTCAAGTGAAAACTCTTTGGGCTTGAAACTTGTCACATGCCCACACTACTTTGTGCTTGATTTTTATCAAATAGAATGGGGATGGTGAGATTCGAACTCGTGACCGCTGGGTCAACAAGACTCTGATACCATGTTAAAGAATAATCTCACCTAATAACTTAAGCTGTTAGGTGAGGTCCCATAATATGATTTATATTATTCTCTAACAAGATTTGTCTACGTAACACAGAGAAAGGAGCATGGGATGACATTACCTGCTGAACTCCAATCCATCAAGAAGTTGAAAGCATAGGATATGATCCAAGAACCTAGCCAGCTAACTAGTGTCACTAGGCTTCCAGCAGAGCCCTTCATGTTTATAGGAAAGACCTGGTATTGGAACCATTCTTAAGGTCAAGCTTCATATTTCAAAAGTTTACCAGAGATTATAAAAAAACTTCCAGCATTATGAAATTTCAGCCTTCTGCAGTCAACTTACCTCAGACATAATAACCCATGGAATCCCTCCCATGCCTAGCGAGAATGATCCTGTATAAATCTGGTTGAATGATTTGTAAGTGTAAAAACTAACATGCATATCAAAAACACAGGATAAGTTGCTTTTATGGTTATTTATCATTACCAGTACACCAAAAAGTGCAAGAAATGGAGTGGCAGCCACCAATTTATTAAGGTCCTGCAAGTAGCTATGCGCTCTCAGCAAATTTACATGAAAATGGGGGGAATTTTCCAAGAGAATAGTAGATTTTATTTCAGAAGAACCTGTAGCAGAAATGATAATGCTGCAAGAAAGCAACCCATGCATGTTCCTGCTGCAGAGACCTATAAAAAATGGTAGACTTCAGGATGAGCTATCATTCAAATGAAATCAAAGACTTTTTGAAAAATAACTAGGCCTTCTTACCATCAGAAGAGGACGTCGTCCAGAAATATCCATCAAAACTACTCCAAGTGCTGTCATTGGAATCTGCAGAAAACAAATTCTAATGTTTGTCACTCTTTCTGTCTTAAAAAGCACTAACCAGAGTCCAATGTTAACAGCAGTGAGAGCTGTAACCTGAACAACAACCATTGCAATCATCCCAATTCTACCAGAGAAACCTGCATAGAATCAGAGATTCAAACGATCATATCTCCTGTTTGTATAGTTTGTATAATTAATTAATGAAAGATCCTTCATCTACCTGCTGATATAAATACGGAACTTGCATAAAATGCAATGCCATTGACCCCACCAAATTGTTGCAGTACCATCAGGCCAGTTCCAACCTAAGCAAATTTAATTCACTCCTAACTTTTATTCCTATTGAATGTTTCTCCAAATTCACAGATAAAAAGAGAAAACTTTGTGGTTAGGATGTATCACAGATAGCTCACAATGAGTGAATGAGCATATTTCCACTGGAATAATTCAAATATACTAGCTTCCGAAAGCTGCAGAATGGTTTCTGTGTAATCCTGTAACCATTAAAATGCATCTCTGTTATTCTTATGTCAAAGCAAATGAACAAAAAACACAACGTAAAGCGAAGTGCACTAACTTTATGTTGAACATATCAAGTAAAAAGCTTACTCTAATCTCAGCTGCCTCATCAGAAATATCAGCATTGTGCCCTCTAAGGCATTGTAGAGCCGCTTCACATTCTTCACCTCGCCCCATCTTTGCCTGCAATGGTCATTTGCCATATACTCTCAAATATCCCATGTTAAATGGATGCTAGCTTTTCTTACATGCACTAACAAGAAATTTTAGCAATTTGCATGGCCACAAAATACTCAAAAGTTTCTTGAGCATCAATGACACAATTACTTTTTTTTCCGGATTAAACTCTACCTCCCAGAAAGAGCACTTTGTGGGTCCAGGTGAGCGAATAAAACCCTGACTGTCCTAGACTCTTACAAGAGGTGCATGTCCTGACTCGAACTCAAGACCTCTTGTACAAATCTCAAGCCCTTTGCCATCACGCAACGCTCCTTGGGGACCAATGACACAATTACAGTCCCTTCATGACCATACAAAGCTGTTTACAATTTTGGAGTATTGCTCACCAGCCATCTAGGAGATTCTGGAATGAAAGATAGACCAACGATCTGAACAATACATGGAATAGTTCCTGGATTGAAACCAAAGACAAGCCAGCAGTCATGGAACTACCTTCATATTACTCTGTAAGATCACCAAGTTAAGCAGACAGAAATATTACCGATTAGAGCTAAGATTCGCCAGGACACGAAAGCTCCAATAAGATATGTAATTGACACCCCACAGCATATCATCAACTGCAGAATCAGTGGTCAGTAGGGCCTCAGAAAATGATATTCTTTGTCTAGAGCCAAAAAGTATGCACCAAGTGGACTTCATAATGCCATAGCATTATACCTGATGAACCGTCGTAAAACCTCCTCGAAGATTCTTAGGAGTGATTTCAGCAATGTATATGGGAATCTTTTAGTCAATGAAAACACAAATGACTTAGTCCTGATCAATGAACGATAATCAAACGTGAATTAAATGCTGAAAGAGAATTACCACATACGAAAGAAGGCCCATCCCATATCCTACAAGCAGTCTTCCAACATCAAGCCACCAAGATGCCTTTCAACACACATTGAAAAGTTTAACATATTGATTGGATGAAAAAACATAGAACTGATATTGAAGCATTCATATTCTCCTTAGAAAATGCACAGAGCATAAGCATAGTAACGAAACTGCGGGATGTAGGAGATGAGAAGCGAACCTTGGAGAATGTTATTAGCATCCACCCTATAATGCAGATTATTTCTGAAAATCCCATTGTCTGGTTTGTCAAAGCCACAGTAAAGAAAAATCAAGAGTTGATCAGTGGCTTGATGTAGAATTGAATCGTAATGTGCTACAGCCAGTTATGATTCCAGGGTACTACTTACACCTCTTCGACCAATATAATCTGCGATTCTCCCACTCATTATTGCGCCTATCATTGCCCCAATGGTCAATATTGATCCAAAAAGTGAGTACTGCATAAGAAAATGAGAAAGAAAGCAAACACTCGAGGAATTCAAAAGAATATTTAGATACAATAAATTACACATGAGATTCAATTAATGGCATATAATCTTTAATCTTCTTAGACACATGCAATTTGGCCGATGATATCAAGTATTTTATGCAGAAGGACAGAATGACGCAGTACTCTTTGAACAATTAAAAAGATTTTACTTAACCTTGTATTATAATTGCTTACCTCTGCTACAGAGAGAGCCAGGTCTTCCATGATTCCAGATTGAGTCGGTGATGAATATCCTATCTGTACATGAAATTTATGCAGTTTAGTCCACAAATCAGCTGGAACAGATAGCTATTCTCTTAGAGGAGATAATATTGTGCAATATAGGCCTAACAAGTTCATATTATCGCACTGCCAAGGATTACTATACACCCCAGAAAAGAGACCAATAGAATAGAAAACCTTCACAAATATCGCTCAAATTCCAAGTTGAGATTTGAAGATCCTCAGATTAAATGCACTTGCTGTAATTGCGATCCACTAAGTTATCTTTCATCAATAAAAATCGGGGGAATTCTTTTCCAAATGTAACTTACTAGTTACTTTCAAACTTCATGTTTGTTTTGCTCATAAATGCATTTTAATGGCGGAAAAAGAAGAAGAAGAAGAAGAAGAAGATAGCTTCTCAGAATAATGCAACTGTCATGCCACTGCCTTCTGCCTTGCAGCATGAATTAAAAGCAAATCAGTATCAGGGCTACGACTCATGATCTTTTATTTGTAAATCCATGACTAACGAATCCATCCATTGGTTAAGCCTTAAGAATAATTTACCTTTAAAACCATACCATGCAAACTTAATCTAACTAGTTCATCATTCACAGGAAATAAAAAATGGTGCCAATTAACAGCAGTTTGGCCCAAGATTCTTCACGGGACAAAATTCAATCCTGATAGTCGAAAGTGTAGGTAATGATGAAAAAAACTTACAGCTGATCCGAAAACATATGAACCTGACACAGCTACAAGGGTACTTAACACCACCATAGTTGTTGCTGAAGAACCCCCTCTCTGTTCCTCCCCTCCCCTGCCACCGCCATGTATTTGAGTCCTTTCTTTGAGAAGTAAAGGGCTTGCTATTTCTCCTTCCATGTTTATCCTGCTCTTATCTTGAATTTCTTGAAAGATCAAATGGAGCCAAAAGAATTAAGGGACCATGAAGCAAAGATGAGTTCAACTGTTCAAGTTCAGCCATGGAAAGAGTTTTTGTTTGGTAGAACTTGATGAACACCAAGACAGAATGACAGGTAGACTGCTGACAAGGGACCCACTCGATGTTGACTGTCTTGTCTTCCGTTTTTCTTGTTGGGGGGACTATGAAGGGATAAAAGTGCATTAGGTCCCTGAATTTTCTAATCTTAACCGTTTTAACCATGAATTAAAATTTCAGGCTTATAAGCCCTTTAAGCTCTCTCTCTCTCTCTCTCTCTCTCTCTCTCAGCCATAAAAAACTGAGAATGGCTACAATACATTCGAGTATTGTTCATCATAAGTGAGGATAGCTAGGAAAAAT
Source organism: Salix arbutifolia (assembly GCA_025169955.1). Taxonomy (NCBI): domain Eukaryota; kingdom Viridiplantae; phylum Streptophyta; class Magnoliopsida; order Malpighiales; family Salicaceae; genus Salix; species Salix arbutifolia. The sequence continues at coordinate 1,996,866 of CM045914.1, forward strand.
GTGAATGCTATTATTATTTAATAAATAGGCATGCGGTATCATATGGCAGCTGGATAAGGTGACATAGTTTAATTAAATTAAATTAAAGAAAAAATAAAAGCCATCAAGGCAAACATTGTTCAAATGCCTTGATTCATATAAACTTCAATAGCCAAAACAAAAAATTTAGTTATCGATTGATTCTTTTTGCAGCCAATTGCCTATAATTTGCTGACAAATTCCCAAATTAAAAGATATGAGGACCACAATGACAAGGGTAGAGAAAATAGATACTGGTTTCTAAATAAGCCTTTAAGGTTTTTATTAGTCCTCATAGTTTTCAAATGATTAGTTTCAGTCCCTGATGTTTTTAATGGTTCGAGCACGTGTTTAGTTTGTTTTATTTTTCTCTCTCTTTCTTTGGTTTCTCCTTCGTTCCCATTCATTTTACACTTTGATCAATTTAAATTAATTTACTAAAAGATAATTCTTTTTATTTAATACAATTGAAATTACCTTTTTATCCTGAAAAAGAGTACCCTGGTTTTTATTATTTTTAGTCCAATGTGTCTTTCCTTTTTTTTTTTTCTTAAAGAAAACTGTTTTTTATACTAAAAAAGTCTCATGCACCTAATTATCATATGGTTAAATAGAGAGTAATTTTAGAGAGAGAAAATATTAAATGAAGTAGGACGCATAAACAAAATCATGAGTTCATATATATATATATATATATATATATATATATATATTAAATTTTTAATAATCAAATTATATTTGTTTTTATCAATTGTTGAAAAAAAGATTTAATTGATTGGGTTAGGCTAAAACAGTTAGAAGTACTGGCTATTCGGGCTAGGCCCGAATGTTTAGACAACCTAGTCTACGCTCGACAAGCTAGCCACGACCTAGCACCCTACCGATGCACATAAAAAAAAAATATTTTTTAAAAATACCACATACTCGCTCAATCTACATACCTGGTTAGTGGTGTTGGGCCGGCTTATACTGGGCTTTGTCACATTTGAAGGGTGAAAATCTAACCCTAAAAACCCCTAAACCCCTCCTCTTCCTCTTCCTCTTCCTCTTCCGCTCTCATAAACGGCGGCGCCTCTCTCTAACAGGTGTCTCTCTAGTCTCTCCTATCCCTTCGGTTTCTTTTTTGTATTCTCGTAAGTAACCCAGAACCCGGGTAACCATTGTATTGTATTTCGCTTGGTTTACCAAGAAAATTGTTGGATCTGCTGACGAGTTTTTAGCTCTACTTCTTGTTTTAGCTAGTGGATTGCTATTGCCTGTTGGTTAGCTTGCACAAGAGTTATTAAGTGATTTTCCCTTTTCTCTATCATTGTCTTTGTGTTATCCATCCTGCTGCTTCGATGTGTTGCTTGTTTTCTCCAATCGGAAGCTAGTTAATGGTTAATCTAAGTGTCTAAATAATTTAGTTTTGAAATGGGAAACTCAGTAGAAACAAAATGAGGTTATAGCGTGCTTGTTGTTAGTTTAAGTTTTGCCTTCTTGACGCTGTCAGCATGATTCCGTTTCACATGGCGTGTCTCTCACTCTTTAACTTTACTGGTTCAGGTAAGACATGGTGAAGCATAACAATGTTGTGCCCAATGGGCATTTCAAGAAGCACTGGCAAAACTATGTCAAGACATGGTTTAACCAACCAGCTCGCAAGACCCGGAGACGCATAGGTGAGTGGACCATGACCATTGTTTCTAAGGTCCTTTCATGGAAATAGTTATATTAAGAATATTTATGCCTGTGTTATATGTGAAACCATTTTCAGCTCGTCAGAAGAAGGCAGTCAAGATCTTTCCTCGACCTACGGCTGGACCACTTCGACCCATTGTTCATGGCCAGACTTTGAAGTATAATATGAAAGTGAGAGCTGGTAGGGGTTTTTCTCTTGAAGAGCTCAAGGTTAGTTTTTTTATTTATTATTATCCTAACTCCTCATTTAATTCCTCATGTTTCACTATCTTCTAGTCTTCAAAGTGCTTGATTGTTTTTCCCCTGCTATTAATTGCGTCCTTCTGCTTAAAACTTTGGGTTAGGGTGTCTTTAATTACGCCGATATAGAGTTGTATTTTAACTTCACACAGTTTCAGATTTTAACTTAGACATGTTTTGTATCAACGTTTATTAGAGATGGATATGTATATTTGTATTTAGTATTAGAAATGTTTTGTATTTTAACTTTACGCAGTTTCAGATTTTTTAACTTAGAAATGTTTTGTATTTTAACTTTACGCAGTTTCAGATTTTTTAACTTAGAAATGTTTTGTATCAACGTTTATTAGAGATGGATATGCATATATGTATTTAGTATTCGTGGCACATTTCGCTGTGAGCTTGGAGATATAAATTTACTTTAGATTTTGCAATAGTCTTGGTAATGGTTTTCACCTTCTATGTAATGTTGGATATTTGTGGTTCTATGGTAACTGTGGATATTGTTGTTAGTTTTGTATCGTGAATAAACCATTTCTCTTTCACTTCACTAGGCTGCTGGTATTCCAAAGAAACTTGCTCCAACAATTGGAATTGCAGTTGATCACCGTCGCCGGAATCGATCTCTGGAGGGTCTCCAAGTTAATGTCCAGAGGCTGAAAACATACAAGGCCAAATTGGTTGTCTTCCCAAGACGTGCTCGCAAGTTCAAGGTACTTTCTGTGGTTTGGGCTGAATTATACAATGGCTGTCTTTGCTCCCACTTGGAATTTAGTTTTATACATGTATTCCTTGCAGGCTGGTGATTCTGCTCCTGAGGAACTGGCAACTGCCACCCAGGTTCAAGGACAGTTTATGCCTATTGCACTGGAGAAGCCATCCGTGGAGCTTGTGAAGGTCACTGAGGAAATGAAGTCATTCAAGGCTTATGACAAGCTCCGTATGGAGCGCACGAACGCACGCCATGTTGGTGTGAGGTTGAAGAGGGCTGCAGAAGCTGAGAAGGAAGAGAAGAAGTAGAAGTTTTAGCCTGCCTGGTGGATTTTTGTTGTTTCGTGGTTCAGTTGTGTTTTAGAAGTTTCAAGGATTTCTAGTTCATGGACATGCTTCCAAATATATTTGAATATACTGCTTGCCATTTTTATTTTTTGCACTGCTAAAGTTCTGATAGTATTTTGATATCATAGCTGGGCTGGTTGTTTCTGTTCTAATGGTTAATTAGATGTGTTCATTCCATCCAGGACTGGAACTCTAGATTTGTGCATCTCTTCGCCTGTTGCGGTTAATGTTGTTTGTTTTTTAAAAAGTTTTTTCTATATATATAAATATATTGAAATAATATTTTTTATTTTTGAAAAAATTAATTTAAAATTAAAAAATAAAATAAAAAAATCCAAAAACGCAGTCCCAATGGCTCCCGAACAGCATAGTCTGAAATTTAACAGCTATAAAATAATTTCTGAATAAAGTATAATTTTTAGGTTTTAGGGTATTAAACCAGTAGGCAATCATCATACCTGCATTTTGCAGCCGGCCTTGGCAAAGCAGGATAGGGTATTGAGCTGTATTATCCTTAAAAAGAATGTGATGTGATGGTAAATGTTTTGTAAATTGTATAAAATTGAGCTGAATTGTTGTTTTTGGCACCTAATAAGATAGGAACTTGCCTCGATGGCTCTAAATTGCCATCTTTCTATGAATAAATGGGATTTATTTATTTTTATTTGAAGTTCTGGAATCAAGGCTCAATGCTCGGAATTCCACCAATTTAATATATGTAATTCAATAATTATTCAGATTCATAAATCAACTACATATAATTGTAAATAATCAAGGAAAAATCTCATGTCCTCAGCTCAACATAGCACTTCAAGCTAGGCACCACCATATTTAAAATTTCCCAGCAATTACTACTAAGAGCTGGTCATTGTAGATTGTATTTCTTCCAGTGCCCGTCCCTTTGTCTCTGGCACCAGCTTCCATATGAATAAAATTGTAAAAGCACACATTCCACAGAAGATGAAAAATGTTCCTGCAAAATAATATCAAATTCACAATAGTAATCAAAAAAATCTTCAGTATCTGTATGTTTTGTTGCAGGAGGGAGGGAGGGAGAGGACGATTCACCTGCTGGACTCCATTCCAACATGAAATTAAATGCGTATGTCATAACCCAAGAACTAGCCCAGCTGTTTAAAACCACAAGGCTTCCTGCTGACGCCTTAATATTTACAGGAAATATCTGCAGTGAAAACTGGTGCTTAGTTTCGGGTTATAAATTATTTTTTCACATAAATTGTCCTGTAAAAGTACGTATAGATGAAAAGTTGAAACATAATCACGTTAGGCAGGTACCTCTGCCATTATAACCCAAGGGATTCCTGACATGCCTAAGGCAAATCCACAGCCATAACCCTGGTTATAAAATCAATCAGAAATGATAAATGAGAAACAATCCTGAGTTTCTGGTGGTTTTCCAGGCCAGGGATGATGAAAGTTCAGAAAATAATATATTTTGGCTGGATTAAGTTACCATCAGGCCAACCACTGCAAGAATTGTAGAGAGCTCTTTCAGATATTGGATTTCCTGCTCAATCACAAGGAAAACAGGATCATTAGCTAAATTGTGAATATAAATAGAAATAATTATCCATGTTTGTGGTTAAATTACCTGCAAGCAGAAAGATAATCCTACAAGCAACAAGCTTAAACATGATGTAGTAGCAGAGGCCTACAACAATGGTGGTAGATTTGGTTACAGCCTTGATCATCAGCTACATAAAAATAAAAAAAGTGCCCTTGCGAGTTCTTACCATAAGAAGTGTTCGTCTTCCAAAAAAATCCATCAAGAATATAGTTACAATAGATACTGGAATCTGCAAAAAATTAGCTACTGTCAGTAAGATATAAACAACGCAAACTCCTTAATTCACCTTCAGGAAAATAAAATAATATCAACTCATGTATCTACCTGTAAAAGAGAAAAAACTACAGGTCCAATGGAGGTTGAAAAATCTATGGAAAACCAAACAGAAGTCATTATTTTATCTTCCCTCTTCACATTGAAGGTCAATACATGGAATCCATGCTTATATCTTCAATTATAAGGAACTTTCTCATTTGTTGGATACTTACTAACTTTAGCAAATATGGTACCAAGATAATATGACACAGCACTATTCCCTCCAAATGCTTGTAGTAATATGAGTCCGACTCCAACCTAATCCAGTTAATCAATTCTTAGAAATATGTAATGAGGGAGAGATTTTTTATATACAAAATAGAGAACTTGTTCAAGACTCGGCAAACTTAATTACAGTAATTGCATAAGCATATCTCTTCTGGAACAACTCTAGAATTCCAGCTTCATCTGAGGTGTGCTTCGAAGTTTCTACAGCGTCCTATAAGAAGAAAATGTCATCTCTTGTTATGGAACTCAAAAATCATCAGAACTGGAAACTGGATTCATTTTGAGAAAACTTGCACCCAGTTTGTTTTAAGATATGAAGATGAAAGTTACTCTGATATCATCTGCTTCTTCAGAAATATCTGATTTCGCTCCCCTAAGACGTTGCAATGTAGCTTCAAACTCTTTTTCACGACCTCGTTTTGCCTGATAGAGAATTTTACGGACATAAAAGAGACAAAAACGTGTTTGGTTGAGGAGAAAGAAACGAAGGCATGAAATAAATATGTTTTCCGAATTTTACGGACATAAAAGAGACAAAAACGTGTTTGGTAGAGTGAATTTACACGCTTTCAGAACTTGAAGTGTATACAAAAACATAGCCTCTCAATGTCTCCACTATTTTTATCCCAAGACAGTAACCCAACTGTTAGAGACAATATAAATCATATTCTACAGTCTAATATAATAACTTAAATTTTTAGGTGAGATGGTTCCTTAATATGGTATCAGAACCTTGATGACCTAGCGGTCACGAGTTCGAACCTCACTATTCTCATTTTATTTGATAAAAATCAAGCACAAGGTAATGTGGATATGTGCAAGTTTCAAGCCCAAACAGTTTTTACTTGAAAGGTTGTGTTAGAAAATAATATAAATCATATTTTAGAACTTCATCTAATAATTTAAAATGAGGTAGTTCTTGTTTGGGTGTCTTCATTTTCACCTAACAATATTTTCACGTCTCCATGCTCTACAACAATAGCAACAATGTCATCATAAATTGGACTCACCAGCCATCTTGGAGACTCTGGAACGAAGAATAAACCCACAAACTGCACTATGTTTGGAATAGTACCTGAGAACAAGATCACATTAACTCAATTAATAAACATATTAATGCTGTTCTGATCTCATAAGGAAAGATGATAAAAAATGTATACCTATTAGAGACAAGGCACGCCAACTTACAACACTTCCAGCGAGAAATGCTACTGCAGAGCCGCAACACACTAACAACTATATAGATAAAATAAAATAAAATTAAGGTTCCATTAAAAAAGGGGAGAAAACTCCATGATTGTTCATCGCAACCATTAATTTAATTCAACCTGACCAGCTGAAGTGAATCTTCCTCTGAGATTCTTAGGTGTTATTTCTGAAATATATACAGGCACCTGTTACAAAAAATGCAGACTGCATTGAACACCTCTGAGATTCTTAGGTGTTCAAACATGAAATGGAAGCTTGTGAAATCAGTACCACATAAGTTAGAATCCCCACGGCGACTCCCACCACGAATCTTCCAATGTCCACACACCAAGCATTCTTCAGACAAGAATTCAAACTCATGTTGGCTCCATTAGACATTTATTATGTGATTAATACAGAAAGAAAGAGAATTTGATGGGGGGAGAGGAAACAAAAACCTTAGCAAAAGCTATTGCTAGCCAGCCAGCCATGCAGACTACTTGGCATATCCACATTGTCTGCTTGACGGAAAAATTACAGCAGATTAGAAAATAATTTAGGGCATAATAATATAAATACTGAACGTTTAAATTTAAAGGGTATGTTGTAAAGGAGATTACTCCTCTTCGACCGATGAGATCTGTCATCTTCCCACTTAAGATTGCACCCACCATTCCTCCTATCGTCAATATCGAACCAAAAACTGAGTACTGCAGGTTTTAGGGGGGGAAACGAAGAACCCATCAAGCCATGAAAAATGTAGATCAAGGAAATAATAAATGTAATTAACGGTAAATATTTATCAATAAATAAAACTGAGGATTCTTGTTTTAAGAAGATATAAATTCACTTTAAAATTATCTTTTAGATATTTATTTTTATTTTTGTCTCTTCAGTCAAAGACATTTATGTCTGTAAAATACTAACCAATTACAATAAAGATTGAAATTTCAGCCAGTAAAGAGTGGCATGGTGCTATTAAATATGATCAAAAGTGTTAAATACACTCTTCACCGGCTAAAAAGGAGAGAGAGCTGGTTAATTTGAATAATTATTAAGACTAACTGCAGCAAGAGAGAGGCCTAAATCTTCCATGATTCCAGATTCAGCTGGAGATGAATAACCCACCTGACAAGAAATTCCAATATTAGTCAATGCAACGGGTATTATTATTATTATTATTATTATTATTATTATTATTATTATTATTGCATGTGAATAAGAAATTCGTGTAGAAAGAACTAGCGATTTGTGGCGAGTCAAGTGTTTTTTTCCTTCAAAAAAGTTATTTAAGCAGACTTTTACGTGTAATATTTGACGTAAAAAAATGTCATGCAGAATTCAAAAATTATATACATACATTTAATTAAATAACTAAAATATTATTAAAACAATAAAAAAAATTATAAAACCCGATCCTTACTTAGTCGAAATGAATCATATAAAACTTAAAAAAATCATTGTAATACACATTACATTTACTTTCCTCGCCTTAATTAAATGCCATGAACTTTCTTAAAATCCTGCTAAGAAAAAACTATAATTCATTGATTTTCTATTATTTATATTTTCAAACTGCAACGCAAGAACTTACAATGATGGGTAAAAAACATTTAACCAACTGCCATTAATTCTGTATACTCACAGCACATCCATAGCTGAAGGAGCCCCAGAGAGCAACAAAGGAGCTAAACACAAGAAGAGGAGTGAGGGAGTGATCGCTGGTTGGTTTGAAGCTTTCACTGCTGCTCGTCTCCGCAAGAAGCAGAGGGCTTGCTGCAGATTCCAGCCCTTCTTCCATCGCGTCTCGCTCCATTGTTTTAGTTTCTTCGAAACGCAGGAAACAAGACAGGCTGATATTCAAACGTTGGAAATAAAAAGAGAATAATGCTTTGGGTTAAAAGCACTTCCAGTTTAGCATATAAGCTGTATACAGAGTTAAGGAGTAATCGCGAAGTCATCTTCACGCTCCATTAATTGTTTTAGTTTCTTCGAAACGCAAGAAACAAGGCAGGGTAGGCGAGACAGGCTGAGAATATTGCGTGGGGTTTAAAGCACTTCCAATTTAGCATATAAGCTGTATACAGAGTTAAGGGGCAATCGAGAAGTCACTTTCACATTCTGTCCACTGGTGCATTATTTTAAATAAAAAAATAGAAACTTTAAAGCACCAATTATTATACACAAAACGTTTTTTTTTTATGCGATAAACTTTATATTTAAAAAATATATATTTTATAGGTTAAAATAAAAGAATAAAATACTGATTGTTTTAAATTTTTACAAAAAATGTACTCGAATTTAAAAGAAATGTACTCAAATTTAGAACTTATTGTGCAGATAAACTAACCCATGTCATTACAATGTCCAGCCGCTTGTAAGAGCTCCTCGTATAATATTACGAGTTGCAGAAATCTAAAATTGGGGTGGAAAGTTAGACCTCGGACCTCGGTTTGATCAAAGGTTAGTTTTTTAATAGTGCGGTGCGGTGTTGTTGTAGATGCTGGTTTATATTGTTTAGAATTGTTTTTGAATTTAAATTATAATAAAAAAAATATATTTAGAATTAAAAAATAACTTTTTTAATGCTTTTTTAATCGAAACCGCACTAAAATATAAAATAAGGATGTTTGGTGGCGGGGTGTTGAAGTTGGAATGGTAGAGAAATGCCCATATCACAGCTTTCACGTGGTAGAGGTAGATCAAGTTTGAAGATGCTAGGAATTGTGGTTGAGCATGTTTAATTTTATTATTTTTGAATTATTTTAATATACTATTATAACAGAGACCAAAGAATAATAACAAAGAAAGGGTTACAGAAAATTGTGTGTATTATTCGAATGACTCACTTATACACACACAACCACACGAGAATATGAGTTTATTTAGGAATGAAATCCAATAAATAATCACGCTAACACCCTCCCTTAAACTAAGATGGTATAGTAGATATCATCTTTAGTTTGCTTAAGATATCCTGGAAACGACCTGAAAGAAGTGTTTTAGTGAAGATATCAATTGTTTGTTGTTCAGAGAAGACATAAACTAATCTTATGGTGCCATGAGAAACATTATGTCATACAAAATGACAATCAATTTCGATGTGTTTTGTACGCTCATAAAAGACATCATTATGAAAAATCTATATAACACTTCTATTATCACAATAAAACATGGTGGCAGAAGAATGTGGAACACCCATGTCAGTTAATAGCCATCGTAGTCAAATTAGTTCAGAGGAAGCATCTGCAATAACATGATATTCAGATTTGGCACTAGAGCGAACAACAATAGTTTGCTTTTTGCTACGCCAAGAGATAAGAGAGTCACCCAGGAAGAAACAATATCTAGTTGTAGATCGACGATCAGTTGGATCTCTACCCCAATCAACATTAGAGTAGCCAGACAACACCAATACGGAGTTAGTAAAAAAGTGTGAACCATAAAAGAGAGTGCCTTTAATGTAACGAAGTATCTGAAGCACTGCAGAGAAGTGAGTGGAGTGAGGGGCAGACATAAACTGACTTACCAAATGAACAACATATGGGATGTCAAGTCAAGTAGCAATGAGATATACAAGACTCTAAACAAGTTGTCAATACAAATTAGGATCAACAAGAGTAGTGTCATTTAGAGTTGTAAGTTTGCAATTGATTTCCAGGGTGTGGACTATGTTTTGTTGTCAATGATGTCAGCATGAGAAAGTAAATCAGGTGGATACTTGGCTTGTGACAAGTAATAGGCTTCAGAAGATTGAGAAACTTCAAGACCTAGAAAATAGCTAAGATGACCAAGATCTTTCATCTCAAAATACCGACTAAGATGGTGTTGAACTTCAAAAATACCAAAAGAATCATCTCTTGTTATTATCATATCATCAACATATATTATTAGAAGAACAACACCACAGTCAATTCGTTGAATGAACAATGTAGAATCATGAGAATAATATCAGATTAATCTCTTTTGCAGAGTCATAATCTGCAAACTGTATGTGAATGGTAGGTACTGAGGTGTTGCGAAACCATGTAACAATCTGATGATTTTTACTATCTCAGTCCTCCAAGCGATTTGCAAACTTTGTATCAAATTCATCTCTCTTTGGTTGGTTTAGTGATATCTCTAGGACATCACAACTTACGACCAATTAAGAAGCTTTTCATTCCTTGAATCCAAAGATTATAGTTTGAACCAAACAAAACAGCTGTGATGGGTTGTGAAATATCAGGTTTTTCCATGATGATAACAGGGAGCAAGGCACACGGTAGTTTGTAGACTCCAATAATAATATCAGAAAGGTGTTTGTATGAATTCCAAAGAGAAGCATGAATAGATTATTGCAAAGACACGACACCATGAAGCACATGAGAAATTTGGATCTACAACCTAGGCTCTGATACCATGATAATGGAGACCAAAGAACAATGACAAAGAAGGGGTTGCAGAGAATTTGTGTGTATATTATTTGAATGACTCACTTGTATATACACACACACACATGAGAATATGAGTTTGTTTAGGGATGAAATATGACATATACATAATGAAATATGATTGCTAATACTATGCAAAGCAAATCTCCTGCAATTAAGCAAATCCTGCGTGGATATTCAGTAAATCACGCTAACGTACTAATATAAAAAAACAAACTTTAAAAATAAAAAATATATATTATTTTGATACATTTTCAAATAAAATATACTTCAAAAAACAATCACTTCTGATTACTCTATTTTTGTGTTTGTCTCGTCAAAAAAAAAAGAAAATTACCCTTTCAAGTTCATAAGGCTCTTGTTTTGTTTTCTTTCTAATAGGGTATTCGTCCCTTTATTTGCAATTTGAATGCATAGAGCTCTAAAGTTTTTTTTTCTGATTATGAAATATAATTAAATTAATGAATTATTATCCTTGATATAAAATATATATCTCCATATTATTATTAGAAAATCTTAATGTTAGCGTGAGCTGTACAGATTAGGAAGTAATGTTGGCATGAGCTGTGTAGAGTCCAATATAGGAAATTATATTCTGCAATTAATTGTATCCCGATTTGTATGGGATTATTATTACTTGTCATATTTGAGTTATCTTTGTAAAGAGTTCTCTATATGAAGAGAGACTTTGTAACAGATTTAATATATGAAAAACAGAGAGGTATTCCCAGAATTGTCATGGTATCAGAGCAAAGGTCCATTCTTTGCTACGTAAAATTTTGACAGAAGGCCTAAGGAAGAAATAAAGGCATGGAGACGCCACCTAACATGATAGAATAAGAACAGCAAATTACAGCTGCAACCCTTGACGATCTCACGACAAAAATGACTCAGATTGTAACTCAAAACCAGATCCAGACCCCATCAGTGATCTATGACACTACGGCTGCATCGATTGGTATCAAGCTTGATGGTACCAACTATGCTTTGTGGTCCCAAATTGTGGAGATGTATATCTCCGGAAAAGACAAGTTGGGATACATAAATGGAGATCTTCCCTAACCAGAACCGAATGATCCCCACTTCAGGAGGTGGAGAACAGAAAACTCAATTGTGAAAGGATGGCTAATCAACTCCATGGATCCATCTCTCATCAGCAACTTTATTCGATTCTCTACTGCCAAACAGGTATGGGACTCAATTGCCACCACTTATTTTAATGGATCCGATACTTCTCAAGTATACGATCTAAAGCGACGAGTAACAAGAATGAAACAATCAGGAGAGTCCATCGAAACCTATTACAATTGCCTTCAAGGTTTATGGAGGGAAATTGATTTCCGTAGACCAAATCCTATGGAATGTACTGCTGATATACAACGATATAATGATTTACTTCAAGAAGATCGAGTGTATATTTTTTTAGATGGACTGGATGATAGGCTTGACCATATTCGTAGTGATGTTCTCCAACTGAAGCCCTTCCCAACGGTTGAACAGGCTTATGCCTATGTCCGGAGGGAAGCAACCAGACAGACTGTGATGCTCACCAACAACAGAAACTCCTCTGCTGCAGCAATGGTCTCTAAGGGGGGGAAGGAATATTTTCCACGATAGCAAACACTCCAATTAAACAAAGATGGGATGTCTTCATCAGGAGGGTGTAACATGCATCACGTGACTAAGGCTAAAGGACAAGGGGAGAGTGAAGGCAGTGGTTGTTCTCATTGTGGAAATATGAAGCACACACGAGAGACTTGCTTCAAATTGCATGGTTATCCCGAATGGTGGAATGATTTGAAGACACGGAAGCAGAGACTCTCTACTGGAAACACAGGGCAAGCATCATTGGCAGATACTAAAGCTCAGCTGTCATTCGCCCCACTAGTTGAAAATAGAGAAGCTGCCACTACTTTGCCTAAAGACCCAGGTAACGCAAACTCTAACACCGACTGGATTGTGGACTCTGGTGCAACTGACCACATGACATACTCTTCAGATGATTTTGTTGATACTACAGAACCAAGAAGAACTGGTATCACCAACGCAAATGGGGTAGTTTACCAGTAACAGGGGCTGGCACCGTGCAGATATCACCATCTATATCATTAAACAACACTTTATTAGTGCCCTCTCTTTCAAATAAATTGTTATCTGTCAGCCAAGTTACCGAAGACTTAAATTGTGTGGCACTAATGTATCCAAAATTCTGCCTTTTTTAGGATATTCTCACGAGGGAGATCATTGGGCGTGGTACTAAGAGAGAAGGGTTATACTACATGGATGATTTCAATCTCAGCAGCGTCAACACCATGAGAAGATCACTCATGACGAGAGAAAATCAGATTTGGCTATGGCATTATCGGCTGGGACATCCATCTTTTAGTTATAAGTACTTGTTTCCAGAATTATTTTTGAATTTGAATTATTCAGACTTTAAATGTGAAACTTGCATTCTTGCCAAGAGCCATCGTGTATCCTTTTCCGATTAGTTTGAATAAAAGCGATACCCCTTTTTCCTTGGTTCACTCTGATGTTTGGGGACCGTCTCCGATTACCACTAGTTATAGCATACGCTAGTTTGTCACATTTGTAGATGACTGTACTAGAATGACGTGGCTATATTTATTGAAACGTAAGGATGAGGTCTTTGATGTGTTTTGTATGTTTGAAGCTATGGTTCATACTCAGTTTTCAGCAAAAATCCAGATCCTTCGATCGGATAATGGGGGGGAGTACGTGAATCATAACTTCGTAGAATTTTTCCAAAAGAAAGGGATATTGCATGAGTTATCCTGTAGTCATACTCCACAACAAAACGGAGTGGCAGAACGGAAAAACCGACACATCCTAGAAACAGCAAGGGCATTATTATTTGGAGCACAGGTGTCGAGTAGATACTGGAACGATGGCATTACTACTACTGTCTATTTATTGAATAGGATGCCATCTAAAGCCTTGGACTTCAAGACTCCACTACAGGCACTGTCACAACATGTTACTCTACCATCCATTTTGTTGCTTCCACCACGAGTGTTTGGCTTCGTAGCATTTGTTCGCATCCATAAACATCTACGAACAAAGCTGGAACCATGTGCTGTGTGTTGTATGTTTCTGGGTTATGGCTCTAATAAGAAGGGATTCCGCTACTATGATCCTAAAACAAAACGACTCTATACAACAATGGATGTTACCTTTCTAGAATCAGAATACTTCTATACATCCACGGCATCCACTTCTCCTCTCCAGGGGGAGACACGGAATGAAGATGAGAAGTGGTGGACTGTGACTGAAGCTGATGGTGGTGATATTTTTGAGGGAAATATGAAATCAACAGCCGTGACCGAAGCTGTTGATGGTGGTGATAATACTTCTGTGACCAAAGTTGTTGATGGTGGAGATAATACTGAAGTTACAGTCGTGACTGAAGCTGATGAAGGTGGTGATATTATTAAGGGAAATGGACCCGTGACTGAAGAGGGAACTAGACCCGTGACCGAAGCTCATAGTGGTGATAATTTTGAGGGAATTGAAGTTGCTGAGAATAATGTGGTATTGATAGAAAGAGTGACAGATGAGGATGATGTAGAGATAGAAAGCATAGCATCTGACGGCAGAAGTAAATCCCCCTCTCTTCCCTCTCCTCTAGTACCCGACAATGACACTCCTCTATATGAGAATATTCCTGAGGTAATCTCTCATACACTACCCACCAATAACTCTTTGAATTCTCCAGTTATCTATAACTTACCTTTCAGGCAGAATAGAGGCAAGCCTCCATCCAGGTACTCACCAGACACTACAGGAAAAAAGGCAAAGTACCCCGTCTCCAATTATGTTTCCACACAAAGGCTGCCAATTTCACTCAAAGCCTTTGCGTACAAGTTGTCCACTGGCAATATTCCTTCGGGAATCCATGAAGCAGTAGCAGACCCCAAATGGTCCCAAGCAATCCAAGAAGAAATGACAGCCCTGGAGAAGAACCAAACATGGGAAATCGTCACACTACCAGAAGGGAAAAGGACCGTTGGGTGTAAGTGGGTATTTTCAATCAAATATCAGGTAGATGGATCCATTGAGCGACACAAGGCAAGGTTGGTAGTGAAGGGGTACACACAAACCTACGGGATAGATTATCAAGAGACATTTTCCCCGGTAGCAAAATTGAACACAGTCAGAATTTTGTTATCCATGGCTGCAAATTTAGATTGGCCATTGCACCAATTTGACGTAAAAAATGTCTTTCTTCATGAAGACCTTGAAGAGGAGGTATATATGGATATCCCACCAGGATATAGTTCCAACACACCTGGAATGGTCTGCGGGTTACAACGGGCTTTATATGGACTAAAACAGTCTCCACGTGTATGGTTTGGTCGATTTAGCGTGGCTATGAGAAAGTACGGGTTTCAGCAAAGCGACTCCGATCATACTCTGTTCCTTAAGCAGCAACAAGGAAAGGTAATTGTCCTGATAATTTACGTAGATGACATGATCATTACAGGAGATGATGAAGAAGAAATTAAAAGATTACAAAAGCAGCTATCAGCCGAGTTTGAAATAAAGACTTTGGGAGGACTTAAATACTTTCTTGGGATTGAAGTGGCTAGATCGAATCGGGGAATTTTTCTCTCACAAAGAAAATATGTATTGGACCTACTAACTGAGGTAGGAATGCTAGACTGCAAGCCGGCAAACACCCCAACGATTCAGAATCAAAAACTCGGAATGTATCCCGATCAGGAACCCGCTGACAAAGAAAGGTACCAACGGTTGGTAGGTAAATTAATTTACTTATCTCACACTCGTCTAGATATCTCATATGCTGTCAGCGTAGTTAGCCAATTCATGCATTGTCCTAGCAAGGATCACATGGATGCAGTTAGCCGAATACTACAGTATCTAAAATCTGCCCCAGGAAGAGGGCTTATGTTCTCCAAGAATGGTCATTTAAATGTTGAAGGATACACAGATGCTGACTGGGCAGGAAATGTGGTTGATAGAAAATCTACATCCAGATACTTCACGTTCGTTGGAGGAAACTTGGTTACATGGAGAAGTAAGAAACAAAAGGTAGTTGCGTTGTCAAGCGCGGAGGCAGAATTCAGAGGAATGGCTAAGGGTCTTTGCGAACTCCTTTAGGTTAGAAGATTACTCTCCGAAATTGGCTTCACTCCCAAGTCAGGAATGAATCTATATTGCGACAACAAAGCCGCAATTGAAATTTCTCAAAATCCAATCCAGCATGACCGAATGAAGCATATCGAGATAGACCGACATTTCATCAAACAGAATCTTGAAAAAGGAGTGATCCACTTCCCTTTTGTCAGATCAGAAGATCAACTCGCGGATATGCTCACAAAGGCAATCTCGAACTAAAACTTTCATGGCTCACTTAGCAAGTTGGGCATCGAAGACATCTTTGCACCAACGTGAGGGGGAGTGTTAGCATGAGCTGTACAGATTAGGAAGTAATGTTGGCATGAGCTGTAGAGTCCAATATAGGAAATTATATTCTGCAATTAATTGTATCCCGATTTGTATGGGATTATTATTACTTGCCATATTTGAGTTATCTTTGTAAAGAGTTCTCTATATGAAGAGAGACTTTGTAACAGATTTAATATATGAAAAACAGAGAGGTATTCCCAGAATTGTCACTTAACACCAGAAGAAACAACACACTCTCCCGGCGTCATCTGACATGGTAATCTTTACACATAATTTATTCATTACAATTTAGTAGACATAAGTTATTAGCGTTGCATGTATGTCTTCCAATGAACGTCCCTTCGTCTCTGGCACCATTATCCAAGTGAATAGAAAAGCCAGGGCAGACATGCTAGCAAAGAAGAAAAATGTTCCTGCAAAAAACGATCGCAAATGTTAACGAAGTTTATCAATCGATTGATGATTCATTTTTTCAATTGTAACTAAATATTTCGGTTTTGGAGCATTTTGATGTGTCGTTTTGATGTTCTACTATATATATATTAATTCAAAAAAATAGTTCAAATCTAAAAATAAAATTATTTAGAATTATACAATTTAATATAAAAAAATACACAATAAACTGAACAAAATTATGAACATGTATAATATTACAAGAATATCATCATTAATCTCGCAAAGTCATTACATTCTCTGATTACTATGAAATTTTAACATAATAAATATAAATATGTCAAGAGACTCATCGTAAAATTTCATCTCAATCTAACGGTTGAATTAAGAGATATGATTGATATTGTAAAATATTCAATATAAAAAAAATATTATTTGGTTAAAATAGAACAGGCGGAACGAAACCGAAACATTCAGATGAAATATGAATGGAATTTTCAAAATTGACTGAAATTTTAAATGAGGTTAAAACTATATCATTTTATCTTGTTTTTTTAACTTGTACGAAACATTTAGTCCATTTCAGCCGAAACAAGAAGAAATTAATAACACTGTTAACGCAGAATATTAATGAAGCTGTGCGTAAAATCAGAGAGAGAGAGAGGGGGGGGAGGGGGGGAATTAACGACCTGCTGAACTCCATTCCAGCATGAAATTAAATGCATATGTCACAAGCCATGAGGAGGACCAGTTGACTAGAGTCACCAAGCTTCCAGCTGAGGCCTTCACGTTTATTGGGAATATCTGCAGCATTCACAAGAATCTTTAGCTGAGGATTGAAATCATTTTCCCATCATTTCGTTTGATCAAGCTTAGAAATCCACACTTACCTCTGACATTATAACCCATGGTATTCCTGCCATGCCTACTGCAAAAGCATAAGAGAATCCCTGGTTGCAGAACTTATCCATTAGCGCAGTAAACAAGGAGTTGGGTTCTGGGATTCAAGATGATTATTGCTGGAAATGGTTTCTATGATAGGTGACTTATTTCTAGTTATAATATTGATACTTATTTAGTTTGTTTTTGGAGGTATTGTTAATTAATAGATAGAATTACACGTACCAGCACTCCAAGAAACACCAGCACTGGAGTGAACTCCTTGGCATAATGGTGTTCCTGTTAATCCAAAAAAAAAAAGGAAAAGGGAACCATTGTCATTTCCAGAATGAAACTCAAAAAACAACACATGCATCGATAAAGAAACATTTCATCTAAAAACTTAAGTTGTTAGGTAAGGCTCCAGAATATGATTTATATTATTCTCCAACACACCCATTCAAGTGAAAGCCCTTTGAACTTGAAACTTGAACAGGCTCACATTACCTTGTACTTGATTTTTATTTAATAGAATGAGGGTAGCGGGATTCGAACTCGTGACCGCTGGGTCAACAAAGTTCTAATACCATATTAAGAAATCATTTCACCTAAAAGTTGAAACTGTTAGGTAAGGCTACAAAATATAATTTATATTATTCTCCAAAAATGCATGTACAGAAAAGTATTTAAATTCATCCGAACCTGTAAGAAGAACGCCAACCCCATCGTCGACAAACAGAGGCATGATGCAACAGAAGAAACCTGAACCAGGTAGATTTTATTGCAGTGTTAGTGCTCGAGCACAATATCACAAGTCAAAATGAATCCATCGTAGCAGCTCTAACCATAAGAAGAGCTCGTCTTCCAAACGCATCCATTAAAATCACACCCAGAACAGCTGCTGGCATCTGCGAGCAATGTTTGCAGTAAGAGATATGAACAAAACGAACTCTCCATTCGTGACTGCCAAGAAGCAGAAGGAATTGTGTATATACCTGTAGGAAGGCTATTGCTGTAGGTCCAATGGTAGTTGAAACATCTAAGCCAGACAAATAAAAACAATTATATTGGGATTTCTCTTTAAATTAAATCCTTATAAGTTAATAATTAATAATCAGATGTTTATATATTTTCAGAGGGAGGCTCACTAGCTTTAGCAAATACTGTGCTAAGATAAGCTGCAAACACACTGTTCCCTCCCAGTTGCTGGAGTAACATTAACCCTACTCCAATCTAAGTCAGGTGAAATAATTTGGAGAAAAACATTTGTGTTAATCAGTCAACATAATGAGATGAGATGAACAAAGGAAGAAGAACAAAGGACAAACTTATGTTGTTAAACTTACGATAAGTGGATAAGCATATTTCTTTTGAAATAAGCCTTGAAATCCAGCATCACCTCGTTGAAAAATGTCTGTAGCATCCTGGACCAGATATTGGAATCACATATCAGCTTCTTGAGAAATATGAAAAACTGCGTTGAGATTTGGAAACACAATCTACATTTTCAAGACATGAAGTTGAAGTATTACTCTGATTTCAGTAGCTTCTTCAGAAACACCGGCGTCCGCTCCTCTAAGCTGTCGCAAAGCATCTTCAAACTCTGTTTCCTTGCCAATCGATGCCTATACAGCAAACACTTAGAAGACTTTTACTGCCTCAAAATAGAAAAATATGATCACAACAGGTTGCTGCAAAATATGATCAGAAGGAACTCACCAGCCACCTTGGAGACTCTGGTATGAAGACTAAACCGACAACTTGCAATAGACATGGAATTATAGCTGGAATTCAACAGGATTTTTAGGCACGGGTGAGTTAACAATGATCAGGTTTTTTAATCATTTTTAAAAGTAAAACTCCTTCGGTAATGGAATGATCAATTAAATCAAATTGCGAAACATCACCTAATAGAGATAAGGTGCGCCATGAAAAGAAGTTTCCAAGGAAAAAAACTATCAAGAGGCCAGAACAGTTCATCAGCTGCGAGCATGAAAAGGAAGGAAATGAAAGAAGGCTCTGATGGGACATTTAGATGGTAATTATTTTTCAGTTTTTTTTAATATATTGATGTTAAAAAATAAAAATATATTTCTAATCAACCTTACCTGGAGAGTCACTACAAGTCGACCTCTAATATTTTTAGGTGTTATTTCAGCAATATATACAGGAACCTGTTGTAATGAGCATGTAATTAATTAAGAGTTAAATAGAAAAGTTAATCAACCTGAAAATATGTAATCCAAAATTTAAGTACAATTACCACGTAAGCAATAAGTCCAACTGCGAATCCAATTGATAGTCTTCCAATATTGACCCCCCAAACACTCTTTAAAAAATAATTCAATAATTATTGTTAGTGATCCACAATACTATATAAGACTATAAACCCTTGATTATATGAAATCAATTATATATAAAAAAAAATCAAATTTAAAGTTTTTAAGAGAATTTTTCATAATATATTTTCAATTAAAATATATTTTACATTACATTATCAAAATAAATAAATAAAATATACCGTAGCGGAAGCTATTCCAAGCCACCCCATGATGAAAAATATCTGGGATAACCACATTGTCTGGTGGAAATGATAAAAAACAATAATTTAAAATAAATAGAAGAGTTGAAGATTAGCTACTAATCATGAAGCTTTAAATAAATAAATAATTGAGAAGGCTTGGAATTACTCGTTTTCGGCCTACGAAATCCGCTATCTTCCCACTTAAAATAGCTCCAACCGCAGCTCCTATTGTAATTATTGAACCAAAAAACGAGTACTGCAAAATATAAAAGGCCAGGTGAGAAAAATAAAAAATGAAAATGAAAATTACAGAAAATAATAGAATAATAAAACTAACCGCAGCTATAGACATGCCTAAATCTTCCATCATCTCAAATTCAGCAGTTGATGTGTAACCAGCCTGACAAACATGATCAATAAAGCTCAATGACTCCATGGAAGGGATAATTTCCTTCTCTTTTTCTAATTTTTTTCAATCCAATGTTACAATTTTAAGACAATTCTATCAGTTTTTATCTGTTCTTTAAGAAAACTCATAACAAAAACATGTACCATAAAGTCCCGTTAAGGTTTGTCTGTTTGGGAGTGCAATTGCAGTAGCTTTTAAAAATGTTTTTCGTGCTGAAATATATCAAAATAATATTTTTTTTATTTTTTAAAAATCATTTTTGATATCAGCACATCAAAATAATCTAAAAACACCAAAATATATTAATTTAAAATATAAAAAAAAATTCAAATTTCAACCAAAAACAGAATAGATCGCACAGTAAAACAGGCTAGGCCCTTCACGGTGATGCCGACAACTCGTTTTGCCCATCTTATATCAAGATTATTAGAGAGAGAGAGAGAGTGGCATCATATAAATATTTGTAAAGGTTTCATTCGACCCCCTATAGTCTTATACTTTACAATTTAGCCCCTTTGTTTCAGTATCGTAGTACAGTCATCCTAGCAATGTTATTGAGCTTTCATTCAACTTCCATTAGCTTTTCTCGAGTTTCATATTCAAATACCTTGAGAATTTAATCAAAAAAACCATGCGGGTGATTAAAAAAGATCGATCCATACCTTAATTAGAGATTAACTATACGAGATAATCTAAGTAGAGTGAAATTAGTTTTCTCTATACCTTATGTATGAAATTACACCTATTTCTTGAAGAAAAAAACACTTGCAATCTGCCCAGAATCTTTACCAAAGTGAAGGGTTTTCTTCTTTTTAGAGTGAAGAACAAGAAACTGCTCAAATCCTTACTTTGATGGTGCGTTAAAACTAGAAGTAGTACTTACAGCGAATCCGAAACAGAAGTTGCCGGACAAGGCAACAATGGCGCTGAGAAAGAGAACCGGAGTAAGGGAAGAACCATCGTTTGGTTTGTCACTGCTGATGAAGTTCGTTTCAGCAGGAAGCAGGGGCCTTTTCGTATTTGCCAGCCCTTCTTCCATGCAATCTTTCTCCATGTCCTCTCTCTCCTGGGAGCTTAGAGAGAAGAAACGCTAACAGTTAGTATCTTTTTGGAGACTTAGCAGTAACAAGACAAGCAGTGAGAAATTAATCTGCAGACAAGCTATCCAGCGATAACTTGTATAGACTCTGGTGTGGAGAGTTGTTGGAGTATCTCAATCGAGGGAAGAGTTAAAATATCGTAAAATACAATTGTAGTCCCTCAATTTTAGTATGTTGGACATATTAGATCCTCTTCTTTAGTTTTGGTGACACAAGACCCGTATCGCCTTCAATAATCGGCCCATTTGTCACTTGTGGTTACTTTATAGATACTATAGTTCTAAAACTCAAATTAGAACAAAATTCAGATTAGAGGTTAAGAGGTCAGCCCAGCCCTGTAAACCTAAAAATTAAATAAATAAAAATTGTTTAAATAAATAAAATAAAAAATAGAGTCAATTGGTTGATAGTCAAGTTTTTCTTTTCATCGCCATTGTTCATGATGAATCTTGCTAAGTTAATTATAAAGGGGCTTTAATTTTCTTTTTTGAAGATGGGAAAAGTTTTTTTTTCTTTCACCAATAAAATGAATTGGTTTCACCTTTTAACATGGCTGAAAGCACAAGGCATTGTGTTACCGACATTCAAGGACTACAAAAACTAATTTCCAAAACTTAAAGGACCACGACTTGATTTCTAAGAGAATCCAGTCAAGGGATTTTCTTTTATTTTTAATTTTTATGAAAGCGAAAGGGGAATCTTATTTAGGCTCGAATTTGGATTTGAGAGTTGAGTTCAGACCATGTTTTTGTTTTATTTCTCAGTAGTTGTAAAAATCTTACCGCACAACAACAGCAGCTTCAAAACTAATCACTCAGAGCTTAAACAGTAGCGTTTTAAAATAACTTGGTGTGATAATAAAGAGCTGAAATCTACATAACAGATTTCAAGTTTAAGTTCAAGTCATGACATGCATTTCTTGTAATAACCTGGAATAAATAATTTCTCAAATAAAAAAAATAAAAAAAAGCTTCAACTTCAGCAATGGTGCCAGCAGAAATGCAAGAGAACTAGCTAGCAAGTGCAACTGGTTCGGATGAAAATGGGTTTTCGATCCGAAATATCATCTCCATGACTCAAATTGTGCCTCCATGGATCCACCATTCAGCTCTCAAAAGCATGGTCGACACTCGACATGATAGATGGCAACATTTGGCATGTGATTGGACCGGTACCACGTTTTTTTATTATTTTCTTTTGTGCCCTCCTCATGTTTACTATTGGTGGGGAAAATATGTAACACGTCAATGTATCAATGAATACCATTTTTTATACAAATATCAGCACTTTAAAATAATTTAAAAACATTAACTTGTATAAATCTCTTAATCAATGTTGTTAGCTCCCACCTATCCAGAATTATAGTTGAGAAACGTGTTCATCTACCACAGAATCACGGTTGCTTGGAGCGGTAGGCTTAAGTGTTCCCAATTGACAATAGGAGTCGAAAAGGCACAGGACCGTAATTAAATGAATGTTTGTTATTATTTTTTACTTTTAACTTAGAAATTAAAAAAAAAAAAGTTGTGTTTTTAAATCACTGTAATGTACTGATATCAAAAATAATTTTTAAAAAATAAAAAAATATATTATCTTAATACATTTTTAAATAAAAAACACTTTCAAAAACAACATTAAAAAGGGGATGGATGATGATACTTTAGTTTTTGGGGATGTGCAGAAAATTAGTGGGCGCTGGATCTTACACGACTAATGCATCCATTTGAGATGTAAATTAAAAAGAAATTGGCATAAAATTCCTTGTAATCAGCTGTCTGGATGGGTCAGTAAAGATTAGAGTTTCAATGTTTCTCTTCCCTCTGGTGGTGATTGAAGTGCAGGAAAACAGACAATAAGAAAAAATGATGCCACATTATTATTATTATTCTCAAAACTCCCTAGAGCAATTTGTTTTAATTATTACTTAAAAACAATAATTTGATTAATGACATTCTTTTTGTGGTATTTTTATTATTTTTTGATTGAAGTTCATTATTTAAATATATAACAATCTTCTGAATAAAATAAGGAGTCTTCGCCTACTAGTTCTGTCATATTTTGTATTTTGGCATCCACAGATGCAATGCCTTGTATTAGGGTTCTGCTGGGTCAATCTCTAAATATAATCATCTCAGAATATCCATCCAAATTGATTTGATTTTAAAAGACACCATCCATTATTCAAGAACGTGAAAGAAGGCTTTCTGCATTAGTATGGTGCGAATCATAACCCCCAAAATTGTACCATTAATCAAAGTTGCAAACTGCTAAGAGACTTGAATAAGAGCACAAATAAATTTCTTGACTCTGCACCACTACATTGCATGAAAACACAAAAGTATGGGAGGACAAGCAACCACCTTCTTCAAGTAAAGCCAGGGGCACTGGATTGTGCTGCACCATAACCTCCGCCTCCACGACCAAAGCCTGGCCTTCCACCAGTGCCCTGCAAGATCATAATATAATTAGGAAAAAAAACAAATGGAAATAGTGGTGGTAGCTGGTCCCGAATGGGAATTAACATTCAGGGAAACTGATGGTGTGAAATTACCTGAAATGCAGGCTGGTAATCTGCTGGTGCTCCTCCCTTCTCACCACCTTCTCCCCCTCGAGGGCCCCCACGATAACCATCACGGTCACCAAATCTTGGACGGTCTCCTTCAAAGCGAGGTGGACCTCTAGAAACCCAAGCAAACCCAAATCATAAGTTTTCTAAAAGGTGAAGGATGACACTCAAATCACCAAATGGTCATAAATCAAAATTACCGTGGACGGTCACCAGGTGGGCCACCAAATGGCCGACCACCAGCAGGCTTTGCTTGTTTCTTCAAGGTGGCAGGAACAATTTCAGATGGAAGATTCAGGTACGTCCTCAAAAACTCAATCCCGTCATTGGTAAGATACCAGTAGTAGTGCATCCAAGCAAATGTCTCACGAACATATTCCTTGGATTTGAAGCTCTGCATGAGCTTAATAACCTGGAGATTAGGAACATCAATCTCTGGGTGCTTTGCAAGGTTGAAGTCCTTCTTTGCATAGCAAACTCCCTCTACAGATTCAAGACAAATTTAAGACAAGTGAATGCCAGTATATGATACTTGATTAGACTATTCTTTAGTCTTCCCATCTGGTTAACTAGAATAAAACTCGCATTATTCAATCAAATCGATTATATCCAAATAAAAAAAATACATTGGAACAGGCAAGAAACAAAACCAGCCACTGGAAACAAAACCAAAATAGCAAGAGATAAGATTGCGTTTCAACTTTCCATAGAATAAA
Organism: Salix arbutifolia; assembly: GCA_025169955.1. NCBI lineage: Eukaryota > Viridiplantae > Streptophyta > Magnoliopsida > Malpighiales > Salicaceae > Salix > Salix arbutifolia. Next base: position 2,021,653 of record CM045914.1, read on the forward strand.
TCACAACAGTTTCACTTATTATTCCATATCATTGGTTTCAAGTCATTAACAAAAGCTCTAGCAAAAACCCATTAACTTAACTAACACAAATCCCCAGAGGGGGGAATTTATTCATTAGGGATGAGAATATTAGTTGCGTTTTGTTTCTACTTTCCAACGCCATAACAAAAGAAGAAACATGTTCATTCAGAGAAAAAGAGGTACGCTATAATAAACACACCAGAAAAAAAAGTTAAGGATGGGCCTTGTTTGACGTTATTTTATGAAACTGTCATGACAAAATAAAGTATAAATGTAGCAATTGCATTCCGCACTCGAACGGAGAGACTATCATCTCACTAGCATCATAGTTTGCTTGTCTAATCATGCTCTCATCCTACTTTAGAGTCATTGCACAATTCAATGTTTTTATTTCAAGATTTACGCTTTCTATTAAAAAACTTAAAATAACAAAAAAATGTTTCATGGGTTCTCCCAAGGTAACTAAAAAATAGATATGAAGGGGTAAACAGGCAGAGAAACATCAAAAGCAGTAGTAAAAATGATACCTTGAAAGAGGTATTTGGAGATTTCTCTTCTATTCTTCTCTGAGATAATCTGAAGACACAATCAAAAATAGAACAAGAAAAAAACAGTAAGCACCTAAATCGCATTCGCGTGAATGTGTTTACATGTTGGGAGAGAGAGAGAGAGAGAGAGAGAGAGAGAGAGAGAGAGAGAGGTTACCATGGTTGCTGAATTGAAGCCCTTTCGTTTTTTTTCGGCAGCTGCAGGGATGTGAGAAGAAGCTCTTCTTCTGGTAGACAGCTAGGGACTTTCTAAAACCCTAGTGTTTATATGGGCTAGGTTCTGGGCTGAGTGAACGGATAGGCGGTGTGTGGGCTTGTTTAAGAGTCCAATCTTAATTTATTCCTTCCATTTTAATAAAATATGTTTGTTTTTAAAGAACAATGAAGTTGATGTTTTGTTCTATAATTTTAATATGTTAATATTAAAAATAATATATTGTTTTAATATATTTTCAAGTAAAAAATGAAAAACAGCTTATATCAAGAAATTCTTTTATGGTGAGTAAATTTTTTTAAAAGGTTTAATTTTTTTATGAACTATATTTATAAAATTATCATGGAAAGATTTAATTTTATCAAACATAAAAATTTCATGGAGAAAATCTTATTGTAAAACAAAAAGGAATGGAAAAATAAAAAGTTATCACATTGCTTGTGGATTCAACAGAAAATGACAAGATGCTATTATATATGATCAAAATACAGAAATCTTAACCATTTAGCAAGTGATTTAGTTGTAAGAGCTTAAAGCTAAGAGATTACTCTTCCTGCAGTTTTAGGTTCATGTTTTATAGTTGTTAATATAATCATCATTAGAGGTTTATATGGAATTAATCGAGGTGTAAAAACTGACCCGAACACCTATATTAAAAAAATATAGAAATCTGAAGTGCAAAATCCATTCATTATACTTTCACTGGGAAGACATAAGTAATCAGTATTCATTTAAGGAATGGGGGGAGGCATAAAAGACATAAAAGCAATCATTTCCTGTCATAAAATTTGTCTGAATCGGTTCTCATCACTTGTGATGGACGAAGTAAAGTTATAACTTGCCATCTTCCAATGATTTCACTTGTAGAACTTCATTATCCAATGAAAAATTCTCAAGAGATCTGCTGCGTGATTTGAATGAGTTCGATCTGAAACCTCTACTTAATTAGCTAAACAATTTCCAAAACCAATGAACATGCATCCCAAAGACACAATTCCCACAAAAGAATGCGAAAAAAATAAAAACAAATGGCCAGAGTCAAGATCCCAGGAGAATGGATTTGGCCAATGGAGGAACTCAAGCTCTGGAAACATAATAAATCGGAGGCAAGAAAAAAACAGTAAATGGTATGATCTGGTCAAAACACTCCGAAAAATGATTACCCTTTTCCTTTCAGGCAGCCATGTGCCCTATATCTACCCATTCAGTTAAAAACTTGTTCGGCCACCAGCAAGGTAGTGGCCCAGTCGCAGTAGGGGCGCGCTCTCTTTCACTCTCCCAGTGGGAGTGGGGCTGGAGGGCTCCTCCTCTCATATCCTCCTGGGTCCATCCTTGTGTAGTATTCTTGTCACCCCCGTGGTGTCTTACATGCTTATTTGGGCTTGCAGGATGTTCAAGTGAGCTCGGGGAATAGTCGAGATGTGCGTAAGCTGACCCGGACACACCGGTCATCAAAAAAAAACTTGTTCGGCCATCCCTTTCCAATCCCTTGTTTGCTGGCCATCAAATTGTTTTTTACTTTTGTTGAGGTTATTTTTTATTTAGAAATATATTAAAATAATATTTTTTTTATTTTTTAATAAAAGTATTTATATCAATAAATAAAAATATTTAAAAATACCCCAAAAAATCATTTTTTAAATTTTTTTAAAAAAGCAATGACAATCAGTTACTCTAAAGATGTGTTGTCTGCTATGACGGGCCAGTCTTCATTAATTAAAGCCCATACGTCTCCTCTCCCCATTTATGAACAAGTTAAAAAGCAGCGGTCCGTATCATATCTCACACTTTTTTTTATCTTTTAAAAATATTTTTAAAAACAAATTAATTTTTTTCCATATTTTCATCTGATTTTGATATGTTAATATCAATAATAATTTATTAAAATATATATTCCTTTAATGTGTTTAAAAAAAAACGATATCACATTTCTAATCATCATCCAGATAACTAAAATGTCCTATTTTTTGGGTTTGGTGTAATAAGCTATTCGTTTAATTTTAATTTTAAATTATTTTTTAATTGTTTTTAGATTATTTATTTACATTAAAAATATTTTTTAAGAAAAAACTTAGACACTCAATAAATGCACCCTATCCTATGATGCTCCTAATAGGAAAGATACTCTATCTTTTTTTTGAATCTATCTTCATTGTTTTATTCGATTTTTTCAGTGTGAGGTTAACCTGGTCTTAATGTTGTTGTTTTTTTCTTTTTTAAATTAATTTTTTTCCAGACTGTTCTTCAATGTTTGATTTGATGGTAATTAAGTTTTAAATTCTTTCATTTTTGTCTTTGTGGAGCCATCATGTTTTCCTTTTATTTTGTTCTTTATTGTCAAATAATGTTTTTTTAAGAATATTTAGTGAGTATTTTCTTATAATATCGACAAACATTTATTTTTTTATTATTGTTCATTGATATTTCTTATCATCGTTGGTTTATTTAAACCATATATTAAATCAACCAAGATTACCAAACTCATTCAAATTAATAGCTTGAACTCCAAAATTCTCCTATTCTTTGAAAAACACTGTAATCGCTTGATTATATGTTCTTACACCAGTAAAGATCTAACCCTACCTATTAACCATCAAAAACCATTTTTTAATGGAGCTAGTTGTCGATAGAAGAAGAAAGAGAAGAAATCTTCAACTACAGGAGATCGACTGCTGTGGACTAGCTAGGGCGATGCATGCATGGCTTTCTTGACACGTCACCCCATCAGCCATGGTTATTGCTCGAGCATGTAGGAGCATCCACCGGCATGGCAGGGACCATCCCTGACTCTGATTTCACTAATCATCCATACCTAACATCTATTAATGGAGCTCTTCGAGTTCCTCTCTCTCATCTGCATGATAATCCTCTGAATCCATGCGAGCCTGGTAGAGGCACTGCAGAATCATAAATCATTTTCATTTTTAGTGTGTCCCATGCATGTGCAGCCCCCTCATCGTGCCTGGTGTTATTGTCTTTCTTCTTCCTTTTTCAGAAGCCAGCACTGATCGTTATCAATGGCAGAAGTGAGAAGATGCTGTGTTATGTTCAGTGAATATGTTTATCAGATCGTAGATAATTATAGAAGTTGGGAATAAAATATTTTATCTAAAAATTTAAGTTATCAGACGAGATCTTAAAATATAATTTATATTATTTTATCTAAAAATACTTGATTTTTATTAAATAAAATAAATTAGAAGTCATGAGATTCGAAATCATGATCGATGATTAACAAAATTATGATACGATGTTAAAGAATCATCTCACTTAAAATTTTAAATTTTTAGATAAGATAAAAATTATAGATTATTTTTTAACAGAGCTTCATGATACAGTTTTTGATTCAATTGACGCATGTCTTGTTTTTTATAAAATTATTTGGATAACTCCCGTCGAGGAAGAAAACATGCTTAGATTCAGCCTAGAAAATGATGTTTTTATTTTTCTAGTTATTTTTATATTTCTTTAGTAATTCTTGCCATGAACACCTACATCGATCATAGTGTCATTTCTTTATTTTCATTCTATAAGCATATATTTTGATTGCCAATTAGTTAACCCAGAAAATTCTATCATGGAATATGTTATATCAAAAATCATCTTTTATATATATATATATATAAAATCTTATGTTGTTGCTCTTGGTCCTCGTATAATACAATTCCCATGCGAAGATGTGTGTGATGGAAGAAAGTGATTAAATTATAAAAGAAACGACAGCCAGGATATTGAATACCGGGCAAGGCACGAAATTAAGCAATTACTCCATACATAAATTCCTTGATTCTGCCGTATTTTACTGTAATCTTCTCCTGCTGCACTCTTCCTGGTTCCCACGAGACAAACGACATTCTTCGTTTATAATTTATGTGCTTAGTGTTGTGGTGAAATTTCCTTTTCAACATATATATTTTTCAAATACATTTCCAATCTCCAAGAAATGGTTAGTGTGTTCATTGTTTCCTTCGTCTAGCAGTATTTGACTAGGAGTTTGCTATTTAAATTGTATACTATAAAGATTTGGTTTGATGCACAGAAAAAGTTTAAAATATTCTGTTTTTTTTCTCAAAAAAGAATAAATTTCTTTAATAATGAACAACTTTTAAAAAATATATAATTGAAAATGATATTTTATGATCTTAATGAAGAAAAGAAAAAAACATTATATTGGATTACAAAATAAAGTTCTAATCTTGCTATTTTCTTTATAAGAAATCACCTTGTAAGAACTTTGAAATTCAACATTAAATTTATGGAATCCATTAATTCAATGCACGAAATTAAATAAAATCAATATCGTCCAAACATGAAAGAAGTAGGCCAATGGACCAAACATTGATTATTTGCAACGAACACTCCATCTCCCTCTCTCTGCCTGTGTCTGTGCCTGTGGGATTTAAGGCTGAGAGCAGAAGTCGCTTAAGAGCTTTCAACATTTGTCAGCTATGCAGAAGACCAGACCAGAGATTCTTATGGGACAGAGAGACCCCTGTAAGAAAGAGAGAGACTTTATTTTCTTCACTTTTTTTTAACGTACGAACAAATAGAGAGTAATGAGGTTTGCTATATATAGCGCTTTATAGATCCTCTTTACAGGGCCTGGATAAATTTTAGTCAGCTATCAAAATTCAAAAGTACTAAACAACAGAAAGGTTTTAATGTTGTAGTAACCACTGTTTTGTTTCGGTATCTTTTTGGTAGCATTGTCATTTTTTCGTGTGTGTGAGAGGGAGAGAGGGGAAGAGAGGGAGGGAGGGAGAGAGAGAGGGGTCTGTGTTTGTTGGTTGGTCATGGCAGCTGTTGGAGGACATAACAAAGCTGCTCATAGTAGTGTTCTTCCTTGGCACGGATGTGTTCCTCTCCATGCTCTCTCATTTGGGTATGTTTTTCTTTCTCCTCCTTCCTCTTCCTTTTTGTTTAAATTTTATGTCTTGTCATGATGGTCATTTCTGTTTGTTGATTTTTTCGACACAATGGGTTCTTTGGATTTTGTTTACATGTATGTTACTTGGGTGTTTTTTAAAAAAAAGTTTTGGATTTTTTTCCTACATGGAGAATTGCTAATTTTTTAAATTTTCTTGTCTCCAACTTTTCTTTGTGTGAAAGTGTTTCAACGCTTTGTTCTTTCTTGGAGGTTCTTTCAGATTGCGTTTCATGAGGAGCAGATTGGTTTTTTTAGCATCTGCTGATTTATGCTTTGGTTTGTGCCTTATATTTTGTCAGTTGATATTTGAAGATCCTGACGGGTTTTGATGATTTTCTTCTGAGAATATTTGAAGATTTGGATGTCATTTTGCGTATATAGTACTTGTACTTATCGAAGCTATCATGTCTGGTGTTTGTTCTTCCCTTTACAAGTCCCTGGAAAGATATTTGTAGGCATTTTTATTCAAAAACATAATCTTTCAATATGGCCACTACTTGTGTGAATCCCATTCCTGTTATTTTCTTCTGCATCCTGTGGAACAGATGATTGTATTGTACATTTTATCTTTTATGTTATGAAAAAAATTGGACTTTTTTGTGAAATGTATCTCTATCTACCTTGATTGGCTCACTCAACCGTAAAAACACTCACACACTCTCCACGCTAAATTTCATTGCCTTTCTTCTAATCTGATGATTATAGGTTAAACATGGCAGTAAGCTCTTCTTTATAGCAATGTTTTATTTCGTTAACTTAGGGAGGGTTCGAAGGAGTATTGCTTTCTATCAGAGAGAAATCTGCAAGCAAAAGTTTCAGTGAAACCTAAGACACACAGTCCAGTGATTTCTTCCTCCGCTTCTTCCATTGGTATTTACTTTAACCTTTTTCTTTCAAAATCTTTTATGCATCTGTGCATGTGCCTGGATGTTCATCCATGAGATTAGTTCCCTTATTTTTAATGCTCTGGTTTCCATTTTGTAGACTTGAGAGCTTCAGACATGGAAAGAGAGAGACAAGATGGATCATCTCCTAGAGGAGTTATAGAAGCTTGCTTAAAAGGCTTGGAATCCAACTCAGATTCGACTAAAAACAGCACTGCAGAATCAGAAGTTCCTCGCTCGAAGGCACATTTGAACTGGAGTAGATTCTTCAAGTCATGGAAAAGATTTTCACTAAAAAACTTGCCTTCATTTATTCCTCCTCCAGTGCCCAAGGAACCAAAACGTAAGAGCAGGAGTACACGAGAGAACACAGTTCTGAGAAATTTATACAACTTCAAGTCGACCTTGCAACATTTCACTTTTGCAGAGCTCAAAATGGCAACAAACAATTTTAACCATGGTCTGTACTTTATCTCTTAAGTGAGACCTAATTGTCCAAAATGTTGGCCATACTTATGATCCAAAATGTTGGCTTACTTGTGGATGCTTTCAACAATTTGTTTTTACATAATTGGGTTCTGTGATGAACATTTATGGTTTCTTGCAGAGAATTTAATTGGAAAAGGTGGTTTTGCTGAGGTTTACAAGGGTTGTTTGCCTGATGGAAAGCTAGTTGCTGTAAAACAGCTGACAAAAGGAACTCTTGATGAGAAGACTGCTGGCTTTCTAAATGAGCTTGGCATTATAGCCCATGTTGACCATCCTAATACTGCTAAGCTGCTTGGGTGTGGCATTGACGGGGGGATGCACCTTGTTTTTGAACTGTCTCCATTAGGGAGTTTAGGATCTGCTCTTCATGGTTTGGTGCTAATTTGTATTGTTTTCTAGCCTTGCAATTGCATTGTGGTCTTCAAATTACTTAGGTGTTCATCAATTGCATTTCCAGGTTCACAAGTCAAGCTTGATTGGAGCAAAAGGTACAAAATTGCTCTGGGGGCAGCAGATGGACTGCTGTATCTTCATGAGAATTGCCGAAGGCGAATCATCCATAGAGATATAAAGGCTGATAATATTCTTCTTACAGAGAATTTTGAGCCTCAGGTATCTCTCAAGTTATACCTGAGAACATCAAAGTTAAAAACTTCAGTTATTGCTGGGATCTTTTTCTTTTTTGTTCCTTTTCATTGTTTGTCTTGAGGAAAAGTTTTTCTAACGCACAGAGAAGGACGTCTAATCATTTTGATGACCAAATGCTTTGAGTGTAAATACTGAAGCTTATGCCCTTCCTGCACCATATATAGGCATCGAATAAATCTGTAACTACATCTATTCCTAACAACTGATAAAAGTACCTTCGCAATTTGTGATCAGCAGTATTTCTTTCTACATAGCTCATGTAGGAAACATTCTTACTATGCCATGTTTTAAGTTTGATTGTTTTCAGCATGTCTGATGATGAACTTTGCTCGGGTAAATCTCTGTCATAGTCTTCGGCATTTTTGCATGAAGTGGCTGCTTTCAGTGCCGTTACTAAAATAATGTAATTCACCTCAAACGAAGCACTGTACAATCGGTAAAGGTCTAAATTTAATTCCTTATGAAATGGAATTGCCAAACTAATTGCCTGGGTTCTCAACAATAATAGAATGCCAGCATAATTGATTTCCATATTTTTAAAGAAGAGTGGACTTGTGATATTTGAGCTTCAAATTCAATTCTGGCATAAGTGTTCAAAATCCCAAAACATCACTTGTGGGATATTGTAGAAGGCCAGCCATACAACCTTGGAGCTTCAAGTATCAATACTATTTCATATGTTGCCATACACAGTTATGAGTGAATTCATGACTGCTTATGACAATTTTGATGATGCAGTAGGCTCCATCTCCTTGTGTTCTGCATGAATCACTATATCAAACTGAAGCTTAACATAATCAAACTAGTAAGGACTGGTGAAAATGGATGCATTTTCTTAGATTTAGGTGGAGGTCTCGGAACAGTTTTGTGTAGCCGCAAAGAGAAGTTTGAGTTTGTCAATAATGGAAGTGGGAGTATAGATGTGTTTGGTTAGGAAAGTATGAATATCTTTTAATGAGCATGATTCAGTCTTGTTTAGCAGTTCCCTATTGAATTTAATGCAGAAGAATTCGATTGTATCTGTGATTTTGCTCCCAACACCACCTTGCCTCCTGCTTAATTAGGATGGTTTAATTGCCCAAGCTTGAGCCAGATTAATGGTCTGGTGGCAGGGGTTGGTTGTCTTCCCTTAGAATCATTGTTGGCCTGCCACTTAGAGTGAGGAGATCCTTGTAAATTTGAGTTAGTAGTCTTTGCCACAAGAGGCACCTTCATTGACTCTGTTCATTTATTGATGGAAATTTCTGAAATTTCTCATCACACATTATTCAGCATAGGTGTCAAGACCATCAACCAAGACAAAAATATTTTACATTAACAAACAAACTGCTAAATGTTTCTCTAATTCTGTAGTATATTAGAAAATTCATAATTAGTTTCATCAAAGTCTTGCATTTATGCTGAATATATAGCAAGGCCAACCATAGACTCGGGACCCTAATTGGAAAGACTACAAGGCTTACCTTGCGACAGGGGTATTAAGATGCAAGAACTCTTATAATTATTGTGTGATAAACCATTAAAAAACTATGACCAAGATTGATTTGAAAGTTTGAAGGCGCCGTATTCAATGTTACATGAACATTAAAAGCTACCACAGAAACCATTCTATTATCAAGCCATTCATTTTGCAATCCTAGATAGAACCGCTGTAAATGGAAAATGTGGGTGAGGAAGGCACTTGTGCTATTAAATAGTGCGCTAGTAGAATGTATTAATAATTAGCTTTTCTTCTGCGAATGAGGTTCACGCCTCAAAACAACGTTCCTTGTTATGTGTTTCATCTCCTAGAGGACACGAGTATTTGAGACTCGCGACCATATAATGACAGGCAGTTTCATAACTGAATCAAATAATGATTTGGGCTATCCTGCTAGCTCTGTGCATGCATGCGTTTTAGCTCTTGCTTAAGTTGTACGGGTATTCTCTTTTCTATTTAGTTGTTGGTGATTGAACCATTGTTATATTCCTTATTAATACCCCACTGCCTGCTTGGAGTCGTATTTAAAGAAATAGAGAGAAGATTTCCATATCTGATACCTTTTTTTTCAGGCTATCCTACAACTATAAATTTCGAACTATATTTTATTAAACTATTATTGCTCTTTCTGATCTGGTTTCTTTTTACACCGTGTCAGATTCGCTACAATTGTCTGTCAGTTTGTTCTAATATGGACAATATATTCACTCCAGATATTGGAATCTTATGACATTTGTATGCGAGGATTTCAATTCTACTTGCCGTACTATCTGTCGTTTATGACTGTCAACTGGTATCATGACATCAATGCATAGCTATTTGGTTACTTAATTTCTTTATTGATTCGCAATCTAATTTTGATCCAGATTTGTGATTTCGGACTAGCAAAGTGGCTACCAACACAGTGGACACACCATAATGTATCCAAGTTTGAAGGCACATTCGGGTGTGTATGAGTAAAATCTTTTGGTCAGGAGTTGATAAAAGTGCTCATGACTTGATGTTACTTTTGTTTTTGCTTGCAGCTACTTTGCACCCGAATACTATATGCATGGCATAGTTGACGAAAAAACCGATATCTATGCATTTGGGGTATTACTTTTGGAGCTCATAACAGGACGTCGACCTGTGAATCATTTACAACAAAGCCTTGTGGTTTGGGTAACTTTTTACTTCTGCACGATTTGGTCATCAGAAAAGTCATACACACATATATATATATGGAAAGTCACCAGCTACCTATTTTTATCTTACTCTGGTAGGCAAAGCCTTTGCTGGATAACAACAATGCTAAGGAGCTTGCTGACCCTTCTCTTGGTGGCAATTATGATCTAGAAGAGATGGATCGTGTGGTTTTGACTGCTTCTTTGTGCATTGAGCAGTCTCCAGTCCTACGCCCTCGAATGAGTCAGGCAAGTGTAGAATTGCATATCATTAGTACTACTTTATTTCATGTAGTCCTATACAGTCACATTAACGGAAACCATAGGGTCACCATTCCATTTGTAGAAACTGTCTTGGAATGGCTCCATATTCATATAGTGATGCACTGTAAATGGTCAATTCCCAGAAAGAAAAGGCCAATCAGGAAATGACATGGTTTATTGTATATTAAGACGTGGTTATAAGGTTCATGTATTTCATTTCATTTCGTAGGAATAGCAACAAAACTTTTGCTATCCAAATCTAGCCCATATTCTAGGATAAGACTGGTATGAATGCCTATGGTGTTGGGTTTTACTGAAAAGGGTAAGTGATCAAGCCATTAAATGCAAATGGCTATAAGTTTGATTCAGGAGAACTAATTATAGTGTTCCCTCTTATTCAAGACAGAACGCTAGCGGCCTGTCTTTCATTGATATAGTTAAGCAAACCTGCCGTTTATGTTTCTGGTGTGCCTGGCATGCCTTTCATTCTGTACTTTCTTGTGTTAATCATGTAATAGAATTGCATAAAAATCCCTAAACCAACTTCCTATCTGATTTATCTTCACTCGTTAATAGATTGAAGATAACAAATTCCCTTAAAGAGAATCATGTGATAGAATTGCCATTTAGTGGTCCATTCATTTCTCTCATGATAGGTTCATAGCGGGTGGTCATTTCCTGCAAGTTTCTTAAACTTTGCCCTTGAATGCTCTCTTTGGTAGAGATTCTGATCTACAAAGAGGACTTTGGAAATAAACATTGAATGGCAAGTTGATAGATCTCTTTTGCAGGTTGTGATCCTACTAAGAGGTGATGAATACGTCGCCGAGTGTGCCAAAAAAGGTAAAGGTCGCGCTCTCCTAAGAACTTACTCCGAAGAAATCTTCGATGCTCAGGATTACAACTCGACTAGGTATCTCAACGATATCAAACGATACAAAGAGCTTGCTTTGGGTTCTTGAAATCAATGAATACCCTATTTAAGAAGAAAGAACATTAGGAGTAAAACTTCAAACACAGAAAACAACCCTAGGTGTAATAATAGGTTTTACAGATTCAAAGGGTGCTTAAAATATCCTGCAATTTGAACGCGGAGACAAATCATTTGCCATCTTGTTTTCATGGAATTTGAACGCACCTGCCAATCCTTCTGTAGAAATTCAAATTCCATGTAAAACACCATGAAATGAGGTTGTTTCCAGAAGTTTTAAACATCCTTGTACATATAAGGTTGTTTTCTTTCAGACTAGAGACCTTACCTTGTATGGAAGACAATTTTACTTCATATAAAACAAAGTTATCGAAAGCATTTTAAGCTATATATTGCTCTGTACCATTGTCTTTTGTGAAGCTTCTTTTCAGATCATGAGACTCCATTTCAACTCCTACACGTTGAGACTTGAGATGGCAAATTTTCATATCGACCTTACATGAATCTGCCATACCTGAGGTAAATGCCTGCATGCTTAGGTTGTCATTTTCTACGTCATGCTCGGGCAAGACAGAGCCGAGCCGAGTCAAAAAAAAAAATTGATATGTTGATGTTAAAAATAATTTTTTTAAAATAAAAAATATATAATTTTGATACATTTCTGAATGAAAAATAATTTAAAAATTAATAGTATATAGATACTAAATCTCAATCAAATTAGAAAAAAAAAAAAACTGATGTCTAATTTCTGAATATTGCAATTAAGAAATGTGGCTTGACAAAATATCTACTTTGACAAGAAGAACCTTTATCTTTATTATATATTAAATTGTAAGATGTATTAAACTGTTCAAAAAACCCTATCTTGCTGTGAGGCACAAGCCACAACAGGTTGACTATTCTTTCATCGTGATTTCACAACTCCGGCGTGAAAAACGATTAACATTTCACATTTTGCATATATATATATATATATATATATATATTGGAAGTTCAGCCAGCACATGTTCTCTTTCAAAAACCACGACTAGAATTTGTCTTGCAATGTGTTCATCCACAAATTCATCGAGTGGCTCATTGCATGTGTTTTCTTATCCATTTCTTTTAATAAACTCGATGGTCCCATTAATCAACTTTGATATGTGTTTTTGAAATTGAATTCACCTAAACTGGAATTTAAAGAGTTAAACTTTCATTTTAAACAAGCATAATTTCTAATTTCAACATATTGCAAAATTGCTAGCAAAATAAAATAGTTTAAATTCTTTAAGATATAAAATTAAAATTTTAACAAGAGTATGAAAGTTTTATTTTAATTTAAAAATATATATTAAAAAAATAATATAAACTTGAATTGAAACTTTTATTTTGAGAGGTATAATTTCTGATCCATCAAGATCAACATTTTATCACTTGATCAAACACTAACAAAAACTAGTGGTCAATTACCTTAAGGGCCTGTTTGGGACAGCTGATACTGTAGCTTTTCAAAGTGCTTTTCGTGCCGAAATATATCAAAATGATGTATTTTTATTTTAAAAAATCATTTTTGACATCAGCACATCAAAATGATCTAAAAACACCAAAACATATTCATTTAAAATGAAAAAAAAAATGAATTTTTTAGAAACGGCGTTTTAAAAGTGTTTCAAACAGCTTCTAAATGACACGATTCCAATGGTTTTTTTTTTAGTATTTATTGATTATTGAAGCCTTTTTTAATTTCCAAAATAGGAAGAAAAAAACAATTTCTCTTTTTTTATTTTGGTATTTATTGATTATTGAAGCCTTTTTTAATTTCCAAAATAGGAAGAAAAAAACATTTCTCCTTTTCTTTTTTTTCCATTTCCCGCCCCTTTAAATCATCTAGAAAAATAAGGTAAAGATAAGATTAGCATATATTTATAGCCAATCCGAATCTCGTCCCTGCCTATTTTAAGCAATTAAAATCCTTTTCTTGAAATCCCAAATCAACTTTCCCTTCCCATATTCAACTTTTTTAAGCAATTAGGTCCTTTAATGAAATTCCATATAAATTTCCCCTTCCCGAATTCAACCTTATTCTTTTCTTTTTATATATAAAAAAAAGAACTCATTCCATACCTATTTTAAGCAATTAAACCCTTTAATGAAATCCCATATCATTTTTCCCTTCCCATGTTCTTTGACCGTCACCGCCACCAATCATTGAATTACACCCTACCCTAAATTATAATATTAAAAACAATAAATAAAATAGACTCGTCAAGATAAGAGGGTAGCTTGAGAGAGTGGACAATCACATGTCTCTCTAGCAGTATTTCCTTTCCTTTATTTATTTCTTCTTGATTTTTTTTAATTAATCCTTGTTCGTTGGCAAAATTCACGGCGAACAGAATCCAAATTACATGTTAACATAATCTAATATACCACCCTGTAAAATCAGAATCAATCTCTGTTTTATTAGATTTATTTTTTATTTAAACAATAACTACTTATTTACTTATTTTTTACATAATAATAATAATAATAATAATAATAATGTTTTTAATTTACTTGCTGGCTATTCGGAATCTTTGTTTGGAGATATTCTTTCATGCTGTTGTCGTAACGTAATCAAATGTCTTCTCCTACGGTATCTACTTTTATCAACGTCTCTTATTTCTTACGCTTTTTTATATTTTCAAAAAAGCCCTCCCACGTTGTATTATTTCTTTTTTAGCCACTGTAATTTTTACAAATTATTTAAGTCGACAATCAAATCATGTTGCCAATATGTCATGTGCATGGACTTTCCTAAAAAGACTAGATCTTCTTCTAATAACGTCAAATGTAACGAGAGACGCATGAATTTTTTGTAATTAAAACAGAAATTAAAAAAAGGTGTGATAATAAATTTCAAGTTTAAGAGATATATTTTTTTAATTAAGTACTATGTATCATAACTTAATACAATTATTTGAGGTGAAATTAATTATGATATAGCACTACTAATATGTTGTGAATTGTCCATGTCAATCAATAATTAGGAAAAGAAATAAAATTAATTACAAAATTCTTTATCTTCCAAGAACCATACATATAGTTGAGGAAGAAGTTCAGGTCCTGCACGAAAGGAATTATGGTATTGTGTTTCAAAATATTTTTTTATTTTTTATTTTAAATAAAAAAATAATGTTTTTAGATCACTTTGATGTGCTGATGTTAAATATAATTTTTTAAAAATAAAAAAACATTATTTTAATACTTATCTAAATGAAAATCACTTTGAAAAGTAATCTCAATTATTCTCACAGTCCCAAACAAGTCTTAAATGTACTTATCTCTTACAAGAAAGAAAGAAAATGTAATGACTTATTGAGTTAATCATTCTATTTATCTATTCTTCAAAATGTTTAAATTTAGATTATATGGATCACATAACTAAATTTCAGAATTTTTTTGAGCCGAAAAAAGTGAGGGGAGAAAATCAATTTTGTAATTTCATTGAACTCCAAGGACACTATTAAAATTTCATAAAAACATATTTCCACGTCAGATAAACTATCCCTTCCAAAAAATAATTAAAAAAGATAACCACACGCGCCAACAAATAGAGCGCTTACGCACGCGTGCACACATTTCCATTTTCATCAAGAACAAGTAAAAAGAAAAGGAAGAAAGAAAATAGCAAAAGCGAAGCCAAAGCAAAGAACTCAAAAAAAAAAAAACCCGTCTCCCCGCCCCTCTCTTTATATCTGTCTTTCTCTCTCAAAAGTCAAAATAAAAATTAAAGTAAAAATTAAAAAATCCACCAAACCAAACACAGCCTCTCTCAATTTCGCATCACCGGAAAAAATTAAACTCACTTTCACCTTCTATGATCGATCGCCGGTAGCCGGTGACTCTCGGAGTTAGTAGTTCTTTTATCTGTTGATTATTATGAAGAATAATAGCAACAAAGGAGAAAATAATAGCAGCAACAATAAAAACAATCGGTTTATTCCTAATTCTTTGAAGTTCATTTCTTCTTGCATTAAAACCGCTTCTACCGGTGTCCGGTCTGCCAGCGCTTCTGTTGCTGCTTCTATCTCCGGTGACCACCAGGACCGCAAAGACCAGGTTCAGCTCCTTTTTTTTTAATTAATGAGGTGAATTGGTATTTTATGATGATTTATGTTTTTTTATTTTATTTTTTAATGTTACGGCTTGTTCGTTGCTAAAAAAAAGTTGAATAAATAATGATTGTAGCATAGTTTTCAGCTATTAACCAAACAGATACTATATATGTTTTTTTTATAAGTAGTCTGGGGGTTTACTGATGAATTATTTTGGGCAATTTAAGATTTTCTTGTTATTTTTTGAGGTCAATAGATTTAAATGCTTGGCATTACTGTAATTGCTGGGTTTTATTAGAAAAGTCGTTGGGCTGCGTTGTTTACTAAATGGCGAATGGATTTGCGGGTGCTTGCTTGTTTAGCTTAGCTGGTGAGCTCTGTAAATTGCCATGGAATCAAGTGATGGGTCGAATGGGAGGGCTCTAATGACCCGGTTGCTTATAGAATGTAGATGTTTAAAAATTGTGTGGAGAGGTAGAGAAAGAACACTATATCACTAAGTTGTGATAATTTAAATGCTTTTTCCACGTGCAATGATGCCAATCTATTGTTCCAGCAATTTTAAAGTGTTTCTGTTAATTGTCTTGCAATTTTGTTTTTGTTCCTTTTGTTTTGTTTTCTGTGTGTTGCGTTTCCATTGTTAAGCTTATGTTTAGTGGCTTGGTTTCCATGGTTTGGTGAAACAGGTGCTTTGGGCTTCATTTGACAAGCTAGAGCTTGGACCTGGTTCCTTTAAGAACGCCCTCCTACTTGGGTACTCCAATGGCTTTCAAGTCATTGATGTTGAAGATGCCTCTAATGTCACTGAACTTGTCTCTAGACATGATGACCCGGTTACATTTTTACAGATGCAGCCCCTTCCTGCAAAGTCTGAGGGTTGCAAAGGAGAGGGATATAGAGCATCACATCCTTTGCTCTTGGTTGTTGCATGTGACGAATCAAAGAGCTCAGGTCCAGTGCTCAGTGGGAGAGATGGCTTTGATGAGCCTCACACGGAAAATGTTGTTTTCTCTCCAACTATTGTTCGGTTTTACTCGCTGAGATCCCATAATTATGTTCATGTTCTGAGATTCCGCTCAACTGTGTATATGGTCAGATGCAGTCCACGTATAGTTGCTGTGGGTCTTGCAACACAGGTAAGTACAAGTTTACCTAAGATGCTTTTCACAGTAACTTCTATTGAGTTTGTATATGCTGCAAGTTTTTGTGGAGTTTCACCAGTTCATTTAAAAACCGAGAGTAATGATAAGGGATAGTTGCAATTACTCATTAATTGTAGACATTTATTGGAGGGGGCTTTTATCATCTCATAATCTTCAATACTAGTTAATTGAAGACATTCATTGGTGGAAGCTTTTATCATCCCCTAATAGAAGATTATGTAAATTTATTGTGGTTTGGTTAGTTAATGGAGCCAAGTGATTAAAACTCTCTTAATGTCTTCTTTTTTTCTCATTGTGCTGGCAGATATACTGCTTTGATGCTCTCACTTTTGAGAACAAATTCAGTGTTCTCACTTATCCTGTCCCTCAGTTAGGAGGTCAAGGAATGGGTGGGGTTAATATTGGACACGGACCAATGGCTGTGGGTCCTAGGTGGTTGGCTTATGCATCTGACAACCCGCTGGTGTTAAATACAGGCCGCTTGAGTCCACAAAGTCTTACTCCTCCTCTGGGTGTCAGTCCGTCAAGTTCACCAGGCAGTGGGAGTCTGGTAGCTCGGTATGCCATGGAATCTAGTAAGCAATTAGCTACTGGTTTAATAAGTTTGGGAGACATGGGCTACAAGACGCTGTCTAGATACTGTCATGATCTTATGCCTGATGGTTCTAACTCTCCTGTATCTTCAAATTCAAGCTGGAAAGTTGGTCGCGGTGCAACACATTCAGCAGATTCAGATACTGCTGGAATGGTTAGTTTTCGACAAGCTGAGAACTGGAATTTCAATTATATTATGCTATCATGTGACTGGAAATTAAAAACTAGTTTTCATGTCCTGGCTTATATGTTTCATTCTTCCAATGAAATTAGGCACTTAAGTTCTATTTTGCATTTATTTCTACTATACAGGTCTGACATTGTAAATTTTAGACATACTGGAAAGCATCTGTTAGTATTCAAGTGTATCTCAAATATTCTCTCTTAATTAGGTGATCTGTTGCAGGTTGTTGTGAAAGATTTTGTTTCCAGAGCTGTGATATCACAATTTAGAGCCCATACTAGTCCAATTTCTGCTCTATGTTTTGATCCAAGTGGTACACTTCTGGTCACTGCCTCTATTCATGGGAACAATATAAATATTTTTCGGATTATGCCATCCTGCTCTCAAAGTGGACCAGGTGCTAAGAGTTATGACTGGAGCTCTTCTCATGTGCACCTTTACAAGCTCCATCGTGGAATTACCCCTGCTGTATGTTTTTGTCTCCTCCATCTCTCCGACATTATTTTTTTCTTCTATTTTTATGGAGATGTATTCCTTTGCGTTTATCATACAGGTTATACAAGACATTTGCTTTAGTCATTACAGTCAGTGGATTGCCATTGTTTCGTCCAGGGGAACTTGCCATATTTTTGTGCTTTCCCCTTTTGGCGGTGAGAATGTTCTTCAAATACATAATTCCCATGTTGATGGGCCAGCTCTTTTGCCTGTTGTATCCTTACCATGGTGGTCCACTCCATCTTTCCTGGTAAACCAGCATTCTTTTTCATCATCACCACCACCACCTGTTACCCTTTCTGTGGTGAGCAGAATAAAGAATAATAACTCTGGATGGCTCAGCACAGTTAGCAATGCTGCATCTTCTGCAGCAGGCAAGGCATCAATTCCATCTGGCGCCATAGCTGCTGTTTTTCATATTTGTGTGCCCCAAGATTCGCAGCCTGCTCACTTGAGAAAAGTTAACTCTTTGGATCACCTAATGGTTTACACTCCTTGTGGTCATGTAGTTCAATATAAACTGTTTTCATCAGTGGGGGGAGAGCCAAGTGACATTGCTTCAAGAAATGGGCCAGCATCTTCAGTGCAGATGCAAGATGAGGAATTACGAGTTAATGTTGAATCTGTTCAATGGTGGGATGTTTGCCGAAAAGCAGATTGGCCAGAAAGAGAGGAATGCATTTCTGGAATCACTCGTAGGGGACAAGAAACTAAAGAGAAGGTCATGTACATGTCTGATTGTGAAGATGATGATAATGGGCATTCACAGATGGTGAAGTCCCACGAACAATCACATTTGTACCTCTCCAATGCAGAGGTGCAGATGAGCTCTTGGAGAATTCCACTTTGGCAGAAATCTAAGGTATTTTTCAGATAATCATTATGCAGCACTTCTGCTTATCATGTTTCAACTTCGCTTATTTTCTGTTCCCTCTGTCTCAGATGTATTTCTATGCAATGAGTCATCTGGGGCCTAATGAAGAGAACATCAATGAAGATCAAACTGGTCAAGAGATTGAACTGGAGAAGGTTCCTGTTCATGAGGTTGAGATTAGGCGGAAGGACCTACTGCCTATTTTTGACCATTTTCACAGGACTTCTGAATGGAGGTAACAGTAATTCACAAGTTTTTCAGCATTGTAGATATGGTAACTGGGTAATACTTGTTAGTGAGGTTACCCCAGTCATTTTTTCCATATTCTGGCGTGTGTTTTTTTCGTTTTATTTTGAGTGTTTCACACCCCACTTGTTTTTACGACCTTTTCTTTTTTAGTAATGGTAAGTTGAATATTGATTTCAAGGAGCGAAATCAAAATTTTCTTATACCTGACACTCTTATAGGGCTCATTGCTTTAGCTATATATTACCTGCTGGGATCTCTGTCAATTATTCCATTTTGTATTTCTTAATTTTGTCTATTTTTTACATCAACTGCAATGCTCATTGCCATTAATGTTTTTGCAATCTTCATAAGAATGGAAGCATTAAATGAAGAACACTTTAGAATGTTAATTTTTTTTTGAATAAAGAACTGAAAAACAGGTAGACACGCAACGAATGATTTATGCTTCTTAATGTGTGGGAGATTTAGAAAATTATTTGCATCCATTTTGTACATAGTTTGTTTTACTCGTCTAAGATTTTGTTGGAGGAGGAAACGGCTGAATAGTGTGGAATATCCATCAAACTAATGTGTCCAAAATTTTATTGTCAACCATGTTTATCTCAGATGTGAACTCAACCTTTTGTTTTGTGCAGGGCTCTAGGTGGCGAAAGATACTCAACCTTATCTTCTGGATCTCATGGAGTCAAAGAGTCTGAAGATGCTGTTGTTTCCCACTCTGAGATGGTGTCACCTGGTTCTGTTCCAAATTCAGATGGTGGTATGACACTTTTCAAAGTCAATGTTTTTTTTTTTTTTGAATTTTAGAAATAATGACTTGTACTCTTGACATGTCCACCAGGATCATCAACAAAATCTTATCCCCCGATGATGCAAGCTGTTAATTCCAATGCTGGTGAAGGAGGGATTTCTTTGTTGGCATCACTCAATTTGTATGAAAGCTCTATTAACAAAGATAGTGGTTCAATTTCATTCAAACAAACTCAAATGGGTGCTACTCCTGCCGAGAATAGTAATTTTATCAATAGCGATGTAACATCTTTAACAAATGGTCCACTCACTGCTGAAAGATTGATTGCAAAAGAAGTACAGTCATCAGAAAGTGGTGTCACCAGTGAAGCTTCAAACATAAGTTCCAGTCGTTCTGATTTGAGTATGAACATTATAGATGAGGGGCCAGCAATTGATTCCCTAGATTCTGAGCAGTTTTTCCAGGAGGGTTACTGTAAAGCTTCAGACTTGAATGAATGTCAAGAATCAACTGAAGCTCTTGCTTTTGTGGACAACAACAGCAGTCCTTGTGATGTAGATAAATCTGAGGAAGATGGTGACAACGACGACATGCTTGGAGGTGTTTTTTCTTTCTCCGAAGAAGGTATGAATCTGGAAGTCAAGTACAAGTTTTTTCTTCTATATCATGAAAATTTAACGTGAACACTAAAAATTAGCAAGGGGTTGCTGAATTTTGTGTGTACAATTTCATGCTTCGTGATTTCTTGTTTCTCCTGAATTATATTTAGACATTTTTCACAATCTACATTGTATTTGCTTTTGATTGGATTCTCAAACTATTTGCACGTAACTTCAATTGTAAAGTTGTTTCTGCTGTCAGCACAGGCTGTGCTATAATTAGCTCATACCCTATCCTGATGAAGTTGCCCTTTTATTTTGCTGGCAGGTTGATGTTGGTTTTCCTGTTTTCAAGCTCTGCTTGGTTCAAGCTGCCATTCCTTACAGTTCATTTTGTTCTGCAAAAGTCAGCCTAATGGGGGTGGTTAGATACTAATTGATAAATGTGGCAATAATTGCCTTTTCAACCGTGGAATGCTACTGACAGATTGATACGAGTAGTGAGATAATCTTGGCAGATATATTACTGCCTGTGTAAATGCCGGGGCTTTCGCCCTTCTAATTCTCTTGTACATGTTGTAAATTGATGTCCGAATACCAACGATTTGTGTGGAAAGGTTCTTTCTGTGCTGTGTAACATTATTTGTTCTTCAAAGAAAAAGAAAAAAAAAATTGAATAAAGAAAAAAAATTGAAATGATCTCGTTATCAATATCCTTTTTTCTGCCTTTTCTGTAAGATGCGTAGTGCTTTTAACAACTGTTATGCATGTCCAATTACAGATTCAGGGATAACAGGTGGATTGTTTGATTCTCTTGCCGTGCGAATTCAGGTTCCTGGTTTCGGGTATGCACTTGAATGTCGGGATTTTTTTGTTGGCATGCTATTTTATGGCCATGTAGCAAGAACTCTTTAGATTTTTTATTCAGAAGAGGGCACATGAACTCTGCATAGCAGTCTGTAAACCCCTCAAAAACTTTCCTCACTCTGTCGGTGGTGCTCATCTGGAGGTCGTGGCTCTGTAAAGCTGCTTGCGATACCTCAAGCATTCACTTCTCACGGTGGTGGTGGTGGTGCTTCCCCAAACTTTTCCAGGTAAGTTTTTGTTTTCTTCCTATAGTCCAGTTCTTATTTGTCGGCAGATTAGTGAGTACATGCTTGTACATGTGTTCTAGAGAGAGAGAGAGAGAGACAAAATCACACTGCAAATTTGATGTGCAATACTTGTGGGGTTTAGATGGTGACATTCATTCAAGTCTCTACTTTGGATACCCAGACATCCTACAGATTTGTATGTGTGTGGGCCGCCCCAGCAGTTATACTACTGGCAAGAAAACCAGCTAGAAAAAAAGAAAAAGGTCCCACTTTGGACGCCATTCATGTCAAGAAAAGAGGCGGACAAACTAGTGTTCCTCTCCATTTACACTCCAAATAATCGCCAAGATTTCTTGTATCCATTACCAAGTTGCCCAAAGCTTTATGTGAACTATCCCAGAGAAAATAGCGATGAGATAACGATGCAGAACTCACTTATGCCTACTGATCCCCAAGTTTTGTCCTCTAATGGGTTTGCTGGAATTTGGATGGGGCCAGCTTCGTGGTGCCCAATTTTCCTTGGGTCCCATAAATCTTGGTTTGTAGCGATGATGATAAAAAAAAAAGATGTTTACTTATGGACAACAGAATGAAGCATGCAACTTGCTAAACAGCATGGGTGATTTGGATAAAGCTTTGACTCCCACACTATTCTCTTCTCAAAAGCAAACTGAGATGTCAAGTCTAGTGCACTCAGGAAATGAATCCTCTCAATGCTGTTCATAAGAAATAAAAATAAAAAAAATATTTACCCTGTATATAGTTATTGAGTAGAAATGAAGCCAAGTTGGTCCTAGTTTTTGAATTCACAAAAGACTCATTTTCAATGGAGGGGTCAGGAAAAAAGACATGTATATTATTAGTTCACGCAATGGCCTACCACTAGTTTCTGCTTATAATTTGAGATTTGTGTATTATTAAATATAGGTTGCTAGCATCTGTGACCATAGGGCATAGAATTTGATGAAAAGAAGAGGCAAAATGTCAAGGCTAATTGTGTATAGTTAGTAGATTTTGATGTTGGTCAAGCTAGTGAATGAATTTGCTTCTTATGATATTGTTTTATATGTAATCAAAATATTTTCTTAAAAACAAAAAAAAGTTGCAAGTGTAAGAACAGAATTATGTGAATGGTTTTGATTCTGGGTAATCTGTCTGATAATGATTTAAAACTCACTCAAAAATATTTTTACCATTGAAATTTGATGAAGTGTTAAGAGTTGTCAAACTCTAAAGTTGTAGCCTGGAAATGTAGAAAAATAGAGAAAAAACTATAATTTAAAAAAAAATGTAATTCAAAATGACCTAACCATAGGGAATCCAAAATTAACTGAAAAAATAATAAAAACAATATCTTTTAAGCTAAACTTGAGGGACTTGGCTAGTCATAGTCAGTCATTTTTTATTAATAAAACTATACCTATAGAATCATCTAATAAGATTTGAGCACAATTCAATGTTTAGATTTAAAGTTGCTTTATTGGGTTATATATTTTATATTTTTTAGCTTATTGGTGGACTTAGATTTTGTCTATTTAATTTATACATGTCAAAATCATAAAAGAAAAATTTATAGTTAAAAATTAACATAAAGTTTATAAATAATCTAAATAGTCGAGTTATACCTTTCGGTTTCATCAGTGGTTGTTGAAATTTTTGAATTTTATCGATTAAGCTGAGAAATTGATTATTATTATTATTTAGGATTTTTCTCAAAGATTAGATGATGTATTGTGGGGCCACATAGAAAACACCCACCCCCAAAAACAAATCACTAAAATCTGACATTCAAAATTCTTAGTGCAAAATGCACACCCATTGTGATAGGAAAATAAAAGGTCTCAACATTTAAGAGCAAGGGAAATTTTAGGGTTGTTAATGTCAAGGAACATGGTTCTAGAAGCATTTATCTTTGGCCAATTTTTTCCTCTTGAAGTCACATTGAATCAAATCACGAGTCCACATATCACAATCAGGACATACAGCTAGCAATTTGATGAGATTCTTATTTTTTATTATTATTAATGTATATGTCTGGTTCAGCTTGCATGTACCGTAACTAATTTTACGGGCCCTAGAGTTAACAATATATAAATCTTCAGTGACCATCATATTAGCAATCACATGGCTCGAACTTGAGATCACAGAGAAAAAAAAGTTTTAGTCTCAAGCTCTTACCACTAGACGACTTATTAAATGGTTAAATTCTTGCTCTTTTATTTGGTAAGGTAGAGTATAGTATTTTCTTAAAAAGTATTACTCATTTATATGAAAATCATAAAAAACAATTAAAAAAAGAAGCTAATGTAATGTTTCAATTAAGTGTTTCTAGTATGATTCTTTACAAGCATTGTAAACCTCTCTATTTATTTTTTTTAGTTTTGATTTTAATGGTCTGGTTTTTTCAGTCATCTTCTCATACTGAAATCAATGTCTTCTTTCTCAAAACCTTCATTTAACTCTCTATCCATTCATAAATTTATTCTCTAATTAACATTTGATTGAGAAAAAAAAGGGTCTTTCTAATCGAAACTTTTTGCAAAATATTTATGAAAATTAATTAGTGGAAATATAAAGCGTCTAATTGATACTGTAGTTGAGGTTGTTTTTGAAAATATTTTTCATTCATAAATACATTAAATGATTTTTTTTATTTTTAAAAATTTATTTTTGACATCAATACATGAAAATGATCTAAACACATTAAAAAAATTAATTTAAAATAAAAAAATTCAATTTTTTTAAAAAAATATTTTTAAAATACAGTAAGAAACATGATAAAGAAGAGGGGTGTAGTAGGTAAGATAAAGAGTAGATATGTTGTTAAAAGCAATCTGTTGACCATAGAAGAGAGATATATTGAAATGTGCAATCACTATTGCTTATGGTGACTCTTCATCATTTATTTTACAAGAGACGAGATTTACTCCTTAATAAAAATCTCAAGACATTAATGCAACCAGAAGATCCTATCAACATCATTGTTATATATATATATATATATATATAACAATGTTTTTTTGTCTTTGGCTTTTGTGCATTTTTCATTACACTTCCTTGATTTTCTTTTTAATTTTATTCTAAGATTCTTTTTTATTTCATATTTAAGTTTGATAAATTATTTCATACGTCATTTTTTTTATCTTTTCAGGAGAAAAAAAATGGATACGATGAAATTTTATCTCTAAAAAATATATTTTATAGATCTAGGTGAGTGAGTAAAACTTCGACTATCTTAGACTATTATAAGAAAACATGTCCTGACTCGAACTTGTCTCATCAATTTAATTCTTCAAGACTCTGAGGATTTGTCTCATCATATATATATATATATATATATATATATATATATTCTTCTTTGATGATTATTTTTTTATTTGAAAACAATATTTAAATATTTTTTACATAAAAAAATTAATTTAACAAACAGCACAACACGAGGCAATAAAAGTACATGTTGAGGGGGGGGAAGAAGGAACCAAAATGTTTTTAGGGGTGGCGCTAAGTACGAGAGATCTAAAAGTGATTGTCCGAACGTGCAAGGATAGTCGCTAGTGATCTAAATGTCTATTGTATTAAAAAATAAAAAAAGTTAGACAATGTGCATTTATCTTTTTAACAACTTACTACACTCTCGTAAACACTATTTAATATAATACTAATTTTTTATTAATTTATCCCTTCAACAAATTAATCTTTTTTTAATTTAATTTTGTTATCAATTTCATCTTTCATCGTTAAATTATTTCTAAAATAATAATTTATTTATTTATTAATAGTATTTAATAGAAAGTTATTTGTTTTTTATAAAAGTATTTCTATCTCATGACTCAAGTCAATAGGTTTTCAAGGTTAGCCTGGATTGATTTGATTATTTTATTATTATTTTTAATTATTTCCTTCAATATTCAGTTGGAAATTCAATTTTATAGTTTTTTTTTAATTTTTATAGAGTTATCTTGATCTCAAGATTCAAGTTGTCGGTTTGACGAGCTAACCTAGATTAACTTAGCTATTATTTTTGGTTTTTTCTAAATTAATATTTTTTTAATAATATTATTTCTATTAGTAATGATAATCTTTTATATTAAAAAATTATCTAATCCGCAATACAACTGGAGCCAATGATCTAGGATAGACCGAGTGACATGAAACTTTTTGGAGGTATCTTCATGGTTTAGATTGGTAGGTTTAAATTAAAGAAGTTGGGAAGAGTTAAACAAGCTTATTGACTAAACATGCACAAATTTTAACTTGACCATCAAATAAGATAGAAATTCTTCTGCAAACACGTTCTACATACTTGATTCTATAAAGATTGTTTTCATTCCCAAACTAAATCTAAATATCGATGTTTGTTAAGGAACTATCTCACCTAAAAGCTTAGGCTGTTAGGTGAAGTCCCATAATATAATTTATATTATTCTCTAACACACCCTCTCAAGTGAAAACCCTTTGGGCTTGAAACTTGCACACAGATTCATTCTACCTTGTGTTTGATTTTTATCAAATAGAATGGGGGTGGTGAGATTCGAACTCGTGACCGCTGGGTCAACAAGACTCTGATACCATGTTAAGGATGTTAAAGAACCATCTCACGTAGAAGCTCAAGCTTTTAAGTGAGGCTTCAGAATATGATTTATATTATTTTCTAACAATGTCCTTATTTATTTTTTTATTGCTTTCTTGATTATATTTATTTAATTCAAGTTTTGTTAGCTAGTCTGTTTGACTTATCATTTAAAACAGTTTTGTACACTAATGTGATTCCTTATTCGACATTTAGGGTTTATTAAAACTAAATTTCTCTCAATACTTATGGTCTCAGGGTTTGTGAACCTCTACCTTCATTCTCTTATAGATTACCAGTAACTAACAATTTACTGATGTTCGATTGATGGACAGTGATGACTATAATATCTGTGCCACAACGAGCGTGATGTGATGATAAAGAGTTAGTTATCTGTATAACAAGTTTTGAGTTCATTCTGCACAATAAATTTTAAGTTCGAGTTAGATTTCACAAACTGCGCTTCCCGGGATTAAGGTTGCTCCACTCCAAAAAAAAGGATATAATATCTGGGCCGATCAGATCATGTTTATTGGACAGCACATCGGTCGCCAACATCCTTGTCTCTTATTCAAATTAGATAAGGAGAAGAGAGAGTACAACAGTCACAGAAAGGAAAGGTAAATGGTACAATGGCATCTAGCTGTGGATCTTGTGGTGCTGTCAAATTTTTTAAGAGTTAATTTGAGTTTTCTAATAAATAAATTAATAATGCAGTGCTGAGAGAGAAGAAAGAGAACAAAAAACACACAAACAAAGAGAAGGGAGTGAGGGAGGGAAAGTAGAAATCCAATAATATAAAGAAGAGTGACTAGGACTTCACATTCTGTTTATAGCATAGTAGTAGTCTACTCTAAAAGCAAGAAAGAATCTTTAGCTCCAAAGCCATAAAAGTCATCAAACCCTTTTCCTGCTTTTAAACTTTTCTCAAAGAAATTAATCAACTTCTTCTACTTCTACACACTATAATAAGATCTGCCAACTAACTTAGCTAGCAGAGAACTTGAGAAACCATAACAATGGATAGTGTGGTTCAGTTGCAAAGGCAGTTAGTTGACTACACAGTTCAACTGTTTAATGAGGTTAGTGTCTAACTTGCAGTATATTAACGTTAAATTAGATATTCCTTGAAGAGTTGCAGAAGCTTTTGTTGTGTTTTGTTTTACTTCTACTTTGTTTGGTCTTTCTCTGGCTAGTGGATGACGAGTTCTGTTTGTGTCTGAAGGGATTCTTGGATGACCAGTTTAACCAACTTCAGCAGCTCCAAGATGAGAGCAACCCAGATTTTGTAGTTGAAGTTGTGACTCTTTTCTTTGAAGATTCTGAAAGGATTCTTGATGAGCTGGCCAAAGCTTTGTGAGAATTTTAACTCTGTAGATCTCCTCTAACATTCATTTCCATTGTTTCTTTGGTTTAAACATACTGGGAGATTCCACTGTGGTGATTTAAATGTCTGTGGTTTTGATTAGAGAGCAGCAAAGTGTAGATTACACGAAAATTGATGCTCATGTTCATCAGTTGAAGGGTAGCAGCTCCAGGTATATATCTGCTAGTTCTGTCTATATTTCCATTCTCTGCACCAGTGAGTTCATATGAAACGCCATTTTTATTCACCTTGTTTAACTAGTAGCTCGATCTACTGTTAGACGTAGGTGGTCATAGGGAAGGCTTTATTCCCTTCATGGATGATATTTTTCCCCACGAAAATGACAAGCAGCGCATGGAAACGTACCTTTAGCTGTTACTGTTATGGTTTCACTGCTTAAAAATCAAATTTGTAACACAACTTATCATTTGCTTGAAGCGCATACTTCATCATTGAACTTGTCTGTGCAATGTCCAATTTTATTTCTTTTAGTTTTTTTCTTTCCTGTTTAATCAATCCTGAAAAATTTGGTTGATCAGTATGACTATGCATAACACTTTTGTACCAAATCAAGAGGAGTATGTTGCATATATTCTTATCCTGGCAAAATCGTGGTCATATTTCCCATGAACCTATTCTTCTTTTATGCCTCTTCCATCTGTTATCCTCCACTAAAAAAGGTCTTGAAATAACAGCATTGGGGCTCAAAGAGTTCAGAAAGTCTGCATTGGCTTCCGCAACTTCTGCGAGGAGCGAAACATAGAAGGGCAAGTTTATTTCCAACTCACGTTTCAGATTGCTTTGCTTTAGCCTTACCCTACAAATTGCTGGGCTCATTCTTTAATATATATATATAGTTATGCACAGTTTCATGTTTGCGGTGTCAAATTTGGTTCGGTGTAGGTGCCAAAAATGTCTGCATCAAGTGAAGCGTGAGTATTCCCTCGTGAAGACTAAGCTGGAAACCCTGTTCAAGGTAAGAGGAAAAATGGGAAAGAAATCATAACTTATTTAGAATAAACAGTGTTTCACAAGCAACTGATTTCAATTTGTACGATTGCAGCTTGAGCAAAAGGTCTTGGCTGCAGGAGGGTCAATTCCCTGGCCAATGTGATGAGGTGAAAAACATTGCAGAAGATCACAGCCAGAGACAGCTAAATGGGATTTTGGATATGTAGAGAAGCTTTTGTTTTCTTCTTCGTTGCTCTTCTTTTTCATTCCGCATTTCATGTTGAGTATTTGAGCTCTAAACTTTTCTGATTATCGTTTTAGCTTAAGCTTGTATTATATCCAATGGCTGAGCAATGATGAAGAATGTGAATAAACCAGTACTTCATAACTTCTCTTCTTCCAGCTTAAAACATGGTTTATCACCAGCAATGGCCATCTAATCTAGTGATAACCTTCCCTGGCAAACCATGGGATTAGGACTCAAGTTCGGATCCCCCCTTCACAACCTTAAAAAAAAGGAAACAAAAGAAAATGCAGATCAATGACGAAAAAAGACATCAAGATAGCATCTAGACAAGAACTTCATCTGGAACTTCATCTTCCAGAAATTTGTCCCATTCTTCCATTAATCTATACATTAATGTGGAGCCTCTGCTTATGGATGATGAAGATGATCAATTGCAATAAGAATCTTATCCTTTGTGCCAGGTTTCTGGTGGTTCCAACTTCTAATCATTGGCTTTGTAACTAAACATCACGTAACTTGATTTTTAATGGTTAGATTAAAGTTGGAAATTTCAACAAAATTAAAAAATTATTTCTTGGTGGGGTTAGAACTTTCCCTTTATTAAGGCTGGTGTGAAGTTTTGTCATTACAGTCATCCAATAAACTAATGAAATCCTCACTCAGCCATTCATGAAAAACCTGCAATAACCAATGTGGTGGTGCACCTCAAAACACTCCATAGTGAAGGATTTATTCCTACAATATTGATCTGCTACAACATTGACTACGACTGATTCAATCAAGAAGATATCAATCTGAATTTCTTAAGAGGACAAGTGGTTGGTAATGTACTTCGGTATCAAACATCAGAGACAGAAAACTCCACTTTGATGGGGTGTTTTGTTTATCTCCTGCAATATATTTTAATCAACAATTCCATAGTATATGCATTACATTCAATGAATGGATGTGTTTTTTCATCAAGGTCAACTGTTCTCCATGTGAGGTGGGATGTCTCCTGGTCTGCAGGTATGTTGAATCGAAGGCCAAAATAATGCTGTGATGGCAGTGTTCTATATTTATTTGCGTGGATCTCGTTCAAAGCATCATTAACAAACCATTTTACTTTAGTTTTTTTCTCTTCCAGTTCACGGAAAATCATAGTTGTGGATTGGCTGGATATGTTTCGTGGATTTTAGGCTTTCTTGAAGTTTTGAAGATAGCAGGAGTAGGACTTGAAGAATCTGAATCTTATCACTCACCACGCTAAACAAGGACGAGTGTGTCAATGGACTAAACTCCCATTAGTGACTAATAAGGAACCTCATGGATGGATAGATTGGAAGGCTAGTTTTTTCAAAAAAAAAATGGGAGAGGGAGTAGGTGGCTATATCTGATTTTGAAAAGCTCGACC
The DNA here is from genome assembly GCA_025169955.1 of Salix arbutifolia. Taxonomy (NCBI): domain Eukaryota; kingdom Viridiplantae; phylum Streptophyta; class Magnoliopsida; order Malpighiales; family Salicaceae; genus Salix; species Salix arbutifolia. The sequence goes on from CM045914.1 coordinate 2,051,828, forward strand.
AGATTTGGTAGATTGAGTTTCCAGATGGGCAGATTCTAACATGTGATTCCCTATATTATTTTGTATTGAATGCAGAATGCCTGCCTTGTATTCTACAAGCATAGTCTCAATCTTGGTCATATTATATCATCCCAATTTTGTCAACTGCGAGCAAGTGCATGTACGTAGAGCTAGAAGCTATAACTCCCACATTTTATATCTTGTGAAAGGTAACGACCAGAGTGTTTTCAGGAATAGGCACTTTATCAAATTGGAATTGTCAGAGAATAATATAAATCATATTTTAGGGTCTTACCTAATAGCTTAAATTTTTAGATAAGATGATTTCTTGATATGGTATCAGAGTCAGGTTGACCCAGCGGTAACAAGTTCGAATCTCACTACTCTCATTCTATTTAATAAAAATCAAGCACAAAGCACAAGATAGTGTGGACATGTGCAAGTTTCAAGCCTAAAAGGCTTTCACTTAAGGGGGTGTGTTAGAGAGTAATACAAATCATATTCTGAAACCTTACTTATTGCTTAAGCTTTTTAGGTGAAATGGTTTCTTGATAAGAACAACTGTTAGACAAGCAATTTTATAGTGACAGAGGACCATGTGCTTTCACAGACATAAGCAATTTTAGGCTTCCAGCAGAAAATAGAGCAGAGTCAGGTTCCATCTTATCAGGAGGTGTACCAAACGTTCAAAACCAGTTTTTAGGCCATAATTGAAGCATGAATTCAAGGCATGATCAGATCCACTGGCATATTCCATTACGAGGAGCTGATTTCGCAATTCTCTTGTACAGCACTATTAATTAATCTGGGACCAGTGAGCGTCAAGTTTCAATTTCATGACTGTGAATGGCATAGAAATTTGTAGATGACACAATGACGACACACCAAAAAAAAGCGAGAAAAATATATCCAGAATTACTATTCCATTACCTTCAACATATACTCCTGTTTCTTCAGTGCTTCCTGTAGCAGCAGAATGCCTGTAATCTCTTGATAACTTCACAATCTGATCAGTTATCCTTGTTTTTCTAGCTGTTCATTGATAATGAGCTGTCTTGCTTTTGACATATCTCATTCTGCTATGATCTTACGAGGATTTGAGTTAAATGCCTGATTTCAATGTACTTTTTCCTGCTAAGATCTCCTAGAAAGTTATCCTATAACTGGAAATAGTTTATAGAATGTTTGAAGTTATTGAGCTCTGCATGCTCAGCGTGTCGAGTTCCACATGTGAGTGGGGAATCTCACATTGGTCATGAATAACACGTTTTATATAAGATGAACCAAAGCCCATCAGTCCAGGATTTTGGGTTAAAGTAGTGTCCTTCTTTGTATATATTGACTCCGCAAAGCAAATCTCCCAGCAAGTAATATCAGAGCCAATAGCTCAACCATTGTTGTCACCCAAAGGTTATGTGACGGGGAGATTTGTTGAGTTCCACATGTGAGTGGGGAATCACACATCGGTTAGGAATAAGAAGTTCAGGATGATTATGTATAAGATGAGTTAAAACTTATGAGTCTAAGCTTTTGGGTGAGTCAGTGACTCTCCCGGTGCAAATCTCCCAACACAATGGAATTAAAACTAAAGGAAGCTCAAGAGAGTGGAGCAAAAACTAATCTTAACATTTTTTTTGGATTCGAGGAAACTCCACTCTCCGGAAAGTATATTTTATGGATCCAGGTGAGCGAGTAAAATCCCGGTTATCCCAAACTCTTACGAGGGGTGCACGTCCTGACTCGAACTCGAGATCTGTTGTGCAAATCCAAGCCTTTTGCTATCACACCACGCCCCTTGGGACTAATCTTAACATTTCTTCAAGCTGCATTGCCATTTACAACTGTAAATTTCTATTATGAATCTCATTCCAAAGGGCCGTAAAATGGAGAAGATTGAAATTTGGCTCTGCTTGCCCGAAAAGCAACCATCTCTAAGACTACCATCGCCCATCATATGCAGTGAATCATGAACAACATCTACTGTTTCAGAAGTTTCCCAGCTAGAGAATATGATTAGCTTCCCCTGGTTTATCACAGAAAGAGTGCACAAAAGATTTCAAATCATGCTAGCCATAACCTTGAGTTTGATCAGATCAGCAGGAAACATTAGAGGATAGAGGAGGGCTAGAAAATTTTTGACTTTCATATCCATATAAAAAGCTACAAATTGAATCAGGTTTATAAACAACTTCCTGTTATTGCTTTCTCATATGCTATTGCTACTGATTGATCTTATCGCACGTATTTAATCGTGGGAAGTTTTATCAGGAGTTCATCAAATTTATACATAAAGTAACTTGTTAAATTCATACTCTTGAGTAACTTATTGCAGCTGATGGCAAAATCTGCAGGTTCTTGGTTAGTCCCAGATCCATCTCCTTGGAGAATATTTCATCAGACACTGCAAACTTCAGCTAATTAAGCGAGCTTAGATCTTTTTTTGAATTTTGGAAGGGAAAAAATCAATGATACTTTACTAGCTACCAAGAATATAACTTTTTTATTCTTATTTATTTTTTAATTTCTTAAAGAAGTAGATGATAAATGTTAAATCAGCATAAACATGTGCATATTATATTACAAAAGGTTATCTAAAATTACTAATTTTAATGAATTATAAATCTCATATTTACAAATAATTATATTAAAACATGTTGTTTGGAATCAATTATCTAATGTAATTGAATTCAATTATAATATTTGATTTGAATTCAATTAGTAAATAAATTGAATTCACATGTTTGAAAGAGATAAAATTCAATATATTTTAGATATATATATTTTTTCCTCATTTGCTTCATCTTATTTCTTCAAATGTTTTTTTAAACAAAAATAGATAGGTATTTTGAAAAAAATAACTTTATTATTATTATTTTTAATTTTTTAAATTGTAAATTAGAAATGATGGTGTCTGATTTTATAGTATCTTTAGATATCAATTTCATTTGAAATTTAATTATGAATACTTAAGGGTTCCAAACATAAAATTGTATTCAAACCCCTAAATTAAATTCAATTAAAAAGATTATTAACATGTTGTAATGTAAGAATATAAAAAAATCAATTCGTACCATTGTGGAATTTTAAAGCTATTCAAAGGTCAACCTAGCATGTGTGGCACCATCTACCATGTATTGTATTGAGATTGTACAGGAAAAATTGCAAGACTCTTCTTCTTCTTCTTCTTCTTCTTTTTTTCATAGTTTATTTTTGGATTGCTATTTAACTTTTTTCATCATTTGGCAGGTATAATGCAAAATAATTTTCCATAAATTGTAATCTATTTATAAAGAAAATTGTAATCTACTTTCAAGCTATTGAAAAATAAGTTTTTCAAATTCTAAATTCATTTCAGTTAAGATTGGATAATACTGATGTTTCGGATAATACTGATGTTTCGGATAACTTATTTTTACAAATATCAACTGTAAAATTTATAAACATTGATAGAAAGAAGTAATTAAATTTTGAATTAAGTTGAGGTTAACAAAGATTCTAAACAAGATTTCACTAAAAAGAAAAAAGTTTCAATGAAATTAATATCACTCTGTAAAAAATATTTCTAAAATATTAACCTTGCTTTTTTAAATTAACATCAAAATTGATATTTTTAATAATAAATAGTAATAACTATAAAAAGTCTCTTATAATATAGATCTCTCTTTTTTCTATATTTTTATAAATTACATTTTACATTATAAAACTAATAAAAAATATAATTTATTAAAATATAAAGAAAAAATAAAAATCCGTCAAACTATATAAAAAAGTTTTTGTAATTATCCCTGATCAATATTATACTGATTAAATTCTCACAATATACCAATTGAATTGATATAAAATTCATGGTTAAAAATAAATAAATAAAATACAAGAAATCAAGCTATATCTCATGCCCAATGTAAATCTATAGCAAAAACTTCAATGTTATTTTAAAGAAATCCAATTTTCTTTTCAATATTTTTAATAAAAATACTGAAAATGAGATTCCTATAAACTTAAAACTTGGGGCCCAATTTTTGAACTCTCAACAACCCTGTAACTCCCCCCAATTTCTTTCTCTATCTAACCCCTTTCTCCTCTTTATATGTGCCTCTTATCTCTTCATCACTTCTACTCTATCTCATTTCTCCACCATAAAAACCCTAACAAAACCCTAACCCTAAAATCCTTGCATCGTTTCGCCACCACCAAAAACAAATGGCAAAAAAGAAAGCGACCCATCGAACCCAAGACCCCAAGCAAGAGAACCCACAAGATCAAAATCAAAACTTCACCACCGAGAATCAACAACCACCACCACCACCACCCCTCATGGAAAACTCTGATGAAAAGTTTCAATCTTTGAAAACTCTCAATGATTTGCTTGTCAAGGAAGCGAAAAAACGCCGAGAACAAGTTGAGTCTCTGGTGAAAGCTAAGGAGGCTTTGGAGACTGAGTTGGCTCTGTCTAGTAACGAAAAGAGTAAGTTAGAGACTGAGTTCGGTAAAATCAGTGATGGAAAAGTGAGTTTGGATATCGAAAATGGTTTGTTTTGTGTTTGTATTGAGACGCAGATGGCTGAAATGGGTGGTTTTGTTGATGGTTTGGTGAGAGAGAAGAAAGAGAAGGAGAATGAGATTGGAGTCTTGAAGAGTGAGGTTAAGGAGCTAACGATGAGTGTTGAGACTGAGAGGGATAGACTGGGTCGGGTTTGTCTCGAGAGGGATCTGTTGAAGAGTGATGCTGACAATTGGATGAAGGAGGCTGGTGGTTTGAAAGATAGATTGATTGAATTAGAGAAACGGGAGAAAGAGGGGGGGAAAGAGATTGAGAAACTGAAAAAACAATATGCTTTGTTGGTTAAGGAAAAGAACGATAGAGAGAAAGAAATCGAGGAGCTTAAAAGGTTGAGAGGTTCGACCAAGAATAATTTGATGGAGAGACTGAAAGAAATTGACGATTTGAAGCGAGAGATTGGGGGGATTGTGAGGGAAAGGAATGAGATTGGTGTAGAAAAAAGTGAGCAGAAGTTGAAAATTATTGAGCTCGAGAGAGAAGCAGGCGAACTTAATGAGATTGTATCAAGTTTGCAGAAGGAGGAGGGAATTTTGCGCAGAAAAATTATGGAATTGGAGAAGACTTTGGGGCAGGCACTGGAGAAAGAGAATGCAATGGCAAGGGAAATTGATGGGTTGATGGAAGAGAAGAAGGAAAAGGAAAGGACTATTATGCGGTTAATGGAGGAAAATGATGCTGGCAAGAAATATAAGATCATGGCTAATGCTGAAATTGAGGATAAGAAAGGATTAGTTCAGAAATTGTTAAGAGAGAAGAATGAGATTGAGGGAGTAAAAGCTATTAAGGAGGGTGAAATAGTGAAGCTGCATGAGGAGGTGGGTCGTTTAAGGGATGATATTTTTTCGATGCAAAAATCCAGCAAGGATCAGGAAGTTAAGTACAAACAAGTAGCTTCTGAAATTAGTCATTGCAAAGTCGCTCTTGAGCAAGTAAGGCTTGAGAAGGACAATGCTCAAAAGAGTTTGAATGAGGAGAAAAGGAATGGCATGAATTTGAGGTCTAAGGTTTTGGAGATGGAGAAGAGAGCTGAAGAGACAGTGAAGGATTGTGCAAAGATGAGAAGCGTTAGTGAGAGTCTGGCGAAGCGAAAGAAGGAAATGGAAACCCAAGTTTCTTTGCTGGAGAAGGAAAAGTATTTGGTACAAAAGCATCTCACAGAGGCAGAGGGGAAAATAAATGACTTGAGGAACAAAATGGAATCAGCTGGCACTATTTCAGATAGAGCACTAACCATGTTGAAGAACACTGCTGCATTGTTGTGTGAATCCAACAATGGAAAAGAAGAGATGATTGTTACTGAAAAGATGCTTGGCAGTGAAATCAAACCATATGCAAGTGAGCTGGAAATTATCAAGACTGCTTTTAGAAAGAAGGAGACAATGGTGGAGGACATGAAGCAGCAGGTAGAATATCTGACGGATTCTGTGGCAAAGGCAAAGAAGAAGAACGGCCTTTTGAGTGTAATGTCTTCGGCAACTACAGTTGTCGCTGCAGCAGTTTCTCTTGCATATGTTGCTAGAGTACGTTGATGATCAATTTTCCCTTTCTAGGCATGTTGCTTTAGTTCTAGAATTAAGTCATGCTTAATCAAGCCCTTCCTTAGGGCAGAGTTATGCCATTTGGTACTCTGACTTTCGCTTTAGATAATGTCTGAAAGCTTGACATTGCCATAACAGGTGGTTTTTTAACAGCCTGGTAACTACTACTATCTGCATCTTGTTTATATGCTTTTCATAATTTGTGGGAAATAATAAGCAGGGCATGTTTCGGAACATTATTGTGCTCTACTATAATTATAATCTCTTTTGATTGCTCTTTTGATAACTTAAAAGTATATTTCCTTCTTGCCATAAAGGTTTCGTTTGGCTCTAGGATAATTGGGTCTCTCCCCAAACGGAAAGTATAAATGCCTGAATTAAAACCTTTGATTATTCTTGGACTGCTTCTCAGAAGTTCCAATGCACCTCATTCTTTTTTGTTCATATTTCCTGTTGGCATAATATTGTATCATGAGAAATCCATAGATTGTATCAATGGAAACAAGATCCCTGGTTTTACCAGAGTTCTTTTCCAAAAACCATGGGTAGGAGAATGCAGGTAAGCTGTCAATTGCTCTGTTAGACTGTTACTGTTATATTTTGGCCCTTTTTTTCTTAGCACCAGTCTTTTGGAATTTATTCTGCTATTATAGAGGATTAAAATTCTATTTCGATTCTTAGAATTCTCACTTCTTCGTTCCTGAACAACACCTCTCAAGGCTCCAGACTATGATTAGTTGCTCTTCGTTGTTGATGCCAATGCCTGCTCTGGTTACACAGCTCATCTGTAAAATTATGCTAAGCAAGGCATGTTGGGGAACCATGTAGTGAAGATTCAGCGAAGTGCGGTTTGCGAGATTCCCCATATTCCTTTCTTATTAAAATGACTATATGTTGGATCTGGTGGGGGTCTGAATCAGTGTTTTATGCTTTGCCAGCCTCACTTCTAGCCTCTCTTTTTTTCAGAAATTATTGTAATAACAAATTAGTGCCTTATCTTTCTTTTCTTTTTTTCAGGAAGGAAAAAAACAGGCCTTTCTCGGTTGTCTTTCGATCCCTTCTGAGGCCGATAATGCTTTAGTGATATGTGTCAATAGTTAATCAAAAGGATTAGACCACAATCTAAATGGATTTAGGTGTCCTATTAGACTCCCTACTCATAGCTCATGATTAAAGCTAACCCCACTTCAATAAGCAAAGACTTTGAATTTTAGCTAGAAAAATAACCCTTAAAAGGGGCCGAAACAATCGACCTAATGATAGCTAAACACCTTAAACAAGCATTAGCCATTTATAACAAACAAACAAGAATTTCACACAATAAACTAATTTGTTTTTCCTTTGTGCTTATGAACAAGCTATCAGTGCGAAGTCAATCAAACAAAAGCCTTTCATGTCTTTCTCAAGAGCTAGCTGTTATTTTACCATCATACAAACAAGTACTAATATTCCTTTTATTGGTGGCAAGTGGTTTCAATGTGGTCCCTTTAGAGACATGTCCAAATTCCAACCACCATTAAATGGGCTTGTATCTTTCAAAACAAGCCAATCTTTGTATTTTCTCTGCCATTCAAGCCCTCGAATTATGCATCCACAACAGGCCGTCAAGAAATGCCAAGAAAAGATCATATCACTCTTTATCAACAGCAAAAATGGAGTACTTGGAACTTGTTTCCAATCATTTGCTGCAATGCTCAGCATCCTTTTGTAGGCTTAGATTTGAGGCCGGATGACAGAATTAGTGGACTATAAGGCAGCACGTTTTGATGCCTCTTCCCACTTGCCTCCCAATTATCTAAAAACAATCTACACTTGTAAGCTATGTTAGTGTTAAATCTACTTAGTGTCAGACCTATCCTGCTGCATTATTGTTGCCTGATGGAAGCCTGGTCTAGAACAGAGACAACTACTCATAAATGTCATTGTTACAAACTGTCCTTTAGTGAAGTGCTTCAGACACCTTTGTTTTTTTCTCCGAGTCCATTCTAGCATCTTGTGTAGCTTCATAATTTACTGTAGAATTAGCACTCCCTTGGAAAACACTTTCCACCTCATACTACACATTATTCACATGCTGCCCACCGAGCTTTTGGTTAGAGCTCCAGAAGCATTGAAACATGACAGGCACCTACAAACACAACAGACACGAGCCAGCAGGGTTTTGGATGACTTACAGACTTGATCCCTCATCTTTGCTTATATTTACACAACCAGCCATCACGATGATCTGAGAGTGGTTTCAGCACCACACCATAACAGAACAATCGAGATTTATCCAGATACAGTCCATCCAGACAATCAGATTTGGGTTAGCTGTGCCTTGCAAGGTGTCTTCAGGAAATAAAACAGAAGCAGCAGGTCTTCCACAAGCTTGAGTCATCTGTATACTTGCATTATCGAGGTAGCTTTACACTTTAACAGAGCTGAAGTTATTTAGGTGTTCAGAATTCTGAAAATGCTTTTCAATCCTGGACAAAAACCTTGTGATTCTCACAGCAAAACAAAATACTAAGACCTGGCTTCGGTCCAAAATATGGTCACTCATGAACAAGATACGATATGAAAGAAAGATAAGCTCTTCTGACAGTTACCAGGCCTCGATATTATAGAGGAGTACACATGCATGCTCGACATTATCAGATTCAGATAGAGGTTCATCAGCAATACTATGAAAAACTTTTAAATAACAGGCAAAAGAATCTAAAGAAAACTTAAATAGGAATACTTGATAATTTCTAAATTCACAATTCGGAGTCTTATTTACAGTTGCCAGTAGAGTGTGAACAAAGGAATCAAAGACAACAAGAATACATGACAAAAAGGAAAAGGCAAAATAGAGTGAGAAAGAAAAGATAAGCAAACACCTTTATATATATATATACTAAAGCATATCTATAAACATACAGGATCACAGTACCATGGACTTTCTTCCTATCCATGTTCTAAAATTAGCCATATAACATTAGTGAGGTTTCGACCCATAGACCACAATGGATCAGCCACCAAATATAAACTTAGTAGTTCTGTCTTCCTCTCCTTTGGGGCTGGAAGTCAGAAAGGGTAACCTTCAATGCGGTAGGTCTGCTGCGAGTGAGACAGCCCCCCACTGCTACTAAAGCTTCAAAAAACTACACCACTCTAATTCAGGAAAATGGATATATAATGGAGCATTCCGAACAAGCTAGATGCTGAACCGCCTTCCGGCGCCCAATAACAGGACCCAGTTGTTTCGGAAACTTGAATAACCAGACCTTGGAGCAGCAGAACACAACGTATGATCAATAAAACAGTAAGTAGTAACACTACACAATCATATAAATAGCAAACACCACGTAATTAGCCAAAGAGGAATTGTCAAGCTTCGGTCAAGTATGGCTGCCGTTGGTATAGTTAACCCTATTAACAGTTAGGACTCACAAATTCACTTATCTCATTCATCACTGTATGGAAGTGATTGTTATTGGGTAACAAGTAGAACCCTATTGTTGCTTGCTCCAGATATAAAAGTTTCACATCTTGACCAGCCTTCTTGAGACCTTCAGAATATGCCAATTGCCAGTCCTGAACAAGGTCTAAACCAGCCACCACAACAAGACTCTTGGGGAATTTCATTCCCTCAAAGCTTTTACCTTTTGGACCAAATGGATTACATGCTGGATGGTCCCTGTCTTCTCCTTCGGGAAGAAATGCTCTCCAGTACCAGTCTCGGTCCTGGAGAGTTACAAAGTATTTGCCATCTAATCGCTTCTCCGATTCTGTTCTCTCTTTCCCACCAAACATTGGGTTCAGCAGTATGTTGCCCAATACTTCAATTCCTGATTCTACTGCTCTTGAAGCAACATGGTGAACAATGTTACCACCGGAGCTATCCCCAGCCAAGTATATATGAACTTTTGAATCTTTCTTACTCTGGAGCCATGCCCTTGAATTAACCCACTTCAGAGCAGTCCATCCATCGTCATAAGCACATGGGTATCGATTTTCAGGTGCACGCCTATAATTCACAGACACTACCACAGCTTTGCAAAGGCCCACCAGGCGGCGACAGAGTGTATCATATATAGCACTGTTTGCAGAAGAGTGAGCAAAGCTTCCACCATGGAAGAAGATTATGACAGGGACAACATCCACGTTGATAGGTTTCTCAAGGTCAACAATATTTGGTTGTGATTCTTGCGCATCAGCCTGTCGATAGATCCGGCTAAGAAGACTAGTCCCACGATCAATGATAACATCAAATGAGAAAATCCCATCAACTGGATTTGCATTGGCAGGAACTTTCCGGTCAAGGAACTCTGCCAAGTGGCGGTTGAAAGTCCCATCAGGTCGACGAAGAAGATTGTAAGCCAGCTTGAAATTTGATATGAGGACCCATGTATTCAGGGGTACCACCATCTATTCAGAAAACAAAGGATCAAAATCTTTACTTTTTTCATTCCGAATACTAAAATAGCAAGCCATGAACCATAAATGGTGATTATTTTTCACAAATTAAGTACTAGAAAAAACAGCAAACAAGCAAGTAGAGACTGAAAAACACACTAACAAGCAACAGATTTATCCATAAACCAAATCATGTTCCCCAAGCTAAATTGATCCAGAATTAATAAGCCAAGTTGAACATTTAGATAACCAAAACAGTCCTTCCAGAGCAGACATCAGATATTCAACATGTAACAGAAACCCATCAAGAAACTACCGTAATATGATCTCAAAACCCAATAAAACTAAAAAACAAAACATCCCAAAAACCCGTAAACTAATCAACAAGCTTCCTTCTTTCCACAAAAACAAGAGCACAAAACCCCAAAATATCAAACAATATATAACCTACAGAATCCAGAATGGTTAAACATAAACCCCAAACCCATTTTCCTTCACCAACCAAATCAAAATCTCAAAACCCCACCAAAAACATCTAAAGTTTGCTCCAAATCCAGCTGATTTTTCAACTTCAAGCCACCAAAGCACAAACACCACACAAAAAAACCCATCAAAAGACACCAGCTTTGATCACCAAAAGAGCACACATTTAAAAGACAGGGGGAGGGATAAAAAAACATAGAAGAGTACCCTGCTTTCATTGAGATTAACTCCATTACTTCCAGCCATGAAACCAATACTTCTTCTTCAAGACAATATCCAAAAAACAAAATCTAAATATCAATTTAGATCCTTTTTAAGACCAGCCCAGTTGAAAACACACTTCACATGGTGATACCAAACACAAAAGATTCCATCTTTATAGCTCTAGTCACCTTAACCTTCATTTATGATCAAAGATTATAAAAGGCCATAAAATATGAAGTGGGTATCCTTTAAATTTTGCAAAAATCACAATTTTTGAGGAGGGAGAGGGAGAGGGAAAGGGTGAGAGAGATGATGGTGGCAATAAATGGTAAATCTCACAGGGAGAAGTAGAAACGTGTAGGGGGTGGGGGATAAGAATTGCGGCGCGTTTTAGCAGGACGTCGTGCATGTGTGGTAAGGTGCGCACGGAGTGTTTAGTGGGTTTTGAGAGACGACAAAAGTAAGCGGCCGAAAGATAACTATTGTGTGGGACCCGGTGTAAAAATTAATTTTGATTTCTGGAATTTGTTTTTTGTAAGTATGACGCAATAAATATAAGTTAAAACAAAAATAATTATTATATATTAAAAAAATACTAAATTTGAGAAAAACGAAAGCTAATGTGCATGCGGCCGGCGCCAAGGCACGTGAGGACAAACGGGGTCCGTCTCGAGCACTTGGCAAACCAAGCCTGAGGCTTGTATTCCCGGTTTAAATAACGGTTTGGTGGTTTAACCGTTAGCTAAATATTATAACATGGAATACTTATAATTAATTTTCTTTCTAGAAAAAAAAATAGTTAGTATACTTTATGCAATTTATATGATTCCAAATTAATTTATAAAACAAGAGCAGAGGATGTTACGTTGAGGATGCGTTTTTTCATACCATAATTTTTTTTATTATATTTAAATTATGAAAGTAAATATATATTTTCAGTTGAAAAATATTCATGTTTTTCATTTCATAAAACTATTTTTTTATTAGCTTATGGTTTATTAAATAAAAAAACTAAAGATGATTAAAATAAATACTCAAAAATTTCTATTGGTTTTAAATAACGATTAAGAGAATATCTGTGTAATTGAAACTTGCTTTCCTTGTTCATGGGTTTTTTTATTATTACAAAAATATTCTTTTTTATTAGAAGTATTGTTTTTCAAATAAAAACTTATCATAAACCTAAAAGAAAAAATTATTTAAAGAAATCATTATTTAATATTTTTACACAAGTGTATTTAAAAATATAAGAATAAAAAAATCGAGAAAATTATAGGGGTGTTTGGGAGAGCTTTTCAAAAGTGTTTTTGAAAAAAATTAAAAAATATATATATTTATTTTTTATTTTAAATTAATTTTTTTTGGTGTTTTTATATAATTCTGATGTGCTGATGTAAAAAATAATTTAAAAAAATATCATTTTGATACATTTCTAAATGAAAAGCATTTTCAAAAGCAACCGCAACCATACTCTCAAACAGTCATTGTTTTGTGATATAAAAATAGTAAAATTGATATTTTATTCACACTGAATATTTATAAAAAGAAATTAAAAAATTCGCATGTTAGATTTGTATATGATTACTCGTAGCATAATTGTTAATACTACCATAAAAATAAACAATTTTGGCTGGAAACTACAGCATAATTGGATAATTACTTTTTAAAAAAACATAAAATGCATTTTAACAATTTTCATTAATCAAACTTCAAGTTTTTTAATCCCATAAACCAAGATTTGAACCCTTTCTTAACCTAGGAGCATGAAAAAAAAAAACATCATGGGCTTTCATAACCTTATTTTCTACCATAATGCATTTTAATAGCACTAAAACCTTGAAATCAAATAAATTAAAAAACAATATTAAGTTTTGATCTATCTTTTTAAATTTGTCCTAGAGTGTGGTTGAGATTGTTTTTTAAAATATTTTTTATTTAGAAATACATCAAAATAATATATTTTTTATTTTTCTTGGTTAATTATCAAATAATATAATGTTGAAGATATGTGTGCAGAAAATCCGGAAGGGGAACAAAACAAAGAAAAAATAGAAGGAAAAAAGGGATCGAATTTCATACGAAGATATATCAAAATAAAATATTAAGGGATAAAATTAAAATTAAAATGGAAAATGGAAAATGATAATAAATAGAAAATAATAAAAGAATGATTATCAAAATTGATATTTGAGAGAGACAGGAGAAAAGGAGTTGAATTTCTTATGTTATTATCCATTACTTGAATTTATGAATTTTTCTCAAACAAACGAGGGGCAAGCTTCTATCTCGTACATGTAACACGTGGAGGTCTTAAAAGGGAGTGGTATGTACACATGGTCCCATGCCATTGGCCAAATCTATAATGAATGCTCCAGATGACCAATCAATATGAAAACGGCCTCTTCATCGATTCTACCACCATGTGCCGATATCGAATTTGGCACCCATACAAATTTTCTTAAGATTGTTTTTAAGAAATATATATTAAGATAATATTTATTTATTTATTATTTTGTATTGATATTAGTATATCCAAACAATATAAAAAATATAATTTTAAACAAAAATAAATAATTATGAATTATTTTTACCAATTTATTGTCATCCACTTATTAAACTTTACCGTCGAAGGGAGCTAATATGAATTATCCTAGATCAATTTGTGAAATATTATTTTAGTTTTTTTTTTAAAGAATAATTAGAATGAAACTATATTAAGAAAAAAACATTAATGGGTGACAAAAGCTGTATTTATTATAAAATAGTTTTTTTTAGGGATTTTAAAAGTCTTTTGATGATGAAGCAGATGATTTTATTACAAAAAGTTACAATAAATGATCATTCAAGCTCTAAGAACATGAAAGCTTGTGTCTTAATTTAAGAATGATAAATACCGAAAATAAGTTGTAAGAGAGTGAGGATCGTGATCCAGCTACCTGTATTGTTAAGAGTGTATTTATATCCTTGATTTTTCTTTTTCTTTTTTACTTGATGGGCTGCTTGCTTTTTTCTTTTTATATCCATGTGAGACTAATACCTTTACAATCAATTATATGACACTGATAAGAATTATAGATTTTTTAAAATAATTACTGAAAATTCAAATTGCTATTTTTATTTTATTTTTTGCTTTTCATTTAGCCAAGGATGCCCTTGTAAGCATATGGTTAGACGTGTTTAGAAAATTCAATCTAGGAAATAATAATTCAATGATAAAAAAAGACCATTTGAGAGTTGCAAATACAAGATTTATTGGGTTTTCTGATCACTAGTTAGATGAGCTCTCGAGCAAGCTGTTACATTTAAAATCTGGTTTGGTTATAAAGAATATGATTATCATAAATTTTATAAATTGGGTTGACGGATATTATAAATAAGTCACTCCACATTATTCTAATTTGTTAATATCGTAAATTATCACTAATTATTTATTATTATCTTATGATGTAATAATTTCATTTTTAAAGATATGTATTTGGTACTAAAAACTATGATAATTACACGTAGATCTCATGATCTTCCACTATACATGTGTACGGGAAAGGTATAAATCTTGAATCAATTAAAGATGAAATAAAAGTCCTAGGTACATGTTTTTTTTTTCTTTGATCATATTTTATCACTTTATTATTATTTAAAAAAATATAAAACTATTTTAAAAATTAAAAATATGGAGTGATTAAGACACGTATTTTATACAGTTAAATCAGTCATTGTAAAAAAAAAGTGAAACGAGAATAACAAATTATGGAGAGAATAACACTATCATTTTAAAATTATAGGTTTTCTTCTAAAATTAATAGTGATGACATCCCATACAAGTAATTATTAAACTTTACTATAAAAATATATATTGAATTTTCAATACTATGTGCTTGTTTGGGATGGCATTTCAACCGCTGTTTCTAAAAACTATGAATTTTTTTTCATTTTAAATGAATATATTTTGATGTTTTTAGATTATTTTGATGTGTTGATGTCAAAACTAATTTTTAAAAAATAAAAAAACATCATTTTGATGTATTTCGACACGAAAAGCACTTTGAAAAGCTACTGTAACAGCTCTCCCAAACAAGCCCTATACGAGAATGGTTTAAATCCACCGAGTCTTTCTTTTCCACACTCCAAGTATGATTTCATGATTGCTTGATAGCGTGATTGCAGTTGTTTTTAAAATATTTTTTTATTTATAAATATATCAAAATTATATATTTTTATTTTTTTAAAATTATTTTTAATATCATCACATAAAAATTATCTAAAATCAATTTTTGATAAAAATTAATTTAAAATATTTATTTTTAAAACAATTTTAAACCATAGCACCAAACAGACCACAATTGTAGCTTTGTTTCAATTTATAAACGATGAAATTCCGTACAAATAATTATCGATTTTTCATGAGATTTGTACGAATTCACAGGCACTTTCTTCGCCATGTCAATCATGATTTTTTAAAGTTACTTATTTAATATAATTTTTTTTACCACTTGATTTATCTTATCTAATGGACCGATCATTATAATCCTATTGTTTTGTTTTTTAAATTTCAAAATTAAGTACTAAGAATTAATCACTCAATAAAAATACTGAAAGATAAATAAAATCCAAGAACATTTAAATTTAATTAATATTTTTCTTACACTGTTTTTCTTAATAGAAACTGCAAGTATATTATATTATATTATATTTTAACAAGCCTGTTGAATTATAAGTTTATGTTATCAGCATAAACAAGTTTGGAGGTTTATACAGATTTAATTGAAAGATACAGTTGATATTTTAATTTATATTATTTTTATTTTATGAATTTCATTATTTTTGTATTCTGAAATGTTTTTTATTTAAAATATATTGCAATTACACATGACTATTTAGATTTGTACATGATTTTCATGTCAACTACTCCGGGTCATATTTTAAATTATATTTGAGATTACTTTTTAGAATATTTTTTATTTTATTTAAATAAAAAATATGAAAATTACAGTTGATAACTGTTATTTTAATTTATATCATTTTTATTTTAAGTTTTTCTTTTCTTTTTTCATTCTGAAATGTTTTTTTATTTAAAATATATTACAATTACACATAATTATTTATCATGTCAAACTGGTCCACAATCAATTTTCACATGTTTTTCATGTCAACTACTTCGGTCTTGTTTGACATTGTGTTTGAGGTTGTTTTTTAAAATATTTTTTGTTTAGAAATACATCAAAATATTTTATTTATTTAAAAAAATTATTTTTGACATCATTACATCAAAATAATCTAAAAATACCAAAATATTATATATATTTAATATTTTATAAAAACATTTTTAAAATTCATCTCTTTCATAATTAATTCCGTGGGCAACACCTATAGTAAATGAATTTACCATTATAGTTGAGTGCCTTAATATCATAGCCAACCAATCATAATAACCAAGCAACAACTTAAAACTAGAAGCAATCGACCGTCCATTATAACCTACATTTATTTTATAGCTATTTCAATCGATCACTTGACCGGTCCATAATTATCATGGATTTATCTATTAGTTAAAAAGAAAAAAATATTAAATAATTTTTTTAGTGTTTATAATTATTTCTTAACATGTTAATATAAAAAAAATATAAAATTTATTTTAATATATTCTTAAATAAAAAACACTGATATTGCAATATCAAAGGGTAAATAACGTAGAAAGGACATTGAACTTCAACTTACTGTAAATCAAAATCAATTTTGAATTTGTTTTTTTTTATTTTGAGATTATTTTTATATGCTCTTATTAAAAAAAAATATTTATTTAAATAATAATATTTTAATATATTTCTAACCAAAAAAACAATTTACAAAATGAAATCACCGAAAAGCACACTCCACGAATTGATATTCTGTCTGTCATCTTGACGTATGAAATGAAGGTGGCTATGCCTTCGCCACGCTGCCTACCCTGCCTTGCTAAGAACCGTTTGGCTCAGTGACCGATTTGAAATATAATTGAAATTATTTTAAAAGTTTTTTATTAAAAAATATATTAAAATAATATATATTTTTAATATCAACACATCAAAATAATATAAAAATATTTTATTATTATTATTATTATTATTATTATTATGGGAAGCCAAAATAAGAAAAGGGGTTATATATATATATATGAAAAAATAAATAAAAAATGGTATGGATGAATTGCATTAAATAATAAAATATGGAAGAAGAGAAAGTGCAGAAACAAACAAGGCATAGAGGAAGATATTAATCTAAAGTCACCATCAATGAAGTTCGCTGTCAAGGGGGGACTTCACTATTATTATGAAGCCCACAGTCCACAGTGAGTTTTGGAAGCATTAGGACTGGGTCAACAACAGCCCGGAACAGTGCTTGTATTTTTGTGATTTATTTTTTATTTATTTTAAAAAAAAGATCACCCTCTCCTTCTCTTCTCTCTAGCCTGTAGCTAGCTACTCCTTTTAATAAAAGTTTTTGTATGGACCAAAGCTCAACACCTCACCCTCTCCGTTTTGCTTTAATCTCTTTTGTCTTGTTCTGTATTTCTTTTTTGGCTTTCTCTACTGCCCCCCCTCTCTCCCCCACTTTTTTTATACATATAAATTTATTTATTTTTATTTTTAAACGAAATAATATTTTAAAAACCATGATGCCAACCTACTTTCCTTCCACCCGTTTCGATAGCTTGAAGACCAATGAATTGTGTTCAGCATTGATTTTGTTTTGTTTTATTATTATTATTATTATAATAATAATATTTTTTAAAAATAGTTAGATAATTTGGTGGAATTTTTTAAAATCTAGATGGGTGATCTCTAAGAAAATGATTGAAATTTTTATTTAAAATGACGTGGTGCTGGGATTGACCCGCTGACATGAGCCATCACATAAAATAAAAATTAATTATATATATAATCAATTTTTTTTGATATTTTTAAATTATTTTTATATATTTATATCAAAAATAATTTTTTTAAAAATAAAATGAAATCATTATAAAATATTTATAAACAAGAAATACTTTGAAAAACAGTAACGACAGCTATGATCAAGACCATCCAGAATATAAACCTGAAAGGCCTCGGATCTTGTTTCTCAGCAGTATCTGCTAAAAGGCTTGTTCTTGGCCCATGAATATAAACCTGAAAGCCCGGTTTTATAAGTGAAGAGTTGTGGTCAGTTAAGGACAATAAAGAAGGTTTGAGATAGCTTTTAAAATTGTGTTTTTAATTTTTTTTTTCATTTTAAATGAATATATTTTGATATTTGTAGATCATTTTGATGTGATGATATCAAAAATAATTTAAAAAAAATAAAAAAATATCATTTTGATATATTTCGGCACGAAAAGCACTTTGAAAAGCTACAGCAACAGCTGTCTAAACAGGCCCAAACAATTGTGCCATACCACAATAATTATATAAATAAAATTACTGAGTATTGTTTCCGATAATTATCGTATCCAATATTAAATATATATCTGGAACCATCTACATAAAAACTTCTAAAATTAGGCAATGTAATATTTAAGATTTTGTACCAAAATATAGTAAAAATAAAAATAAAAATACTGTTAAACAAGGGGAAAAACTACCAAGGCCCATTGGCTTCCAAGCTATTGGAATTAGAAAGAAAAACTTTTAAGATGACGAATAAAAAGGAAGTTGCCCTGCTACACGGTCTTCTTGCAATTATTTTAATTTTTATTTAAAAATATATTAAAATAATATTTTTAAAAAATATTTTAAAAATTAGCACATCAAAATAAGAGTGGACCAAAAAACCCAAAAAACTAATTAAATTGAAAAAACAAAAAAATAACTATATTTTTTTATTAAACTGATTTGATTTTTTAAAAAAACTTTTGGTCCGGTTTAGTTTTTGATTTTTTACATAAAAAACCAATAAATAAAAACGAACCAATTCAAATTAAAAATATATATTATAATTTTTTTATTCTTCCGGTTCAGTTCAAGTTTTTTTTTGATTTGCTTTCATTTTGGTTAAATGGGAGAAGAGAAAACTAGGTTAAAGTAAAAAAAAGAAGCCTAAAAACACCGAAATTTAAAAACTGAACCAAATTGCACCTCACTCGGCCCGTTTAAACCGGTCCGATCCAGTTTTATTTTTTTTAATTTGATTGTTTTGATTGATAAAAATCAAATCAAATAGAAAATGGTCACCCTAAATTAAAATGATCTAAAACAATAAAAAAACATTATTTTGAAAAAATAATTTTATTTTTAAAATATTTTTTTAATGATACCCAAGCACCCAATTGCAATCACAAATACGCAAATTTCAAGCTTTTCAAACAAAGCGGAAAAGCAACCCGTTTCCCGCCGCGAAATTAAAACACCAAAGCCACGTCATCAATCCTCGCAAACCCATATCCACCAGTCAAATGACAGCTCATGTTCCTATATAAACAAAACCCCGTGGCCAGTCCCATATCACGCAATTCCATCTCTCTCAGTGAAAGAAAAAAGAAAAAAAATCCTCTCTAATTTCCGGTTGAAAATGAGCTCAAAAGAAGGAGCAGCAGCGTCTACAAAGGGAGGAAGAGGAAAGCCAAAGGCCTCCAAGGCGGTGTCACGGTCCCAGAAGGCAGGGCTACAGTTCCCAGTGGGAAGGGTCGCAAGGTTTTTAAAAGCCGGAAAGTATGCTGAACGTCTTGGTGCTGGTTCTCCTGTCTACCTCTCCGCTGTCCTTGAATACCTCGCTGCCGAGGTTAATTTCTATAACTTTTCTAATCGGGACTCATTTTTTTTAATTTTTTATCACAGGTTCTGATTTGTGATTTGGGGTTTCAGGTTCTTGAGCTCGCTGGGAATGCTGCAAGAGATAACAAGAAGAACCGGATCATACCAAGGCACATTCAGCTTGCAGTGAGGAATGATGAGGAGCTAGGGAAGCTGCTGGGATCAGTTACAATTGCAAATGGAGGTGTTTTGCCTAACATTAACCAGAATCTGCTTCCTAAGAAGACTGGCAAAGGGAAGGGCGGTGACATTGGATCTGCTTCTCAGGAGTTTTAGTGCTTTTGATTAGGATGGGCTCTAGGTTGTCATATATATACATTTATATATTCCCTTAGGGGTTTTCTATGTATCTTTCGAGTTAATCTAATGAAATTAAACATTTTGTTTGTTATGGCCGTTTGTTAGTCTGTTTGATTTTGAATTATGTTTACATAGAAAAACACTAGAGATTTCATCAAAATAATAAAGGGCCGAGTAATTTACATTAGGCCCACAAAGCAAAGCCCAATAGCCCTACAAATGCTAATAAAGAAAGCGGGAAACAAAAAATTCAATTTCGCGCCGTGACAGTGAAAACGTAAGCCACGTCATCGATCCCAGTATACCTGAATCCACCAATCATATCTCACCTCTTCCTCCTTATACAAGCAAACACCACCGCCATCACAACAAAAATCTATCACCTCTCTCATTTCTCCTCTCCACTGTCTGGGACCAAAATTAGGGTCAGGGTTTTATAGCGCTGTATTTTGGTAAAATCTTTTGATTTCAAGATGAGCTCAAAGGAAGGAGGCGCGTCTACTAAGGGAGGAAGAGGGAAACCAAAGGCCACTAAGTCCGTGTCGAGATCACATAAAGCAGGGTTGCAATTTCCAGTTGGGAGGATTGCTAGGTTCTTGAAGGCTGGTAAATATGCTGAGCGGGTTGGTGCTGGTGCTCCTGTCTATCTCTCCGCTGTCCTCGAGTATCTCGCTGCCGAGGTCCGTTTTCTTTACCTTTCGGCCTTTAGAGCTGTTATTTTAATGGGGTTGTTGGGTCATTTTCTTGTGTTTATTGATTTTGGGTCAAAACAAAATCTATTATCTAATTTACTTGAAAATATTGGTTTTTTTTCTTGCAATTGTTGGTGTTATTAATTCATAATTACTATCCCCCCCCTCAAATTAAGACTTTAATCTGTTAATAAGTTATTTGAAATGGGTGTTTGATTTTGATCAGGTGCTTGAGTTAGCTGGGAATGCAGCGAGAGATAACAAGAAGAATCGTATAGTGCCAAGGCACATTCAGCTTGCAGTAAGAAACGATGAGGAACTTAGCAAGCTATTGGGGTCAGTTACAATTGCTAATGGAGGTGTTTTGCCTAATATTCACCAGACACTTCTTCCCAAGAAGACGGGCAAAGGAAAGGGTGACATTGGATCTGCTTCTCAGGAGTTTTAGGCTTTGAACTTGCCTTTTTTTTTGGGTGTTATTAGGGTTTCCAGTCTGTATTACATTCTTTTTGGTGTCTTGGTTTCACTCTACTGTATGCTTTTGGTAAAGTTGAGGTTTTTGGAATCCACATCCAATGGAGCTTCTCTTTTCTCGTTTTAAATGCTCTTCTTCTGCGATGATTGTTTGGAAAGCCCTATGACTTGTGGGCAATTCTAAGTTTTATAACATAGTTTCTTCAATCCTTTTGAAGCTATATGCTCTGCCTGTTCACTTCACCCACCCCACTTGTTTTTAGTTTCATCCCGACCGCCCATCCATGATCGGTGAAAGCCATCACTGTAAGTGGAAGGAATGTTTTCCAGAAATGCAAGTTGAAAATTAATTGGATCGAGGCAACTTGCCTAGAATTTCCTTTCCATCCATGGCATTCTCATCATTACAGAAGCCACCTTCCCGTGTCATAGCCTATATAAATCGATCTAGCTTCGAAATGACGATCTTCACAGGTAGACTCCCTGGCTTCATCATGCATGGAACTTTCATGTTTTCCTAGCTGATCCTGTGAAAGATAACCAGGCCAGAAAACCATCTTGGGAAATCATACAATAAATACAATGGATCGCTGAAAATTAACGAGTCGATCTCAAAGTAGGAATTATGCGAAACAACAAGCGAAGCTAGCACCAGATGATTAACAGATACTTGAATAACTAAAGTTCCCGACAAAATCTTAACAAAGAACATTTCAAATAAAAAAAAGTTTGACAAATATAGAGAGGTAGGAGAGAGATGACATGAAACTGCCTTGCATTTGCATGAGGTGAGAGATGACATGAAATTGCCTCTCGAGAGGTTAAAATCCAATCTTTTTATTGAAATTGAAGAAGATAACTCTGCCACACGACGTCGTAAACCCTTATTTTTCTATCCGGGGCTGACTCAGAAACTTCATTTCTTTAATGGGTTTTACTAGCTAGTCTGATTGGTTTCCAAGAAAAAGAAGGCACGGGTTGAGTTGCATAGTAGTAGAAAGTGCCAAACGATGTCGTTTTAAGTGATGCAGTTATATCCTGTTTGTGTGGTTGGCAATTAAAAACATGGCATTTTGAGTAGAAAAAGGTTTTTATTCTCTGTCATTCGTCTTTATTTATTTATTTTTTAAAAAAATTGTCTTGAATGGGCACAATAGTGTATTGCACAGGTGTAGTTTCTCCAAGATTGAGATTTTGCTCTAAGAAAATTGTGGGTTCTTCAGTTGGTGTAGAAAGACAGCAAGTTTTGGAGCAAGTGGACAAGGAGCTAAGTAAGGGAGATGAAAGAGCGGCACTCTCTCTTGTCAAGGATTTGCAAGGGAAGCCTGGTGGGCTTCGATGTTTCGGTGCTGCAAGGCAGGTTTGGCACCAAAAAGTCTCTCACTCCTCTGTTTTTACTTTTACTTTTCGTGCTTTTTAGTCTTTCTGTCCGTGTTGAAGGACCGTCTGCTTCCTTGAATGAGTAAATTAACTCTGCAGATACCACAAAGGCTTTACACATTGGATGAATTGAAGCTAAATGGAATCCAAACAAGATCACTTTTATCTCCTGTTGATGCAACTCTTGGTGCTATAGAAAGAAGTCTGCAGATTGCTGGTGTTGCTGGAGGGCTTGCTGCATGGAATGCATTTGGGTTTAGTACTCAACAGATCCTCCTTTTCTCCCTGGGGCTGTTTTTTTTGTGGACATTGGACTCTGTAAGTTCCTCGTGCTTATCTAAATTTGTCTCAAAATGTATCTCCTTTGGATACTGAATTTTGACCTTAACATTGTATGCATTAATATAATCGTGGGTTTGGTTCTACTTGCATATATTTGGTCGTAATTTTGATTTATTTGTCTGTTTAATTTCATGTTCACTCGCTTTCAAATATAAGGTTGTTTCCAAATTCGTTATGTTTATCTATTGCAGAAGCTGTGCTGGGCCTCTATGTGCTGTCAAAAATCACCTCCTCGCTATTTTCTTGTATAAAATTTTGAATGTTCTTCCCGAGCAAGTAGTGAGAACTTGAACTAGAATCCCCGAGACTCCTAGTCTACTGTCTACCACTGCTATAAATTTAACTGTTTCCAACATGTGTAAGTCGGCACCCTCTATGTTATTTTAGTGCCTAATCCAGTGGACTTTGTAGGTGTCTTTTAATGGAGGTCTTGTCAGCTTGGTTCTTGATACAATTGGGCACACCTTCAGTCAGAAGTACCACAATCGGGTTATTCAAGTAAGACCCCTCTCTCTCGTATTAGTCCACACAAATCTGATGTCGAAATCTGTGCTGCTTGCTTATTTCAAGTTGTGTAACATTTTCACCTGGATCCAACTCAGAGGATACTAGTACTGATATGATGTATTCTTTTATCAGTGCTCCGTGTCTTCTGTATCGATGGACATCGGAATTCATGTTGATGGAAGTGGTTTCTAATATCACCATTTTCTGCCTGCAGCACGAAGCTGGCCATTTCCTGATTGCCTACATGGTGGGAATCCTTCCAAGAGGTTATACACTTACAAGCCTGGAAGCTTTACAAAAGGATGGATCTCTCAATGTTCAAGCAGGGACTGCTTTTGTGGATTTTGAGTTTCTTGAAGAAGTAGGTTGGCTTTTGCGATTTGAATTTGTTCTCTGATATTTCACTGCCCCGCATTTCAACTGTCTAATACACTGCTTCCATCGTGCTGTGTGTTAATTCATGTTAATTAGCTGTGGTGAATGGGTCGTTCTTATTATTTTCTTGTTTACCTTGGATCTCCAGCAGTTAGATTAGCATTTCACAAGGAATCAAGGGTTCTGAATCATACTTAACTGTTCTATTCCATCCCAGTCTATCAAGTAGCAGAATTATGGACCCTTTGGAAAGTGGGGACACAAATTAGTAGTGCTACTTGAACAATCTAGGACCTATGAATTTATGGAAGTTGTCTTGACAGATCAACTGTACTGACAATGTTTCTAGTGAAATTCTCACATAGTGAATTTCTGTTTACTATAAACCTGCATGCTTTTTGTTGATCAGGTTTCAGAAGGAACATTATTTTGAAATTACTTTATTCTTGGTATTACTGCTGATTCTTCCACTTTCCATGACATACAGGTCAATACAGGAAAAGTATCAGCTACGGTATGTAGTTGACTTCTTAAGCTCAGATTTTGCTGCTTGTGAGTGAAATACAAAATTGATTATTGCTGCAGAAATGATTAAGCTCCTTTGACGTGATAATTATTCTTACATATAGAGTTTGGATGTTCTTTAGACTCTGAACAGATTCTCCTGTATAGCACTTGCGGGTGTAGCAGCCGAGTATGTTTTATTCGGATACGCCGAGGGTGGACTAGCTGATATAAATAAGGTCTGAGCAAATCCTCAGATTAATCGTTTTTGAAGTTCTCTAACGACAGGTTCCATCATGCAGAAATCTCAGGAATGTGCAAATATTGACATTAACCATGGAACCTTTTTCATTTGATTATTGCACAGTTGGATATGTTAATCAAGGGGTTAGGCTTCACGCAAAAGAAAGCAGATTCCCAAGTCAGATGGTCTGTCCTGAACACTATCCTAATGCTGCGTCGTCACGAAGGAGCCAGAGCAAAACTCGCAGAGGCCATGGCAATGGGATTATCTGTAGGATCTTGCATCGGCATTATAGAAGATAATATAGATGATGCAGATATCTAGTTCGTGCTGGGTTTACAGCCATTGTTGCTCCCTGGAAATTCAATCCCTGCAACAATTTTCTAAACAAATTTTGCCCTCTTGTAAACTGCATCTTGCTGGATTTCATATGTAGAGACTCCTATCTGTAATACATATTATAAATCGTTTAGACCATTCATAATTCTATGTCAATGGGCTTTCAATCCTCTCCTATCTATATGACAATTTCCCATCTTAAATGAAAGAAAATTAGAATAAAAACACCTTTTTCGACTGATAATTTAATTGCTTTTAGAAGTTGCTGCATCTGGATACTGGTTTTTCTTGCTTTTTCTCTGGAACTTGTAACAGAAACAGGCATGCTTGAGGTTCTGATGCCAGCATTGTTTTCTTTTTAGCAGCGCCAGTGGCAGATGGCCATCAAATGTAGTAATAGTTATAAATTATATTTAACAGTTCTCCAGAAATGCAGTGGGGATGTAGCTCAAATGGTAGAGCGCTCGCTTTGCATGCGAGAGGTACAGGGTTCGATCCCCTGCATCTCCATAACTCTTTTTACCAGTTTAAACGACATCGTACCCAGTCATAATTTAGATGCTAGTTTCCTCCTCCGTATACGGAGCACAAAAATAATTTCATTGAGATTTTTTTTTTTAAAATAGATATGATAAAATTTAAATAGCACTTCTTGCTATATCCATTTGAGGTTTGGATCATGCTTGAATTAATATTTTATTTGATATTATGTTTCGAAAATAATTTTTTTTTTAAATATTTTTTTTAATTTTAAATTAGATTTTTTTTGATGTTTTTATATTATTTTTATATACTAATGTTAAAAATAATTTTTAAAAAATAAAAAATATTATTTTAATATATTTCTGAATGAAAAATACTTGAAAAAATAACTTCAATAACACTCTCAAACATACAATAACACTCTCAAACATACACTAAGCTTCATGTTACAATTTTATTTATTTTTAATTATTTTCAAATTTCTTTCTAATCATGTTAGAATTTTATTGAATTCGATATTTATATATGCACTGGACGCAGATCACAACACTTGGATATGCGATTATTTTAAGACTTTTATAACAAAATAATGTCTAAAATTACTTTTTATTTTTAAATGATAAGTTTCTAATTTATTATTTGCAAAATATTTTAAACCCAAATAACTACTAACCCGGATGACTAGCCATGCATACACACGCAGTTCTCCATTTTTAATGGAAAAACTCATGCATTTCTTTTTTGTTTTAATAAAACGGAAACAATTATGGTGTAGAAATATTAAAAACAATGGAAAAGTTTAACAAGGGCTATGGCATCAATTAATTTCCTAATACATGCCATCTTCACTTCTTAATATGAACAACCTTCGGTTATGTGCAATACTTGAGGAATTTTGACATGATTCTGGAGGAGAATGCTCTCTAGCAAACATGACGAGCATGCGGGTTGATATCTCTGGACCTGAAATAGGTCAAAAACTGTCCAGGCAGCTCTTCCAAAAGAGCTTGAACGACAGAAATCTGTCCACCTGTTCACAGCACAATGAACATGTTAACTGAGATTTCAAGATAAAGAGAATTGACACAAGAAAATTCCTAGCACCACCTTCTGACTGCAGTCTAAAAGATGAAATTTCAAGCATGAATGAAAGACAATTGTATGATCTTTATCCACCAGACAGACAGCATCTCACCACGAACTGCCAATTATGGTTTCTAAATATCATCTACCAGTATCCAATATTATTTATGAACGAAGGCCGCGATGAACTGCATTCAGCCACCCGACTTTAATTAAGTACAGAGGAGCTCAACCATCATGGGATCATATCCAAAACAGATGGAGCGTGCTGTTTTGAGTCAATTTTAAAATGCATGGGGCAGTACAGTACACCTATGAGCTGTTTCCAACAATTTAGACCTTACTTTGATTTATCAGTCTGTCCCATAAAGATGATAAGGCTTTTACCAGCTTTTGATTCATTCAAATAAGTTTCCAGGGATAAAAAGGTGGCATCAATTATACTCACTGTTCACTTCGCGCATTGGGACAAATTGTACAATATCCCGTGTAGCCATCCGACCAGTAGAACTCTGTAATCGTTGTCCGTTATCAGCATCGAGGATCTGCAAAAGAACAAGATTTAGAGCATTTTCGTTTCGATGTTGCGATTTCTAATCAGTGCAGATGAGTGGTCTCTGCCAAATGTTCAAAATTGTTCTACAAATAAAGCAAATTTGTAACATGGTGTAAAGATTACTGAAGTAAAGCACACCTCCATTTGCGTAAAGTCTGCACCTCCTACTCCGACTATAAGAATTGATAGAGGAAGATCAGATGCCCTCACCAAGGCATCTTTGGTTTCTTGCATATCTGTGATGACCCCATCCTAGGAAAGGTGACAACATATTTATTACAAACACAAAGGCAAACAGGAGACAAGGGAAAACAAGGTTATAGCTCACTTTACCGTTATAATGAGCAAGACAAAATACTTGCTATTGTTGTTTGAGAGAGACTGACCGGCAATTTGTGCTGCCGTGTTGATCACCGGGCCAAATAAAGTGGGTCCAGAAAGAGAAACATTGTGTAGAGCAGATGCATAAGCAGCCATGATGCCTTCAACGCCCTCGACCTGTTAAATAAAGAACTCAACTGTTCTTTAAAGGGCTCATGAAATTGCTGATTGTACTAAATATACAAATTCATGGGCCTATATGGAATTATTTCCCAAAAGGGAGGGGGCCATCAATAAAAAGGTTCCAGCCAACGAGCAACTCTATCTACCATTGACAGTCTAAATGATCATGAGCTGGTAAAACTTAATTAGAATTAAGCTTAGGAATGAAAATTAGCATGCAAAAATAAAAAAAACTATTGGATAGCAAAGCAAAGAGTTAGCAAATATCATTAAAACTTTGAAAAGTTAAACAAGAAAAAGGAAATCTTGTATTAGCTTCGGAGAAACCAGCTCATATATGCAATCCAATTCAATAACTGTAAGGATAATCAAGCATTGCGATTATCTTCCTACCTCAAAGCTTGCACTGCCATTCAAGTTGAAACAATGAGATATTGTTCCGGCTGGTGTCTTTCCTCCAAATCCCCAAGCAGGAAAACACCTATCAGAATCATAAAATTGTATGACCTGCCCGACTTCCATAATAGCCTGCAGATAATTGTCGATCAGCTTAGCAGCCAATTCATTGATGAATTATATTATCTTCTAAATAGCAAAAGGAAGTCCGAAAAAATAATAATAAAAAAGCTCATTCTACACCCACTTAAAAATATATGGCGCATAAGATGGCCTCTTAACTTGAACGATCAAAACTGCTTTATCATTAAGAGATAGCATTATATGGTTCAAACAAAATAACTGAACAAAACTTGTGTACTTCATATAATTTGATTCAGTTCAGTAAGAAAATAAAACAAAAGTTTGTTTTCGGCTCAATTTTGCATTGCAAAACTGAATATACAAGAACAAAATAATGAAAGTAAAGTTTTTGTCCAGGTTCTTAACCACTCTGTAATCCATTTAATATTTTTTTGGTGGTGAAGTCTCTATGCATTTACATGCATTATTCATATTATTTCCATTCAATAAGTTGCGGTAGTTCTGTTTGGTTTTAATAATCCTGATTCCCTTATAGATATTAGTCTTTCAGGTGAATGTATTAGTGAAGAGTGGGAAGTGGTCTTATCGAGATGAATTCCAAGAGTGGGAACATCTTGAATGATCGAACAGTTCAAAAACATATCAGTAGGCCAACTAAATGTACAATGCAGTGTTATTATTCTAATACATCTCAATTATAAAATCTCTAGAGAATAACTACTATCCATCATAAGTGCAACAAAATACCACAGCCTCACCTGCTGGTAAGAATTCAACCGGCCCGAAGGATCTATGTAGTGCAAGGAATCTGGATTTCGAGGATTTCCATTGGAAGCTGAAAAAAAGAATACCCAATGCATGGAACAGATATCAAACTAAAGAGGAAAGAGGTGGGGGGAATAAAAAATTATTAATAACAAGACAATCAAAGGTTATTTACCTGTAAAGTCAACAGCAACCATAAAATTTAGCTCAAAGCCACTTGAAACATAATCCAGAAAACTATACTGTTCCTTCTCCAAAAATAGATCCACAAACAGCTGACCCTTCAGCACCTATTACGCAAAGTGCAATTAGCGAAGACAATCGTATATTACATTTTATGCATAGAAAGTATTCACACCTTCTCATGACCATGGCTGGTCTGTATAACGAAATTAGCACCATTTTTTTCTCTGTGAAGAGTTTCCAGGTCTGCCACTGATTTCTGAAGCTTACTGAGGAAATAAATAAATTAAAATGTATTAAAATTGGTGCCAACCGCTAAAGTTAACAAGATATAAAAGTAAAAAATATAAGAAAAGCCAAAGGAAAAACAAATACCCAATTAGCACATGATTTCCACTGCTGTTGAAATCAAAGCACTCAATGACAAGGGGGGTTTCCTGTATCAAAGTGAAACGTGTTAAACTAACAACCTTTTGCCAACCTGAATAAACAACGATATCAAGCACTAAATAAACTTTAATCTATCATCTAAAAATAGTTTAAGACATGACACTTGCCTTGCTCCCAAACTGCTGCATACTTAGGCATAGAGGCCTCCACACTGGATTCAGATTGTTGTTCACCACCTCAGTCTTGCATATAGGCACATAGCCTCCACCCTCTACCATTCTAGATATTCTTAAGAATGGGTCCTATTATAAAAAAGACAAAAACCTGAGATCTAATATCGATGACAAACATTAACACTCATTTCTCACTACTTACACTCAAGGAAAATAAATCTTTGTTAGCCAATTGATAACACCGCAGTGTTATCTCGACTGCAGTTCTTGAAGCAATTGTTTCCTCTGCATGGACAGTGAGTGCCCCTAACTTTCGGAGGATTCCATGCCCATTTCTGCTCTGGAGTTGAATAGTTAACGTACTATTATGTCTTGTCACTATCTGCCAAAAGCAAAAATAGATCGAAACATTAGTTTCAAGTTCATGAAAAAATGTCTGAAAATGACAGCAAGCCCATCCAAAATGATTACACAACGGTGAGAACAATATTCAGATTAGTTCGAGCTGCATCAATGGTCAACTAAAACAGGTGGTGCAAAGCTTCACAGGCAAAACTGTCTAAGCAATAAACTAGTTTTATTATTAGCTCCCTCATGCTTTTAATTACCAGCTCTTACTTCATGTAATGACCAATATTTAATAAAATCAGCAGCCTGTTACGGTTTTGCCGTGTTATAATGTGGCTATACAGAATCACATCATTAATAGAGCCATTCTACAATGGTGACAGAAAAATTCCAAGGATAACAATATCAAATAAAATCCTATTTAGCCAATTTTTATCCTCCCTAGTTTTTTTCACTATTTTAAACTATCTGCCCTTCTCTTAACTCCATATTGGTTCCCTGACCCTTTCTTTTCAGTAAAAATTTATTATTCTCATAATTTTTCTCGTAGAGCAAGTTTGAAAGTTGAAATAATTGCTTCAAAATTATGACCTAAGGTTCTTCATAAATATCTCAAAATCTTCTCTATTTTTCAAAAAAAATCATTAGAAACTCAAGTTTTGTTGCCTATTTCATAGTTATGCAATTATTAATGTGTTTGCTTAGTTAAATTCATTAAAAAAGTATAAATTGCTAAAAATTTGTTAAGAGCTGCTGATTCAATAGACATAATGCATGCATTCAAAATAAAGCCCTTGCATAAACTCCACAAGCAATATCACATTAAAAGGAACTTGCCTCAGACAAAACACAGCTGGCTTCTCCCAAAAATTCCTGATCCTCCAACTTCAGTGACTGAAAGGCAATAGAGAACAGATTTAAAAAATAAACTTCACCTTCAGAAAAATTTGTCTCACTAGTTTATGAGAAGTTAATTTGTTCTGCTGCTTCCATTTTAATTCTTTTTATCTCTTTCTTGTCTCACTAAAATTTCATTGGTGTTATAATCCAAAATGTTTGTGCTTGATATCTCAAACATGATATTTTCTTATTCCTTTTTATTTAACTGAGGGTGGCTTCTATTTGTTATGAACCTGGCAGAAGTTATCTGGTTTATGTAACTTATACAATCAATCACATCAATTGCCAGTTTCCAAACTGATTTCAGCAAGTCTTTACTTTTACTTGTGAAAAAGATCGTGGATTGAATTTTCAGAGCATAACCAGTTGATATGCCAGAACTGCACCTTTTGTATGCGTTCAATTGTGAGAAATGGAATCAAAATAATAGATTAAAATTGGAAGAAGAAACTGACGTACCTTCACTGGTTTATTGTGAAAGCTGGTATCCACATCATAGATATGAAAGCTAAAGGAGGGCACAGACAGAATGTGAGTTGAAAACTCTGAACAGAATAACATTTGACACAATACTGAAAATGTTACAAGATAACAACTTGAAAACCAGCATATGGAAAGATTGAGCAGAACTTACACAAGTGGCTGAACCATCTCAAATTGATATGCAATTGTAATCTTTTGAATCCAAGTAGGATTTAAGTTGTTCAAAATGACTTCTGTTCTACCAACTTCCTCTAGCTTTCCATCCCGTTTCTTTGCGAACAAAACTACCATCGGGTCACTCTACAACACAAATCTTTTTAGTCAAAATCACAGAACACAAGCACTGCAAACTTTCTAACAAAAATGCATATTTTACATCTCTCAACAATAAACTGAAAACGGAGTCTCCTGATCCCTTTGTTTTTTTCTTATGTTCGACCCTGGACATCAACCATAGCAAGAGGCCTTCAACACCCTGCCCAATAATTTCTAATCTAGAGCAGACACTAATCCTTGGACTATGGTCAAATAAGTGAAAACACAAAAAAAAACCACGCAGCTAGTTGAGAAATGGGATATCAAGAGATGATATTTAGATTAAAAAATTGCAGCTTTGCCATGCATAGAAAAGTTACAAGGCAAACAATAAACAGGCTCAGATGATCTGAGAAAAGGATAAGAAGGTGGATCCATGAAAACATAACAATTTGGCAGGTTACCACAACATCAAAAGGACAAGAAATATGCATATTAAGTTCACCGTATTACCTTGGATGTGATGTCACGATCAAGCAAGTTTGATGCTGATAAAGACAACTGCAGAGCATATTTGAATAGTATGAATACATCGTAAGGTAACAAAAATAAGTTCATAAACAGTATAAACTAATATAAAAGATATACACAGATATTAAAAGCTAAATATCCTTGCACATGGAGCACCAGCAGCTAAGCAAAAAACTTCCTGCATCTTGGCTAATTGGGTGCACAGAATTCTTGTCTTAAAAAAGAAGATAGAATCCATTGATTATTAGAATACTAGAAATTCCCATCCTTAATCACATTTGTCATGAAGGCGAACCAAATACTCACTTTTTCTGCACATTAACACGTTGCTTTAAATTACAATCCAGTGACTATTGTCCAATGTTGTACTAAATCTATTTAAATGTTAACAATGAAGCAGTATATAAGCTTGCCCATTTAAAAAAAGGTACAGCATGAATGGGTGTTTGGAGATCCAGATTCAAGACCAACCTGTTACTTATGTCAAGCTAAATTGAGGTGAAAAAAAGAAAGAAGCTAACGATTAAGGGCCTAAGGGCTGACCATGGGAAGGGGCAAAGGAAAAGTCAACATCAATTAAAATCAAAATCATCTGCAGGTTATGGCATGAACAAAAAGGATTGAGAAAAAATTAAAGCACGTTCTATTAACAATGAACTGTCAACATTCATATTCAAAGAGAGATTTAAAAGTTAATTTTTTTCTCATTCCCATAAGTTTAGTCATGTTTACAAAGCGTTTATCTTCATATGTTTTGTTTGGGGAAGCAACATCTAGGAGATGAGAGTAAAGTCAGAGCACGCGGGACAAAGGTGATTCAAGGCTATTCAACATTATAAAGAAATGCATTATCATATCAATTAAGGATGCAAATCACAAACAAATATCTGGATATATTCCATCTAGCTTCTTCAACCTGTTGACAATTCTTGTACCAACGTTGTTCGAGGACACCATGTCACATATTCAACACGGCGTCATTTATAAAAAAAATTCAAGTTACATCCAGCTCAAAACAAAACTACTTTTTTCCTACAAGAATTGTCCAAACCTAACTACACAGAGAATCAATAAACCAGACAAAAAGAGCTCCGCGCCTCTATCAAGTTAATGCCATTGAATATAAGAGGCAATAGCAGTACACCAAGTAAATCCTCAAAGGTTTTTCCAATCCCAATTTGATTTCTGGTTTTTAAATAAATCTCAACTAAATGAATAGTAAAATTTCAACCATCCTCTGTTTTCCAACCATCCTCTGTTTTAATACAGAGACTTAAGGTTTCTTTAAAGTTTAGACCAAAACCATAAAATTTCATAAACCCTTTACTTTTATGAACATTTCCATGTTAAAATTTACAACCTAGTTGT
This sequence comes from Salix arbutifolia, assembly GCA_025169955.1. Lineage (NCBI taxonomy): Eukaryota > Viridiplantae > Streptophyta > Magnoliopsida > Malpighiales > Salicaceae > Salix > Salix arbutifolia. Next base: position 2,085,421 of record CM045914.1, read on the forward strand.
CATGTTTAAAAAAAAACCACATTGGCAAAAAGAAAAGGTCCAGTTAAGAAAAGTTAAAAAACAAGAATCCAAAGAGAACCAAACCCTAAGAAATAAGCAGCAATGGATTCCTTCTAATTATTACACTAGCAAAGAGTCAAACTTTTTAGCTTTTTTTTCTTTACAGATATAAAAAAAGAAAACTAAACTAAAATTCAAATAAAGATTAAAAAATTCATCCAGGCCGAGTGACATTCATAGCACCATTCTATGAAATACAATAAATTAATAATAAACAAAAACACACATGGGTTTTTTATTTATTAACACAAAAAACGTAGCGTATACCTCAACTTGAGTAAAAAGAGCCTCTTGGCCATTGGATTTAAAGAAGAAATCAACAGCATCATTGTGGGCAGCATTGTTGTTACTGTTGGGATTTTGTTGGGATGTCCCTCCTATTGCTTGTTTCCCTCCTCGTACACCAGAATGACAAAGTCCCATCTCCCTCTCTAAATACTCACAACACAAAAAAGCTTAAAACTTTCTCTTCCAAAAGTCAAAAGCCAAAAGCCAAAAGCTCAGGACTTTCTCTCTTCAAAAGGGCTAAAAACTCCCTCTTGAATCCTCTTCAAAAGGGCTAAAAACAAGTCTAAGTATTTATAGAGAAATACCAAAATATATGCAGCACACACTCGAAAACCTGAGTGTCTTTGCAGGAAACAAAGTCAAGCAAAGGATTGGGCTTTTATTAGTCGTTACACCTAAAAAAGGTTCCATTCAAAGCATCGTTTCCTTTTCGATTAATACTTCTTGTTCCGTATAACACTAGAATTTGTGATAAAAGAGGAAATTATCTTACACTTAATTCCTAATGCAAAGTCATATTTAATTATGGAAGGGAATAAAATAATTGAGTCAATGTAGAAGTTAATAGTATATAACTTGTACTTGTAGTTATAAATTAATCGAGTCAATAAATTAATTATTGAATATGATAATTATAAGAATAATAATAGCATGAATATACATGCATCATAGGAAAAATAAATACCAATATATATATATATATATATATATATGCTCAATAGTTTCTCATAAAAATAATAATATCAACATCAATTTTACTTCCTTAATTTAATCAAAACAAATAATTAATAATTAAAACTAAAATTTAAGTTGTTTTTAAGAAATTACTTCCTCGTTAAAAAAAAAGGAGAGATGTAGACTTCTGTAGTATGCCGAGCAGTGCAATACGATGTTACTTGCTGTAGTTTTCATATTCCTCAATAAATAAATAAAATAAATTCTGAGCATATGCAGACATCCTGTTAATTTCTTACGTTACTGTTATTCTCATTATTGATCAACAAATTAAGGTAATCATCTTAGTTTGAACTCAGAAGAGGTTACAGGAAGAAATTCTAGTGAGATATCAGTTCTGATTCAATTAGAGAATGATTTAGTTTCAATACATAGCAGTTAATCCAAAAATACCCCACTAATAATAAATAAAAGGAAAAAAAAAAAAGAGGAATTGAGAGTCAATGTTCCAATGGATTTTGAACAATATGATGGTCGTGAGATACAGAAGCCATGGAAATCAAAACTGTGTTCTTTGAATGGACTTTTCGCCACGTGAATAACCTGGTAATTGCACTTTGTCATGGCCTATGAAATCTACAAAGCATAGGAAAAAGCAAAATGTCTCACATCGTAAAACTCGAACAGTTCATATGAAATATAATATCAATCAAGACCATTTCTGTGAAATAATGAAAGGGAATTTCCCTTCATGCAAGATTTCATGCATGGAAAAACAAGAACATGGAATCCAGGCCATCAACACTTCTTGCAGGCTTTACTGCTAGATAAATAGCAGTAATAATTTCCTTTCATGCATTAAATGAGCGGAAAACCCATCTGTTATTACAAAGTAAAGGGATCCTGGATGAAATTAAACAAACTGTTCGTGGCAGATTTTTCAAGTCTTTTTGCGTTTTACAAAGATGCTTCACAATCTTGACCTCTCTCTCATGCATGCATATTGTGGGCCTTGCATGTCCTGACTAAGCTTCATATCAGATCAACCAGAAAGCTTTGAAAGATAAATAGTACTGCAAGGTTTCCTTTCATCCATTAAGGTAACTTGTGTTGGATTAAATCTAGGGTTCATGGAGGAGATCTTCACTTTCACGTATCACAATATAGCTAGCTAGTCTTGATAGAGATTCCCTCACCACCACCATTTATCGCAGCAAAATTGAGCCAACAGTGGGGTTAAAGATTCATCATTCCTGCAATTCAAGTGTGTTAATTTTGTTGAAGAAAATAGATCATACAGTCTTTTTCTTGTATCTTTCTCATGTGGCTGGCACGAGATGACTCAGTTCGACAAGTCTTACAAAACGCGGGAGAGCAGAACACTTTGGACCCACAGTAGATAAGATTAGATTAAACTTCTTTGTGGAATTCGACGAAGACGTTTTTTTTCTTCCTGTATGTGTTTTTTGCCATGAAGCTTCACGTTTCTAATCTTGGAATGATCTAAGTTATCCGAACAAAATCTTCAAATGAATTTATATTTTCTATAACAAATTATATATGTATATTCACACACACACACGCACAGAAATAAAAATAATGATTAAAAAACTTGTCATTTTCTGCTCGATATATGTTGTGTTAATGATATATAAATATATAGGTTTACGTATTTCAGCACTCCATGTGAAACTTAAAGGGAATTTCAACTACGTACTAAAATACTTGGTAAAGATCATGGAGCTTTATTATTCATGTAGCTAAAAGACTTGGTAAAAGTCATGGAGTTTCATGTTTGTATAATTAAAAGCTTCTCTGTTCTTTATCTTTTTGTAAAAAAATCTATTTTTTTCCTTCATTTTCATCCTGCAATAGTAAAAGTACCAATGTAAAAGATAAAAGATTGCAAAATAAAACATGAAAATAAATAAATATGGTCAACCCAATTTTATTTTTTTTAATGCGAGGAAACTCCACTCTTCATAAAGTGCATTTTATGGGTCTAGGTAATCGAGTAAAACCCCGGCTGTTCTAGGCTTTTACAAAAAAAACACGTTCTAACTTGAACTTAAGACCTGTTATGCAGATCACAAGTTCTTTTTCATCACACGTAGCTCCTAAGAGACAAATTAAACTATGAACCAAATTTCATAACAATCTATATTTTGCTATATAAGTTTATTTTGTTTATTTGTAGTCATAGGGTTAGAGAGAGGAGATATTTTTGAAAAGTAAAAAATGAGAAAGGGAGTAATTGATTTTTATGATTCCAACAATCAAAATAGCCAAACTTTTCTCTAAGCATGAGCATATTGAGCTAGGTTTTGATATATTTTATTTTTTCGAGTGATTTTGGGTTGTTTGGTGGGTTTACTGTCTTTTTTAGTTTTTATTAAATGAAAATGGATTAAAAAATGCATTTTAAAAAAGAGGTAGAAAGTAATTTGACTCACAAACTTATATCTCATCTATTTTTCTCCATAAACTCAGTCAAAAACAAAATCGATAAAGAAATGAAATCCTGTCAGCACAGAATATTTGGCAGGCAGATCATTAGAAGAAGAAGAAAGAATCCAAATCGACCTCGTTTTGACAAAGTAGACTTGTAGTATAAAACGACCATATAAGAAATTGACTAGTAAACAGACGCGGTGATGTTTATCTATGTTGGATGCTGTCACTTGGAATTTTAATATCCTCTGAATATTTTCATACAGAAGTTATGATTAATTCTCTAAACTTGCGAAATCTTTAATACCCCATTTAGTTCATGTTTATATATATATATATATGTGTGTGTGTGTGTGTGTGTGTGCGCCTTCCATTTTTCCAGATGTGTTGCGTTCGCCTATATATATACATTTACTACTTTAATCGTATCTCGAGGATGATAAAAAGCAATATTGAAATATATGGTAAGCGCTCAAGGACGTCATTTGAAAGGGATGCTGATCAAGTCGGTCAAGATATATATAAACATAAGAGGTTTAGTCAAGAAATTAGCCCATAATCTATCAAACGTGTAAATTAACATGCCTTGGAGCTGAAGTTATTGGATTTATAGCAGCATTATAAAGTTCAACCATGTAGTTATCTATGAATTTGCACGCGTCTAAGAACCAGTGCTTGTCAGTTGGATGTATACATTAAACCAAAGTTAATATGGCATCAAGCAAAGATCACAAAGTTGAACGACGTGTAAGTTGATGGGCCATTCCAACCTATTAGTTGAACCAAAGATTAATTTTCTCTGAAATTTACTTGAGTCGATTTTATTAATCGGATAAAAGTTTATGTGTGTGTCTATATATATTATTAAATATATTAATTCAAAAAAATTAATTCAAATCTAAAAATAAAATTATTCTATGCAATTTAATCTAAAAAAAGAATAAAATAATTTTTCTAAACAAAATTATGAACATGTATAATATTACAAGAATGATATCATCAATCTCACTATTTTATTATATTATCTGATTACTCTGAAATTTTAAAATGATATATATAAATATATCAAGAGACTCGTAAAATTTCATCTCAATCTAACAGTCGGATTAAAAGATATGATTGATATTGTAAAATTATTTATTATTTAAAAAAAAAACACTATTTGACCAAAAAATCAGAATGTTTCGACCGGTATTTGGCCTAAATATCCGGAACGGGCTGAAATTTAAACCGAGATAAAAATAATGTTTTGTCTCGTATTTACAACCGGTACAAAACATTTCGGTCAAAATAGAATGAATCAAACAACACCGGTTGAAAGTTCAAAAGTCTGTTGGTTCCAAGACCCAGACGTCTGCGCAGACTAAACGATCCTTCCTTTCACATGCAGGAGTTAGACGCACCCATCAAAACCTTGATCTCCTCCAGACCAGAGGCATTCAGCACTAAGGATATGAGACAAATTCATCGTATAGGCCTATACATTTGCCAAGCCCATGCTGTTCAAACAGCAATATTACTTGGAGCCTCCAGGGAATTTTGCATCAAGCATCAGGCTTGTCACCATTTGTAGACAGAGAAAAGCAATCGCATACTTACTAGCCATGTAGTTCTCCCAGGCCATTGCTCAATTCAATCTTCAAATTACAGCAACCTGTTTGATATGTAGCAGGCCAATAATTTCTCGCATGATGCAAGGATTAGGATAGTTTTAAAGAGCCTATGACGAAATTTAATTAGTCCAGAAACAGCAACTTTAATAGCCAGCATCGACAAGGGCACCTGAGCAGAAATGCTGGGCCTGTTACGTGCATAAACTTGAAACTCTCTTGAAGGCAACATAATCTAATTAACATGGAAAAAAAGAAAAAGAGAAAAAACCATGCAGCAAGCATGAGATCTGGACATTACGTTAGCAATAGGAGACAGATGGATCAGCAAAGGAGTACCAAGCTTAACCTCATGATAATAATTTTATAATGCATCAACAGTTCACGTTGAGCAAAATTTATCAACTTGATGAATTTCCCTCCTATGCAAGGAATTAGCCTCGAAGGTCTGCATCAACATAAAGGAAACCTGAAGAAACTTCATCTCCCCTTGGCGGTGGAAGGGATCTGCACACAAGGTTAGCGATGGGAGATGGATGGACCAGCAAAGGAGTACCGAGATGAAACTGATTGGGGTGCTGTTTCAGGCTTGGCTCCATGGTACTGGAGCACCCGGTTATAATTTGATGAGGCATCAGCAGCATTCATTGAGTATAATCTATCCACTTGATCAGTTTCCCTCCTACGCAAGTGATCAGCCTCAAATAGGCAAGTCTCTCTAGGACCATCAACATAATAGGAGCCTGAATAAGCTTCATCTCTCCTTGGAGGTGGCAGATATGCATCTGCAGATGAAGCACCGTAACGGTAAGTATAATATGGATCCCTTGTATATGGGTCCAAAGCAGGGAGAGCAGAGCCCGATGTAGTTGAAGTTATCGAAGTAGTAGCTGGCAGCAATTCACGTATACCACCAGGATTATATGCCTGATTCAAGTAGAAAGGATCGACCGGAACAGGCTCTCTCTGCAAAGGTTCCTTGTCTCTGTATATAGGGTAAGGCTGTCTAAGAAGGTGCTCTCTTTCCTGGTCTCTCGAGTATGGGTCTAGAATAGACGAATCATGAAGTGAGGGAGCCAACTTTCTTCTCTCTCCTGAAAGGCCATAAGTTCGATAATCCTTTTCACTCATAAACAAATCACGTACAGTCTCATCTCTATGTGTAGAGCCCACCTCCCTGTACTCAACACGTCGATCCCTTACATTAGAGAGCACAGGATAACTCCTAGCATCATAATTGGCTCTAGTAACTGCTTCCCTATCTGAATGGACCCGCGACTCTCTTGCTCCTGCATAAAGGTCTCTATCCCGAACATTTACAATTGGTGGAGAGCGGACAGGCCCTCTAACCCGTTGGAATAGTGCGCTGAGCTTCCGAACCTGAGAGAAAAGTAGATATAACAAACAACTTCAATACATGAAGAAAAAGAATTCATACCAAACTACCAGATTAACCCATCAAGTTTTACCTGTTGAACAGTAAGTTCTGTTTTAAACTTGTTCTTCTCATTATAATTGTCCTTTATAGCCTTCTTGAAAACACTCTCATTGATTGGATAGCAGTCCTTGTGAACAGCAAAACGCACCTAGAATTAAAAAGCATCAGCAAGCAGATCTTGCAAAGACAAGAAAAAAAAATGTGAGTAAAGAGAAGTTGGCCTTAAAATTAAAACAAAACCTGAACTGGGAAGGAACCACCAAAAGCCTTGGGCTCCAATTTTACTCCACCAGAAGAAGATGCTTCATAGATACCATACATAAGTTTCAGATCAAAATCATACAGGAAAAGCTTTATTCCAGGTTTCACACCCAATATGAGTTCCTTTTTATTCATTGTGACACCCATGACACGATAGCGGAAGCAATCTGGCTTTGTCTTTGCACTGCACATAAAGATCATACCACCAAACTTTTCTTTCTTCTTCTCATCCTGTTCATTCTTTTCTTTCCCATCGAGTTTCCCTTTGTTTTTTTCATTCCTCGAGCTTTTAGCCGAGCCACCATGCCTTTCTTCCCTCTTTTGGTTCTTTTGATCCTTATTTGAAGCAACTAACCTTTCTTTGTTCTTTTGATTCTCTTGGCCCTTCTCAATGTGCTCTTTGCCAGGATCATTCTTTTCAATTGAATTTAGGTTATTAGCATCACCATGCTCCTTTTTTCTACTTTCTTCATTGCCTTGTAAGAGACTCTTCTTTCTGTTTTGTCCTCGAATTTTTGGACTGCTTTTAGCTTTCTTGGACGACAAAGAATTGCTAGTTGAAGATTTTTTTATAGCTATAGATTTAGCCCTCAATGGTTTGGGGGTTCTTTTTCTGGATGATTGATCTTTAGTTGATGCTTTTGCATGATTTCCATCTTCATTGTTGTTCGTTTCAGACCGTGACTTAGACAATGATTCTGTAGGATTCTCAGTTTCCAGATTGTTATTCTCCGTTGCTTGCGATTTCATGGAGACTTCAGCCAGGTTCTCAGTTTTTGTATTGTTAATCGCTTTTCCCATTGCCTGCCAATCCCAAAATCAACCCTGCAGACAAAGTAAGGCGGCCAATAAAAACAAGGTCAATAAATCAATTAAATTAAATTTTCAATTCTTTATATTGTGAATCTAGGCTTTATAGGAATATGTCAAGTATTATCTTAATATTAACAAGGAATTATAGTTTATTTTTGGAACTAGAATATTAATAAGAAGCATGATGCTATTTCACAATACATCATTCGTAGGAATCTTCACACAATTTAGGAGTTGCAGTTTACTAGGAACTGGATTATTAATTAGAAGTTTTCTATTATTTATGGTTTTCTTTTCCTATTTAGTTTAGAACTAGTAGGGCTTTTTTGGTGCCTATAATGGGAGCACCCATTTTATGTAATTGAAAGACTTTCAATTATGGAATGGTGAGTGTTTTGGTTTAGTCGAGGGGTGTGGCCTTGAGCAACTCTTTCTCCTTTCCATAAAAGCTATCTTTCTTTGCTTCTATTTTTTTCTTCATATAGTAATCGATTACTTTTCACAGCTACTCTACAGTAACAAGCCCGGTCCCTTCTAAAACAAGCCCCTAACTAATAATGTGGGACACAGATCCAAAGGTGCCTTTACACCAACGATTACAGGAAGTCGAAGGAAAGTTGCAATTTGATGAGATTTTAGCCATGAAATGCTTTCCTTCCTTCTCATAGCACCACGTTGAGGATCGCAGATGCCATTCACAATAATTCATACTTCAACCATTCCCAATAATACACTAGGTAAACAAACATGTCCAAGAACAGAAATGGTCACAAACATAGAGAGTAATTGAGGATGGAAATTATGCATATTCGAGGATAGAGCACGTTATATTTGCACAATACATTCAAACTCTGTCCAATTGCAACAAATCCCCTCCCTAACAATAGAATAGAAATAGAGAGAAATTAAAGATAGAAGAGAATGTCAGTGTAGAACCGGGGAATTAGAGGAAGAGATGCTTTATAACAGCTTAAAATTAAATCAGTAGCTCATTGACAGGAGCCAAGTTCAGATCAAAATGTATCATAAATTAAAAGGAATTAAAAAGAATTTTTCAAAGCTAAATCTAGGCTACGACATTTCTACACTGCAACCTTACTTTTGCTAGAACATAATTCACTTCAGTTTTTTTCTTAACATAAACTTCAATACAATCAGCTGAAATTTTATATAAAAAAACAAGATAGTTATAAGGAGGTCAAGGGTTCCAATTTTCATAAACCAGGAAAACCCAATTAAGACCCTATTTTATCAGAGATCAAATTCAAGATGGTTAAGCACAATGGGCACATACAATATAGCTAGTGATCCAATTCCTACATGGGTTATTTCAGATCTGTACAGTGCATCAAGCACAACAAAGCAATTAGTTGTTGATGTCATATCTAAACTGGCGAAGGATCATGTATAACGAGTAAATGCTGCATCTCATTCTCATTCTGTGTACTGTAAAGCGCCATGCACCATGTAACTTAGAAACCCACAGAAGCCTAGCTAACCAATCATATGATTTTGTTTTTCATCCTCCTTGTCCATTATACTACTTCAGTTCTTTTTACCATGCATATGCATAAAGGTTGCAGTAACCATATAGCACACACCATTCAAGCCTTCTAAAGCAAAAACAAGAGCAAACCCTGTTGATTTAACTATTTTCAATTAAGAAGAACCCATTATGATACACATGATTTAGTTCATTCATTGTTTTAAAAACCTTCACAAAACTATTGATGAATGTAACCAAGCATGCATCAGCTCCTAGGTTCTTCAGCCATATTTTCCAATGATGTGTACCACCCACCTCTTGCATTCTTAGCGATACCTTCAAAAGCTCAAAGAACAAATATTTTGCGCTTGCAATAAAACTGTAAATTCAACAATACTACCATTAAACTATGTTATTTCTCAAAAAACAACAATTTGACACCAAACAAAACAATCCATACCACTGATTCTTAACTCTAGATACTCACAACCCTTTTTTTCCCGTAGAAAACAAGAAAACCGCAATGCATTTAAACTATCCTACAACTGATAGCCGCTAATTCCAGATACGTCTTCACAAACCTAATGCCACGTTCTAACACATGGATTCTCAGTCACCATAAATAAAAATAAAAATAAAAATAAAATCCAACCCGGATAAAAGAGAAAAAAACCTGACTTTCCTAGAAGCAAAAAACCCAATCCAGATAAAACATATTCTAGTCAAGCAAACAATTCACACAATGAAAACACAAACTTCCTCGATCTGCCAATTCAAATTTCACCAAACACAGAACGATCAATTGAAACCAATCGAAAATATGCACACAAAATTGAATTAAACACACAAAACTCAAAAATCAACAAAACCCATTATTTTCTCTCTCTTAAACATAAGAGCCGAGTTCAATAACTATAAGTTCGAAACTTTACCTTAAGTTCTTCCAATTTCTCTGCGTTTTATCAACAAACAGAAAGTGGGCGTGTGTAAAACAATGTAGACCCGTGATAAAAAAGAGGATTACGGGGTGGGCGGGGGGTTCTTTTTTATTTCAATTATAAATCTTATTGCTATTAATATTATAAAAGAGAGATGGAGAGAGAATCAAAGATAAGAAGCGAGGACAGCATAATAGGCCATATTTAGTATTTACCACATAGGGATTGAACGGTGGGTCGGGTACCCTTCATAAATTGCAACCCGAATCCGCTAACCCGTTTTAAGATTTTTTTTTGGTATGCTAAAAATCGGTTTACTACCTTTTTGTATTACGCCAAATGCTTAAACTCCATTGTTTTGGATAAAAAAAGTGTTTGGCATTGACGTGTTTTTTTTTTTGTTAAAACTTGAATTATTTTTTTTGTTTTAAGTTATTTTTTAAAATATTTTGATATGTTGATATAAAATTAAACTGAAAAAAATAATAAAAATATTATTTTAAAATATTATTTCAGAGCAAAAATCACTTCACACTTCCAAATACAAAGTGTTATTCTACCATTTAATTAATTGTTTCTGAAGGTGGATTATTTAGTACATTATGAATATGTTACTCAATAATTTGATTATTATTATTATTATTATTTTTAAAAAACAATTAGGAGTAAGAGTTTTAAATTATGGATTGAGTGGAATGATTCAAACTATAATTTCTTTTGAAAAACAATCTAAAACCACGTTAATTTTTTTTTTAAAAAAAAAACAAAAAAATGTTTATAGTTAGTTTGACATAAAACTTAGCCAAGCCATACAGGCTCTATAGGTTGACGGGTCGACTGCTAGGCCATGTATCGCCGGACGGTAAGAAGCTCTAAGCCAAAAAAAAGAAAAAAAGAAAAAAAAGATCACAAAATTACACAGATCAGCACTTGTCAAGGGCAGCACATTCACCACTTCTTTCAATTCTCAGCCAAAATTTATGGTGATCATATCCTTTATATTCACAAAGTTACAAACACCATTTTCCAACAATTCAATACGATTAATATCAAAAACAGAGGTGACTTGTTCAGTCAAGATAAACTTTTACATCAATCCCATTATCAATGAGAGACTGAACCACTGCTCTTATCTTTCCTTCAAACTTGTCCCTTTCCCTCGGAGTATAAGAGGCAGTATAGACATCAGCTTCTCTTGCTCTATCAGATAAGATTCGCCCAACAGCTAAACATGCAGGAATGTCCGAGCGGGACTTGAGCACAGCTTTAATGTCTTTAGAGTTCGTACCGGCAACTGCTACCTGCTTACTGGTCACCCTATGAGTGAGCGATGCTGAAACGAAACGCTTCGAAATAAAAACATCGAGTGTAAATGGCTCCATGTATGCTACAGTTCGCTGTTTAAATGATACATGCTTGTTTGGGTTTTTTGACTTTTTCCCTTTCTGGTATGTGTATGGCCTGCTGTTATCATCATCAAGGAAATCTTCCACCCCAAAAAAGCTTCTAGGTGCACAATGAGCCTGCAAGGGAGCAATATTAGGAAGGAGTTTTCCTGACCAAAAGAACATGGTGTACAAATATCATGAATTCTTTCCTGTCTGAGACATATCAATACTTGTCTCCTTTCTGAAATCGTGTTAGCAGATTATGAAAAACTTTCTGAGGAAATTAAAACACTGTTGTCCTGCATTACCAGTCACTAGTCCGGTCTACCAATCTGTGAAGCAAGTATTATTGTTCTTCAAGTCACAAAGAACCTCCAAACACGTATTGGTTGAAAATCTTAGCACACAGAAAGGTACAGAGAGAGATCACTATGAACCTTACCCCTATTCAATCGCAATATGAAAGCTTGTTCTATTCAATCATTGGCAATAGATGGTTCATAGTGTAAGGCTTTTGACTTCTTTTCATCCACAGATTTAATTAAATGATATATGAAGAGACAAATACTGTACTTGTCGCAAGAACTTCTTATTCTGGATCATGCCCTATGGTCACACCACCAGTAGTAGAAGTATATTATGAATATTATTAATCATACTCAAGAACCAAATCAATTGTCTACTCTCCCACGAGAAAACCAGGCCTCAGTGAATAACACCTCTGGCATCTCCGCTGCATCATTTTCCAGTCCTAACATGAGATAAGCAGCGACAACAAAGCAAATGAGAATGACACAATTAAAACCCAACACCCTTGGTTTCTCCAATAATTACAGTTCTCACAAAAACCTTTACTCTCTACATAAACTCATTGCATATTTGTCGTCAGTCACTTGACGAAATATCAAACTGTGCAATTCCTCACTCCAAATGCACCGCAATTACCATGATAAATCAAATGGATGCCAATGGAATTAGGTTTTAAACTTAAATTCAACCCTTTAACTGGCTAAGAACCTTAGTCTGCTAACCACTTACTCCACCAACACCAAGGTGATCACTACTATAACTTCTGATTTGAAAATTACAGAAGGGACAATAGGCAATACAGATAAAACAAATTGAAAGACTAGCATTTCTTCTTTCTAGTCCCTTCAAATGCAGATAGTCCATTATGACATTAATCCATAGTGATTGATAAATAACAAAATATTTACACAAATCCATCAGAAGAACCAAATGGGTATCTACAAAAACACAAGATTTACAAGAAATAACATACCTGTCCACTGTGGAATCTAGTAATAGGCACATACAACCCAGGCCTTAACTTATCTCCTCCATTTGCCAAAAAGCCCTTGTTCAAAACCTTTCCACAAACTTGCTTCAACATGTTCCACTCACACCCAACAAAACTTACTCAACTATTCACTAGCTCTATATTCACCTGAACCAAAACAAAAGGAGCCATCAATTAACTTAAACAAAAGTAAACGGAAAAGAATGAATCAAGCACATAAGCAACGAAACAACTAGTTGGTCATGTTCATACATCAAAACGGTGTTAGGAAATGAAAAGAAAGAGAGAAATAAAAGGGAAGTGCAGAGTTTCTTATGTAGTAGGCATTTTATCGAACAGCTGGAGTGCAAAAAACCAATGACCAAAACAACAGCAAAATTAGCAGAAAGGGGTTGTTTAAGAGAAAGGAGCATCATAGAAATCAATTGTTGAATATAAACGTGCACGAACGAAATATCAAGAAGAATGAGGGGGATAGTGAAACCTGGATAGTGAGGAATACCAGAAAATTCCTCCACAGAGAGCGAGAGAGGGCTTGCATCATCGGGTATCAAATGGTTAAGTAGGAAAATGGACGGTCCATTAAATATATATTTTATATTATATTGTGTAAAAGCAGTCAGGAATGGGCATTTGGTCTAGTGGTATGATTCTCGCTTAGGGTGCGAGAGGTCCCGAGTTCAATTCTCGGAATGCCCCTTGCGTTTTGTTTTGCGTGCTTAATTTAGACATGAGTTTTCTAGGTCAAATTTTTTGGTGCAAGCTTTGATAATATGAGGTTATTTTTTAGTAGGTTTAAGATAGCTTGTTAGGTTCTCTTAAATGATATTATTTAATTATATTTTTCTAAATTGTTTTTATAAAATTGACTTGACTTGACTTGAATTTAATCGAATTATTTTATCAAATTTTCCCCCATATTGATTTGAAATAAAATCTAGTAGAAGTAAGGTTTTAAATAGAAAAATTACTAAATCAGACATTCATAACTATAATTCACACATGATAGTCATTCCTCATCTCTTCCTCCTCCTTTGCACAAAATCAACTTTCCTTTGAAGATTATTGTCCATGTTGCACAGAATCAACTTTCTAGGAGCTGAGAGCAGGATTATCGCATAAAAGTTCGATTTGCAATTATACAGAATAAACATTTGTCATGCATTTCCAATCATGTTCTTCAAAGCTTCAAAAGACAACAAGAATTTAAGGGAAACAAAAAGTATATAACCTAATGTGTAACACTAGTTCATTAGAATTCATCAAAGAGACTACAAGCCTACAACAGATCTGGAAACAACAAAAAGACAACAGTTAACGATGAGCATCGTCCATCAGGTTCCAACTACCTAATGTTTCTCACAGGAAGTAATCGGGTAGCAATCCTATGCACTAAGGATTAAAAAAGATGCTCTAACGTGCACTACTTGCCAATTCAATCTACCAAAACGACAGGATTAGTACTGATTGATGAAGGATCAATCTCCCAATAGCTTCTTTCGCACCTGTCTTTCTTTCCTGTGTGCTTGAAAGCAGAACACTGATGTGAAAATCTACCAAACTCAGCACGAGGTATGTCCAGAACCCTGGTAATTGATCTTTGGATTCTAGGAGCCCAGTAAAAATGTTTGTTTCTATTAGCAGATTCATGTAGTTTAGCACGAATCAAAACTACAACTTTCACATTGCACACATTATCTTCCAGCACTTCAACAACATCAGAATCACCAGCAGAGCTATTCCAGGTCTTGTACAGTGCCCATACCTCACCTTTTCTGGGGTGAATTTCATACCTACTGTTCCCGATGGATTGAGCTTTCAACAGATGAGAAAATTTGGAAGCAGAGAGCACCTTGGTTCTACCATTTTTAACTTTAAATGTCCCACAACAAACAGGCCGCGTTGCATCTTTTGGAGGCCAGCACACTTCAAGCATTGCCACATGCAATCTGAAATTAGGGGTAGAATCAACCACCTTGATTTGACCATAATTCCTGGGCAGCCCATCCTCATTGCTGTAAAGTGCCCATATTTGATTACGCTGAAATTTATCCTCTGACTTTTCCCTCTCAAAATCATAGCACTGCACTTCTAGTTCTACAACTTTACGGCCTGGAGATATAGGGCTTAATATGAGACCAATTGAACCACCATTCTTTGCAACCATCTTACCATCAGGTTGACACAACAAACTTCGTTTCCCATGGCTTATATCACTGTTAACTGCAGTATTCTCTTCAGTATCCTGATTAGCATTAACTTGACTAATTGTCTTGCTTAAATCCCTGGGAGATCTTCTAGGTGTCAAGGCATCAGCTGCAAGTTTACTCTTATCATGTTTCTTAGGGGTCTCAATCCTCTCTTTAGCTGGAGATGAAATATCAATTCTTCCAGACTGGGCAAGGTTGCCAGGGATTATGACTTTCCTACCATCCTTGTTGTTTGCAAATTGACCTGCAACAGCTACATTTGCATCTGTGGGAGATTTTACAAAGATTGAGCTCCCTCTTTCTGGCCCTCTCTCATTTTTCTTAGGCGTGGAAACCTTCTTGTTTGTGGATCTCACTTCACCTTTGGGAGATTGAGAGCAAGAATTATTTGATTGACTATCCACATTCTCCTTTTCCATCTTTGTATCAATGGGATCGCCAAGGTCATCAAGATTGCTAGGCAGAGAAGCGGGATCAAGTTCAAAAGACCCAGCTGGGACACCCTCTCTTTCCTTGCCAGACATTTTAAATGAAGGGATTCGGTGCGAAAACTTGTACAGCTCAGTTGGCGGAATGCAAAATTGGATAACCCCATCATGAGCAGCTCGCTGAAAAATGCTGACAAATCCTTTCACCTTATGCAAATAAGCAACCCCAATGCCAAAGTTTTCATCAAAATCTGATAGGACCTCCACAAATTCAAATATGTAAGGTGGTCTATGTTTTTCTGGTTCAGAACTCCATTTCATTTCCCAACCCTTGAAGAGCGCCCAGGTTTCCCCCTTTTTAGGATATATCAAATAACAGCCTCTGCTACTGCCGTTTATACAGCACATCTGATGAGAGAACATAGCACGATCTGCAGTTCTTTGAGAGGACCCGCTTTCAAACTTACCACATGCAACAGGCAAATCCTTATCAGACCAGTCTTTCTCATGTGTGACATCTGAGCTAGCTTCCAGCCAAGTTATCTGTAGCTTGAAACCAGGCGAGAAAACTTTCTTGACCCGAGCATAAAATCTCGGCATGCCATCTGTTGTATCATAAATAGCCCACATTTGATTAACAGCAAAACAGTTTTCTTCCTTGTCATTCTCAAAATTACTGAAATCTGGATCAGGGATCTCTAGGGTTTCTGATAATAGTAATTCCTTTGAAAACACATTAGCCTTGTCATCGACTTTGGGGATTCTATCTTTATTATCTGATTGTGCACCTGCTTTCCCCACCATGGATGCTTCCTCCCCCTTCACCTCATAAACTTCAGTTTTGCTTTCCTTATTTGACAAGCTTTCTTCCAGAGTTGATCTTGCCTTTTGCTTGGCCTCTTTCTTATCTCTATCCACTGCAGCAGCGGCAGCAGCTGAAAGATGCTCTTTATCATGCATCATCTCCTCTTCAGTAGCACTAGAGGATCTACTCACCTTTGGTCGTTTTGGCGGGGAGACAACAAAATCATCATCGTCAATTATTTTTTCCTTGTAAGAAACATTCTGCTTTTGCCTTGAAGATCTCCTAGGTTGATTACCTCCACAGGAACCAGAATTCTGTCCAGAAATAGTACTGTAATTTTCTTGAACAGCCACATCTTCATCACTGCTTCTTGTTTCAAAACTCTCACTAGATTCCACTTGAGACTGCTTCCCTCTCTTCCTGCTTGCACCTTTTGAAATTCCCGAATCTTTGGGTTTGTTAGGGACACCTTCCCCTGCTTGTACTCCCACATTCACATACCCGTTGGTGGCATTCTGTGATGGTTTAGAACCACCACAATTTTTCATGTTATTTCCTGCTTTCACCTCATTCAGTTTAGAACTCCCGCCAATGTTGACTGGTCTAAACCTGTTGGGAAAACTAGCACCAGAAGGGTTTCCACTGTTACTGTGTGGAGCAACTTTAGAAGGCCCTTGATTTGGAACTGCATTCTGATTGGGGAACTGACTCCAGGGTGATCCACACGGCACTCCATGAATACCCAGATTGACAGCAATGAAAGAATTCTGGCAATTTTGACAGCGCAGTGTTTTATTCTGAAGTTCTCTGAAGTACTGGTACCTCATATTACAAGAGGAACAGCACGTCCAGAATGTTGGCCGCTGTGGAGCACTAGAAAACTTGTTAGCCTCGTGCTGCTTCTTGCTAACAGAATTCTGATTTGACTGATGGGATGTTGGCTTTTGTGATGCAGGTTTCACTAAACCTCTACACTTCATATCATACAAAGAACGCTTGGCTGGATCTGTAAGCACCCTATTAGCTTCACCAATCAGCTTGAAAGCCGCCTCTGCACCAGCAAACTTGTTCTTGTCAGGATGAAGCGAGAGCGCTAACTTTCTGTATTGCTTCTTGATAACTGCCTCATCAGAAAAGCGCTCAATCTGGAGAATTCCATACCAATCCATATCTGACCCATTTAATTTTTTTTGTGCAGAACAGTGAACCTCACAGACTGCCAACATTTGGGAAATATTATCTAATTCAGGGTAGAGTTGTCGCGCCTTCAATGCAATCTTCCTCGCCCCTTCAAAATCACCATTTTGCATTTTCCTATCAGCAATATCCCTTGCTCTGATGGCCTCATCTTTGTTGCATTCCATGGTTGGTTGAAACCCAAGACCAATAAATCAGATGTGCTTGCTAATGTCACACCCGCAGTAAAACTAGGCAACAATTTCTGCCGTCTTTCCAACCTTGAACCATCATCCAAATTCTTCGAGCTGCATTAATACAAACCAGACATATTTAATCCAGATTTCCCCCCAGATCCACGTCCAGTAACAACAAATTACATGTAATCTGACAACAAAGAATAATCACTTACCATTTGAAAAACCACCAAAATTCACATCATACTTAAACAGAAAGCACCAGAATCCCCCCACAAATAAAAGCAGCAATCTAACTGGCCCCAGGAGGTTAAACAATAGAATTCAAAACCTGAAACCCACATCAAGATATAACAAAATTAATCAAAATCATTCGTCCATTCCCATAAAAAATGACAGCACAGTCCATTTCAAGGCTTTCTAAACAGTAAACTCGAAAAGAACATGCCATAATCATATTTCAGATTCACCAAACCAGAACACAAACTAGAAATTCTCTTCAAGCTAGATTTTTAAATCTAATAACTCTCTCTTGCCCACAAACTAGAAATGGAAATCCAATAAACATTGAATAAAATGTTAAAGCGTTAGCCACAAGAAATTCAAAAGCACACAACAAGCTTATTGAACCGAGCAAAACCCTAGATATACATATTCAAAACCCTGAGAAACGCTTATTTCATGAACAACCACGATTAGATAAGCAGATAAAACCCATAAATATTTAGTACTGAGAACCATCAAAACCACACCAAAACAACAAAGTTTAGCTTGTAAACACAAATGATCAACAGGGATACTTACCTTACAAACCAAAACCCAGTAACATGCAAGCAAAAAAGCCCAAGAAAACGAAACCCAGCTTTCAAAACCGAGCCAAAACCCTAGCAAGGTAACACAAAATAGATTTCTGGAAGAGTAAGAGGAAGGGGGGAGACAGGGAGAGGGACATTGAGCAAGAAATAGGAAACAACACAGGGGAAGAAAAGAACACAATATGCGAAGGTATTTTGAATTTTTTGAGAAATAGAGAGGGAAAAGACAGCGGGAAGAGGGTGAAAAATTTGGGGGGAGAAGGGGAGGAAAGAGAGGGGGAGAGAAGTTGGAGGTAGAGGCCCCTCTGCTTCTGTGAAATTATTGGTTGCCCCCAATTATTTCTTGTATTTCGCAGTCTTGGTAAAAAAAAATTATTACTTTTTTGGTATTAACGAGGGAAGGTGGGTTGGGTCTATTTTTCAATTTTATCCAATTTTAAATGGGCTTGACCCAAATTTTTTAAAAATTAGGACAAAGCCCGTTTTGATTTAGATTTAGTGATTATTTAAAAGTGTGATTAAAATTATTTTTGAAAATGATTTTTGTTAAAAAATATATCAAATAATATTTTTTATTTTTAAAAAATTATTTTTAACATCAACATATGAAAATGATCTAAGAATATTAATTTTTATAATTTAAAATAATAAACAAAAAAAAAATTCAATTTTTTTTAAAATACAGTGTCAAACCCTCCCTTAAATGATTGACTTGTTTAATGGCACACATTCTACTCTTATTAAATTTGTAACGTGAAAAAAAATCAACCAAACACTCTCGGTAAACTAACTTAATAAGTTTATTTTAAAATGTATAAACTTGAATTTTGATTTAGTCTTATTTTAAAATGGTGAATTGAAGAGGAAAAACGACATAAATTATAAATAAAATCATGGTTTGGATTGAGAGTTGCCCTATTATAATTTAGTTGGGATGATATTTTTTTAATATTAATATGATGATTTATTTAATTGACATAAGTTTTGTGGCTTAACCCGGACTTACAATCCAAATCATGGACTTCACCAAGTTTAACAACCATGTTTTTTTTTTTTTACTTAATGATATGATAATAAAAATAGATGCTCGTAAAATTAATAATCAAACAGATATTAGCATATTTGTTTAAGACTGTGATAACACCATAAAAAGTAAATTAAAATCAAGTTTAAGACCAGTTCAAAATAAATGAATATTAAAGGGTGAAATTAAAAAGAAAAAAAAACTTGAAAGATGGGATTGAAAAAAAAAAGGTCAACACCTTCATTGTTCATATGAACATTGATAGAGTTGGGGTTTTACCCTAATTATTTTAACAAAAAGGATAACAAGATTGATGACCCATGTTATACCAAAAAAATTAATATAAAAAAGATGCCAGGGCAATGTTAGCATTTTTAAAAAGAAAAAAAATGAAAGTCAAGTCATTAATTCGATTGGGTTCACTAAGCTCAATTAATTTAATAATATAGTTAAAAAAGAAACCATTGTAAATTAACTAACTAAAAATACTTATCATAATCAATTGAAATAAATGAATGTTTGGCAATATCATGGAAAGGTATCATTATAATAAGGCAAAAATTAAATGAGAATGAGATAACCTTGTTGAAGGAAGAAAAAAATAATCAAAGTTCAATTCTTAGCAAATAAAAAATCATAAAAAACAATAACCTAGGTCTACCTGAGTTAGTTAGCTAAATTTGCAAACTAATCGTGAGATTGGAATAACCCTATAAAAAATAAAATGAATAAAACTACAAACCTTATTTCTCAAACCACTATCGAAGAGTGAAAATTAAAAAAAAATACATGAAAAAAGACTCAAGTCCATTTAGATTAACTCGTCAAGCCAATGATCTAAAATATAATATTAGAATAATCCTATAAAAGAAAAGTGAAAAAAATCATGAAACTCAATTCATAACCAACTTAATATTAAACAATCAAATTAGAGAGAAAAAAACAATTGTAATAAAAGACCTAAGCAAAGACTAGAGTCAACTCGAGTGAATCTTCCAAATCCATAATCCCATGTTATATGGTTGGGATTATTGCACAAAAGATAAACTCAAAAAAAAATCACAAAGTAAAATTCTTAATAAACAAAATGTCAAGGGATGTGATTGAGAAAAACAAATCAATAAAAAGGATCCAAAACAAAATAAATAGTGATTAAAAGAATAAAGATTAAATTTGATATGAAAATAAATAAAATCAAAAATAGAGGGATGAATTTAAAAAAAAACAACTAAGAGAATGGCTCAAAACACAATAAATAATATTAAAAAAACTTAGGACCAAATTTGATAAAAATATAAAATAAAACCAAACACTAAAGGAAGAGATTGAAAGAAATATTCAAATAAAAAACTCAAATAAAAAAATAATAATTAAAAAATTAAGGATCAAATTTGATACAAAACAAAATAACAAGATACCTTTCATTTTTGGCAAGACAGACATAAATTTTGAGTAAAGAAGAGAAAAAGAGGTAGTAGAAAAAAAATCATTGATGTCAAACCGCTGCTCTTCCACCATCACATGTTGACATAGAGAAGGTTGTGGTGCACGTGGGTCTTGGCCTAGCGGAGGAAGGGACCTGTTCCTTTTCTCTGCATCAGGGTTCAAGTCTCACCATGCACGTCTGTCATCCCCGTGGTATTTTATCTACTCATTAGACTTGCAAGATGTTCAATAAATCTAAAATTAATTATGGTGCAGGTAAGTTGATCCGAACACCTAAATTATATAAAAAAAACAAGAAAATTGTGCGCGCTGCTTCCAATGACATAACAAAAACAAATGTTTAATCACCAAGAGACACTACGTTTACCACCTAAACATGACAAGCATCTCCCACACATGTCATTATATTTGCCCTACCTATTTATCATAATCCCTATATCTATTATAATTTTAATTCTATCTCTCAACACTTAATTATTTTATTTCAGTTGAATTTTATTTATTTATTAAAATTAAGCGTCAACTGAGCCTCTAAAATCTCTCTTAATATTACAAGATCCCCGTACCTAGGCATCTAAAACAAACTACCAAGCCAAATAATGAATAAAACCAATGTGAAGAGATCGAATTAAGGAAAAAAATAAATATTACAAATGGGTCATCCAAAAACGAATTTAGAATTTGATGAAGGTCCAAAACATTGCTTAAAACCACAAACTTGCTCACCATCAAATCTTTAATTTTATTGGCACATCAAATGATACTACAAACAAATAAAAATTGGACATTATTTTAATAGAAAAAAAATTAAATGAAAGGAAAGGCGAGAAATAGTACAGGTTGATTAACAATTAAATGATTTTAAATATAGATTAAGATATTTGATATTTAGATCTCAGATATGTTTGTTGTGGTGTGGTAGATTGTACAAAATCAAATTCCTTTCTATATAATGAATTTTTTAGTCCCTATTTGGTTGTTGAAATCCTAGCATTGAATGATGTATTTTTTACGGCTGGGTTCAAGAATTTTTGGTAGTTGGATTAGTGGAGAGTTTTTTGAAGATTTTATGACAATGATATCCAATGAAATTTCTTCATTTATACACATAAAAGTTTATTTAGTCATTAAATAAAAAAATAATAGCAAGCCTATAAATAATTAAAACTTAGAGGCAAAACATGAAACAAAGTAAACAGAGGATGCTTAAAGTAATTTTTCAAAATATATTTTATAAAAAAATAAGTAAACCTACAAAAATTTATAACCAATCTATTTGTTTATTAGAAAGTAGCTGATCAAATTTTGTAAAATATTTTATTTATATGGTAATCTACTAACAATAACATAGATTCAGCAGAATAAAATATTTTATTTGAAAAATTCTCTCTTATGTATTCCTTGCTAACACATCTCTAATGAGTTGCTTTGGTGCTGCAACAGGAAAAACACAATTTCTCTCTCATGTATTCCTTGCTAACACATCTCTAATGAGTTGCTTTGGTGCTGCAATAGGAAAAAAGGAAGCATAAGAAAAAACACAATTTGAAGAAGAAAAGCAGCAAGGAATGAATGAGATTTGAATTATTTGCCAGATTGATCTTACCAGGCAAACCAGTGAACCTTTCGAACTGTACAAATGCTTGGTTGATGAACATCTCTGTCCCATAAACAATGGTGCTTCCAGCCTCCTGTGCTTCTCTCAAGAGAGTGGTCAATTTCGGCGTGTAAACTGCGTCGAAGACCAATGCATAGTGTTTTAAAGCTTCCTGAAAGGAGAGAGTTAGATAGGATAATCCAGGTTCAGGTGTGCCATGAATAATGATAACTTGGGTGTAAACCTTAGGAAGTAGTGTATCTTCTATTCTTGGTTTCATTCCAACAGATGTGGCGTTTGCAAGGATCATTCCTTCTTCGGGATGAAAATCTTTTAGTTCGGCCAGAGTTATCGCTTGTCCTCCTACTTTACTGGCAAGTTCTTTGGCCTTGCCTGGCAAAGAAATCAAGAAACAAAAGTGATAATTGAACAATTTAAGAGTGTACTAATATATGGTGTCAGCCAAAACAGACTGTGGAAAACATGGCTGCAAATCCAAGTGCGCATCCAAGTATGATAAAAGAATTTCTCTTTAAATTGCAAGATAGATACTATTAATGATATCGATCAGTATTTTCTACGTATAAAATCACAAAAATACATACTGATCATGAATAAAGAAGATGACACGAGATAGAGCTTCTCACCAAATGTGCGATTGGCAACAACAACTCTTGCTCCTTTCTCATATGCACCATAAGCAAGGGCCTTTCCAGCTCCACCAGCTCCTACGACAACAAAGAGTTTACCTGCCAACGGTGAAACAGATGCAGGGGCACCATTGGATGCTACAAGGAAAATTCAGGGTTAGAGGAAAATACATTGACCAAGAAATTGTAAGCAGAACGAATTTTGTAGCATAAATACAAACCTCCTAATGCCTCCTCAATAGCTTTTATGGCTCCAAGATAATCGACATTGTAACCCTTTAGTTTCCCATCAACCGGTCTCCTAATCATGCAACTGATAGCTCCTATTTCCTGCCAAAAGATAAAAATTATAATATAACATACACTATGATGCAAAGATGGAAGAAGCATCTTCTTTTGAACAAACTGAAATTGAAGTTCTTCAAGGTGATGGTGTGAACAAGTTTTAAAATATGAATGCCTCAAAGTGACAAGATATTTAGATACCTTTGCAATTGGATCGACCTCATTGCAGCACTTGAGTCCATCTTCTTTGTGAGGAATTGTATAGCTGTATTTCACAATAATCAAATGTATCTCTATTTTACGAGGATAAATGTACAGGAACTATCCAAGGATTTGAATAATATATGATACCGTCTATATCAAACATAACAGACACTTGTATTATTTGACAAACTCCCAGGAATCTACTCTCTGCATAATAATTCTTCTGAAGCACGTAATTAAAGAAAATGTCTAGAATTCAATTTGAAGATCACTTGTTAAGATTCTTTCTTTAACTTCTAAATGCCTTGAACTTAGAATTCATATCCAAAGCTTTAGAATTTCAAAAAGCAAGCATATTCTTCTTGTGAATACGAGGCAGTATATAGCCTCAAAATTTCATATGGAAGTCTAGCATTGTAAAAGGAAAACAAACACGATGAAAAAACTTATTTTAGCCACTTTGGCCGAACAAGAGGATATGGAATTAAAATACAATGCATGATTTGTATTCAGAGAAAAGTTTTACCTGTATCCAGCGAAGTCTGGAGATGAATATATGGATATAAAATTTGCAACACTGTCAACCAACAGAGGCAGATAGATTCCATTAAAACCAACATGCTTAAATGCTGCATTATAGAGGAGAGGACTTTTGCTATGACCAATAGGATTCCCAATAACACCATATGCTTTAGTATCAGCCCCAATCTGTCTGAAATTGTAAAGTTCCAACAAATCTTTTATAGTTGGTTGCCCTGGAGCAGACACTACTCCTGCCTCAATTGAACCAAAAGTGAGAAATGCTCCATATTTTGCAGCAAGCACCCTTGACATTAAACCTCTCTCGCCCATAACAAGTCCTATCACTGGAACCTATGATTCAGCTGAAGCGTCATTTACAAACAACGCAAAGGTTTACAAAATAAAGACATTATAACTAGTCGGACATATCATGTGGATGCTCATCATCGTCATTCAACATTAGCGTACTCACATGTGACATGACATTTTAGACAGGAGAATACTTCATACGAGACAATATTGCAATTGAAAAGGCATGCACTTCCATGACTTGCAAACGACTTACCTGTAAAGTCGCAATTATGTGAAACATCCGTGCATTATCTGTAATGTCTAAAGCAGTTGTTGCAACCTTCACTATATCAGCTCCAGTAGCTTGTATCCTGACCGCAAGGTCACCTATGTCCTCTATGGAGGGAGTACATTCGTAGTTGTGTGAAGAAACAATGATCTTGACCTTTTCAGGTTTCTTCCCTTGAATGAAATTATAGAACTCTTGAGCTACCTTCAAGCATCAGCATAAAAGTTTCAGTAAAATATTTGTCCAACCGCTGTGGTAAATATAAATCAAGTACTCATCAAATGATTTTCTCTACAAAAATAATTGAATGTAGACGGCAGGAAGGCTAACCTTAAGTTCGATGTCTATAAAATCTGCTCCCAATTCCATGGCTAGTTGCAGTGCCTTTTGTCGCTTGTTTTCATCACCATCATACTGACCACCTTCCCATTTCGGTCTAAAACATATATGATCCATGGGGAAAATTCATATAAATCCAAGAGCAAAGGAATACTACAGTACAGTATCCAAGGTGAGATGGAACACAGAATTGCACATACTTTTAAATTCTAGTTAAAAAAGCAGCTACAAGAGTTCTTATAATTTACAATTAACACAAGTATGAAACTTGGATTATTTAAAGCAATCTCATTTGTACAGCACACATTGTTGGTTTATGATTTACTACCTGTATGTGATAAGAGTGGGTAAAGGGCCTTGTTTAATCAAGGCTTCAAGATCATTTCTAGGACTGAAGTTCTTCAAGAAATCCACCCTAATTTCAGCAAGGTCAGCTCCAAGCTCCTTCGCCCTTTTCATTTGAATCAACATTTGATCAACTGATTCTGCCATTATCGGTGCGCATATCAGTGTCGAATTTCTTCGCATTCCATCGGCGCTTTGGAGATTCATAGAAGTCAACTAAAACCACCAATCAATAATAATAATAAAAAATCAGTAATCAAATAGTTAAACATGAATGATCAATATCCAAAACTAATTGAACCCAATAAAATTTATAAGAAAAAAAACTAGAAAAACTTCTCCCTTTGATCCAACTTTTTGGGCCTCTCTATCCATTAAGTTTCTCATTAACCAATCATGTAAACATTAAAGCAAAGAAGAAATAATCAAGTGTACATTGACACAATAGCTCCTTTTCGTTCTCAGAAAGAAAAAATGTTAATAAAAAATACTTCCATTTGGTGCTATAAAAGCAAGGAAAACAGAGCAGATATATGATCAGAAACTGAATAATCAAAATATCCCAGAAAACTAAAATGCATGATAGCCAATGCCCTGTACAACAACTTTCTAGTTCACTTAAATTCAACATTTCTACATTTTCTTCGCCTTTGGGTTGAAACTTACTCAAATTATTTTGTGCTTGATTGAAACTTACTCAAATTATTTTGTGATTGATTTTTATCAAATAAAATGAGAATGGTAAGATTCGAACTTGTGATTATTAGATCAACAAATCTCTGATACCATGTCAAGAAACCAGATTTATATTATTATATGATACAACAAGAACCATAAAACCAAACCCAAATTTTTCTTTTCCTTTTTCTTTCCATTTCAATCAGCCACAGAAAAGACAAAAAACTATGTCTACCCAGAAAAAAATAAAATAATAGTCAATAAATGAGCGTTTCCTTTTCTTCCCTTTCCTTTCCAACAGTTTCCTGGAAAGTAAACAGAAAATCAAAGAGAAGATAGAAAGAAAACGTTACCGAGACGCTGCCAAGTGTCATCGCGAATATCGCTATCTCTGCTTGACGATTAGCTGCTGTTGTTGTACAAGGTTTAAGCAGGCAGAGAAGAAGGTGCCGAGTAGTAGTATTGAACTTGAATTTTTTTTATTGTTTTATATTATTATTTTTTCCGAGAGAGAACAACGACGGTGTGTTTGGTGGGGGAGTTAGGTATGCCTATGTTTTTCACCTGTGTCCTCCTTTTTTCTTACTCTCTAGTCTCTAGTTAAAAAAAAGAAGAAGGACCGTTAGCCTTTTGCAGCAACAGAATTTTAAAAATAAAAAAGGGTACTTTCTTCACAAATAAATAAATAATTCATATATAATTATATTTCAGCACTGAATTTGTAGAGATGAAAGAGGTAAAATGGTTGATGAAGGAAGAACTTAGGTGTCTATTTTCATGGAGTTGCCTTTAAAATATTTTGTTTTGTTCTCAGAAATTGTCGGGAACTATAGCTGTCTGCGCGCCCAGCTCTCTGGCACTAGCAAAATTTTCAAAGCCTGACACTCTTGTCTCTTAACAGCTATTTCTTTTGTCATATGTTATCACCAGATGCCTGGGAGAGAGAGGGAATGATGAGAGGATTAAGAAATTATTTTATATAAAAATTTACATTGTTAAATAAAATTTATAATATTTTAGATAATAAGATTCGAACTCACAACTAGATTATTAAGATTCTAATATTATATTAAAAAATTACTTCATATAAAAACTTAAAATATTATTTATATTATTTTTTATCCGAGCAAAGCAAAAGAGACAAAAATGGAAAAGGCCAAAGAAAAAGAAGGTAACTAAATTTATATCTTCTACCAACCATCTTCATGTCAAACGAACTAGAAAACAAATATCTTCTTATCACTACAATCATCACAACATAGTTATTTCTTGTAAATTTGTTTTTTTTTTTCTATCTTGACGGTGACTTTGCTTGTAGATGCTGACAATGTATCAGCTTGCTGAAAAGAGAACTATGAAAATATTCCAGATGGGGACGTAGAAAGTTATAGAAAATAAACAAATTTCCTAAACCATCAGAACAACCTTCTGAGTGATTAGATCTAGCATCCCTTCAAGATCTCGATTTGTTTATATCATGGATAGTCAGTTTTGTTTTGTTTTGTTATGCATGGGTTGAAATATCAAAATATTTCATACAAATTAAAAATAAAAAATAAAATGATATTGTTTTTATTTTGGTTTAAATTCTGGCTTATTCTGGATTTTTTGGCTAAATACTGATCAAAATATTCCGGTTTTATTCCATCCGTCCTATTTTGCCAAATAATTTTTTTTTCAATAATGAATAATTTTACAATATCAATCATATCTATTAGTCCGACCGTTAGATTGAGATGAAATTTTAAGAGTCTTTTGACACATTTATATATATTGTATTAAAATTTTAGAACAATCAGAGAATGTAATGACCTTACAAGATTGATAATGATATTATTGTAATATTATACATGTTCATAAAAATCATTTTATCATGTCTTTTTTAGATTAAATTGCACAATTCTAAATAATTTTTTTTTTGAATTTAATTTTTTTTTGAATTAATATATATATATATAAATAATATAAACTCGAAACGGCATACCGATATACTTTAAAACCGAAATATTCCGTTACAATTCAAGAAAAAAAAACAATCCAAACGGAATTGTAAAACTTTTTTTATTTTATTGCATTAACTATATTTCCTTTTGTCAAATAGTGCAAACTTGTTTGATATGCTGGCATGAGTCTCAAAATTTCACAGGTCCAGTGTTATTGAACTCTCAAAAGAAGATTTAGTTTTTCGGCTGAAAGATCAAACAGTAACTACACAACAGAAAGTTTGAAACTAGCTATATAGATTGTGGTACAGAACATTAAGCCAAGCAAATCCCCTCTTATGCATGTTCCTCCATGAGTTGTCTGAACAGTTGTTCTGGTGCTGTAACAGGAAAATAATCAAAAAAAAAAAAAGAGGAGGAAAAAGAATAACGTCAGGATGGAAATCGATATCAAAATCATTCAAAGATCAAATAAGCTACTTCTGGTACATCTTACCAGGCAAGCCAGTGAAGTTCTTGTATTGTTCAAAGCCTTGGCGGATCAACATTTCTGTTCCATGGACAATGATGGCTCCAGATTCTTTTGCTTCTTCCAAGAGCCTCGTGTCTTTTGGCGTGTAGATGGCGTCAAAGACAAGGCAATAATGTTTCAAAGCATGCTGCATAATATAATCAATTCTTCAGGTTCTGCAGGCAAATATTTTCTGGTATTTGATACATAATATAAAATAATAAATATTTTCTGCATAATACATACTTTTGCTAGAGGGGTTGCATCGGTGTAAGGTGTCATTCCCACAGATGTGGTATTTGCAAGAACCATCCCATCTTCTGGGTGGAAATTCTCTGCTTCAGCAAGTGTCATTGCCAGGCCACCAACTTTGTCAGCCAATTCCCTGGCTCGTTCTGCGGCAAGAAACAATCATATGAAATATTATCAGATTTCACAGACATTGTTAAAGTTTATCTGTGCTCCTATTGACCTATTTACTGAACTGAAATATGTATGGAGTGAGCCTCATTCGCAGAGCATTACCAAATGTTCGGTTGGCAACCACAACTCTAGCTCCCTTTTGAGCAGCGCCATAGGCAAGTGACTTCCCCGCACCACCAGCACCAAGAACCACAACCAATTTACCAGACAACGGCGAAGCACCGGCTGGAATGACTCCATTTATTTCTGCACAAGGCCAGGCAACGCAACCATGAAGAAGAAAAGGGTATATATATGCGTCCTAAGTGGAATTCATAGCCTGTAAACACATCAGCTACCTCTCAGTCCATCCTCGATTGCAGAGATGGCACCGATATAGTCAGTATTGAAAGCTATTAATGTTCCATCAGGTCTCCTGACAATATTATTGATGGCTCCAATTTTCTGAAGGCAGTAAAGAATGAATCATTAATTATGAACTGGAAGACAAAAGGAGAGAAAAAAGTGACGAAGCAAACGGTACGGATAAATGTTTCAGATCATCGACTACCTTGGCAGTGGGATCAATTTCATCCATGCTTTTAAGGGCAACCTCCTTGTGGGGAATGGTACAGCTGCAATCCAAAATAAAATCTATCAGCCTGCTTCTCAAAACACAATCCCCATGCAGAGAATTTCACAGATGAAGGATTAGGCTGTTAATTATCTAGCATTCACCACCTAACAACTTGAAGCAGTTGATTAAATTTCGAATACTCCACAGAATTTTCCTTGAATGAGAAGAAATTTAGGACATAAATAATGCTAGACTAAGAATCTTAAAGAAGAGAAAGTACCTGCAACCGGAAGCAAAATCAATACACGAATAGGTATTGAAGAACTTCTCCACATCATCCACCAGAAAATGCAGGTAAACTGCATTAAGACCGACCGACTTGAATGCTGCATTGAACAGGAGAGGACTTTTGCTGTGACCAACAGGCTTCCCAATAATGCCATAAACTTTAGTGTCTGGTCGTATAAGTCTGAAGTTGTACAGGTCCAACAAATCCTTTGCCGTTGGTTGACCTGGTGCTGATATAGCCCCTGCTTCAAGGGCTCCATAGGTGAGGTATCCGCCGAACTTGGGGCTAAGTAAACATGAAATCAAACCCCTTTCACCCATTACTATTCCTATAATTGGGACCTGCAATTTTGGTAAACAAAGATAATTTACATGGAAATTGCATAGATGATTTAAACAAAATGTTTCAAATGAGTGCCATGAAATGTGCTTGTGCGTTACTTACTCGAGAATGCACCATAATCTGAAAAATGCGTGCGCAATCTGTAACATCTAATGCAGTTGTTGCAATCTTCACTATGTCAGCTCCAGTGGCCTGTATTCTTGCAACAAGACTGGCAATGGCCTCATTAGATGGAGTGTTGTGAAAATTGTGAGATGAAACAATGACCTTGAAGTTATCAGGCTTCTTTCCATATATGGAATCGTTGAAATCATGAGCAATCTGCAAAGCAAATCAAGATACTAAGAATTTGTTTCACATTGAAACACTTTAGTGTGCTTTGCAATGGAAACTGGAGTTTATCTGCTAAAATGTATACCTCAAGCTCAACATCAACATAGTTAGCTCCAAATTTCATAGCCAAACGAAGTACATCCTGTCTCTCGGTTTCATCACCCTCGTACTGACCACCGTCCCAAACCGGTCTGGAAAGCACAGATTTCATAAAGAAGCTTGTTAACCGACCAAGAAAAAAACTGGAATTCGTGCAGCAGAAAGCAAATAAATGTCATAACTACGGAAGTATACATTTTCTTAGACTCAGTCATTACCTACAAGTGACCAAAGTGGGCAAAGGAGACTGATTAATCAGGATTTCAAGATCACGGCGAGGATTGAAGTTTGTCAGACAATCTAGCCGAATTTCGACAACATCAGCGCCGATATTCTTAGCTTTCCTCATTTGCATCAACATTTGATCCACTGTGGTTCCCCTCAGTGGTGTACATAGTAATGTAGGGCTTCCTTGAACTTCATTGGTACTTGTTTGAAGACTACCAGAAGTAATGAACTAAAAACATGCAACCAAAATCGAAGGTGGCAGATGATAACTCGAGAAAGCATTGATACTAGCTGAACACATATTTTTTTAGAAATTCAAAGTAAAAAAAGTACAAACGGCATTATAATTATAGGTGACTTCATGTTAATTTACACCCACAAGTTGCATTACTAAGTGGAGAAAGGCATCAAAAAAGAAAATCTACCTGAAGGCTTTCCATGTTGAAGTAGAGTGAAGCTGGCTTCCGCTTGCTCTATGTTCAAGAAAAGTTATACGGGAGAGTTTTCAGAAATTTAGGGGTGTTTTACAATGCGTTCAAAAACATTTTTAAAAATAAAAAATAATTTAAAAAATAACCTTAATCATAGTATCAAACAAACGTATATTTTTTGAAAATAACAATAGAACCTAGCCCAAACGGCTGGAAATCAAAGCTGTGTGGTTCCGAACTACTGCTATTATCCTGACACCCTGGTTTTGTCCCGGCTTGCCTAGTTTTGTCCAATCCTGCCACCAGGCGCGGATCTTTATTATGTATTTTTCTCTGCTTATCAGGTATTGCCCGCAAGTTTTTCACGAGCGCGCGTATAATTTTTCTATACATGGAATACGTTTTCTATGTAAAGTAGTCACAATTTTCTAGGTCAATGGTTCTGCATAACACACCGACATTTTCTAAGAAAATATCACCACCATCATCTCTATGCAAACGATACCCTAAGTTTTGCAAAGTGCCAAGTCAAATATTGCTCGGACTGTTTGTTTTGGTAGAAAAACCAACGAGAACCCTTCCATGAAGAGGTACATCAATAATTGCGAGTATGGTCCCGGGAAAATTGAAGTGTATGCAGCAATTGTCTGCCATTCAAGCGGAAAAAGTGGTGAATATTAATACAAATCTAGCTTAAAAAAATCATAATCCCTTGCTCGCCCTAGTTGAGCTTCTATGTATCGAGTTGTTTAAAATATTAAAAATTAAATTTTAAGGGTAAATTTGAGTAGCCATTAACAGTAGGTAAAATTTGAGTAATTTTGACAACCCAAGTATATGTTTCGGTTGATGTTTTGTTTTTTCAATTAGAACAGAATGTTTTGGTTTCGGAGTATTTCGACACATTTTTTTGGGTTGTACTGTTTATGTATATATATATAATTAAATATATTAATTCAAAAAAAAATAGTTTAGATCCAAATTGTTTTTATTTAGAATTGTGCAATTTAATCTAAAAAAACACAATAAAATGATTTTTCTAAACAAAATTATGAACATGTATAATATTACAAGAATATTATCATCAATCTCACAAGGTCATTATATTCTCTGATTGCTTTGAAATTTTAACATAATATATATAAATATGTCAAGAGACTCCTCGTAAAATTCCATCTCAATCTATAACGGCCGGATTAAAAGATATTACTGATATTATAAAATTATTTATTATTTAAAAAAATACTATTTGGCCGAAACAGCACAAGAGAAATGATTCTGGCACGTTTCGGCTGGAATTTGACTGAAAAATCTGGAATAGACTAGAATTTAAGTTAAGAAAAAAACAATAACATTTTGTCTTATTTTTTTAATAAATACAAAATATTTCTACCAAAAAATAACGAGATTGACGTCCGTGATTTTAACTGGACACACATGAATTCTGTCCAAGCATGATTCTCCAGACTGCTATAAACAATACAGAGAGCTTGTCTTCTTCCGTCCGACCACAACTTTAAATCCTGATGTCCAAAGCTTCATATTTTTATTATTATAATTAAAATAGTGTCATAAATGAGGTTATACCAAACTTTCAACACATTCAGAGATTTTCTTAAAAGAGAAATAGTACATAGAATTAAGAGATAATTAAAAAAAAACAGAGGAAATAACTTAATGAAATTATTTAATGAAATTTATTTTTCTAGATCATTTCATTCCAAGTTTTACAAAAACGTTTTCCAGCTCTAGTTCGCACCCTTTGTCCCAATATTATATCGTGATGATAAAAAATTTACAATCTGTATAATAAATCTCGAGTTCGAGTAAAAATTTTATTCGATCACCCGAATCTATAAAATATGTTTTTCAAGTTAAGGTTTCGTAGCATAAAAAAACCACCCCGTATTTGTAGGTCAACAATTAAGACAAGAATTACTTTTATAATCTACTTGTAAGACTCATCCTCAGAGCTTTATCATATAGCAGTAGTCATCGCTAACATTGGATACAACGATGATAAACCTGGTTTCAACAATCAATCAGCTTTGATTTATGAATTAGTATCTGAAATTAGATAATAGTTTATTTTCCTGACACATTACAGCATACTTTGTAAGATGCAATGAATCAGAATTTGGATAAAACAATCTCCCGCATGAAGTCTTTCGGCGCTGCAAGCAGAGAAAAAGAAAGAGATTACTTCAATCATAGATGAAACTTAGGAAACCATGTTCACCTCAATGCATTAAACAAGATTTCATAGGGTCTGTTTTGAAGCAGCTTTGAGGAAGATTGAGTTTTCGACGGGGTTATATCTATGGAGGATATCAAAACTTCAGCAAATTGGGATTGCAGGAATTTGGCTGATAGAAGAGATATTGCGATTTCAGTAGTCCAAGATCGTGATTAAAACTTGTCTGGCTAAAAAACAGGAACATCCTGTTTAAATCCAAGTTTGCATCAGAGTAGCTGGATGGTTTATAAGGTGTAGATTTCCATTACTAGGAAGTGTTATCCGGGCTCAATGGAGGAGACAGTAGGCCTCTGCAAGGAAGAAATGAAAGAGATGGGAAGAAGAAATACCTTCTCCGCCGGTGAAGAGGTTGAACTGTCCAATGGCCTGTCTGAGGAACATCTCAACTCCGCTCACTGTAATGGCTCCGGCAGCATCAGCATCTTTTAAAAGTCTGGTTTTTCTTGGTGTATAAACAGCATCGAATACCAGTTGGTAGTTCCCCAAGGTTGCCTTCAACAAACAAAGAAGGTTTTAATAATGAGAACCAAAATGAAATTCTGTTTCTGTTTAAGCAGCAGAGAGAACCTCGGCCACCGGAATCCGGTCTGTACTTGGATGCATTCCTATTGGTGTTGCATTGGCAAGGATTGCTCCATTCTCAGGCTGGAAATGTGCAAGACTTTCAAAATGTTGAGCTTCACCAGATACAACTTGAGCTAGAGACTCTGCCCTCGCTTTTTGGAAAAACACGAGAAAGAGAAGAGATGGTTTTAGATGCTCTATAATTTTTATCTTTCCAGTTCACAAGTAGCTAATCAGACTGATTCTTTAAGGCAAAGAAGAGAAAATAGTGTATTTACCAAGATCAATGTCGAAAATAATCACACGGGCTCCTCTACTTTTAGCTCCAACAGCAATTGCTCTTCCTGCGCCTCCAGCACCAGCTACTACAAACTGTTTCCCGGCCAACGGAGAATTTAAAGATGCGCCATTGATGCATTTCTGTTCTGTAATATCCACATGAACAATGTCTACACATCACTAGCTATATTTGATAAGCTATAAATAAGTATTTCACTTTCAAAACATGTACAGCCTTCTAAAGATACAGATTCGAGGAGATGATCCCAGTACCTTTTAAAGCATCCTCAATTGCAGCAATTGATCCCTCAGAGTCTGTATTATAGCCTATCAGCTTCCCATCACCAGGCTTCCTTATGATGGTATTAACAGCACCTATAGACTGACAGGGACAGAGTGTTGGTTACGTTGCAATATATCGGGTCTATAGTAATTGTAATCACAAGCAAAGAAGAAGAAATTACAGTAGATCATTGCTATCTGCAAGAGGGAATTTCTAAGATAGTTAGTGAACATCAGGTTTCTTTGAAGATGTAAAATGGAAGATAAAATCACCATAGCCAGTGGATGGACTTCGTCACAGAACTGCACGACTGCTTCTTTGTATGGAAACCCAACACTGCAGTTTAAAAATGATCAAAAGAAGAAACTGCATTAGGATTTAATTTTAGAAAACATGGATGTTTTCTTAACTTCAATATTGACTATAAAACTGCACATGGCATACCTATAACCAGCAAAGTCAGGGCTTGTGTAGACCTCAAAGAACTCCTTGAGATCATCAACAAACATTGGCACGTAAATCCCATTATAGTTAGCATGTCTGAAGGTAGGATTATGCAGTATAGGACCTTTGCTGTGGCTGACTGGTTTCGAAACTAGACCGAAAACTTTAGTATCTGAATTAATCTTCTCAACCTTGTAGGTTTCTCTAAGGTTGTCTAAAGTAGGCAAACCAGGAATTGAATTTCCTTCCATGGCTCCATAGACTAAAGCACCACCGAATTTGGGGCACAGTAACTGGCTTATGGGGCCTCTTTCCCCTAACGAGTATGCAACCGCTGGCACCTGCACTTCACAGTAAATCCTGATTGCATCATGCTAGTAAGTCTGATGCAAAGAATCTTATCTTGAAACTAAAGTCTGACAAACACTGTGCCTTATAGTTATTGTTCGACAACAAAAACATATTCAAAATGCAGTTGAAATCGGAATATAACTAAAAAACCATAAGTTTCAAAGATTTTCACTTTCATTTCTGATTTCTAATCTAGTTCTGTAGTAAGGATCTTTATTTTATTTTCTGGATTCACTTTGGTAACCCAATTTTCAGTGACAACATATTCTTCATGAGAAACTTGATCTCTGTGAGTGCATGTATACAAATGAAGGATGTTTTCCTTTTATTCATAAACTATTTGGTGAAACACGCCGCATCTAGATTCTTTAATTTCATACAGTCTAAACATTCTGCCATTTCCAAACACCTTAAAGGCATAAAGTTTTACCATGATTTATCATACCTCACTGTGTGAAAGCAAATGAAAAATCCTTTCCAATTCTGTAATATCATTTGCATTAGAAACAACTTTAATGATATCTGCTCTGGT
Organism: Salix arbutifolia; assembly: GCA_025169955.1. NCBI lineage: Eukaryota > Viridiplantae > Streptophyta > Magnoliopsida > Malpighiales > Salicaceae > Salix > Salix arbutifolia. The sequence goes on from CM045914.1 coordinate 2,121,295, forward strand.
AGCCTGCATTCTTGCAACAAGATGGCTGAGATCTTCTTTTGAAGGGGTCGCACCACTCAAATAAGATGATACAATGACTTTGCCACCAGCCTGATGCTTGTTTTTCACTTCCCCCACCAGATCAGATGCAACCTGAAAGAGAATAGCATATATCGAATGGTGATATAACTGATCATCTGACATTCCTTCTTGTGCAAGTTACAGGCAGAAGCGGTCAAAATGATCACTAAATTCACACATTTCGACCTTTTCTGATAGAACTTCATACGTTTTGTCATTTTCTACCTACTTTCCAGTCCTCAAAAGAACTTCATAAACTACATACCTTGAGCTCAACATCAATATAATCAGCTCCCAAATCATGTGCTAAACGAAGTGCTTCCAACCTTGTGTGCTCGTCCCCTTCATACTGACCACCTCCCCACCTCGGCCTGGTACAATTATGCTATAATTAACATGAAAGTGATTGAAGATTCTGTGTTTAATGTCTGCACTAAGAACACACGCACGTACCATTCATGCACGCATATCATTAAAGAATACTATGGGTGTGTTTGACATTGCGGTTGCTGTTGTGGTTGAGATTTTAAAAAATAGTTTCATGAAAAACACTTTTAGCTGCGGTTCATAACTGAAATTAAAGTGTTTGATTAAAATTGTGGTTGAGTTTGAGGTTTAATGAAAAACAGTTTTGTGTGTTTAGTTATCATGTTTTTCATATTACTATCAACTTGTAAAATTAAAGGACACACACACACACACACACACACACATATTGTAGTGTTTTGAATTTTTTTATAAGGAAAATACATGAATGCCCTTAGTGGCTTAGAATTAGGTTAAGGGTAGGGTAGTAATTGCATAAGTTTATAAATATAAATAGAAAATAAGAGGAGAAAAAGGAAAAAGAAAAAGAAAAAAAGAAGAAGATTAGGTCTGAAATTGAGAGAGAGAATCGGGAAGAGAGGAAGAAAGAAGAAGAAGAAGAGAAAAGAGGGAAAGAGAAGAGAAAGAGAAAGGAAGAAGGAGAAATAAGTTGTTAAGGTAATGTGTGTGTTTTATTATGTATAAATGTGATTATTAGCTATGATTTTGCTTGTATGGGTTGTTAGGGTTTGAGAATTTTATTTGGGTTTGATTGATGAATTAAGAGAGATGTTAAGGGTTGAATGTGTTGGGTAATAGTTTAATTAGTTTGATGGTAGATGATTTTGAAATTTTGAGATGTTTGGTTTAAGAAAATATTGAGAAAAATGGTGAATAATGTTGATAATTTCGAAATCCCTTGCTGGAAATTCTGGATTGAGGTTGAAGATGATGAAAAATTCATTTTGGTCCTTTTTGGTGAAAACTACAATTTAGTCCCCAAACTTTGGAAATTTTCAGTTTGGTCCCTGGAGTGAAATTGAAGATTCTGGACAGAATTGAGGATGAATTATGGACAAGATTTTAGGATAGCTATGAATTTATGAAGTGTTCAGTTTAGTCCTTCAATTTGATAAAATTTCAATTTGACCCTAAAAATATAAGAAAATTTCAGAATGGTCCCTAAGAGAAATAATAGTATTTCAGATTGGTTTGATGGATAATTGAAGCTCATTGATGGATTAATATCAATTTTACGAATTGTGTATTTTGGAATTAGATTTCGGAAGAAACCTTTGTTTTAGGTTTTTGCGAAGAAATGGATAGTTTGATTCAAAAACACATAGGATTATAATTTGAACACTTAGATATGTTATTAAACTTATTTTACTTCTTTTGAGTCATTTTTGAGTATATCTTCTTTTATATATATATATTCAGATAATCCCGATATTCAACCCGCGGAACATCAGTAGGATTTCGTCAACACTCTGCTTCTAAACCTTGTTTGCTCTTAAGTCAGGTGAGTGGATAACATTTAATATGCATGAGAAATAGTATAAATATTTGAATTTGCTAGTATGAATTGGATTATGCTTTTTGATAATATATACCTTGATTATATTCTTGATACGATAAAGCATAATCATTTGTTGAATATATGTTCTTGATATGAGCCTATATCTGTTTGTGAATTGATAGCTCCTCATTTGATTGATACCATGAGTTGAGCCTTGAGATATGAATATGTTTGTTTGATTATAAGATATACTTATGGTATGCCGGTCAGAATACCCATGCTAACAGGATAGTGTTAGCCTTTGTGCACATCGTATTTGAAACCCTAGTTGGTCGGGGGAGTCACCAACCTGTGTGGACTGATCATCCCACAGTACGGAGCCTCATGCTCACTGTATTCTGATTTTCTGACGAGCTTTACCTATACATTCTTGTTATGACCTATTTGAGAAATTTGTTGTAAGAACCTTGAGCCGATTTGATATTATACTTCTCTTTGCTATATTATCTCGTATGTGTATATTGGATATTATCTACTCACCGAGTTGTTGAACTCACTCCCTCATTATTCATTATTTTCAGGGTCGTAGCTTGCTAGCAGGTCATTTTTGTCCTACTCTGGGAACCTGCTATTTTGGTTGTAGCCGGCACTTTTTGGTTCATATGTCTAGTTAGTGCTCCACAAGTATATCAATATGTAATTAACTCTTGTATAGAGACAATCGAATTCTAATATAAAGTTTACTTTGTTATTTCCGCTGCGTTGAATTTTGAATGTTGAATGATAAGTTTGTGTGAGTTTGGGTTCGCATAGGTGTGGAACCTTGGAGGGGAACCATGCCTATGTGCCGGTCACGGATCCGGGATTCGGGTCGTGACAAAGATGGTATCAGAGCTAAAAAAATAAAATGAATAAAAGTAAAAGAGTATGTGACAAAAGATAAAAAAAAAAGGGTAGTAATGACAAGGCTTAGTATCAAAGCTTGTTATTCATGAAATAATAGTAAAGTTAGGATTCATATTGTGGAGCATTAGGATCCGTATTGTCTTGTTTGTTATGCTTGAAATTTGAATTCTCCTCAAGCATGTCTTCTTGATTCCTTACATTCTTCTATAGATATGCTTTCCGATAATTATTTGATAACTATTGTGCTATTGTTCTGGAATGATAAGAGTGTGTTATTTCTTCTAGGATATGTCGAGGAATAGACGTGTAGCTGATAATATTGGAGTAGGTGACGATCAGGATGATGTCCCTATTGTACAATTGAGAAATACTAGGCAAAGAAGAGGAGGTGCACCAGCGCCTCAATATGTTGAAGAGATACCTCCATCAGTAGAGGAGGAGTCTTATGAGGTTGAAGAGGAAAATGAGGTTGATGAAACAGGTGCAGGAAAGGCTACCACTGAAATAATGACAGAGTTGCGGCAGCTTAGCAGGACTATGCGAACTTGGATGGAATCTAATATGGGGAGAGATAGGAGAAGGGATAGAGATGTGCCATCATCATCTCATATTGTTCAAGGAGTTAATGTGCCATTGAATGATTTCATGAAGTTGGCACCTCCTACCTTCACTGGGATGAATAGTTCAGAGGATCCTCAAAGGTTCCTTGATGATATATGGCGTCGATGTGAAATTTTGGGATGTACAGACCATCGGGCTGTAAGTTTGGCGTCATTTAGGTTGGAGGGGGATGTGGCAATTTCTTGGTTTGAGTCTAGGAAGAGGGCAAGACCAACAGAGGCTCAGTGGACATGGAATGAGTTTAGCACCATGTTTTTAGACAGATTTCTCCCTCAGAGTGTTAGAGATGCTCGGCTTTATGAATTTGAGAGGTTATCTCAAGGGAGGATGACGGTAGATGAATATGATCTAAAGTTTACCCAGTTGTCTAGATATGCTGAATGTCTTCTACCTACGGAAGAGTGGAGAGTCAAAAGGTTCATAAGAGGGCTTAAATCCTCTATATTTATAGCGATGGTGTCCCAGGTGTTTCCATCGTACTCCTCAGCTGTTGACTGCGCTAGACAGATAGAGGCGCGAGAATTTGAGGATGTAGTTACAAGTCAGCCTAAAAGGTCTAGAGAGGAGGGTCAGTCCTCTAGACAATCAGGAGGATCAAGTGCGAGTCCATTTAGGGGACGAAGTGGTCGTCAAGATTCTGGGGTTCAGAGGAGGTTCAGACCGAGAACAGTAGTTAGTGGCTCAGGTAATCAAAGTGGTAATAGTGATGCTCAGAGTTATGGCCAAAGTCCAGTTCAAACTGCACCCCGTAGCTCATTTGTTCCATCTGGGAACAATTCTTTATGCCAGTACTGTGGAGGAGGTCATACTGGTGCAGAATGTTATAGGATGACCGGAGCTTGTTTTAACTGCGGCCAGCTAGGCCATAAGATTAGGGAGTGCCCTAGGAGACAAGCATCAGCTTCAGGGGCATCTAGTTCAACTCAACATCCTATTCAGTCACCATCAACGGGTCAGTCTATAGCTCATGGTGGAAGAGGTTTTAGTGGACGTGGTCAGAGGGGCCGAGGGGGCAGAGGTCAGAGGCAACAGGATCAGAGGCATGCTAGAGTCTTTACCTTGACTCAACAGGATGCTCAGACATCCAACACTGTTGTCTCAGGTATTCTTCCTGTTTGCTCTTTTGAAGCAAAAGTTTTATTTGATACTGGTGCCACCCATTCGTTTGTGTCCCTATATTTTGCCATGAGGTTAGATAGACAACCAACTTTATTAGAATTTCCCATTTCAGTTTCTACTCCTTTGGATGAATCAATATTGGTGAAGTATGTGTATCAAAATTGTGAGATAGAAATTGAAAATGAGATTCTTATGGGAGACTTGAATGTTTTAGATATGATTGATTTTGATGTGATTTTAGGAATGGATTGGTTGTTAAAGCATAGGGCTTTAGTAAATTGTTGGGGTAAGGAGGTAGTATTTGAATTAGATGGAGAAACAGGGTTAGTATTTCGAGGAGATAAAATTGTGTCTTCATCAATTATGTTGTCGACTATCACTAGGAGAATGGCACGAAAAGGGGTACTATGTTACCTAGCACACATAGTGGATGTAGATAAGGAAATTCCCCAATTGGACCAAGTGCCTATAGCTAAGGAGTTTATTGATGTATTTCCTGATGAGTTACCTGGATTGCCTCCGTATAGGGAGATTGATTTTTCTATTGATTTGGTTCCGGGTACCGAACCAATATCAATGGCACCATATAGAATGGCACCAGCAGAATTGAGAGAGCTAAAGGAACAATTGCAGGATTTATTAGATAAAAAGTTCATTCGGCCAAGTGTGTCTCCTTGGGGAGCCCCAGTGTTGTTTGTGAAGAAGAAAGATGGGTCATTGAGGTTATGTATAGATTATAGACAACTAAATCGAGTGACAATTCGAAATAGATACCCACTCCCTAGAATAGATGACTTGTTTGATCAGTTGCAGGGAGCTCAATTCTTTTCTAAGATTGATCTTCGATCTGGGTATCATCAGTTGAGGATAAGGAAGGAAGACATTCCAAAAACCGCCTTTAGAACTCGGTATGGTCACTATGAGTTCTTGGTGATGTCTTTTGGATTAACGAATGCGCCAGCAGCTTTTATGGACTTGATGAACAGAGTGTTTAAACAGTTTATTGATCAATTTGTGATAGTTTTTATTGATGATATTTTGATTTATTCAAAGTCTAGAGAGGAGCATGAGCAACACTTGAGGATTGTGCTTCAAACTCTGCGGGATCATCAATTGTATGGTAAATTCTCAAAAAGTGAGTTCTGGCTAGAGAGGGTAGCATTTCTTGGACATGTAGTGTCAAGAAATGGGATTGAGGTTGGTCCTCAAAAGATTGAAGCAGTAAAGCAATGGCTTAGGCCTACTTCAGCAACAGAAATTAGGAGTTTCTTGGGTTTGGCTGGATACTACAGGAGGTTTGTGGAGAACTTTTCTCGGATTTCTGCACCATTGACTAAGTTAACACAGAAAAATGTTAAGTTCCAGTGGTCTGAAGCTTGTGAGAAAAGCTTCCTGGAATTGAAGCAGAGATTGACTACAGCTCCTGTTCTAGCAGTACCATCGGGTTCTGGTGGTTACACAGTTTATTGTGATGCCTCGAGAGTAGGGTTAGGATGTGTTTTAATGCAAAATGGCAAGGTTATTGCTTATGCTTCGCGGCAGCTGAAGAAGCATGAACAAAACTACCCTACACATGATTTAGAGATGGCCGCTGTAGTTTTTGCTTTGAAGATTTGGAGGCATTACCTATATGGAGAAACTTGCGAAATCTTTACGGATCATAAAAGTTTGAAGTATATCTTTCAGCAGAGAGATCTGAATATGAGGCAAAGGAGATGGATGGAACTGTTGAAAGATTATGATTGTACTATACAGTATCACCCAGGCAAGGCAAATGTAGTTGCCGATGCTTTGAGTAGGAAATCATCAGGGAGCCTAGCTCATATTCAAGAGGTACGAAGGCCTTTGATTAAGGAGTTGCATGGATTAGTGGATAAAGGAGTTAAATTTAACCTTAGCAAAGGTAGAGCAATGATTGCTCACTTTCAGGTTAAGTCAGACTTGTTTGAGAGGATAAAAGCAGCTTAGAAGGAAGATGATTCACTACTCAGGATTAGAAGTGAGGTTGAGCAGGGTAAAACTGCAGGTTTTGTGATTGGTGATGATGATGTGTTGAGATTTGGGGATAGACTTTGTGTACCCGATGTTGATGATCTGAAGAGAGAACTGATGACAGAGGCACATCAGACAGTCTATACAGTGCATCCGGGTTCCACCAAGATGTATAAAGATCTTAAGGTGTGCTATTGGTGGAATAGGATGAAGGCTGATGTAGCAGACTTTGTTTCTAGGTGTTTGACCTGTCAAAGGGTAAAAGGTGAACATCAAAGACCTCCTGGACTGCTGCAACCATTGTTGATACCAGAATGGAAGTGGGAAAGGATCACAATGGACTTTGTGACTGGGTTGCCTAGGAGTCAGGAGGGTTATGATTCAATATGGGTGATTGTTGATAGATTGACAAAATCAGCCAATTTCCTACCAGTTAAGATTACTTATGGGTATGCAAAGTTGGCAGAATTGTTTATTAGCGAGATTGTACGATTGCATGGAGTGCCAATCTCGATAATTTCAGATAGAGGTCCACAATTCACATCGCGATTTTGGGTGAAGTTTCAGGAAGCGATGGGTACTAAAGTGCAGTTGAGCACAGCTTTTCACCCTCAGACTGATGGTCAGTCTGAAAGGACTATTCAGATATTGGAGGATATGTTGAGAGCCTGTGTTATGGATTTTGGGGTTGGTTGGAGTAAGTTCCTATCATTAGTGGAATTTGCTTACAACAACAGTTATCAGGCTAGCATAGAGATGGCACCTTATGAGGCTTTGTACGGACGAAAATGTAGATCACCAGTTTGTTGGTTTGAGGTTGGTGAGAAAAGGCTAATGGGACCTGAGTTGATTCAAATTACCTCAGAGAAGATAGAGGTGATCAGAAAGAGGCTTCAGACAGCTCAAAGTAGGCAGAAAAGTTACGTGGATAAAAGGAGGCGTGACTTAGAGTTTTCAGTGGGTGATTGTGTTTTCTTAAAGGTCTCACCGACCAAGGGAGTATTCAGGTTTGGAAAGAAAGGCAAGCTAAGTCCTCGATTTATTGGGCCGTATGAGATTTTGGAGAGAATTGGAGCAGTTGCTTATAGGTTGGCCTTACCGCCAAATTTGTCGGCTATACATCCTGTATTTCATGTTTCTATGCTACGGAAGTATATGCCGGATCCATCTCATGTGTTAGAAGTGCATCCAGTTGAGTTAAGAGATGATGTGACTTATGAGGTGCAACCAGAAACTATAGTGGACCGACAAGTGAGAAAGCTAAGGTCGAAGAATATAGCTTCGGTGAAGGTGAAGTGGAAAGGTCATTCAATTGAAGAAGCGACATGGGAACTTGAGGATAAGATGCGTGAGGAATATCCTCATCTTTTTGATAAACTCGGTACGTATTTAAACAATTATTTAGTTTCGAGGACGAAACTTTTATAAGGAGGGGAGATTGTAGTGTTTTGAATTTTTTTATAAGGAAAATACATGAATGCCCTTAGTGGCTTAGAATTAGGTTAAGGGTAGGGTAGTAATTGCATAAGTTTATAAATATAAATAGAAAATAAGAGGAGAAAAAGGAAAAAGAGAAAGAAAAAAAAAAGAAGATTAGGTCTGAAATTGAGAGAGAGAATCGGGAAGAGAGGAAGAAAGAAGAAGAAGAAGAGAAAAGAGGGAAAGAGAAGAGAAAGGAAGAAGGAGAAATAAGTTGTTAAGGTAATGTGTGTGTTTTATTATGTATAAATGTGATTATTAGCTATGATTTTGCTTGTATGGGTTGTTAGGGTTTGAGAATTTTATTTGGGTTTGATTGATGAATTAAGAGAGATGTTAAGGGTTGAATGTGTTGGGTAATAGTTTAATTAGTTTGATGGTAGATGATTTTGAAATTTTGAGATGTTTGGTTTAAGAAAATATTGAGAAAAATGGTGAATAATGTTGATAATTTCGAAATCCCTTGCTGGAAATTCTGGATTGAGGTTGAAGATGATGAAAAATTCATTTTGGTCCTTTTTGGTGAAAACTACAATTTAGTCCCCAAACTTTGGAAATTTTCAGTTTGGTCCCTGGAGTGAAATTGAAGATTCTGGACAGAATTGAGGATGAATTATGGACAAGATTTTAGGATAGCTATGAATTTATGAAGTGTTCAGTTTAGTCCTTCAATTTGATAAAATTTCAATTTGACCCTAAAAATATAAGAAAATTTCAGAATGGTCCCTAAGAGAAATAATAGTATTTCAGATTGGTTTGATGGATAATTGAAGCTCATTGATGGATTAATATCAATTTTACGAATTGTGTATTTTGGAATTAGATTTCGGAAGAAACCTTTGTTTTAGGTTTTTGCGAAGAAATGGATAGTTTGATTCAAAAACACATAGGATTATAATTTGAACACTTAGATATGTTATTAAACTTATTTTACTTCTTTTGAGTCATTTTTGAGTATATCTTCTTTTATATATATATATTCAGATAATCCCGATATTCAACCCGCGGAACATCAGTAGGATTTCGTCAACACTCTGCTTCTAAACCTTGTTTGCTCTTAAGTCAGGTGAGTGGATAACATTTAATATGCATGAGAAATAGTATAAATATTTGAATTTGCTAGTATGAATTGGATTATGTTTTTTGATAATATATACCTTGATTATATTCTTGATACGATAAAGCATAATCATTTGTTGAATATATGTTCTTGATATGAGCCTATATCTGTTTGTGAATTGATAGCTCCTCATTTGATTGATACCATGAGTTGAGCCTTGAGATATGAATATGTTTGTTTGATTATAAGATATACTTATGGTATGCCGGTCAGAATACCCATGCTAACAGGATAGTGTTAGCCTTTGTGCACATCGTATTTGAAACCCTAGTTGGTCGGGGGAGTCACCAACCTGTGTGGACTGATCATCCCACAGTACGGAGCCTCATGCTCACTGTATTCTGATTTTCTGACGAGCTTTACCTATACATTCTTGTTATGACCTATTTGAGAAATTTGTTGTAAGAACCTTGAGCCGATTTGATATTATACTTCTCTTTGCTATATTATCTCGTATGTGTATATTGGATATTATCTACTCACTGAGTTGTTGAACTCACTCCCTCATTATTCATTATTTTCAGGGTCGTAGCTTGCTAGCAGGTCATTTTTGTCCTACTCTGGGAACCTGCTATTTTGGTTGTAGCCGGCACTTTTTGGTTCATATGTCTAGTTAGTGCTCCACAAGTATATCAATATGTAATTAACTCTTGTATAGAGACAATCGAATTCTAATATAAAGTTTACTTTGTTATTTCCGCTGCGTTGAATTTTGAATGTTGAATGATAAGTTTGTGTGAGTTTGGGTTCGCATAGGTGTGGAACCTTGGAGGGGAACCATGCCTATGTGCCGGTCACGGATCCGGGATTCGGGTCGTGACACATATATATATTGTTTTTTTAAATATTGTAGATTAATAATCATAACAATAAAATATAATTAATAATTCAAGTAAATTAGACATTTATTTTTATTCTCTCATCAAACTACTTGTAATTTCATCACGAACTAAATCGATATGTGAATGCCTCTACGATCTCTTGCTATTTGATTGAGTGACGCAGTGAAAAACACAAAAAAAAATGACCAACGGCAATATTTTATATAATATTCTGGGATTCCCAGAAACAAGAGAAACTCTCAAGAAAGTTTGAAATTTTATTGAATAATTCTGTACCCGGCCAGAAGGCTTACAATGATATTTAAAGTGAAAACCCCAACCCTAATCCTTGTTGGATAAAAAACGGGATAATTATTAAAAATTACCAAAAATACCAAGATTGAGATAATTGTGGAAATTAAAACTAGTAGAAATCTTGAGCAAGCTGGAATTGACAGAAGTCGATTCAGACCTGGAAATCAAGAGTTATGGCTAAAATAAAATTTTCTTATTAACGATCACACTGAAACACATTAACTTGGTGAGTTTCACGTCATTCCGACTTCAACGCCCAGACTATTGGAAAATTCGGGGCCTCTATCGACACACTTTTTTAAATATAATTTTTTTAAAAACAAAATCAAACTGGGTCTGACCCAACTCTATTGGACTTGGGATGGGGCCGATAAGAGGTCCAGTTCAGCCCAAGTCCAACATATATATTCAAAGTGAAATGGTGCGCTGCACTATTCACGTGAATAGTAGCGGTCGACTGATGGTGACGAGAGGCTCAATGGACGATGCCGATGGGTAGAGGAGATCGAGGTGGTTCTTCCTATGATGGTTTTATCGGGAATAGTGGCCGGGAGAAGAGTCAAAAGCTTGTGCGTTGCTGCTATTGCTACTTCACGCCAGAGCTGGGGGTGACGACTACATTGCTATAGGTGCTTCCAGTGAAGAGGAGAGGTTGACAGTGCCGAAGAAGGTTTTGTTGTTGCTCACCGATGACTGTTGCTACTGCTGAAGGAAGAGAGAGAGGCTGCAGCAATGACTGTTTCTAGTGAAAGAAACCTGCGACTAGGAGAGAGAGGGAGTGTCGGCAGTCCTGCCAGCGCCAAGGGTGGCAAGGCGGTCAACGATTATGCTACAATTCTTTTACGCACAATCATCATTTTCTTTCTCTTTGTATATATTTTTTCAAATGTAAAGAAAAGAGAAACGCAAGCAGAGACTTGGTTTGAAACGCAGCAAAAGCTCCAAAATCCTGCTTCATGTAAACTGAGGTTTGATCGTGTTTTTGGTGGGTCTCATGGCAATGAAAATTGCGGTTCATGGATTACCAAACGAGTGTAAACTGTGTTTTCCTTAAAATGCACAGCAATACCAAACAACCACTACATCTTTATTTATTTCTTCAAATTCTAGCCTGCAAATATATGATTATAACCACACACCTCCTCATCCACTGTACAAATTATGATCCTTTCTTTTTTTTTGTCAACAAGAACCTCTAGTCCATGAAACCTTCATGTGAGCTTCACTTGGACCACGACAATTTATCAGTGATGAATCTAATGCTTAGATGCTATTTGGGGCGGCGGTTCAACCTGTGGTTGCGTTGAACTGCAGCTCCAAATGCAGGTATTACCAAACGGGGCCCTATTTTTTTTACTATGGGTCCCACCTAAATACCTGCATTTGCAACACGTTTTGAAAAATATCTTTTTAATACTTTTCAAAATGAACGCAGGCTGACGAACATGGCTACACGAGCTGGTTCACAAATGGAATGCTTTGATTTTACACAACAGCAGCTTCATTACCGTCGTCATTGGCTTTCTCTCATTACCGTCACTGCAACTCCCTCTCTCTCCTCCACAACCACCGCCCCCTCTCTCTCCACATGTAGCCACGGCCATAGCTCCCTCTCTCCTCCTCCACAGCCACTGCCCCTCTCTCTCTCCACATGCAGTCACAGCAGCTCCCCCTGTCTCCTCCACAGCCAAGGCCACAACACCCTCTCTCTCCTCGACGACAACTCCTCTAATCCTCTCTCCAGCAGCATCAGAGGTAGCAAGCCCCGGCATCAGCAGCTGGTGCCGCAACCTTCAAGAGCTCCTACCGGCCACCACAAAGTACCAATTACGACGCCGCCACCACATGAAGAATCATATCGGCCTCCTCTAGCCGTCGATACTGGTTGTTGACCCTCTCGTCACAGTTGGCCATGTTACTATTCATATGTTACATGAACAGTAACAACGTGTGAATAATTGGGAACGAAAAGAAGAAAGGAAAAACGGTGCGTTTTGTGCCTTTTTTGAACTTTTGGGCTAGGTTGGGCTGCTCTCGGCCCAACCCAAGTCTAATAGAGTTGGGCCCTTTTGGCCCAACTTGATTGGGCCGATCCATTTAGTTTGGGATAGGCTTAGTAGTCTGATTTTTTGAAAAATATAAAAATCATATTTTTAAAAAAATAAAAATTATGTACATAGAGATCAACCCTGATGAAAGGGAAAGGTGCGTCACTTCATTTTACTCTATAGCCTCGTTGCTTTTCGATTAATTGAGAATAAAAACGAGTATGTAATTTACTTGAATTATTAATTATATTTTATTATTATGATAATTAAATCTATAATATTTAAAAAAATATATGTGTGTGTCCTTTAAAGTAACTTCACAGTTGACAGCAATATGAAAAACATGATAACCAAACACTCGAAACTACTTTTCATTAAACCCCAAACTCAACCACAGTTTTAACCAAACACTTCAAAATTTTAGCTTGGGGCCAACGCAACTCAATCTTGTTTCTGTTTTGTGTTATGACTTCTTAACATTGTTCTTTTCCATTTAGACAAAGGAGAAAGAAAGTTGTGACGAACCCACCAGCCACAAACTCAAGATTATCGGTCCCACCTTTGGGCGCATCTTCTTCGTAAATGCGAGGAAAGATTTATTTTCAAAAATAGTTTTCAGTTAAAAACAACATGAAATAAACAGGAAAAAATAAGTTATAAATGAATTTTAAAACATAAGGATTAAATAAAAAATTTCTGGAACAATAAGGACTAATAAATCACCATCGATAAACTAAAAGGATTAAGTTATAATTAACTCCCTAAGAAAAAGCCACCATTTTTATTTTTAAAAAGAAAACTAATAAAAGAAGAGGGAGGAGAAATCCCTTAATAAAACTGTCTGGATCTAGTTAGGGGGTGTTTAAAAGTGTTTATATATACTTGTTGCTTGAAAATATATTAAAATAACAATATTATTATTATTTAAAAAAATATATTTTATATCAACACATTCTTTATATGATGTGATTAATTAAAGATGATCCAAAAACTACAAAAAAAGAAAAAAGAGAGAAAGAACTCAAGCACCGCGTAGAATAGAACCTGTAAACAATGATGACGGGCAATGGCTTGTTTCTGATGATAGTTTCCAGGTCCTGGCTAGGCTGGAAGCTGTCGATGAAGTCCAGCCTGACCTCCACAGCATCAGCACCTTGTGCCTTCGCACTCTGCATGTCAATCACCATTTGCTCAACAGATCGAGCCATCAATGGAGCACAGACCATTACGGAGTTTGTCAAGATTCTAGCACGCTCCATCAGACCAAAGAGATGAAGAAACCAATAATATTTGAGATTCAAGTAAAAGAAAATGAAGAGAACGTACAGGAATCCGAAAGTAGTTTGTCTACGTCTATATAAGGAAAATGGGGGGGCGAGTATGGTAGGGAAGATCAAGAGAGAATCAAAATGAAGAGGGCAGTAAAAAGAAGAGCACTCTCAAGGAATCAATGCCCTGTCTTTATCAAATGGGATTCGAATATATATATATATATATATATAGCCCAACAAATCTGCAGATAAGGTTCGGTGGCTTTCGCAACAGCCTCAACTCGAAGCAACCTCTGAAACAAAGGCAATATCACGAAGCTTGAAAACAAATAATATTAATAAAAATTTAATTGTAAATGCTCATTCACTTTAGAAATAACATAATTATCAATTTCTTAATTATTTTCTTGCTGAATCAGGTACTCTAACGGTGGCAAATATGTAATGCATTTTATAAAGCAAGAGGTTAGGTAAGGTGGAGGAAACTGTCGATTGATGGGGAGTTGTTGATGGTCTTTCTAATTTCATATATATATATATATTATGGAGTATGAACAACAAATTCTGCCTCCACGATAGCGTGGATATAATGAGAAGTTTGGTTATTAGGAAGTTCGTGGAAGGTGAAGGATGCTTACATAACTTAAATGGTCATCTAGTTTGTGTTTGTTAGATATTTTTTGTCTTAAAATATATACTTGAAAATATAACCTTTAATTTTCCATTCAATTCCCTCTTAAAATTGGGAGGGAATTGAATTCTCCACAAACTCGGGGGTGAATTAAAATTAACCTTTAATTTCTATCCATGCCCATAGAAGAGAAGAGGTACATCCATATAATAGAGGTATGAGTGAACATTTTCGGTTCGGTTTGATTTTTATAAAAAAAAATAACCAAACCAACCAAACCTATTAAAAACCAACCATTTTTGGTTCGCTTCGGTTTTTATGATTAAAAATTTGGGGAAACCAAATTTGTTTATTGTGTTTTCTTATGGGCCATATGATGGGCTTACAATTAATATAAAGAAATACTTATTTTCTTATAAGATCCCAAAGAATTTTTAATTTTTTTTTTGCCACTAATACAAATATTAATGTATTAAATTGTTAATGTTAATATAGTGTTTATTGAGTTTTTTTACCTTGCGAATACTTTTGTTTTGTTTAATTTAGCATGAGGCGAAACAATTAAAATTACACAAGTGAATAAGTTAAAATTTAAATTGCAGAATATTGCCTTCAAACGGTTTTAAAATAAACAACAAGCAACATTAACATAAAAAACTTCAAGAAATACACCAGGTTTTGAACTAATTATCATTTGTCGCAAGATTTAACTATCCACCAAATTCTAAAAAAAAAAATAGAAATGTTAGATTGAAAATAAGTTGATTAATAAATCATAAAATAAACAACAATCACATTCCTTGTATGCTTGTGCTAGCAAATATTATTTACCCAAAACTATTGTCCAAAGGAAAAACACAATAACAACATATTCTCTGTCCTCGAGAAGAACTTAGATTAAACACAATCTGATGCAGAACAGATTGCCTTAAAATTTGAAGAAGCACTAGACATGAAGTTGAAGAAGAAGAATCGGTCCAAAGCCAAAGAACAGCAATGAATGCAGAGGATTGGAGAATTAATTTGCTGGAATTGTGACAGTTTATGAACCTTTCATATTCCAGCCGTTATGCTTACCATTATTGTCTTTAATTTTGTCTTTAATGTCTTTATTTCTTTCCTTTATTTCTCCTAATTGTAATCTGCAACCATAATGGTTTAGCCTTAAAGGATGCTTGTAAGCCTATTTAAAGGCAGTGAACGAATTGCAGAAGGACAATAAGAATTATTTTGAATTTCTTTTCTAATTAACGTGTTACGTTTTACTTACAATTTACGTTGGTAAATTGTTGTTTCTTCCGTTCTGCGTCAAGTGGTATCAGAGCAAGGATTTGCCTTGTTTCAATGGCCAACAACAACGAAGGAGGTAGAATGAACCCTCGTGATGCTGGTCGGAGGGATGCAGATGTTGATCTGTGGGCTGCCATTGATGAGCAAAGGCAAGCGATGGTGAGACTAGAGGCTATGGTTCAACGCCTGGTGGATCGTCCACCAGCCCCTGTGGACAGAGGCGTCATCAACCAACCAGCAATAAGACAGCAACCCAGAATCGCCAGAAACAGAGCATACGATGATTCCAGTGATGATGACTCAGAAGGAGAGATCGCTGGTGCTCCAGAAAATCAACAACAGAGGCGTAATCAACCTGAATACCGAATTCGTGCTGATATACCATTGTTTCATGGTAAATTACAGATTGAAGAGTTTTTGGATTGGCTTTCAGAAGTGGAACGGTTCTTTGATTTCACAGAAGTTGTAGAAGAACGGCAAGTGAAACTAGTTTCCTATAAATTAAGAAGTGGGGCTGCTGTTTGGTGGGAACGACTACAAATGGATAGGCGACGCCAAGGAAAAACCCCTATTCGATCTTGGAGAAGGATGAAACAACTCCTTATAAACAGATTCTTGCCACCCGATTATGAGCAATTCATATTCCAAATGCTACAAAATTGCGTGCAAGGAGGCAAGTCAGTGGATGATTATACAGAAGAGTGGTCCAGGCTCTCCGTGCGAAATAATTTGAATGAATCGGAGGCACAACAAGTCTCTAGGTACTTGGGAGGATTGAAACCATCCATTAGAGAAAGGATCGGTTTGCAGGTAGTTTGGACGGTTGAAGAAGCACATAATATGGCTTTGAAGGCTGAATTAATGGAGAAAACATCTTCCCGTTCTCTTCACTATCGGAGCATAGGGGAAATGAATTTCAAGGGAAAACTTCCAACACTAGAAGGGCAAATTCCACCCAAACCGACTGCAAATCACACCCAAACCCTACAAGGAGCATCATCTTCTCACAACCCAGCAGGGAATCGCGCAGCAGCAGCTGGGAAAGAAATCAGCCGAGCACCCAACGTGTATGCCAAATCAGCAGGCTTTAAATGTTACCGTTGTGGGCAACCGGGGCATCGCTCCAATGAATGCCCAGCCAGAAGACCCGTAAATTTGATAGAGGCGGGAGAAGATGGAGAGGAAGAGCAGTCTGTGGAAGATGAGACGGAAAATGAGGGGTTATTAGAAGGAGCTGAAATTGCGGAAGAGCAAGGGGAATTTATAAATTGCGTAATTCAACGCGTCTTATGCTCAACAAAAGTGGAAGATTACTCACAAAGAAATAATATTTTTAAATCCTGTTGCAGTGTGCAAGGGAAGGTTTGCGACTTGATCGTTGATACTGGAAGTTGTGAGAATTTTGTGTCCAAGAGACTGGTAGAGCATCTGAAATTACGGGTCGAAAAACACCCAAAACCTTATATGATTGGGTGGATCAAAAAGGGGCCTAAAGTTAGTGTGACCGAAGTGTGCAAGATCCCTATTTCAATTGGGCAACATTATCGCGATGAGGTGACTTGCGACGTGGTTGACATGGATGCTAGTCATGTATTATTGGGTCGTCCCTGGCAATTTGACGTGGATGTGACTTATCGCGGGCGAGAGAATGTATACGTCTTTAATTGGGAAGGGAGAAAAATTGCCATGGTTCCTCAACGAAGCCAAGGTGGAGTCTTGGGCAAGACTACAAAGGGAGATCGCTCCCTACTCTCACTAGTCACTTCACTAACAGAATTAGAGCTGGAAGTAAAAGAAGCACAAGAGGTTCATGTTGTAGTGGTGCGAGCCCTTGTAGTAGCGGAAAAGGAAGCACCCGAAGAGAAGCTACATCAAAAGGTGCAGTCTCTTTTGTCCGAATTCAGTGAGTTAATATCAGAAGACTTATCAAATGACCTTCCACCGTTGAGAGACATACAACACCAAATTGATTTGGTCCCGGGAGCAAGCTTACCGAATCTACTGCATTACCGAATGAGTCCGAAAGAAAATCAGATTTTGCAGGAGAAGGTGGAAGAATTACTAAGGAAGGGATTTATCCGTGAAAGCATGAGTCCATGCGATGTACCTGCTCTTTTGGTCCCAAAGAAAGATGGCAGTTGGAGGATGTGCGTTGACAGCCGCGCCATAAATCGAGTAACGGTCAGATACAGTTTTCCGATTCCACGGTTGGATGATATGCTGGATATGTTGGATGGGTCAAAACTGTTCTCCAAAATTGATCTGCGTAGTGGATACCATTAGATTCGGGTAAAACCAGGTGATGAGTGGAAGACAGCTTTTAAAACGAAGGATGGACTCTATGAGTAGCTGGTGATGCCGTTCGGATTATCAAACGCACCAAGCACATTTATGCGGCTTATGAATCAGGTATTACGACCTTTCATTGGTAAATATGTAGTCGTGTATTTTGACGATATATTGATATATAGCCGAAATGAAAATGAGCATATGGGTCATCTAAAGGCGGTGTTAGAAGTGTTGTTCAAGAATAAACTATTCATAAACTTCAAAAAATGCAGTTGGCTGACAGAACGGTTATTATTCTTGGGGTATATAGTCAGTTCGGAGGGGATATTAGTGGATGCAGAAAAAGTAAGGGCCATCCGTGAGTGGCCAACACCGAAAACGGTAGGGGATGTGAGGAGCTTCCATGGATTAGCGACCTTCTACCGTCGATTTATTCGGGATTTCAATAGCATTGTAGCACCCATAACTGAATGTTTGAAGAAGGGAAAATTCAGTTGGAATGTAGCAGCTGATGCGGCGTTTGCGGTGATCAAAGAGAAATTATGCACTGCCCCGGTCCTTGCCTTACCGAGTTTTGAGAAATTATTTGAAGTGGAATGTGATGCTAGTGGAGTTGGAATAGGAGCAGTCCTTTCCCAAGAAAAGAAACCAGTAGCATTTTTCAGTGAAAAACTCAGCGAGGCGCGGAGGAAATGGAGTACCTATGATCAGGAGTTTTATGCCATTGTGCGTGCTCTCAAGCATTGGGAGCATTATCTAATTCAGCGTGATTTTATATTGTATACTGATCATCAAGCCCTAAAATACTTGAATAGTCAGAGAAGTTTGAGTAATATGCATGCTAGATGGTCAACCTTCTTGCAAAAGTTCCCTTTTTCTCTGAAACACAAATCCGGAGCTTTGAATAAGGTAGCTGATGCATTGAGCCGACGCACTAGTTTACTGGTGACTATGCAACAAGAAATTATTGGTTTTGAATTTCTGAAAGAGTTGTACTGCAGTGATGAAGATTTCGCCGAGGTGTGGGGAAAATGCATATTACAGCATACAGAGGGGGAATTCCACATTACTGATGATTACCTTTTTCTTGGGAATCAATTATGTGTTCCTAGGAGTTCTTTGAGAGAGAAGTTGATTCGCGAGCTACATGGAGGGGGCTTGAGCGGACATCTAGGGCGTGACAAAACCATTAGCAGTGTAGCCGAGAGGTATTATTGGCCTCAACTGAAACGTGACGTGGGAAACCTAGTCCGTAAATGCTATGTTTGCCAGACTTCAAAGGGACAAACTCAGAATACAGGTTTATACATGCCTCTGCCGGTGCCAAATGCAATATGGGAAGACTTGTCGATGGATTTTGTTTTGGGTCTACCACGTACCCAGCGTGGAGTTGACTCGGTATTCGTCGTAGTTGACAGGTTTTCCAAAATGAGACATTTTATCCCATGCCGGAAGACAGCGGATGCTTCTCACATAGCGCATTTATTCTTCCGAGAAGTGGTGCGTTTACATGGGGTTTCGCAATCCATTACTTCTGACAGAGACTCAAAGTTCCTTAGCCATTTTTGGATCACACTATGGCGAAGAATTGATACGACTCTGAAATTCAGCAGCACTGCTCACCCGCAGACCGATGGACAGACCGAAAATCTTAACAGGACACTTGGCAATTTAATACGCAACATCTGTGGTGATAAACCCAAACAATGGGACGTGGCGTTAGCTCAGGCCGAATTTGCATATAATAATGCCATTCACTCGGCCACAGGTATGTCCCCTTTCTCGTTGGTTTATCTAAAGACGCCTAAACATGCATTGGATCTAGCGCGCCTTCCCAAAATTACTGGTTCCAGTGTGACTGCTGAAAATATGGCTGAGCATGCACGAAGTGTTCAAGCAGAAGTGAAGGCTCGATTGGAAGGAAAGAATGCAAAATATAAAGCTGCAGCAGATGTCAAGAGACGGGAGAAATTGTTTGTTGAAGGAGATCAGGTGATGGTATTCTTACGCAAGGAGAGGTTTCCGTTGGGAACTTATAACAAGTTAAAGCCGCGAAAGTATGGACCATACAAGATTATCAAGAAGATTAATGATAATGCCTATGTCGTCGATCTACCTACTGATTTACACATCTCCCGCACTTTCAACGTGGCCGACCTGCATGAATTTTATGAAGATATTCCAATCTACCCGGAATATAACTCGGGGTCGAGTTCTTCGCAAGTAGAGAGACTGATGCAGAACAGATTGCCTTAGAATTTGAAGAAGCACTAGACATGAAGTTGAAGAAGAAGAATCGGTCCAAAGCCAAAGAACAGCAATGAATGCAGAGGATTGGAGAATTAATTTGCTGGAATTGTGACAGTTTATGAACCTTTCATATTCCAGCCGTTATGCTTACCATTATTGTCTTTAATTTTGTCTTTAATGTCTTTATTTCTTTCCTTTATTTCTCCTAATTGTAATCTGCAACCATAATGGTTTAGCCTTAAAGGATGCTTGTAAGCCTATTTAAAGGCAGTGAACGAATTGCAGAAGGACAATAAGAATTATTTTGAATTTCTTTTCTAATTAACGTGTTACGTTTTACTTACAATTTACGTTGGTAAATTGTTGTTGCTTCCGTTCTGCGTCACAATCACATCTTTTTCCCTGTCATGTAAAAATTGGTTTTTCTAGAATTATTTGAAATATACCCCATTATTTTTTTGAGGCTAGACTTCAACTGTAAAGCAGATGCACTAATAGATTATCAACTAATGCTGGATAAATAGAATCTCAAATCATTAAAAAAATAGCATAAATTACATATAAAGTAGTTGATCGATTTTCTCTGGACAAGCCAACCAACTTGAAACAAGATCCAAGTCAGTTCAATCGAAACAAGAAAAAAAAGAGGGAGAGAGAAGCGAGAGGACGGTGACTTGGGTTTAAATGAATGAATGAATGAATGGATATTTCATATTTATATTGAGTTTTTTAATTGAACCGGTTCGGTTCGGTTTGGGTTAATCAGTTTTTTCCTTACAAAACCGATTCTGAACCTAATCGGATATTTTTTAGAATTTTATAATCAGTTTTTTTATTGTTTTTGTTTTCTCGGTTATTTTTATTTTGGTTTAATTGATTGATTGATGTTTTTGCTCACCTCAAAATAGAGGTAGTTGAAAATATATTGTGGGTGGAACTTTTTTTGTTTTGTTTTGGCAAAGATGCCCCCACCAATTTTTGTACTATGAAATATAGTTTATTATTTAAAAAAAAAACACATTTAAAATGAAAAAAAAAATTAAATAAAATTCATGATATTATTGTTAATTTAAGAAAGGAATAAAATAGGTTAAAAGTATAATGATTTCAATATTTTGAGAAAGATGCATGTATCGTTGAAAATAGGTAATAGAGTTAATCGTTGAAAATAACTTATATAAAATGAATCCCAAGCTTATTGTTTCATTTTTTATATATATTATACGAAGTCAAAGAAAAATGATTTTTTTTTTATTGTATTTGCATCGTATAGAAAATGTAGAAAGAGAAAGACAAGTCGTGAAGAAGAAAAACCAAAAATTATTTTTAAAAATAATTTCAATAAAAATTCATCGTGGATCCAACCACACTTTGACCATACCATCGCCATCTACCATAAATCCACAATTTTTTTATTGTCATCAAAACACTAGCTAAGTACTAGAAAGAGAAAGACAAGTCGGCTTAAGTAACAACGTATCTCACCCCCGACAAAGAGAGGGAAAAGAAGAAGGGAAGTCAATTCTAATCTTTCACAAAACACATCACGACAGAAGTGGCACGTGGTGCACGTGCTATTAGAGTCAATGGTGTGTAGGTTCACAGGAAAAAAACACTTATTTTCTAATGATACATTATAAATGTGAAATGATTATTGTTCCAAAATATAGTAAATGTTTACGTGGAAGCTTGCTAGCATCATCCCGCGTAAAATACCACTAGGTTCCAAACATATTATCCTTGACTTTGGGAAGCATATATAAACACAATATCGTTGTAAATTAATATGGTCAAAGATTTGAGGAGGGTGAGCTAATTGTTTTTCTCATCCGCCAGGTTGCATGTTCATTGCTGTGGATCCGATTGGTTTCCATTCTCTTGATTTCCATTCTCTGTCGTTGTTTGGTCTTCGAAGTTGACCTTGAACTCATTAATCACCGCTCCAACAATTTTCCCCGTCATGTTGTAGGCACCGCCAGGCCTGTTGGCACCGCCAGTTTGTCCTTGCAGATCCAAAAAAGAATGAACAAGTGTTAAACAATGTGGTAAACACCAGCAGTTAAATTCAAACATTGTTCAAGTTATATCATATTATGAATTGTCTTCTGCTTGCTAACCTGTGGTGACTGTGACTATGGCTGCTGTTTTTCTCTTGTGGTGCAGTAGAAATCCCATAAGAGCCCAGAAAATTACGAAGATTGGGATCGTGGTTCCAAGTATCACTGGGAGCTTGCTACTCTTTTTTCTGCGACCTGAAGGCATTGATGAACTGACAGTAGTACCATCAGTACTAGTTGTCTGACAGGACTTGCTGGAGACACACAAGTCTGGATTGCCTGATACCCTGTAATATTTTTCCGGCAGATTATATGATTTAATCATCAAAGTAGAAACTATATCTTAGAAATTATAATTAAACTGTATTTTCATAGGCACTTACACTAATTTCAGCTTCTTATTCGACGATAGTGATGGAGGAATTGGTCCACTGAAGGAATTATCTGCCAGGTTCCTAGATTGAAGAAACAGGAAAGGAAAAAATGTAAATCCTGTTTCAAATTTGCTTGACAGGGGCACACTGAATCCCGGGACAGAGTGTTTTTTTTGCATCCCGAGATTAGTTTTTAGGAAAACATGCCAGAATCCTTATAAGAGCATTTGTAACAATCAACAAGAGATTCTTTGGGAGAATCTTACAGTTCTTTGAGGTTAGGTAAGGCGCCAAGGAAATCTGGAATAGGTCCAGTTATGCTGTTATTCTGCAAATTGCTGTGTTGAATAGGAGACAGAAATGCTAGCAATGTGTTAGAACAATCAAGAAAATACCTGAAACTGGTTCAACTCGGTCACAGTTAACTTACATGGTCACAAGGGCATCCATGGAACTAAAATCTGGAAGTTCCCCTGAAAGATTAAAGCTTCTGAGGTCCCTGAAAACATTATGAACACAAATACATTATTAAACCAGCTAATAAAATTATACTCCTAAATAAATAAGAAGAAATTGAGCATTTTCTTGATGACTGCAAGAAAAGATGATTTACAATGCCGTTATGCGAGGTATGGTATCATTGCTACAGGTAGTCCATTCCCATGTGTATGGAGAAGGAAGACATGGATCACCAGACCAAAAATCTTGCAAAACATCACTGAAAGCTTTTTGGAGTTCACTTATGCCTTGCACTAACAGATTTAACATGGAATTTATCTGTCAGTATATATATGCAGAAATTGCAACATCAATTGAATGCTAATTAACATATCAGCTATATATAATGCATACCATCTTTGCTATTGGTTCCATCTGTTAGCCGATCGCTAATATAAAAGGCTTCCAAGGCATTGACAAGTGGAGGAAGTGTAGAATCAGGGTCGGCAATCAACAAAAACGAGGTGTTTGAAGAAGCTGTGAAGTTAATAGACATTTCTGTCACGTCTCCATATGGTGGGATAATGGGACCTGATACAGGCTTGTTATCGACGTAAGCCTTAAAGGACCTCTTCTGGGTGGTATCGAGCTCGGTCACTTCAGAGAAATACAAGTTCATGTGGATTGAAACTTTTTGATCACGAAAACCAGGGTTTATACTGATAGAATTTGACGTGCTTGAGATTGTAATAGCATTCTGCAGCACTTCCCGTGGAGGATTATCCGGTGCATTAGCAGTACTGATGAATGATGCATTGCTTGCGACCGAAGTTACCCCGCTACCAACTGTTGCTGGATCCCATATGCGATCATAAGAATCATCCGGGTACCTGAAATTATCTACAAATTGTAAGAAGTAGAAAACGATGACAGTAACAATGATAAGGATCGCCAGTGTATGATCATTACCTTACTGCCGCATCAGCACCATAAGCAACCCTTGATCTTAAAAACAGTGCATGTATCGGATCCAAATAGCTATACATATTAGAATCTAATGCCGTAACCTCAAGTGCTGATATAAATGGGAACTGGTTAGGCTGTGTTTGGGAAAGACAGATGCTAGTTGTATCGCTTCCGGAAGCATAGACTGCTTCATAATATACAAGTTGATCGAGTGAGGTCTGAACTGTGGCCCATTCGTTTCCATCAAAATGCATATCAAATGATGGAGGAGATGATTTTCCGTCATAATTTCCATAGAAGAAGCTGGCACGAACAAGAAGTAGACGACCCTTGACATCAGAGATAGGGTAACAATTCTTTTTCCGAGTTGTGAACACCCTAAGAGTGCTCATCACATGTGGTAGTGTATTTCTAGATTGCACCACTGCCGACTGGCTGTTCTGGAAGAGGCCGTCGTCTCCCGTCCATGCTAAGTTTCTCTCGTCCGTGTAATCATCGGATGCTCCACAATCAAAGTTAACTGGAAAAACATGCAGATTAATTGAAATGGTTAGCTGAGAATTTGAAGTGTGTTTATATATATAAAGAAAATGAAATCTAACCATATGCATTTGCTGAAAATGCAAAGAAAGCTAAGAAGAGGAACACGAGGCAAGTAGCCATGATCAACACTGGGAGAGATAGGACACAAGGAATTGTTACTCGATCATGGTACTATATATATTGTTTTGTTCTCTGAACATTAGAGCTAGGACAATTAGGATAGAGAAGATAAATTGTGTTTGGTTGATAAATTTATTTTTTATATATTTTACTCATGTATAGTCGTGGTATTCCAATTGGTGCTAGGGTTTGAGATGGTCAAGATGCTTGCTGTAAAAGAAAATAAAAACATGAGTGAGAAAAATTAGAAAGATGGACAGAATTCTTGTATCTTTTTAAAGCATCCAAATATATATTTTTCTTTTTATATATCTATCTCTTTTTAATATTATAATTATTCAACGTGAATTATTTTTTATAGTGCTATATATTTTTATCATTAACGATCAATTCGGCTTATAATTAATGTTGAATAATAGAATTTGTAGATTTTCCTCAATACATAAATTGGGATGGAATTAGGGGATTTCTACAATGACAAAATCAACTAATACCACCATTTTTCGGATTAATTATCAGATTTAGATATAATATATATATATATATAGTTTTTTTATTATTTTCAACGATTAAATATTGCATGGACTTACCTGAAATTTAGACGGGATCGAGGCGATAAGTTCAGGATGTCCTGTGAATTTATCTTAGAGTCAAGACGTTGACTTGTTAAAGAGTAGTCGATCATGGGGTTTTGCATGGCTGGCGCTGACTTCACTGCTTGGAATCTTACAGCAAGAGGCTGGGGGGTTGCTGGCCATGTGATGGGAGCGTAGCTGGACATTGTTTTGGGGGAGACGACCCGTGCGATACGGGTTTTGAATATGTTTTTGAGATGGGTGAAAATCATGAAACATGGCGAAGAGGAAAAAAGTGTGGAATTTATTTATTTTTTTAAAAAAGGAAATTATTATTTAATCGATGTGTTTATTTCAGTGAAATAATCAGCTGATTCCTTTTGTTTTAATTGATCAATATCAACTTAATTTTTTATGTTAGTTTTTTTCAGGATTATTTAAAAATATATATATATATATCATTTATTTCTATTCAAATTTCCCATTCTCAAAAATAAATTTACAAGCATAATTTGGAAATTTCAAAAGAGTTTCATAAGGTACTAACTAAAAGATTTACTTACCAAATTGGTTTTAGGGTTCAAAGCCCTTGTGCTAAGGTAAGTCGAGCGAGAGAGTCACATATAAATTGAGAATCCTTCCTACTCTATAATAGCTTATGATTGTGCACCATATCATGTTAATTCTTTGTTTAGCATTGCCATAATTTTTATGGTTGATGTTTGAAAAGGTAAATTTTAGAAGAAATATTATAAATTGTAGCTTTTTCTTAACTGATATATCAATTAAAAAGTTTTTCAATGAGATTTATGCAAATTATAGTGTTTATTATCGATTGATCAAACACTTTCAAAATTACGGTCTTTCAATGTTCTTTATAGTGTTGTCATTCATTAGTTAAATTTAGAAGAGGAATTGTATTTTGATGTTGATAAGGAGTGCACGAATGTAATGTCAATGCTTAAGCCTCCGAAAGAGGGACATTGGCGGTGGATTTTGTACTTCATGTGGATTACTATTGGGACCATCTCATCTAAAAATTTAAATTGTGAGGTGGGGTTCTCTAATACACACCCTTAATTGAAAGCTCTTTGGGCTTGAAACTTGCACAGGCTCACATTACATTGTGCTTGATTTTTATCAAATAGAATGAAGATGATAAGATTCGAACTCGTGACCACTAGGTCAACAAGACTCTGATATCATATTAAGGAACCATCTCACCTAAAATCTTAAACAGTTAGGTGAGACCCAGAATGTGATTTATATTACCCTCTAACAAAATCAACCTTGAAGCAATTATTTAGAGTAAAAAAAAATATTTGATATTTTGGTAAAAACAATCTTAGATCTATCTAACAATATCTTGAAAGTTTTGAAGGAAAAAAAAAATTATCATTTACATTATTATATATATTTTGGGGAACCAGCCAGAAATTAAAGTACAAATATGATTCCCTTCGAAATGAGTAACTTCCATTACTGCAAAAGTAATTCCTAGGTATAAAACGCATTTCTTCAGGAAAATGAATGCTTAAATTTAAATACATTTCTTCAGTAATTCCTATAGTCAATGCATGAGATAATAATTGAAAAACCGTGCAAGCAGCAAGGGCACAAGTCGACTTGCAAAATGAAAAGCTATACTATAAATAAAAATAAAAATAAATTATTTTGGTGTTTTTGATCTTTGAAGATTTGAACTTGTACTATTATCCGGATCATCGGTGAATACAACATTATCCTGTTTTTGGGAGTACGATTGCAGTAGCTTTTCAAAGTGCTTTTCATGTTAAAATACATCAAAATGATGTTTTTTTATTTTTTAAAAATTATTTTTGACATCAGTACATCAAAATGATCTAAAAACACCAAATCATATTCATTTAAAATGAAAAAAAAAATCAAATTTCAGCAAAACGCCGATTGAAACGCACAGCCAAACAGAACATAAACCTGCAAGGTTAACAGCTGGAAGCTGATTAGTTTAGTTTCAATCGTTTCTCTGTCCTGTTTAACTTCAATGCTATCGTTGCCGGATAATATTTATGTTCTAACTCTCACTTCTTTCGGGGGGGTTTCTCTAAAATATTTATATAAACCATCTACCGAACCCTTATAAATTAATTAGCTGGACTCCACTAATTGTTATTGTTAGGGCAAGGATTTGTTGTTTGTTTCTTGGAAGCAGCACTCCTACCTTTCCTGATTATGGGGAGTCCAAATGGGTTGCCATCTGCTTCCATTCTTATCAACATTTGTCTTCTGGGATCAATAGATAGGGCATTATTTGAGAGAGTCGGTGCATGGACTGGCATTTTATTGATATACTATTTCCTGCTTGGATTGCACGCTTCCTATGACACTGCGAAGGAATCTGGGGAGAATATGGCTGCTGGTGGCTGGAAGAAGATGGATGGAGGTGTTGTGCATATCAAGGAATCAACTCATCTTAAAATTTAAGTTATTAAATAAGAACTCAAGATATAATTTATATTATTCTCTAATATATTTCACTCCCACCGCTAAAGCCTTTTTGCACCTGCGAAGAAGAAGAAGAAGAAGAAGAAGAAGACTTTGGTTATTCTGTTAAACCAGTTGTAATTCATTAACAACTGTAACTGATTCAATTGTAAGAAGAGAAGATGTAATTGACTTCTCTAAGTAGTTACAAGTTTGTTACATATGGTTACAAAAACGTGTAATGCATGAGCCTGTTGAAGTATATAAGTAGGCAATTTATCAAATACAAATAATGCAATAGAAAAGAAATTACTCATCTTCTCTAAAAAAACTCTCTTCCTCAAGCTCTCTGTGCACCCATTTTCTCTTCTCAAATTAAAGCAAAACACCTGCAAAATACAAACAAACAATCAATTGAAGTTTTTACAACAAACAGAAAATCAATCGAATGAATTTCTATATGGTATCAGAGCTCTAGTCTTATGCATAAAGAGACATAAATTGTGAAATCAAGAAGTACAAGATCCAAAATGGCAGGATCATCAAGTTCTCAAAGAGATTTAAGGACTCCACAATTTAATGGAACCAATTATGATTTTAGGGCAGTTAAAATGGAGACTATCCTAATAGCATATGATCTATGGGATGTGATGGAGGTTACATTACCTCAGTTTCATAAAAAAAAAAAACCTGAAGCAGAAAGTGAATCTACAGGAGAATGAAGTGAAACTGAACATATTTCAGAAGAACAACTAGCTGCCTCAAGAAAAAACAGAATCAAGAATGCTAAAGCCTTGAGTCAGATACAAGGAACATTATCTGATGATCTATTCCCATGCATAAGGAATGAAATAACTGCAAAAGGTGCATGGTATATATCAAGAAGAGAATTTAGAGGAGACAAAAAGATGAGAGCTGTAAAATTGCAGGCAATAAGAGCTGAATATAAGTACATGAAGATGATAGAAGGTGAGAATCTACATCATTACCTGACTAAGTTCTTCGAAATCATAAATAATTTGAAATCTCTTGGAGAAGAAATACCTGAGACAAGGATTACACAGGAGTTATTAATGAGCTTAGACAGGAAATACAAATCGATTGTTTCAATTGTTGAGGAAACAAGGGATCTAGATACACTTATTTATCCATCATGCCACGTTAGCTTATCATCTTTTTATTCTTGGCTACTGTATTTTCATAAAACTTTGGGTTGACTTTTGTTTAGGCTAATTAATTTGGAAATTATTTTGAAACATGACTAGAAAACACTATTTGAAATACCAATTGTGTATGAAATGATATTCTCAAAACACATCAATTGTGTATAAAATGCCTGTGTGGATCAAAAGAGTGGGGCGCCATCTTGTAGGTAGGTAGCTAAAAGTTGCAGAAAACAAATCACGTCCAAACGATCGATCCTTCTTCTTTCCTAATTTTGATTTCCAACAAAGTGCAAACTTCAGCGCTTCATCCATCCATCACTTGTTTCTTCATCTGGGGTCAAACTTTCCTCATCTTCTCCAGCAGAAAAACACAGTTATCTAGCGTAGGCAGGAAGATTTTAAAAATATTTACCATCAAACTGATTAGGCCCTTCCAAGAAAGATTGCAAGATGTTTCAAGGTTGATAAATCATTGCCAGGAAGGCACAAGTATGGATATAAACACGTCTTTGATCATTACCTCACAGCAACCCTTGAACTTAAAAACAGTGCATGTTTCGGATCCAAATTGCTATACATTTTTGAATCCAAGTTCTTAACCTCAAGTGCTGATATAAATGGGAACTGGTTAGGCTGTGTTTGGGAAAGACAGATGCCAGTTGTATCGCTTTTGGAAACATAGACTACTTCGTAATATACAAGTTGATTAATCCATATAAATCTTTTCCTCGAGCTCACAATGAAGAGAGAGAAAATGCTTAAAGATCTAGAAACTCAAGCTCTAAAAACCATCAATAGGTGGCTGAGATGGAGAAGAGTCGGGGCCAAAAGGCAAGCCTTATTACTAAAAGCCTTGTCGAGGAAAAAGACTTTGTATGATGTGCGCAAGTTGGCCATAATACCTTTTTTATATATAAAAAAAACTTAAGCTCGAAGTCAAATATGGAAATCATAACAAATAATATATTATTGCTCCAAAACATAATAAATGTTTATGTGGAAACGTGCTAGCATTATCCCGCACTAGGTTCCAAACATATTATCCTTGACTTTGGGAAGCATAAACACAATATCGTTGTAAATTAATATGGTCAAAGATTTGAGGAGGGTAAGCTAATTGTTTTTCTCATCCGCCAGGTTGCATGTTCATTGCTGTTGTCTCCGATTGGTTTCCATTCTCTTGATTTCCATTCTCTGTCGTTGTTTGGTCTTCGAAGTTGACCTTGAACTCATTAATCACCGCTCCACCAATTTTCCCCGTCATGTTGTTGGCACCACCAGGCCTATTGGCACCGCCAGTTTGTCCTTGTAGATCCAAAAAAAGAATGAACAAGTGTTAAACAATGTGGTATACACCAGCAGTTAAATTCAAACATTGTTCAAGTTATATCATATTATGAATTGTCTTCTGCTTGCTAACCTGTGGTGACTGCGCCAATGGCTGCTGTTTTTCTCTTGTGGTGCAGTAGAAATCCCATAAGAGCCCAGAAAATTACGAAGATTGGGATCGTGGTTCCAAGTATCACTGGGAGCTTGCTACTCTTTTTTCTGCGACCTGAAGGGATTGATGAACTGACAGTAGTACCATCAGTACTAGTTGTCTGACAGGACTTGATGGAGACACACAAGTCTGGATTGCCTGATACCCTGTAATATTTTTCCGGCAGATTATATGATTTCATCATCAAAGTAAAAACTATATCTTAGAAATTAAAATTAAACTGTATTTTATAAGCACTTACACTAATTTCAGCTTCTTATTCAACGATATTGATGGAGGAATTGGTCCACTGAAAGAATTATCTGCCAGGTTCCTAGATTGAAGAAACAGGAAAGGAAAAAATGTAAATCCTGTTTCAAATTTGCTTGACAGGGGCACACTGAATCCCGGGACAGTGTTTTTTTTGCATCCCAAGACTAGTCTTTAGGAAAACATGCCAGAATCCTTATAAGAGCATTTGTAACAATCAACAAGAGATTCTTTGGGAGAATCTTACAGTTCTTTGAGGTTCGGTAAGGCGCCAAGGAAATCTGGAATAGGTCCAGTTATGCTGTTATTCTGCAAATTGCTGGGTTGAATAGGAGACAAAAATGCTAGCAATGTGTTAGAACAATCAAGAAAATACCTGAAACTGGTTCAACTCAGTTACAGTTAACTTACATGGTCACAAGGGCATCCATGGAACTAAAATCTGGAAGGTCCCCTGAAAGGTTAAAGCTGCCAAGGTTCCTGAAAACATTATGAACACAAATACATTATTAAACCAGCTGATAAAATTATACTAGAAGAAATTGAACATTTCCTGATGACTGAAGGAAAAGATGATTTACAATGCCGTTATGCGAGGTATGGTATCATTGCTACAGGTAGTCCATTCCCATGTGTATGGAGAAGGAAGACATGGATCACCAGACCAAAAATCTTGCAAAACATCACTGAAAGCTTTTTGGAGTTCACTTATGCCTTGCACTGACAGATTTAACATGGAATTTATCTGTCAGTATATATATGCTGAAACTGCAACATCAATTGTATGTTAATTAACAAATCAGCTATATATAATGCATACCATCTTTGCTATTGGTTCCATCTGTTAGCCGATCGCTAATATAAAAGGCTTCCAAGGCATTGACAAGTGGAGGAAGTGTAGAATCAGGGTCGGCAATCAACAAAAACGAGGTGTTTGAAGAAGCTGTGAAGTTAATAGACATTTCTGTCACGTCTCCATATGGTGGGATAATGGGACCTGATATAGGCTTGTTATCGACGTAAGCCTTAAAGGACCTCTTCTGGGTGGTATCGAGCTCGGTCACTTCAGAGAAATACAAGTTCATGTGGATTGAAACTTTTTGATCACGAAAACCAGGGTTTATACTGATAGAATTTGACGTGCTTGAGATTGTAATAGCATTCTGCAGCACTGCCTGTGGAGGATTATCCGGTGCATTAACAGTATCAATGTATGATGCATCGCTTGCGACCGAAGTTACCCCGCTACCAACTGTTGCTGGATACCATATGCGATCATAAGAATCATCCGGGTACCTGAAATTATCTACAAACTGTAAGAAGTAGAAAACGATGACAGTAACAATGATAAGGATCGCCTGTGTATGATCATTACCTTACTGTCGCATCAGCGCCATAAGCAACCCTTGAACGTAAAAACAGTGCATGTATCGGATCCAAATAGCTATACATTTTAGAATCTAATGTCGTAACCTCAAGTGCTGATATAAATGGGAACTGGTTAGGCTGTGTTTGGGAAAGACAGATGCTAGTTGTATCGCTTCCGGAAGCATAGACTACTTCATAATATACAAGTTGATCGAGTGAGGTCTGAACTGTGGCCCATTCGTTTCCATCAAAATGCATATCAAAAGATGGAGGAGATGATTTTCTGTCATAATTTCCATAGAAGAAGCTGGCACGAACAAGAAGTAGACGACCCTTGACATCAGAGATAGAGTAACAATTCTTTTTCCGAGTTGTGAACACCCTAAGAGTGCTCATCACATGTGGTAGTGTATTTCTAGATTGCACCACTGCCGACTGGCTGTTCTGGAAGAGGCCGTCGTCTCCCGTCCATGCTAAGTTTCTCTCGTCCGTGTAATCATCGGATGCTCCACAATCAATGTTAACTGGAAAAACATGTAGATTAATTGAAATGGTTAGCTGAGAATTTGAAGTGGGTTTATATATATAAAGATATATATAAAGAAAATGAAATCTAACCATCTGCATTTGCTGAAAAAACAAAGAAAGCTAAGAAGAGGAACACGAGGCAAGTAGCCATGATCAACACTGGGAGAGATAGGACACAAGGAATTGTTACTCCATCATGGTACTATATATATTGTTTTGTTCTATCAACATTAGAGCGAGGACAACTAGGATATAGAAGACAAATTGTGTTTGGTAGATAAATTTAACATTTTTATATTTTATAGGGTACGTCTTTATAAAAGTGATGTACTGTATAGTTGTGGTATTTTAATTGGTGCTAGGGCTTGAGATGCTCAAGATAGTTGCTGTATATTAGAGAGGAGGGCATAAAAAAGAAAATAAAAAGATGAGTTTGAAAATTTAAAAAGATGGACAGAATTCTTATATCTTTTTTAAGCAACCAAATATATATATATATTTCTCTTTTTCAATATTATAATTATTCAACGTGAATTATTTTTTATAGTGCTATTTTTATCATTAATGATCAGCTCGACTTAATTTTCCTCAAAACATAAATTAGGATGGAATTAGGGGACTTCTACAATGACAAAATCAACTAATACCAACATATTTCGGATTAATTATCAGATTTGGATATAATAATTTTTTATTTTCAATTAGGGTTTTGAAT
Organism: Salix arbutifolia; assembly: GCA_025169955.1. Classification (NCBI taxonomy): domain Eukaryota; kingdom Viridiplantae; phylum Streptophyta; class Magnoliopsida; order Malpighiales; family Salicaceae; genus Salix; species Salix arbutifolia. The sequence continues at coordinate 2,154,395 of CM045914.1, forward strand.
ATGTTTTTGTGTTGGGTGAAAATCATGAAGCATAGCGAAGAGGAAAGCACGTTTGGAATTTATTTATTTTAAAAAAAAGAGTAAATTATTACTTAATCAATGTGTTTATTTCAATGAAATAATCAGCTGATTAAGGCCGGATCTGGCCAAGGATAGAAGTCACCGGTCCCAGATTATGGTGTGAATTATTGATTAATCAGACTCTTTCAAAATTATGTTCTTTATAGTGTTGTCACTCATTAGTTTAATTCAGAAGAGAAACTGTATTTCGATGCTGACAAGGAGTGCACGAAAGTAATGTCAATGCTTAAGCCTCTGAAGGAAGGACATTGGCGGCACTTCAGAAAGTCTCGAGGCTATTTGTGTTTTAGAATAATCCAAATTTGTTTTGTTTCATAATTTGATGTTGGGGAGATGGAATCAAATTACTTCAAAACCTTCACTTTTCTTTGGATTATGATTATTGTATATGTAAATATCTATATAACCAAATGATTTATCTGATAATATTTTGTAAGAAAATCGCAACTGGATAGGTTCAGTTGATGTCCATTGAAGTGGCATCGCATTAACAAGAATAGTTTCTATTGCATTGCTGAAGTTAAGATCCCAGATTGGGAATCATCAAGATAATACCAGCTTATCAATTGTCTTGGTGAATAAGAAGGTATTAAGTGGCGCAATCAGGACATTAGTTAATGCAAAACCAGCTGTGTTTAATGGAACAATTATATTATAAACATAACCTTCTACAGGTAAGAATTCTGGTACATACATGTAATAGGAACTCCTCTGAAAATATTCCACTGCTGACTATGGACATATTTTGTGGGGTGCTTACAACTTCTCAGACAATTACATTTTCAAGGAGGAAAAACGAGGAACCAAATACCTAATTTGGTGGAAAGCACATCAAAGCCAGATTTGGATGCTTATTTGTTGTATGCCGATCAAACCTTTATACGGATCACAAATGAACCTGTTCATGTGAATAACCACAGAAATGGTGAGATACTGTTATTCAAAATCCCATGTTTATTTATGCAAACAGGAGAAGTGCTAGAGGCAATCAATTCAACACTTGATTAAAGACCCGTGCTATATTAGCTTACTACATCTCTGTCAAAAATTGAAGACAACCTATACTTCTGTTCTGGTTAATAAGGTATCCAAGATGCTGGCATGGTGATGTCATGAGGATGAAGGAGAGAAGGTGAGTTTTATGTATAAATTTTGAGTGGCAGGTACCAGTCCAAGAATGTAGTGACTTTAAAAGCCTAAGAGAGGGAAAATAAACCAGGATGCCTTCGTGTGTTTGGTTTTGCCAGCTAAAGAGATTTTTAGTTGCCTTTACTCTCTCAAAGAAATGTGGGTAAGTAGAAAGGGCAGCACCCACACAAACAATAATGAACAAACATACAGAATTCAGAATGTGTTGACCAATGCCTTTGAGCAGATCAATGAAACTTAAGTTGGTAATATACCATGATAAGATGATTTCAAATCCTATTAATCATCATTTTAGACATCAGCAAATTCAATTTCCCAAACCGAGAAGATATGCAAAAAAGCTCAAGGGAAGCAGAAAGATCAATGCAATTTATGGCTGCCTAAAAAGTACAATGAGAAAAATATTTGAAGGCTGCTTCCAAGTGCCAAATTCAGAACAAAAGGCTCTAGTAGGAAATGTACCCAACCCATCTATTGATGTACGGTATTTCAACAGAGAGAAAATAACTAGCACACATAAGAGTCGGCAATGGGGCTTCAGAAAACTGGAGGAATATTTACATATGAAGTTGGTTAAGAGAACCAAAGTCACTTTCCCATGACCACAAGGAGATATCAATTAAAAGACTAGATCTGTGTCAAAATATGAACCTGGAGACAAAATAGAGATGACAGGTGGACCAGAGGATTAAGAGCTACCAATGTCATGATTAACAAAAAAAGCACTTTCAGATGGACACGTTGTAGGAAAATCAACACCAGGTGCCATATAGCCCAAATATTATTAAGAAATTTGTTTGAGATTTCAAAAACAGAAAGTGGAGGAACTTGAAAGTAAATGAAGCTACAGTGATCATAAGCTTATTAAATGAAATAAAAAGTTTTGAAAAAAACCTTGAGCTAAATGCTAAGAAAGAAGACTATTTAAAGACGATGCTTGTTTAGTGAACTAAACAATGACCTGAGGTAAATACACAATAAAAGTCAAGAATTTCATCAATCTCAAGACTGGTTAAAGAAAATAGTAATGAATCATGACTAATCAAAGAAACAAATAGGAACAAATATGTTTGCAATATTAAGTGCATACATGGCACAGCAAAAACAGCAGCTTAAGGATGGATGACTATGTGTAAGGCATGGTTTAGCTAACCTTCTTCGATAAGAATAAGAGGAGTTAGAAAAAATCAGCTGATCACATTAAGAAGGATAAGTCAATAACCAACTCTGCTATGAAGGTTTTCATGTAACACAATTTTTTTATATAAAAAAAAAAAAAAGAGCCAATGGGATGCAACAAGTACAAATTCCACAACTTGATAATTCAGGAACAGCGGAATTTCTTAAAACGAATTCAACATGCCCATTTCACTTCAAAAATAAAACACCTAATAGCTAAAAATTCATTCAAGGTAATCACAATTTATAACCTTTCTAAATTAAAAAACAACAACTTAAGGTTCCATTTTCGTGATAGCCTTTAAATTCACCACTCAACCAAAACCTTAAAAATAATTCACCACTCAACCAAAACCTTAAAATATTTTTAAGGTTTTGGTTGAGTCCACACACCAAACATCAATACTTTTATCATCTCTTAATGCGCACACCAAATCTTAATATCCCATCCCGAATTATCAAAATGCATATTTGATAGAAAAGCAACAAGGACTCAAGATCCAGTTATACTCACAAGCCGGAAGACTGGATATATCAGCAGAAACAGCACAAGGAATCCCCAAATTCGAAAGTGCACCCCTTATAATCCCACAAGGAAAATACAAATACATGCTCATTGCTTGTGAAGCCTTGCTTTCAGGATCTTGTGTTCCATTGTCAACCGATGGATCTCCCGAAATTCGCGATAGCCATCGAAACTTATTATCTTGCAACACAAATGTACCCTTACAGAAAAGAAAAAAAGGAACCCAATTTCTCATTAAACACAAAAACCCCATATTAAAATTTAAAAAAGAAAACGCAAATAAAATAAAATACAGAAACTTACTCGGTGATTTGTTTTCAAGTTGTCAATCTGTTTCTTGAACAATTCAGACCAGAAATCTTTGCATATGAACTTAATTGCCTCTAAATGATCAGTAAAACGAGGCCGGTCCATTGTGTACCTAATCAAGCCAAATCCAAACAGAAAAGAGTATAAGAACATAAAATCAAACGAAAACTGAGTTTGATCGGGTGTACCGTTCGGAGAGCTGATGCCCGACTTGATAGCCAATAGCTTCGATCCGACGGGCAGCGAGTTCAGGAGTGTTAGAGTAAAATTGATTGCAGTAAGATGCTACCATTTCTGTTAGTAAACTATTGATGCAACTCTCTGATACTTCCCGTCCCATTTCTTTTGCCTTTCTTTTTCGCTCGCTGAGACGACCAAACTGCTTTACAGTTTGTTTCTTTTCTGAGTTTTAGAGTTGGGATATATGGGCTTCGGTACAAGTGCTAGCTTTGGGCTACTCCACTGCTTACCAGCCAAGCCCAAGGTTCGTTTACCCCACTTGTCCATTTGTTATCATGCCACGTCATCCTTAGAATAACGTGCTCTAAGGTTTTTTTTTCAAATTTTGAGATTAATATTAGAAAGATTTTATTAAAAAATAAAAGAATATGCTTTAATACACTCTTGAGATTTTATTTTATTTGGATAATATGTGAATGTTTTTTCCCTATTAATTTATTTATAAAAAAAAAAAAAAAAAACATGAAGAAGAAGATGTAATTACTTAAAAAAATATGCTGTCCTATACTAAATAAAAATGTCCGAAATTAACGATCATAGAAGGGATTCTTATGCATACTCCTTGTTTTCCTGCTGCTTTTTTTTAATGGCTGTGAGATATTCATCCAGTCCGGCGAGTCTGTGTGATATTCCGATTTCGGCTGCTGATAAAATTACTATATCCAGGCCTCTGTGATCTATATAAATGAAATGAAGAACACAGCCCATATTATCATTAATTTATTTTCTCTTAATCAGAGATGCATTTTACATATTTCAAAAGCCAACAGAGACCTCAAGGGTAAAGATTTTCAAGCCACAGAGAGGCTTACTCCACCTGTGCTCGTGATGGCATCAGCAAGGTACAATTATGTTTCCATGAAAGTTATCGCAGTAGCAGATGTGGTTCTGGCAAAAAACACGCTTGCATCCTGGTGGGCAAGAGCCTACACACCCTGAAGTATATGCACATGGCACTCCGGAACGCGCAGCTCCGAGCAGAAAACCTGCCGGAATAATTTAAGTAAGTTTCCGTCAAGCAGTCAATATGTTTTAGTCACGAACCATGTTTATATGTTTTGAAATTCTTGACACGGTGAAAAGAAAAAAGACACGAGAATCTACGGTGAGAGTGTGAGAACAAAAACATTAATTCTCAACCTACGACGATCAGGATTGTGCTTTGTGCATGAAAATTCCTCTAGATCACGTCTTGTAAGAATAAGCATCATTGTTTTATTTTAGAACAAAAACATTAGAAGCCCAAGACCAGAGATAATTAATATACCTTAACTACTTTTTTTTTTCTAAGATGCGAGAAACTTCACCCCTAAAAAGTATATTTTATAGGTAGTAGATAAGCGAGTAAAACCTCGATTATTCTAAATTTTTATAAAAAATATATATCTTGACTTGAACTTGAAATCTGCTATACAAATCATAAGTTTTTTGTCATCACATCACATCACATCACGTTTCTTATAAATATATCTTAACTACTTGAGTAAGGAGAGAGAGCAACTGACGAGAGGAGGAGGAGGAAGATGAGTAGACTTACAGTATGCAAGCACGAATAGAGCTATAATGACTGCCGACTTGAATGAAGCTTTCTCCATTTTTCAATGTAGATTTAAATTAGCTCTTTATCTTTCTCCTCGTTAGATAGAGACACAACAATTGCCAAGAACTCTGGCCTTATTTATAGGGAAGAAATATTAAATATATAATAAGCAAATTAGAGATTTTATTGTGGGATCAAAAACAATGGATTTTATTTCCTATTTTGGCTAAAACAATGGATTTTATTTCCTATTTTGGATTTACCCTAAAATCACGAAACATATCTATTTTCTTATAATAAAAGGAATGAAATCTCTTATTTTTAGCCAAAGTAGTAAATAAAATCTAATATAAAAGGTTGAGTAAATCCACTACCAACTTTAATAGTTAGTTTTTTTCATTCTAGTTATCAAACTTTTTTTCTCTTTGATTGCATCCTTTTTCTACCAATTTAAGGATCGATTGCACTTAATTTGTTATAGAATAACTCAATTCAAAGAAAATGGATTAAAGTGAAAAACATAGAGAAATCAGGTGGCCAATTTCAAATCAACTTCATTTTGTTTCTTTTTTTCATAATATATTTCTAGGATATTAGTGAATTTTTTTTTGTTATGCCCTTCATAACTGTTTTTTTTTCTATAATAATTTTGATCCAAATTATTTATAATTGAATAGATAATATTATATTTTTAGATTTTAGTTGCATTAGATACTAGTTAATTTAATATACATTCTTAAATGAGATTTCTGCCTTCGTTTAATGGTATTGGCAATTATTCTGTTGGTTATTTTATGTAAATTATTATAAAAAATTATTTGTTTATGTTTATGATTGGTAATATTCTATGAAAATAAATTTCAGTTGATTAATTATAGTTATGGAAAATATATTTAAATTTCTTTCACTTTTTGTTTAATGAACTATACTTTTTAAGCAAAAAGAAAATTGTTGAAAAAATAGAAAATGTTATAGGAATAATGAAGGTTGTACTTCATCTCCACCATCACCTTCTTCACTACCACCATATCCACCTCGCAGCATCCACCACTCTGTTTTTTACCACCACCACCTCATCTCCAACAACTTCACTGCCATTGATTCAAGATGACTAGTAGGAGCATGATGGAATGAAGTCTGAAGGTCAACAACGTTATCAGGAGTTAAACAGCGGTTTGGTATCAGCTGTACAAATCTGATTTTAATAGAGCCCTGGCAGATCTTTAAGGAACTAAATTTTTAATACCTCAATCAAATCTTTAATGAAAGGAAATAGCTTTGAGATTTTTGCATGAAATCTATGGAGATATGAGCGATGCATGCATGAAAAGGAGAGGATCATGAGAGAAACTCTACATGGAAGTTGAAGATCAGTCCCTGGAGGTGTGGCTGGAAAGATCACTAGGTGAAACGACACTTCTTTGAAAATGGTTTCGGGAGCCACTCTACATGAGGCGGTCAAAAAATATTTCCCTGGACCAAATTGTTAAAAAAAACTTGGCTAGATGCTTGCATGTAAGGTTTGTGAGTATTTACAGCCCTTCCATGGAAATTGTTTTGTGGGGGTGGAAACCATGAATGTTTGCCAAACCCGGCGTAAAATTTGAACCAGACAATTAATGAAACCAAGATGTAGAAAAATTCAGTTTAAGAGATCAAACAGAACACACTTTAGATTATACAACCAATCCACCAAAAAAGTACAGTAGGCTCTGATCTTTTTATTCAGAATCTATCAGAAACCTCAGGAGCTGAGGGTTGATACATATGCAACTGCATTTGTTAACAAACTAGGGTGGAGTAAGGTAGTTTCAACCTTGCAAACCAATAACACCTGCGAAAGCAATGATGGGAGCCATTATGATTTTCCATGTAGCAGAGATAAGAAAACAAATGTCGTTCATGCCAGCGAAAAAAGAAAGATAGAAACACCTTTGGCTAGGACACGAGAGCAATTCAGTATAACTCTAAACCTTTTGCATTTATGAGATAATATGACAAATTGATGAAATCATGAACAAGAGAATGATGACCTAGGGACACTCTGAATACCATATATTGATAATTCATTAGACTCAAAACAATATCACAAATTGTTCACAAACATAACATGATATTTTCTTAAATGTCAACAATAAGCTTGTTACTTACCGCATGCTACTCTGCCACCGGCATTACCAGTGGTTTTGCTAAGTTCATGTCCTCCTGGATGTAGAAAATCAATAATCGATGAGCGTCACTTTGATTCGAGAATGATGCAATAAAAATAATAGATGTGACAAAAATAAAGTAAATAAGTCCATATATAACCTATCATGGGAAAGCCATATAGGTATAAGGAAATTAGAATCCTGCCCTATAATGAATCAAATAGCCTGGAAGAAGCATTCTAACTACAGCCCAGACTACTTAATGCATAAATAAATTATCAATTACTACAATAACAAGAGTCATGATGCTGATTAATCCCAATTGAAGCTCTGCTTGGAAGAGGATAGAGATCTAAGTCAAGAATTCCAATAAGGCTGTGCTGTGTGAATCACAGACCCCAAAAAAACATGTTCCAGAGAATTTTTTTGCTGACCAAATTATGTTCAGTTTAATTTTGATAGAGACATTGAAGGGTGATGTATCAGACTGTGTTCTTTATATTAAATCAATTGAAACTGTCAGTTTGAAGTACAAAAAAGAGCTCTACAAAATTGTTCTCTTACAGGAAGCCAGAATCATAAAACTAGAAATCCAATACTGTTATATCCCGGGTCCATTCATCATTCATCAATGAGAACATATAACAATGACATAAATCAGTCCATGAAGGATATATTGATAAATTACCCTTGCCAAGATCATCAGGATCTGCATGAACAACAACAGCCCTTCCAACAATGGAATGTGGTCCAGTAAGAGGAATCTGGTTGTCAATGATTGTGAAAGTAGCAGTGCCTGAACACACAAAAATCAGAAGTGTTACTGGCCTGACAAGCACGTGACCAGCTTAACTGACAGGGCAAATCCTATCTACAAATGCTTTCTCGAAATATGGTAAAAAAAACTCATTTAAAAATATGCAAAAAATAATACGGAAAAAAAACAACTAGAATACAGTGATATTGTTACGGAGCTCATTTTAAAAAAGAAAACCACAACCCTGGTAATTTAGAAACTATTTAAAGCAACATGGACAGTAAAGCATACCATCATCACCAACAGTGACATTTCCCAAATCACCAGCATGACGATTCTCATCCTTAGGGGCACCATGCTCTTTGCCTACAGGATTAAAATGCGGGCCTGCAAACAGAACACATCAAGTAGCTGAGAGTAAAGATTGTTGAAAAAACAAAAGAAAGAAGATTCTTTAATCTTCCTTTTGCATTGATCGCTTGAGCATTTTTGGGGGATAATCCAACTATTTGGCATTACCAGTTGACATGCAGCCATTTGTGGTGTCTCCAAGGGCATGAACGTGGAAGCCATGAAGGCCTGGCTTAAGACCACAAAGGCTTCCAGTTACAGTAGTTGGACCTGAAAAAATAATGGCTCGGATATCATAAACTACACAGAAAAATGAGCAAAACAAATTGCAGACCAAATGATTGGAGCTTTCACTTACCATCTCCTTCTTGAGTAAAGTTGATGGTGCCTTTGACACCTTCACTGCTATTCAGAACAGCAACAGCCTTCACCATCGTTCTATGTGATCTAAAAGAGTAAGTGTTAGAACTGAGCATCTACAATCACCTGAATTCTTAAAAACATCAACACAAACGCTGCATCTCGCAAGAATGGCACCTGACCAAATATAACAAGGGAAAGAAAAAAACAAGGGGCACATTGCACCCACAGACACACCGAAAGGGCCACAGCTCAAAACAGTCAATTTAAAATCTCAACTTCAGATAAGTGCACAAGCACATATAAATTATAACAGCAAAATCAAACTAATTAAAGCTATATAGCCCACAAAACTAATCAAATAAATATATAAATGCACATATTTGATGATCCCATAGGAAATCAGTGTAGCTTCAGTATCATTAAGTATCTCTAATATACACAAAATACCCATTTTTCGATCCCGCTCCTAATTTTTTACACAGCTTTAATTTTCTCTCATGCCCCTTGATTATTCAATCTACAAGTTGTAAACAAGATAATTTTATATCTTAAAGAAAACACTAAAATCGAGGTCTAACAATACCTAGGTAGCTTACCTTGAAGAAAAAAACCAAGAAAGATCTGTGAAAAGACCACACAACCCACAAGCAGAAACAACCAAAAAACCAAATCTAAGTATAGACTCAACACTTTAAGAAAAAAAAGAGCACGTAATAATCAACAACTACGTAATAGTCATATGATCATCAAGCTACTACTAGTGTATCGCATCAAACAAATCATAAAAGGCTAATCTTTAGGAAGTCAAAGCATAATAAGACCCAAAAAAAATCCTTATCATGAGAATATAACTAATACCCTCGATTTTGATCAAAAGATAAAAAAGGAGAAAGTGGAAAGATGGACGCTTTACCTCAGAGCACCCCTTCGAGAGTAGAGAGAGAGAGAGAGATTATGTGTGTTGTGTTTGAGGGTGGAGTGAGGGGATTGATGATTCTGACCGTTTTTATAGAAAATACAGACAAATGAGAGTCCGGCGAGTGACTTTCGTCTTAGTTTTTTTAATTTTTACCCTCCACCTACCCAAGTTAAGGATTTAAAAATAAATAAAAATATTAATATTGATGGTATAGCATGAAATTGACAAAATAACACCATTTATTTATTTACTAGTTATATTGCCCGCGCATTTCCGCGGGCATTTTTGTGTATATAATTTAACATAATTAAATCAACATCGATAAATTTTTATGATATAACCAAATAAAAGTTATACATCAGGAGATAAAATGTAAAAAAAATTAAGTACAATTTATTGCGTAAGCATAGATTACATCTTTTAGAATGTAGATACTACGTTATGAAAGATCATAAAAGAGCGCGAACTAACATTTTCAAAACCAGAGCAAAATATTTCAATAAGAAAAAAAACAAATTAATCACAAAATCATTATTGTGCAAATAATTAAATTATTATTATTATTATTATTATTATTATTATTATTATTATTATTATTATTATTATGTTAGTAATGAAAGGAAAAAAATGAATGAAAGACTAAAAATATCCTAGAAACTTTAACAAAAGATAAGAGAAAAAATAAGAAAAAATAAAAATTATCATTGCTATTATAGTAAAAATTATCAAATTATCCGAAGAGAAAAAAAATATTACCAAAAGAGTAAGCAAGAAAAAAAATTAAATTATTATTATAATAATAATAATAATAATAATAATAATAATAATAATAATACTAATACTTATGATTATTCTCATTATTATTATTATTATTATTATTATTATTATTATTGTGTTAATAATGAATGAAAAACCAGAAATAAATGAAAGAAAAAAAATTCTAATAATTTGAACAAAAGATGAAAACAAAATAAAAATTATCATTGCTATAGAGTAAAAGAGAAAAAATATTATTATTATCATCATCATCATCATCATCATCATTATCATCATCATCATCATCATCATCATCATTATTATTATTATTATTATTGTGTTAAATACACTTATATATATATACATGGACAAAAGTTACACTGAGAATAAAAACTAAAAGCATAGATGCATAAATACCAATAAAAAATAAACATTAAAAAAAGAACACATGAATTAATATCAAATAGAAAATCAAAAGAATAAGGAGAAAAATGAAAAATGACATATATCAATTAATTCCAATTGAAGGATAAAATTGCAAAAAATAAGAATTGGAGGACCAAAAATTAAATAATGATCAAATGCTGCCATTGAATTAAAAAATTAGAAGAAAAGGGACTGAAATCAAACTTTGTATATATCACCAATTGCAATTGGAGGACCAAATTACAGAAAGAAAAACTTCGGTACCGGAAAACATTGAAGGAACCAAAAAGAAACCGAAAATCAAAAGTATAGGGACCGAATTACAATTGCTTTATATAATTAGTTTTAATTGAAGGGCACAATTGAAAACAATCAAAATTTCAATTAAAGAAATCAGGCAGACAATCGAAATCAAAACCTCAGGGACCGAAATTAACTTATCACGCACATGAGGGACCGGACCTGATATTGGGCCCGCAGGAGAGAGAAATGCGACAGCCGCCACACAACCGGCCACCGCCGCCTAGACGGGCATAGATGATGGCAACGCGCCGCGACGGCAGACGGATCACCTGGAGGCGCACCGTACTCACCGTCGGAGACAAATTTTTGACCTCCTAATTGATCCGGACGCGCCGCCTAAAGGGCGCGTTGGCGCTGAGGGCCGCTGTCGCGTCCTGACGACGCGCCAGGCGGTCAGACGAAAATATAATAAAAAAATAGGCTAATTACCAAGTCACCCCTTCCTCAACCCAGATCTACGAAAAAACCTCGGTGGAAAGGACGCCCGTGTCCCCGTTTACTGTGCACTGTTTTGTCGTTTTCGAGGGCTTTTTTTGTCTGTGCACTGTGCACTGAAGGGGTGAAAAACCGACAGCGCCCCTCGTTCCTGTGCACTATTTTGTCGTTTTCGAGGGGTTTATTCGTGATTACACTGTGCACATTGCGGCTGAATAAAAAAAAAAGCCAAAAACCGAAAACACCCCCATTAAATAAATACAAAACAGTTGAGGCTGAGACCCATTTTGGTCACGGCACTGCCACAATCCACAGTGGATTGTGAGAGGGTGCACAGTGCACAACTCCACACGGTTTATTTGGTTTGTAATTTATATATGTTGCATTTTAAAATCATAATAAATAAAACATTTTATTTGCAGATCTTTCCAGTTGATATATGCGGCTTATTTATCAAATGTTAGTTGAGGATTTGACGTGATCCTCACATACAGCTGAGGTTTTATAGTATCGTCAAGCCTATAAAGATATTTATGATAATTTATCATTTATGTAGATGATAATATCTACCACCACCATACCCTATCCTATATGACTGTCAATTTTCATTGCTGGACCTGGGATATAGCCCATGGCCACGGTCCAAACTCCTCTGGTTGAAGCAAGCAAGCATGCTGGCCACCGATTTGCTCAGGCCAATTGGATTTCTGTGGCTGCCGTAGAATTCATAGAAATCATCCTCCATTGAGTGAACACATTATAATAGTATCTGCGGGAGATTTCACTGTATATTCTGTTTAGTCAATTGCATAAGGCTACTGCTGGATCATCTTCTATGAGCCAACTCGGTGGACCAAGAGCTCAGAAAACCAGATTGACATGCCCAAGTAACATACCACTACACATCCAGAGGAGCCTTGTTAGCGTCATATTATTGTCAGCTTCGAAATATATCCCTACCTCATCTTGTAAAGCAGAAGTTGATTGTTGATTGCCAGTATCTCTTAAGTTTATGAGATAGTTTCTTAACATAGTATCAGAGCCTTGTTGACCAATAGTCTTTTCCTCGAATATGAAAGTCAGATGAAACAGAAAACTAGTCAAAGTTTAGAGCTACCAATCAAAGATGACCCTTTTCTCTTCTTTTATTTTGGCTGGTGGGGGTCATGAATGTTCAAATCTTATAGCAGACAGAAGGTGGAGCCTGAGCGATTAATTTTGCTATAACTCTTCTAAGTGAATATATGCAGGTTTTTAGAGGGTGTTTGGATGAGCTGTTGTTGTAGCTTTTCAAAGTGCTTTTCGTGCCGAAATATATCAAAATGATATTTTTTTTATTTTTTAAAAATCATTTTTGACATCAGCACATCAAAATGATTTAAAAACACCAAACCATATTCATTTAAAATGAAAAGAAAAAAAAACTACAAATCAGCGTTTGAAACGCCATCCAAACAGGCACTAGCCTCGTGATACCTAGCTTCGGATTATCTGATGAAACCATAGGAGTGGTTGGCCTTGGTGATATAGGTACACTAGAGGGCACAGGAGGTTGTGTTAGGACTGTAAATTTCATAAAATATAAAAATATTCATTTTGAATTATCCGAAACATGAATAATAAGACAAAAACTTACCTGAATTTATAGCCAAAAATCGCTCTTTAGAGTCACGCGGATGACTTTCCAGATTAACACGTTTTCTTTTTAGATCCCTTTAAATCTCTCTACCTTAACCTTTTTCTCTCTCTGATGATGAGATATCAGAATAAGAATGAAATATAACATGTAATTTGGAAACCATGACCATATATACAAATTAAAAAATGCTTTTTGATATTCATGAAGATGGTATTCAAATGGAGTTCATAACCGATACGCAAATGCGAGGAGAACTGATGGTAACACAAGCTGCTGCAACAACTTGAATAATCATCGTCTTCATCATGAGTTTTTTTATTCTTGAAATATGAAAATAAGTTATTTCAAAATTGAATATTTATTCCTAAAAAATTGGGAATAATTAATATATGGGCATCAAAAATGAATTTGCTCTGCCAAATTTCCTGAAGGCAGAGTAGAACTCGTCATATTGCTTCTTCGGTTCTAGCTAATCACTTTGGGCTTGTTTGTAAGGGTGATTGCGGTTATTTTTGAAAGTATTTTCATTTAAAAATATATCAAAATGATATTTTTTTTATTTTTTAAAAATTATTTTTGACATTAGCACATCAAAATAATTTAAAAACACAAAAAAAATTCATTTAAAATGAAAAAAAAACAAATTTTGAGGAAACAGCGGTACAACCACCCTCCCAGACAGTTGCTTTGTTTGTATATCTTAAAAAAAGCTAAAATTATTGAGTTGATTTTGGTCCTTGTATTTTGAATTCAAGCATTAGACTACTATAATAACACGCCATCCCATTGTCTATTTAAATTATTAATATTTTATATCACTACCTTTTATAATTTCAACATCAATTATATCATATATAGGATCCAAGAATTCATTTTTCTGCTATAGCTTTCGATACTTACTTAATTTCCTGTTTGGTATTAACAATTGTTTTTTAAAATATGTTTTTGCCTGAAAATATATTGGAATAATATTTTTTTATTTTTTAAAATTTAAATTTAATATTAACACATTAAAATAATTTTAAAAAATAAGCAAATTAAAAAAATAACTTTTACAAAAAAAAAATTTAAACATAAAAAAATATATTACTGTCGCATGCTAGGAAAAAATTAGGTCATCCACGAAATAGCGTGCCAGTTATCTAGAAGTAGTTGATGGTCTGTATTATTTTTGTTTTAGGCTTTTCACATGGAATTTCTCATGTGTGACCTTGCTGCCAGATCTCTCTAAAGAATAAAGAACTATCCATTCCAAACAATTCAGCTTCCACAAAACCCAACAATATAATTCTCCACAAAAATTCAAGATTAGGACTTTTCTTTGAACCCCAAAAAGAAAATTTGTTAAAAAAAAATGCCCAATCTCCATAGAAAGGGGCTTGTGTTAGAAATCCCCGTCTCACAAAACCCTAATTCCACTCTCGAAGAAAGGACCTTTGTTGGGTCAAGTGTCTATAATTGGCTCTTTGAATGTCATGGGTTTTTGCATAATGCGATTTTGATCCTGGCTTCTCTTGCTTTTGTTCTTTATTTGGCATTCAAAGCTAAAAGGAGCCTTAGGAAGCTTTCAGATGGGAGATCTTCTATTATGATTGCTTACTATGGCTGTCTCTGGCTTTTTAGCTTGCTTAATCTTGTTTGGTCCTGCCTTCAGGTTTGTGGGTTTTCTTATATTATTTCATTTCTTGGAAGCTATTTGCATCTCTGGCTCTGATTTTGGATGCCCATTTCGCTGTTTTTTTGGAATCTTAATTGGGTCTCTAAAAAAGTTCTCGATTTTATGGGTTTGTTGTTGAATTATCATTTTGTTTGTGTTTCTGGATTTTATGTTGATGGTTTTCATTGTTTTAGATTTTTAATGGCTTTTTACTCTGTTGGTTTTCCAAATTAGTGGAAAGGCCAATGTTGTTTGATGCTGTTTTCAGGTTTGTGATCAAATTGTTTGGATACCATTTTGGATGACCTTAAGATTAAAAAGGAAATTTAGAATGTGTTGATTCTATACGTGTGAGGTTATTTTTTTCTTAGCATCGTATCTATCGATGGAAGTAGTCAATTTTTAAACTTTGATTAATTTGTGCATATTGTTGATGTTAGTTGGGCAGAATCTAGGGATAATCATAGTGGTTGGTTAGCTTTTCTTCCATTACTGATTGCTGGCAGTTTGATCGTGTCTCATTTTAGTCTGGCTGCACCTCGTATCTTTTTCAGGGGATGGCTGGCATGTTTATTTTGTCTTGTATCTCAAGTACTTGGTTTGAAGCTACCCTGTTTCATTTGATTCTCATTTATTATTGAACATGTCAATTAAGTTGAAGTCGTTTGAATATCTGAGATGAGTTCCTAGATCCCAATCAATGATGATACAGGAGGGGGGAAATTTATGACCTTCAAAGACATAATAAACAAAAATTCTTAATAAATGGAGCTCATATAGCTCTCCACGAAAATTAACCAGACATGTTCCCGACCAAGTGATACTCATCTCTCTCTCTCTTGCTCTCTCTCTCTCTCTCTCTGCAAATGGCAATAATCAACCAAGTGATATCTATACAAATTTGTCCTAGATAGTCTCCCATCTTTGCCATTTTCAGATAAACACCTGTTAAGACATATAGTCACCAATTAGGTTAATGAAGATAGTGTAAATCCAGTTATGCTAGTATAAGGCTTTAATCTTTGGAACTTCTTGCGTCTCCTGCTATGCCCTTTGGAAGCTACAGTCGCATTACTTTTTCTTGTGTTGATTCAGGCATGGGAGTGCACTCCTGGAAAGGAATTAGCGTGGAATATCTTATCATTACTTACAACATCAGGAATGCTGTTTCTGGAAGTAAGCTTGATTGCCTTTTTATTGCAAGGAAATTATGCGGGTGGATTGGAAGATTTGACACGGCCCTTTGGTCTCTCGGCCCTCGTTGTTGGTTTGGACATTATCCTCAAGGTATTTCTTTGTTCCCGAAAACACCCTACTGTTCTGTTAGTAGTGGCATATTTCTGGCATTGACGAAGGATGCTACCATCAGTCAGGGAAGAGAGGTTCAAGTCTTCTTTTGAATGTGTTGCATTGACAGTGAATTCAGATAATTCGTGTTCCCTATTTTAGCATGGTCAGAAAAATGCAAACCCCAACACCAATCTCAAGTTTGAAATGCCTGTGAAATATACCTGTCTGAGCTTTTTTGCATATATAGAAAAGGGAATGAACGATGCTGATATCTAATCTGCTAAAACCTTTTGCTCTAGTAAATTGATGCAATCAGCCTTACATTTTACTTCTTTTTTCCTTACAGGCTCTTTACCTTTTTGCATTTGGGATTCCTTTGTTCATTGATAGCAGTGAGGAGCCCCATCACATGAAGTGGAACTTGTGGTTTATCCACAGGCTTGTGCTGACTGCTATTTACGGGTTGATACTGTTCATGTATCATTCCAAGTGGAGGGAGCGGTTGCCTGGTAAGTTATTCTAAAACATGCATATTGGCAAAATTAATTTCTTGTCAATTTCAGAGCTGTTTTCATTTGACCTTTTATGTCTACCCTTGTCACAGCAAGACCTGCGTTCTACAAGTACATTGTCATTATGTTCATCTTGAATGCATTGTCACTTTTTGCTTCTGCGCTTACTGGACATGGGACTGGTTTTGGTTACTGGTAATTATGGACCAATCTCTTCATCACACTATTCCATCTTAACCTTTCTGTAACTGTGTGGAGTTTGTTCTCTAAGTGCTTTATTTTCCCTTTCACTAAATTTTTCTTGTGCAGGTTGTACAGCACAACAATTGTATGCTACCATTCTTTTTACCTTCCTCTTCTGTATGTAACGTTTTTAGCAGACTTTTTCCAGGTATTCATACTAGTCGGTCCAATTTCTGTATTTTCCAAATTTTGTTTGTTTTATTTATGCTCTTCTGTTTTTAACATGATGTTTTAAGATGCTAGAGCAGTGATTAATTAGTGGTTGCTCTCTTGATGACCTTAGGAGGAAGATTTGCTTCTGGAGAGCGTATACTATTCAGAGATGAAAGATGCTGGTTTCTTTGATGATGACTGGGATTGAATATTGAAAATTACCACTGTTTCATTCTGAAGTTGATAGGATGGACAATGTAAATAGAATCATGCTTCTGGAAGGCATAAACACTGAAATGAAAGAGATTTTATTAAATTCTGTACAACTTGATCATTCATGATTAGATGTGCCATCTTAGTTGAAGGGATCTTTAGTATTTGGATCCCTAATGAGCACCTGTTAGCATCTGACTATCTGTATTTGATGTCAACAGTGTATAATAAGATAAGTGGACCATTAAAGACTATTATGCCTCGAGGATCTTTGACCTGCTTATTTATATATTAATGTCTGGGAGTGTGGACGTAGTTTTTAAAATGTTTTTTGTTTAGAAATGTATTAAAATGATATTTTTTTATTTTAAAAAAAAAACTATTTTTGATATCTGAATATATGAAAATAATCTAAAACACTAAAAAAAATTGAATTTAAAATAAATTAAAAATTAAAAATACTTTTGAAACGAATGGCCTAAACACTCCCAGGTATAAGTGGACCATGCAGGGCTGTCATGCCTTGGGTAACACAAGATGATGGTTAACGTTTGGCTTGGCTAATACGGGAAAATGGTGATTTTTCACCTGTTTCCCCCTTGCATCCGATATGGAAATTATCTCAATTTCTCAGATCATTTTCAGACTTGGTTGCTTTAAGGCTTTGTATAAATTGGATAAGCACCAGAGGCCCTGGCCTGACAGATGGTCACGCTTGATATGGCCAAAATCATGGAAAGCAGATATTGGCATGCTGTCAATGGCATCCACGGAAATCACCAATGGTTCACCACCCACCAAAGAAAAATGAAGCAGGAAAAGTAGAGGAAACAATAATGAAATTTATCATGTAAAATTTGATGCACTAAGCAGGAATTGCTTAAGCATATAAAAACACAAGTTCACAGCTTAGCAACTTTATGAGTTTTTCTAGATGAAACCAACAAAACATAGTGTGTTCACGACAAGGTTGCCTAGCATTCCATCTATAATAGACAAATAAGAACCACCCATGCAGGCTAAAAATGATCTCCAGGTCGGATCGTGTTTCTTTTCTTCTAATCCTTCTTCTCAACAAGCTTCTCAATAAGATCAGCAGCATCCTGAACTGTTGCGATGCTTTGAGCACTCTCCTCTTCAACGCTGATACCAAATGCCTCCTCAAGTCCCATCACAATCTCAACCTGAAAGAAGTGGCGATGGATTACAAATCACCATATGCTAAAAACAACTAATTAAACCCTAAGATTGTATTTTCAGGTTATTTCCTTACTAAGGAAATAACCAATACAGAACAAAGATGGAGACATCATATTTAACAGAACCGCTCTTTTCACTTCTCAAGTTATTGAACAAATAACGTCTCATTCCATCCATACCCATCACCTGAATGTCTCCCTCCATTCCATTAAATATCCAAGTGTGCATCAACTTAAACATGGAACTAATACCCATTCATACTATCTTTTAGGAAACTCAATAGATCTACTAATTAAACAATGGTTGAATGGGCGAGACAAACAAAAACCTCTAGGTAAATATTGTACTTGAAATATTTCAAAAGAAAACATTTGGATATATGTGTAAGATACCGTATCAAGAGAATCAGCTCCAAGTGTTGAAAACTTTGATTCCCCACGAACAGTAATCTCATCTGATAATGCCAACTGTTTCTTCACTATTTCACACACCTTATCAATTGTCTCTGGTTTGGCCTGGAAAAGAACATTAATGTATAAATAATCAATGAATACAAGTTAAGAAAATCAACTAACACATTTGCAAACAACCACACATTTGATTATCTGATTGACAAACCACATCATAGGCCTTGTAAAAATTATACGCAGCAGACCTTACAAGGTTACAGAAATCAGAGTATACCATATTATTTTCCAAAGTTATGTGGATGAATAACACAGGTAAACATCACATATACATGTAGCATTTCTTCAGGACAACTCATTTTTATCCAAGGAGCAGGAAAATAAAGGGCATATTCTTGTTTTAATCAAGCATCTAGCTTTAGGCAATTCTGCACCTCTCCAATCTACATGTAGTGGATGCGAAATAAAACCCTTGGCTATGAAGCATAAAAAAAAAAACATTTAGCCAATATGTTCACCTTTAGTAGATTTATAGCATATTTCCAGAATCAAAAACTACTAAACAGCCAACAAAAACTAAAAGGAAAAAGAAACTATGAAGAATATCCAGACATTGCAACAACATTTCAATCAAGTTTGATTTTCTACACATTTCCCCTGAACAAGACAGCACAAGTGAAAACCATAAGATGTTAAGCCGGTCTTGAAACAAGACACATACAGCGCATGAAACCCGAAGGCGGCGAGCTGGCACAGACTGCAACCCAAAAGACAGGGTGTTTCTTCCTTGATTTGAAAGTGAAACTGGCTTCAAACCGGAGACCCTGGATGCAGCCTGTTTAACAAGGATCCAAGCACAAGCTTTAGACAAACCAATAGCATAAACAAGAAACGGACATAAAACAACAACCAAAAACACCTTATGAACAAAGAACAACAACTATCAATCACCCCCATCAAGATATATCTGCGTCATGTACAAAGCAATCGCAGTGTGTCACTATATAGCCCATTTTAAGATGACAAGAGATGTCATACCCATCATTAAATCTCAAAAGGGAATCGCAAATAACAACTACATTTCCAAATGTATGTCACTCTAGTTAGAAAAGATCCAAACTTTGGATCCAAATTAACATTTCACTGGACTACAAATTGACCAGGATATTTATGAAAACAATGCAACGAAAACACTAAAACTACACTAAGAAAAAAGAAAAACATTTCTTATCATTAGCTACATATATCTAATAATATGCAAAGTAAATATCAAATAACAAACTTCCAAGATCAAATCCAGAGCTTGAATTTAAAAACGGATCTAAAAGCTAAACAAAAAAGGAGACAAAATCTGTGTTCCCATAAGGCAAAAAAGACATCAGAGAAGTGAACTTCATACCATTCCAGGACGAGATTGCATGGAGATCAAAGAACCTGTGGAGGCTGCCATTAGAGAGTCGAGAGAGTCGAGAGAGAGCTTAAGCCTTAGGGTAGTGCGCGTGCAAGAGAGAGACGGAGTAAACTAAGAGCGTGATTTTGAAATATATTTGATAGTTATTTATAGGTGGTCTAATTTCGATATTGTCAAGGATGTGTGTTTTTGTTTATTGCAAACTATACATTTGCCCCTATTGATCCCACACTATTCATTCTGGTCCTTATATTTTCAATTTTCTAATATCAAATATTATGTTTCCAATTTTCTTTTTTCATATATATATATATATATATATATGAAAAAAGAAAATTGGAAACATAATATATATATATATGAAAAAAGAAAATTGGAAACATAATATATATATATATATATATATTCATTCACCAAACTTGATACACGCGCACACACGATAATTTAAGGGATTCTTTGGAATTTTTTTACATTTTTTTCTATTTATACAATGATAGTTTGAATATTAAACTTGATTTTCAACATTTAATGATGTGTCAAAATTTTTAATTATTTCATACAAATATTTTTAAAATCTGGGTATTTTCTAGTATATTTTATAAATAGTGGGGGTTTTTAGAAGAAAATAAGAGGGGGGGATTAGCAACTCATTGATAATAGAAATATTTATATGGACTAAATTGAAATTTCCATACTTTATTAGGTCTAAACATAATTAATCCTCTTATTTTGGGGGGTATGCTAAAGGAAGAGTTTGGTTTAGAGAAGGGAAGTTTTTATTGGCCAGAAGAAAGGGAAGTAGCTAGCAGTTTGGTGACCCAAGCCAGGTGGCGTCAGATTTCAAGACTCGTTTCAATAGCTATTAATAGCCGTTGGATTGGCTTACATAGGGATTAGTGAAGTTGGACAAGACGGAGATATCAAGGTATTGCAAATGCCAAGTAAGCAATGGACCTTACATGGTTTGAAATAATATAAAAAAAAAATAGATATTTTTAATATTAATATCTTAAAATAATATTTTAAAACATAATAAAAAATAAATTTCTTTAAAATATTTATAAAACAAAAATAGACAGCTCAAAAGATAATTTAGAATTGCGATAGTTTATATTATAGGTGTTTTAAAAAATAAATTTATTTTCAAAAAAAATATTAAATTAATATTTTTATTTTCACGTTGAATTTAATGTGTTGATATTAAAAATTAAAAAAATATATTTTAATATATTTTTAAATAAAAAATATTCTTAGGAACATCTTCCTTTATAATACCACACACACCCCATCTCGACTTTTGCAACATGGCACTCCATGCTTCACGTGTCCATAAAATTTGGCATTATGGGACGGTGGAAACTAGATTTGGCTTTGATTTTGCACCGCTTTTCTTTGTGGAAATATAGATTTAGTCCTAAAGTTTTTCAATCAGGTCCCAGTAATCTTATTTTCTCAATTTTCTGTCAGTTTTTGTTACGATTTCCCGTTTTAATTCTCATATCAACGCAAAAATATTTAATATATTTTTGTAAAATATTAATAAAGATAAAACTGAGAGTTCAACTGAGAGATTTTTAAAACATTTGGGACCCATGGATGGAGTTTATAGATTTGAAACTCAATTAATATATAGATTAGGGACTCCATTCAGATTTCTCTTATTTAGACTCTTAACTGGTACTCCAAGACGGGCTCGATTGGGCTCGTAAAGCCCATTCGATTAGATAAGTTAGAGCTCCAACAGGGTACGGATACGTTGGGCCTGAAATAGGACCAAGCCCCATGTTTTCCCATTCTCTTGCAGCCCGTAGAATAAAGAGGGAAAAATAGGACTCCATTCAGGGATTGGGTTTTATTTGTATTTGTTTTGTGATAAATGATGATTTGGAGTTCGTATTGCATCCAAAAAAAAAAAAAAGGATTAGAAAGTGGGATGGTGATGCCTCCATGCATGCTATGTCCATTGTCACCATGCAGCTTGCCAGCCACCTGTGCGAAACATGGTGGTCCAAGTTGGACCGGCAGTTGAAGAAGGCTCGAGAAAGAGTTTTCGTGAAGTTTGATCTTCTCTGAGAAAAACATGGCCCGGCTCTTAAATTCTCAAGCTCCCAACCACCCGGTTGGTTTTATTTCATTTTCAGGCCTCCATTTTCCACACAGTTATCTAGCCACGTTGAACCGTTAGATTTGGACCTTTGTATCTATATTATGATTATCAGCACTTCAGTGGCCGTTGATTTGACTTGCTAGAAGGAGTGTGATGGAATTCTTTAACTGTAAAAGCAACGGCTCAGCTACTTACAAATTCATTCATAGCTTGAACTGAAACAGGTCGGCATGCACTTTACACGGCACAAAAAATTATGATTTTTATTTATTTTAAAACTATTCTAATTGTCTGCCCACGTCTCGGGATTAAACAACTTGAAAGTGCTCAATTTAAATGAATTTAAAATAGTGATTAAAATAAAAAGATATTAAAGTTCATGGTTGATATTGAAAATTCATGAGTAAAATTAAATAAAAATTAAAAGTTAAAGTTAATTAAAAGTAATAAAGATAAAATATTAAATTAAATTTTAGATTAAAACCTCAAAATATCAAATTTTAGATTTTGACCAAAACAACATCTCTTTTTCTTCTCCACCACACGTTTCTATCATAATAAGGTTCCAAGAGACATAATGTGATGGGGAAAGGTTTATGATTTGATAGGAGTTCTCGAATTTGAGTCAGGATGTATAATTTTTATAAGAGTCTGCGATAACCAAAATTTTATTCATTCACTTACATCCATAAAATATACTTTTCAGGGGTTGAGGTTTACTCGCATAAAAAACAAATCTATTATCATAATATGTTGTTTTTATTATTATATGAGTTTATTAATGTCAACTAGTTGATCGAAGGAGTGAGGAGACATTTGCATTATAAAATAAATTTTGTTTGGGAAGTTTTTCTTTTTCTTTTTTCCTTTGGGAATGTTCGGAAGAGTGATAGTGATTATTTTTTAAAGTGTTTTTTTATTTATAAATGTATCAAAATAATAATTTTTAATATTATTTCTGACACTATCACATCAAAATAATTTGAAATTATTAAAAGATTTAATTTTAAAGAAAACAATTTTTTATTAAAAAAAATTCACTAAAAATCAAAATCCTTACTCATGTGATCTTTCTTGCCATTGGGCTCCAATGAACTTCCAATTAATAAATCATATCACTTCGTAGTTTTGTATATCATATTAATTCTATATTAGAGAGATTTCAAATGGTTTTTATTTTTGTTAACCACTAAAAAATATTTTTTATGCTGACTCTATATACATTATTATATTTTATTTTTTTAATGTGGATATTCAGGTCAACTTATGTGTATCTCGATTAATCTTATTTAACGATTGTATAAACCTTCAGTGACCATTTTTATATTTCAGATTTTGATTTTATAAGAGCTAAAATAATATTTTTTTTATGCATGGAGATTTATTTATTTTATTATTACAACAATTTTAACCAGCAATATATCTTTATAAAACCATAACTAAAATGTTTTTTTTTTCAAAAACAAAATCCATAGCAAAAACTAGGGATGCTGTTTTTGCCAATATCTTGGAGTTCACTTTCATTTATTCAATGAAGGTGAGTGTGAAGAGATTCTTCTCCCGTTATAAAGGTGTACGTAAGAATACCATAATTATTTCCGTATGAATGTGGTATGATGTTTTCCAAGTCTTCATCTTCATAATGTATGCCTTTATATATATATAAATATATATATATATATATATATACAAGTTTCATTTTCTAATATTAATTTTAATAACTTTGTTGGATATATTTAAAATATTTTGATTTATTATATTTGATAAAAAAATGATTATGAAAAGATTACGTGGGACTTTATTGGATATTTTTAAAATGTTTCTAGCTCCAAAAAAGATATTGCATTGATTTTTTAATATTTTTTTATAGTTTTAATATAAAATGTTAAGAATAAAATAAAAAATATTTAAAAAAACGAAACAGCTTCCGAATACCATATACACAATAAAAAAAATTTAAATTCAAACAAGGGTAAAACTATATTTTCAAACATTAAGATCAAGATTACAAGTATAAATTGTTACTAAAATATGATGCGATAATAAAATGCTCACGACCTTCACAACAGATATCAAGTTTGAGTCAGTATATATATATATATATATATATATATATATATGTTTATAAAAATATAATTTAACTAAAATTTTATTTGTTTATCTAGTCCACAAATAACCCTTAAAATATGTTCTTATGAAAAATAAAATTTAATCTCATCCAAAAATAAATAACAAGCAACAAACTGTGACTGCAATCACCTCCTCCCCTCACGTGTAATGAATGGCTCTCTCCCGTTCTTTGTGGACTTAATTTATAATTAAAGATTCTCTAATTTATATATATATATGTTCTCTAATTCCTCTGTTTCTTTTGCTTTTGACCTTCGAATAAAATTAAAAGCAATTGTTTACCAATTGACTTTTATTTAAATTTTGAAAAAAAAGGGAGATGGTGTTTAGGGACGCGAAAGGTTATTGATCTGTGTAGCTCACAACTTCTTAATGACTATTTAGAAGTACGGTGTATATTGTTTTTAAAAGTATTTTTTATTTTAAAATTTATTAAAAATATATATTTTTATTTTTTAAAAATTATTTTTGATATAAACACTGAAAAAAATCTAAAAACACACAAAAAATCTTAATTTATTGTAAAAAATAAAAATAATTTTTTTTTCAAAAATAACTTTGAAATGCATTACTAAACAGTGCATTAATATCCGAGTAGAAGAATAAAAAAATGATGATAAGAGTTTAAATAAGAATCTCAAAAATATATGGAGGAAAAGATTCTGAAAAACAAGAAAAATATTACTTAGTTTTTTTTTTATATTGATCTAAAATTTGATCGTAAGTAACATAGAGAAATACAATCCAAATATAGTAGAGTTAAAATTAAAGAATTTATAAATAAAAATGATAGATTTAAATTGATTTAGGCCCACATTGTGTTTCAAAAAATTGAAATATTTTTATATTTTATTTTAAATTAAAAGTTTTTGCTGTTTTTAAATCATTTTCATATGCTGATGTCAAATCTTTTATAAAAAAAACATTATTTTAATGCATTTCTGAACAAAAAACACGTTAAAAAAACCCCTCAATTACGCTCACAAACAAAAACTTAATGATTTAATGACTAGAGGATTTTAAGGTATAGATGAACATTACACAAACTATAATTATATTTTTTTATTTCACAGGCAAAAAATATCTTTAATTTAGTTTGAACATCAATTAAAATTAAGTGTTTCTCTAAAATATTTAGA
The DNA here is from genome assembly GCA_025169955.1 of Salix arbutifolia. Taxonomy (NCBI): domain Eukaryota; kingdom Viridiplantae; phylum Streptophyta; class Magnoliopsida; order Malpighiales; family Salicaceae; genus Salix; species Salix arbutifolia. Next base: position 2,179,980 of record CM045914.1, read on the forward strand.
ACAATTTAATAAATTCTTATAAAATCATAAAAGATGCAGCAAATTTCTCTCCCAAAAGCATCTTTAGAGCAAGGAGGTAGGGCCGCATCACTCCCTGAAAAGAAAAAGAGACTGATTTTACCATGATTATAAAGAAAACCTGCAAAAAAGGAAAGAAAATTAGAAGCATTATTAAAGTATTGCACGGGATACAGAGTTCCAGAGTTTATTAAAATTACATTGAATGCAGTGGGGCAGGCACTGAGATTTTAATTTTAAAGTTCGTACTAAGAAGCTGATTGTTTAGGTGATACAACCGTTGATTGCTCAAAATTTTTTTATTATTATTTTAAATGAAATTTTTTTGTTGTTTTTAAATTATTTTGATCTATTAATATTAAAAATGATTTAAAAAAAATAAAAAAACATAATTTTAATGTATTTTTAAATGAAAAGTAATTTTAAAAACAACCACAACCACTCTCTCAGACTGCAGGGAGGAGGGAAAACAGGTAATTATTATAAAGTGTGTACGTATTAAGACAAAAACACTTTAACAAGACTCACATGGTATTTAATAATGTGTTATTTGTTATTTTTTAAAAAAATATTTTTGATATTAAAAATAATTTAAAATAAAAATATTATTTTTTTATTTTTATTTTTAGAAATATTTTTAAAATACAAAAGGCATGCATTTCTATAAAGTAATCAAGAGCACAAAAGATGAAAATCCATTTCTTTTTGGAGATACTTCCTTAAGAAGTATAACTTTTAGCTTTTGTTTGATACTACAGTGCACAAGATATTTTTTAAAATGTTTTTTTATTTAAAAATAAATTTAGATTTTGTTGTTATATTTTTATTTTATTTTAGAGATCAACATATAAAAAAGTTTCTTGATAAGTGAACATGAATTAATAGAATTAAGTATTTTAAGAGTGTCCTAGTAGTTATGATTCTCTTAATTTTTGAGGATTTCAAATTTTAATAAACTCTATTATCCAATGCTTTCATATACATAAGTTGACATCAAAATCTAATGATTTCTAGTGATTCTAGTTAAAGATTATAAAATACGTGTATCTTAACTTAGCGATTCGCGGTGGTTAGTTGTTATGCGTTATTGAATAATCACAACTGAAAAAGATTACAAGACGAGGGAGGAGAGGATGAGGAGATTCCTCACATGAAAAAGACATCGAGAATAATATATTATTTTTATCCTGTATTAATTGATGTTATTGAAAATCTTGATGGTGAGTTTCATGATCGTGCAACTTGTATGTTAAAGATCTATAGTATTGGGGTCATACAAAGATATTAAATACCTATAATTAGATGGATCATACATAAAAAAATATTTATGGTGAATGACAGTTTCTGACCAGAAGTTTTATCTCGAGGATGAGTTTTTTTCTAACATGAGAAGATGGATATACGAGCTTTTTTTAAAAAATAAATATATTTTTTAGTTAATTTCTTTTCATGTTTTTCTAGTTTTTTTTTCATTCTAAAAGCAATGATTTTCTTATTTATTTTAAATATGCATCAACTATGAACCCTAAAAAATAAGGTTTAAACTCTTAACTTCATGAATGAACGTTTTGCAAGAATTATACGTGTAACCAAACTATTGGACTAAATGAATATTTGGTAAGACAATGTAAAGTATTTTGTAATAAAAAATATATTAAAATATTTTATAGTAACTTAGATGATAAATAAATTTGCTCTTAATATTATTAATATTCAAAACCCCAATAAATAGATTAATTTGGTCCCAACTCATGAGAACCGGTCAAGAGAAAAATTAAATTTGAAAACAGTGACCAAAAATAGTCAAATACACTTTAAAATCACCCAACCCGCACCACTTGCCGCCATTCCCACGGGTTAAAAAAAGGAAAAAGGAACCGGCCGGTACAACCTCTATCAGCGTCTAACCCACCACCCACCCAACCCGACCCAACCCAACGACCCCTCCTCCCCCTCCTCCTCCTCCTACATATATACTTACGTATCTGCAACGCAGATAGTTATACTACTTTAACACCACCAGATCTCTCTCTCTCTCTCTCTCTGTGTTCCTTCCCAGCACAAAAACTTAGCTTTTACTCCCAATAATCTGCAACACAACGACAACAACAACTGCCATCTTCTCTACTCTACTCCCATGCCATTTTAGATCACCTAACCAAATACACACTCCCCTCTCTCTCTCCAAAGAATTTCTAGGGTTCATCTCTCTCTCTCTCCCTGTGAAGAAGGTGTGGGAATTTCTCATTTTTTCCCCGTAAAAAATCATTATTACACCGAAATGAAAATCTCAATGAATTATAAATAAATAAAAAAACGTTACAGACACGCAACTCAATAACTCTGCACCCTGTTCCTCTCCTCTCTCTTACTTATAAATTCACTTTCACCTCCCCCCTCCTTCTGCGCCCTCTCTCTCTAGTTTTGTGCTGTGTCCAGTGTCGTTTTCACTAGTTTCAGTTTGTGAGCGTCCTCTGTTGTTTTCACTCCATCGGGGTTCGGTTTCATCTTTTTTTGCTGTTGCTGTTACGCGCTATTTAGAGAATCTAACGGTGTCGCTCCTCCCGACTCGCTTTGATTTTCCCAGCAGTTGAATTGGACTCAGTTTTCAGTTTCAGCTCTCCGTTTCTACACTGTACGTCTCTCTGATTCAATACGCTGTCGTTTTACTGAGTTAAGTCAAAACCGAGTCAACTGCGACTCGAGTCGATTTCACTCCCAGTCAACCCTGTGTGTGCAATGATATTGATTGCGATCTGGGTAGATAATAAAAAAAAAGGGAAGCAAAAGAGTCTGTTGGAGTCAGTGCTGATTTTACAGACTGAGATTTTTGTGATTTTCTTATAAAATTTATTGCTATTTACTTCTTTAAAAAAAAAAAAAATGGTGATCGAATAATCCGTTGATTTATTTTATTCTTTAGTATTTGATTAAACCAGGGGTGGTTCATGCCATGATTATGGCACTGCTATAATTTATTTATCCTTGATTTTTATATGATCATGTGAAAATGAATCAGAAAATCGATATTGAGCATAAAAAACCCACATATTATATTTAAATAATAGTATAGGTGTATAAATTGGGGATTTTCGGCATGTGGGCTGGGTTTGATTTGTACGAATACTTAACTTTTTCTTTGGTTGTAATGCAGAGAAAGAGGGTCACAGAGCTTTGGATCCTATGAGGTTTGCTTTTCGATTTTGATAGAAAAAAAAGAGGAAAGGAAGATATCATGACACAGCTTTTGGAAATCCTGCCCAAGGAACTTAAATTTATTGGTGAGTAATAATCATTAATATTATTAATGCATACATGGCCCCATTTCTATCATTTCTTATTCTTGGAACATTGATGTATGGTTCTATACTTCTTTTCATATTTGAGTTTCTCTCTTGTTGATTGTTAAAGATATTTTATGCCTTGTTTGGTGAATGAGAATAAAGTTGGTGAAGGATAATAAAAAGGTTTATGAATTTTTACTTGCATCTTTATTTATTGCCTTCTCTGTTGTGGGTTTTGCTTTTGCTTGGAAAAAAAGGTTTACCTGCGATGCTTTCGAAGCTATAAAAACCATCTTTGTAGGGTTTTATTTTACAGGACTGCAAACAAGGAAATAATATTTTTTGGGCTCTCTTTTATTAATCCAAAGAATTTAAGCGTGACCATGGATGCTATCTGGGAATTGTTTATGTGAAGGTGGAAATTATACATGTAATAGCTGTCTTGGTTTTATTGGACTTTAAGCTTATGGCATGCGATGATGTTTTATGTAGTTGAAGTGAAGAAGCAAAGCTCATGCTTAATACAGCTTACCAACAACACCTACCACGATGTTGCTTTCAAGGTTTGAACTGTATTTTGCTTGATTTTGTTTGAGACTCTGCATTGTGTTTCGAGAGATGTAATGTTGGATGGTAATATAATTTGCGCTTGTTACATGCAGGTTAAAACAACTTCACCTAAGAAGTACAGCGTGCGACCAAATGTTGGCATTGTTGATCCAAAATCAACTTTTGAATTTGTTGGTATGCGTTTCTATTTTTATCTAGCTAATTGAAATGACATCCTTGTGAAATACTGAAAGCATGTGTTTGCGATGCTCACATGCTAGGCTCTGTAATGCCTTGAGTGTTCTTGCGTTGACGCTTCAAGTGGTGTGTAATTTGGACTGGTTGCTTTTAATACTGTGGTTATCATCTCCTCTGCTGTTTTGCGTTTTGTTTTTTCTGTTAATTTACCCTTTGACTCAACTCAATAATGGACAGTGTTTTAGTGAATTTGCTATTCGGTGAATTTTTGTTTTGATCTGGTTTATGGGACATTGATTCACCAGTCTGGATTGAACTGCTGATTTTAAAATGAGATTGGAAGGTAATTTGGCTTAGAAACTATAAGATTAAGGGCAGTGATTAAACTTGAATAATGCTTGAGTTGTGAAACATGTGAAAAGAGGGTAGTGAAGCTGCTTTTGATTTTAAGATGCATTTATCATTGCTGCCCCCCTTTAATTTCGCTCTATATATCATGTGCTCCTTCTGCAGCATGTTGTTTTTAAGCAGATGTTATTTTCTACAGTACTAGTCTTTCTAATCCCCTTAGCTTTGGTGTTAAATGCTATGCAGTCACAATGCAAGCTCAAAAGGTGGCTCCTGACATGGCGTGCAGAGACAAGTTCTTAATCCAAAGCACGATTGTTCCTGCTGGAACAACTGAGAAGGACATCACACCTAGTATGGTAAGTGGCATGGAGTTTTACATTTTACTTTGAATCTCTAGTTTGGCTCATATGATTATTGTTTGTTTTATTATTGCCAGTTTGCCAAGGATAATGGAAAGCATGTTGAAGAGGTCAAGATGAGAGTGGCCCTCATCAGCCCACCTGAATCACCCGTACTGTCACCAATTAATGGAGTGCTTAAGCAGGGGCCTTTTTTTGAACCTTCTGTTCTGAAAGATCCTGTGGAGAATAGAGTTGAAATTCTCACTCCACAACAAACGGTTAGAAAATTCCTTCTGAATTGATAATATCGGTAGTGCTTAGGTTTGTAGGATTGAACATTAATGTCCATGAATTCAGTTTGATGTATTCTTCTGTTTTTTTCCTGAGTTTTTCCTTTCAAGTACCTAAAAATGATTCTTCTCCATATTAGCATCAGATTGCCAAGAGTTCCGAATTCAAAATGACCAATGGCCATGAACTCAATACAGCTAAGGATGCAGAGTTGAAGCCAAAGAAGGATGGGATTGATGATCAAGAGTTGAAGCCAAAGAAGGATGGGATTCATGACAAAGAGTTGAAGCCAAAGAAGGATGGGGTTCATGACAAAGAGCTGAAGCCAAAAAAGGACGGGATTCATGATCAAGAGTCTAAGCTGTCAAATGAGACAGTTTGGCTACCAAATATTGATGTTGTCATCGAGAAGGAGTTGAAGCTGGAACAGGATGAAGAGTTGAAGCAAGACAAGGATGCCATTAACAATGAGCACTTTAAGCTAGCGGATGATATGGAGCCCCCTTCTCTGAAGAATGAGGAGTTCACAATAGTGAATGCCATGGAGGAGCTGAAGCTTGCCAGTGATATTGAGGAAATGAAATCAAAATTGCATGCACTTGAATCAAAGCTAACCGAGGTTAGTCTTTCTCACAATCTTCTTGCTCAAGATACCGGGGCTCTGCTTCGAATGATAATAATTCAACCTATTTATGACCCGGCAATACTACACTCTCTGGCTCTGACCAGATACACGTGATGTGTTTTTCCTGTACATTAAGCGCGTGGCTTTAGGTGGCCACACTTATCCTGTGAAAAAAGGCGAAAATTCTATTGGGCCCGCCTGATACTGACATGTGGCTCTGCACATTTATAATAATTGACTTGAATATAACGTCTAATAGGGCCCACTTGATCTTCCCTGTGCAGGCCGAGGCTACTATTTCGAAGTTAACAGAGGAGAAGAGAAAAGGCAATCAAGAACAGAAAATCTTGCGAGAAGAACTAGTAAGCTTCTCTATCTATCTATCTAATGCAAATATGCAATCTTTTAAGCTGTCTCCGATCTTATATAGATTGCTACCTTTCATCGGCAGGATGTGCTAAGAAGTCGGACAAGCGTAAAAAGAGTGCACACGGGATTCCCACTTCTATTTGTTGCTATGACGGCGCTCATCAGTATCATGGTGGGATACCTTTTACATCTTTGAATACGTAGCCATTACAGATACCTTGTCCAGGTTTGTTCATAGCTAGAACTTGTAAACATGATGGAAGACAAGCGAACCCATTCTCGATATAATCGCTCCAAGGAAATACCAGGGGGGACTGGATATGTTTGTCCATCCAAGCTCTCTCTCTCTCTCTCTCTGTTTTTTTTCCATTTTGCTTTCAGGATGTCTGTTTGTTGCATGTATACACAAAACGAACAGCAATTGAACGTAGAGAGGTCTCTTTTATGTATGCCCAATAAAATACAGTAAAAGAAGACAAAAAAAAAACTCATCTCTTCTGGTCGTGTTATCTCTGTTGCGTTGTCAGGATAGAATGTGTTTCTTCCATTTTCCTAACAATCATGTCAATGTCAATCGCATACCTTAACGTTCACCTCTGAGCTACAAGAATGAGAGATCCTTCTAAAAAGTCATCTCATTACAGCCAGAATGTGTAATCAACATCATCACATTACAGGTTCAGCAAAAGTGCCTCCACAAAATCTGGGTACTTCTCCCAGACACAGTTCCAACATAAAACACGAGCTGTCTCCAAACCATTCTTTTTTTCTTTATACAGTCCACAGAGTAACAAAAAAATGTATTAATTCAATAAATGAACAGAAATCAGCTTTTTTTTACCTCCAACGCATGCCAGAAGCTACACAAACCTTGCTGTTTGTTGCAAGAAATAGCATCCATGTAACAACACACTGTTCCCAGAGCAGAACCCCCCCTGTCATATGCCCTAGTCTCTTCAACATTCTTCAACTGACAAAAAATATAGGGGCACTGTCTTCTCAGAGGTCTCGCAAAATATTGTTGTCCCAAACAGGTACAGTAGGGATGCTTTAGTCTAAAAGTCCTCATCCCCACCAGTTTTTTAAGCCAATTCTAGGCCGAAAGGTCATTCCCATTACACATTACAAATGCAGCCAACCTATATACATCTAGATGCAACAGAGTTAAGTTTTGGATTCTAACACAACTTAGCAGTAAAAGTAGACAATTGAGAACGAATAGTCAATATGGTAAAAATCCAAGTGTAAAAGGGTAAAGTCATTTTGTTACCTTCCCCTTCATAGCAAGAACTACTCGATGGTTCTCAGGATCAAGCAGCAGCAAGAACTACTCGACAAACTCCTACTTCGATTGAGTGGCTGGATGAAATATTTTTCATCTTCCTCTGACTGGGAAGCCAATCCATCGCGTTCAATCGGTTATGTATCTGACTCCATGGGAACTCACCTCTCGGAGTTCTCTTACAGGGGTTTTCTTAGGATGCAATCCATCACACCCATTCTTCTCAACATGCTTCGATTTTGATGTTTAGGTTTTTCTGGTTTGTTACAGAAAGTAATATGTCGATATAGGATGCGAGAGAGAGACTCACACAGAGAGAGACAGGAGAAACAAGTCGTTGTTGCTGAGAAGATCTAGCGGGATAAGGATGTCTGAAAACGGGAGAGTCTTCTTTGTTGGAAACCTCAATTTAGTCCCAATCTTATATATTCGTTCTCAATTAATTTCAAAACCTATAAATTTTATCAATTTGATCCCAAATATTTCATTTTTTTTAATCCTCGTCCTTTAATGCATTAGATATGTAAGACATATTTGTGATGTAATTGATAAAATCTATAAGTTTGGGATATAACTAAAAATGAACATGTATGTTCGGGGCTAAATTGATCAGATTTATCCAAACCAAATTATTCTTTGAGCCAAAGTATTGTTTGAAAACCTATAATTTAATTTTTGATTATCTCTGATCATTGTCTTATTAAAACATCTTGATTTTCTCTAATTGCATAATATGTATTGTTTTTTCTGTAAATGTTTTAAATTATCAAAGGGCATAATTGATATAAAAAAACAAACTATTACATATAGGTATATAAACTAATGACATCACGAAACCCTAACTTGAAACAGCAGATAAGTTTGAGAAGAAAAGCAATGATCAGAGGTTCACACATCCAAAATGATAACCAAGATACCAACAGCAGCTCCATACAAATATCATTCAGCAACAAATTGATTATGATCATGCTCACCGGATAGGATCAAGAACGATCCCCCTCCTTGTAATAAACAGTGAAAAATCAAGAACGAAGCCATAGAACTGATGCATGAAAGAGCTTCTTGTCATCAATCATGAACACACACATATATATGCATCACGTACGTTCTAATTAATTATAAAGAGAAATCAAACAGTCACACCAACAATATATAGTACGTAGAACAATTGTTTAATTTCAGTATATATATAGAAGATGGAGTTAATTAATACAGAAAACCGAGTTAATTACTTAACTGAGATCAATGAAACAACTTCAACATTAATAAGTAATTTGATCAGCTGCAAGCAAGCTACAATATTCCTTGCCCAGAAAAAGATAAAAAAAACATGAAAATAGAATTAATATAACAAATTAGCCAGCAACTCCACAATATTTTCCCCTTAATTAATTAGATGAAAATCACTCCAGTTGGAGGCTAACACGTAGGAAATATTGCTGTTTATGTGCCACTTCCTCAATCTCATTGTACTCTGATGAACACTATCGTCTTTAAAACCCATTTCCACAAGTCTAACTTCTGTGCCCTCGATCTCGTTTCGCTTCAGAAAATCTTTGACGCCCTTTATTTGATTCAGAGGCATTGAGAAACGGTCATGGTGCTTATTCATATCAGTTCTGAATACTTGCTTCATGATCCTTAACTTGATCTCACTGTCACGCCCTTCTTGATGATCTATACGTGCTTTGATCTGGGAAGAGAAATCGGGTGCAGGATCCAAACCTAGCTTCCTGAAATCTACCCTTCCCGTGATCTTCTTTCTTTTCTTATATGGTGATCTCTCTCTCTGGCCCGCCGGACCATCCTCATTGTCGATCCTTTGGCGTTTAAAGATTCGTTTTTTTCCAGCTGCAGCTTTTCTCTCTTCTTGTCTCTGTATCTTTATTTTAAGACCACCTACGTTGGAGCAAATGTAGTGATGATAATGGCTTCTCTCGACGTAGCTCTTTGAAATTCCCCTCTTTTTCTTGGGCACGGGAATGCCAGGTGGGTTCACAACTTCATCAGCACTGCTAGTAGTACTCATGGCATCTTCTTGATCAGCAATACCATGGGTTTTCTTGGAAGGAAACCGATTTCCACATCCTCTTCGTTTCTTGGGTACAAAACACCAAAGTGGGCTCACAAAGCAACTGGCCATGGCGCTGCTCTTAGCCTTCAAAGACTCTGTTATGGCACAATTTCTCTTCTTGAACCACACCAAAGCCTCCACAAGTTCTTCTTGAATCGGAGTTAACTCTTGGTTTCCATCTCCTGTTTCTTTCTCTCTATACTCAAGAAACCCTTTCTTGAAATCCCCATCAAAATGATGCTGAGGATCATCCCTTAGGCTACACCCAGACAACATCCTTAATTCTTGAACAGCTTCTTCTTGAACTAGTCTGTCCGAGAAATATTAGAAGAAAAGAGGTGCAAAGAAACCAACTCAGGAGGCAAAAAACAGGAAGCGATATAGAGATTTGGAGACAGGAAACTCACTTGTGAGTGGAATGGGGTTTGTATGAAGAACAGGATGGAAATTATATATAGAGAGATGTCGGGCAATAATAATTCCTTGTAGAGACAGGACTTTTTTTTCCCTAGGTTTCCGGAAGTAATCCGACTACGGTGAGAATTAATTTGAACTGTCTTTTTCCCCCACCCCCCACGGTTTCTTGGTTTCCAAGCTTCATAAAATTGCAGAAAAAATTATTAATTTCGAGAGATTTTTATTACAGCTCAAAGCCAGAAACAGAAAGGGAGTACCGTTAGAGAAATTCAACGTAGTCAAGTACATATTTAGAGCTCGAAGCCTCAAACAGAACATGTTAACGCTAGATAAATTCAACGCAGTCAAACAACAATTGACTCAGTTTTGCTAATTGTTTTTCTTCTCTGATATATATTTTATTTAATGGAAACCAGTAATGTGTGCATCAACCTTTTTTGTTTTTCTTATTTTATTTATTTGCCCTAAGATTATGAACCATGCTTTAAGAATTTTGTTTCCAAGAGCAATTGGATCATTACGTTGTTCTTTAAGAAAATAGAAAACCAAAAGCGTCCCGATTATAGTTGAGCGCTTTTTTCTTCTACTTTTAAGAATATTCAGGCTGATATAGAGTGTGATTATGTTAGCTTTTCAAAGTACTTATCGTGTGCCGAAATACATTAAAATAATATTTTTTTTATTTTTTAAAAATTATTTTTGAAATCAGCACATCAAAATGATCTAAAAACACCAAACCGCCGGTTTTTAAAATGTAAAAAAAAAATAAAAAATTCAAATTTCAGCCAAAAACTGGTAGAATCAGTATAAAGCAGGCAGCATTACTTGTCCATCTGGATCAGGACGGGTCCTGCTAAAAATAGAGATTCAGTCAGATTAAATTCCAACTTGAATCAAAACCAAGAGCAATACAGTAGATCATTCTCAAGATTATAGAAGAAAAAAGGGGAAATACATTACATAAAACCAACAAAAAGAATATAGTTATAATGACAAAACAATAAGAGTTAAATTCAAGCTCTCAGTATCACAAACTACTACAGCGTCAATAAGAAAATTCATCAGGCAAACCTAATCTGACAGCTAACATATACTGCATCGCAAAGCTAATTACAAAATATGATACACAGCTTCCCAGACACGAATGCCAAAATCTTGTCAAAATTTTCAGCAGTAGGTTCAAAGACATAGTAGGGCTTCATTATATATCTTCACAATGCTTACAACTTATAAATATTTTGTACATCTTGCTCGGCTTTCTTTTCAGTGCCATTGATTCTGAGGATTCCGCTCAGTCGGTGAGCCAGGAACATAGGGAACAAAACCCCGGCCACCAAACATAGGACGCATGAAGGCGTTATCAAATTTGCGCCAGTAGTAATGAACAGTGTGTGTTGGAGTGGTCAAGAGTGCACGTAAGCTGCTTGGACGGGGCATCTCATGGCCACCTAGATCATCCAAGGAGTCCTGCCCCTCTCCAAGAAGTGGTAATGTAAATGATTTTGGAGTAGTTGGATCTGATGAAAATGATAAGCTTCTTGATTGGTCTTTTGGATGAGGCAGCAAAAGACTTATAAGTGGTTTAGTCATCAAACCAAACACCTGAGCATAGAGAAGAATTGTTACCAAAATGAACAGCATCTCATACAATTTGCCGAACAAGAAAGCAATTGCAAATAAAAATAATAATAAAGCAATAGTACTGCCAGTAGTTGATACCCAAAAACTGTTTGCTAGTAAGAAAAAGAATCAGAGATGATAGACAGTCATTGATGCAGCTATTGTTAAACAACTGGTTAGACCGCAACAGTCTGTTGACTCAGAGCTAAACTGAAAATAGTATTGCATTGTACTTATTTTTCTTTGCACGGTATAACTAGGTCCCGTTCTAATCCTAAGGGAGATCAAATTGGCAAAAGAGGCTATCTGGGATAGAAGATGATAAGAGGGTGAAAGAAAATTTTGAAGTTTTCTGCAGATCAGTAAATCAGGCCAACACAATTTCTGTAATTCACAACTAAGGAAGGAAATCCCTTACCATTGTGCTGAAAAGAACAACAGTAATGGTACTGGTGATCATTATAGCATTTGCTCTTAGGTTGGTGTGCCCGGCACTTGTGAACTGCAATTATTTAACATAGAAAAGTTTGTAAATACATTAGCATATGAGATCATTCTGCATAGAACTATGGAAATCAGCATCTGTCCACTCAGTACCTTATTGTATGCCAGTGCCATTGACACGGCGCCTCTCATAAGACCAGCCCACCATATGATAAACTGAAAAGGAATCAATGTTTTATGTATCAGATAGATCAATCTAGAGAAAAATAAATGATACTAATACATAACAAAAGCAATAATAATTAGAACGACTTAGTACTTGCTGCCTGAAGCTAATCTTCTCATTAGGTGATTTCTTAGATAAGTTGGACAAAAAGGACAAGGGGAAAACAAATGCTGCTCTTCCAGCCATAACAAGACCCAGTAGTATTGAACTCACGGCAATGGAAGTCCCAGGGCTGTAAAAAATGAAATTAAAGTCAAATGGTCACAGACAATGTTTCAACACAGCATTTAAATCACGCAATTTTAGTGAAATACTGAATGAATAAATTCCAAGAGGGATGAAGTTGAATGAATTGATGAAGCACAAATATAAATGAAAACATACCTATCACTAACGAATTTCCACTTCTCAATGTCTAAGGCATCCATACCAACATAAAGGAAGATAAAAATCTCGGCAACAAATGACAAGGTTGCAAAAGCATGCCTGTAATAATTTGGTATTTGGGTAAGATTTAGAGAATTAAAAAATGACACTTCCTAAAGCATCATAAGACAACTTTGGATAAGACATACTTGGTAGTGGTTCTTGAACTTTCAGTCACATTATGCCAGGTGTAATGAGACATCACAATCCCACAGAAAAATACAGTGAGAATGCCACTCAAATAGAACAGCTGCAGGGCACCAAAAGTCAGTTACATGATCAACAAAATTAGCCAAGGAAGACATAGAGCAGTAGAATAGAGCACAAGAATAGCAGCCAAGAAAGTAAGGGATCTTACTTCAGCTAGCATATATGAAAGGTATGCCATGAGTATCATAAGAGCAACCTCACGATCGGTTGAGTGCCTGAATCATATAAATATTCAGTCTACCATCTAGAACTTCATTCTGCATATTCTGGCCTTTTTTCAATAACTCAGATTCAATGTGATAACAATAGTGTTTTATTGAATCAGCACAGAAACAGAGATTTTATGTTTATGTTGACTATCTGTGCTCAAGAGCATAAATAAAACTGCATGCACAGTGAAGTCTGATTCAAGAAATCACCCAAAAAAAAGGAAAAGAAAAGTATTAGAAATAACCAGTTAGATCACCTGTACAGCACTACAAACAACCATGAAAAGAGATGTTCAAGAAATGAACCAAAAAAGTTTCTGGAGGACTCATAACTAGTTAGATCATAGGAACAAGAACCAGAAACAATGAGCAAATGAAATGTATGTCATACTTAGACTGCAATGTCTACGTCCTTAAGACCTAACAGGCATATCTTCACTAATACAAGAGGTTCAATCCAAAACAACACATAAAACGCACACAAACACACATGTGCATGAATTTATGTATACTAACACATTGAAAATTTCATATATAATGAGTGTCCATATCTTCTTCTTCAGTTGCTTGGTTTCACTAACTCAATCTCATCTACCTGGTACATAGCCATAACAAGGCAACTTTACAGCCTGAGAATTCATGTGGTCTTGATGGAAGATTTTTGACTGGTGTAATGATGGATTACAGTTATGCAAGAATTAAACACAACTTAGAAACATGAATTTGAACCATGTTATACCTGCCAAAATATAGCTTTTTGATGATGTAGGCGCTAACTAGCCCAGTCTGCAAGAAACGAACCACACATTTCATAATATTGCTTGCAAGAAAACAGTTTTGTGCTGTGTGTGGGTGTGAGAGAGACGGGGAGGAGAGAGGAGACTTACTAAGACACCCAGCAAAGTGCTTGTGATAAATAAATAAAGGAAGTTGCGAACAAATTCCCAGGCAGTTACAGCATTGATATTAGTTAGATCAAAGCTCTGGATTGCATTGAAAAGCACCACTGATGTAGCATCATTTACGACACCCTCCCCGAACACCAGACTGTATAGTAAAGGTGTGTCGTCCTGACTAAGCACCTGTATCATCAAATAAACAAGGCTGTCAATGGTTGGCTTCGCATCACGAATGTTATTGTTCCAATTCCCAGCATTGAATTTCTGTCTTCTATTTCATGGCTGTGATTCGTCAGGATTTCGGACAATGAGAGCTGGCTGGCACTTCTCAAGCTTGTGGATTCTCAGAATATATCCTGTGTCGGAACAAAGCTTCATGCACATTAGTAGTAGTGATAACGATCATAACAGTGTTATTGATTAACTGTCACTTTTTCATTTTCAGAAATTGATAGTTGAACTATATAAAGAGATTTAAGAGCAGTTGTATGAGACCCCATATTGATTTAGCAAACCTGTGAGGCTGTGACCTGAAGTCTGATTTTGACTAAATTTTAATTTAGTCTGGTTTGATATTGCCCTAGTCAAATCAGGATGACCTGTTGGATTGACTTATGACGTATTTGAACCCATTTTGTCAATTTTATTTTGTTTGATGCTTTGTTTTTTCAATTAAAACGGAATGTTTTGGTTCAAAATGTTTCGGCACGCTATTTTGAGGTTGTATTGTTTATGTATATATATAATTAAGTATATTAATTAAAAAAAATTAGTTCAAATCTAAAAATAAAATTATTTAGAATTGTGCAATTTAATCTAAAAAAGACACAATAAAATGATTTTTCTGAACAAAATTATGAACATGTATAATATTACGAGAATGTCATCATCAATCTCGTAAGGTCATTACATTTCCTGATTGCTTTGAATTTTTAACATAATATATATAAATATGTCAAGAGACTCATCGTAAAATTTAAAATCTCAATCTAATGGTCGAATTAAAAGAAGTGATTGATATTGTAAAATTATTCATTATTTAAAGAAAATACTATTTGGCCGAAACAGAACAGGCGAAACGAAACTGTAACGTTTCGGTCGGTATTTGGCTGAAAATTCCAGAATGGATCGGAATTTAAACCGAGATCAAAATGACACTGTTTTATCTTTTTTTAACTGGTATGAAATATTTTGGTTGTTTCAGCCGAAACAAAATTAACAACCCTGATTTAAAACATTCAAACCAGACCCAAAGGCTGATAGCCCGACAAACTGACCCGTGATCCAATGACACTTACCCTTCTTCGTGTCAGACCTCGGAATGGGTCTCACAAGTATGGCTCTCTCTTTTATAGATGTTTTAAAGCTGATGTCTCTTTTTTCTTCAGCACACATTTTATTTATAGCCTATTAAATATGAGTCTAAGTTGACCTAGCGAGGACATGAACACAAATCTTTCCTTTAACGTGCCTGGTATTTTGTTAAAGTTGCATTCTACATTATTTTTACTACTGTTTCCTTTATCATCAAGGTGTGCATTGGAATTCTTGCAGATGCAGGGAGCTGATAAAATATCCTCAGTTGGGATTTTCCACAGCATCTAAAATTATGAATGAAACTTGCCTGTTGCATGTGCAGGCGCTATTTCCTTGATCACCTAATTGATAATGTCGCTCCTGAATTTGCACTCATTTGGGGAAAATAAATGTTGATTATAGTGGTAGATCAGATACATCATGAGAAGCTACAATCCTTCATTTTAAGTTTTTCAGGTAATATTTTATTGATTTGACAGCATTAATTAGTTAATTTTGTATAATCATAAACACCCGTGACTACCAGAGCTCATCTTTGAAACTTCAGTTGCTTACTGCCTCTCTGAAGTTCAGGAAAACTGTTCACAGTGAAATATAGTTTACCCTGTCACAAAAAAGAAAATATGTTAGGATTTTGTGCGCGCGGGTTTGCGTAGAGATCATACTTTGTTAGGAATGTAAATTAATTTTAGAGTTTTGACAGAGGAAATTTACACAAAACGAATGTCTTTCTCTTACGTGATTTTGTTAACTCTTGTCATTAGCACTGTCGTTAATCACTAGCTGCAACTTTTTGGATTTCTCTTCATTCTTTTCTAGATCCCATTTATCTGGTGCTTCCATGATCCCTGTTTTTCTGTACTTGCAGTACAGAACTAGTTGAACAATTCCCAAGGGGCTACCGACAAGATTTGGGGACTGCCAAAATTCAAGAATTTAAGTTGAAGAAAATCCAAGAGTGCATGCATGAACCGCAGAATTGTTCTTGTTATAACCAAGTAAAGATTGAATAATTGTACAAACCGCAAGAAAGAGATCATGGCTCAGTAGTCCATAGGCCATCCAAATAGAACTTGCAAGGAAGGAGAAAAACGATAGGTAGAATGGCATGAATTCTACGCTCTTTGTCTTTATCACCTTTTTCTGCAATTATTTATTTAGATAATTTAATTTTTGATTATTACTGATCATTGTCTTATTAAAACATCTTGATTTTCTCTAATTCCATAACATGTGTTGTTTTTTCTGTAAATGTTTTAAATTATCAAAGGGCATAATTGATATAAAAAAACAAACTATGTCTCAATAAAACAAAAGGGGGAGCTAAAGGACTAACTTATAGCTTTTCAATTAACATCACATATATATATATATATATATATATATAAACTAATGACATCACGAAACCCTAACTTGTAACAGCAGATAAGTTTGAGAAGAAAAGCAATGATCAGATGTTCACACATCCAAAATGATAACCAAGACACTAACTGCAGCTCCATACAAATATCATTCAGCAACAAATTGATTATGATCATGCTCACCGGATAGGAGCAAGAACGATCCCCCTCCTTGTAATAAACAGTGAAAAATCAAGAACGAAACCATAGAACTGATGCATGAAAGAGCTTCTTGTCATCAATCATGAACACACACATATATATATGCATCACGTACGTTCTAATTAATTATAAAGCGAAATCAAACAGTCACACCAACAATATATAGTACGTAGAACAATTGTTTAATTTCAGTATATATATAGAGGATCGAATTAATTAATACAGAAAACCTAGTTAATTACTTAACTGATGATCAATGAAACAACTTCAACATTAATAAGTAATTTGATCAGCTGCAAGCAAGCTACAATATTCCTTGCCCAGAAAAAGATAAAAAAAACATGAAAATAGAATTAATATAACAAATTAGCCAGCAACTCCACAATATTTTCCCCTTAATTAATTAGATGATCGTCCGATCCTCCATGCTTGGCTTGCTGTAGCACCTTCCTCTCTGGCTCGACTCCCATGCAAAGCCTGTTCTGCAGCCCGTACGTGGCTATATATTCTGTTGAGCAGCACTTCTCTGATCAGCTGCAGCCGTAGCCCTGGCAACATCATCAGCATCCATAACCTTGGCCAGGACACACCAGAGTTCCCCATCGCGCCTGAAGGAATAGACTTGCACGATGTCGTTCTCCTTCAGTGCACCCTCGTTTCTCTTCAGAAAATCACTCCAGTTGGAGGCTAACACGTAGGAAATATTGCTGTTTATGTGCCACTTCCTCAATCTCATTGTACTCTGATGAACACTATCGTCTTTAAAACCCATTTCCACAAGTCTAACTTCTGTGCCCTCGATCTCGTTTCGCTTCAGAAAATCTTTGACGCCCTTTATTTGATTCAGAGGCATTGAGAAACGGTCATGGTGCTTATTCATATCAGTTCTGAATACTTGCTTCATGATCCTTAACTTGATCTCACTGTCACGCCCTTCTTGATGATCTATACGTGCTTTGATCTGGGAAGAGAAATCGGGTGCAGGATCCAAACCTAGCTTCTTGAAATCTACCCTTCCCGTGATCTTCTTTCTTTTCTTATGTGGTGATCTCTCTCCCTGGCCCGCCGGACCATCCTCATTGTCGATCCTTTGGCGTTTAAAGATTCGTTTTTTTCCAGCTGCAGCTTTTCTCTCTTCTTGTCTCTGTATCTTTATTTTAAGACCACCTACGTTGGAGCAAATGTAGTGATGATAATGGCTTCTCTCGACGTAGCTCTTTGAAATTCCCCTCTTTTTCTTGGGCACGGGAATGCCAAGTGGGTTCACAACTTCATCAGCACTGCTAGTAGTACTCATGGCATCTTCTTGATCAGCAATACCATGGGTTTTCTTGGAAGGAAACCCTAGTTCATCAACAGTGGAAGTACCAGTACTACTACTCCGGGGGCCCTTCTCGGAAAGAAACCGATCTCCACATCCTCTTCGTTTCTTGGGTACAAAACACCAAAGTGGGCTCACAAAGCAACTGGCCATGGCGCTGCTCTTAGCCTTCAAAGACTCTGTTATGGCACAATTTCTCTTCTTGAACCACACCAAAGCCTCCACAAGTTCTTCTTGAATCGGAGTTAACTCTTGGTTTCCATCTCCTGTTTCTTTCTCTCTATACTCAAGAAACCCTTTCTTGAAATCCCCATCAACATGATGCTGAGGATCATCCCTTAGGCTACACCCAGACAACATCCTTAATTCTTGAACTAGTCTGTTCGAGAAATATTAGAAGAAAAGAGCGAGGTGCAAAGAAACCAACTCAGGAGGCAAAAAAAGGAAGCGATATAGAGATTTGGAGACAGGAAACTCACTTGTGAGTGGAATGGGGTTTGTATGAAGAACAGGATGGAAATTATATAGAGAGAGATGTCGGGCAATAATAATTCCTTGTAGAGACAGGACGTCTGTTTTCCTAGGTTTCCGGAAGTAATCCGACTAAGGCGAGAATTAATTTGAACTGTCTTTTTTCCCCACCCCCCACGGTTTCTTGGTTTCCAAGCTTCATAAAATTGCAGAAAAAATTATTAATTTCGAGAGATTTTTATTACAGCTCAAAGCCAGAAACAGAAAGGGAGTACCGTTAGAGAAATTCAACGTAGTCAAGTACATATTTAGAGCTCAAAGCCTCAAACAGAACATGTTAACGTTAGATAAATTCAACGCAGTCAAACAACAATTGACTCACTTTAGCTAATTGTTTCTCTTCTCTGATATATATTTTATTTAATGAAAACCAGTGATGTTAAAGTCTATATATGACGGAGACAAACATAGAGGATTAAAAATTCTCTCGTTAAAATTAAAACATGCTTAGAGGCTAATTAGAAAGCCTTCTTAGAGGTGAAGGTGGTCCTCCTTTGCCTTTCATATCCTCACTGGATATTCCAAAATTTATTGAATCTTCTATTGAACCAGAAAAATGATCTGGTTAATTTAATAACATAAATCAAAGGACTAAATCTGAAGGGAAAAGAAAATCAAGGGTTGTTGTGAAGTTTTTTTTGAAGGAAAGCGCAAATATGGAGGAGAGAAAAATGAAGGGAAAAAAGAAAATCATCCCAGTGCTAAACCGAATAAAATCACCATGCGCACACCATCTAGAAAAAAGAAGATGCCGAGACGAACAAATGGTAAGAAAAAATAATTGTTTTGACCAGGATTGTCAGTTTCATTCCATCTCAGTCAAAATTGCTAAAATATTTCATACCAGTTAGAAAAATGAGACAAAACGTTGCGCTTCACTTGTGCTTTTTTTGCACTTGCAACTTGTAAGATATGCATCAATCTCATTGTACCAAGCTCTAGGAGTTTGTTTAAGTTTATATAGGGCCTTATGTAGCTTGTAGACCTTGTGACTTGCATTTCTTACCTCAAAGCCTTCAGGTTGTTCAACATACACTTTTTCATCAAGCACTCCATTTAGAAATGCTGATTTAACATCTAATAGAAACAATTTCCAACCCTTCTGAGCTGCTAGAGCAATGAGTGTCCTGATTGTGTCTAACCTTGCTACTGGAGCAAAGGTTTCATTATAGTCAATTCCAGATTTTTGTGCATACCCTTTGGCTACAAGTCTAGCCTTATATTTGTGTATTGTTCCATCAAGATTGAGCTTAGTCTTGAACATCCATTTCATGCCTATAATAGTCTTGTCAGCAAGTCTCTCTACCAATTCCCAGGTATTATTCTTCTTTATCATCTCCAATTCCACATCCATAGCTTCTTTCCAAGTTGAATCCTTTGTTACTTCTTGATAAGTTTCTGGTTCTATAATGCACATGTGACACCTTGTATATATATATATATATATATATATATATATATCTTTAATACTTCTCAGTTTTATTGGAGTTGATCTAGGTGTGGACCCTTGGCTACTGATTTCATTTACTTGTTCAATTGTTTTACTGGCTGGTGAATTTGAGTGTGAATTTTCACCATAATCACACTAACTTCCTTCAGCTTGCTCCACATCTTTTTTTTTTCTCTTCCTTTATTACATTCAAACACTAACTGTGGAGTGATGGATTCCATTTGATTCCTTTCCAACTCCAGGCTTTATCCTCATTGAAGATAACACTTCTAGACAACACAATCTTCTTATAATCCAAGATATACACCCTGTATCCCTTCTCACAACTTCCATATCCCATAAACACTCCCTTCTCTGCCTTTCTTTCAAAATTTTATCTCAGGGATGATGGAATCTGTGTATAGCACATGCATCCAAACACTCAAATGTTTAATTCCAGGCTTTCTTCCTGTAAAAGCTTCAAATGGTGTTTTATCTACCACAACTGATTTATAGCATCGATTCTAAAGATACACAGCAATATTCATTACCTCTGCCCAAAACTCAACAGGTATTCCCTTCTCTATCATCATATATCTTGTCATCTTACCTATTGTTCTGTTTCTTCTTTCAGCTACTCCATTTTGCTGAGGGGAGTATGCCACTATAAACTACCTCTCCATTCCCATGCTTTCACAATAATTTTGAAATTCATGTGAGGTATATTCTCCATCTCTTTCATTTCTTAGTTTTTTCAGTTTATATCCACTTTGCATTCAACAAATAGTTTGAATTTGTTGAACACATTCAGTGTGTCAGAATTATTTTGAAGGAAATATACCCAATATATTCTTGAAAAATCATCAATAAATGTGATGAAGTACCTATTCCCTCCAATTGACTCATTATGTATTGGTCCACACAAATCTTTGTGTACCAATTCTAGTGGATAGTTTTCTCTCTAGGTTTCTTCTTTATCGATTTTTTCTCTGTGATGTTTCCCTATGATACATCCTTCACATTCATCATTCATTTATGTTAAATGAGGCAGTCCGGTAACCCTTTACTTTTGTTGCATCTTCTTCATGCTAATAGAGTTCAAGTGTCCAAGCCTTTTAAGCCATATCCAAGAATCCTCAAGAACTGATGCTCTTCTTGCTGCAGGTATCATGGATTCTAGTGAAAGAGAAAAACATCGATTTCCTTTCATGACTACTCTTGCTAAAACATTTTTAAGCCTTTAATCATCATATATAACAACCTTGTTACCCCCAAACATAATATAATAGCCATGTTCCATCATTTCTCCTACACTTTGTAGATTCTTATCCAACCATAGAACCAACAACACTTCATTTATATATCTTCTCCCTTGTTTAGTTTTAACCACTAAAGTGTATTTACCAGTTGCTTAGACAAGATCTCTTGAACCCATCTTCACTCTACAGGTAATAGTTCTGTCAATGTTTATTAGGCTTGATTCTTGTTAAGTCATTTTCCTAACAATCATGTCAATGTCAATCTCATACCTTAACGTTCACCTCTGAGCTACAAGAATGAGAGATCCTTCTAAAAAGTCATCTCATTACAGCCAGAATGTGTAATCAACATCATCACATTACAGGTTCAGCAAAAGTGCCTCCACAAAATCTGGGTACTTCTCCCAGACACAGTTCCAACATAAAACACGAGCTGTCTCCAAACCAATCTTTTTTTCTTTATACAGTCCACAGAGTAACAAAAAAATGTATTATTTCAATAAATGAACAGAACTCAACTTTTTTTTTACCTCCAATGCATCCCAGAAGCTACACAAACCTTGCTGTTTGTTGCAAGAAATAGCATCCAAGTAACAGCACACTGTTCCCAGAGCAGAACCACCCCTGTCATATGCCCTAGTCTCTTCAACATTCTTCAACTAACAAAAAATAAAGGGGCACTGTCTTCTCAGAGGTCTCGCAAAATATTGTTGTCCCAAAGAGGTACAGTAGGGATGCTTTAGTCTAAAAGTCCTCATCCCCACCAGTTTTTTAAGCCAATTCTAGGCCGAAAGGTCATTCCCATTACATTACAAATGCAGGCAACCTATATACATCTAGATGCAACAGAGTTAAGTTTTGAATTCTAACACAACTTAGCAGTAAAAGTAGACAATTGAGAACGAATAGTCAATATGGTAAAAATCCAAGTGTAAAAGGGTAAAGTCATTTTGTTACCTTCCCCTTCATAGCGAGAACTACTCGATGGTTCTCAGGATCAAGCAGCGGTGGAGGGTAGACTTACTAGGGTTGTAAATGGCGACAAACTCCTACTTCGATTGAGTGGCTGGATGAAATATTTTTCATCTTCCTCTGACTGGGAAGCCAATCCATCGCGTTCAATCGGTTATGTATCTGACTCCATGGGAACTCACCTCTCGGAGTTCTCTTACAGGGGTTTTCTTAGGATGCAATCCATCACACCCATTCTTCCCAACATGCTTCGATTTTGATGTTTAGGTTTTTTCTGGTTTGTTACAGAAAGTAATATGTCGATATAGGATGCGAGAGAGAGACTCACACAGAGAGAGACAGGAGAAACTAGTCGTTGTTGCTGAGAAGGTCTAGCGGGATAAGGATGTCTGAAAACGGGAGTCTTCTTTGTTGGAAACCTCAATTTAGTCCCAATCTTATATATTCGTTCTCAATTAATTTCAAAACCTATAAATTTTATCAATTTGATCCCAAATATTTCATTTTTTTAATCCTCGTCCTTTAGTGCATTAGATATGCAAGACATATTTGTGATGTAATTGATAAAATCTATAAGCTTGGGATATAACTAAAAATGAACATATATGTTCGGGGCTAAATTGATCAGATTTATCCAAACCAAATTATTCTTTGAGCCAAAGTATTGTTTGAAAACCTATAATTTAATTTTTGATTATTAATGATCATTGTCTTATTGAAACATCTTGATTTTCTCTAATTGCATAATATGTATTGTTTTTTCTTTAAATGTTTTAAATTATCAAAGGGCATCATTGATATAAAAAAACAAACTATGTCTCAATAAAACAAAATGGGGAGCTAAAGGAATAACTTATAACTTTTCAATTAACAGTACACACACATATATATGAAAAACTAATGACATCACGAAACCCTAACTTGAAACGAACAGCAGATAAGTTTGAAAAGAAAAGCAATGATCAGATGTTCACACATCCAAAATGATAACCAAGACACCAACTGCAGCTCCATACAAATATCATTCAACAACAAATTGATTATGATCATGCTCACCGGATAGGATCAAGAACGATCCTCCTCCTAGTAATAAACAGTGAAAAATCAAGAACGAAGCCATAGAACTGATGCATGAAAGAGCTTCTTGTCATCAATCATGAACATATATATATATATGAAGCGAAATCAACTATAAAGCGAAACAGTCACACCAACAATATATAGTACGTAGAACAATTGTTTAATTTCAGTATATATATTGAAGACCGAGTTAATTAATACAGAAAACCTAGTTAATTACTTAACTGATGATCAATGAAACAACTTCAACATTAATAAGTAATTTGATCAGCTGCAAGCAAGCTACAATATTCCATGCCCAGAAAAAGATAAAAAAAACATGAAAATAGAATTAATATAACAAATTAGCCAGCAATTCCACAATATTTTCCCCTTAATTAATTAGATGATCGTCCGATCCTCCATGCTTGGCTTGCTGTAGCACCTTCCTCTCTGGCTCGACTCCCATGCAAAGCCTGTTCTGCAGCCCGTACGTTGCTATATATTCTGTTGAGCAGCACTTCTCTGATCAGCTGCAGCCGTAGCCCTGGCAACATCATCTGCATCCATAACCTTGGCCAGGACACACCAGAGTTCCCCATCGCGCCTGAAGGAATAGACTTGCACGATGTCGTTCTCCTTCAGTGCACCCTCGTTTCTCTTCAGAAAATCACTCCAGTTGGAGGCTAGCACGTAGGAAATATTGCTGTTTATGTGCCACTTCCTCAATCTCATTGTACTCTGATGAACACTATCGTCTCTAAAACCCATTTCCACAAGTCTAACTTCTGTGCCCTCGATCTCGTTTCGCTTCAGAAAATCTTTGACGCCCTTTATTTGATTCAGAGGCATTGAGAAACGGTCATGGTGCTTATTCATATCAGTTCTGAATACTTGCTTCATGATCCTTAACTTGATCTCACTGTCACGCCCTTCTTGATGATCTATACGTGCTTTGATCTGGGAAGAGAAATCGGGTGCAGGATCCAAACCTAGCTTCTTGAAATCTACCCTTCCCGTGATCTTCTTTCTTTTCTTATGTGGTGATCTCTCTCCCTGGCCCGCCGGACCATCCTCATTGTCGATCCTTTGGCGTTTAAAGATTCGTTTTTTTCCAGCTGCAGCTTTTCTCTCTTCTTGTCTCTGTATCTTTATTTTAAGACCACCTACGTTGGAGCAAATGTAGTGATGATAATGGCTTCTCTCGACGTAGCTCTTTGAAATTCCCCTCTTTTTCTTGGGCACGGGAATGCCAAGTGGGTTCACAACTTCATCAGCACTGCTAGTAGTACTCATGGCATCTTCTTGATCAGCAATACCATGGGTTTTCTTGGAAGGAAACCCTAGTTCATCAACAGTGGAAGTACCAGTACTACTCCGGGGGCCCTTCTCGGAAAGAAACCCATCTCCACATCCTCTTCGTTTCTTGGGTACAAAACACCAAAGTGGCGGTTTCACAAATTGACGGCTCACAAAGCAACTGGCCATGGCGCTGCTCTTAGCCTTCAAAGACTCTGGTATGGCACAATTTGTCTTCTTGAACCACACCAAAGCCTCCACAAGTTCTTCTTGCAATGGAGTTAACTCTTGGTTTCCATCTCCTGTTTCTTTCTCTCTATACTCAAGAAACCCTTTCTTGAAATCCCCATCAACATGATGCTGAGGATCATCCCTTAGGCTACACCCAGACAACATCCTTAATTCTTGAACTAGTCTGTTCGAGAAATATTAGAAGAAAAGAGGTGCAAAGAAACCAACTCAGGAGGCAAAAAACAGGAAGCGATATAGAGATTTGGAGACAGGAAACTCGCTTGTGAGTGGAATGGGGTTTGTATGAAGAACAGGATGGGAATTATATATAGAGAGATGTCGGGCAATAATAATTCCTTGTAGAGACAGGACGTCTGTTTTCCTAGGTTTCCGGAAGTAATCCGACTACGGTGAGAATTAATTCGAACTGTCTTTTTTCCCCACCCCCCACGGTTTCTTGGTTTCCAAGCTTCATAAAATTGCAGAAAAAATTATTAATTTCGAGAGATTTTTATTACAGCTCAAAGCCAGAAACAGAAAGGGAGTACCGTTAGAGAAATTCAACGTAGTCAAGTACATATTTAGAGCTCAAACAGAACATGTTAACGTTAGATAAATTCAACGCAGTCAAACAACAATTGACTCACATTTTGCTAATTGTTTTTCTTCTCTGATATATATTTTATTTAGTGGAAACCAGTCATGTGTGCATCAACCTTTTTTGTTTTTCTTATTTTATTTATTTGCCCTAAGATTATGAAGCCATGCTTTAAGAATTTTGTTTGCAAGAGCAATTGGATCATCACGTTGTTCTTTAAGAAAATAGAAAACCAAAAGCGTCCCGATTATAGTTGAGAGCTTTTTTTCTTCTACTTAAAAGAATATTCAATTCTATTGACAAATAAATCTCGTGAAATCACCCATCAGCTGACATTTTTTTCTCTTCAGGAGATAGAGTATAAAGCAGGCAGCATTACTTGTCCATCTGGATCAGGACCGGGTCCTGCTAAAAATAGAGATTCAGTCAGATTAAATTCCAACTTGAATCAAAACCAAGAGCAATACAGTAGATCATTCTCAAGATTATAGAAGAAAAAAGGGGAAATACATTACATAAAACCAACAAAAAGAATATAGTTATAATGACAAAACAATAAGAGTTAAATTCAAGCTCTCTCAGTATCACAAACTACTACAGCGTCAATAAGAAAATTCATCAGGCAAACCTAATCTGACAGCTAACATATACTGCATCGCAAAGCTAATTACAAAATATGATACACAGCTTCCCAGACACGAATGCCAAAATCTTGTCAAAATTTTCAGCAGTAGGTTCAAAGACATAGTATTTTGTACATCTTTCATTATATATCTTCACAATGCTTACAACTTATAAATATTTTGTACATCTTGCTTGGCTTTTCAGTGCCATTGATTCTGAGGATTCCGCTCCGTCGGTGAGCCAGGAACATAGGGAACAAAACCCCGGCCACCAAACATAGGACGCATGAAGGCGTTATCAAATTTGCGCCAGTAGTAATGAACAGTGTGTGTTGGAGTGGTCAAGAGTGCACGTAAGCTGCTTGGACGGGGCATCTCATGGCCACCTAGATCATCCAAGGAGTCCTGCCCCTCTCCAAGAAGTGGTAATGTAAATGATTTTGGAGTAGTTGGATCTGATGAAAATGATAAGCTTCTTGATTGGTCTTTTGGATGAGGCAGCAAAAGACTTATAAGTGGTTTAGTCATCAAACCAAACACCTGAGCATAGAGAAGAATTGTTACCAAAATGAACAGCATCTCATACAATTTGCCGAACAAGAAAGCAATTGCAAATAAAAACAATAATAAAGCAATAGTACTGCCAGTAGTTGATACCCAAAAACTGTTTGCTAGTAAGAAAAAGAATCAGAGACGATAGACAGTCATTGATGCAGCTATTGTTAAACACCTGGTTAGACCGCAACAGTCCGATGACTCAGAGCTAAACTGAAAATAGTATTGCATTGTACTTATTTTTCTTTGCACTGTAGTCAAAGACCCGGTATAACTAGGTCCCGTTCTAATCCTAAGGGAGATCAAATTGGCAAAAGAGGCTATCTGGGATAGAAGATGATAAGAGGGTGAAAGAAAATTTTGAAGTTTTCTGCAGATCAGTAAATCAAGCCAACACAATTTCTGTAATTCACAACTAAGGAAGGAAATCCCTTACCATTGTGCTGAAAAGAACAACAGTAATGGTACTGGTGATCATTATAGCATTTGCTCTTAGGTTGGTGTGCCCGGCACTTGTGAACTGCAATTATTTAACATAGAAAAGTTTGTGAATACATTAGCATATGAGATCATTCTGCATAGAACTATCGATATCAGCATCTGTCCACTCAGTACCTTATTGTATGCAAGTGCCATTGACACGGCGCCTCTCATCAGACCAGCCCACCATATGATAAACTGAAAAGGAATCAATGTTTTATGTATCAGATAGATCAATCTAGAGAAAAATAAAGGATACTAATACATAACAAAAGCAATAATAATTAGAACGACTTGGTACTTGCTGCCTGAAGCTAATCTTCTCATTAGGTGATTTCTTAGATAAGTTGGACAAAAAGGACAAGGGGAAAACAAATGCTGCTCTTCCAACCATAACAAGACCCAGTAGTATTGAACTCACGGCAATGGAAGTCCCAGGGCTGTAAAAAATGAAATTAAAGTCAAATGGTCACAGACAATGTTTCAACACAGCATTTAAATCACACAATTTTAGTGAAATACTGAATGAATAAATTCCAAGAGGGATGAAGCTGAATGAATTGATGAAGCACAAATATAAATGAAAACATACCTATCACTAACGAATTTCCACTTCTCAATGTCTAAGGCATCCATACCAACATAAAGGAAGATAAAAATCTCGGCAACAAATGACAAGGTTGCAAAAGCATGCCTGTAATAATTTGGTATTTGGGTAAGATTTAGAGAATTAAAAAATGAACACTTCCTAAAGCATCATAAGACAACTTTGGATAAGACATACTTGGTAGTGGTTCTTGAACTCTCAGTCACATTATGCCAGGTGTAATGAGACATCACAATCCCACAGAAAAATACAGTGAGAATGCCACTCAAATAGAACAGCTGCAGGGCACCAAAAGTCAGTTACATGATCAACAAAATTAGCCAAGGAAGACATAGAGCAGTAGAATAGATCACAAGAATAGCAGCCAAGAAAGTAAGGGATCTTACTTCAGCTAGCATATATGAAAGGTATGCCATGAGTATCATAAGAGCAACCTCACGATCGGTTGAGTGCCTGAATCATATAAATATTCAGTCTACCATCTAGAACTTCATTCTGCATATTCTGGCCTTTTTTCAATAACTCAGATTCAATGTGATAACAATAGTGTTTTATTGAATCAGCACAGAAACAGAGATTTTATGTTTATGTTGGCTATCTGTGCTCAAGAGCATAAATAAAACTGCATGCACAGTGAAGTCTGATTCAAGAAATCACCCAAAAAAAAAGGAAAAGAAAAGTATTAGAAATAACCAGTTAGATCACCTGTACAGCACTACAAACAACCATGAAAAGAGATGTTCAAGAAATGAACCATAAAAGTTTCTGGAGGACTCATAACTAGTTAGATCATAGGAACAAGAACCAGAAACAATGAGGAAATGAAATGTATGTCATACTTAGACTGCAATGTCTACGTCCTTAAGACCTAACAGGCATATCTTCACTAATACAAGAGGTTCAATCCAAAACAACACATAACACGCACACAAACACACATGTGCATGAATTTATGTATACTAACACATTGAAAATTTCATATATAATGAGTGTCCATATCTTCTTCTTCAGTTACTTGGTTTCACTAACTCAATCTCATCTACCTGGTACATAGCCATAACAAGGCAACTTTACAGCCTGAGAATTCATCTGGTCTTGATGGAAGATTTTTGACTGGTGTAATGATAGATTACAGTTATGCAAGAATTAAACACAACTTAGAAACATGAATTTGAACCATGTTATACCTGCCAAAATATAGCTTTTTGATGATGTAGGCGCTAACTAGCCCAGTCTGCAAGAAACGAACCACACATTTCATAATATTGCTTGCAAGAAAACAGATTTGTGCTGTGTGTGGGTGTGAGAGAGACGGGGAGGAGAGAGGAGACTTACTAAGACACCCAGCAAAGTGCTTGTGATAAATAAATAAAGGAAGTTGCGAACAAATTCCCAGGCAGTTACAGCATTGATATTAGTTAGATCAAAGCTCTGGATTGCATTGAAAAGCACCACTGATGTAGCATCATTTACGACACCCTCCCCGAACACCAGACTATATAGTAAAGGTGTGTCGTCCTGACTAAGCACCTGTATCATCAAATAAACAACTTATTAATATAAGTACATGTGATATATTTGTATGAAATTTGAGACATGCTATAACTTTGATATGTATCAGACCTGCAATGTGCAAACAGAGTCCGTTGCAGCAAATATGGCACCAATTGCTGAAATTGGTAAAACAAGAAAGTAAGATCCCTGAAAAAAAATGCAAGAGAGGAGATGTATTGAAACAAAAGGGATCCATAGAGTCTAACCTAGATAATCCCCTATATCTAGCGGGCCGATATCCATTTTCTTAAAGATTTGCACAGCTCCTGACAGAATAGAAAAAAAAAAACAATCAGTAACAAATTTATTTGTGTTTATCAGATACAGTTCAAACATAGTTATTTCAATTTCAACAAGCATGGTGACAAGGCATGTATTACAATTTCCTTTTCTTCTGTGATTTCTGCTGTTCTCATTCAAAACCAACAGAATGATATTTAACTTTTAGTTCTACATTTAGATTCAAACTCATATATGATCTTCATATGGATATCCTGCAGCTTGCATGTCAATAGCATTCCTATAATAAAGGACTTTGCAATATATTTTGAAAGAACATGATTTGATGGCAAAGGTGAAAACTGAATGATGGAACAAAGGAATGATCTAGCACCATCAATCAGCAAAAAAACATAGGGAAGCAAAGCTTGCGCATTCATCCATGCATTTCCCATAATCAAAGGAGCACTGGGGAAACTTTCAAACATCAAATTTCCTCTAAATTCCAGTCCTGATGTTTTGCCTCCATAAAATGTGAGAAGCATTACAAGGAATTAAATCAACTGCGGGTCTGGAGTTCCTGGTTATACCTGTTGTTATGATCGCACAGCATATTAATGTACCAACAGCACCAAATAGCATAATTGTCATGAAATTACGGAAGAATTGCTTCTTTTTCACCTGAAACCTGGTAATCAGAAAGACATGAAAAAAAATAAAAAATCAAACATTATATCTAGACTAGAGGAAGACAACTGTAGAAATCCTATTATATCAATGTTATCATCATTAACCAAAGTCAAATAAAGAAAAGATTTTAAAATAATAAATAAGATGGAACATGCCTTGCTCTTAACCAAAAAAGCATGATATAAAACTACCAGAGTAAGGTTCAAGACCAAACAAAGAGTATTAATCTTAGTTAGCTAAAACTAACTAAGCACAAAGAGAAATGATCTTGAAATGTAACTGCATTGAGATTTAATGGAGCATAAAAATACCCAGCATTAAATATGATAGGTGGGAGAAGATATATAAAGAAAAGATCCTCGCTAAAGACTAAAAGTCGTGAGCTTTTTCCTCCACTGATCAGCAAGATAACAATCCCTGTACATACACCCTGCCACCAATCCACAAAACACAAACATAGTATCAGGCATAATTCAAGTAGATAAAAAGACATACAAAAAAAAGTAACTTTCACCAAAACTTCTTTTCAAGCTCCCTATCTTCCTTTTCTATGAAAAACAACCTAGCACGACCTCACACCAAATAAAATATATTTCATATACCGAATCACAGAACATATAACCATGCATAAATGGAAAGAATAAAAACATCTACAAAGTCTCATTCAAGTACAATCAACAATACAACAACGGATTTAAAAATTTAACAGAAAGAGGCTCACAATTGTAAGAGCAGTGATTGACTCGTTCATCCACCGAGTCTCCTCTAGAAGATGACCAATCACAATACAAGCACAAAGAAGCGCGACAAACAAGTTCATAGAGACCACAGAGGCATGATCAGATGTGTACAACATTTGCAGTTTCGAACCAATTGAACTCGTATATGCCTCCATCGTGAACAAACACTGGTAATCCTTTTTTCACCCACTTAAACAATTCAATATGAGAATTTATATATTCCCTTCCGAAAGCACAGAATCCCACAGAAAAGGAAGCTAGTTTTTACGTCTCTGTGCTGTCCATCTAAGGAAAGGGCGATTTCAATAAACGATGTGATCCCTGAATTCATAGAAGCAAAAAACAAAGATCAGATTTTGATCAAGAACGTATTAAATTAAACTCATTTGATTAAAAAAACAATGACACAACAACAATGGTATCTGAGAAAATGATTTTAAAAAACAACCCCAGTTATATATAAACCAAATTTAAGCTCAAAAAAGATCAAATTCCGAACTATAAAAACATTAAATTAAGCTCATTTCACTACCAATTAAAACCCCTCAAATCTAATCTTCTTAAGACCAATTTCTGATCCATTAAAAGATAAAATTAAGCTCATTTCACCACCATTCACCACAAAAATTCTCAATTTTGAAAAATAAATGAATAAAATGAAGCAAAATTAAACAGAAACAAAAGGGCAAGAAATTAGTGGTAAAATAATAATTCATAAAAGCAAAAATAATAAAAATAAAAACCAATAGAACACTTCCCTACCTTCAAATTTAAAGCAGAAAGAGAATTCGAAGAGAGAAATGAAAAGAAATCAATCTCTCCTTCGAAATTCTCAAAATGGAACTCGAGCAAGCTCGTTTCTCTAAAAGAAAACCTGGTCACAGTAGATTATCAAAAACCAAAAACTAAATTAAGAGAAATGAGAGAGAGAGAGAATTGAAAAGCTCTAGAAAGAAGAGAGAATATTGACGTTTAAGAGAGAGAGACAGACAGACGTGCGGTGCGGGTTGGCAGAGTACAAGCAGAGGAGTCTTGAAAATTTCTGGAGTTTATAATTTGTTTTTAAAATAAATTCTTCAAATAC
Organism: Salix arbutifolia; assembly: GCA_025169955.1. Taxonomy (NCBI): domain Eukaryota; kingdom Viridiplantae; phylum Streptophyta; class Magnoliopsida; order Malpighiales; family Salicaceae; genus Salix; species Salix arbutifolia. The sequence continues at coordinate 2,211,943 of CM045914.1, forward strand.
ATTTTCACTTGATTTTATATATTAATATTAAAAATAATAAATATTTTCTACCAGTAATATTTTAAAAAATAATTCATATTTCTTAAAAAAATGCCTTTTTTGTTTTTACTATTTATATTATTAAGGCGCGGCCATATTTTTTCAGCCGTATTTCTTACAAAATTATTGATTTTCAATAATCCTAAATTAGTGCTCCTGCCGCCATGGCAACGTGACCATTACAATTTAGAACATTGAATTACCACATAAAATATTAATTAATAAATTGATTTGTTGACTGCTATTCTAATATAATAATTGTTATATTAGTATATTTTTCAATATAAAATATACTAATATATATATATATATATATATATATATATCAAGACGATTAACATTCCAGAACGTCAATTGCAAATGTCATGTTTATCAACACATTGCCATATGATTTTTTTCTTCAATTTACAATGAATTTATTGTTATATAAACGAGCATGGTTGCATTATTATTAATATGATGACCTAACTACTCTCTTATTGCAAATCTTCCAACATGAATTTGCTAGCATGTTTTGATTATTATTATTATTATTATTATTATTAACATTAATTGTTTTTTAAAATTAATTTTTTTAGTGTTTTTGAATTGTTTTGATGTATTGAATAATAATTTTTTTAAAACTATATATATATATATATATATATTGATACATAGCAAAGTATTTTTTTTAAAATAATTGTTATAAAACATTTATTGTGGAAGGGTTTCTTTTTCCGTTTCCGGTTTGTGGAGGGTGGTGGGAAAGGGAAAGTTGGTGAAGGTCACGTCTCTTTCTCTTGTGAAATAAAAATTAGAAATTTAAATATTTTAGTCTACTTGTTTTTTTTTCCCGATGATGAAGATGATGATAGGAGGCTATGTAAATTAGGGTTTGAGTGATTTTTCAAATCTAAAAACTACCCTAACAAAATCTAATGACGACATGAGAGATGATGATAATTCAAATGATCACACATAAATTATTTTATATTTATCTTCTTATTTTTGTTGTTGATGATAGGATGCAATGTAAATTAGGGTTTGAATGTTTTTTAATTCAAATCTAAAAACTACCCTGACAAAACCCAACGAGGATATTAGAGAAGATATATATAACTCCAATGATCCATCATTTATTTATATTCTATCAAAATTAGGGTTCGAATGGTAATCAATGCCATGCACGCATGAAGGTTCGTCAATGGAAATCACTGCCCTAAATTCTTGCAAAAACGTACAATTAGGAGGCAGAGATGGACGATTTCTACGTCATATACACCAAGTGGATGGTAAATGGTGGGATTGGTAGCCCATGAACTGCTCGATACTCTCTCAGAAATTTGGAATTTGAGCTCTTCCTTTTCTCCCACTCGTGGATATAAAAGGAAAACATTGTGTTGATTAATTACTTTATTTAATGTGTTTTGGGTATATTATTATTAATTGTTATAATTACAAAAAAAAAAGCTCCCATTTTCTTATTTTTTTTGTCTGAAGAAAATTAAATGTTTTTTTATTACATTAATGCATTAATGTAAGAGAAAAGAAATATATTATTTTAATTAATGCTTAGGTTATATAAAGTAAGGAAAAGGGGTGGTCGTTCCTCCTTCTTGGGTCCAAATTAAAATAAACAAATCCTTCCATAATAGTAATAAATAGAATGGACCGAAAAGAATTTATTGCAATCTTTGTGTTTAGATACTTTGTTTTTGTTACAAGAGCACACGTCCACTAGTTTCAATTCATGTTTTAATTATCATTTTTTATTAAATATTATTATGCTAATTGTTATTCATGAATTATATAAGTAGATAGATATCCATAGTGTAAATTACTTTAAAAATAAGTCAGTCAATTTTTTTAATAGATAAATAATATTATAGAAACACTAAAAGTCCTTTCTTTGAAAATATATTGTAGTCTTGTTTTTATTATTTATTGAATTGACTATAAAAATTGAAATTCATAATTTTATGTGAAACAAATTTGAGCATTAAATTAGAAAAGAAGATGAAAAAAGGTGTTTAGGAGGGAAAAAACAAATTTAAATCAAATATTTAAAAAGTTGAATTGAAAATATAGGAAAAAATATATTAAATAAAAGTCATTTAATTATTATTGGAGAATTATTTTATTTGTTTTCATCATTTTCTATTATTGGAGAATTGGATCACTGAATCTTTCCTCCAATGTCAAAATCAGAAATTAATTGAAATTATATCAATTTATTTGTTGAAATGTCTCCATCGTGGACCGTCGTGTGTGTCTGCTACTCTGCTCTCTTACTTATCACATATCAATCCATGGACATTAATAGCTTTGAGCTTTTTTGGAAAGAAAAAAAACCCTACCAAAGTACATCTTGGTACGAGATTACAAGTAAAATTACAATAAAAATGAATAAGTTTTGAAGTTTTATATCATAATTTTACTTAAAATTATTTATTTATATAGATCTCATAATAAAAGAAATTCACGGGCAATGTCACACAGAAATAATATTATTGAATCAGAGGAGCTGCATCTGGTTAAGATCTATGGACCTTAAAAATTAATTTAATATTTTACTATTTTTTTTAACTATACTATTCTTCCAATATTTTTAATTTACTATACTAATTTTAAAAAGAATATTAGACAAAAGCGCTTAACTTGCAATTGTGTTAATAAATTGTTTAAAGTGTTGTTGATGTTATTTTTAAAAATATTTTTTATTTAGAAATACATCAAAATAATATATTTTTTATTTTTTAAAAATTATTTTTGAAATTATCACATAAAAATGATATCAAAATACCAAAATTTTTTAATTTAAAATAAAAAATAAAAAAATATTTTTTATTTAAAAAAAACATTTTTTATTTTTTTAAAAATATTTTAATAATATTACCAAACAACCCCTAAATAAAAATATGATTAAGCATCTCCTTTTTTATAAGCGAGAGTCGGCAATGTTTTTTGTCAGGCGTGAGAGGTCCACGTCACTCCACGTTTAACAGGTGGCTTTGGAATCTTGCTATCATGGAAACATGTGGGTCAAGTGTTGGTACAATTATATTTTTAGTTTTGTTTTAGATTGATATCTTTTTATATTTAAAATTATTTTGGATGGGTTAACATTAATTTTTTTTAAATATAAATATGTTATTTATATACATAAATATAAGATGAATTTGAAAACTTCCCTCACAAAGATGTTCTTGTAATAACAAAATTGCCCTTCTCTTCTCATACTCAATTAACTCAGTTAATTTTAATTATCAGGTAGATTAAATCACTAAAAATCTAATCTAGTAAATTAGTTTTGTATCAAACTCAATTAAAACGAGGTCGTCGAGCTGAGGAAATCAGCAATGATACTTAAAGCATGTAATTTTAACTGTTTGAAGAACATACAACTCTTCGGTCAACTCGACGACTCCTCGTACGTAGTGTATACGCTAAAAATATTATTTCCAAGGATTTATCTCTTCTGTGGGGTAAAGACAAGGTCACCATCAGCAATATTACTGACCAGAATGAAATCTCGATCGAGGATCGCAAGCTTATCCGCAGGTGAAGCTCTGTTGATGATAAGCAGAGGTAGCGTGATGGGGACGACATATGTAACATGGAGAGAAAAAGACAGGGAAGCTTGAGTTAGAGATGCTCTTGTCTGAACATTTACAGATACGATAATCTAGACTGGTTATAATAAGATCTTGATAAGCTGGCTGGAATGTGAGGATTCAAAAATGTGGATCGTATTAGCTAGCAGGAGTTGTAATTCCATGAGCATCAAACGACGACTGCTCACCATGCCACGTTCTCTGCACCGACGACTCTTGATCCTAGCAATTTTGTCTGCATTTCAAAAATATTGTTTTCAAATGAGAGTAGTTTATTAGTTTTAAACGAGAAATGATCTAATATGTAAACACAAACTAAAAGCAATTAGATCTTGGACATGTTTTGTAGTCGGTTTCAAAAATATTTTTTTAATTTAAATTAAAAAAATATGATGTTTTTAAATTATTTTTATGTGTTGATGTTAAAAATATTTTTTATTAAAAAATAAATATAATTTTGATGCATTTCTGAACAAAATAATATTTTAAAAAATAATCGCAACCACACTCCCAAAGAGTCATTTATAAATATTTTGTTACATATTACACCTAAAATATAATATAACAACAAGTTGAGCTAATTCTTTTTAAGAAATGAAATAATTTTTTTTCTATAAGAAAGAAATTTTAGAACAGTTGTATTTTTAAGTTTAATAATAATAATACTAAAAAAATTGTTATTGCGTATATATTTTTTTATGTTTTAAAAATTTAAATTCCGACAACATAGCATAGACAAACAAATTAGTTATATATAAAATATAATAATGACAATGACAAAATGAGTGAATTTAATAATATTTATTCAAAATAGTTTTTTAAAGAAGGTGTCTTATATTAATATTGCGACGATCCACAAATAGATGAGAAATATTGAAATATATTGTTAATAAAAAAGAACTTGCAGCTTAATAATATTAAAAAAAAACACAATAAGTTTTCAGGTTTCAGCCTCTCTTCAATATATCTCCCGGGCCAGGATTGGGATTGGGATTGGGATTGGGATTGGGATGGGAAAAGATGTATCTCCCGGGCCAGACGGTGTCGGTTTTAAGTTTCATGTATGTAAACTTATACGATCTGGTGAACGAATTCTTTCGATCAGGCAATCTGCCAGAAGGTGTAAACGATGCATCTGTTACTTTGATCCCTAAAAGAAAAACACCAATGGAAATCTCGGATTACTGACGTTTTAGCATGGTGAATGATATAAAAAAAAATGTGTCAAAAATTCTCTCCAGTCGACCGGAGAGAATCAAGTTCTCTAGGTTGTGATTAGTGCAAATGTTGAGAAATATATGAATAAAAGGAACAAAAATAGAAACTTGAGGTGTGCTTGTGTACTGTTTTTAAGGATATTTCTCTTACAACAAAGTATTTTTTAGGTTTCAACAAGTTCTTTCTCAATAGAAAAGGATAACACAGAAACAACTTGGAAAGAAAAGATCAGCAAATGAGCAAAAGAGATGAGTATTTCAGATTGTATCTTATTTGAAAAAACTGCATGGTATTTATAGGCTACCATGATGTAAAAATCATTTGATTTATTATGAAATTAAAATGACTGTTACAATAATTTAAAATATAGCTATTATAAAATCAAATTATGGTGACCGTTATAGCTGGAAAAAATAAACGGAAAATGTTTTAAAATTTGTAATTGTTAAAAATAATTTTCAACGGTTACAAATTTAATGTTTTCAGTTTAAGGGTCATCAAAATATTTTAACAAAACAACAAAAAATTTAGAGAGTATGGGCGTTGTCTCGCGCGCAGATAGTGAATTAGAAGTTTTTCTCTTACTCAACTCATTTTTATGTGTGCGAGCTATCGTATCTCAAGTTTTATAGTATAAACACTTGATGAAAGTCTTCTTTTTCTAATATAGAATACCAAATCATATATATAATCTTTGCACTTAAGAGGTTCTCGTGTGTTACTAATATGGGATAGATTTTTAAAATATCTTTTATAACTTTTAGAACAGCAAATCAGACTTCATGCATTGCAGGTCGGCAGATTTTTGACAGTTTCATGGCTTGATGAAAAGCGACAACACAGATATGATTTTCATGGTATACTTCCACAATTTTGATACTATTCTGCCAGGGTTCCTAGATGAAGCGTATTTAGATGAATAGTGATGATTTGACTTCTCATATTAATTTACTATTCTGATGACATCCTATCGTTTCTTAAAATGATCTGAAATTCTTGAAAATAATCAGGAGTATCTTCCAATGGCTTGATGAATTATGTTCTGGACTCAAAATAAACTTTTGTAAGTGTTCAGCGATCGATATTAATATAGATGCAGTATAGGTTACAACTTTGATGAACTCAATTTATTGCAGACATGCATGACTTATTTCCTTTTGCTTGCCTGATGTTTTTTTTTTTTTGAATTCAAAAAAATTCCACCTCATGGAAAGCATGTATTTTGTTGGTCTAGGTGAGCGAGTAAAATCTCGGTTATCCTAAATTTTTACAAGAGATGCACATCTTAACTCGAACTTGAAATCTACTATACAGATCTCAAACTCTTTATCATCATACCATTGGAGACCTTGCCTGATGATGCCTTAAGGATGTTATCCTACAAGAATTTCTACTTGGAATATCTCCTTTCCTTCGACATAGCATAGAGTACTGTCTGTCTCATAATTAAGAAATAGGATAATATTTATTGAAGGGATCGACTCGTAATACAATGAATACGAGCTCACATTGTCAATCATGGATCAAGCAACACGAGGTGTTGAGCTTCACATAGAATAGTTATGGCAGCGATTATTACAAGAACAATGAAGAGAAAAATAGCTCGCCATGAATTTACGAGCCATGTTTGTTTGTTTCCTCGATAATGTTAGAAAAAAGAAGAGTTTCATCGGAATACCTAGTTTTTCTAAAGTCGGGAGGCTAATAAGAACACATTTTCCCAACTTATTAACATAAAAACTCGAGTCCCTTACTAACAATTTTTTCTCTCAATTTTCTTCTCATCAGTAGCATACAGAAGCATACACCATGTGTGGTTGATATATAGATCGAAGAAAACATGATGATGTTTTTTTTTTCCTTTGCCTTTTGATCAGAAGTATGAAACATGGCGCTGTTTCATGCAAATTTTTTGTCTTGGAGGCAAAATGATCATTTCATTGTAGCAATTCACAGTGAACTGTATTTAGATGAGCAGTAAAAAAATGCACAATAAAAAAGGAATAACTTTTATATTTTAGTTAATATATCTATGTATCTGTCTACCTATATACTTATTCTTATTGCGCGTCTGAAGAACTAGACATAGATGAAATACTATAGAGATGCAAACAAAGATGAAAATATAAGAATTTCTTGTAGAAAAGGGCTGGAGAATAGGATAGAAACCCCATAACAGAGATTAGATCCATACATAAAAAGGATTCGAGAATAGGTTTGGAAACCCTAATTAGAAGAACGTGAAACATAAGATGGAAACATTGGCTGCAACTAATCATGGTCAATATGGTCCAGGTCGGCCATATTGACCCCCGAAGCAGTCTCGTATTAGCCAGCAACAGCACAAGCAGCTCAAGCTGCATGACAAGAAGCACACAGCAATCAAATATTAGAGAACAGATCATAAAGAAGGTTTAATTATCTCTAGATTATTATAAAAATGCTAAATAAGTTTTCTGCATAGAACGATAGGATACTACAACACTGTTTTAACATGATGCTACAGAGACAGGGAGAGGAAAAAGAAGAGGTTTCAGTATCGAAGTTCATTATGACAGAAACAAAGTTTTATAGCGTACCAAGAACCTATCATGTCACAGAAGCCACCGAAAAAACCAGGTCCTCCTAGTCCCGGACCCCATCCTCCTCCTCCCGGACCCCATCCTGGCCCTCCACCTCCTCCCGGACCCCATCCGGGCCCTCCTCCTCCTCCCGGACCCCCTCCTCCTCCTCCCGGACCCCATCCTCCTCCTCCTCCTCCCGGACCCCCGCCTCCTCCTCCCGGACCCCATCCTCCTCCTCCTCCTCCCGGACCCCCTCCTCCTCCTCCCCCTCCCCCTCCGGGTCCTCCTCCTCCCCCTCCTGGTCCTCCGGGTCCCATTGCTTCCTCCTGGCTCTCAAACAAATCTAGTTGCTAACCCCACAATGTGCCTATGACCACCGCTGAAGGTTATACTAGACTAAGTTTGCAAGAAAATCGAATGCCCTGCTACTTGGCTAACTACACAGACTTTGGTAAAGCACTTGAAGAGGATTAGATTTCGTACTTTATAGGAATAGCTAGGGCTACTTTGCTTAGGCTGGAAGCATCTGTCGACCATTTCACAGTTTTCACCAATGCTACCCTTCAACCTGATATTCGGATCTGATATTTTTGACGGTTCACCTGACATTCCAAGCTACCATTCAAGGCCCTTCAGTCAAAAAGTCCAATTTGATTTGACCATGTATGCACGTGCGAGAGAGGTGGCAGTCTTTGGTTGCTTAATTTTTGTCAATTCCAAATGCCCCTAGCCTCAGTCCTCGGTTCCAGTTTGTTCATCGGGTTCATATTGGATCTTGAAACTTGACACTTGGCACAGTAATGTCATTAATCCTAATGTGTCACTACAAGGCCGAGCCAAATCCCGGAAAAATATCTGAAATAATGTCAAAACCAATTCATTACAATAGTGCAGTGGCAGCGGCAGCAAGCACCACGTACCAACTGTATCAGGATAAAGTTCAGCTTGGTAGATGAAGATCTACTTGCATGAGCTGCCGACAGGAACTTATCCGTTGATCATACAACCTCAAGTGGCCATTAATATAAAAGCCCCAGATAGCTATATGCTCGGCAAATTTTATTAAAATGAAGAGAGAGAGAGAGAGAGAGAGAGAGAGATTGTGAACGGCAACTGACTTTAAAGATCATAGATTTTCTCAGGAACAAAAATACAGGTGAGCAAAGTTTGGTTTTTTGTTTTTTCATCTTTCGAGGAAGACGAAAATTGATCTAAATGAGATTGATAAGAATACATTTTTCCAACTTATTAACATAAAAATTCAAGTCCCTTGTTAACATTTTTTTCTCAATTCTCTTCGCATGAATTGCGTTTAGAAATTAACACCCTGTGGTCGATATATAGATCTATGAAAACATTAAGATTTTTTTTCTTTCTTTTTAGTCTTTTGATCAGAAGGATGAAACATTGAAACAATGGCAGTGTTTCGATTGCTGCATATGTGCTCTAACAACACAACTTTCAACAACAAAGCAAGCTCGCAATTTTAAGAAGAAATAGATGTCATTGCACGTCTGTAGCACTAGACATGGATGAACACATGCAAGCAAAGATGAAAATACAAGAAGTTCTTGTGGGAAAAGGGCTGGAAAATAGGATAGAGCCCCATACAGAGAGTAGATCCCTTTATTACAGGATTCGAGAATAGGATTGGAAACCCTATTATTACAAGAACGTGAAACATAAGATGTAAACATTTGCTGCAGCTAATTATGGTCCACGACGTCCAGGTGGGCCCCCGAAGCAGTCTCGTATTAGCCAGCAACAGCACAAGCAGCTCAAGCTGCCAAGAAGCACATAGCAATCAAATATTAGAGAACAGAGAAAGAAGGTTTAATTATCTCTAGATTATTATAAAAATGCTAAATAAGTTTCCCGGGTGAACTTATTAGGATGCTACCACACTGTTTTAACATGATGCTACAGAGGGGGAAAAGAAGTTGTTAAAACCAGCCGTTTAGGGCTTAAAACAGTCAATAATTTCTTGGGAAAAAAGAAATATGAGTACTAGAAATGGGATGTTTTTGGTAGGTTTTTTTAAACAAAAGGAGAACGATTAACTGCTAAATTCTGGAAAGATTCAAGGGGAGAATAGAGAAAACCGAAAAAAATCAGCTTGACAGCTTGAAAATATTGCAATTTCCGTATCGAAGTTAATTATGACAGAAACAAAGTTTTATAGCATACCAAGAACCTATCATGTCACAGAAGCCACCGAATAAACCAGGTCCTCCTAGTCCCGGACCCCCTCCGGGTCCCCCTCGTCCTCCTCCTCCTCCTCCCGGACCCCCTCCTCCTCCTCCTCGTCCTCCTCCTCCTCCTCCTCCTCGTCCTCCTCCTCCTCCTCCGGGTCCCATTGCTTCCTCCTGGCTCTCAAACAAATCTAGCTGCTAACACCACAAAGATCCTATCACCACCGCTGAAGATTATACTCGACAAGGTTTGCAAGAAACTCGAATGCCCTGCTACTTGGTTAAGGCTAACTATACCGACACTGGTAAAGCACTTAAAAGAGATTAGTTTTCGTCCTTTTATCGGAATAGGGATACTTTGCTTAGGCTGGAGGCATCTGTCTACCATTTCGCATTTTTTATCACTTCTACCCTTCAACCTGATATTTGGATCTAACATTTTTCACGGTTCACCCGACATTCTAAGCTACCATTCAAGGCTAATTAATACCTTCAGTAAAAAAGTCCAATTTGATTTGATCATGCATGCAAATAAGAGAGAGGTGGCAGTCTTTGGTTGCTTTATGTCAATTCCCAAACGCCCTTAGCATCAGTCCTGAGTTCCAGTTTGTTCGGTGGGATCATATCGGATCTAGAAACATGAAACCTGGCACAGTGATGTCACTAATCCTAATGTCAAAACCAATCCATTACACCAGTGCAATGGCAATGACAGCAAGCACCACCGACTGTTTCGTGATAACTAAAATACAGGTGTTGTAGCAAATCTATGGTGTTTTAGCAAGCACCAGCAACTGATCAAGTTCAGCTTGGTAACCAAAAGGAGTAACGACAACTGGATTTAAAGATCATAGATTTGCTCAAGAACGCAAAATACAGGTGAGCAAAGTGTGGTTTTTTTGTTTTTTCATCGGAATATATCTATAAATTTTCTCCATGAGACAATTTTCCATAGCAAGAATAACACAGAAGAAACCTCGTTCCTCCATATGAATTTAGGACACCTCCATCAGCTCGTGGAGACTTGCCGTGGAATGTCAAACACTCTTCAAATTTCTATTCAGCTTCTGGAGGTGCCCCGATATTTAAGGAACAGGCCAAAATAAAAGCTGCCTTCTAGTCTTCTACCCTAGTATGTGTTAAAGAGTCACTTCTCTGTTCCTGTCAAACATCTGTCTGCAGAAAGAATCACTTCTTTGTTCCTCTCAAACTTCTGTCTGTAGACTGTACATCAACTCTGCAACGAACATCAGAATCCTCACAAAATGGCTGCCAATCCTACAGTATCCCCCTCGTCAATTCTGGTTTCCGGAGCATTTACCGAGCTGCGAGGCCTCACTGAAAATATGGAGAAAATAGACCGGTAAGAAAATATAATTTGACCATTTGCATCTATAGCTGAATCTACAGTGACAATAAAAGGCACCAAGAAAGCAAATTATAATTATTGTTCAAAGCTCCAGCTGGAGATGAGCAATAGTTTCCATGAATGCGAATTCCACAACATAATACATGTAACAGGTTAGCACGAGAGGCAATGATCTCATGCCAGGAGTGAAAGAGTAATTTAGAATCCAAAACTTGTCAGAGAGCTCACTTGTAACATTTGTGATAATGTTTACACTCTTCTGAGCAGCTAGAGCTTTTAGCATGTTTCCAGTAGCTAATAAAAGCAAGCTCTTCATATGTTGCTTTTGTTCCTTAGGGCTACCTGTCTTGGTCAAAGCTTCTTCAAAGGCAACCAAATCCTGGGGTTTAATACAAGGGAGAGAAAGCAGAACCTGAGGAGACGAGGAAATGCATCGTTCAGTTAAAAATGTTCACCAGATAGTAGGATAAAACTGGGAAGTACTTTAACCCTAATAGCATGGGGCGTGAAAACTTGCCTGCCTTGGAGCCGGATCTCTATCACAGAGATACATGAATATTTCTCGACAGAAACCAACTAGATCAGCACTGATAAATGCATTTGATTCGAGCGCCAAGCCTTTGATAATTGCAGAGAACAGATCTTTAGAAACAAACTCTCGGAGCTGAACATTATTGGCTGAGATTGCTAGAAGAATCACACTACCACAAAAGGACAAAACTTTTGATACTGCTTCACCATCTGTCCATGTGAAAGCTTCTAAACAAATTTGTAATGCTGGAACAGCCAAGCCATTGTGCTTCAAAAGAAAACTGTTAATGAAATAAATTCTGGGGTATAAGTAGGGCTTGGGGAAAGAAAATAAAGATACAAAGAAGAGCATTTCAAAAAATCAACAGAAAAGGCTATTATTATGCACACATACCCAACCATTTAGTTTGAAAAAAATCAACAGAAAGGCTATTATCATGTACACATGCCCAACCATGGTTTGAAAAAATCAACAGAAAAGACTACTACTATGTACACATACCCAACCATAGAGTTTGATGCAAATGCGTCCAATTCCTTCAAAGAAGATAAATCCACACGGATAGCATGGCCAGATTGTTCTAATGTAGGAAGCCCAGTATTTAGTCCGGGTGAGGCTAATGTAGAGAGAAGAACACACATCTCACGAGTTAGGTCTCGGAGCAGTTTCTCTTCCATTACTTCCGCTTTCAAGTCTGCCTCAGCGAGGATGCCAAGGACATCTGGAACCTTTGCTTTACCCTCATGCAGGAGACTTGACCAAGAAAAAGTAAGAGTTTGCTGTGCATGGATAAATAATGGATGCAAGAGCTTTTCTAGCCAGACCTCCCACATTTCCATAGGACAATGTTTAACCAAGGGTATCAAAGCTGAATGGACAAGCTGCCTTGTATGTCTGAACTCCATTGACTGTATGTTTTCCATTAGTGCCACACCAACTGAATGAACATCCAAACATTTAAAAAATGGATCACCGATGGTAATTGATAGGCCCAATACATTGTATCTGGAAAGATGGAAGATTTATTAGCAACAGATCAGTCAGGAAAGAATCACATAAACCAGAAAAATAGACAGAATGTATTCTTCCATTTCTTGTGCAAAAATAACTCGCCATTTTCCACTGAATGCATGAACTTAGCATATCATATTAAAAATATGTTTTGTCATTTTACTATATAATTGGTATTATCACAGTGGTTGCATGTGCTAATGAGCATCATTTGCATGCAACACACGCATGCAAGCAGAGACAGCAAGACATTATCCAGGTTTCAAAAGGAAAACAAAACATAACAAGTCATTAAATAGTAACAGATTATTAATTCTATTTGGGCATTCAAACCTCGGAGGTTTCCACACATTACGAGCTTCTGACTTGGAAATTACATATGTTTAGAGATAGAAACTACATAAATAGTGCATCTCTTATGCAATGAATTGATAGGAAAAATAAATAAATCTAATTCATCCTCCATAACATGCAGAAAGGATATTCAGATGTCATTCATCATGAAAATAAAAAATAACACTAATAAAAGAACAATTGAAGGCTGAACTTGAGTACCTTTAACCATATGAGCCCCAAGGAAAAAGAAATGCAGAAAATAACAGATATATATTCACCATAAAATTTGGTTGGAGTCAGAAACAACCTCCAAAGCACTTGTACTTACCCACTATCTCTGATACCTTTCAACCAATTCCGTATATCAGCTTCATTTGTTTCAGTGTGTCCTTCCCTACTTGTATCAATATGAGATCCGTCTATGAAGGTTAAGGCACCTTTGGACAATTTTGGATTTCCTTCCCCAAGGAGACTATATCGTTCAGCATTGCCCATGGTCATGGCAGCTTTGATCTCTCCAGGTAACATTTGAGATATGGATGGAGACCAAAGTGAGTGCACAGCACGAAGAAGCTGCAAGACAACAGCATATTTTCAATACCAATTTCCCTTCAAAAACTATTCCTGAATAAAGAAAGAAAAACTAAAAAAAAGTTGGTTCTTAATAGCAACAGCATACTTTCAAGAGAGGTGGCAGCATCCAGGACAGATGAGAAGCCATTGGATGTATAGTACTTGCTGTAGAGATGTTTTGCAAATTCAGACTGCCTTTTCTGATTCCACTCCTCTTAAGTGCCTTCTCAAAGAATGTCACAGTGTGGAAAATTGACCACATGAATGCTGTCTCGGAGCACAAACGGATCAGACCCAGTGGCTCAGACAAATAATTATTTTGCCACTCTAGTTGCGTCCACTGTTGGCTCAAAGGTTCAAGCAACCAGGCCAAAACTTCTTGCTGTTGTTGAATCCTGCATCCATTTAAGAAACTTTTTAACAATAAGCAAAACATCTTCAAGTAGTTAAAAAATAAAGGGGTCAGACCATTGTAAGCAAGGAATTACCCGGCAGCTGAAGCCATAACAAGAAATGCTTCACCTAGCAGATTATGTTCACCACGAAGCAGAGAACCCTCTCTTTGCATATATGCCATGGTATCGGCTATTCCCTACAACAAAAACAGCACGATAAAATAAATTCAAGAACTTCAAAGAATTCTCAGGCTCTTTCAATCTAGGCATGCATTTGGCCTCCAAAATTTGGCTGTGCTAGTGTTCTCTGGCACATTGATGAGAGTCTTATAGAAAATTTATCATAGAGAAGAAGAAAATCAATCCCTTATTCACAAGCTATCATTCAAATTGCAAAACAAGGAGCCTCCACATAAGCTACAGTTTTGGTCAGAAATGCATGGATGTTCTATACTCTTTAATGTCTCAGGAATGGATCTACAACTACTCTTGTAAGTGCATTTAAATTGAAGAAGCCAAAGGACATTAGATTTTTCTATTGATGATATCTGAGTTATGAGATAACCAGTAGTAGTGGATACTGTATTTTTTCAAACAGATAGAAGAGATATATCTACAAGAAGAAAAAGGACAATGATAGTTACTTTCATATGGGGTAGAATGCTTTTGTCAGCAGCTTTGGCTATTCGAATAAATGATGTACAAATCTGTAGCCTTGCATGGCGTGCACTGCTTACTGAAGGATCCTGCCAAGTGAATAAAAGCAGCAGATCAATTCAACTCGCTTAAAAAATAATGACACTAAGAATCAAGATTGGTGTTATAAGACAACCTTAACAACTAATGGAATTGACATTAGAAGCTCGAATTGGCTCCCTTTAAAAATAAGGACATTTCAAGATCAAGATTAGCATTACAAGACAACCTTAACAGCAAATGGGATTGACATTAGAAGCTCAAATAATTTGTTAATGACACCACCAACCGCATCTGGGAAATACTTCAAAAATGGACCCAGTGCATCTAAATAGTGCCCTAGGATTTCCACAAGAGTTGGCTCCGTCCACTTCAAAGAAAGGAGTTGCTGAAGTAAATCTTCAAAAATTCTACACAATGCCTTGTGAACTTCCGAACTGCCCCCCTCATGGCCATTTGATCCATCAAAAATTGCATTGGCAACATTCTCTAAAGCCACTTGCATGCTTTCCATCACAGCTAAGTCCTGGTATTTCAAAAGATGCATGTGAATCAAGAGAAACATCACTTCAGAAACTTTAGTACCACCTATTAGGCATGAATGATAATCTGAAGAGAAAAAAGTTTCGCACCTGAACAGGTATTTGAGAATTTGGAATGCTCTTAATGATTGAAAGAATTCTTTCAGATATTTTAGCACCAGCTATTAGGGGCTTAAAAGAAGCAACAAGCCTCATCAGCTCGGTCTGCATTAAGAGTTCATGCATCAGTATTAAAAAAAGCACGCAGAGAGAGAAATAAAATGAAGGAGAATAGGAAAGTGTAAAAGCAATAAAGAGTGAACTTATCATAATACATGGGAGATAGGAGAGTGAGAGAGGGAGGGTGGGGTCAAGAATTTATTTACCACTATAAAATATGAAAGGTGAAATTTAATAACCCTAAAGAGAAGCTAGATGTAAGAATGGTTTTCACTAGAGTTCATATCTCTGTAAATTTTACCAGCTTGGAACGATATTGGCTGAAGTCACCCTTGCCTTCAAAATCATCATTCCATAACTCCAACGCTCCAAGAGAAAGGGAATTCCCAGAGAACACCTTTTCTTTCTTAAGCAAACGCTGGAAAGAGATATCCAGAATTACAACACAAATATCATCATTCACAAGGCTTAAAGTCCTCCTTTTTTCATCATCAACCTGTCTAGAACTAGAGCCTGCACTGTTAAAAGCAGACCCATCTGCTGAATGTGAAGTAAATTTCGGCTTTGACATTAAATCCCTCATTAGCACCTGTAAACACAAACAAACATTAAGGAGATTTAATAGTACCTATGTGCTAGGTAGGCTTTGGAAACAGAAAAAAAACTTGCAAACTGCTTCAACCTACCAGCCAAAATAGCAGGGATTGATAATGAAGAGCTAGCTTAAAATGTTGAAAAAAGCCCAGCATCTGAAACAATATCAAAGAAATAGATTGCAAAATGATTCTAATCAACAGATTTATTTCATAGATGGAAGCAAACCTTCTCATGCCAAGATGGAAGTGTTATTACCTGTTGTAAATAAAGAGAGAGTATATTGTTGTCACCAGAAATGCATTGAAAGTTAAGAGAACCCAAAGACACCATACTCTCACATATATATTCTGCAAACTCAAATTCACTCTCGTCCAAAACTCCGGAACTTGAGCCAGTTTTGCACAAAATATCTCCCGAGACATTCATCATGACTTGAAAGATATTACGCATTGCAGAATCAAATTCAGAAGCAGAGGCATCGACAGGTCTCTTCCTGCAAATCTCAAATCATAGTTCACAAATCTTGAGAATGTTCTTCACGAGGTATAAACAGAATGAAACTAGTGGACATTAAGCAAACCATATGGGATACCTTTGTGAGACGAGTTTGAAAAATTCACAAGCATGAAGACGAAAGTCAGGAGAAGACAGCATGACACCACAGCTGGGCAGAAAGAAAGGATATTAGAAAGTGAGAAATGAATCCTACAAATGATTTCAATGCAGCCTCCAAGTAAACATACCCATAAATTATGCCGTATTTGGCTAGATCCTGCAAGGGCGCCCACTCAGCAAAAGAGTTGACAGCATTCAAAGTCGCTGTTACTGTTGCTGCATGCTGTTTTGCAATGTCCAGTTGCTGCCTACTTACTTCGCTCAACACAGCTCCGAAATGTCTTTCAAGTAACTATGTCAAACATTAAAGGCATATAAATAAAACAGAAAGTAAAAAGGGTAAATGATGGGTATTCAAGGTCTGAGGTATACGGTGTATAGTAGTGGCAGCATTTCAGGCAATGACTGAGTAAGCCCTCGCAACAATAACCTACGCCGATCACCTGAAAATACATACAGAATCAAGAAAAGAGAGTTAAGCAGCAGCAAGAGAATAAAAGAAAGTTTGACCTTAAGGTGTAACATATTCAAAGGCCAGAACAAAATTTAAATGTGTAGCAAGGAAGAAAATCCATCAACCTAGGGAACGACCCATAAGAAATCATGGTTTATAGGTTCTAAATGTTAATAAACACAATAAAGATCTTTTGAGCTCTAAAGAATGCAGGGACGTTTGGAAAAACCTTCTAAATCTTCATTGTGAACTGTAATATCTTCAGGAAGCCACCTCAGCGTCATTGAAACCAACTCAGCCTAGTAGGAACAAGAAAGTAAGAGAAACACACAATGCACACTTCAATATGGAATATAAAAGGCAAAACAGTGGCTGCAAGCACATAAAAATAAAATGTACTTGTATGGGGCCCTGGTTAGATAGGGAAACCAGAGATGGAAGCAGTTCTTTCCACAGTTCTAAGCCTTCTCTTCTGACAATCTGTAGAATAGAAAAATAACAAGTTACAAACTCCAAAAGAATTTAAAATCCAAGAGCAATGTCATTAACAACCTCAGCAACAAGGGCAGCTGTCTGACTTTTCAGCACCCATTCTTCACAGGAATTTGTAATTTCAGCCATCAACTCAACAGCAGCATTCGCAAAGTTCCTGCGTTCTGTTGGGCTCAATTCCTCCCATCGCAATCGTACCAAATGCTGTAAAATCCACAAACCATTTGATTATCATCTAACTAAACACAGACAAAACACTAGTAGCAAATGAATCAATAAAGTAGAGCTTGAAGACCCCTTGAGGCACAGTTGAGCTACATTAAAAAATTTAATTCATGCAGTCTACTGGTAATCAGAATGCCCACAAGAATTTTTATCTTCTGTGGTTCAGAAGGAGGTAAAGAGTTTGCAACTCTGTATGGACCTGATGTGCATTTACTTGAAACAATTTTTAGTTGAGAAGGAAATACGAATGAAATGTAAACCCTGCATTCTGCCATCCTATACAAAGTAAGCCATGAATTTATCAGTACTTCACTGTCTTTCCTCGTAAGCATCCCAAACCTGTGGTTAACATACTAATTACTTATTGAGCAATTGCTATATTCGTTGCTTCCTCATAAAATAAGGAAAATTATCAGAAGCTCAAGATATCCACATCATTGTGAAATTCACTAAAAATATTCTGGTGGCAAACTCAATCACTTCATGAAATTTTTTGAATTTAGCTTTACAGCAGCAAACAGAAACATTCTACTTGCACTCCATCAACATTGTTTATGCAGAGACAAAAGTGTCAGTTCCCTAGAAATATGACTCATTGAAAAGTTGGATGGGCTTGTTTTTGTGCATTTGAGGGAACTAAGTCTGCCCTTTTGTAAAGTCGATATGATTCTCACTAAAGATTCTTTTCAAAATCAAGCAAAGGGAGCATTTGAATCCCCCTACTTAAAACATAAAACCCGTCCCTGATCAAAGGACCACATCAACAAATAGGATTAAAACATCTCTGACACAAAGGAAAGAGCAATGGTTTATGATTTTAAACCTGAAGCATTTTGAAAGCATGCAACCGAATTTCAGAAGACCAGTCCCTTTTGACAAGAACGAATGATGTGCTGGCCAAAATTCGTACATCTCCTGTTTTGATCTGCAAATATCAAAGAGCACATAAATGACCTCATGTAGGCATGGCACTATATACAAGGGAAATGAAATTTATCCCCTGATAATAGTAGTACAAGCAGGTTCCAGAACAATTCTGATTAACCTGTTAAGATATTCAGAGGTTAAAATCCAAAATATTCCATGCTCATTGGCAAATCAGTGATATCCATCAGCAGAAAACTCAAAACTCGGATCAACATACAAAAAACTCTCATGAGGGATTCGAAATCAACCACCCCATCAAACCCAACCAACAAAAACTTTAGCACCATTTATTTAATTCCCACTAATTCCCACTAACCAGTTACTGAAAAAACCTTAAACTCGACCAAATATGCTAACAATTACCGGAAAAACTGGAAACTTTACCACTTTTAACCACTGAAAATCCCTACAAAAATTCAAAAGTTTGGATTTTTATTAACAGCAATAAGATAGAGATGGGTATCTGTGTGTGTACCGATTCAAGGAAAGACACGGCATCTTTGCGAGCACCAAGAGTAGAGTTCCAGTCAAGAGCAGCAACAATTGCTCGAGCCACATTGTTTGCTATGTTGTTATTGCTATTACTCTCTTCCATCGAATAATTCACAGAAAAGTTCGAAAGGGTCTTCTCTTTTTATCAAGTTTTGTTGAGTTCTAGAGAGGGAAGTAGAAGAGAAGACTCAAAGGGTTTGTTTGTTGCTAAGAACACAAGGTGTTCGATGACTCTTGTCTGTATGAGAGAGAGAGAGAGAGGTGGGCGGTGTTTTTTTTCTTTATGTAGGCGGTATATTGAAAATTGAAGTCCTCTAGCTCTTTGAGGATTATAATTCTAACCCTTTGTTTTGTGTTTTTCTGATTTATTTATGTTTTTTTTTTTTTATTATCGTAGATACTATTTGTTCTTTTTCATGATTAACTTAACGAGGAAGTTTTTGCTTGTCTTTCAAAACAAGGCAGCTTTTTTTTTTTTTTTTAATATGAATTGAAATTGGATTTTATTTTTGTTGATGATATTTAATTTATCTCATCATGATTTTACACTTGACAATGAATTAAATTGAATTCGATTTTGTTCAAGAACAATTGTTATAGTTGGAGGTTTGGTTTGACGATGAACTAAATTAAATCAAATCGGTTGAGTGGTTTTTGTATGTTATTAAATTCAACTGAGGCTAATTGGGGGCAGCTGAGCCTGAATTAAATTATTAAATTAAAATAAATAAAATAATTTTTTTTATATGATTCATACATATAACCTGAATCACATAAAAAAAATCTTATCTTACTAATAAAAAAAGTTTAAGAATGAAATTTCAGCAACCATAACGGATACCCTAACAAAAGTCATTTAGATCCCTCAGCAGTACCACTTGATCCTCTTCCACCACTGTCACCTGGTCAACACGTTCTCTCAAAACTCTAAAGTTTAAGAATTGTTGTCATCAGCTTGTTTGTAGATGTTTGTTGCCTTTTTCGGATTCCTCCTCCTCCTTTACTTCAGCAAAAATATATTCCAGCAGCAAAAATATAGTTGGAATCTGCATTTAAAGCCAGGTAAAAATTAATTTCAATCTTTCTCCCAGTTTTGTTCTAGAAAAAGAAGGCCTCCAGAGTGTTATAAACAAAACATGTCACAGGCTGACTGGTCAGAGAATCGTGGAGGAATTTCATTGCAGGTTCAGACAGCTCAACAACTGATTCAGGCATCACATTTCTCGGCATATATCTCAATTGCCTAAGGTCCTTGCTTCCCAGAAAGGCCCCACGCAGAGTTCCACAAAAAAAAACACAGAAAATGTCAGCGTCAAGTGTATATATATATAGAGTCCGCTGCATCTCTAAACTCTACCAGCAAATTCAGCATAAACTCTTGAAACACATCTGAGCTTCAGTGTCTGTGTAGAGAAATAAAGCAGAGCAGAATGGCTGAGAGCCATAGGCCAAACCCTGCATTCGATAAAGAAAGGTAAATTTCCCTTTTCTTTTTAGCCCCTCACCTTCTCTTTCTCGTGTTAATGCTACCTTCCTTCACTGTAATCTTTTGTTTTCTCAGTGTTCAAGCTTCACTCAGGAGATTAGCCTCTTCATCTGTCCTTAATTTTTGTTGTGATGACAGCATTATTATGCAGCATGGAGTCTTTACCCTTCTGCTCGAGACGCTAAACAGTCTAATCCAGGCGAAGTACCAGTCGATTAAAGCCTCTCCGTTTGACAGCCACGACGTTATTATTTCAGTTCTCCTTGTTGCTCTATTTATATATGCCACGGCATCGGTGGCCGAAGTTATGCTCCTAGCTCGACAATCGCCTTACAGCACACTAGTTGGTAATCTCCGACTCTTTGCCGGCCGGCACCCTTGTCGCAATATCGCTTCTAGCTATTCTTGATCCAATTCTGGGGTGCATTACTTCCGCCGAATGGGCCTTTTCTTATGGCAGTCGCATATTATAACATATACTAAAAAATCAGTCGGTTATTGTTAACTGGGAATGCTTTCATTGTGGATTACTGTAGTAGTTTTTGGTCGGTTAGGTTTGTAGGTCGGTTTAGTTCGGGTCTCTGGGTCACCGGTTTTTTTTATTTTTTATAATTTTTGCACAGTAAAATAATCATTATACCCTCAAATAAGATAAAATCCAAGAGTTATTAGAGAGGTGTCACGGTAATTTCACATTTTGGGGTCACTAGTTATTTCAATTTTTTTATATTTTTTGCACAGTAAAATAACCATTATAGTCTTGAATAAGACAAAAATCAAGAGTTGCCGGAGAGGGCATCACAGTAATTACACATTCCATTGCACAGTAAATTAATCATTTTATCCTAAAAAAGGATAAAAAACAAGGGTTACCTGTGGGGGCGTTTTGGATATTTCATATTTTTTGAAATATCTAAATACTTATATGCCCCCTAATAAGACAAAATAAAAGAGTTGGTTGTAGAGATATTTAGGTAATTTATCCTATTTTTTTATTTTCCTGTGGGCACTTCCGACACGCGCGCCGACGGTTTTCTTCGTGACGCTCCATTCGAGCGGCGCGTTCTGCGTGTTCCTGTGGCCAAAAATGTACATTGGACATCTCAATGGATTCGCTGTCGTGTTCTCTTCCTCATGGTGTGGTGTGTGGTCTCACAAGATGGCCAAAGACAGAATGGTGGTCGATTGAAATTTTCCCCCCTTTTCTCTCTCCTTCACGCTAAACTACATGACAACCTCCCAGTTTTATGGTTGTTTCATTCCAGTCCCTGATCATTTAATTGTGTTGTAGGATCCTTATTTTTGTTATGTTAATTTTGATTTGTTTCAATTGTATCTTTTAATTGAAATTGATTATATATTACATTTTCATTTCAGTCCTTATTCTTTTAATTTTGGGTTTGGTTTTAAATCCCTTAATATTTTCGGTACAGAAGATTTGATTTTTTTAATTTCTTCCTTTAATTGAAATTTATAATATATTTGGTTATCATTTCGGACCTTATACTTTTAATTTTTTTATTTTAATTCCTTATACAAAATTCTTCCAAGATCTGACATGTCAAACTTTTGTTTCATAGAGCTCTTGAACTTCTCAAGCATTTCACCATTATTTCCTGTAAAAATAAGATCATCAACATATACACTTACAAAAAGACATTTCCCCTCCACTGTTTTTGTAAACAATGTATGTTCACTTGGACATCTTTCAAAGCCTTCCTGAATGAAATGTGACTCAAGTTTGTTGTACCATGCTCGTGGAGCTTGCTTAAGGCCGTATAGGTCTTTCTTCAGTCTATACACCTTGTCTTCAGCTCCTTTTATTTCGTAGCCTCGTGGTTGCTCAATAAACACTACCTCGTTCAACTCCCCATACAAGAAAGCGCTTTTCACATCAAGTTGATGCACAACCCAACCTCTGCATGCAACAAGAGCTAGAATCATCCGAATGGTATCCCATCAAGCTACCGGTGCAAAGACTTCAGTATAATCAATTCCAAATTTCTGTGCGAAGCCTTTCGCGACAAGCCTTGCTTTGAATTTGTCAACGTTTCCATTCTCATTTAGCTTAGTCTTAAAAATCCATTTCACTCCAATTGGTTTGACTCCACGTGGCAGTGTCGTTAACTCCCACGTCCTATTCTTCTCAATTGATTGAATTTCTAAATCCATCGCAACTCTCCACTTCTGACTTTGGGCAGCTTCTTCCCAAGATATTGGGTCATTGGAGACTGTAAAAAACAACAGATTAGCATCTTCATTTACATCATTAGATAGATCTTCATAACTTTCATAATCATGCAAGTAAGCATAATCTTGTAAGTAGGCTGGTTTGAAGTTCATCAATGGTTAGTTGGCTCAAATCATTAGACTCCTCTACTGAACAAACCACATAGTCAAACCTAGAAGTCAGTGATCTTAAAATTTTCTCTATGACCACGACCTGCTTCATTGTTTCACCATGAACTGTCATTTTGTTTACAATGGTCAATGTGTGACCAAAGTATTCATCCACTTTCTCCCCTTCCTTCATCTGCAATACTTCAAACTCCCTGCGTAATGCTTGTAGTTGAGCCCTTTTAACTCTTGTTGAACCTTGATGTTTCTGTCGCATAGAATCCCATATGCTCTTAGCACTGCTTTTATCAAGGATAGTCTCCATGATAGTGCGATCAATGGCCTGAAAGAGGTAGTTTTTCACCTTTAAATCCTTGAGTTTGAGTTGTTTGTGTGCCTCTGTAGACACAGCACCATCTTCTGCATCTGAGGGAACTCCTGTTTCGATCAAATCCCAGTACTCCTTGGAACGAAGGAGATTCTCCATGCGCATAGCCCAGTGATCATAATGACCATCAAACTGGGGAATGGCTGCTTGAACATATTTCTTAGTTGCCATCTCAAATGTCTTGCTATCTCAGTCTGGTGTAAGTCTCACCAAGTGTTGTCACTCCTGCTCACACTAAGTGTTTCACTCCTGCACTCTTGTTATACACACTCTGTGTTTGCACTCTTGATCTCACTAAGTGTTTTCACTCTTGCACTCCTATTTTTTTACACTCTGTGTTTCACTCTGCTCTCGGGTTAGGAATTGCAATTCCAACCTATAAGGGACACTCTCAAACAGACCTCTTGATGTTGAGGCTCTGATACCACATGTAGATTTCGTAAGCTCTTAACTGCACTTATGTTAAAAGCCAAAGAAAAACTTGTATTATTTCAATTGATGAACTCAGGCTTTATAGCAGCCTTTACATAACAGAAAAGCAAGAAAATAGCAAAGCCACTGAAGACGTGGTCAATTTGTTAAAACAGAATAAAATCTTAACTGGAGTCCTGGACAGTAGGACATTATTAACTGAAAGCATAAAGACTAAATCAAACTGGACTTAGTCAATGAAAAAATCCCAACATGATTACACTGTAAGCTGATAGAAGAAAAATCTGAAACTATAAGATTCGATGAAGCTGGTCAGTTTTCCTTTCTCCTTACCAGCACTGCTCTGCTTCCCATCTTCGGGAAAGGCAAAAGAATGGCTGCAAGCACATGAAAATAAAATGTTCATGTATGGGGCCCTGGCTCGATAGGGAAACCAGCGATGGAAGCAGTTCTTTCCACATTATTATGCAGCATGGAGTTTTTTACCCTTCTGGTCGAGATGCTAAACAGTCTAATCCAGGTAAAGTACCAGCCGATTAAAGCCTCTCCATTTGACAATCACAACGTTAATATGTCCTTAGTTTTTGTTTTGTTGGGGTAACTTTCCCTTTACTTTTTGGTCTGGTTAATTAATTTAAACCACTTCCATCTTTCTCTTCATTTCAATTTCCCCAATCTGACAATTGAAATCCATGCCCATAGACTTAATCCCATGAAAACCAATCATTTATCCCCTCATAATTCATGTTGCAATTACACACATTCTATGTTGTGATCCCAAAACAACATTTTCCAACTGATCAAATAATAATCGAATTACTTATTACACAAAAAGTTAGTCGTGATGATTCAATCCAGCCTTGATCAAGTGCAATAACCCCAAAGCATTTTTGTTGAAGAAATTGTAAATCAGTTAGCATTTTCTGTTATTGTTATTGTTATGCAATCTGTTATGCATTGTACAGTCAGCTTATACAGCTCATACACAAGCCATGCATGTGTACTTTATAGTTACAAATTGTTGTATAAATACACAACTAATCAATGAATGTAAACACAACTTGATTCAGTATTTTCTTGCTCTCTAATTTCTACATGGTATCAGAGCATGATTAGTAGAAATTAATCTTTTTCGGCAAAGTTCTTAAACACCCAGAATCCATCATCAGATTCAATCAATTCTCAACAAAGTTCAAAATCATACCAATCCAGTTCCAGTTCAATTCAAGTCAGCAAAATTCAGACTTTTCAATCTATCCAAAACACCCAGAATCTACCTACAATCACACATTCAATTACACAAAATTACCCAGATTCATCACAATCACTCATTCAGTTCATACCCAGAAAACCCAGTCACAAAATATCCAAAATCAACACAAAAAGTTCAAAATTCATCACCTTCAACATCTTCAATCAGCAGAATCAATCATCTTCAATCAGCAGAATCAATCATCCTTCATCTGCCAATTTTTTTTTTTCCAATCAGTTCTCAAATCCAGAATCAATACAAATCAATTTCAATACTGTTTAAACACAAAATTCAGTTCCAGTTCAAGTTAACCTAATACCCAAAATCTACCCAAAATCCAGCCACAATGACTCAACAAACTCAATCTGTCCATGGCAAAGAAATTGCCAATTCAAACCCAGAATCCTCAAATGCCTCAAGCCCCTATTTTTCTCACCATTCAGACCACCCCGGTCTGATTCTCATATCAAAACCCTTAAATGGGAATAATTATTCTACCTGGAGAAGGGCCATGTCTTTGGCCTTGAATTCTAAGAACAAATTAGGGTTCGTAGATGGCTCAATCACCCCACCATCACCTTCAACAGACCCTGAGAACTATGCCTCTTGGTCTCGGTGCAATGATATGGTTCATTCATGGATTATTAACACCATTAATCCCGAAATTTCAGACAGTGTCATCTACTACAACACTGCCATTGAAGTTTGGGAGGACCTCCGAGAAAGATTTTCTCAGAGTAATGCTCCCCGTATTTTTGAACTTCAAAGAGAAATTTCATATCTACGTCAAGAACACCTCTCGGTCTCACTCTACTACACAAGATTGAAGGCACTATGGGACGAATTGAGCTCCTACAGTGACTCTATACCCACGGGACAACAAGAACAACAAAAGCTCATGCAGTTTTTGATGGGGTTGAACGACACTTACAGTGGTGTTCGTGGCCAAATCCTCCTGATGAATCCTCTTCCTTCAGTCCGGCAGGCGTACTCCTCGGTTTCTCAGGAGGAGAAGCATCGCCTCCTCAGCTCAACCCATACTGGAGACAACCATGGTAGAAGTGCTGCCATGGCTGTTCGGAATGGGAGTAGCAGACCCACGGCCACGGTTGAAGGGAGAAGGATCGAACGACCATATGGGCCCATGGCCGCCCGCAGAGAGGAGAAGAAGAGAGAGAGAGGAGACGGGCTGATGAACGAAGAAGATGGGCTGGAGATTATGAAAAACGGCCGTCTGGGCCTGGCATGAAGGGTCGCCCGCAATGTACACATTGCGGGCAAATGGGCCATTGGGCCCAGACCTGTTTTCTCCTAAAAGGCTTTCCAGCCGGACACCCAAGGGCAAAATTTTCGGGTCCAGGCCCATTTTCTAACAGGCCCACAGACTTCCACAACAGGCCAGCCTCCAATAATGTGTCCACAGTCCCAAGCCCATTTTCTAACAGGCCAGCCGAATACAGCCAGTCCAAAGAAGAAGATAACAGTTTGGCTATGGGGATTTCGGAGGAGCAGATAAAACAGCTGCTGTCATTGCTTGACATTAAAAATGAAGCATCCAGTTCTCAAGCACATACAGCCGCAAAACCAGGTCTGTCAAAAAATATCTCCCGCAGTTGGATTATTGACAGCGGGGCAACGGATCACATTACTTCATCTTTGAAGTCACTGTTCAAAACGGACACTGCTTGCTCATTACCTCCTGTAGTATTGCCCAGCAGAGAAAAAGCGGATATCATTGCAAAAGGATCTTTGCCTCTTAATTCCGTTTATTATTTAAAAAATGTGCTATGTGTGCCTACTTTCAAAGTGGATTTAATGTCGGTTAGCCGGTTGACGAAAGGATTGAACTGTTCAATAACCTTTTTCCCTTATTTTTGTCTTTTGCAGGATCTGGCTACGAAGAGGATGATTGGTTTGGGTAAACAACGTGATGGGCTCTATTATCTAATGGCACTGGCACCCGGGCCGAATATCTCACCAACACATCAAGCGACTTGCAACCTCACCATTTCGTCCACCGATCTTTGGCATAACCGATTAGGTCATGTCTCACTATCTCATTTAAATTTCATCGCAAAGAACTTTTTAAATTTTCCAATTCAGTCAATTAAGTCTTGTCCTATCTGTCCTTTAGCTAAGCAGAGTCATTTACCTTTTTGTCATAGTATTATTTCTTCTGTAAAACCTTTTGAATTAATACATTGTGATATTTGGGGTCGTTATCGACACTCTTCAATTTCTGGTGCTTTTTATTTTCTCACTATTGTTGACGATTACTCGCGTTTTACATGGATTTTTTTAATGAGTCACAAAAATGAGGCACAATCACTTCTGAAAAATTTCTTTAATTATGTTCTTACCCAATTTGAGACACACATTAAAATATTTCGTAGTGACAATGGTGGAGAATTTATTTCTCTTCGCACTTTTTTTAATGATCATGGTGTTATTTTTCAACACTCTTGTTTTTATACACCCCAACAAAACGGGGTTGTGGAACGTAAACACCGTCACATTTTACAAGTAGCTCGAGCATTAAAATTTCAGGCTAGTCTCCCTAATAATTTTTGGGGAGAGTGTGCTCTTACTGCTGTACACATTATAAATCGACTACCCTCACCGGTTCTTTCTTTTAAAACACCATTCGAACTTCTTTATTCAAAACCACCTTCATTTTCTCATTTACGTGTTTTTGGCTGTTTAACTTACGCTACTCATGTCCATCCTTCCCATAAATTTGATAATCGTTCCATTCCGTCAATTTTTATTGGTTATCCTGTTGGTCAGAAAGCCTATAAATTATATGATTTATCAAATAAAAAAAATTTTACAAGTCGCGATGTTATTTTTCATGAGATGGTCTTCCCTTTTGCTTCCCCTCCACACTCACAACCCGACCCATCATCAAATTTCGGCCCAATACCCATCCCAACCCATGAACACTATGATTCTTTCACATACCCACCAACACCACCAAACACATTACCCGAACCCTCACCTCCACCAGACATTCCTCCGCTCCCACCTTCCGCTTTCGCACATCCACCTCTACCTTCCCCACCTCAAACACCATCCCATGACTTAGCTCCCATTCGACGTTCCACCTGACCCACGGCTCCACCAGCCAGGCTTCGTGACTACCTCTGCTCCACCGTTTACTCATCCCAATCATCATCCTTGTTACCAGGTCCGGTTAAAGGTACGAAATATCCACTGGCTAATTTTGTCTCATATCACCGGTATACACCTGCTCTTCATTTTTTTGCTGCTCAGATTAGCTCCGTCACTGAACCACGATCCTATTCAGAGGCTGCTTCTAATCCTAAATGGCAAGCAGCAAGGCATCTGAACTAAAAGCTCTCCAGGAAAATGGTACTTGGACTCTCGTCCCTCTTCCGGCTGGAAAATTCCCCATTGGTTGCCGTTGGGTGTTTAAAATCAAACACCAATCAGATGGTTCTATTGAGCGGTACAAAGCTCGGTTAGTCGCCAAGGGCTTCACTCAGTTGGAGGGTGTTGATTTTCAGGACACTTTTTCTCCCACTGCCAAAATTATTTCCGTCTGCTGCTTACTTGCTCTGGCTGCTTCTCACAAATGGCCAATACATCAGTTGGATGTCAATAATGCCTTTCTACATGGCGACTTAATGGAAGAAATTTACATGTCACCACCACCTGGGCTTCGGCGACAGGGGGAGACTGACCTGGTATGTCGCCTACACAAGTCCTTATACGGTTTGAAACAGGCCTCTCGCCAATGGTTTGCCAAGTTTTCAGAGGCTATTTGCTCCGCGGGTTTTGAACAGTCACGAGCTGACTACTCTTTGTTCACCAGAAAACAAGGCAAGTCATTTACTGCCCTGTTAATATACGTGGATGATATTTTGATTACTGGAAATGACATTACTAGTATTGATGCAACTAAGAAATTTATGCATAGTAATTTTCGCATCAAAGAACTCGGTAATTTGAAATACTTTCTTAGCATTGAGGTGTCCACTTCTAAGAGTGGAATATTTATTTCACAACGTAAATATGCGTTAGAAATAATTGCGGATGCAGGACTGCTGGGATCAGCCCCGATTGATACCCCTATGGAGAGAGGATTGAAATTATCAGATGAAAGTGATTTACTTAAGAATTCCAGCCAGTATAGAAGGCTAGTCGGCAGATTGATTTACTTGACTATTTCTAGGCCTGATATAACATATGTTGTACATGTCTTGAGTAGATTCATGCATCAGCCTCGGAAATTGCATATGGAAGCAGCACTTCGAGTTATCAGATATTTGAAAGGAGCTCCTGGTAAAGGTCTATTTTTTCTTCAAATAATGATGCTAGATTGAGAGCTTATTGTGACTCAGATTGGGCAGGTTGCCCACTTACTCGGAGATCCACTACCGGTTACTGTATCTTTCTTGGGCCCTCATTGATATCTTGGAGATCAAAACGACAGAAAACAGTTTCTCTTTCTTCAGCCGAGGCAGAATATCGAGCAATGACGGGAGCATGCTGTGAATTAACTTGGCTTCGTTTTCTATTGACAGATTTGGGTCTCTCCCACGAAGAGCCTGCTGTGTTGTACTGTGATAATCGGGCTGCTCTACACATTGCAGTCAATCCAGTTTTTCATGAGCGAACAAGACACATAGAAATGGATTGTCACTACATCAGAGATAAAATTCAAGATGGATCGATAGTTACGAAACATGTGAACTCTGCACACCAACTGGCAGACATCTTAACAAAGCCCCTGGGAAAAGATTTATTTGTTCCTATGATTCGCAAGTTGGGAGTGCAAGATATCCACTCTCCAACTTGAGGGGGAGTGTTGAAGAAATTGTAAATCAGTTAGCATTTTCTGTTATTGTTATTGTTATGCAATCTGTTATGCATTGTACAGTCAGCTTATACAGCTCATACACAAGCCATGCATGTGTACTTTATAGTTACAAATTGTTGTATAAATACACAACTAATCAATGAATGTAAACACAACTTGATTCAGTATTTTCTTGCTCTCTAATTTCTACAATTTTTCACAGTGAGAAGTATCAGAAAGATCTGGAATCAGGAGCAAGCAAGGTAAAACAATCTAAAGAAAAGGCAGATAAACAAACCCTAACACTCAAAAGATTCCTTTTTTTTAAGACAGAAAATCAAATCTTTATAGCTTCATACATATCAGATTCTCATAAACCACGAATCTCACTTCAAGAAACCCTATTATTGCTTCCTTTCATTGTAGTTATAACCCCTTCGTGGAAATCTCATTTCCATTCGGTTATCAAGATTCAAAATTCCTTTTTTTCGCTTCATTTCCAACCATTTTGTCCGGCAACCAAACAACCACAAAATCATTAAAAAAAAACACATACAAAAGAACAAAGACATTGCCCGAAGAAGAAGTATACTTGGTCTTATGACCCCCGCTACTTCTCTTTCTCTTCCCCATTAACAAGGACAAAACAAAGTAAAAACTTTGATGGTGGCTTATTGTATCTATACTTTTAAAAGGGTATGTGAATTTGTGGCAAGAACTTTTGTGTGTGATCATGAAGTGAACCTACGCTCATCAAACACATAGGAAGGGAAAGAGAAGTCGTGTTAAGTGAAACGTGTGACATAATTTGTTGTTGTTTGGTTATATACACACAGTTTCAAAAGAGAATGAAAAACCAAAAACGCTTTCTGCCAACAACAAACATAACCGGGTCATTAAGAGTAATATAGTTCGTGTATTGTTGAAATTCACAGTAAATCATCTGTGCAATACACAGTAAAACACCTATATCTTTTATTTTTTAGTTAATTGTACAAATTTTAAAAATAGTTTTGTTTGTATCCATTAAGTTATTATATAATTAAGACCGTAACTATCAAATTAACGAACTAGAGAGAAGATGAATGGCCCGTTTAATGCCACGAATGCGTCAATTTCTTTAGTATTTGAAAGAGAGAAGAAAAGCTTTCTTGAATGATCTCACAAGCGTAAATATATAATAGAGATTAATATAATGATATGTGTTTGTCTGCCTAAAACAAAAGATTTTCACTTACGAACCCTAAAAATCTCGAAGGTTTTGCATAATGGTTAGTTATTCTCACATGCAGGAGAACAAGTTATTGACTGAAAAGGTTTTTTTGTCTTTTAATTTATAACATCTTGACAGAGAAACATTAATGAAAACACTCAACATGGTAAAAAAAAATCCTTTTCTTTGTTTTCTTCAAAACTTCTAAATTTATCCATGCATTTGTATCAATTATCCATTTCGATCATTTTTTTTTTTAATTTGGTGAATTGACTTTTATGCTCTTAATTTGAATTTGCTCAATTAGTTATTATGATCTCTAATTTTATTTTATTTTATGTAATTGACTTATATCAAGTCTCGATTCTACTATACACAAATATGAAACATTTTTGATGAGTAATGCTCTAATGTCCTTACATAATAGTTTTATATAATTCACTTATTAAAAAATATCAAGAATTAGGTTTTGTGAGATTCCCTAACGACACTCACTTATTTAATGTGTGTATGTGTGTATATATACATTACATAAGTGATTTATATATATATATATATATATATGTATGTATGTATGTATGTATGTATGTATACATACATATATTTAACGTTACTTAGTTGAGTTTTTAATAAGTGAGCTATATAATATTATTATGTAAGATTAGCATTACTTGTATCTTCTAAAAACGCTATTAGATTGTCGAGTAAAATATGATTGTTGGAGGCGGATGGTTCATGCAACCAATCATCATAAATTATAAACTGTTTTTATCATAGTTTGCAAGAAAATAAGATAAGATGAAGATTATAGCTTTGTTTGACAGCTTAAATGATAGATAGAAGATTGAGTCATTCTTTTTCTTAAGAAAAAGAAAAAAAAAACACTTTTAATTTAAATGATAAGATGGTTCTGATGTTGTACCCGATGATTCTAATCAGCTTGCTCAATTTTTATTACCAAGTACAAATCAGAGAGTAAGAAACTACACCGTCATAACTTTACAAGTAGCGAGAAATAAATATTTACAAGATTAAGAAATTCCAGGTCTAGCAAAATCAAAAATATTTTACTTAGTCGTGATTCACAAGAAATGAATAACTTTGACAGTTTTCCAACTGCTGTGAGCCATCGAAGTTACCTAATTTCTGGATCACTATCAATTCAGCAAGCAAGCCTAGCGCTGGTACTTAATTTTTGCCCCTTCAAATTCCAGTTCATTTGAAGTTTGGAATTAGAAGCACCGATGCATACAAAACGCATCAAGATCATTCTGGGGTCCATAATCCAGTGTCATGCTTCATTTAGGGCCTGTTTGGTATTGCGGTTGCTGTTGCGGTTGAGGTTGAAAAAATGGAGTTTCAAAAAAAGCGCTTTTTACTGTGGTTCAAAAAAAGCAGTTTAGTGTTTGGTTAAAACTGTGGTTGAGTTGAAAGTTGAAGAAAAAGCAGTTTTTGGTGTTTGGTATCCAAACTTTACAAACTACTTTTAACTTGTAAAATTACTTAAAAGGGCATGGAAATACACACACACATTTATACATACATCCATCCATCCATATATATATATATATATATATATATATGTAACTTCTACAAATAAATTTAAAAATAAATAACAATTTATATTAATGTGAATACTTCAAATAAAATGGAAACATAATTTCATTCTCCCATCAAACCATTTGCAATGCTCTCGCGCACAATATCCATACGGGAATTTCTGCCCGAACTCTGACTAGTTTCACATGCTACAACATCTGGTAATAAGTCATCTGGGATATAATCGGGATTACGATCATATTCAAAAAAAACATCATCATGTTGCGATCTCCTTCTAATATAGTTATTGAGTGCCATCGATGCAACAATAATCGCAACTTGTGTTTTGTAAGGATAAGGTGGCATGCACTGCAAAATTTTCCACCTTTGCTTCCATACTCCAAATGTCCGTTCTATCACATTATGTAGTGATGAATGTGCACGATTAAAAACTTCGCGTCGTCCACTTGGTTCACCTCGACGTCGAAAATCTTGTAAATGATACCTCTCCCCTCTATATGGACCTAAATATCCATACTCATTCGGATAACCGGCATCAACCAAATAGTATTTTCCTGAAAATAGAAACAAAATGCAACTTTTATATTAATTCAATAACAAAAGATGAATAGTAATTTATTGAAATTATCATATCTGTAAGAAATCAAAATGACAACCTTCAGGCGGTTTAGGAAATGTGATACCCGTACTGTTAATAGCCTCGAGAAAAATACGTGTATCGTGCGCACTACCTTCCCATCCTGCCCATACAAATGTGAATTGCATGTCAAAACTACAGGCCGCCATGATGTTTTGTGTTGGGACACCTTTCCTACCAATAAAAGGAATTTGAAGTTCCGGTGAAATTGTTGCACGAACATGTGTCCCATCAATTGCACCAATACAGTTCTACAGGTATGAAAAAAAATGTATTACGATATAAATATTCAAACAAAATATACAATTTTGGTGCAAACTACCTTAAATGTAAACTTAAAAAATTACCTTGAAATGGGGCATAAATCTTCGATTCATCGCAATTTGTATCGGTGTGTTGGTAAAGTCTGGATCAGTTGGTTTGATGATATCTATAGCAAACAGACATAATGCTTTAAGGACTTGTTTCATACATCGACTTACAGTTTCGCCAGAATGCTGAAATCTTTCTTGCACATGTCGATTTGATGCCCCAACTGCAAGAGTAAATAGAAACATTCCTACCTTCTCGAGCACGCACATCCTCCGTGAAGGGTTTAAACCATAACGCGTTTCCAATTCATAACATAGGCTCAGCAAAGTGTCTTTGTCCATCCTAAACATGTTAACAGAGCGTTTCCAATTATCTCTTAAAATGTCATTCAACCAACGCATCCCTGTATTATATGAAACCATACATGGTTCTTTATGAATATAAGTAATATAATATAGGGGTAATGCGCCAGCCGTGCATAAAATTATTTTGTCCTCATCATATTTTTTTTGTATAAAAGTTGCCTCATCTTCATCTTCATCGTCATCGTCTTCGTCATCGTCATCGTCTTCGCTACTGTCATCGTCATCATCATCGTCATCGGTCCCAGCAGTTCCATCATCAACGTACGTGTTGTTGTTTCCTTCATCGGCGTCATAGTTAATGTGCTCAATAACACGATCCATAACATTGTCATACTCACCTTCAAAATCCCCGTTTAATAGAGCATTAAAATTTGCATCATCCATATCTAGAAAATAAGTCCACACCTGTTGACATTACAAACTTTGAGTCACGATAGACATTTTCATATTTGGTTATTGAAAACTACCATGGTTATACAATATGATGTTAAGAATATTTTTAAAATATTTGGTTATGCTATGTTTTTAAAATATTCAAAACAAACATTCATTAAAAATGTCACAATAATTTCACAGTAGTAAGAGGAAAACATGCGATCAACAAATTACTTATGACGTTAGAATCCAATACAAACACAAATATGAAAACCAAATATTCAAAAAAAATACTAGAATTGCAGTTAAGAATTAGGTGAATCTGTGATGGTAGTTCTAAGCCAGCGGTATTTTTGTTGTATATCATTGAGGCTAGCCCACATTTCTCTATTTCTTCGCACTTGTAGAAATTGCATGGCGCGGAACAAAAAATTATCGTCAGTTGTCGAACCAGGTATTGATTGGAGCTCAGCCATAACTTCCGGAATACTACAGCCTGGCAAGTCTTTATTTGCAGAAGTTGATTCACTCCTACTAGACATGCTGTCGAGAAGCTGTTGCTGAATTGATACTAGCTGAGCACCAATTCCAGCTGACTTTTTCTTTCTAGATCTTGGTTCCGGAACCTCTCTTTGTTTTCGTTTACCACTGCTCCTGGTGTTGCTACTAGAAGATATATGCTCCCCCCCAACGCCTCGAGAATTTTGATAATTTGTAAAATTTATGTCCTCATGCTCATCTGAGTCCCCGCTTCCTTCCTCCAAATCAGCACCTTGTAGACCGACATTTATTGCATCCAAATCCTCGTCAAGGTCAGGTACTGTGCCCGACGATGGTGCCCATGCATGTTTTCCGGTAGCGGTGACTCCAGAGAACATTCTATCAAATTTGAACTTCAATGAAGGCTCGATTCCGACAGTTCTAAATTTTCTAACTTCTCTGTTTTCCTACATAACAAAATTAATGCTCTTGTCATTGTCTTCACAGAACATAATAACATTTTAGAAAAGAAAGGAATAACAAATACTAACCTGAATTCGTGCTTGCCACCACTCATTACTAGCAGCAATCGTTCCTAATTCATTACTCCAGCTCACACCAGTTTCACCAATCAACTTATTCCACAGCCGCCAGTTTTTTTTACAAGAATCCCATTTATTTTTAAATTGGTCTTTTAGCAACGCTACACCCGTTTGCTCTCTAAATGATGTTGCAATGTACTGCCAACCGTTTTTATCAAAATGCGAACTCGGTCGCATACCCATGCCAATTGCCCTAATGCATATATCACAAAATATATGCAAGTGTTCTGTACTCCAACTAGCTTTCGTAACTGGCTCAGAATCAGCCATGATATGTTGTTAAACTTTGCAAAAACACAACAAATAAACATTACAAACCGGCACTACATAATATAAGGGTTTAAAATAATCATGCAAAAAATTAAAACAATAAGGGTTTAAAGAATCAACCTAGTCACATGGGCTATGAGGCCGAGCTGATTTTTTCATTCTCCATAATTGTCTTTAGTGATTGAAAAAAAAAGGTTTAAGATTGAATAATAGCATAACTAACATTTAAATTTTTTTCAACCTAGAACTTGAAAGAAAAATATATGAACCTCTAAGACCCCGTTTATAACCATAAACTACCTTAAATAACATAAAAACTCAAAATCAAATTCAATTAAAATCATCTCTACATGTAGAAATCAACATCAAATAGAATCAACTTAGTATCGCAATCCAAATAAGTGCATATGATTCAAGAAATAATAAAAAACTTGAAAACAAGTAAAAATGAAACTATGATAATAGACTCAGGAGACAAGCAAATCTATTTGAAATATGATTGAAACTCGAGACTGGAATAAAAACAGTTACGAAGTATGCAAAAACAATAGAAATAACAATACTCGTTTACTACAAGTAAAGTTTGAATCTGAAACTTAAGATAAATTTGTGATCGAATTTCATAGTTTAAAAAATCAGTGCTTTACCGTTATAATTTTTAATATGATTTCGTGTTTACCTTTTTTGTCGTATTAGTAGATTCTTGGTGAAATTCAGTTTCATGCCTGTTACAATTAGACTTTGATTTGTCTTCTATCTTTCGAAATTCGAGTCTTTTGTTTTTTCTTTTGTATAAATCTGTATTCTTCTTTCCTTTTAATTGTTACTCATCTTTTTTTATTTTAGGAATCTTTCTTGTAATTCATGAAGTTAGTGGTCATCGGTAGGTAATTAAAATCAGTGTTGTTATTGGAGATCTGATACATCTAAAGTTACTGCTAGTATTTGTTTTTTGAATTTTTAATCAAGGTAGTGTAATTTTGATGTCTGTTGGAAATTGGAATGTTTTTTAATAAATTATTACTACTACTCTTCTTACAGGAGCATTGCAGGTGATGTTTTTGTCATAAGAAGTTGGAAATGATGTTTGATTGTGGTCCGAAATCGCAATATATAGGTGGTGGTCAGAGAGACAAGTTTGTCAGGTAAATTTTTAATGAAATTCTAGTTGGAGGTCATTATGTTTGTTGGAATAGTTTGTTTTATTTTAAGCATTGAAGACATGTTTTTTTTGCCCCGATTCACAAAGAATTTTAAGTTTAGAAGAAAGATGATCAATAAGTCATTAGTGACATCTCTTTCTGTAGAATTAGAATCAGTTTAGAGGGCTGGTGTTATTTATGTAACTCTAAAGTTTGTCATATAAAATCTGCTGTAACAATTTTTTTTAGCAGAATTGCAATATATGTATTCTTTTTGTGGTTAATGTTTTATGTTTGCTTTGATGATGTCTGTACTACACTTGGCTTGTGGGAGGATTTAGGCTATGGAAATAAGTTAACATTACAAAACTTTGGATCTTATGGTTTTATATATGATCAGAAAATGAGGCCAATATCAATATCTGCTACTCTAGTACTATTCTATAGTTTATGCTGGTAAAGTATCACAGAAAACAAGTTCAAAACCTATACTTAAATTATTAAAGTTATGAATCCAGCGGTTGACTGCATTATTCACATAGTTGAAGTTTCATTCAATAGAGGGATGTTTCACAGCAAAAAATCGCACAACTTTCAACAAATTTACACAGAAAAATATATCAAAAATTTCAAAAACTTCACCGAAAATTAAACAACATAATTCTCAGCAATTCACCTATTTCACAGCAATTTAACCGAGAAAATCACACCAATTCCAACAATTTCACAGAATTCTTCACAGAACAAACCCATCAAATTCATCAAAACATTCTCGGCAATTTCTCAACTAATTAATCACACATTATACGGTGCAATTTCAACAATTAAACAGAAATATATTCATTCAACAAGTTTAACAGAAATTTTCAAAATTTTCTGTTAAACAGACATTTTCAATACATATTAATTCAACAATTAAACTGACAAAAATGCAATTAGAGAAGGGGAGAAGTGAGGCAAGTACCTGGATTTGTGCAGAGACGGATCTGAGGTTGATTTACTTCGGGGCTGTGGGATTATTTTGGGCAGATTATTGGGTTGAAGAAGATAGGTTTTTTGGAGAGAGGGCTGTGCAGCGAAGAAAGGGTTGACGGGAGTTGGATTTAAAGGGGCTGTGGGATAAGATTTACTGCAGAAACAGATCGGATTTGTGGGATTTTTGGAGAGAGGGATGCGCAGAGAAGATGCCCGTGAAGAGGCTTTTGGCAGAGATTCGTCCTTTTGGTCAATTGCAGAGAAGATGCCCGCTTTTGGCAGAGATTCCTGGTGATTTTTCTCCCGTGAGCTGTGAGGGTTTTTTGCGAGAGGGATGTGCAGAGGGAGAGACGAGAGACGATGGGTGCAGAGAATAGAAAGGGAGAAGATGGGTGCAGAGAAGAAGGGAGAGACGTGTAGAGGGAGAGACGAGAGACGAGAGACGTGCAGAGAAGAAGGGAGAGGCGTGCAGAGATGAAGGGATTCGATGATTTCTGGAAATGGAGATGATTTATCTATGGAGAACATGAGAGGAGAAGATGACATTTCTGGAAGATGAGAGGAGAAGATGTTGATTTTTTTTTAGAATTAAAACGGGACTTCGAACGCAGTTTCGAACGGCGTTTCAAAAGCACCTCCCAGGTGCTTTTCTTGAAACGCCGTTCGGGTATAAAAAAGGGGTGGGACCCACTAAAAAAAATGGTGTTTGGTTTTTACCAAACACCAAAACTTCATCCCGTTTGGCAAACGTGGAACGCACCACGTTGCCAAACGGGTGCTTATTTCATCCAGAATTGACAAGAACCTGTCACTTCCCGAGTCCCTCATAGAAGCCACTGATTTTGACAAAAGTTGACAAAAAGAAAATAAGGCTTAACGTAAAACAAGCATTGAGATTCGACAAAAGTTGAAGACTCTAAGAGAGGAAAAACAAATTTGTCAACTTTAAATGTCTGTCTTATGCATCTTTTGTAAGGCTCTCGAGGGTTAAACAAGGTTGCATTTGGCAACTTTGATTTTTTCCAGTATTCATCTGATGGCGAACCACATAGCTTGTAGATCTTATGTAGTTGCTCTACCTAGATCATCAAGCAAACAATAGTGGTCAGAATTCAGAGCAAAATTCATCTTAGTGTAATTTGGAAGTTGAGTAGTTTGCAGTTTTGCACCCTCGCAAACAGAAGCACGATAAACTAAGAGTGCACCTTTCTCTCAGGAAATTAGCTTAGACTTAGGCAGTGAACAGTGATTAGCTGCCAAAGCTTAACTAATCAAAACATTCAACTGGTCATTCACGTATTTTGCTAATTTTCTCACTGATTTCATGTTCTATAATCTTCAATATCATCACAAAAGACTTGAGTTTTCACGTAAACCCTAGTGTTTGTATCGGTTCTTTTACCACAACATTGCATAGGTGCTTTTACACTTGGCAATGAATTGAATTGAATTGAATTGAATTCCATTTTGTTCAAGAACAATTGTTATGGTTGGAGGTTAAGTGATTTTTGTATGTTATTAAATTGAACTGAAGCTAAATGGGGCAGCTGAGTTTTAATGAAAATTTGCAATTAATTTATTTTGATATATTGATTCGAAAATAAATTATTTTAATATATTTTTAAATAAAAAATATTTTTAAAAAATAAATTCTATCCTTATCTCAAACATCTTCTAAAAACGCTATTAAATTGTGGAGTAAAATATGATTGTTGGAGGCGGATCATCCATATAACTAATCATCGTAAATTACAAAATGTTTTATTATGGTTTGCAAGAAAATAAGATAAGACGAGGATTATAACTTTGTTTGACAGCTTAAGAGCAAGTTCAATGGTAAAAACTATTTTGGAGAGCTAAATCTCTAAAATGATTTTTTGAATAATATAAATATAGTTTTTTTTATCTATGTCTATATTATAGCATGTAATTAAATAGGAAATATTGTAATCTCTTTCTTATGTGGTAATCTCCACCATTACTATTGTATGTTGCCCTACACATATATATAGAAAGGATTGGCTAACTATTAGGTTAAGCCGCCTAATTATTCTCAACTTGGTATCAGAGCCCTTGTCCATCAAAACTCTTTTTTTTCTCTCCCACAGCCGGCCTAATTTCTCTTCTTCCCCATGGCTTCCTCTGCTGCCGCCGCTGACATCTCCCCTTCCATCGGCGCTGCATCATCACTGGCCAGCCATGCTCCTCCTGCTGACCGAGAGCAACCTCCCCATGTGGAGAATGTGTTTGACTCTTCTTCCTCTCCTTTGCCTCTCATGGGAACACAAAATTCAGCAATGGTTCCCCTATCAAACACTCATCATATTGTTTCATTGAAGCTTACGAACACCAATTATCTTTATTGGAGAATGCAGATGAAGTCATATCTCCTTGGTCAAGCTGTTTTTCACTTTGTTGACGGCTCCTTTTCGTGCCCTCCAGCTCACTCGCTTGACGCTACGGCTGCAACTTCCTCTGCCATTAGCCCTTCCTTTCTTCGTTGGAAGCAACAAGACCAACTCATTTTGAGTGCCCTCCTCTCCTCTCTTTCCGTAGATGTGCTGCACCTTGTGGTTGATTGTTCCACTTCGCATTGTGTTTGGCGAACTCTTGAGAAGGCCCTTGCCTCTCCCTCTAATTCTCGCATCATGCAACTTCATGGCTCCTTTCAAGATCTTAGGCAAGGTGATGCCTCGGTTAGCATGTATATGCAGCAAGCCAAAGCATTGTTTGATGAATTGGCTACTGCGGGACGTTCTATGTCCCTTGAAGACTTCAATCTCTATGTGTTTCGTGGTCTTCGCGGTGAGTTCAAAGACTTGGTAACTAGCCTCATAACCAAGGTCGAACCCCTCTCATATGCTGATCTTCACAGCCACCTGCTCACTCATGAATTTTTGCACAAAAATTCGTTCCATTCCATGGCTGTCGGCGCCTCATCCTCCCCTCTGCCGCAGCAGCAACCACTGCTGCCAACGCCAATGAATT
Source organism: Salix arbutifolia (assembly GCA_025169955.1). NCBI lineage: Eukaryota > Viridiplantae > Streptophyta > Magnoliopsida > Malpighiales > Salicaceae > Salix > Salix arbutifolia. Next base: position 2,252,600 of record CM045914.1, read on the forward strand.
CAGCCAATCATGTGATGGTTAATAACAACAGAAACAGGGGGCGTTATAGAGGTAATTGGCGTCCCAATTACAACAGATTTTCAGGCCAAAACAGGGGCCAATCTGCTGCAAATTCATGGCAGCAGCACCGGCGCAACTCTGCAGATATGAGGCCGAACCAGGGGTGGTCTGGACAGTAGCATGTGCGCTGTCAATTGTGCTCTAATTTCGGCCACTCAGCCCTTCAATGCTCCAATTTTTGTGGCAACACACAGCAGCCATCTGCTCATCTTGCCGTTGCATATGATTCGGCTGCTGCCAATTGGATTCCCGACACCGGCGCGAATCAACATGTGACACCGGACCTTGCAACTCTAACCGATTCTGCACCTTATCTTGGTAACGATTTCTTGCATGTTGGTGATGGTAAGGCCCTTGTCATATCCCATGTTGGACGTTCAATTTTACATTCCCCAAAACGCATGTTTACATTGACTAATGTTCTTCGCGTACCTCACATTACCAAACCGTTGTTATCTGTTCAGAAATTCTGTCGTGATAATCATGTTTATTTTGAATTTCACGATTCTGTGTTTTATGTGAAGGATCTCGTCACCAAGGAAGTTCTTCTTTCCGGTCGGAGTCATGATGGTCTTTATGTCCTCTCGGAGTCTTCAGCTACGTCAATTCCTCAAGCATATTTGTCTCCTTGCATTTCCGCGACTGCCGACTTGTGGCATCGTCGTTTAGGTCATCCAACTCCTCGCATTTTGAATTTATTAGTTTCCGAAAATAAAATTATTTGTACGTCTAGACGATCATTTACTCAATGTCAAGCATGTCCTTTAGGAAAATCGTCCCGTTTGTCATTACGACCGACGGGTCACAAAACGTCCAAATCCACTTGAATTAATTTTTAGTGATGTTTGGGGACCTGCTCCCATGCTTTCTTCTGATGGTTTTCGCTATTTTGTTATCTTTGTTGATGCGCACACTAAATATATCTGGTATTATCCACTTGTTGCGAAATCTGATGTATTTTCCACGTTTCAACGTTTTCAAACTCTTGTTGAGCGGCAGTTTTCTCGTAAAATTAAATCTGTTCAAACTGATTGGGGTGGTGAATATCGCAAATTAAATAAATTTTTTGAAACCATTGGCATTCACCATCGCCTAATTTGCCCTCATACTCATGAACAAAATGGCACAGTTGAACGTCGTCATAGGCATATTGTCGAAACTGGTCTAACCCTTCTAGGCCAGTGTCATGCTCCATTGCGCTATTGGAATTATGCTATGGAATCATCAGTATATCTTATTGATCGCATGCCTACTCTTGTCCTTCAAAATAAATCTCCTTTTGCGTGCTTGTTTGATCGCACTCCTGATTATAATTTTCTCCGCATTTTTGGGTGTCTTTGTTTCCCATTTTTACGTCCATACCATGCTCATAAATTAGATTTTTGGTCTTCTCCATGTGTGTTCTTAGGCTATAGCTCGTCTCATCTTGGTTATCGCTGTCTTGATTTAGAGTCTGATCGTATCTATATATCCTGTCATGTTCGTTTTCATGAAAGTGTCTTCTCTTTTAAGAAATCTAAACAGGTAACAACTGCCCCGATACCATCCACTACACCTACCTACCTTCCATCATTGCAACCTCCTCCATACTTGCCTAACCATTCCCAAATCACCAGAAATACCAACCCACCTTTGCACGTTGTTTCATCTGACCCTGGCTCACCATCCCGCACTACCATACTATCACCACATGCTTGTCGTTCCACTGATTTTTGTGCAGGAACAACTTCTGATTTGCAGGTTTCAGGAGCAGCACACTCTCGGTCTGAAACCGACCCGACAGCAGGTTCACCACCACCTGCGGTGCAGCCGAGCGCCTCCCCGAGTTCACCTCCTGGTTTACAGCTTTGTGTTGACCTCTCCTCTTATCCTCTTCAGCACACTCCAGGTACAGGTACTGCTGCTCCTTGTCCCGCTGTTTCTAAACACCCCATGGTCCTTCGTCCGAGACAGCCAAAGACAACATTGATCACCACCACGGCAGCCTCATCTTCTGCCTCCTTCAGTCGGGTAGATACTCCTCCCTCACATGAGTCACTTGTTTTTAATGATGCAAACAGATATGAGGCTTGGTATAATGCTATGCGTGAGGAAATTCAGGCGCTCCGCGCAAATAGCACAGGACTTTGGTGCCGTTTCATCCATCCATGAATGTTGTTGGTAGCTGATGGGTCTACAAAATTAAACACAGATCTGATGGTAGTATTGAGAGGTATAAGGTACGCCTGGTGGCTAGGGGCTTCACTTAGCAGGAAGGTATTGATTACTCAGAAACTTTTAGTCCTGTTATCAAACAGGCAACGGTACGCTTGGTATTCTCCATTGCAGTTTCGAGTGGTTGGAAAATTCATTAGCTTGACATTCATAATGCCTTCCTTAATGGCGTACTTGATGAAGAGATTTACATGAAACAACCTCCAGGTTTTGTTGATTCTGCTCTCCCAAGTCATGTATGTCGATTGCATAAGTCTTTATATGGCTTAAAACAGGCTCCGCGAGCATGGTACACGCGTCTGAATGACTTCTTATTGTCCATTGGTTTTTGTGCTTCTAAAGTGGACACCTCATTGTTTATCTTCTCAGTTGGTAGCGACATTTGCTATCTCTTGGTTTATGTTGATGATATCCTGCTTACGGGTAATAATGTTGTTTTGCTGCAACGCCTGATTCGGCTATTGAGCTCAGAATTTAAACTTCGAGACTTGGGTGATGTTCATTATTTTTTGGGTGTTGAAGTTCAGACTACTAGTATGGGACTTATGCTTTGTCAACATAAGTATACACTTGACATCCTCACGCGAGCTGGTATGTTATCTTGTAAACTTGTTGACACCCCTATTTCGGCATCCAAAGCCACCATTATGCCTGATTCTTTGTTTCCTGATGCTACTCGTTTTCAGCAACTAGTTGATGCTCTTCAATATCTCACTTTCACACGTCTGGATATCTGCTTCGCTGTTAATCGGGTATGTCAGTTTATGCATGGTCCTATAGAATCTCATTGGGCTGCCGTGAAACGCATCTTGCGTTATCTTCGTGGTACAGCATCACATGGTTTACACATTACTCGCAACTCTTCTTTTGCTTTACATGGATTTACGGATGCAGATTGGGCAGGTAGTATTGAGGACAGGAAATCTACGGGTGGTTACCTTGTGTTCTTTGGTCAGACGCCGATTTCATGGAAATCGAGTAAGCAACGCACTATTGCTCGGTCTTCGACGGAAGCTGAATATAAGGCCTTAGCCGATGGCACGGCTGAAGTTATTTGGCTTCAGTACTTATTAACAGATCTTCAGATTCCGACCACCTGTGCTCCTATCATTTGGTGTGATAACCTTGGTGCCACATACTTGTCTGCAAACCCTGTCTTTCATGCTCGAACAAAACATATTGAGATTGATTATCATTTTGTCCGAGATAGAGTTGCGAAGAAAAAGATTCAGATCCGGTTCATTTCCTCTAAGGATCAACTTGCCGATGTCTTCACTAAGCCACTTCCTGCTCCTTCATTTACGGCTTTCAGATTCAAGCTTCGGGTTGATCCTCCACCCTCAGCTTGAGGGGGCGTATTATAGCATGTAATTAAATAGGAACTATTGTAATCTCTTTCTTATGTGGTAATCTCCACCATTACTATTGTATGTTGCCCTACACATATATATAGAAAGGATTGGCTAACTATTAGGTTAAGCCTCCTAATTATTCTCAACTGTCTACTCCAATAATAAAAGTCATTTAGAAGAGCTATTTTTTATATATCATTTTAAATATAGTGCAATTATTTTATATATAATATAATAATACAATTAATAGGAGTAAGATATATAATTACTTTTAAAAAACCCTCCAACCATATAATTATTAATTTTTTAATTATATTTAAATTAAAAAAAATGAATTTTATAGTAGTGGAATATAAACATATCTTTGAATTTTTTTCCCAAGAGTTTTTAAGTATAGGCGCTACTAGGTGTAAATTAAAAATATCATATATTATAAATTAATAATTTCTTATTTCATACAATCGTTTCTAGTATTAAAAAAGACACCTTTAAATATATATTCACTCCACAGGTAATTAAAATACAGGAGGAAGGTTGGGTGGCCGTACTATTGTTTGGAGGGAGTGAATGAATTGAGATAGAGTTGAGCTGAGGTGGAAAATGGTGACAACTTTTTAGCTTTAACTTTTGGAATGGTTCATCGGTTGGAACTCTGAATGATATATAGAACAATAAACAAAAAGAAGAAGAAAAGTTTTACCACTAAGTTCCTAGCGGCGACCATAATATGGATTCCCTAACAACACTTTAGTTTATACAGTTGTTACCTCTTCCTCCACTTGTCACCTGGTCAACACGTGCTGTGGAATTGTTACCTTTATATTTAGAACCCCTCTCACGACAGGAGAGGAAGGGACTTGTTACCTTCGTCAAGTTTTTTTATATTAAAAAAATTTAATTTTTTTTTAATTTAAAATAAAAATAAAATAAAATTCAACACCCCTTATTATATACTAGTTATATTGCCCGCGCGTTGCCGCGGGCATTTTTGTGTATATAATTTAACATAATTAAATCAACATCGATAAATTTTTATGATATAACCAAATAAAAGTTATACATCAGGAGATAAAATGTAAAAAAATTTAAGTACAATTTATATACAATTTTTATTATTATTGTGTTAAATACACTTATATATACATGGACAAAAGTTACACTGAGAATAAAAACTAAAAGCATAGATGCATAAATACCAATAAAAAATAAACATTAAAAAAAGAACACATGAATTAATATCAAATAGAAAATTAAAAGAATAAGGAGAAAAATGAAAAATGACATATATCAATTAATTCCAATTGAAGGATAAAATTGAAAAAAATAATAATTGGAGGACCAAAAATTAAATAATGATCAAATGCTGCCATTGAATTAAAAAATTAGAAGAAAAAGGACTGAAATCAAACTTTGTATATATTACCAATTGCAATTGGAGGACCACATTAAAGAAATAAAAACTTCGGTACCGGAAAACATTGAAGGAACCAAAAAGAAACCGAAAATCAAAAGTATAGGGACCGAATTACAATTGCTTTATATAATTAGTTTTAATTGAAGGGCACAATTGAAAACAATCAAAATTTCAATTAAAGAAATCAGGCAGACAATCGAAATCAAAACCTCAGGGACCGAAATTAACTTATCACACACATGAGGGACCGGACCTGATATTGGGCCCGTAGGAGAGAGAAATGCGACAGCCGCCATAAAACCGGCCACCGCCGCCTAGACGGGCATAGATGATGGAAACGCGCCGCGACTACAGACAGATAACCTGGAGGCGCACCGTACTCACCGTCGGAGACAAATTTTTGACCTCCTCATTGATCCGCACGCACCGCCTAAAGGGCGCGTTGGCGCTGAGGGCCGCTGTCGCGTCCTGACGACGCGCCAGGCGGTCAGACGGAAATATAATAAAAAAATAGGCTAATTACCAAGTCACCCCTTCCTCAACCCAGATCTACGAAAAAACCTCGGCGGAAAGGACGCCCGTGTCCCCGTTTACTGTGCACTGTTTTGTCGTTTTCGAGGGCTTTTTTTGTCTGTGCACTGTGCACTGAAGGTGTGAAAAACCGACAGCGCCCCTCGTTCCTGTGCATTATTTTGTCGTTTTCGAGGGGTTTATTCGTGATTACACTGTGCACATTGCGGCTGAATAAAAAAAAAAGCCAAAAACCGAAAACACCCCCATTAAATAAATACAAAACAGCTGAGGCTGAGACCTATTTTGGTCACGGCACTGCCACAATCCACAGTGGATTGTGAGAGGGTGCACAATGCACAACTCCACACGGTTTATTTGGTTTGTAATAGATCTTTTCTTCTTCTCGACAATGTATACATACAAGTCCGCTCTACCAGCAAATTCAGCATAAACTCTTGAGCTTCATTGTCTGGGTAGAGAAATAAAACAGAGCAGGATGGCTGCGAACCTTAGGCCGAACCCTGCATTCGAAAAAGAAAGGTAAATTTCCCTTTTCTTTTTAAGCCCATCACCTTCTCTTTCTCGTGTTAATGCTACCTTGCTTCACTGTAATCCTTTGTTTTCTCAGTGTTCAAGCCTCTTAATCTGTCCTTAATTTCTGTTGTGATGACAGCGTTATTATGCAGCATGGAATCTTTACCCTTCTGCTCGAGACGCTAACCAGTCTAATCCAGGTGAAGTTCCAGTCGATTAAAGCCTCTCCGTTTGACAGCCACGACGTTATCATGTCAGTTCTCCTTGCTGCTCTATTTACATATGCCACGGCATCGGTGGCCGAAGTTATGCTCCAAGCTCGAGAATCACCTTACTGCACCCTAGTTGGCAATCTCCGACTCTTGGCCGGCGCCCTTGCCGTCACATCGCTTCTAGCTATTCTTGCTCCAATTCTGGGGTTCATTACTTTCGCCGTATGGGCTTGTTTGTTTATGGCAGTCGCATATAAATCAAGGACAGAGATAGGCAACATTTTAGGCCTGGTAACTCGTAAGTTAATTGACATCTTCACCAGGTTAGCTGCAAATGTGAGGAGCCGCAAAGAGCAACCGAATCAGCCACGTGTCTAGATTGCTTAAAAAATATATCTGGAATATTATTATTATTTTTTATATTATTATTAAATTTAGTATAAAAGTGAACTTAAAAAACATCCCGACCGTACTATTTTTTTAATTCAGGTTTTAAAATAAATTGTTTAGGAATTATTTCAACGTAACTTTTTTCACCAGATTCCCCACTTAACCAGAATGAGAGAAGGAAGAAGATAATGACGCCAAAATGTTCACAACACAAAGCTGTGAAACCATGCATGGGAATCATTCGAGACAAATTGCTATGATAAACAAACAGGAATAAAGAACTTGGGGCTACCTGGAACTCTTTAAGAATTTATTAGTTTCTTCTACCAATCTGAACAGAACTTAGTCTTCAACACATGAAACTTGGAAAGACTAGGAAAAATATACGTATCAATGGAAGTTTCTCACCATCCCTAAAATAAAAGCAGAATTTTTTAAATTATCAGAAGCTCAAGATATCCACATCTTTGTTAAATTGACTAAAAGTATTCTGGTGGCAAACGCGATCACTTCATGGAGATTTTTGAATGTTGCTTTACAGCACCAAACAGAAACTATCCACTTGCACTCCATCAACACTGTTTATGTAAAGACCAAAGTGTCAGTTCCCTAGAAATCTGACTCATTGAAAAGTTGGATGGGCTTGTTTTTGTGCATTTGAGGGAACTAAGTCTGCCCTTTTGTAAAGTCGATATGATTCTCACTAAAGATTCTTTTCAAAATCAAGCAAAGGGAGCATTTGAATCCCCCTACTTAAAACATAAAATCCGTCCCTGATCAAAGGACCCCATCAACAAATAGGATTAAAACATCTCTGACACAAAGGAAAGAGCAATGGTTTATGATTTTAAACCTGAAGCATTTTGAAAGCATGCAACCGAATTTCAGAAGACCAGTCCCTTTTGACAAGAACGAATGATGTGCTGGCCAAAATTCGTACATCTCCTGTTTTGATCTGCAAATATCAAAGAGCACATAAATGACCTCATGCTATATACAAGGGAAATGCAATATATCCCCTTATAATAGCAGTACAAGCAGGTTCCAGAACAATTTTGATTAAAACCTGCAATATTTTATCTCCTGTTAAGATATTCAGAGGTTAAATTCCAAAACATCCCATGCTCATTGGCAAATCAGTGATATCCATCAGCAGAAAACTCAAAACTCGGATCAACATACAAAAAACTCTCATGAGGGATTCGAAATCAACCACCCCATCAAACCCAACCAACAAAAACTTTAGCACCATTTATTTAATTCCCACTAACCAGTTACTGAAAAAACCTTAAACTCGACCAAATATGCTAACAATTACCGGAAAAACTGGAAACTTTACCACTTTTAACCACTGAAAATCCCTACAAAAATTCAAAAGTTTGGATTTTTATTAACAGCAATAAGAAAGAGATGGGTATCTGTGTGTGTACCGATTCAAGGAAAGACACGGCATCTTTGCGAGCACCAGGAGTAGAGTTCCAGTCAAGAGCAGCAACAATTGCTCGAGCCACATTGTTTGCCATGTGGTTATTGTTCTTTTCAAATGGTATTTTCGTGTATTGTATAAAGTGAAGTTGTGGCTTATATAGCCAATACAATTGAAATCACCACATCATCCACATGTTGAAGATTCTGGTGTATAGAAGCAAAACAGAAAAACAAATTGAAAACAAATAACAAACTAATAACCAAATGAAACAGAATATTAATAGTGCTAACAAAGCCTCCCCTAAACTGAACTTGCTGAAACAATTCAGTTTAAGTCTTCCATACCTTGTACTCCCAGCATGCTACGCATCTTGACAAATGATTCCAGCTTCAAAGGTTTCGTCATAATGTCTGCTATCTGCTCCTTAGTTCCACAGAAAATCAACTCTACAGTTCCTTCCTTCACTAACTCTCGTAAGAAGTGAAACTTTACATCTATATGTTTAGTTCTTCCATGGAGAATGGGATTCTTTGATAGTTTTATAGTCGAACTGTTATCACAATGAATTTTCACACTTGTGCAGGTGAATGATCCAATGCTGTCAAGTATTCTCTTCATCCATATGCTATGACAAGCACATGCAGCAGCTGCCACATATTCGGCTTCAGTGGTAGAAAGAGTGACTATTGGTTGCTTCTTTGAGCTCCATGCAACAGCACCTCCACTCAACAGAAATACATACCCTGAGGTACTTCTTCTATCTTCTACATCCCCCGCATAGTCACTGTCAGTGTACACTTCTAGTTCATTCTCAGTACCCCCTGCATTTGTTCTGTAGAATACTCCCAAATCTTTAGTTCCCATCACATACCTGAGAACTCTTTTGGCAGCAGCCATATGGGATGACTTTGGATCAGTCATAAACTTGCTTAATAGACATACAACAAACACAATATCTGGCCTTGTGACTGACAGATACATGAGGCTGCCAATTATTTGTTTAAAAATAGTTGGGTTCTCACTGATTTCTCCTCCATTTTTGACTAACTTCGTGCCTGGCACTATGGGATTCTTGACAGGATTGCATGTTCCCATTCCAAATCTGTCAAGAATTTCTCCAGCATACTTTGATTGACACAAGTATATTCCTTCACTGCTCTGTTTCACTTCCACTCCTAGGAAGTATTTCATCTTCCCCAAGTCACTCATGTCAAATTCAAGCATCATTGATTGCTTGAATTCTTCACACATTTTCACATTATTACCTGTGTAAATCAGATCATCTACATAAAGACTGATTATTAAGCATTTACCTTCACCTTCATGCTTTAGAAACAATGTGTGTTCATGGCTGCATTTTTCAAATCCATTTCTGATGAAGAAATTCTCAATCTTACTGTACCATGCTCTTGGAGCCTGTTTCAACCCATAGAGAGCCTTTCTCAACTTCAAAACTTTATGCTCTTCTTTTTTCCGAACATACCCTTCTGGTTGTTCCACATATACTGCCTCTGTCAATTCCCCATTTAGAAAAGCACTTTTAACGTCTAGCTGAAATACAACCCAACCCCTTTGAGCTGCTACTGCCAAGAGAAGTCTTATGGTATCCCATCGAGCTACAGGTGCAAACACTTCACTGTAGTCAATTCCATATCGCTGAGCATAGCCTTTTACCACTAGGCGTGCTTTGCATTTATCCACCTCTCCCTTCTCATTTAACTTTGTTTTGTAAATCCATTTAACACCAATTTTCTTGACCCCATTTGGTGGATTCACTAGTTCCCAGGTTTTATTCTTTTCAATGGCCTCTATTTCTAAGTCCATTGCATCTCTCCATTTCTTTTGTGTTACAGCTTCCTCAAAATAAACTGGATCATCAGTCACCATAAAGCATGTATCTTCTTCATCAACTACTGCCTCTTGCACATAATCATCCATCCACCTAGGTGTTTTCCTCAATCTTCCCTTTGCTTCATCCACAACATCATTCCCAGTCATCTCAGAAAAATCATTATCAATCTGCTCTAATGCATTACCTAGGCTATGGGCATATTCTGGAATCTGACCATCATCTTCAATTTCCAGTGTTTCAACTCTCGGTTCTAGTCTAGTTTCATCTCTCGGTTCCTCCACAGATTCATCTCTATCTTCCTCCACAGATTCCTCATCATAATCACTAATTTCTCCATTAAGATCATCAACCCAACTAAACACATCATTTCTCACATTATCATCACTAATTTCCCAATCCCAGCCTACACTTTCATCACACACCACATCCCTACTAACAATCACCCTATTAATTTTGGGATCATACAGCCTATAGGCTTTGGTTTCTTCACTCACCCCCACAAAAACACATTCATGACTTCTCTCATCTAGCTTTGTTCTTCCTCTATCCGATACATGCACATGTGCAACACAACCAAAAACCCTAAAGTAGTCAACATTAGGCTTAACTCCACTCCAACATTCTTCAGGAGTCATTTCTTTCAAAGCCACAGTAGGGCTTCTATTTAGAACATGTATTCCCCATTTTGCAGCCTCAGGCCAAAACAGTTTTGGCATTTTCATTTCGGCTAACAAACATCTAACCATGTTTAATAGGGTTCTATTTTTACGTTCTGCCACTCCATTCTGTTGAGGAGTGTAGGCAGCCGTAAGTTGCCTTTTAATACCATTCTTAACACAAAAATCATTGAATTCTTTGGAGGTAAATTCACCTCCTCGGTCTGTTCTTAAACAGCATATTTCACTATCTACTTCCTTTTCTACATAACTTTTAAACACCTTAAACATGCTAAAAGCTTCACTTTTTTCAGCTAAAAGATAAATCCACCCTTTTCTACTGAAATCATCTATTAAGCACAGTATATACCTCTTGTAGCTGCTTGAGGTTGGTGTAATTGGGCCACATAAATCTGCATGTATGAGCTGCAATCTCCTTGAGGCTCTCCATTGGCTCTTCTTGGGAATATTAGTTCTATGTTGCTTTCCACGATGGCACACAGTACATATTCCACCATTTGCTTGCAGTGAAGGCAGTCCCCTGACCAGTTGCTTATTCCCCAAAACCTCAAGGCTTTTATTCCCCACATGCCCATAGCGCCTGTGCCACAAATCTGCCGATTCTTCTTCACTGGTTTTCAAGCATATTATGCTTTGAGGTATCATGGTGGCTTTCAAAATGAACATTCTATTAGCTGTCATAATTGTTTGCATGATCAATCCCCTCTCGGGATGATAAATTTTGCAGCAATTGTCCTTAATAACAATGGCCAATCCTCTTTCTTGCAGCTGCCCGATGCTCAGCAAACTGTTCTTAAGCTCAGGTATGAAGAACACATCCTTGATTCTTTGTGTTAACCCTTCAATCTTCAGTCTAATAATCCCCTTTCCCATCACCATAATCTTTTCACCATTACCCAGCTTGACTGTGCGCCTGAATTTCTCATCCATTTCAATGAACCAGCTCTTATTCCCCGTCATGTGGTTGGAACACCCTGAGTCCAGAAACCACCCATCATCCTGATCAGTCAATTTTTCTTGCACATACGCCATTAACAGTAATTCCTCCTCTTCTTCTACTTCTGCATAATTTGCATTCTTCTGCCAACTAGGACATTCATACTGAAAATGTCCTAGTCTGTGACATTTATAGCATTCCACAGTGGCTTTGTTGAAGCTTTGTCTGCCCCTGCCACGTCCACCTCTCCAGCTCACTCTTCCCCTACCTCTTCCAGGTCTTTCTTCATAAGTCACCTTGAGAACTTGTTCTTCTTCTACTTGATTTTTCATGCGTTGTTCATGCACTAGCAGACTGCTCTGCAATTCATCTATAGTCATTGTGGTCATGTTGTTTGATTCCTCAATCGAACATACCACATAGTTAAATTTCTGAGTCATCGATCGAAGAATCTTCTCTGTGATCATAGTTTCATTCAAATTTTCTCCATGAGCCTTCATCCTGTTAGCTATAGACAACACCCTAGAAAAATAGGCATTCACAGTCTCACCTTCTTTCATACGAAGAACTTCAAAATCGCATCTCAAGGACTGCAATTGAGCTCTCTTCACTCTTGTTGAACCTTGGAATTTCTGCTTCATGGAATTCCAAATTGCTCTGGCAGAGCTTCTGTCAAGAATCGTCTCCAACACTTCTCGTTCAATCGCTTGATACAGAAGGTTCTTTGCCTTCAAATCCTTTAAATTGTTGTCTTCTTGTGCCTTCTTTAGCTGAGCATCTGTGAGCTTATGAGTTTCAGCCACTATTGAAGATAACAAAGGTGTTTCTCCTCCAATCTTCACCTCGGTGCCGTGCTCTACAACCATCCAATACTCCTTGGATCGAAGTAGATTTTCCATCATCTCAGCCCAGTGATCGTAATGCCCAACAAATTTCGGCACAAACCCACTACTGTTTCCCTCTGCCATTGACAACAATTTCTCTCTTTCTCTCTTTCAAAGACGAAGGTGTTTCTCTCGTGAACCAACACACTGAATGTGTTTCTCTCTTTTTCTCGTGCACGAGAAAAACAATTTCTCACGATAAAACAATTTATCACGCGAATTTCTCACGATAAAAACAATTTCTCACGAGAAAAACAATTTATCACGAGAAAAACAATTTCTCCTTCTCTCCCTTACACTCCCTTCCGCGCCTTTTAAGAGGCTCTGATACCAATTGTTCTTTTCAAATGGTATTTTCGTGTATTGTATAAAGTGAAGTTGTGGCTTATATAGCCAATACAATTGAAATCACCACATCATCCACATGTTGAAGATTCTGGTGTATAGAAGCAAAACAGAAAAACAAATTGAAAACAAATAACAAACTAATAACCAAATGAAACAGAATATTAATAGTGCTAACAGTTATTGCTATTACTCTCTTCCATCGAATAATTCACAGAAAAGTTCGAAAGGGTCTTCTCTTTTTATCAAGTTTTGTTGAGTTCTAGAGAGGGAAGTAGAAGAGAAGACTCAAAGGGTTTGTTTGTTGCTAAGAACACAAGGTGTTCGATGACTCTTGTCTGTATGAGAGAGAGAGAGAGAGGTGGGCGGTGTTTTTTTTCTTTATGTAGGCGGTATATTGAAAATTGAAGTCCTCTAGCTCTTTGAGGATTATAATTCTAACCCTTTGTTTTGTGTTTTTCTGATTTATTTATGTTTTTTTTTTTTATTATCGTAGATACTATTTGTTCTTTTTCATGATTAACTTAACGAGGAAGTTTTTGCTTGTCTTTCAAAACAAGGCAGCTTCTTTTTTTTTTTTAATATGAATTGAAATTGGATTTTATTTTTGTTGATGATATTTAATTTATCTCATCATGATTTTACACTTGACAATGAATTAAATTGAATTCGATTTTGTTCAAGAACAATTGTTATAGTTGGAGGTTTGGTTTGACGATGAACTAAATTAAATCAAATCGGTTGAGTGGTTTTTGTATGTTATTAAATTCAACTGAGGCTAATTGGGGGCAGCTGAGCCTGAATTAAATTATTAAATTAAAATAAATAAAATAATTTTTTTTATATGATTCATACATATAACCTGAATCACATAAAAAAAATCTTATCTTACTAATAAAAAAAGTTTAAGAATGAAATTTCAGCAACCATAACGGATACCCTAACAAAAGTCATTTAGATCCCTCAGCAGTACCACTTGATCCTCTTCCACCACTGTCACCTGGTCAACACGTTCTCTCAAAACTCTAAAGTTTAAGAATTGTTGTCATCAGCTTGTTTGTAGATGTTTGTTGCCTTTTTCGGATTCCTCCTCCTCCTTTACTTCAGCAAAAATATATTCCAGCAGCAAAAATATAGTTGGAATCTGCATTTAAAGCCAGGTAAAAATTAATTTCAATCTTTCTCCCAGTTTTGTTCTAGAAAAAGAAGGCCTCCAGAGTGTTATAAACAAAACATGTCACAGGCTGACTGGTCAGAGAATCGTGGAGGAATTTCATTGCAGGTTCAGACAGCTCAACAACTGATTCAGGCATCACATTTCTCGGCATATATCTCAATTGCCTAAGGTCCTTGCTTCCCAGAAAGGCCCCACGCAGAGTTCCACAAAAAAAAACACAGAAAATGTCAGCGTCAAGTGTATATATATATAGAGTCCGCTGCATCTCTAAACTATACCAGCAAATTCAGCATAAACTCTTGAAACACATCTGAGCTTCAGTGTCTGTGTAGAGAAATAAAGCAGAGCAGAATGGCTGAGAGCCATAGGCCAAACCCTGCATTCGATAAAGAAGGTAAATTTCCCTTTTCTTTTTAGCCCCTCACCTTCTCTTTCTCGTGTTAATGCTACCTTCCTTCACTGTAATCTTTTGTTTTCTCAGTGTTCAAGCTTCACTCAGGAGATTAGCCTCTTCATCTGTCCTTAATTTTTGTTGTGATGACAGTTATTATGCAGCATGGAGTTTTTACCCTTCTGGTCGAGACGCTAAACATGTTAGAGAATAATATAAATCAAATTCTGGGCACAATAAATCTGCAGGAATGAAGATTCAAAAATGGAATCGGAAACTCATTCAATTTTATTCAATTTAAAAATGCCTTAATATAGGCTTACATGATAAAGTCCTAGAAACATAAAACTCTCAATATATTTGAGAGATTATTTGAATTTAAACAGGTTTAACTAAAAACCTATTATGAATAGTAAAAATATAAATTCAAAAACTTAAAATTCAAAACAGAGTAAATCTTCTTATCCTCAATGCAAATCTCATTAATTCTAACACTCCTCCTTGAGATTTGCCTTGAATAACCTGAGCTGCATCTTCAGAAACTCCAGCCTTGATCCAGGAATTCCCTTAGTCATCAAGTCTGCTAGTTGAACATTATTTGAACAATGAAGAACTTTAATGAACATGTTCTTCTCGGCTTCCCTTAGAAAATGAAGTTTCACATTAATGTGCTTTGTTCTACCATGTTGAACTGGATTCTCAGCAATTTCAATGGAAGACTTATTATCACAATAAAACTTAGTTAGTGAAACCTGTTTTTGTCCCAAATCAGCAAGCAATTTATTCAACCAATTTTCAGCTGCTGCTATGGAAATATGTTTAGCCCAATCACTATCTGCATACCAATTTGAATCAACTCCTCCTGTCTTTGAGTAGCCAATGCTCAAATCACTTTGAGTTTCAGTCAAACACTTAAAATTTTCAAATTCTAAAAAAACTTGAGACTTGTTCTTCACAAAACGAGTCCAAATCATCCTGCTGTATTCATCTTTGAACAGCATGAAGTAAGCAAAAATTTTCAAAATTGCAATGTTCATTGGTTCACAAATGTCAGAATGAACCAGTTGCAGATTGTTTAATGTTATGCTTGATGTAAATTGTGGAAATGGATTTTGGTGTTGCTTTCCATATTCACAGCCCTCACTCATCTGTTTACTAGCAGGAATTTCAGGCATCCCTTCTACCAAAACATTATCATGCAACATCATCAATGAATTGAAATTATGATGCCCAGAACTCTTGTGCCAAATAACACTCTCATCAGTTTTAGCACTTAAAGCAAGCCCTTCTACAACATCCAGATTCAAATAAAAGCTATTACCCTTCATCTTGATCATTGCAATTGTTGAATCATGTGAATCAGTAATAAAGCAAATTTTTTCTCTAAATGACACTTCATATCCATTCCTCAGCATCTGAGCAACACTCAAGAGATTCTGATCAAGTTCTGGAATGTATAAAACATTGGTGATAATTTTCGTACCTTTGCTTGTATTGATAGTAACAGTTCCTTTCTCTTTTGCCTCAACAATATCTCCATTTCCCAGCTTAATCTTAGGTTTGATTGAGCTGTCAATTGAGGAGAAAATAGACAGAGATTTGGACATGTGGCTAGTACAGCCACTGTCAATCAACCAAGTATCCCTCCTGGAATTTTGATCATCACAGATTGCCATAAACAGATGCTCATCATCATCCTTGCCTTCTTCAGAAAAAATAGCATGTTGCTGAATTTCAAGCTGTGGTTGTCTTCTTTTAAATCTGCAATACTTCTCACTGTGACCATTCTTCTTGCAATGATCACAGTAAAGAAGAGTCTTTCCTTTAAACCAGCAATCATTCTCACCATGGTTTGTTCTTTTGCAATAAAAACATGGTGGAAAAATTTGACTGCTAACGGGTACAATAGACTTATTTTCCGAGAAGATTTTTTTACCATTGTTGAAATTTTTCTTCTGGAAATTTCCAATCTTTCTTCCTTTCCAGTTTACTTGAAAAGCACCTTCCATAACATCATCATCCCTCATCTGCACTCTCTGCTCCTGGATGTGCAATTTACTTATTAACTCAGCAGTGGTAAGGTTTTGCAAATCGCAAGACTCTTCTATTGCTGAGATTTTTGCTTCGAATTTTTCAGGGACAGACATCATAAGCTTTTCTACAATCTTATGATCTTCAAATGTCTCCCCAAGGAGTCTCATCTGGTTTACTACATTCATCAATCTGCCAGAATAAACTTTGACAGATTCATGGTCTTTCATCTTCATCAATTCGAACTCTCTCTTGAATGCTAGCAACTTTACAGTTTTGTCTCTGCTGCTGCCTTCAAATTCGACCTGGAGCTTGTCCCAAATCTGCTTTGGTGTTTCCAGGTTCATAATTTTGGTGAAAATGTGGTCTGCAATTCCAGAATGCAGACACGTAATTGCCTTGTCTTTCTTCAACTTTTCTTCTTCAAAAGCTCTCATCTGAGCTATGGTGGGATTTCCATGTAATTGAGGTGGATCAGCATCTGTGGCCACGACATTCCACAATCCAAGAGACCTTAGAAAAATTTCATTTTCACGGCCCAGATATGATAATGTTCACCATCAAAAATTGGAACTGATGAGTGTGAGTGTCCAGAAAAAGATGAGGACACCATGGATTTTTCTGAAAAATAGTCTCTCTGTGTTTACTCTCAACCCCAGGTGTTTACACTCAAATCTCACGTGTTTTCACTCAAAAATTTTCCCTCAGCCCGTAAGATCAATTGCTCTGATATCATGTTAAAAAATCATCTCACCTAAAAGCTCAAGCTTGTAGGTGAGGCCCCAGAATATGATTGGTATCAGAGCCTTATTGACCCAGCGGTCATGAGTTCGAATCTCACCACCCTCATTCTATTTGATAAAAAAAATCAAACACAAGGCAATGTGGGCCTATGTGCAAGTTTCAAGCCCAAAGGGCTTTCACTTGAGGGGGTGTGTTAGAGAATAATATAAATCATATTCTGGGGCCTCACCTACAAGCTTGAGCTTTTAGGTGAGATGGTTTTTTAACAAAACAGTCTAATCCAGGTGAAGTTCCAGTCGATTAAAGCCTCTCCTTTTGACAGCCACGACGTTATCATGTCAGTTCTCCTTGCTGCTCTATTTATATATGCCACGGCATCGGTGGCCGAAGTTATGCTCCTAGCTCGACAATCGCCTTACAGCACACTAGTTGGTAATCTCCGACTCTTTGCCGGCCGGCACCCTTGTCGCAATATCGCTTCTAGCTATTCTTGATCCAATTCTGGGGTGCATTACTTCCGCCGAATGGGCTTTTCTTATGGCAGTCGCATATTATAACATATACTAAAAAATCAGTCGGTTATTGTTCACTGGGAATGCTTTCATTGTGGATTACTGTAGTAGTTTTTGGGCGGTTAGGTTTGTAGGTCGATTTAGTTCGGGTCTCTAGGTCACCGGTTTTTTTTATTTTTTATAATTTTTGTATAGTAAAATAATCATTATATCCTCAAATAAGATAAAATCCAAGAGTTATTAGAGAGGTGTCATGGTAATTTCACATTTTGGGGTCACTAGTTATTTCAATTTTTTTATATTTTTTGCACAGTAAAATAACCATTATAGTCTTGAATAAGACAAAAATCAAGAGTTGCCAGAGAGGGTATCACGGTAATTACACATTCCATTGCACAGTAAAATAATCATTTTATCCTCAAAAAGGACAAAAAACAAGGGTTACCTGTGGGGGCGTTTTGGATATTTCATATTTTTTGAAATATCTAAATACTTATATGCCCCCTAATAAGACAAAATAAAAGAGTTGGTTATAGGGATAATTAGGTAATTTATCCTCTCTTTTTTTATTTTCCTATGGGCACTTCCGACACGCGCGCCGACGGTTTTCTTCGTGACGCTCCATTCGAGTGGCGCGTTCTGCGTGTTCCTGTGGCCAAAAATGTACATTGGACATCTCAATGGATTCGCTGTCGTGTTCTCTTCCTCATGGCCAACTGAATTTTTTCCTCTTTTCTCTCTCCTTCAAGCTAAACTACATGACAACCCCCCGGTTTTATGGTTGTTTCATTCCAGTCCCTGATCATTTAATTGTGTTGTATAGTCTTTATTTCTGTTATGTAAATTTTGATTTGTTTCAATTGTGTCCTTCAATTGAAATTAATTATATATTACATTTTCATTTCAGTCCTTATTCTTTTAATTTTGGGTTTGATTTTAAATCCCTTAATATTTTCGGTACAGAAGATTTGATTTTTTTAATTTTGTCATTTAATTGAAATTTATAATATATTTGGTTATCATTTCGGATCTTATACTTTTAATTTTTTTATTTTAATTCCTTATACAAAATTCATCTATTGCCATGGTAATAGTTTGCAGTTTTGCACTCTCGCAAACTGAAGCACGATAAACTAAGAATAGAATGCACTTTTCTCTCAGGAAATTAGATTAGACTTAAGCAGTGAACAGTGATTAGCTGCCAATGCATAACTACTCAAAACATTCAACTGGTCATAATGGATACCCTAACAATACTCTATACTGTTACAGTGTTACCTCTTCCTCCACTTGTCACCTGGTCAACACGTGTTGTGGAATTGTTGTCATTAGAAAAGATGATGTGAAAAGCTAGAGGGAAATTCTATAGAAATTAAGCCTACCAACAGTCCCGGCCAGCAAACACACAGAACGTTAGCGTGAGGTGTTTACATATTTATATATTATATATAGATCCAAAACCACAGATTACGACAGGGAGGGAGGGAGTAACACGGAGGGAGGGAGTAACGACAGGAGGAGGGAGTATACATACAAGTCCTAGGGTTTGGCCTAATGTATTTTCAAATAATTTTTGATATATTTCAACACCCCCTTATTATATATAGATCCCCTCTCCTTCTCGACATGTATACATACAAGTCCGCTCTACCAGCAAATTCAGCATAAACTCTTGAGCTTCATTGTCTGTGTAGAGAAACAAAGCAGAGCAGAATGGCTGCGAACCTTAGGCCGAACCTTGCATTCCAAAAAGACAGGTAAATTTCCCTTTTCTTCTTAAGCCCCTCACCTTCTCTTTCTCGTGTTAATGCTACCTTCCTTCACTGTAATCTTTTGTTTTCTCAGTGTTCAAGCCTCTTAATCTGTCCTTCATTTTTGTTGTGATGACAGCATTATTATGCAGCATGGAGTGTTTACACTTCTGGTCGAGACGCTAAACAGTCTTATCCAGGTGAAGTACCAGTCGATTAAACCCTCTCCGTTTGACAGTCACGACGTTATTATGTCAGTTCTCCTTGTTGCTATATTTACATATGCCACGGCATCGGTAGCCGAAGTTATGCTCCTAGCTCGAGAATCACCTAACTGCACCCTAGTTGGCAATCTCCGACTCTTTGCCGGCGCCCTTGCCGCCATATCGCTTCTATCTATTCTTGATCCAGTTCTGGGGTTCACTACCTCCGCCATATGGGCTAGATACGGATTTGGCTAGCCAGTCAAATGAAAATGTTAGTGTCTTCAAGCTTAGTCAACGGCCAGATACCGATGTGGCTAGCCAGTCAAACGAAAATATTTTTCACCCTGCTCGATTCAAATCGGAATATTCAGTTACACTCCTGATTTTATTTAACATGATTTTATTATCGATTGAACCTAATTTTTTTTTTAATTCAGGTTTTCAAATAAATTGTTTAGCAATTATTTCAATTGAACTTTTTTCACCAGATTCCCCACTTAACCAGAATGAGAGAAGGAAGAAGATAATGACGCCAAAATGTTCACAGCACAAAGCTATGAAATTGAGAACATGGGGCTACCTGGAACTCTTTAAGAATTTATTAGTTTCTTCTACCACTCTGAACAGAACTTGGTCTTCAACACATGAAACTTGGTAAGACTAGGAAAAATATACGTATCAATGGAACCATCCCTAAAATAAAAGCAGAATTTTTTTCTACCATGGAATGAAGAGATCTAAATGGGAAAAAATAGTGTAGAAATTCTGATTTCACCTCTCAATACATTTTTAACTGGATAAATAGCCCCTTCTATGATCCTTCTATGTGTGTAAAAGCCAGTTGTTTCAGTGCACAAATTTCAGCAATGAATCTTTTGTTTGGTAAATCACCAGTTTCAGAAATCTGGCGTTCCATGGATGCACTAGAGTTTTCAAGCCATGCTCTTCTTTTCTTTTAACCGAGTATCGATCTCTGCTTTTATCTTTTCCAGTTGGCAGTTTTGACGGTTATCGTGTGTCGCCTGCGTTCTGATTCTTTCGCCTTGGCGCACCAGCACCGGCAGGGTCAACCAATGGGCCAGACCAAGTTTGTATTGGCTCCTTCGAGTAAGTGAATGGGACATCAGAAGGAGGAATGAGTGCAGGATCAATGTGGTGTGAAGTCCACTGTCTTTCCTCGGAAGCATCCCAGACCTGTGGTTAACATACTAATAACTTATTGAGCAATTGACTAGAAGTTTTCTGGTGGCAAACTCGATCACTTCATGGAGTTTTCTGAATGCTGCTTTACAGCTCCAAACAGAAACTATCCTCTTCATCTGTCCTTAATTTTAATTTGTTGTGATGACAGCATTATTATGCACCATGGAGTGTTCGCCCTTCTGGTCGAGACGCTAAGCAGTCTAATCCAGGCGAAGTACCAGTCGAGTAAACCCTCTCCGTTTGACAGCCACGACGCTAATATGTCAGTTCTCCTTGTTGCTCTATTTACATATGCTACAGCATTTACTTGAAACAAATTTTAGTTGATAAGGAATAACGAATGAAATGCAAACCCTGCATTGTGCTAACCTGTACAAAGTGAGCCATGAATTTATCAGTACTGCAAGTGGATAGTTTCTGTTTGCTGCTGTAAGGCAACATTCAAATAATTTCATGACGCGATTGACTTTGCCACCACAATTCACAAGGGAGTGGATGTCTCGAGCTTCTGATAATTTTCCTTGTTTTATATATCAATTGCTCAACAAGTTATTTCTGACTCGTTGAAAAGATGGATGGGCTTGTTTCTTTGTGCATTTGAGGGAACGAAGTCTGTCCTTTTGTAACGTCGATGTGATTCTCACTAAAGATTCCTATCAAAATCAAGCAAAGGGAGCATTTGAATCCACCTACTTAAAACATAAAATCCGTCCCTTTTGATAGAAGGAGCACATCAACAAATATTCGGAGGTTATTTGATTAAAACCTGCAAAATTCTATCTCCTTTTAAGATATTCGGAGGTTAAATTCCACTACATTCCATGCTCATTGGCCAATCAGTGATATACTTCAGCAGAAAACTCAAAACTCGATCAAAACACAAAAAACACTCATGAGAGATTCGAAATCAACCACCCCATCAAACCCAACCACCAAAAACTTTAGCACCATTTATTTAATTCCCACTAAATTTCAATAACTCAGAAGCTAGAAGCTAAAACAAAACTCATCATCAACTAACAAAAACCTTAAACTCAACCAAATATGCTAACAATTACCGGACAAACTGGAAACTTTACCACTGAAAATCCCTACAAAAATTCAAAAGTTTGGATTTTTATTAACAACAATAAGAAAGAGAGGGATATCTGTGTGTGTACGGATCCAAGAAAAGACACGGAAGCTTTGCGAGCGTCAGGAGTAGAGTTCCAGTCAAGAGCAGCAACAATTGCTCGAGCCACACTGTTTGCTATGTTGTTATTGCTATTACTCTCTTCCATCGAATAATTCACAGAAAAGTTTATTGATTTTCATCCACGAGAGAATGAAGAACAGAGAAGATTGTGAAAATGAACAAAGTTCAATTTTCTGATTAAAAAATCATCACTGTGATTACATTGTTTATATATACATAATCTAATTCTGTTATGTATTTAATAACTAAATAATTGATTTAACTGATCAACTAACTAAAATAACAAACTATTTAACTGTCTTCAACATGCTTTACATATGCTTGAAGATTGCCTTGCATTATGGGTTGCTGCTTGAAGATTGCCTTGCTGCATTCTTCTATTTCTGGGCTTGAACATGCTGCTGTTATCAATCACAACAGCATGGACATTTATCAATGTCAATACTCCCCCTCAAGAGGAGACTTCAGAGGATGCAGGAGAGTAGATGTTATGAAGGCTCATCTTGGATACCAAAGGGAAGAAAAGAGAGAAGCCAAGTGCCTTGGTAAAAATATCTGCAAGCTGATTTTGAGAAGAAACATGGAATGTTCTCAATATCCCAAGTTGAATCTTCTCACGAACAACATGACAATCAATGTCTATGTGCTTTGTTCGTTCATGGTATACAGGATTAGCCGCAATATGAAGAGCAACTTTACTGTCACAGTAGAGAAGAGCAATTTGCTGGGGAACTTGAAGGTCTTGAAGAAGACTGCGAAGCCAAACAACTTCACAACAAGTAGAGGTCATGGCTCTATATTCTGCTTCAGCAGAAGATCTGGAGACTGTGGTTTGTTTCTTGGATTTCCAAGAAATCAAAGATTGATCAAGGAAGACACAAAAACCTGTTCTGATCTTCTAGAGTCCACACAGCTGGCCCAGTCAGAATCACAAAAAGGCTTCAGCTGCAAGCTTGAGGTGACTGGGAAAAATAATCCTTGCGCAGGAGAGGATTTTATGTAACGCAGAACACGATGAGTTGCATGTAAATGAGGCACTCTTGGATTGGCCATAAACTGACTTAATACTTGAACAACAAAACAAATATCAGGTCTTGTGATAGTAAGATAGAGCAATCTACCAACAAGCCTTCTGTATGCAGTAGGGTCTGTCAAAGGTTGGCCCGATTCCTTTGAAAATTTAACATTTGGTTCCATGGAAAAATTGACTGGTTTAGAAGCCAATAAACCAGAATCTTCAAGAACCTCTAATGCGTATTTTCTCTAACAGATTGAAATCCCAAGCTCACTGCGAGCTATTTCCAAGCCGAGGAAATATTTCAAGGCTCCAAGATCCTTTAACTGAAACTTATCATTAAGTAGTTGAATGAATTTGGAAACTTCAGCTGCATTATCACTAGCAACCACAATATCATCAACATACACTAATAAAGCAATAAAGGATCCCTTCAAACTGCGAGTGAATAATGTGTAATTAGCCTTGGACTGTATAAAACCAAAATCAAGGAGAGCATTAGAGAACTTAGCAAACCATTGTCTCGAAGCCTGCTTGAGACCGTAAAGTGACTTATTGAGTTTGCACACTTTGGACTCCCTCTTGCTAGTGAAACCAGGGGGTAAAGACATATACACCTCTTCCTCTAATTGACCATGAAGGAATGCATTATT
Source organism: Salix arbutifolia (assembly GCA_025169955.1). NCBI lineage: Eukaryota > Viridiplantae > Streptophyta > Magnoliopsida > Malpighiales > Salicaceae > Salix > Salix arbutifolia. Next base: position 2,276,291 of record CM045914.1, read on the forward strand.
CACATCCAATTGGTGAAGATGCTAGTGTTTGGAAGCTACTACTGCCAAGAGTGTGTGCACGGTAGTAAGCTTAGCCACAGGGGAGAATGTCTCATAATAATCCAATCTCTCACATTGATTATACCCCTTGACAACTAACCTAGCTTTATACCTCTCCAAAGTGCCATCAGATTTTAGCTTGACCTTGTAAACCCATTTGCACCCAATTACATGTTTGGAAGCAGGGAGATCAACCACAGTCCAAGTATCATTGAGCTCAAGTGCTTTAATCTCATTATGCATAGCCTCACGCCAGTCTTTATGTTTAACAGCTTGAGCATAAGATGTGGGCTCGACAAGTGCAGAAATAGAAAGACTAAAACATTTTTGAGTGGAAGATAGTTTATCATAGGAAAACACTAAATCAAGGGAATAGGGAGTACCTGAAGCTGTAGACGATGATGTGGGAGCTGAAGTGGATGTGGCAACATGACAATGATAAGCATGTAAATAACCAGGTTTATGTTTTACTCTAGAAGATCGTCTACTAGGCAATGCTTCTGAAACAGATTCATGACAAGGTGATGGAATGGATATGTGGGAACTGGAACTGGATGGACTGAAGTTGTGAGTGTTTAAGGCAGGTTGTGATGATGAAGAAGCAGGTGTAAGAATGGAAGATTCTGGCAGTGGAATAGGTAAAGGTAAGACAGAATCAGTGATGGTTGATGGATGTTTGAGAGCAAAAGGAAACACATTTTCATGGAATATGACATCTCTGGATACAAAAACAATATGAAGTTGTAAATCATAAAGTTTATACCCCTTCATGCCATATGGATAACCAATGAATATGCAAGGTTTAGCTCTAGGGTCAAATTTATGTCTATTGCGAAGAAGAGTGTTTGCATAGCAAAGGCACCCAAATACTCGTAAATGAGAGTATAATGGAGAGGATTTAAACAAAATTTCATAGGGAGATTTATTGTGTAGTATGGGAGTAGGAATGCGGTTCATTAAATGGACTGCAGCAAAGATGCAGTCTCCCCAAAATTTCAGAGGCAAACGTGCCTGAAAAAGAAGTGATCTAGCCACATTGAGAATATGCTGATGTTTACGTTCCACAATAGAGTTTTGTTGTGGTGTTTCAACACAACTAAGTTGATGAATAACACCTTTGGAAGCATAAAAAGATTCCATGTTGAATTCAGCACCATTATCAGACCTTAAGGTTTGGATTTTTGCGTTGAATTGTGTCTCAACTAGAGTAAAAAAGGCTTGAATGTGGTTTCTAGTTTGAGACTTATTTTCTAAGAGATGAATCCATGTAAACCTAGTATGATCATCAACAATTGTCAAGAAATAAGAAGAACCCGAAATAGATTTTGTAGAGAAAGGTCCCTAAATGTCACAGTGTATCAATTGAAAAGGCAGTGCAGAAATAGAAGAACTATGAGGAAAAGACAATCGATGTTGTTTAGCTAATGGACATACATTGCAACTCTTATTTGATTCATGTAAAAGCTGTGGAATTACACGAGAGAGTGATCAAAGAGGAAGGTCTGAAGGATGGCCTAGTTTGTAGTGCCATAAACTGGAATTTTCAAAGCTAATACAAAAACTAGCAGAAGCTAGATCATTGATTGATTTCTTAGACAAGAAATTTGCAGGAATGAAAGAAGCAGAAAATTCAGTAAGAACAGACATTGATGGTTGCAGTAGATGATATAAACCTCCATCTTCTTTACCCACACCAATCGTTTTCCAGCTTGTGAGATTCTGAATAAAACAAAATCTTGGTAAGAAAATGACACAACAATTCAAGGTGTTGATCAATTTGCTAACAGATATAAGATTGAATGAGAAGGAAGGAATACAGAGAACATTTGTAAGAACCAAGTTATCTGAAATCCTGATTGTACCAATATGAGTGACTGAAGCAAATTGGCCATTTGGAAGTTTCACAAACTTGGAAACAACCGAGGTAATAGTGGTAAAGAAGGAGATGGAACAGATCATGTGATCTGTGGCACCAGTATCGATGATCCAAGGTGTTTTAGTAGGGTTTGAAGTATTCTGTGGAGATAATGACAAAGAAGATGCGAAGACAGAATGTCTTGAATCAAAATTGCAGAATTGTGTTTTAGTCAAAAAATTACCTGCACTTGCATAACCCTCACCTTGTGCTACAACTTCTGTTTCATTACTGTTAAACATAGAGACTTGATTCAAGGATGAATTGTGCTCTGAATTGTCAGGTTTTAGCACGCTAAGAAGCTGCTGGCATTGTTCATAAGTAATAGGCAGCTGAGGTCCTGATACTTGATGAACACTAGGAAATGCATTCTTTCCTTTGTTGAATTTGTAACCAGGTGGAAAACCATGCACTCTGTAGCATTTCTCCATCGTATGCCCAGAAATACCACAATGAGAACATGTAGGTCTATCCTTTCGAAAAGAAGAAGGCCTGTTACCTGCAAAACGAGCTGAGGGTACTGCCTTTGTAAACAATGCAGTTGTATTCTGATTAAAGGAAGGGCTTGCTGAAGAAATCATGTGTTGCCTCTCTTCTTGAATAACAAGGGAGAAAACTTTGTTGATTGAAGGAAGTGGATCATTCAACAAAATTTGTCCTCGAACATGTGAATAATTCTCATTCAATCCCATCAGGAATTGATATACATGCTGCTGATGATGGTAAGACAAGATAGTCTTCAAAGCTCCACAAGTGCATGTAGGGATTGGTTGATGATTCGCCAACTCATCCCATAATCCTTTCAGTGTAGTGAAGTATGAACTGACTGAATTATTTTCCTGACACAGAGAAGCTATAGATTTCTTCAATTGGAAAATTCGTGGCCCATTGTGTTGAGAAAATCGATCCTGAAGATCTTTCCATATCTCAGAAGCATCATAAATGTAGATGATACTGTTCGCAATTTCTGTTGAAACTGAATTGATCAACCATGAGAGAACCATGTTGTTGCAGCGAGTCCAAGCTAATCCTTGGGAATCATAAAGATTTGATGGTTTAGGCAAGGTTCCATCCATGAAAATCAGCTTGTTCTTTGCCAACAAAGCCATCATCATCGCCCTCTTCCATGTGTTATAATTCTAACCATTGAGTTGTTTTGAGACAATCATAGCACCAGGGCTGTCACCATGGTGTAAGAAGAAAGGATTAAAGGAATCCATTTCTATTGTGTAATTGATGCTTTCTGTCATTGTTAATAGATGAACAACCGAAGAAGCTTGAATCAATTAAGAAAGAAATTTGAAGATGAAGAATTAATCTTCAAAGAGAAAAATGTTCTGATACCATATTGATTTTCATCCACGAGAGAATGAAGAAATAGAGAAGATTGTGAAAATGAACAATGTTCAATTTTCTGATTAAAAAATCATCATTGTGATTACATTGTTTATATATACACAATCTAATTCTGTTATGTATTTAACAACTAAATAACTGATTTAACTGATCAGCTAACTAAAATAACAAACTAACAAACTATTTAACTGTCTTCAACATGCTTTACATATGCTTGAAGATTGCCTTGCATTCTGGGTTGCTGTTTGAAGATGGCCTTGCTGCATTCTTCTATTTCTGGGTTTGAACATGCTGCTGTTATCAATCACAGCAGCATGGACATTTATCAATGTCAATAAAGTTCGAAAGGGTCTTCTCGTTTTATCAAGTTTCGTTGAGTTCTAGAGAGGGAAGTGGAAGAGAAGACTCAAAGGGTTTGCTTGTTGCTAAGAACACAAGGTGGTCGATGACTCTTGTCTGTATCAGAGAGAGAGAGAGAAGTCTGAGGTATATTGAAGTCCTCCAGCTCTTTGAGGATTATAACCCTTTGTTTTAAGGTTAAGTGGCTTTAAAGAAAAAGAAAAAATATATATATATCTAAAGAAAATCAAAATCTTCCTAATTTTCTTTTCGTAAATTTCCTTGATTTGTTTTTGTTTAGAACAGCTGAGATTTCCACGTACCCATGCATTCTGGATTCCTCATTTTCATTCTTTCTTGTAGTGGATTAATATTATTATTATTATTTAAAACCTATAATTAGGATAATATAGTCAAGTCAAGTTTTAATGAAAATATAAGAAGAATTGACTATTTAGTTAAAAATAGTCATTTGACCCATAGCTTCAAATCAGTTTAAAAACAACTAAATAAAAGCTCAATTTGCCTCTGCCATTCGACGAGTCTCTTCCTTTTTGCCTACGGCATCTCCCCACTCCCTTTGGCAGCATCCACTCATTTGGAATTTGATCTGAGAACCATATTCCGACCCGGAGCTTTTCGGGTTGCTCGTAAATCGTAATAACCAACGAATGGCATCTCCCCACTCCCTTTGGCAGAATCCACAAGTTTTGCAAAAGTTCTTAGGAACCGAAAAAAAACACACGGAAAATGAATTAAATTGAATTGGATTTTGTTCAAGAACAATTGTTATAGTTGGAGGTTTGGTTTGACGATGAACTAAATTAAATCAAATCGGTTGAGTGATTTTTGACTGTCATTAAATTCAACTGAGGCTAAATGGGGGCAGCTGAGTTTCAATGAAAAATTTGGGGCATCAGCTTCGCACGTCAACCTCTGTCTACATCAGCTTAGTTATTAATATAAATTCTTGAAACACAGTTATTAATATGCTTTAAAGATTTGATTTTTTTATTTTTAATATTTTATTTTTAGATTATTTTTATTAAAAAATATACTCTTTTTTCCACATTCTCTGTAACATATTCTCGATCAAATCCACGTCACATTTTTAAAAAGAAATCTAGCAACATTTTCTTGTACACTTATTTTTTCTATCCATCGGTTTCTCCTTATATATTCCTCTACCAGCCAAGTCAGCTTAAAAACACGTCCGAGCAGAATGGCTGAGAACCATAGGCCAAACCCTGCATTCGATAAAGAAAGGTAAATTCCTTCACTGTAATCTTTTGTTTTCTCAGTGTTCAAGCTTCACTCAAGAGATTAGCCTCTTCATCTGTCCTTAATTTCTGTTGTGATGACAGCGTTATTATGCAGCATGGAATCTTTACCCTTCTGGTCGAGACGCTAAACAGTCTAATCCAGGCGAAGTACCAGTCGAGTAAAGCCTCTCCGTTTGACAGTCACGACGTTATTAAGTCAGTTCTCCTTGCTGCTCTATTTACATATGCCACCGCATCGGTGGCCGAAGTTATGCTCCAAGCTCGAGAATCACCTTACTGCACCCTAGTTGGCAATCTCCGACTCTTTGCCGGCGCCCTTGCCGTCACATCGCTTCTAGCTATTCTTGCTCCAATTCTGGGGTTCATTACTTTCGCCGTATGGGCTTGTTTGTTTATGGCAGTCGCATATAAATCAAGGACAGAGATAGGCGACATTTTAGGCCTGGTAACTCGTAAGTTAATTGACATCTTCACCAGGTTAGCTGCAAATGTGAGGAGCCGCAAAGAGCATCCGAATCAGCCACGTGTCTAGATTGCTTAAAAAATATATCTGGAATATTATTATTATGTTTTATATTATTATTAAATTTAGTATAAAAGTGAACTTAAAAAACATCCCGACCGTACTATTTTTTTAATTCAGGTTTTAAAATAAATTGTTTAGGAATTATTTCAACGCAACTTTTTTCACCAGATTCCCCACTTAACCAGAATGAGAGAAGGAAGAAGATAATGACGCCAAAATGTTCACAACACAAAGCTGTGAAACCATGCATGGTAATCATTCGAGACAAATTGCTATGATAAACAAACAGGAATAAAGAACTTGGGGCTACCTGGAACTCTTTAAGAATTTATTAGTTTCTTCTACCAATCTGAACTGAACTTAGTCTTCAACACATGAAACTTGGAAAGACTACGAAAAATATACGTATCCATGGAAGTTTCTCACCATCCCTAAAATAAAAGCAGAATTTTTTCTACCATGGATTGATGAAATCTAAATGGGAAAAATAGTGTAGAAATTCTGATTTCACCTCTCAATACATTTGTAACTGGATAAATAGATCCTTCTATGTGTGAAAAAGCCTGATGTTTCAATGCACGAATTTCAGTAACGATTCTTTTGTATGGTAAATCACCAGTTTCACAAATCTGGTGTTCCATGGATGCACTAGAGATTTCAAGCCATGCTCTTCTTTCCTTTTAACCGAGTATCTCGGCTTTTATCTTTTCCAGTTGGCAGTTTTGACGGTTCTCGCGTGTCACCTGCGTTCTTCTTCTTTCGCCTTGGCGCACCAACACCAGCAGGGTCAACCAACGGGCCAGACCAAGTTTGTATTGGCTCCTTCGAGTAAGTGAATGAGGTGGTACTGAATGGGACATCAGGAGGAATGAGTGCAGGATCAATGTGGTGTGAAGATCCTAAAGGATACCCAAGTGCACCGTCCTGATGTGGCGGGGGAAACTTTTCGCTCTTGCTTTTTGCATTTGCATGGTTAATTAGACGTCTTCTCTGTTTTAGGTAGAAACAACAGGATTGTCAGTTAAAACTTAAAAGACTGTAAGCAAAAAATGAACTCAAGTCATCAGTGCACTGAAAATTCTCTCGTTAATGAATGGATGGATTCATCCCTTCCTTACATCATCTCTCATTTTTCAACCTTTCCAGTTAGAAAGGATTGGACCAACCCAACCTTCCTATGTATCTTACACCATCCCCACCAAAGAGTGTTAAAAGTGCCTTTGATGGAGTATGCTCCTCAACAAACTCTCAGCCACACATCAAAAGTAGCAAAAAACAAAATGAAACTCTTGAAAATCAAACAATATCTGTTCCAGATGTAAATGAAATAAAACTCACAAGTGGCATTGGTTGAAGGGTTCTTTGGTCAAATCATGCACCATGAGCAGGGTGGAAAAGAAGTAGCCGTATTTTCAATTAATGTTATATCAGTTTATTTGTACAGAAACTATGATCCTTTGGCATGCAAATCTAAAAATTTGCAAATGAAAGCACCAAAACATAAACAAAAGTTCATGCGAGTAAATTATCAAACATACATCAATATTGGACGGGAGCTCTGCATTCGCATCAGGCGCAGGCATTCCCCTAGAATGACGTTCACGTGTTCGTGTTTTCTTTGCAGCATCACCTTGGGCTTTGCTAGCAGTTCTTAGTCTACACAATCAAACAAAAACTATTATCCATGGACGAGAAAAGAAAAGACAACAGACAGTTAGTAGTCATGCACGAATGGGAAAACACAGTCCAGAATGTATAACCAAAACTGTCTACGATATAGCATGGAAGAAATGTGGAAACAGTAGAATGGTGGTAGCATAACGATCATGTTAAAATTTGTTCTAGGTAACCTCAATGGTAAATATAGAAGAAAGCACAAAAAGAACAGAGTGTGTCTGAATGACAACAAACATAATGGAGCCTATGTTGCCTTGGCAACCTAGACTAAATGTTTATAGAATTTCTTTCCCTTCTTTTATTCCTTTGTACCAACTCTTCTTTATTTTGACTTGATTGTTTTGTAGATGATATCAAATTCAGTGTCTCTCAAACCTATTGAAGAAAAACTCGCCATGAATCATAACAATGTTTTAGCTGTGTACTTTCTGCAGAAATCATTTTACCAAATACTAGGAGAAAAATACAATTATATCTTTCATTACTGGTTTAAATGAAGTATCAATATTCAAGGGTTGTGTGTGTGTGTGTGTGTGTGTGTGCAGATCTGCATGTTATCTATCCATCCATCAACCTATATAAAAGGCTGTGCATGTTGGGGAGGGAGGGGAGAGAGATGCAGGTTACTTTTTACCAAAACTTTGCACAAAAACAATAACAAATGAATATCTAAAGGGGCACCTTCGAGCTTCATCATCTCGTCGTTTAGCATCCATCTCCTTACTTGGAGGATATTTTGGGAGACTAGAAGGTACGCAAGCATAAGGTTCTGTTGTGAAGAACTGCACACCAAAAGTTACACAATGATGGAGATCGTTAAGCATGATTTTCAACACTGAAATCTGGTACATAATTTGAAGTCATCAACAGTAATGCCTCTGGCTTTTATAGGTTACACCAGTTTTTAGTCCCAAAAGAAATAAAAATACAGGTATCAGTTTTTTGTGGAATGGATAAACACCATTACTTTAATGCGAAAATTCAAAGCCAAAGAATCAGGCATGCGTGAAGATCAGGCTTACTTCCATTGACGCAGAAGCCACTGTGGAATCAACATGGTTTTCCAGAAAAAGAAGAGTGTATTTGATGTAATAAAAAAAAGGATTGATTAAGACTAAGAGGACCAGAATCAGTAGATGAAAACTTCCAAGAACTGATTCCTTGCCATTAGGGGCTTAAGGGAAGATAAGCACTGCATATAAGATAGTGGTTCTGATGTTGTACCCAATGATTCTAATCAGCTTATTTAATCTTTATTACCAAGTACAAATCAGAGAGTAAGAAACTACACCATCATAACCTTACAAGTAGAAAGAAATAAATATTTACAAAATTAAGAAATTCCAGGTCTAGCAAAATCAAAAATATTTTACTTAGTTGTGATTCACAAGAAATGAATAACTTTGCCAGTTTTCCAACTGCTGTGAGCCATTGAAGTTACCTAATTTCTGGATTACTGTCAATTCAGTAGCAGGACTACTTATAACACAAGTAAGCAAGCCAGGCGCTGGTACTTAATTATTTTTTTGCCCCTTCAAATTCCAGTTCATTTGAAGTTTGGAATTAGAAGCACCGATGCATGCAAACAGATTGGTGCTTCCAGGATTACATCAGCAACAAGAACACATAAGGTCATTTGGGGGTCCATAATCCAGTATCAAGTTTAATTTATTTCATCCAGAATTGAGGGAACAATACAAACACCTTTCACTTTCAGAGTCCCTCATAGAAGCCACTGATTTTGGCAGAAGTTGACAGAAGGAAAATAAGGCTTACCATAACACAAGCATTGAGATTCAACAAAAGTTGAAGACACCAAAAGAGGAATTTTTTTTTTGAAAATGTCACAACTTACTTCACTCTTTAGGGCAGCTGTGGCTGTCTGACGTTCTGCTGGATCAATTGCAAGAAGAGTTTCGATGAGGGGAAGTGATGATGGTGAAAAATCTTTAAAAGTCTCTCTTATGCATCTTTTGTAAGGCTCTCGAGGCTTAAACAAGGTTGCATTTGGCAACTTTGATTTTTTCCAGTATTCATCTGATGGCGAACCACATAGCTTGTATATCTTATGTAGTTGCTCTACCTAGATCATCAAGCAAACAATAGTGGTCAGAATTAAGAGCAAAATTCATCTAAGTGTAATTTGGAAGTTGAGTAGTTTGCAGTTTTGCACTCTCGCAAACAGAAGCACAATAAACTAAGAATGCACCTTTCTCTCAGGAAATTAGCTTAGACTTAAGCAGTGAACAGTGATTAACTGCCAAAGCATAACTAATCAAAACATTCAACTGGTCATTTATCACTCATTCACGTATTTTGCTAATTTTCTCACTGATTCCATGTTCTATAATCTTCAATATTAAGCCAAAAGACTTGAGTTTTCATGTAAACCCCAGTAATTGTATCGGTGCTTTTACCACAACATTACATAGGTGCTCTTTAACGTCAAGTTTTGAGAAATAAATTGAATAGAGCAATATCATCATTTGTACATGTATCAAAAGGCTGGTGAAATTAAACTAGAGATAAAATTACAACCACAACAAGAATAATAGTTACCTCAGTACGACCAGGCATGATGGGCTTCCCAGCCAGCAGCTCAGCCAATATACAGCCTGCACTCCACAGGTCAATACCAACACCATAGTCGGTAGCCCCAAGGAGAAGCTCAGGTGGACGATACCACAAAGTAACAACCCGACTAGTCATTGGATGCTTGTGATTAGGATCAAAGAAAGAAGCCAATCCAAAATCCGCAATCCTGAGTATTCCTTCATTGTCAATCAAAAGATTTGATCCCTTGATGTCACGATGAAGCACGCCACGATTGTGACAATGCTCAAGTCCAGATAATAGTTGATGCATGTAACATTTAACCTGGAGTGTGAACATTGGTAGATGTTAAATCAAAACAACTTCGATCATAGCTGTCCCTCTCAGGATATCCTCTCTAAAATTGATTCAAGACACAATTGGGCTAACCTGAGGCTCTGTAAATTTTACTGCAGGGCTGGCAGCAAGTCCAGCTAAATCGTGCTCCATGTACTCAAATACTAGGTACAGACTACATGACATCCTGGAAGTAACTAACCCTTCCAACTTTACAACATTAGGATGATCCAGTCTTCGCAAAATGAGGATCTCTCTAGCCATGAACTTCACACTCTCTGGTTCCAAATTATCAAATCGAACCTTTTTAAGGGCAACAACTTTGCCCGTCAATAGATCTCTAGCTTTGTACACATTGCTATATGTTCCTGACCCAATCTATAATCAAGAATGGGGGAAACAGTTTGAATAAGACAATTAACTCTGTAAGCATTAACAAATTGGAAAACAAATGACCATACTATATACAGTGAATCTCAAATGCCTCTGACCACATGTCCTTTGATTTTGAAGTAAACGTTACTGTTATTGTGAGATTACTTATTATGACATGCCTTCTACATCATATGTGGCAGGCATGCAAGATAGAACTTCACTACCAAACCAACTACCATTCTATTGCTAGTTTCAGAATTACCACAACCACAGAATCTAAGGGGGGGAAAGAATTGTATTCTGAGAACGACGCTCACCTTATCAATCTTCTCAAATGTGTCTGCCCTCCGTGGAATCCATCCATCTAGTGCCTCCCCACAAACTGCTGACAGCCAGGGAGGCCATCCAGCTGCAACCTGCTCACCACGTGTTTGTTTAGGCAGGTTACTTGGCTTCGAGTTTGGCCTTGACCACCTCCTCTCTCCCTTGGTTTTTTTATCCCCGTCAACTTTCTCCCCCAGCGTTTCCTCATTTTTAATTTCAACAACACTACTAGTGGTATCAGTCTTTTTCACCGAAACATTTTCTACTTTCCTATTGGATTCAACACGTAGGTTCTTAACCCCTTTAGACTCTGAAACTATGCCTGAAGATACCTCTCTCCCAAGAACACACCCCATGTCGTAAAACTAAACCTCATTTCTCACATGGTCTATCTGGGTTTCCCGAGAATCAGCAAAAAAACCACTGCAAATCAACAAATTAATCACTGAGCATTAAAACAACTCCAGGTAAATAACAAACGTGCACTAAATCCTATTCACTACACGATGCAAAACAGTTTAAAATTCATAAGCGAAATACCTCAGCTTCTCAAACTCGCATTCCAAGATTAAAAAAAAAATCCACAACCCAGATTCAGACTTTTCAAGATTCACAAACACATGAAAAGTAAAAGTAAGACAATAATAATCTGAAGATAAAAACTTTACCGTTCAAGCGAGTTCATAACTGAAATACAAGCAGATCATAAGAAACCTATTCTTCAAGATTTAGACCCCTTCAAGATTCATTAAAGTAAAAAATGATCTAAGCCCAAGTGGAGAAAAAGAGAGAGCAGTGAATTTGAGAAAGACAGGGTATTTAGCTTGGAAGACAAAACAGAAGAAGAAAATGATCTGAAAAAAGAAGGGGATAGTTAAAGAAAGCGATGGAAATAGAGAAAGACTCTTACTTTGATTGAATCTGAGAAAAATACAAGTGATGGTATAATATTGACAATATTTTGTTGTTGCTGAGGGATCGTTTTTTGGTCTCTTTTGGGGTTTTCTTTTCTTTTTCTTTGTTTCAGACAAGAGAGAGAGAGAGACAGAAAGAGAATCAATCAGTGAAAACAAAACAGTAGCACTTCACTTCCTTTTTTGTTCCAAGTCAAACCCACGATCTCTCTCTCTCTCTCTCTCTCTCTCTCTCTCTCTCTCATGAGGATTTCCCTTTTCTTTTCTTTTCTTTTCTTTTATTCCTTAACAAATGGGCTTCTTTTTTTCTTTAGCGTCTTTTTTTTACTTTATATTGTAAATTCAAATTATCAACATCGAATAATTGAGGAGGGAATTCAGTCCAAATGCTTTGTTGTTGTTGTTTTTTTTAAAAAAGTTTACTCTATTTTTTTCAATTTATCTCTTAATATATTTATTTATTATATTTTCATGATTTACATCATGATTTTCATAAAGTTAATTTAAATTTACTCAATTTATTTTTTTATATTTAGATTACTTTTTAATTTTTAAAGTTGATCGACTTATATCAGTTCAATTTTTGAAAAATTTTAATTTTTTTCACTATTAAAAAACATGTTAGAAACACCTGTATTGTTTTAGGCTAAAAAAAATAATCTAGCCCGGAACATAACTGAGTTGACTTAAGGTTTTTTTTAGTTGATTTTTTTAAATATTTTTCAAACATTGAGTTGATTAATAATTAAATTTTATAATGTATTTTTATTCATTTTCTACAGAGTTGTTTTGTTTTGTTGACCCAAGTTTAGTAGGATGACTCAAATATTTTTTTTCTTTTTAATTTTTTAATGTTGGGTTGATTGAAAATTATAATTTATAAATGTTTTTACTTGTTATCTATAAGGTTATTATGGTCTTATGACCTAGTTGCATGTTAAGTCAATTGACTTGAGTGTTTTTTTTTTTAAATCTTGTTCTAGTATAGTTTTTTTAAATTTGTGTTATAAGATTTGACAGGTTGATTCGACTCATTTTTTAATTGATTTTTTTTTTTAATTTCATTACTTAACATTGAGTTAATTGAGAACTGAATGTATTTTTTAATTTATTTTCTATAAAGTTATCAGGGTCTCATGACATGTGAGTAATGAATTTAACAAATTAATTTGTGTTGATCTAATATATTATTATTTTAATATTTAAAAATAATTATAATCTTGATTTGTTGGTCAAATTATATATATATAGTCTTTAAACTTACCAAGTTAATCATATGAGTCATCATATAGTATATTTTTTATATATCAAAAAACATCATCTCTATATATAATTATTGACAATTATATTAGATGATATTTTTTTTATCGGAATAACTTATTCTTATTAATATATTATACAAAAATGTAAAAAGAAAAAAAGAGGGTTCACTGTTTGAGTTCAAGACACGAATTTAACCCCGAAACATTTTTCTGGTCATTTCTGATGTCACTCTCCTTTCCACCTCATAACTTCCCTTTGAAATTAATGTTCCAATTATGAATAATAAAAATTATATGGCTGTTTTTCTTCTCAAGAAACCAAATTTCCCTGATGCTGCAAGGATCCGATGGATCATCATCACTGTGCTTCCACTGTGAGAGGATCAAACCATACCAAAGTCATTATTGATGTATCTAACTACTAGCAAGCATTCAAAAAAGATAGATTAAGCCCGCCAAATCTTGTTAAAAATCGCACAGCTAGCCTAACTCACCTATCTAGGGTTTAAATTATACTTCCAGGACATGCTTAGTCCAACCATGCGACTACCTTCTCCTTGATAAACATATCCCGTGGGACCCCAGCCACTGTCATATCTTCTTGGATTCCTACAAGACCCTGTCAATTATGAGGTCAACTTTGATCTTCTTCTGCAGTCGAGCGAGGGAGGAATTTACATGGTTAATCCATCCATTGATTTATCTTTCATTCTCCTGCAAGTATCTGCCTGATCAAAAGTGCCCTGGCCAATACATGAAAAAATGAGCAGCTTGATCGTTTACAGCGTTGCAAAGTCTTTTCATTGATCCTGAGTGAGGAGGGTTGTCAGTTTCGTTAGATTGTAGTTGAAATATCCGAAATGTTTCGTGCTAGTTAAAAAAATAAAACAAAACGGTATTGTTTTTATCTCAATTTAAATTGCGGTATATTCTGGATTTTCAGCCAAATACCGGCCAAAACATTTCGTTTTTATTACGCCCATTTCGTTTCGGCCAAATAGTATTTTTTTTTAAATACTGAATAATTTTACAATATCAATCATATCTCTTAATCCGACTATTAGATTGAGATGAAATTTTACAAAGAATCTCTTGGGATATTTATATATATAATATTAAAAATTTAGAGCAACCAAAGAATATAATAATCTTGCAAGATTAATGATAATATTCTCATAATACTATATATTATAATATTATATATTATATATGTTCATAATTTTATTCAGAATTTTTTTTAGTTTTTACTGGATTAAATTACAAAATTCTAAAAAAATATTATTTTTAGATTTAAACTTATTTTTTTAATTAATATATTTAATTATATATATACACACATAAATAATACTCTGAAACTGAAATATTCTATTCTAATTGAAAAAACAAAACTACAATCAAAACCGAATTCTCATCTTTGATCCTAGTTGCAAATTGCAGAAGAAATGATCCAAAATTTGCCAAATATAATGTCTGCATAAAGCGTCTGATTCTGACAAATACTCACTGTCACGTCCATGAGAATTAGAAAATGCATTGGAAGTAAAAAACCGCAATGAAAAACAATTTAATAGAGAGAATATTACATATAGAAATAAAGAGTTGCATCCTAATTTCTACTCCAAAATTGCCGAGTAGCAAGGGACCTCTACTTTCAGAATTTTCTTAATCCTCGGTCTTCTTCTTCTTCTTCTTCTCCTTCTTCTTGCCTGGTGTTTCTTCATCATCCTGTTCAGCTTCAGCATGTTTTCGCTTCTTTTTCTTCTTGCCTCCCTCGTCAGCATTTTCAGCACCATCGCTCTCAGCTAGATGTTTCTTCTTTTTCTTCTTTTCTTTCTTGGCTTCCCCTTCCCCATCCTGTTCTGCAGCTTCATTTCTGTCACTCGGCACAGCTGTTACTTCTTCAGATCTCTTCTTCTTTTTCTTCTTCTCTTTTTTATCTTCACCGGTAACTGGAGCCTCCTTTGCCGGTTCTTCTTCTACATTTCTAGCAGTTGAATTTGGTGTTCGCCCAAGAACAGCATCTGCAGAAGGATTATATGTCTGCACAAAACAAGAGGGTTAAGGAGTTGCATGCAAAAGGAAAGAAAAATTAGTGATCACACACAAGACAAGAAGAGGACCTTGGCAGGAGTTATCAGTCCTCCAGCTCCCTTCTTCCTATCCTTGTCGTAAGCTTCTATCTTTGGTTTGCCTTTAGCTGACCCAGCAGATCGACCCAGTTCTTTACCTTCAAGGTTCCTTAATCGTGCTTCAAGCTACAAATTACCGTGTTAAGTTATCCTCCGAAATAAAATTTGCAAAAGAAAGGAAGGGGTGGTTGTCATTGTCCAATAGGCAAACTTCTATAGCATACCTTTAGCCGGTTCTCCAGTCCCATAGAGTCATCTTGGGCATCTCCAAGAGCATCATATCGGATTGTGAGAGCAGCTTTCGCAGCTAGTGATCTGGACATTTTACCCTTCAACTTAGGGGGGGCCTGACCGACCAAGGATGCATGATAAAGAAGCCCATATTTTGGAGTTGCGTGCTTTGTTTTCAGAGCTCTGAAGAGAGCCTTTTCTGCCCCAAGAATTTGAACTGTGCTCCCAGGCTGCTTTGCAAGATTTATCAAGCTACCACCATGGGCAATAAGCCGAGCTCCAACAAGCTCTCCAACAAGAGCAGTCAGATTTGGTGCGATGGTATTCATCCTGTTTTTTAAATAATCATACAGCTGAGCTCTATATTCAGCTAGAGACAAGACCTGGTCACAGAGTTCTTTGATATTCATCAAATCAACATCACTAACATCACTTCCCATAGATATCACAGCTGCCTCCTTCAGTTCTGCCTCAATCTCTTCTGGCAGTATCTTCAAAATTTAAGAAAGAGATTAGAAAAACATTCATGAGACCATCTTAGCCTATGAGAGGAAAACAATACGATTACAAGTGGCCTCATGATCCAGCATGCTGTTCACAGTGAGGGGGGTATTCAACATTCATCACAGAGTGATTGCTCACTGAATGACATTTGATAATTACATTCATAGCAGCAATTAGGCAAAGACAGCCAGTAATGCATGTGCATCAAAGCAGGATAAAATTAGTGAATATAATGTAAATGGGTGGCATTGATGATTTCACAACAACCGCATTAGCCACAAACACATACACACAGAGTAAACACCATTTTATCGCAACCAAAAAAAATCCGGATTCTACCTCAGAGAAATCAAGCTTTGCAGCATTATCACGGCTACTCATTAGCTTCACTGATTTGGCATAAAGGATGTTGTCTTGTACAATCTTAGCAAGCTCAGGAAAATGCCATCCATACCATTCTCGAACTCTCATTGCATATGTGTTGAGCTCCTTATCAAGATCATCAAGCAAACCAATGGCTTGAATGATCATTGTGTCAACCTAAAACAGAAAATTAAGCATTATAATTGCAGTGCCCCAAAGATATATAGATGCTCTTTAAAAGAATCAGCAATTTCTAGGTGTATATAGTCTAGCAACAAGAAATAGAGATCATTACAGCACATCACAGACTTCTGTCAACCTAATAGTCTGCCTTCCTTTAAACAAAACCAAATACAAAAACATCAAGCCTCTGAAACATATATGACGCATATAATTCTTTGCATTTTAATTGTTTTTCTAGCATTTTCCAAGAGGAACCAAACAAAAAATTCTACGACCACTGACCAATGAAGATAAAGGCACAAATGATATCAATTGCAAAAGAACATGGACACATGCCATAAACATGTTGGCCTACATGTTTACAAAGGTATCAACAAGAAATGACAGACGCTAATATGAAGATACAGCAAAAGCTTGAACTGAATAAATTGAGCATGAATATATAGAAAATACCTTATCAGGACTGAACTTCAGTTTGTATCGAGAAAGACTGTGAGACAAACCCAAGCTCATTGGTGCCAAATCTTGTGTAGCTAAACCAGCTATAAGTTCTGTCAACTGACTCCTAACACCCCTCATCAATTCCATGACAGCATTGTTGTGAACACATTCTATTTTCTGCAATGCAAAAATTGCTTAGACAGAGAGACTTAAAATTGAGCATATCTTCCATAAATAAATCTATAGAGATATAAGCAGACCAGCTTATCCTTGATTGCATTTCCAAGCTTTGAATCAGCCACAGCTAACATCTCACCATCACAGTTAGCACGCAAAAATTTCCTCAGACCTTTGCTGGTCGAGCTTTCAATAATTTTGGTAGCAGCTTCCAAAGCCTCGGAAGTGTTCTCAAATTTGGAAAAAGCTTTCAACTTCACCACCTGGTGTTGGTACCAAAAAACAGTTAAATTCAAGTTCAATAAAGCTAAATACAAGCACCGCAAAACAAATGATTTCCCATAGCAGGAATGGCAACCAATTTAAAAAGGGCATGTGATGTGTAAAGTAGAAAAGTCTAAATTTGAAATGCTGGTCATCAGCAATAAAAAAACAGGTTCTGCAAGTAAGCATATTTAAAACCAACCAAACAGGTGCAATAGAGTCCAGAAAATCCAAGTAACAATATAAACATTAGACTTTCTTATTGATGCACATTGGAAGTATGGAAAATTAATTTTCCAGCAAAAACAGAAAATTAATCAAGGTCTGACTCCAAATATAAATGTTTCTCTACTAAATGAGAGGAAGAACCTTTCTTGCTGAGTCTGGGCTAGAAAATTCCTTCCCCAAATCCTGCAACAAAAGAAATAAATGCAAGATTAGCATCGACCAACATTTTTTTTTAGTAATATTACATAACTTAAGCAGAAAAATAAATTAGAAACGACTATAAACTACATCTTAATTGCTCTGAAAACAAACAACAGACACAAAACCATAGTTAAAAATGATTACCTCAACTTTGGATAGCTTTCCTTCATCCAAAACTTTAAAAAGGGCAAAGCCAGCCGGTGTCTCAAATAGCAAAAGCATGTTTCAATACCTCTAAAAGCCCTGCAAATTCAGCACCAACCCATCACTTAAAATCACTTACTTTACCAATTCCCCACTTAGCACAACTAGCATTCAATGATTCACAGACTAACAACAAAACAACAAAACACAAGCAAAGACACAGAGAGTAACTTCTAAGGAACAAAACAAAAACCAACTTTAAGGGACATGAAAAAAACGTTTTTAACTCTGAATCAACTCCAAAAGAAGAAACAAGAGACACCCACTTCAGTATCATACGTTTCTGTGAAACCCAATATGGCAGAGATCATGGAGCGGAAAAGTAAAATACAAACGATGAGAGAGTTGATATACATACACAAAGGGTGTCTTTCATGGATTATAGGAGAAGAATGGTGGAAAAGGAGGTTAACTTAGATGATAAAAATCGCTTACCTTCTTACAACAACTGCGTTCTCTAGGGAAGAAAGAGAGGGCTGGCTACTAGGGTTTTAAGAGGGCTTATATAAATTGGAGAGCTAGCGTTACAAGAAGAGGTTTGGAGCGTACTCGCTGTTTATAGGGAGGCTTGGGCTTTTTTCGTACTCGCTTTGGTTGGTGGACATCTGTGATTGTAGAGGGTAGTTTAGGGATCTCGCATATAAAGTTGTCGCAAAAAGTTTTGTTTATTTTACTAGGGTTTTCCCTTCACTTTTGTATGGTATTTATTTTTTATCCCCAATTTGATTATAACATTAAAAAAAAACCAATTAATTTTATTAAAAATAACAGAATAACCACCGCTCCAAGTTGTATCCAGATATATCTGGGAATGTTTGGCATAATTTTTATTTTTGTTTTTAGGTATTTTTTAAAGTATTTTCGGTTTAAAAATATATTTAATTAATATTTTTCAAAGCTTTGCTAGGTGATTTTAATGTGAAATATATATATATATATATATATATATATATATTTTAAAAAAAACACCAACATCACAATCTCAAATATCCTCAAAATGTATAAACACACTTCTCCTATGAACAAAAGATGAAATTAATAAAAATAAGTTCGAAAAATATTCTAGAAAATGATTTGTTTATTTTTTAAGTTTATTAAAAAAACAAAATTAATATATAAAAAAGTTGAAGGATGGTGAAAAAGAATGGAGATCAAATCTAACATATAAAAAAAATTAGAGGATAAGAAAATTGAAAATGGTTCAAATTTTATAAATAAAAAAAATAGTAATAATAAAAACTAAATATGACATAATAAATTAAAAGATGATGAAACTGAAAAAAATAATTTCTCTTATAAATTATTTTAAATAAAATAAATAGCAATAAAAAAATTGCATCTGACAAATAAAAATAAATATATAATTAAAGAACAAATTTAACATATTCAATAAATAATAATTGTTTTATCTGTCCGTAGATGAACATAAAAAAATTTAGAAATGATTTTCAAGAAACAATCGTCATGGAACAAGCAAGGTAATAAATAATCCATCCTCCCTGTTTCTTTTACCATGGAAAAGGGGTCTCTACACAGCACACGTTGAATCGACGAGTTCATGAGATTAAACAGGTTCGAAGATGGTTAACTTTCTACACTCGGCCGGTGCCTTTGTTTAGCTCAAATCAAAAACATGGGTCAAACAATACAGACACCATCAAACTTTTAATGAGAGATCTAACCATTTGTTTCATCAAACATCTTCATTTCTTATATAAAGGCTTCGAAAAACAGTCAATATAGCAATTTACAAACATTGCTTTCTAACAGAGTCAATAAATAGATAAAATACAGCTGTTCCTAAGGATCTTGACCATCTCAGAGATGAAAACAGGAAAACCATTAAAAGAGCTTCATCAGACACCATCAATGTCTCTCCTGTTGTTTTTCTCCAGCTATCCCGCAGCAATGGGCAGGGTGGGACCATCTAAAAGCAAAAAGATGAGCTATTTGGCATCACTCATATCCGTAGCTTACTGAGCTCTGAACTTGCTGTTGTCATGTCTTCTGGTGCCGCTGTATCTTTGCTCTCTCTATCAGGTACCACTCTCTCCTGGCTTGAAGATGGCATTTTCCTCGCTGGAGGGGCCGAACAGACTGGCACAACCGATCTTATCCGAACAGCTGGTGCCATGAAACGCGGGCGGACACCACCAGGGTTCATTCTGCGAGGCAAGGGACTGGCTGGATATGAATGACCTCCAGTTCGCATTCTCGGTGGAGCAGGAATTTGTGCTGCCAAATCTTGCAGTTTGGGCACTGGAGGAGGTCCCATATTGCTGTTCAGTGCAGGAGGTACAGTGGATGAAGGTACAGGCCTCACAGATCTGATCATTACAGGAGGAGCTACAGATGAAGCTGGTCTAAAACTCCCGAGTGAACTTGCTCTTTGAGGATGCTGTAGATTAACCCGAGATGAGTGGAAGGTCTGCATGTTTTGTGCCTGGAAGTCAGGAGGTCTGTATCCAGAATCTTTATTACTGCAGGAAGTCCTCTCCAATTGCCTAGTGTGGTTATCTCCAGGTTGAACATTTTCATCTTTTCTTTCCAGTTCAACCTTCATATGTTTGTCATCCACATCAACCGGGTCCTTCAATCTTGGTTCAGCATTGAAATTGCCAACAGGGGGATCTGGAATAACTGATGTGGAGCATTGGACTGATTCTTCTGGTTTCTCCTCATGTATCTCCCTAATAGTCACCTTGGATTCTCCCTTGATTGGATCAGAAACATGATGATCTGCCAAGTACAATGGTCTTGATGTGGCAATTGTAATTCTGGGACTTACAGGTACGGGTTCTTGCTCCCTCAGAGGGCCAAATAGAACTGAATCTGAATGGAGTATGGACTGCATATATGGAAGAATTTGAGGACCAGGAGAAACAGGTGGAACTTGAAATGCCAATAAACGGCGGTTTTGCAACTGAAACAATTCTTCTTGCTGCCACATTTGGTATATGGCCATTTCAGGGGTAAAGCTAGGGTAAGCCCAGCCTTGGCACTGCACAGGATATAAAGTTGGTATTGGAGGCGTCAAGTCCTTGCAGACAGGGATGAATCTCTCCTGGCCTCGCTGGGAATCACTTTGCTTGGAGTTCTTTATCCCAGCTGGTTGTAAAGATGCCAGAATACGAGCAATAACAACTTGTTCTTGTTCTTCACTGCTCCTTTTAGCTTCCACTGGTGAAGAAGTTGATGAATTGGAAGATGGTGTGCTGTGTTGAACCACTGCAGAAATGTGATCAAATATTCAAATAGTCTTCATGACAAACACTGGTAGAATTCTGGTCAAAGTTATAGAGGCAATAATTCAATGTATAACACAAGCACCGTGAAATGTATTCGCTTGATAGTTCTAAATTAAGGAAAACATATGGAAGTTTCCACAAGAATAATTTAATAATAAACCCATGTAATTCTGAACCCAAAATGTGAGAATTGTTTGCAAGGGGTAATCTTTTTTCACAAATTTCCAAGTACACAAACGGTTTGCAAATTTTAACGGATCCCACATGGGACCACAAGTAATTCATGATGTTTGTGTATGTTTCTGATGAACTTTCCTTTTGTTTAGTAAAAAGCAAGACAGTCTGATGCTTGGATCACATGCATCTATGCCTTCAGCAACTTACGCTAGTGAACAAATTACCTTGTACATAATGGAAGGAAATAGATAAAGTAGTGCTTGTTTAGATTATAACCATGTCGGGCCAATCTGAAAATAAATTGATATAAAAAGATAAAATGCTTACATCTTTTTAAAGAAGACCAAGCAGTCATGGCTGCATGCTTCTGAGCTTGTTTCTTAGTCCTAGCTGGTTCTCCAATGAAGCTCATTCCTGCAAGCTCAACTGTGCACGAGAAGACAGGAACATGGCCAGGTCCTGATCGAATCGTGGTATACACTGGAAGCTTTAGCCCAGCTCTGTGAGCAGTCTCCTGGAGCAAATTCTTGTAGACTCCTGTTTCATCCTGAACAAGAGGAAGCACAAAAACATGTTGTCTGGAATATAATATGTTTGACTTTTGAGATAAAAATAATGAAACAAAAAATTAACAAAAGGAAATATTAGAGAATGATGTGCTATGAAGATGCAAATATGAAGCACGCTATAAAGTCAATTAGAACGAAGAAGATTCAAAAACATTTTCCTGAAGCCATGAATAGCTTGTCCTGTATTCAGTTTATTTATTTTAGTCTTGCTTCATATCAAGCTTAACCTCCTCTTTACCATAAATAATATTTACTATCGCACTAGCTATTATGTTTGTGGCTAGGATGTTCCTAGGACACAAAAACAAAGGGTGCAAATTTGTCAAAATAAGGAAATCTTATAATTTCAATCCCAGTATATTAATTTTTTTATTAAGAAAAAAAAAAAAACCTGCAGTGTTCAGATGACTGTACTGAGATGGATTCACATTGATGGATTACAGGTATTACTATCCCAGAAATTTCCCAGACAGTGTTAGGAATAAGATAGTTAATTTTAAAAAAGGGACAGCACGATCATTTAATGAAAGTCCAATTCAAATTGAGCTGTGACAATCCAAGTGGTGGCTTGTTAGTGGAGGAACAAACTTGCAATGTAAACTTACATAAACAAGATGGATATATCAATTCCTGACATATTTCAGTTGACAACACCTACACAGTTACAATGGATCTAAGAAATGCAAAGTTATGGAGCACAAAAAGTAGAGTTTTCTCCCAGATTGTTCAAAATCCAAAAAAAACTAGAGTTCACTGTAAATTTTGGCATGATGTTGTAGTCCAAAGTCTTTGTAACATGGTTTGTGGCTGGTGCGAAAGAGAGGAATGCACACTAAAGCACTATAATTTTGAATTGAACTAATAATAATGTTTTGATCTAATAGAAGAAGATATAGAGACCGATGCTCACCAGAACTCCAGCAATTAATGCTCTAGAAGGGCCCCGGCTTGCTAGTGTGTTGAGAGCTACCTCAGCTGCAGCATGTTCTGCTAGCCTCAGAGTGGAGCAAAAAGTAGGGCTTTCAAAAGTCTCTCCATTGAAGTTGACAGTAGATTTGAATCGAGGGGCATGATCTGGCCCTTCCCTTATACACGAATAGGATGGCAGGTTGAAGCAGCTTCTTTGAGCCAACTCTTGCAGTTGGTTCTTATACATACCTCTACATGTGACATTGGAAATATATTAAAGCGGACTGTTTGGACATGAGGGAGAAGAAATCCACTTCTTTTACACTTGTTACTACAAAGAGAACAGGGAATTCCCAAGACACAAAGCAACACCTTTATGCTGTAATGCTGTGTCCAATTTGAAACACAAGTCAACACGTAAGAAAGGTGAAGCTGAAATAACTAGTTCCGCATATTATACAAGTATTCAGTTTCATATATCTAACTTTGGTTTAGTACCATTGTCAAGCACTTGCAAAGATAGACTCTGATTGCCTGCTACCTAATCATGATAGCAGAGAAATGAAGATGAATATCTCCCATTTGTCTCCAATATCAAAAGGATAACTTGTTAAAACTAAGCCCACCCAACCATTTTTGCATGAAGGTATTCGATGGGCAACTTTTGACCAGTGTATTCAATTTAATTATTGCTGTCAACTGGTATTTCAAATTGGCAAAGAAACTGTCATTGGTACAAGTAGTTGTGCCTGGTTTGTCATGTCAAGTTCCACAAGTGAAAACATACTCATCTGCGACTAATGAAAAATAAATAGCTGTTTCCCGAATACAGGCCAACTGAAACTTTCAAACCACCTTGAATAGCTAGCTACCGTATCAAATGATCTCAAAGCAGGCTTATTCATAGCTTCTGCAACCAAAACTGTTTGTGCTTTATTTATTAGCCAACAGTTAATTCATTTATTAACCAACAATTAATTCTTATTCACATACTTGAAAAGGGAAAAAAACACAACTTAAGATACACAAAATGTGAATGTGGAATGTTTCGACTGAATAACAAAAATAAAAATTCATGTTTACGCAAACCCTATCTGGTCCACTGCACTAAACTAACTTTTCTCATGCCGTAGTTGGAGTATCAATCCCTTTAGACAACTGAATTTCAACAACTCAATTCAAAAGGCAAAAATAGCTAAGAGAGCTAAGAGATACCGCAAACCCACATAATATTTTCCAAAACCCTCCTCAAAGACACCATTTTTAAAGACCCAGTTAATAATTTAGCATCCCAACACCCAACGATTCACATACAATAAAATGGCGCAAGGCCCAGATGATGAAACAGCCAAAAAAGATCAAATCAGTTCAAGAAAGAATCAAAATGTTGAAAAAGAAATTATCTTAACTGAAAACCCAACAAGGGAAGTGAGTCCCCTTACCTGAAAGTATATGTTGCAGTCAGAATCTTCAGCTTGAATTTTCCCGATGAAGCGATGGAAAATTAGGGGGGAAAGTGGGATAAGTAGAAGAGTGAACAGTGAATCAGTAGTGGAGATTTTCAGGTTGGGAGGAGAGAGCGAAATTTACGATGACAAGTGCGACATCCTACTATAGAAGCCGCAGCAGTTTTTAAGTTAATAGTTCTGGTCACAAAATTTTACCTTAAAGAGATGGTGATGAAGTGGTAAACTGGTAATAAATTGAATTTCACGGTTGGCTTAAGATAAACTAGCTCATTGGTCCGATTTACACCGTTTTAACTTTTAAGTGCTCAAAAAAAAAAAAATCTAGATGGTGTTCTTCTAAAAAACAATTTATCATGAATTAAATTATATTTTTATCTAGTATTGAAATAAAAATGTGCTAGATCAATTTTTATTATTATTATAATCATTGTTAATAATAACTTAGTTTTTGTAGAACTAGTTTGCATGCCCACATTGTTCTATAAAGAAGGGTTGTCAATATTGTTCCGTTCCGGCCGAAACGTTTCATGCCGTTAAAAAAATCGAGATAAAACTGTGTCGTTTTTATCTCGGTTTTAATTCCGGTCCATTCTAAAAATACTGACTAAATATTGGCCGGAATATCTCGGTACCGTTCTGGGTGTGCTGTTTCGGCCTTAAAATCCTCCTTATTTTGATTAACTTGTGGTTGTGTTTCTAATTTTGAGATTATATTTGTTTGACTTTGTGTTTGTATTGTATAATTTAAAGTTAATTTATCTTGAATTTTAATTATGCTTATTAAATTAATATTTTAATTATATATATATATAATTAATTATATATGAACAATACAACCCCGAAACGGCACGCCGAAATACTCTGAAACCGAAACGTTTCGTACCAATAGAAAAATCAGAACGACGACTGAAACGGTGACCCAAACGGTATTGACAACCTTGCTACAAAGGACCTGAACTCTTTTAACCTTGTGCAGAGAAAAAAATAGTCATGAGGAAATTATTTATCATTGTAATTAAATTTAAAAATACAAGTATTTTGATTTTTTTTCCTTGGATATAATTTTGCCTATCAACACATCTTTTGTTTATTTTAATTTTAGTCAACGAAGTAGTTTTAATTGAAAATATTTTTATTTTTTAAAATTATGTTTGTTAAAGCAAGTTAATTTTTTTATCAAAATAATATGTTCTATTTTGCGTGATTGAAAACTTTAAAAAATAATATGTGATAAAACCACGATCCAAATCTATTTAAATATTATAATTGTAAATAACCAAATTCAATTGAATTTTCATAAATAATTTATTATTATTATTATTCAGGTCAAATATATAATAATTAAAAATATTAAATGTAATTTATAATAGTATTGAAATAATATTAAAACCAAAGATTAGATGGATTTAATATTTTTTTCTCCGGAATTTTCAAATAAAACAAAAAGGCCAAGCTCAACGTCTAGCCGTTGCGCACCATCTTGGCAGGTCAGGGCCACATGTCTGATACTATTTTTTTTAAATGGTGTCTGCCTTTATTTTTTGGAAAAAAAATAAAAGTGATAGACAACTTATTATTATATATTATAATTAAGATAAATAAACACGCCTACTAGGGCTCAAATTCATGACGTCCTAGACCCCTATGCGCTAACCAAGTGAGTGTGACTATGATGTATATCCTGTTTTTTAGAAATATTTTTGAAAAAAATATATTTTTAATTTTTTAGTGATTTTAAATTATTTTTATGTGTTAATATCAAAATTAATTTTTAAAATATAAAAAAAATATTATTTTAATATATTTTTGAATAAAAAATATTTTTAAAAACAACCTGAAACTTTCAAAAGTCATTTGTTATAAAATCATATGTTAAATTGCTTTGCTATCATTTGAATAGTAAATCACCATAAGTAACTCCAATTTTTTTTTATTGTATTTAGATAATTACTTTGTTTCCCAATAATAATAATTATTTTCCTTTCTAGGTTGACCATTAAAAAAACTAGTAATATTAAACTTTAAAGTTTATTTAGAATTGCAGTTTAAGTATTTTTAAAAATAATTTTGGATTAAAAGACATTAAATTTATACTCTTTTTTTTTATAAAAAAAAACAAAAACTCATAACATCTTAAAATGAATAATTTGATGGTTTCCGGAGTAGCTAATGTTATTTTAATAGTTACTCTCTATTGTATTATAGTAATTACTCTTTGGGTTCACTTTAAATATATATATATATATATATATATATATATATATAACTAGAATAAATAAATTATAAATAACGATATTATCATCAAATTTTATACTCTCTATTTTCTTCGTGTTAGTTTTTTCTTTTCAACGTAAATAATAGAAGTAAATGATAAAATATCTTTAATTATAATTAATCACGAGTCGCATAAAAAATTCCAAATAAGACACTAAATTAAAATAAATAAATAAATCGGAATCTCTCATGTGTTAGAGAGGTACTTTGGGATCCAAAAACAACGGTCATATGATACCCCTAGGGAAGCTTACATGCATTGAATTAAGAAATAGTCTTCTAGTTTGGTCAAAACCAAAGCCATTAATATTAATAGGGAAAAAAAAAAAAAGTGTGCTCGCCCCACCCCACTCCAAAAGAGAGAATAATACCATGACCCAATCTTGTTTTTATTATTTTTATTTTTAGTGTTTTTTTTATCATGTTGATATCAAACATAAAATTTTAAAAATAAAAATATTATTTTAATTATTTCAAAAAAATATATATTGAAAAAAACCTTTACCACAATTCTAAATAAACTCTTATAAAAAAAATATAGAATTCATGATTCATAAAAATAAATATTTTTAATTAGAATTTATTTTTTAGTTATATTTCTATATTTTTTAAAATTGATTGAGAAAATAACTGATAGAATATCACTAGTTATTATGTAAATATCATAAAATTATTTAATTTGATTGTGATGGTGAATATATTTGAAATTAGAATTTAATTTGCGTGAAAAAAAAGATAAGAAACAAGCTACAAGAGAATAGCTACGGTAAGAAAAAGAAAAGGAAAATACCTAACAATATAATACATTGAAGTGCGTATGATGTTAAAAGGCTAAAGAATTCATTAATTTAGCAAATACGATGTCGTAGTTTGATTTATACAGTATGAAAAATGTTATGGTTCCGATTTCTCTTTTTTTTTATCCTTTAAGAAATTACGAAACACCTGGAAAAGAAATCGATTGATTTTCAACAGTCATGTTCAACTATAAATAAACCTTTTTTTTCTAATAATAATAATAATATTACATGCATGTATTATTAATAAGTGCATATTTTGGAATGTTTTTTTATTCAAAAATACATTAAAATAATATTTTTTATTTTTAAAATTATTTTTAACATCTAAAAATGATCTAAAAACTCAATAACAATAAAAATAAAAAATAATTTTTTTTAAAAAATACTTTTGATATACAATGTCAAATATGACCTAAAAGGGACTAGAATTTACAAGCTTGGAACCTATAGATTTGCTCATATGTGTTCTCAGCTTCGAACCTTATAGTTATTAATACGATAACCACTTAAAGTTTATATGAAATTAATCAAAATATATATAAATTACCCGAACTATTGCGATATAAAAAAAAAAGGGGGCATACAGTAAATACAAGCACTGAAAAAAAAGTTTAGACCTTGTATAAACCCAGCAATTCTTGGAAAAAACAACCTGAAAAAAGTGAAAACCATACTAACCCTAGATCAAGTGCCATCTGGGGTATGTTTTTAAGATTTCAACACAATGTATCATCACTACCAAAGCTCTAAGCCGTATCCTTGCCCTGCTGCAAGGTTGCTTTCATGAAGTTCACCACAGCAGATGCTAACTCAGCTAGATGTGAAGTGTAGCAATGATTTGCTCCTTCTATGATGTGTAGATTGTGATTCGGTATGATCTTGGCAAATTCAAACGCATCCTCCACCGGGATACCTTCATCAGCAGAACCATGAATTGTAAAGACCCTGCAATCCTTCTTGATCGCCAGACATGCTTCGTGCATATCAGTATTCCGGCGATCCATCAAAGCTTCCTTGGTCATACGATAGATGACACTCCCTGCTCCATTGTTGACATCAATGAATCCATCTTGTTCGATCTTTTCCATAAAATTCTTCCCAGCCCGTTCTTCAATGCCTTTCTTCAGATCATATCGGCCGGAAACATTGAAAACTGTGCTGATATCCTGATATTTTGAAGCATATAGGAGCACCACATCGGCTCCTTTACTATGGCCAAGAATTGCACTTACGCCTCTGCTTGGGGTTGCTCCGCGGAAGTGTTCGATCACAGCACGCAAATCATCAGCTTCTCTCCAGTAATTACCGAATGAAAATGAACCTTCACTTTCCCCATTTCCAGCAAAGTCGAAACGGAAGACAGAGATTCCTTCCTTTTCCAGTGCCTTGGCAAGATTCACCATGATATCGTCCTCCTTTGTGGAGCAAAGACCATGGCATAATATTACGATGTCGTTGGATCCGCTGTCGTGTAATAAGCCTACCAGTTTTTCACCATGTCTGTTTGATGCAGTAACTTTCTGCTGCTCAACAACTGGGCTCTGGGCAGACAGAGGGAGAGCCATCCTTTCAGTCACGGTGCGATTGAAGGAGGAGAAGAAGCGTACCTGCAAGGCGCGGCAGAGAACCGGCTCGGAGAGAAAGCGGCGCCTGGGTTCACGAGTGAATGAGCTGCTGCGAGCGTGGCCAGCCGGATCGGGTTCTTCTCGAAGTGATGGTCACCGCCAGCTGATCAGCGAGATCGGGGCAACTCTCCCGGATTCTTCCGAGTATCAATCAATCTCTTAAAATAAGACAATTGAAATTCAATTACTCTCAGAGACACCCTTTTTAAAGAACTACTGATATTAGAATCCCAATAGATTCACATACGATAAAATAACACAAAATCAGATGAAGAAATAGCCAAAAAAGATCAAACCAGTTCAGGAAAGAATCAAATTGTTAAAAAGAAATGATCTTTACTGAAAACCCAACAAGGGAAAGTCAGTCTCCTTACCTGAAAGTATATATTGAAGTCAGACTCTTCAGCACGGATTTTCCCGAGAAAATGAGTAAATTTGTGAGAAAGTGAGAATAACAAGTAGCGTAAGCAGTGAAAGCAGTGGTGGAGATAGGGGGTGGAGAGAGAGTTTAGTACAATTACAATATGAAAAATAAATAAATAAAATGTTTAATAATATCATATATGTTTTTATGCTTTAATTTTTTAATATATTAATGTAAAAAATAAATTAACATTTTTTTAAAAAGTATTATTTTGATAATAATTATGTTATTATCACTATGATAAAAACACTAAAACACGTGGAAAGGTGTAAAACACTATTTATAGTCTAAAGATAGTCAAATGATATTATCGTCTAAAGAAAAAAATAGATGGTGTTGTGTTGTGTGTGTGTGTGTGAGCAGAATGGAATAAATCCTTCTCTTCTCAATGAGGGTTGAATTGCTATAGATGCTTCTTTTGCATAAAAGAATTTGCAGCATAATGTCAGCACAAATGATTGTTGGATCAAAACAAAATTATAAACAGATGCATGCAACTCTGGGCAACCTCAAAATCAGTCATGGTGATGGAAACCAAGTAGCTTCCACAACCGCTGCATGTGTTCAAAATCTGCACTCTTTGGATTGATAACTCTCTGGTAAGCATTTTTCACCAGAGATATATCACCAGCCTTGCCAACCATGTCAAACAAATCAGCTCCAGCATAACCTGGTGTGGACTTGGCTAATAGCACAAGATCAAGAGCCTTAAGTGCACATTTTCATTTAATTCTTTTATTAGGATCAGTACAAATCAACATAGATATGAGGTCAGCTCTAGTGCTAGAAAAGGTCACAGTAAAGTCATTGGAACATGAGAAATCACGTATGACATCTGAACATATGAACAGTGCAATAACTTGTAAGGTGTACAAACACCAAACTATTTTGAGGAAAGCCAAGACATGACAGATACACTTGAAAGGAAGATCTCACTTCATTTTCTACCTTGAGAGCTTCCACGCATAAATCGACTTATGATTTCATCACCGGATTCCAGATCCAATAACATCTGAAATGTAGATGAATCTGCAGAGAATCCTCTACCAACCATTTCTTTGATTAGTTGTACTGCATTTGATGTGTCACCGTTTCGAAGAAATCCTTGGATTATAACATTATAAGTGCAACTATTCGGCAAGCAGCCATCAGCTTCCATTTTCCTAAACAATTCACATGCTTCAATTGATAGTCCTTCTTTCAAAAGTCCACTGATCATGACAGTATATGTAACCACAGTAGGCTGTATTCCTTTAACAAGAAGATTGGAGAATAGTTCCCTTGCAGCTTCAAGCTTGCCAAAATTGCACATCCCTTGAATGAGGATAGTATAAATGAAAATGTTAGGTTTTATCTTCCTCTCCAGCATTGCCTTGAGCAGTTTGAATGCCTCGTCCAAATGGCCATGTTTGCATAAACCATCTAGCACAATTGCGTAAGTCATCAAATTAGGAAGCGGGCCATAATTACACATCTCCTTAAAAATCTTCTGTGCATCATGAGGTCTCCCTACTTGGAAAAAACCTCTCATAAGAGTATTGTAAGTGACAGTATTAGGGGTTGATGCTTTACGAGACATTTCAGAAAGGAGTCCTGTCGCCTTGTCCATCCTTCTACTCTTACAGTGCCCATTAATCAATATGTTATAACTTTGAACGTCAGGAGTGCAACCCTTGCCAACCATGATGTCGAACAATTTTTGGGCGTCACCCATTTGGCTTCTTAAACAGTATCCATCCATCAAAGAATTGTAAGTGTAAACATTTGGTTCTAGACCCTTTTCAGTCATTGTTTCAAAAACACACCGAGCCTCTGAAATCATCCCTTCTTTGCAGAGTCCATCAACCAAAATATTGAATGTCACTGTATTTGGCATAACATTCCTTTCAAGCATTTCTTTGAACAATCTTGTCCCTTCATTCAATCGACCTAAATTGCAAAAACCGTGCAAAATTGAGTTGTAAGTAACAACATCTGGTGGAATGCCCCGATTGACCATTTCAGATAGGAATTTCATGGCTTCAGTTACCTGTTTATCTTTGCAAAGGCTATCAATGATTGTACCATATGCCACCACATCTGGCTTACACCCTTTTTCTTCCATCTTCTTGATCAACTGAAGTGCCAGGGTCGTGTTGCCCATTTTGCATAAACCATTAATTAAAGTATTATAAGTAATCACATTAGGTTCACACCCCATCTTTACTATCGCATCAAACAATTTTACAGCATCTATGATTTTGGACTTAGAGCAAAGGCCGTTAAGTAGGGTATTGAAAGTGACAGCATCAGGTTGAAGACCAAGTTTGAGCATGTTACCCAGAACAGAGAAAGCAAGATGAACATGGTCATGGTTGGAGTGGCAAAGGCAGTTAATCAGTATGTTTAGAGAAACAACATGAGGCCTTATATTTGACAAATCCATTTGTTTGAAGAGAGAAATTACAGTGGAGTAATGTTTGTTTTTCACAATGGACCCCAATAACTTGTTAAATTCCACAACGGGTGGCACTGGACGAATGCTAAGCAACTCATTGAAAGAAGCAACGGCTTCGGCAACACTGTTAAGGTTGCTATGATTTCTACAAAACCCACCATTTGTTATCGAGGAAGGACTAACATTGGTGGTAGAAGCTGTAGAAGTAGTGAAGTGCTGTTGAATGAAGAATAAGAAAGCAGGGAGTTTAGGAAAAGCACCCATTTCCATTTGTTGTTGTTGAAGAAGCTGAGAAACACAAGCTGCGAAAGTGCTTTCCCGCATAATCATGTTCGAAAGCAAAAGCAGAATCTATTGTCTCCAAGAGTTCTTACAGAAAAAGGTGAGAGCTAACCCAAGTAGCTAATCTCTCACTCACAACTTCAGGTTCCAGTTCAGTTTCTCTCTCGTGCCCTAAAACTAAAGCGAATGGCAAAACCAGAAGGAACCCAATGGGCCTTTTATTTCAAAGCCCAATAGAAAAAGATCTCTACTTTGATAATTTGGAAGCCGCTCATTTAGGTGGGACTGAAAACTATTCTATATTTAAGTAAAATTTTAAAAATGGATTATTTATATAATAAGATATTTTTCATCCTCAAAAAATGAATGGGTATCATGTGGTTGAAAATAGAAAGGGAATTATTTTTATTAAATTACTTGATTAATACAATGGAAAAGATCAATTTATCCAAATAAAAAAAAATATACTTATTAAGAAATAATAACATCATAAAAAAAAAAAACAGAGCAATTGATAGAATTTGAAAGGATATATTTCAGTGGAATCTTGAAAAAAATAATATACTCAACCAAAAATAAATAAATCCATATGCTAGATTGAGGAGAAAAAAAATATAAAATTGTTATACAAATAATACAATTATTTTATATATTTAATGAGTGAAGTTCTTATATTAAATATTACAAATTTGTCACTGAATAAAAAAGCTTAAACATCACAGATTTATCATTCAATTAAAAAATCCTAGCCATCTTCTTCTCCTTGTCTTCTTCCCCTAAACAAATGGTTTTGAGTAGGAGTGGAGTCTGCCGAAGATTGCATTGTCTCGTCTGAAAAGCTCTCATTTGCAGTCTCAAAGGCAGTCGATACTTTTACATCTGACATGAAAAAATTTATGTTCAGACAAATAAAGGATGTTTACAGAAATTAGATTGCATTCCACTTCTGCCATGAAAAATCGGAGGGTAAACAAACCAGATTATTAAGATCAGTCTACTCTATATGTAGAGAAAGAGACTGCAATCAAATGGATTCAGTCAATCATGAATGCAGTGCAAAGCAGGTTTAGAACATTTTGTAGTGCAGTTTATTTTGCCAGCATTAGAAGGTGCAAGAAATTCGCAGACATCTGCCCGGTCTTTGAATGTCAAAGTGAAGAAATTCACTTGGAGTTCAAGTCTGAAAGCAGAATTGAAGAAATAATGAATTCGGCTTCCAATCACCATCTACATAATCATGTCAAAGATACCTTTCAAACAGGAATGAGAGTTCATCATTATAGAATTATGAGGTTATTGATAGAACAGAACGCATTCAAATTGCAAAAATGATCGAGTGTATCTATGCAAACATGTACTTCAATATCACCATACAACAAGTGATGTATGGAAATGGAAATATAATTCTCTGCAAATGGACAGAAAAGGATTGATAACAATTCACCCAAAGATTTGCTCATCTATCTCTGCCATCTAAATCAGCATTTTGGGAATATGTATAATCATGACAGTGGAAATTGACATGCATCAAATAGAGAGGGCAATAAACTCATCACAGAGAGCATGCATGGTGATCAAGACCTTGTATGACGGGAATATTGTCCGAACTTCCCGTTCACTAGCTCCAACTTTTTCAGAAGTGCAGGACCCTATCTATCGTTGGAGCTTGTTACAGGCAAGTAATCAAGGGTTTTCAATAAATATGCTACAAGGTTTTGACTTAAAACTATATCAGCACAAACCAAGACTGACCTGATGAGAATTAAAGTAGTTCTTGCTTCACTAGAAACAGCCCTGGCAAACAGGGTTTTACCCCTGCACTATGGACCATAAGCCAAATATCCATCCCTTTTTTCATTCAAAATTCCTGAACACAAATAATTTGCAAGCTATTAACAGTCCATTTTAACGTCATCGGTATGTTATATCAAAAAAATGAAAGCTGGTATTAATCATTGAGCATTGAACCAAGCCATTGTAGTACATAGAACATATGTATGTACCTAGAAGCGAGAATTGTAGATTCTAGCAACTTATTACCTGATAGAGTTTGGAATATTTAATGAGACAAATTCGGTATAGGTCAAGCTCCACCCTTTCAGAACCAAGACTGCCACAATCTTCCCATTTTAACATTACAATTGGAAAAAAGAACCCATCTCTTCTCAGTGAGGGTTGAGTTGCTTTAGCTTTTTGTGTATAAGAAAGTTTGTATCATCAAGTCTGCACAAATGATTGTCAGTCCCTGACAAAACCAGTCATGGTGATGGCAGCCATGAACCTTCCACAACTGCTGCATGTGCTCAAAATCTGTACTATCTGGATAGGTGTAGAAAAACCGAACTATTTTGAAGAAAGCCAATACATGACAGCTGCACTTGATACGAAAATCTCACTTCATTTTTCTACCTAGAGAGCTTCCATGCATAAATTGACTTATGACTTCATCACTCGATTCCAGATCTGATAACAATCTAAATGTAGAAGAATCTGCAGAGAATCCTTTACCAACCATTTCTTTGATTAGTAGTATTGCATTTGATGTGTCACCGTTTCGAAGAAATCCTTGGATCATAACATTGTACGTGCAACTATTCGGCAAGCAGCCATGAACTGCCATTTCTCTAAACAACTCACATGCTTCATTTGATAGTCCTCCTTTCAAAAGTCCACTGACCATGACAGTATATGTAACCACAGTAGGTTGTATTCCTTTAACAAAGAGATTGGTGAACAATTCCCTTGCAGCTTCAAGCTTGCCGAAATTGCACATCCCTTCAAGAAGGATAGTATAAATGAAAATATTGGGTTCTATCTTGCTCTCCTGCATTGTTTTGAGCAGTTTGAATGCCTCATCCAAATGACCATGTTTGCATAAGCCATCTAGCACAATAGAGTAAGTGATCAAATTTGGAAGCAGGCCATAAGAACACATCTCCTTAAGAAGTTTCTGTGCATCCCCAGGTCTCCCTACTTGGCAAAAACCTCTCATAAGAGTACTGTAAGTGAAAGTATCAGGAGTCAATGCTTTATGAGACATTTCAGCAAGGAGTCCTTTGGCCTCGTCAATCCTTCCAATCTTACAGTGCCCGTTGATCAATATGTTATAACTTCGAACATTAGGAGCACAACCCTTGCGAACCATGATGTCGAACAATATTTGGGCCTCATCCATTTGGCTCCGTGAACAGTATCCATCCATCAAAGCATTGTATGTGTAAACATCTGGTTCTAAACCCTTTTCAGTCATCGTTTCAAAGACAAGCCAGGCTTCTGAAATCATTCTTTTTTTGCAGAGTCCATCAACTAAAATAGTGAATGTCACTGTATTTGGAATAACATTCCTTTCAACCATTTGTTTGAACAGGCTTGTTGCTTCATTCACTCGTCCTAAATTGCAAAAACCGTGCAGAATTGAGCTGTAAGTAAAAACATCTGGTTGAATGCCTTCCTCGACCATTTCAGAAAAGAAGTCCATGGCTTCAGTTACCAGTCTATCTTTACATAGGCTATCTATGACTGTATTATATGCCACCACATTTGGCTTACAGCCCTTTTCTTCCATCTTCTTGAGCAACTGAAGCGCCATGGTCGTGTTGCCCGTTTTGCACAAACCATTGATTATAGTACTATAAGTAATCACATCAGGTTCATGCCCCATCTTTACCATCTCATCAAACAACTTTACTGCATCCATGATTTTGGCCTGAGAGCAAAGGCCGCTAAGTAGGGTATTGAAAGTGACAAGAGTGGGTTGAAGTCCAAGTTTGAACATGTTACCCAAAACAGAGAAAGCAAAAGGAATGTGATGATGGCTGGAGTGGCAGAAGCAGTTAATCAAAATGGTAAGAGTAGCAACATTAGGCCTTATATTTGACAAATCCATTTGTTTGAAGAGAGAAATTACAGTAGAGTAATGCTTGTTTTTCACAATGGACCCTAATAACTTGTTAAATTCCACAACGGGTGGCACTGGACGAATGCTAAGCAACTCATTAAAAGAAGCAGCGGCTTCGGAAACACCGTTGAGATTGCTATGATCACTATAAAACCCACCATCTGTTATCGAGGAAGGACTAACATTGGGGGTAGAAGCTGTAGAAGTAGTGAAGTGCTGGTGAATGAAGAATAAGAAAGCAGGGAGTTTAGGAAAAGCACCCATTTCCATTTGTTGCTGTTGAAGAAGCTGAGAAACACAAGATGAGAAAGTGCTTTCCCGCATCATCATGTTCGAAAGCGAAAGCAGAAGCTGTTGTCTCCTAGCGTTCTCACCAAGAAGGTGAGAGCTATCCCAAGTAGCTAATCTCTCTCTCTCTCTCTCTCTCTCTCTCTCTCTCAACTTCAGACTTCAGTCCAGTCTCTCTCTCTCTCTCTCTCTCTCTCAACTTCAGACTTCAGTCCAGTCTCTCTCTCTCTCTCTCTCTCTCAACTTCAGACTTCAGTCCAGTCTCTCTCCCTCCCTCGTGCCCTAAAACAAAAGCCAATGGATAAATAAGGAGCCCAATGGACCCTTTGTTTTTTTCAAAGCCCAATAGAAAAAAAATCTTTGTGTATTTTGATAAACCTCAAGCCATATCCATGCACTTACTATATGAGACCGATAACAATTTTATATTTAATTAAAATTTAAAAATATGTTATTTATATAATTAAAATATTTATCATATTCAACCAATGAAGGGGTATTATGTGGTTGAAAACAGCAAGGGATTTATTTTTATCAAATTACTTTCTTAATAGGATGGAAAAGATTGGTCCATTTGAATAAACAATATTAAATTTATAGGAAATAATAAATAAACAATATTAAAATTTATATACTTATTGGGAAATAATAACATCATAAAAAATATTAGAGAAATTGATAGAATATGAATGAATATATTTGAGTGGCAGTTTTGAAAATATTAATATACTCAAACGAAAAATGTAAATTTGCTGTAAAAATAATACAAGTATTTCATATATTTGAGCTCAAAATCCTTACTGCTGATCACAACTTAAATATTTTGTTCACAAATTTTATTTTTCAATGGCGAATATATATTCCCATGTGGATTAAATAAGATGCAATGCTGATATGTGAGCAAACTTTTGAGAAATACGTACGTTGGCGGTATCTCATCATTTGTCTTTACTTTCTTGTCTCCAATATATCTAGTAGTTTGTACTCTACTCATATACTTTCTACAAAAATCAAATCAAGCGGATAGAAAGAATATATTTTGGTACAAGGATTTGAGCAAATTCTTTTTTTTTTTTAATATATAAATTAACTTACATGGAACCAACCATGAACACAGGTGGAAAAATCAAACATTAAATGAAGATTGCGAGGCATTCCCATCCACAATATTTGAACCCAGAAATAAACTTCAAAGGGTGATCTTGGGTTTCTTCTTTATGTTTTGGGATGAGGGACAAATGAATTTCAACTCTAAGCACATCAACGTCGAGTTCTTAATCACTAGACCCCATAACTCATTGACCATTTCTCGGAATTGCAAGCAATCCGACCTTGCAAGCAAAAAAAAATAAAAGGGTAATGGGTCCTTGTCCTAATCACTATAAATACAATGGAGATTGACTTCACCAAAAAGTTAAATCCAAAACAGTCAGCTGCCCCATCCATTGTCATCAATCAAAGTTAAGGTAAGACAATCGAAGGTCCCTTTAATACACTATTTTTCTAGATAATGAGGGCGGAGAATCGAGGGCAATATATATATATATATATATATATATATATATAGCTTCTGCAACCATAGCTTTTTGTGCATTACTTATTATCCAACAGTTAATTCATTTATTAACCAACAATTAATTCTATTCACGTACTTGAAAAGGGAAAAAGACACAAATTAAGATAAACAAAATGTGAATGTGGAATGTTTCGACTGAATAACAAAAATAAAAATTCATATTTAAGCAAACCCTATCTGGTCCACTGCACTAGACTAACTTTTATCCTGCCGTAGTTGGAGTATCAATCCCTTTAGACAACTGAATTTCAACAACTCAATTCAAAAGGCAAAAACAGCTAAGAGATACCGCAAACCCACATAATATTTTCCAAAACCCTCCTCAAAGACACCATTTTTAAAGACCCAGTTAATATTTAGCATCCCAACACCCAACGATTCACATACAATAAAATGGCGCAAGGCCCAGATGAGGAAACAGCCAAAAAAGATCAAATCAGTTCAAGAAAGAATCAAAATGTTAAAAAAGAAATGATCTTAACTGAAAACCCAACAAGGGAAGTGAGTCCCCTTACCTGAAAGTATATGTTGCAGTCAGAATCTTCAGCTTGAATTTTCCCGATAAAGCGATGAAAAATTAGGGGGGGAAGTGAGATAAGAAGACGAGTGAACAGTGAAACCAGTAGTGGAGATTTTCAGGTTGGGAGGAGAGAGGGAGGGAGAGAGAGCGAAATTTACGATGACAAGTGCTACATACAACTATGGAAGTCGCAGCAGTTCTTAAGTTAATAGTTCTGGTCACAAAATTTTACCGTATTGAGATGGTAATGAAGTGGTAAACCGGTAATAAATTGAATTTCACGGTTGGCTTAGGATAAACTAGCTCATTGGTCCGATTTACACCGTTTTAAGTGCTCAAGAAAACAAATCTAGATGGTGTTCTTCTAAAAAACAATTTATCATGAATAAAATTATATTTTTATCTAGTATTGAAAGAAAAATATGCTAGATCAATTTTTTTTAATTATGATCATTGTTAATTAGTTTATGTAGAACTAGTTTGCATGCCCACATTGTTCTACAAAGGACCTGAACTCTTTTAATCTTGTGCAAAAAAAAAAAAAAATAGTTATGAGGAAATTATTTAGTATTGTTTTGTTTATCTTAATCAACGCTGTAGTTTTAATTGAAAATATATTTTTTTTTAAATTATGATTGGTAAAGCAAGTTTTTTTTTTATCAAAATAATATGTTTTATTTTGCGTGATTGAAAACTTTAAAAAATAATATGTGATAAAACCATGTTTCAAATCTATTTAAATATTATAATTGTGAATAACCAAATTCAATTGAATTTTCTTAAATTATTTATTACTAATGTTATTATTTTTCAGGTCAAATATATAATAATTAAAATTATTAAATTTAATTTATAATAGAATTAAAATAATACTAAAACCAAAGATTAGATGGATTTAATATTTTTTTCTCCGGAATTTTCAAATAAAACAAAAAGGCCAAGCTCAACGTCTAGCCGTTGCGCACCAACTTAGCAGGTCAGGGCCACATGTCTGATACTATTTTTTTAATTGGTCTGCCCTTTATTTTATTCAGAAAAAATAAAAGTGATAGACAACATATTATATATTACAATTAAGAGAAATAAACACGCCTACTTCATGACCTCCTACACCCATATGCGCTAACCAATTGAGTGCGACTTTGATGTATTAGAATTTTTTTTTTAAATATGTTTTTAATTTTTTAGTGATTTTAAATTATTTTTATATGTTAATATTAAAATTGATTTTTAAAATATAAAAAAATATTATTTTAATATATTTTTAAACGAAAAGTATTTTCAAAAACAAGATTATCGACACTTTCAAACAGTCATTTATTATAAAATCATATATTAAATCGCTTTGCTATCATTTGAGTAGTAAATCACCATAAGTAACTCCAATTTTTTTTATTGTATTTAGATAATTACTTTGTTTTCCAAATAATAACAAATATTGTCCTTTGTAGGTTGACCATAAAAAAGAAACTATTAATATTAAACTTTAAATTTTATTTAGAACTGTAGTTTAAGTATTTTTAAAAATAATTTTGGATTATAAGACATTAAATTTATACTTTTTTTTTTAAAAAAAAAACAACTCATAACATCTTAAAACGAATAATTTAATGGTTTCCGGAGTAGCTAATGTTATTTTAATAGTTACTCTCTATTGTATTATAGTAATTACTCTTTGGGTTCACTTTTTAAAAATAAAATAAAAAATATATAACTAGAAAAAATAAACTCTAAATAAAGATATTATCATCAAACTTTATACTCTCTATTTTCTTCGTGTTAGTTTTTTCTTTTCAAAGTAAATAATAGAAGTAAATGATAAAATATCTTTAATTATAATTAATAACGAGTCGCATAAAAAATTCCAAATAAGACTCTAAATTAACATAAATAAATAAATAAATCGGGATTTCTCATGTGGTAGAGGTACTTTGGGATCCAAAAACAACGGTCATATGACATCCCTTGGAGAGCTTACATGCATTGAATTAAGAAATAGTCTTTTAGTTTGGTCAAAACAAAAACCACTAATATTAATAGGAAAAAAAACTGTGAAAATAGTACAAGTATTGGGAAATAAAACAAAAGCCAATGGATACATCAGAAGGAGCCCAATGGGCCTTTTATTTTTTTCAAAGCCCAATTGAAAAAATCTATGTATTTTGATAAACCTCAAGCCATATCCATGCACTTACTATATGAGACTGGTAACAATTTTATATTTAATTAAAATTTAAAAATATGTTATTTATATAATTAAAATATTTATCATATTCAACAAATGAAGAGGTATTATGTGGCTGAAAACAGCAAGGGATTTATTTTTATCAAATTACTTTATTAATAGGATGGAAAAGATCGGTATATCTGAATAAACAATATTAAATTTATATAGTTAATTGGGAAATAATAAATAAACAATATTAAAATTTATATACTTATTGGGAAATAATAACATCATAAAATATTAGAGAAATTGATAGAATATGAATGAATATATCTGAGTGGCAGTTTTGAAAATATTAATATACTCAAACGAAAAATGTAAATTTGCTGTAAAAATAGTACAAGTATTTCATATATTTGAGCTCAAAATCCTTATTGCTGATCACTATGGTTGTTAAACTCACGAGTTGACTCGTAAAATCGTACGATTTTACGAGTCAACTCAATAAAACCTGTCAAATCAGGTCCTGTTAAAATCAGACAAAACTCATAAAAATTGGTCCGTGATCGGTCTGATTTTACGATCCCACAAATCTTGCCAATTACCCATGCCCTGTTGGGCTGTCCCATCCACCGCCCCCTAGCCTTGTCCTTGTCCCTGTCTCTCTCCCTCTCTTTCTCGGTCTGCCTCTAGGTCTGCAGGCTAGGTCCCCCCCCCCCTCTCTCTTCAAGATTAAAAGTAAAAAAATCAGTATTTTTTAAATGCTCCTGTATTGATTCTCGTATATTTACATAATTATTTTGTAATGTATTTTTAATTTATTTTAAATCATATATGAGCCTTAACTAATAAAGTTCTATGGCCATAATTATACTGTATTATATTCAAAAATATTTTACTTATGATTTTATGATTTTTGTACGGTAAAATTTTAGGTACGATTTTACGATTCTAATTTTACGATCCGAATGCAGAAGCTACTTCCGTTTCGTATTAAAATCATGATTTTGACAATCTTGCTGATCACAACTTAAATATTTTGTTCACAAATTTTATTTTTCATCGGCGAATATATATTCCCATGTGGATTAAATAAGATGCAATGTTGATATATGAGCAAACTTTGGAGAAATACGTACGTTGGCGGTATCTCATCAGTTGTCTTTACTTTCTTGTCTCCAATATATCTAGTAGTTTGTACTCTACTCATATACTTTCTACAAAAATCAAATCAAGTGGATAGAAAGAACATTTTTGGTACAAGGATTTGAGCAAAGTTTTTTTTTTGTTAATATATAAATTAACTTACACGCATCACAATTAATTTCACGAATTCTAAATCCAGAAGTGAGATTATGAGATCCGACCAGTTGAACTGCACAGCATGGAACCAACCATGAACACTGGTGGGAATGTTTCATCCTCAACAAATGTTGGATTTTAGCAAGTTGCTTCAAGGAATAATTATATTTGAAATACGTAAGTTCCAATGATGTTTCCTCCTTTGTATTTATACGCGTAGCCCTTCTGAAGGCAAGCTTTAAGTAACTTTTGAAGGGTAGTTGATGTTAATTTTAAAAATAATTTTTAAAATTATATTAAAATTATATTAAAATAATATTTATATCAGTATATTAAAATAATTTAAAAATATCAAAAAAAATAATTTATAATAAAAAAACATTCAATTTTTAAAAAAAAACTTTCCACACACATTATCAAACACTGAACTGTATCTGTCAGTAACAAGATTGATAAAGCAGACAATTGTAAGGCGTTTCCAAGATCACTCCACACAGTCCTCATTAGCTCGTATACTTTTTTCCGAGCATCTCATTTTTCATTCCAATTTTAACAGGCAGTCTTCCCTAGTTTTGGAGAGCGTTACCTATCCTCTGTGCTTTTTGAATCAGTAAAGAAGGAAGCCGATAATATGGTTTTTGAGCCTTGAGGTGAAGAACATGGCTTTCAACAAATTCTGATTGAGGTTTCGACAATTTCCCTTTTCATAGTTTATGAGCTTCACAAATAGGTTGCAAATAACGTGGAGGCATTTCTGCTCAACGCATTTAACAAAGGGCTCGTGGGATGGATCAAGAACTTGAATCATAGTGTCGAGAGACCATATGAAGTTCCATAATAGTGTTTTAAAATGCTATTCACTGTTTATTCCTCGTTCAAATTACTTCTGTCGTCTGATTTGAACGGGTACTCTGTTCTTCTTATTACTCACGATTGGTACTCATATTGAATGAATTGCGTCAAAATAATGAATTGTTTCCAATAGCTAATATTGATTGATTACCCTATGGGATAAAACTCAAACATTAAATGAAGATTGCGAGGCATTCCCATCCACAATATTTGAACCCAGAAAAAAACTTCAAAGGGTGATCTTGGGTTTCTTCTTTATGTTTTGGGATGAGGGACAGATGAATTTCAACTCTAAGCACCTCAGCGTCGAGATCTTAATCACTAGACCCCATAACTCATTGACCATTTCTCGGAGAATTGCAAGCAATCCGACTTCTCAAGGAAAAAAGAAAAGGGTAAGGGGTCATTGTCCTAATCACTATCAATACAATGGAGATTGACTTCACCAAAAAGTTTAATCCAAAACAGTCAGCTGCGCCATCCATTGTCATCAATCAAAGTTAAGGTAGACAGTCGAAGGTCTCTTTAAAACACTATTTCTCTCGATAATGAGGGCGGAGAATCGAGGGCAATATATATATAAATAATCAATTTGAGCACTTTTCAGCAAACAAGAAACCTTGCTTACCATGTCCAACGTCGTTAATACAGTAGACGGATAGATAAGAACAACTAGAAACTTTATGGTCATTGCTCTCGCCAGCACTGTTTCACCTTTACAAAGAATTCTAACTACTATTGGATAATAAAAACAAATTTGGTCTTGAGTTGTTAGGGCTCTTCATCCAAGAAGAAGAACCCTCCAAAAATAAGCGTATGCCGCTATCTGCGGCGAGCACACGGTATTCTTTAGTAAAAGGCGAAAGAATAGTTCGCTCTGTGCCCACCGCGCGGCTGCGTGCCTTACAATCGTTGTATGCATTGGGTTTTGTAGGGGCTTGTTAGAAGTTCATTTGCTTTCTTTACGATGTGGGATATGTGATCATCTTGTCTTCACTGCGTGACCACTCAAATCAGACCATTCGGTAAAACCAAGAACTAGAGTAGGAAATGCAAAGATTTCGTCAAAAATCAACCTATTAGCAGAATTTAAATATTTATTTGACTTAGTCGGTCTATTTCAATACCCCAGTGTTTGACCACTTTGGTTCTTACACACATAATTTCTCTGGGTGTCCAAAGCAGCGTAGAAGATCCTTCTACTAATTTCTTGCTCCTGCTAACCATTTAGGAAGTTATAGAAACTTCCAAGCTGCTTGCATTGAAAACCCTACTCCGGCTACTATTTTTTTTTGTGCCCATAATTTTTCGAGTTCCGTGATGAATCCTGAATTCTCCCACAGGTCATTGATGTCACCTGGTGCCACAGCAGCTGCTGCGATAAGACTAGCAAAGAGACAAGAAAATGCTGGGAAACTCATTGTTGCTAGTCAATTTGCCTACCTTGCTATTCTCATAAAGCAATCTCTGTGACCATAAAAATTATTACCATATATTTTACATCCACCTCTACCGAGATTTCGATTTTCTCGCTGCCCATACATGGTTTTTACCAGCCCAGGAGAGCATTATCTATCCATAGCTAGCTGTTA
The DNA here is from genome assembly GCA_025169955.1 of Salix arbutifolia. Lineage (NCBI taxonomy): Eukaryota > Viridiplantae > Streptophyta > Magnoliopsida > Malpighiales > Salicaceae > Salix > Salix arbutifolia. The sequence continues at coordinate 2,320,524 of CM045914.1, forward strand.
GTACTTAGAATCCATTAGGTTTGAGGAGGAAGACATCATGACAGCTAGTTGTCATTTAAGAAGCTGAAATTCTCCATTTCAACTCGTAGTAATGGCTTGCTTTTTATAATAATTTTGCAAAGGGCAAAAAAATTATTGACTGCATGCATCCCTTGCTATTTATCAAGTTCAAAAATATAATTGTTGCCATCTATTATCAAACGAATTAAATCTCGAGGAAAATTAATATTCATAGATGTGGAAAGCTGTTAACTTGAATTGCGCAGGGGCCGCGACTTGCGCAGCCCCCTCTACCATAAATTATGACACAGGCTCTCCCACTTGGGGAGACCTTAAGCCAGCACCCCTCCTTTGTGCAATGGAGGTCACTGACCTAGACCATAGGTCTTCTTGATCACCCATTGATCCCGTCCAGGTAAGTAAGTAATCGGGTGGTGTGTGCCTCGTATTTATACTACATTCCTTATCTCATTACTTATGCATTGTCAATGTGGGATTTGTCGAGCACTTCCGAGGTCTTCCTGCATATCTGCATCACTGGACACTCTGTACAGTGGTTGTTTCGGAGTGATTTGAGATAATTAGTCATGTGTCTATGGAATGTAATATGAAAGATCGTGAAGCATTTCCATTCCAAGTTCCTGGACACAAGAATGGCCTTCAGAGGATTTTTTTTTTCTGGGATAGAATATGGACTTTCAGGATCTTAGTTTTATGTCCTTGACTGCTAGATCAACGAATGCCTCATTGACTGATTTTGTGAAATTTGTTAGTGATCTGAATTTGCAAGAAGAGCCGGGCTATTGCTTAATGCTTATCCTCCCAATGGACCTTGATTTCGCTCAAATGGAGGATGTTGTTAACATTTGGACAGACTAGCATTTCAAGGGTTTTACCTAGTTGATGCCATGAATTTTGAAAGCAAGAAAAAAGAAATCAAGAATAACTATTTTTCATTAATTATGTTCACAGTGTTTCATTTCATCTCAATCTTCTAAACTTCTGAAGTTGCAGATATTTCAGAAAGAAATGGAGGGCAAGGGCATGATCAAGAAAGATGTTACCGAAGATAATCACTTTCTGCTCACTTGTACTGTTGTTCATGTCATCTTGGTCTCAAATGACAGTAATGTCTTGTTATGCGCCAACCTTTGTTCTTGCAGGCCTCTGATGTTGATTGGCCATACCCAACATTATATCTCAACAACTGTCAAACGGTTGTGTTGACTTCAAGCTAGAAACAACGGATCCTTGCTCTGCTGTTAGTAAAAAAGAAAGGCATAGAACTTGCTTGCTTTAAACATCTTAATGATTCAAGATTGCGTAAAATGATCACTATGCCGCAGAGAAGGGCTAGCTTACTCAAGGAAAGATTGGAAACAAAAATCTCTATCCAAGAAGTAGTTGGTTTTGTCATGTAGATTATGCAAATTATACACCAATAAAAAGTGTAAATGTATACACGTGTCGACTACGAATATTGTCAAATGAATAGCCCCCATATGATACAGATACATTAAAATTTATAACCAAGAGTCAGTCTTGGTTCTGGTTATTTTGCTATAAATTGGCTGAGCGTCCTCATTGAGGGCTGGTAATGCCGGGATTAGCTCTACATGAGAGATCATGCCGAGGGCCATCCTTGATACATCTGAGGACATACTCTAAACTGCACACCAAATGGCTACATATATGCTCTAGCAAATTGACAGCCCTTCCGATCGCAAGGTCTTTAACAGTTCATAGTACTGTTTGGATGGGGCATGAACAGCTGCAACAAAACAACTAGCTATTTGATCTCCCAGAAATCATCACATGTTCTCTCAATTAAGGGCTCTCGCTGAATTCTTTGCTTGCTGCACCTATCAAATACCCAAATCTGATTCAAACAGGCACTTAGGCTCTTTGATATTAATCAATGCTGACCACATTCTCAACCTAAAGTGCACAGCAACCCGTACTATACAAGTATTAAAAAACAGAAATAATACCTAGATTGACAATATGAGTGCTACAAATTTAGAATATAACTAGCTTAATGCCCGCGCGTTGCGCTAGGACTTTTTTATCTATGTAGAAAATTGATTGTTTTTATATGTATTGTATTTTGCTATTTTAATATTTAATTAGTAAAATTATAATTGATAAAATCTTTATAATCGAAATGCAAAGTGGGTCGTATATTTCTTAATCGTAGATAATGTAGGTAATTTTTTTTTTTAATGAGTTGCATATTTTTCCCATTAATATTCAATTTGACACATTATAAATAAAAATATTGTAATTTTTTTTTTCGAGAAAGAAACTTATATTTTTTCGTGCTATAATTAGTTATGTCAATGTTTAAATTACTAAACTTGCAACAAATAAAAATATGTTAGGAATGAGTTTTTTGCGTGGTATAATTAGTATGCTTGCCCGCGCATTGCGCTAGGGTTTTTTCATGTAGAAAACTAATTGATTTTTTACATGTTGTAATTAGTTGTTGAAATATTTAATTAGTAACATTATAATAGATAAAATATGTAACAAATAAATTTTTCCTCAGCCTAAAAGGAATAGTGCCATCGAAATGGGAAGTGGTTCGTATATTTTTTAATTGGAAAGCATGTATATATATGGACAGAAATAAGAATTATATAAGAAATATAAAAAAAAGAATTTTTTTTGAAATGGTAATGAACATCGAAAATCACAATTGAAATAATTGTTCATTACTATTTGAAATTGCAATCTCCTTTAGCTATTTTATGAAATAATAGTAGTAGTTCCCGTAAGCTGACCCGGACACCCTGTTTATAAAAGAAAAAATCATAAGTGCAAAAAATACAGAAAAAAATCCAAAAAGATGGGTTTGAGGATTATCCACGGCGCGTGTAAGTTGTTCCAGGCATCACAATTATAAAAAAAACGTATACCTGGGGGAAAATCAGTCGAAAAAATGTTTAAAAAAATGGATTCAGAGATTAGCCGTGGTGCACGTAAGTTGTCACAGAAATCTTGGTTAAAAAACACAAAAAAGGAAACCCAATGAAAAAAATATTTAAAAAAAAGCTAACCAGGACACCCTGGTTATAAAATAATGAAAAAAGAAAGTGTAATTGGAAAAAAAAAAGGAAAAAAATGTTAAAAAAAGATGGGTACGAAGATTAGTCATGGTGCGTGTAAGCTGTCCCGGCCACCTCGTTTATTAAAAAAAAAGGAAGTCTAGTTATAGACAAAAAGTGCAAGGGGAAAGCATATTTTTAAACAGTAATGAGAGAAAAAATTGTGGGGCGCATAAACTAACACGAACATCCTGGTCATGGAAAAAAAATGTATAAGTAGGAAAAAAACAGGGAAAAAATGAAAAAAAAAAAGTGGATCTGGAGATTAGTCGTGGTGTGCGTAAGCTCACATGGATACTCCAATTTTTTTTAAAAAAAGAAGTGTAGCTAAAAAAAAAATTCAAACAGCAATGAAAAGTGAAAATCATTGTTCATCAGTGTTTAAAAACATTAGCAGCCGGAGAGATTCAAACTCTCGCTCTTGTGGTGCGGCAGCAAACGCATTAACCACTCGACTTAGTTGTTCATCCTAGCATACATATAATACTTATCGTACATTTTTATGTTTTTTTGCATTTATTTTATATATATGTGACATGATATTTTTTTAGTTTACAGTGATTTTTATTTTATTTATTTTTTTATTTTTTAAGATTTATTTTTTATATTATTATATTAAAAGTATTTCAGAACACTTAGATTAAATTAATTTGAGATTTTAAAAAAACTCAGTTCATTTTTTTTTATATATTTTCAGGCGTTGATACCTAACAAATATCAGAATATAGTCGCGCGTTGCGCTAGACGTTTTTGATGTAGCAAACTGATTAATTATTTAGCCTGCAAAGAATTATTTAGTTGGTAGATAGCAAATTGTAATCGTTAAATTTTGTTGTATTTTTTTTTGTCTGTATTGAATTAGTTGGTTGTTGTTATCAGTTTAAGTGCTCGGATAATAATTTAGTTGACAACTCTCAAAATTATAATCGATGAAATCTATTAAAGATGAGTGGACTGTATTTTATAGCCAATTCATTAATGGGTGAACTTGCTTAGATATTTTATCGATTTATGTAATTTGCATATTGAAAAACTATAATTGATTAATTGGTAGGCGTGTTTTGATTGTTCTGATAGTTTTTTAATTGCTGGACGTAAATTTGCAATTAATAAAATGAATAAAATATGAATTATTTTTTTCTTGTATCGAACTTGTTGATGATTGGGTTTATTTTAACAGCAACGAACGATTTAACCTGTTGATAGCAAAATTGCAACCGCTCAAATCTATCAGCGATGGATTATTTCTGGTTGATTGCTATTTTGTGTCGATTTATTTAATTCATAGATTGCAAAACTGCAATTGATTGATTATTTGGTGTGTCTTAATTGTTTTGACAATTATATAATCGGTTGATGAAAAAAATACAATCGATGATATAAATTAGAGATGAATAACTTTATTTTTTGTAGTCAATTGGGCATTCGTTGGCGGTTGGGTGTTTCGTAATGGTTGGGCTTATCATTCTCTTTTTTCTTTTTTATTTATTTTTCAAGTCAAATAATTTTTTGAAATCTAATAATATTTATTGTTGTTTTTTCATTCATTTTAATTTTTTTTTAAAATATTATTAGGTGTTGAAATTTCTAATTATTGTAGATAAGACATTGAAAATAATGACAATAATTATTCGTAAGTTTTTTTCTTTATAAATATGTTACAATAATTATAGATTTTGCTATTTATTTAATATTAGTGCATTTAAAATAATGATAATAACTATTTGTGATTTTTTCTCTGATAAATATGTTAGACTAATTATATATTTTGCTATTTATTTCATATCAACACCTTAACATATATATATTCATCACTTTTTGGAACTGCGATCTCCTTTAGGTATTCTAGAAAATAATAATAATCGTCGTGGTGCGCGTAAGCTGACCCGGACACCTTGGTTAAGAAAAAAAATGTATAAGTGGCAAAACAAAATAGGAATAAAAAAAATCGAAAAAAGTGGATCCGAGATTAGTCGTGTTGCACGTAAGTTGGCCTGGACATCCCAGTTATTAAAAAAAAATCTTGTTTTTTGTAAAAAAAAAAAAAAAACCAGCTAGTAAAAAAAAACAGATTTGTAAAAAAAACAACCAGTTATTAAAAAAAAAACCTCCTTTTTTTTAAAAAAAAAAAATCAGTTATTTAAAAAAAAAAACCTTGTTTTTTTTAACAAAAAAACCCCTTTTTTTTAAAAAAAAAAATTAGTTATTAAAAAAAAAATATTGTTTCTTGTAAAAAAATAAAAACAACAATCCGTTAAAAAAACACAATCATTTGTTTTTAACAAAAAAACATTTTAAAAAAAAAACAGTTCTTAAAAAAAAAAACAAATAGATTTGTAAAAAGAAAAAACAACAACCAGTTATTAAAAAAACAAATAATTTTTTTTAAAAGAATTTTTTTTTTTCAAAAAAAACAGTTCTTAAAAAAAAAACCAAAAGGAAATCAGATTGGTGGCCGAGCGGTTCGAACTCGCGCGCGCCTGTGTTGGCAGCGCGCGGCCAACCGCTCGGCTAAAGCCTTTTATTTGTCAATTTCACCATTAAAAATACATAAAAGAAGACTTGTGAAAAAAAAAAAGATGGACGTGCACACGCACGGAGGACAAAGCTCGCATCCACAGTGCATGTGTGAGTGTGTGTACAGTGCCCGAACAGTCTTTCCCGTTTTGTTTTGCCATAAATTTTGACGTAGGATCTCCCTCTTGGGGAGACCTTAAGCCAGCACCCAGCCAAAGTGCAATGGCTGTCACTAACCTAGGCCATGAACCTTATTGATCGCCCATAGACCCCGTCCAGGTAAGTATGTTTAAACGGTGCAACTTGCTTTATATTTATACACACAGCCATTTGTCTTGTCCCTTATTTATCCGATGTGGGATATTCTTGGAAGACAAAGTGCTAACAAACCGAACACCACCATGAACACAAATGAACCGTGTTTCTATTTTGATTATGTTTTTTGATTTTAATGAATAAACACAACCAAGTAAATATCTCAAAGATCAAACAATTTACTCTAAATGGTCGTCATTTATTCGTTCAAGTCTTGATTAGCCTACTACAAGTAAGATTAGCATTTATATGCACAGAAGCATTGCTTTGGAACAGGCGGTGCAGTGTACAGATCGCAGAGGCCCTTTCCGCTATATCTATTTTTACAGTCTTCCCAGCAACGATCTTGACCTTTGCAGGTCCACACTTTGTGGCAGTCTCTTGCTTCAACCTTGAGCACTAGTTTCTCATCTGCAAGGCATGAATATAAATAATCTTTAGATGATAATAGGAGGGAGTCATCAGTAAAGAGTAGAGAACAAGTTTTGATCTCCTTATTGATTATGTTGCGATAATTCGAGATGATGCCTGCAATCCATAGATTTCTAGATATACAAGTTCGACACTTGTATGTAAGAACCTTTTTTTTTTTTGGATTCGAGGAAACTTTATCTCCTTGAATGCGTACTTTGTGGACCTAGGTTAGCGAGTAAAATCTCGGTTGTCCTAGGCTTTTACAAGAGATGCACGTCCTGACTCGAACTTGAGACCTGCAATGCAGATCTCCAGCCTTTTATCATCACATCACGCCTCAAGGTGACGTATATAAGAAATACCAATCATCAAAATCTTACAAGATATGAAGAACAGGCCATTACCAGAGGAGGCAAGGAGGAGGACAAACAGGAAACAGGAAGCAGACAGTGTCACCATCTTCAAGAGTGTACTCATGTTCTCTGTTAAGTTCGTAAGGAGGGGTTTGGGCACCATTGCTCTTTATAGGACCTGGTTTTTCCCTTTCATTTACATTAAGGATAAGTATGGGAAAAGTTCTCTTCAGTGCAAATATGATTCAGTTTACTTTTTCATGCCATTTTCTTAGTCTTCCACTCAGAATGTTAAAGAATAAAAGTAATGACAGAGTTGGGTCAATGAAGTCTGTTGGGTCTGGACCTCTTTAGTTTTCTTCTAGAAAAAGGAATGTTGCAGATACCCTAAAATATTGCAGCATCCGTAAATTATCAGCCAGATATTGTTAAATAACTTATTTGAAAGTAAGCATCACTTTATAGTCTGCGCCAAACTAAACTCACCCAATCCGCTTCAATCACTGCTTTCTGTAGGCCAATGGTAACACCTCGAAATCAGGGCTTATTGGCATCGACAAGTTGAAGTTCAACCCCAGTTTGACATCATACGATACAACTTTGTTGTGGCAAGAGAATTGAGGATTTATTGGTTAATCCAATCTACGAAATTTGCGGGATGCGCGTGCGTGTGGCCAAATAGAGAAGCATGTAACACACATTCACTTTTGCTTTGCTAGTTCTGGGCACCTTTTTCTATCCTAACTGTAGTCTATTTTCTGAGATAACTTACAATTTAAGGAAATGATTTAGGAACAGTAACCCTACCAGGAAACATGGAACCAATCCTGGAACAATGGAATCCAAACCTTTGGCACAAGTAAACGGACATCTGAAATCAACACTTACATTCATTAAAAAACTTATTTAGAACAGACGCTCTGCAACTAGAACACTGTCATGTCCATTGAATTGGTTCTTACAGTACTTCCAGAATCACAGTTTCGAATTCTGTATCTTGCTCCCCTTCTGCGTTATATATATCAGTTTCTATTAAGGAATCATCTCATCTAAAGTTTAAGCTGTTAGGTGAGGTCTAATAATATGTTTTATATTGTTCTCTAACAGTTTCTCATCAACTTAGCAACTCCAAGTCTGATAGCAAACTGCTTCCATCATAGCATCACCTTCTTGTCTCTGCTATCATATTTTGCCATTAGAGCGCAGGTTCACAGCTGCAGAAAATTCTTTGACAATTGCTGACAGCTAAACAAGTATTGATATAATAACACACATGCCCCGTTTGTTTATGCCTTCAACTTGATAGTTTTCTGATTTCAGAAAAAGTAATGGGAGGAATATGACGTACAAGCTAGAGAAATCGAAAAGTCAAGTCAGAAACAGGTACAGGATATGGAGGCAACCGATTCGTCCACCATCAAGAATATAAACATCGCGTTAAACTATCTGCCAACAGCTCTTCTTTGTCTGAAGGAAAATTGATTGTAGAGTTACTGCAGGATTTTCATTTAATTTGATGCAAATCTTGGAAACTACCCCAAGAAGAGCGCTTAAAGATGCAAATGTATCCATGACGGACAATAATAACAGTATATCTGCCCACAAGATGTACAGCAGCCTGACTATGAAACAATAATAACAGTATATCTGCCCACAAGATGTACAGCAGCCTGACTATGAAACCGATCATCTGTTTCATTGATAAATTATTTACACACAGATAGATTCATATCACCTACGGTATGAGATCAGCTCTGGTGTCAAAACACAGGCAACTGTAAAGTCACTGGCAAGGGATAGAAATCGGCCATTAAAGTTGAAAACATGAGTCTTGCAATAAACTCAATGAGGTAAAACAACTTGAATGTTTCTAAGAAAGCCAATATATGACAAGGGTAGTTGATAATTCACTTCATTTTTCTACCTTGAGAGCTTCCAAGCATAAATCGAACTATGATTTTATTATCATCAGATTCCAGATCCAATAACATCTGAAATGCAGATGAATCTGCAGAGAATCCTCTACCAAACATTTCTTCAATTAGTCGTATTGCATTTGATGGATCACCGTTTGCAAACTTTCTTGGTCCAACTAAACGAAGTCCAGTGACACAAGCTAGCATGGTTTGCAAAAGCAATCTCAAAATACATTACGAAGTTTATTTAAAAATCTTTTATTTTTTAACCGGTGAGATGATTCTTGACTGTGTAAGAACATTGTCCATGGCTATATGTTTTTTTTCTTTTTTAAAAAAGGTGACGATTATTATTTTTTTGTCCGAGCCACAGCGGGCGCAAGCACAGGGCTACTGGGAATCTAAATGGTTAGTATTTCCTTCAACAAAAGAAAAACTTATTGAATCATGGTATACAGCGAAGTGTTGCCGGAGACGCAGAAATTAAGAACTCAAACGATTGAATAAGCTTTGGTTGGTCAATAACAGTGAAAGGTAAAGAAGAGGATGAACGAGGAAGGCAGGGAATATACACAGTTTGCTTTTCCAAAGGTAATTATCTAGTCATGCTTCCACCTAACCAAATGATGTAAGAGGTTCTATACACTTGGATAAAGATTTGTTGCAAAACCTTATCGAACATGTTTTATAAGTCAAATGTTCATGTTCATACGTATATGGTAATAATTTTTTATCCAAATTTTATCAAGAGATTCTATAATAAGGCCAGCCTGCTGTGCTGGTTGAGGGCGGTAAGACCTTCAAATTAAGCCGGATAGATGCTTTTAATTAACTTTTATGAGTTTTCTGTTTTTAGATTTCAATTAGCTTTATTTTCCCATATGCTTTGGATTGAGTCTTCATTTTCTGCTGGGGTTGGTTACAGGCCGATTTAAGCTATTCCAATATATTTTTTTCACTAGCAGATATATGGAGAGGATGATAATAATTGAGAAAAACATGCGTCTAGGGTTCTTGTTTTCACCCTTTTCCTTTTCCTTTTTCTTTTCTTGTTCCTTGTAGTTAGGTTTGGCGGCGTCACCATAGCACAAGACAGTTAACAGCTCTGCACTTTAGCACTCTGCAACGAAGTGAATTGCCCCTTCAGCAAGCAATAACCCAAAGTAATGGGGTTCTTTCCTGGTGATTTTTTTTACAGAAGACTAACAATGATTTGATAGTCTTTTGTTAAATGTTTTACATGCAAAACAATGTTTATAGATGCGGAAGAAATCAGTAGAAAACACTTCAAATAGAACAGGAAATTGTACGTTAATATATTGCAAATGCTTAGGGAGAAACCTTATTGAAGTAGTGATATAGGAAACATCAAGCACATATCTAGGACAACTTGTCTGCAACGCGAGATAGTTATAGTATGGTAAATGGAAGATAGAGTAAATACTTGTAGAGTGGATATATATATATATATATATATAACAAGCCAGACCCTAGAAACTTGTGAAGTCACCTCAGGAAGCTGTAGAAGGCCTGGCCATTTGCTCATAGACATTTATAGTTAATCATTCTGGATTTAGATTTCACACTGCCGCGCCACTATATTTCCTCACAGCCTCTCTGCTGTCAATGGTTGATGTGTAACCATCATCTCTTGCATATGGTCTGGATGAAAAATTGAAGTTGCCATATCGCCTGGAAGCTTCCTTGCTGTCAATGGTATTTGTATAGGTTGGTTCTGTGTACCAGGTTCGTGGAGAAGTCGAGACACGAGGTTTTGCAACTTCTCTCAGTAATCCCACAGCAGCACGGATATCATTTGTTGCACCAGAGAGGGAAGCATTGGGTGGCGCAGCCAATGATGACTGGCTCGGCCTTGCCCGGCCACCACCGGTGTTCATGGTTGGTTCCATGTTGCTACCTTGTTTGCGGTAATAATCATCATAGTAGCTGTCATTTCGATGTGCATCACCTCTGGGATTTGTCAGGTCGTTGTTGAAACCGTTGTGCTCATCGTAGTCGGTGTAGTCGCCATCGTAGCCTGTGGGTTTTGGGGTAGGGCGCCGAGAAGAAGCATCCCAAGTGGCACCCTTGGGTCGGCCAGCCTCAGTTTGCACTCCGGTGATGAATTCCTCAACAATTTGAGGGCGACCATTTGCAGAAACCAGAGGCCTACGGAGCTTATTCTCAGCTCCATAAGATTCCTCTGACAAGCGAGGGCCATGCCTGTCTTGCTCCATATATGAATGATCTGCATTTTGATCACGGCCGTAGGAAATTAGAGGCCTTTTCCTCCCATCAGCACCGATGATTACAGGTCGGCAAACATGATCAGGAACACGGCCTGTTTTGCTCTCATAATCATCAGAACCCGTTGGGCTGTAGCTGGTGTAGCCCCTATTTGAGTAATCATACCCAGCCATCACTCAGCTTTGTGTAGGAAATTCTTCCCTTAAAAGACTCTAAGCTCAAGAACTTGGATTTCTTTTCTTGCTTATGAAAGGTGTTAGAACTACTTCTTTTATACAAAATCTGGTCTCTCCTGCTCAAATGAATGGTGTAAGTTTCACCTATACAGTGAGTAAAAGGATCCTATGCTGTCTTTTCCTTGCACTTTGAGATTCCCTGAAAGTTCAATCCACCAAGCAACTTGCTATAGAATCATATTCTCAGAATTTCATGACAGTGAATTCCAATGCTTTCTCTTGGGAAAAGTTGTTCTGATAGAAGGGTGCTCCTTCAGGATGAAGATTGCAGAATATATGGCGTCTCCAATCAAGAATAAAGGAGGCAAAAAACAGTATTCAGTGAATCACAGTCAATCAGCAACCAAGACACAGGAAAGAACAGCCCTCTGGTGAGACAGAGACCTGGGAGGTCTAGATTCTACTCTAAAAATGGCAATACCAATCAACTTGTTGTAAAAATTATAAAAGATATTTCAAAAATCTATCTCATATTGTAAAATACAATAATTGTTACCAAATTTATTACATATCGCTCTCTTTTTTTAAGAAAAAACATGTTAAATTCTGAATGATACTTAGAAAAATATCTTTAAAAACAGTGCAGAAACACGCCTCAAATTTTTGTTTCCATTCATTACATTCATAATTTTTCACAACACAACTCGCAGGAATTGAATTTGAAACCGAGGCACAGGAGCTGCAGCTAGTAGCCTCCAATGTTTTCCTTTACAATTTTTGACGAGAATGAACAAAGTGATGTAGGAGATTCTGATGAACTCTACCATATATGGATTTGTTGTGATTGGACTAATGGAGCACCTACGGTATGTTTAGTGGAGTTAGTGAATCTGTTTTTTCGTTAAAATTCGATTTATAATTAAATTTTTTTTTTTATATTTTTAGATTGATTTGACTTTAAAGAAAATAATAAATTATTTTGATATATTTTTTTAAGTAATAAACAACTACAACAACTCTTCCAAACACTACCCTAATAAATAAGTTTATATTTATGAACTAGAAAAACAAGTCTAAGTCTAGAAAAGAAATTTAGATGTTGTTTTTTTTTAACAAAAATAGATATAATATTTTATCTGTTGTACTTTAATTGAGGTCATTTTTATAGATAAATATATATTTGAGAGTGTGGTTAAGTTTGTTTTTAAAATTACTTTTTATTTAGAAATATATTAAAATGATATCTTTTTATTTTTTTAAATTATTTTTAAAATCAGTACATGAAAATAATCTAAAAATACTAAAAAAAATTAATTTAATAAAAAAAATCATTTTTTTTCAAAAACATTTTTGAAACATTGCGCCAATTATTTGAGATAAGAAAGTTTCCTAAACGACATCGAGAAGAGTAGATTGGTTGGTTAATTCCTAGCTATTTTAGGGTTTTCTTTTCTTTTCAACATAGATTGGCAGAATACCCATCGCAGGTTATTTTCAGAATAGTTTTATAAACTTTTATTTTAGTGTGGGGATAACATAACATGTAGGATTCTCTCATGCCTTTCACGTTTTTTATATTCCTAGCTAGGTTTCCCTAATTTAACTAGTTCAGGCTGCATCACAAAAAGCTTCTCCACCTTTGGTTTTTCATCATGTTTTTTAGACACATGGAATCACACTGAGCACCACAATAATAAAAATGTCCATGTTCCACGTCAGGAATCCCCCCCGCCCCCCAGGCCTCCACCTATACCGCTAAATAAAAGACTGAAGAATCACATTCGGCTCATAGTGGACTGTGACCTCCATTTCTGGCAGGACCATTCAAGTCCTGCTCCAGTTTCAGTTTCAGACAAACTTGTCTTCTTCATTTTCTGCAACTTGTGGTGAATTCTGAATATCTACGCAACAATGGAAAGTAGGAGGTTCATTCTTCGACGCAGCTGAAAACTGCCATTTCCTCCTTTGCTTCCAGCAATATCATTAAATAAGATGGATCGAAAGAGAATGGCAACTTTCCAACTACTGTCTTGCATGTTTGCTTGTGAAAGCATAATCGGGGAAGATAAACTTCATGCTGTGAGAAGTGTTGGAAATCTTTAATCTGAAAAATCTGAAATTGATAGAAATTGAAGAACAAAAATAAAATCATAAAATATTGGAATGAATCTCACTTATTCATTTAATTTATTCAATTGAAACTTGCCTATTTATAAGCTTACAAGAACTAGAAATTGAAATAAACTAGAACTCTCAATAAACTAGGAGAGGTTATTAGATAAGGATAGGATTTATGATAACTCCTATTAGAGATAATCATAAAAACTAATTAGAACTTTATAGCTAAAAAGAGAGCTAATCTTTTTAGAATCCTACAACTAAAACAAAGATAATTTCATTAGAATTCTAACAAGAACATTTGCTTTCGCAGCCGACATGTAGAATCCATCACCAGGATCAGAAAAGTGGTTCTGATCGCGGTGTGAAAACAGCCTCTAAGATGTGAAAACAATGTGGTATTCAAGGGATTACACAAGGAACATAGTGCCATGTGTCTCCCTGCTAGATCCTGTTATCATTTCTGCGTACGCATGAAAGAACATAGTTTAGCTTCGAAACTTTTTTCACGTGAAACACAGAAAAACACGAAACCATTGTTTGCACCACCAGCCACTGAATTAAAAATGGAATCTGCCATGCCTGATCCTGTGGGTAGTTTAATTTGTTCAGAGTTGCAAATCATAAAGAACTGAATGGTCTTTCTTTAAATATCATTTTAGGTGATGTTGTACCAGCTAACGAGAATCACAAGTTAAGAGTACTTGAAGAAAATGACCACCTCAAGTGCAGACCGTCCAATCTTGTCTCTAAAATCTCCATATGGTCACAGTATCCTCTATTTTTCATCCGCTAAAATCAGTAGCCTGAATGCCAAGATCACATAAACACAATCTGGCTTTTGGCCAGTTCACAAATTTTATATTTGAACTCTAAATTACTAATATTTGAGAACAGAAGTGGTTTTAGTTTCTTAAGATACCCAAAAGATAGATGTCCCAGCCTTCGATGCCATAACCATACGAGTGCTTCAGCTTTGTCCTTACTGTTTGCCTGATGTGTCTGACTGAGTTTCCCCCCCTTTTTCGGTTAACTCCAGATAATAAAGATTATCTTGTCTAACACCATAACCAAGAATCTTCCGGGTCAGAATGTCCTGAAATACACAAAAGAAAGGCCAAAATGTTACAGTACAGGAAAGGGTAAAAGTAATTTGGCTAACCGAAAGGAGGTTGTATTCGAGTAATGGAACAACAAGAACGGTATCCAGGGTGAGGGAATCATTTAAGATTACGGATCCGGCTCCGGTAATCGGAGACGTACTACCATTTGCGGTACAAATAATTGACTGAGAGGAAGTTTTTGACGAATGTAAGTTACTAGGATCTTTAGTCATATGTTCGGATGCACCTGTATCAATAATCCAAGAACTATTCTTAGTAATAATAGAGAGTGCACAAGTTTTACCAATTATACCTGGATGAGCCACAGTCGCTGTGGGCTGTGCCAGGTCTGATTCCGTCAGATGAACTCGAGTTTTTCGGATATTTTTCCAAGGTTTTTTTGTAAAGTCCCACCATTCCGGGTAGCCAATAATTTCAAAACATCTTTGTTTCTAATGTCCCGTTTCACCGCAGTGAGAACACATCAGTCCACCAGTATTTTTGTATTTTTGGTCAACCCGGTCAGCCCCAGCCCAACCCCGGTCAGCCCCGGCCCAACCCCGGTCAGCTTTAAAAGGAAAAGCTTGACCTAATTTCCCCCCTCTTTCTCTTCCATCCCGCGCCGCCACGCCCCCCGTTCTCTCTCTCCCCTGCTCTTTTGCCGGTCGATGGTGCCTTGTCACCATCGCCGAGCGTTCAGGGAACCCAGGGGGGGTGCCAAGTCCTCCATTCCCGTCCATAATGGATTTTTGGTTGTGTTCTCGTCGGACACACGCGTAGGCTCCCTCAAGGTCGAGCTGCGGGTCCTTGCGAAGAATCTCGCCACGGATGTGCTCAAACCCCGGGTCAAGCCCACTGAGGAAGATGTGGACACGGAGCTGAGCCATGGCCGAGTGGTGGTGAAGAACCCCGTCGACGGTCCTGGCCTGAGGTGCAGTCCGACCGTCGATCTCTTGGAAGATCGCCACAAGCTCAGTGTAATACATGGACAATGGACGTCCATTTTGACGTGTGTTGAACGATCTTTGGTTCAATTCGAAGATGCAAGTGGCATCGGCGCCGTCGTAGAAGGTTCTCCCGATGGCGTCCCAAATTTCTTTGGCCGTCGGGAGGCAAAGAAACCTCTGCATTAAGGATGGGGACATCGAGTCGATTAGCCAACATTTGACTCGATGGTTCTCGGTGACCCATGATTCCAGCTTTGGGTCGTTTGATTCTGGCTGCACAGTGGCTCCGGTAAGGTACCCTAACTTATTACGAGCTCCGATTCGCATTTCTATCAGTTTCGACCATAACCCGAAATTGGATTCGTTCAGGATTATGTTTGCTGTGAAGGCTGAGTTGTCTGGAGGAACAACCATTTGTGGGGACGGGATTGAGGTCTGTGGGTTCATGGGATTAATTTCCATTTGTTGGGATGTTTTTTTTCCTGTGATTTCTGGGTTTAATGGGTTCTGTGTTTGAATGGGTTGATGTCTGTGTATGTGAATGATTTATGGGTTATGTGGTTTTTCTGTTTGAATGGGTTGATGTTTGTGTGGATGATTTCTGGTGATTTTCTGGGGGGGGGGGGGGGAAGTGTTTGGTTGTGGGTTTCTGGGGAAAAAAATGTGGGTGTTTGGTTTCTGGGAAACTTTGATTTCTGGGTTCGTGTGTGTGGAATTTCTGATTTGAACAGTGTGTGTTCAATGAACAGTAATACGGGCACTGTAGCCTTCGAAAAATTCGATTCGATTCGAAAAAAAACTTTAGATCAGCTCTGATACCATGTAAAAATTCAAGAGTATATTTCTTTTTCAATTTTCAGACTGTCTTACATTAATGTTTCTGTGCAGGACTATTTATAATCTATACTATGCTACAAAACAAAGAACATACATTTAATTTCCTAAGCACTAAGGGCCAAGAGCTGTTATAACAGAATTTGTTATAACAGCTCCATTCACAGCTGGGTTTTAACACATTGTGATTTGGGCAAAGGGTACTTACACATTTAGACTGCAAATATTGTAGATATTTTCCAAACTGACACTACATCTTCACGCTATCACTTGTTTTAAAAATTGAAATGAAGAAGATATTCACCATACAAAATTACAAAACTTCTAGAATGCATGATTTTTAGATTTAAAAGAGAACTTGTTGAAATGAGAACAAGGAACTCAACAGTTGGCATACCTTGTAACGCAGAGCCTCTCGTTGACCTCCAGGATAAAGAAGCACGTGTGATTTTGTTGAAAGCAATTTGAAAAGATTGCTTGCTGTGACAGGCACTGCACCCATTACTTTCATCCAATCAGATACAGAAAAATCAGTAGCTAAATCCTCGAAGTTCTTTGAAATTCTTGACCTTCATCTGGAACTCCAGCAAGACCTTTCACTATCTTGCCATCATCCAGAGTGGAGAACAGAGCTGGGCTGGGCAAGTAGCTAAGAGGAACAGCCTGGAAATCACATGATTCTAATATGATCAGCATGAGCCACGCCTAGACAAGTTTTCAGGGCGTGTGAGATGCAACGTAAAAAAAAGTTGTTCAGGCTGGTCAGCAGGGAAGCCCAAACTGTGGGAACTAAGCCTAGGATTTCGACCAAGCCTCTTTCCAATTAGCTGAATTCATATAATTCATAAATTATGCAACATCTGTGGTATATTTTCTAAATATATTTAGTAGCTAGTGAATAAAATAATACGAAAAGAAAATTAAAAACGTGGTATTTAAAAATAATAAGAAATTATAATGAAACTAAAACAAAAGTAGGGTTTCACGCTAAAGTAAAAAAGAATAGGGCATTGTTTAGTTAGGGTTTTTTTCTTCTTCTAGAAATTATTTCACTTTCCCCCCCTAAAAAATGAGATTTAAAATATATAATTGGATATAATAATTATTTAAAATATTCTTATAAAAAAACAATCCTATGATTTTTAAATTAAAATTTGTTCTATTGTGACTTGATTCATGCGTGGGACTCTCTGTTTTTTTTTATAAAACATTCTTATTTTTTTCTTATGTCTAGGGTTAAGGTGGGACTCTCTGTTTATCACTTGAGTATAGTATTATTTTATTAGCTGATTTTAAATAATAAAAATTAATGTTCAAACCTCCGATTGGTGCAAAATGAAAGAAAGCAAAAGTTTGAACCGTCGAAATTATTTAATCACGGACTCATTAACTAAAATTAATCACCATCAAGTATTTAGCTCAGGGTTGTCAATACCGTTTTGTTTTAGTCGAAATGGCCGGAATATTCCGTGCCGTTAAAAAAACCGAGACAAAACGGCGTCGTTTTCGTCTCGGTTTTAATTCTAATCCGTTCCGAAAATTCCGGCCGGAACATCTCGGTACCGTTCCGGGTGTGCTGTTCCGGCCTTAAAATCCTCCTTATTTGATTAACTTGTGATTGTGTTTCTAATTTTGAGATTTTGTTTGTTTCACTTTGTGTTTATATTGTATAATTTAAAGTTAATTTATCTTGAATTTTAATTATGCTTGTTAAATTAATATTTTAATTTTTATATATATATATATATGAACAGTACAATTCCGAAACGGTATGTTGAAGTGCTCCGAAACCGAAACTTTCTGTATCAATAAAAAAACCGGAACGGTATTAACAACCTTGATATAACTTACTTTACCACCTTTTGAATGTTGATCTCTATCATTTACTCTTCTAGTTATATTTTTTAATAAATAATTAACTGCATATTTTACTTTTCTATCAACTTATGTTTGATTTTAAATAAGTTGCATATAAAAAAAATATTCCGTAATTTATATTAATTTATTTTTATTTCTCTGGCTTAAATTTTAGGAATTAATTGAGATATTAAGAGGTTGTATATTTTTTTTTTTTGTTAATAAAACTAAAGGGATGGCACAAGTTTATCCGGAACGATAAGGGTGAGGTCATGGTGGCTTTTTCTCGGGGCTTGTTTGGGACAGCTGTTGCTGTAGTTTTTTAAAGTGCTTTTCATGCCGAAATATATCAAAATGATATTTTTTTTATATTTTAAAAATCATTTTTGACATCGGCACATCAAAATGATCTAAAAACACCAAAACATATTCATTTAAAATAAAAAAAATTGAATTTTTTGGAAACACATTTTCAAAAATTGTCCCAAACAGCTTCTAAATTTTTCAACACTTGTTATCTAGTGCTTGACCCAAATCATTGGGATTGGCTTTAAAATTTATTTAGGCCCCCATTTATTTAAACCATTTCTTAAGTTTCTTAATGTCTTAAGCCAAACACTTCCTTATCTTTTATCAATGCTGCAAATTGAAAATTCGTCTCTTTTCCTCATTAGCTTGCATGCTTGGCACATGGACATCATTTGCCTCATTGGGATGTCGAGACCGTATTTGAAAGGGCTTGATAACCACTTGGACTGAATTCAGAATGGAGTGCTCATCAGACTAACAGTGAAGAAGAGAGGGAGGGCAGCGAATGATGCTTGAAGAAAAGGAATGGTTTCTTTAGACTTTATTTTGTGTTAGCTTTTTATGAATTTGTTTGTGATTTTGCAGGTGAGCTTGAATATGTTCAGAGAGAACGGAGGAGAGAATTTTTCAGAAGAAGGTAGGTTGTATGTATTATATTTGTTGCATATATTCTGTTTGACAAAATGCTCATTTATATAGTATGAGCAGAGCATGCAATACATGTGTTTAAACTTCTTGTAACTACTTTCAAGAACACATGGAATGTATCAAAACTGATTCTGTTAAATGACAGTTGGCATAAGTCTTCTACTGCTGCTTCCTTCTTCAGTTTTACTTGTAATCCACGTAGACTAGTTGACTTTTATTATCATGTAGGTTCTATAAGTAGTTCAGCATCATGTGGCTGCTGTAAGTAGCTTATCCACGAACATTTTGAACGTGACATGAAGGTAATTAACCTAAACCTTCATTTCTTTAGACTTTATTTTCAACCTTTTTTTTCTTCTGGGTAGAAAGTTTGAGTAATCTTTGAATCTGGCTCGGCCATGCCCGGCCACCACCGGTGTTCATGGTGGGTTCCATGTTGCTACCTTGTTTGCGGTCATAATCGTCATAGTAGCTGTCATTTCGATGTGCATCACCTCTGGGATTTGTCAGGTCGTTGTTGTGCTCATCGTAGCCATCGGTGTAGTCGCCATCGTAGCCTGTGGGTTTTGGGGTAGGGCGCCGAGATGAAGCATCCCAAGTGGCACCCTTGGGTCGGCCAGCCTCAGTTTGCACTCCGGTGATGAATTCCTCTGACAAGCGAGGGCCATGCCTGTCTGGCTCCATAGATGAATGAACATGCTGCTCAACGTGCCTCTCAGTGTTTGTAACATAGTGATCTGCATTTTGATCCCGGCCGTAGGAGATTAGAGGCCTTTTCCTCCCATCAGCACCGATGATTACAGGTCGGCAAACATGATCAGGAACATAGCCTGTTTTGCTCTCATAATCGTCAGAACCCAGTGGGTTGTAGCTGGTGTAGCCCCTATTTGAGTAATCATACCCAGCCATCACTCAACTTTGTTGTAGGAACTTCTTCCCTTGAAAGACTCTAAGCTCAAGCACTTGGATTTCTTTTCTTGGTTATGAAAGGTGTTAGAACTACTTCTTTTATACAAAATCTGGTCTCTCCTGTTCAAATGAATGATTTAAGTTTTATTAAAGAATAATATAAATCATATTCCGAGTTTTAACTAGCAGCTTAAGCTTTTAGCTGAGATGAATTATTGACATAGTATCAGAGCTTTATTAATCCAACGGTCACGAGTTCGAATTGCACCACCTTTATTCTATTTGATAAAAATCAAGCATAAGATAATATGGATCTGTGCAAGTTTCAAGTCCAAAGTCTTTTACTTAAGAGGTGTGTTAAATAATAATATAAATCATATTCTAGAGCCGCACCTAGGTTAAATTTTTAGATGAGATATTTCATTGACAAGGTTCACCTGTGCAGTGAGTAAAAGGATCCTATGCTGTCTTTTTTCCTTGCACTTTGAGTTCCCTGAGAGTTCAACCCACCAAGCAACTTGCTATAGAATCATATTCTCAGAATTTCATGACAGTGAATTCCAATGCTTTCTCTTGGGAAAGGTTGTTCTGATAGAAGGGTGCTCCTTCAGGATGAAGATTGCAGAATATATGGCGTCTCCAATCAAGAATAAAGGAGAAAAAAAACAGTATTCAGTGAACCACATTTGCTTTGCCTACCTGTGAAATATATATAACTGTAAACCATTTCAATCAGCAACCAAGACATAGGAAAGAACAGGCCTCTGGTGAGACAGAGACCTGGGAGGTCAGGATTCTACTCTAAAAATGGCAATACCCGTCAACTTGTTGTAAAAATTATAAAAAATATTTCAAAAATCCATCTCATATTGGTAAAATACAATAACTATCACCAATTTAATTTTATAAAAATTATATTTTAAATGCAGTTTTTTCAAACAAGATACAATTCCAAAAATAATTATTTCTTTTTCTTATTTACTGGCCTTTCTTCTTTCCAAGTTGTTTCTGTATTGAATTCTTCTTTTAAGGAAGAACTTATTAAATCCTGGAAAATATCTTACTAGTAGAGAAATATTTTTAAAAACAGTGCAGAAACACGCCTTAAATTTTTGTTTCGGTTCATTACATTCATAATTTTTCACAACACAACCTGCAGGAATTGAAACCGAGGCACAGGAGCTACAGCTTGAAGCCTCCAATGTTTTCCTTTACAATTTTTGACGGGAATGAACAAAGTGATGGAGGAGATTCTGATGAACTCTACCATATATGGATTTGTTGTCATTGGACTAATGGAGCACCTACGGTATGTTTAGTGGAGTTAGTTGAATCTGTTTTTTCGTTAAAAATTGATTTATAATTAAATTATTATTTTTTATATTTTTAGATTGATTTGACTTTAAAGATAATAATAAATTATTTTGATATTTTTTTTTTAAATAATAAACAGCTACAACAACTCTTCCAAACACTACCCTAATAAATAAGTTTATATTTATGAACTAGAAAATCAAGTCTAAGTCTAGAAAAGAAATTTAGATGCTGTTTTTTTTAACAAAAATAGATATATTATTTTATCTGTTGTACTTAATTGAGGTTGTTTTTATAGATAAGTGTCTGTATGAGAGTGTAATTAAGTTTGTTTTTTAAAATTATTTTTCGTATAGAAATACATTAAAATGATGTTTTTTATTTTTTTTAAATCATTTTTAAAATTAGTACATGAAAATGATAAAAAAACTAAAAAAAAATAATTTAAAGAAAACAAATCACTTTTTTTTCAAAAATATTTTTAAAACATAGTGCGCCAGCTATTTGAGAGAAAAAAAATTCTCTAAATTATATTTTAATAAGTTTAGATGAGTCAACGATTTTTTTTAACAAAAATAAATATAATATCTTTATCTAATAACCATTAGATCGTGCTTAAGTTCTACCAAAAACATTTTATAGGTCGTATTCTATAACAAGATCAACATAGATTGGCAGAATACCTATCGTAGGTTATTTTCAGAGTAGTTTTATAAACTTTTATGTTTGTGTGGGCATAACATAACGTGTAGGATTCTCTCAAGCCTTTCACGTTTTTTGTCTTCCTAGGTTTCCCTAATTTAACTAGTTCAGGCTGCATCACAAAAAGCTTCTCCACCTTTGGTTTTTCATCATGTTTCTTAGACATATGGAATCACACTGAACACCGCAATATTAAAAATGTTCATGTTCCACGTCAGGAATCCCCCCCGCCCCCCTCAGGCCTCCACCTCTACCGCTAAATAAAAGGCAGAAGAATCGCATTCGGCTCATCGTGGACTGCGACCTCCATTACTGGCAGGACCATTGAAGTCCTGCTCCAGTTCCAGTTTCAGACAAACTTGTCTTCTTCATTTTCTCCAACTTGTGGTGAGTTCTGAATATCTACGCAACGATGGAAAGTAGGAGTTTCATTCTTCGACGCAGCTGAAAACTGCCATCTCCTCCTTTTGCTTTCAGCAATATCATTAAATAAGATGGATCGAAAGGGAATGGCAGCTTTCCAGCTACTGTCTTGCAGGTTTGCTTGTGAAAGCATAATCAGGGAAGATAAACTTTATGCTGTAAGAACATTTGCTTTCGCAGCCGACATGTAGAATCCATCACCATGCAGGATCAGAAAAGTGGTTCTGATCGCGGTGTGAAAACAGCCTCTAAGATGTGAAAACAATGTAGTACCACGTGTCTCCCTGATCGATTTTGTTATCATTTCGGCGTATGCATGAAAGAACATAGTTTAACTTCGAAACTTTGTTCACGTGAAACACAGAAAAACACGAAACCATTGTTTGCACCACCAGCCACTGAATTTAAATGGGAATCTGCCATGGCTGATCCTGTGGGTAGGTTTAATTTGTTCAGAGTTGCAAATCATAAAGAATTGAATGGTCTTCTTTAAATATCATTTTAGGTGATGTTGTACCACCTAACGAGAATCACGAGTTAAGAGTACTTGAAGAAAATGACCACCTCAAGTGCAGACCGTCCAATCTTGTCTCTAAAATCTCCATATGGTCACAGTATCATCTATTTTCATCCGCTAATATCAGTAGCCTGAATGCCAAGATCACATAAACTCAATCTGGATAGTTAGAAATGAAATTCGTCATTCCTCACCCTATTGCCATTGATTCCATCCATAAAACCGGTACGGACAGAGATGTAAAGTTTCATAGAATGTAGTGTATCTACAATGAGAGAATCGATTTGACATTTTCGTTCTTAAATTACAGTCCACCGAACCTGTAAAAAGAATGTGTGAGACTGCAATACTGATCAGTAAACAATAACAGCTAAATTTTGCTTTATTCCCCTCCCCTTTTTTCCTTCTTCTATTTGTCAGCTATCAGAACCAGGGAAAGAGCACCATATGCTTCACACCTACACTTTTTTCTACACATAAATCAGCTTAAAGCAATAAATGGTGGTAAAAATTTCGGATCGGCCAAGTGCCTTGTCTTTCTATCTTCTACGGGTCAAATGCTGGAACTCCGGGCAACGGAGAGTTGAATGCACGATATATTGTTCTATCGATGATACTTCTATAGGGATCCTCTTCTCGCTTCTTCAACAAGTAGGCGATACTGTTTTGGACTTCAGATTTTACATGCAAGTACAACTGGCTTTCATTTTCTTTGTCTTCCAGCATCTCTTTCATTCCCTTTGTTTTTATGGGTTTCCCAAACAGGAAATAAAAGCGGCCAGGTACCTTAGGTAAAAGCCCGGGGATGAATAAATCTGTACTGGCTACCTCCCCTTTACTTTCGTCCCTGTGATCACATTCAGATCATGGTCAACGCCAACGCAATGAAAAAACAGCAGCACCTTAGGCTACTTTCAATTACATGAAAGTAATTACAAGGAAATTTTTACTCACCTTACTCTAGAACCTTTACCCTTAAGGTCTCTGATGAAGTCATTAAGTATTGGGATTTTCATCAAGTCATGGTAATCTAAAGCCAACTGCAACACAGAAAAAGGAAATATTTTCATGATGACCATATATTTCAAAGCCAAGTCTGGAAAAGAAAGCATTATGTTATAGGATTTCTTGGGGAGAGGAAACTAAATGGTTCATCAGGAGGAGAGGGAGATCTTAGAGAAACAGATATTGTGAAAGTAACACTGTTACGAAAATAAAGATAGCTAAAACCAGTTATCTATTCCTTCTCCAGCAAGAATGGAATATAGAAAGATGTCAGTGTATTGGAAGATTTTGCAGTGTCATGTACTGAACTGATCAAAATGCTTCAAACATCAAAAGAAGGCTCGTGGACTATTACACGCACACACGAAACTGATGTAAGTAAAATCCAAAGCTTACTTCTGCTATATCATCTTCTCCTACAGTTCCAAATGGTACAATTGTGGCCCCAAACCTTGCTGCCATTCTCACAAATTCAGGTTGATCAGGCCAGATTAACTTGTATGCTTCACCCTGAAAATTAAAGGACGAGACTAAAGATGTCACAAACATTTGGGAAAATGTCACAAACATTTGGGAAAATGTAACGCAATAGTTAAAAAGACCAAATAAGGCATTGTATTTTGATGTGTGTGATGTCCTCACACAGCAGGTTCACAGTATTCCAGAGAAAAGCATGGAGGTGACCTAGCTAGTGCCGTTGAAGGTCGTCAGAGGTCTGGGCAGTGCTGGAGATAAAAAGTGGTGACCAGGTGGAAGCCATTGTGATTTGGGCAAAGGGTACTTACACATTTAGACTGCAAATATTTTAGATATTTTCCAAACTGACACTAAATCTTCACGCTATCACTTGTTTTAAAAATTGAAATGAAGAAGATATTCACCATACAAAATTACAAAACTTCTAGAATGCATGATTTTTAGATTTAAAAGAGAACTTGTTGAAATGAGAACAAGGAACTCAACAGTTGGCATACCTTGTAATGCAGAGCCTCTCGTTGACCTCCAGGATAAAGAAGCACGTGTGATTTTGTTGAAAGCAATTTGAAAAGATTGCTTGGTGTGACAGGCACTGCACCCATTACTTTCATCCAATCAGATACAGAAAAATCAGTAGCTAAATCCTCGAAGTTCTTTGAAAATAGGTCAGGGTGCGCCACGCCACGAACCATAATATTCTCTTTCAAGAATTCTTCTACAAGAGAATAAATTTCAAGTCCCATCAGCATGTGGTAGCCAATAAATAAGACAGGACCTTCATCTGGAACTCCAGCAAGACCTTTCACTATCTTGCCATCATCCAGAGTGGAGAACAGAGCTGGGCAAGTAGCTAGGCGGAACAACCTGGAAATCACATGATTCTAATATGATCAGCAAGAGCCACACCTAGACAAGCTTTTAGGGCTTGAGATGCAACGTAAAAAAAGTTGCTCAGGCTGGTCTGCAGGGAAGCCCAAACTGTGGGAACTAAGCCTAGGATTTCGACCAAGCCTCTTTCCAATCAGCTGAATTCATATAATTCATAAATTATGCAACATCTGTGGTATATTTTCTAATAATTTAAGTCTTCTTCAATATAATTTTCTTAGGCATCTACTCATGAAGAGAGGACATCGTTTGTCTTGTTGCTGGAACTACAAGAGAATTTTATCATCATTTTTTGCAGCTTAAACTTAATGTGAAATAACAGAACAAGGCAGCAAATTTATCAACATTAACAGCGAACAAGGCAGCAAATTTATCAACATTAACAGCTTTGTGCTAGTATGCATCAGTGTTTAATGGAATTTATAATTGAGAAGAGAATGAGGAGAGAATGCAACTATCAATCAGACACTCCAGGTGTACACCTGGGATGGGAAGGGTTAAAGATGGCCGGGTTGTTTCTCTTGTATAACCCCACCAGAAGAAAAGAAAATGAAAAGGATAGAAGATGAAGAAATGGAGAGTGCAAAGTGATACCCATTCAGAGCAAATGGCTAATGGATAGACAGAGAGGATTGAGCAATATAAGTCAAAATATTCGCTTATTATCTGGACCATGTATGAATAACAATGAATACTCTGGCTTGACCAGGGTCAAGTCTCCATGTCATCTCATTCTAAGCACAAAGTGTTAGCCATACATCCAAGACCTGCATATAACAAATTGCTAGGCTGACTTACCCAGTCACTTCATCAAATGCACATTTGAATTCAGACATGCTAGGTGGCAGAAAGTCAGAGACTAAATCAAGCCTCTTTGAGCGACGGTATTTGCAAGTACCTTTGATAATTGTAAGCAAATTAATACCATCTTCCTGCAAATGAAATGAATAGAAGACGTCAGGTTTGTCTTCCTAAAATGAATTAGCATTAAGGAAATAAAGATTCACTGCACAAAACATCAAGATGTGCAGTTTATGGATGCAATAAATGTTTATTTTGGCAGGGTACTAAGTTTCTAAACACTAGATTTACAAGATGACCTCTATTCAGAAAACCAAAGTCGAGGAGTTACAGGAAACGACGGTATGGGCTTTCACTCCAAGAATTACCTCATCAATGGAATCATTGAATCTAGCATACATGATAGATGGTAAAAATAAGACAGAGTAGGGTTATTTAAAATGATGATATACATCCTCAAACCAATGATGAACTGGTCAATTGATATGATGATACATGAAAGTGTTTTATTTACAATTAGAAAGTCGTTCAAAAACTTTAGTGATCAGAAGCCTGTTGGTTTGAAAGCGCTCAAATGGTGTCTATGAGAAGCATAAAAACATTTAAGATACAGACTTATCTTCACAGTTACTCTACTTATTTTAGACACAAGGAAACACCACTTTTTTCCACTTACCATTAACATGGAATGCCCATTGTCATTGAAGCAACGAACTTTGCAGTTCTTTAATGAACTTTTAAGTCGGTAAGCTTCATCTTTACTAGGAAGCAAGTTATCATTTCCACTGCAATACAAATACAGCAACATCTTCAACATCCATCAATATTAACCAATTCGAGAGTGAATCACATATGGAATCTCAAAGGAAATCAGTCATGAGAAGAAAAACTCGGCTAAAGAAATGTGCCTTTCCTACAAGACATAAATCCATCATCCAAACACATACCTGGATAGTTTATTGCAAATATGTTTATGTTATTAACATGAAATAGAAGTTCATTGCAATTTACAGCATATTCAAAGGGATCAAGGGTTTAGAGTTGACTAGGCAAATAATTTATTGAGTATTCAAAGGCATCACAGGGTTTAGAGGTAACTAGGCACATAAATGTGCAGAAACTGCAGGATTTCACCATTGCATAGGAAAGGGGAACTTTGTTCATGTATGTTAAGGTGACTCATATAGATGTTTACGAAGCATAATATAAACTATTTATGGACTTCAGAGACAGAGCTATAACAAGGAAAATAAATGCAGAATGCTTGATTCTCTTTTATATGCCAGGCTCTATATTTACAAAAGCTGCAGAAGATTTTGTTCTGAGAATCTATTCTTTCACATAGCACAGTAATTACAGATGTAGCATTATCAGTGATAATCTTGATGAACTAACAATTAGCAGAGATGTTCAAGGATCATTCAGATAACATAAGATATACAATGAAAAGAGAGGCGACAACTTATGAAGAGAAATTGTATAAAGGAATCGCATTAACTGTAGTGAGAATAAAAACCTGGCAAGTACTAGCGCTTCAGCTTTTACAGCATGAAGACGGGAATTAGCATAAGCAGCAGCGGATTTAAGCAGCTTCAATCTCCAAATAAGAGTCTCCTTTGGGATGATATCAGACAAAACCTGGAATGAACATAACAAGCAGTACTAGAAGTTAAAATAAATCGAAAGGAATGGCCAGAAAACAAACCAGAGGCACATGAAGTGAACCTCACAGCAAGTATTGTTGGTGTGTGCGTGTGTAGCTAAGTTAGCATCATGATACTATAATTAACTTGGATCACCGAAGCAAGCATGATAAATCATTGAAAACTGGTGGGAATACTTGAGAATAATTAGCATGTGATTGCCATATGCTGAGTAAAATGCGATAAGTAGGGTTATGATCAAAGTGAGAGAACAAAGCATATTGCAGTCACCGAATATCTTCCAGAAAGATGAAGGGAATTACTAGGACAAGGTGAATTAGACACCCACAGATAACTATTTCACAAGCTAAAATTTGTATATTAGAGAGGACTGGCATGATTCGGTATTAGTTATTATATGTAAGTCGAAGATATTACGCAACGTTCTTTGGATATCAAAATAATAGGTTAGATCAAGAACATTTTTTGTGTTAGTGTAATCATTCCTATCCAAGTAAACATGAGGGAAAAAGGTGCATAGCTAAGCAGTGTTCACATTCTTACAGAAACAGAAGGTAGCAAAGCAGTAAGATTGTGATACAATTGTTGAAATTGTAGTCTAGGAGGAAGCTTGTATTCGATATTGGCCATTGCCATCTTTACTGGATTACCTGGCATCACAAAAGAGAACAATCAAACAACAAGATAAAGAAATGATTCTGTGACAAACAAACAAGAAGAAGAAAAACGGCAAAAATTAACAGTAAAAAGCTACAGAATTTGTACCGGTAACAAAGCCAACAAGATAGGGAAATACATCGTGTAATCCATCAGGCAAGGCCTCCAAAATAGGGAGTAAAGGAAGCTGTGACCTGCTAAATGATGTAGCTAAAATAAAATGCTAGGGACGTCAGACTACCTCCCAGGCTATCATCCAAGGATCTTGAATCAGAAAGTTATTAGCAGTAAGTGGAGAACAAAATACTGCGAACTCACCAGGGTTGACTAGTATAAGTACGAGGTCAATTTTAGGATTACGGGCAGCAACAGCTAGTGCTAGACATGCTCCAAAGGACTCCCCCACTAGATAAATAGGCTTATTTGGAGATGAATCGTGCTCAAGCCTCACAGTTTCCTCGACAATTTTCATCAGCCCTTTATGCAATACATCATGTTGAGTTAGTGATAGGTAACATGTTTAATTTAACAGAAAAGGACACATATGGCATGGCCCAACACCAGGAAAAAAAAGCACGAGGATCACATCTGCAAGCAAACATGCACATTGCCAGGGGACTTGAAGAACCATATAGGACCATTACAAGTGAATATTTCCAGAACTATATTCATACATAGTAACTTAGCAGATAAAAGATAATGGATATGAGCTTCATAGCTCAAGTATTAAAACTCTTAATTAGAAAAAGCCAGCCATTCATTCTGGCACTAAGAATCCATGTAAAAGAGTGAAGAAGCCAAGATAGCAAAGATCTGACTAGCAAACCTATCTTTTCAAACCACCCTTGGTGTAGCCATTCTCCAATGGAAAAGATGCTTACCATTCTAAGAAGTGTACAGAAGATCCATAGAGATATTTCTGCAATAGCTTTTTTCTCAATAATCACCATTAATCAGTGCTTTTCATATCTAGAGTTTTATTAAACCGAATAATCTCAATCCAATAAACTACCTGGTGCTTTTATTAATAGGATTGAAGGCAGAGTAATTTTTAAAATTATTTTAATTAGAATACGTCTAAGTGTTCCTAAATCATAGAAAATAAGCATTAGGAAATTAGAGACATGCAAGCAGTAAATACAGCAATTCTTGCATTAAAAAAAAGTGGTTTAAGTACTGTATATAACAAACCTTGTTTTACCAATTAGTTTTCAATCTATTTTCACATGGATGGTCATGCTATCATAAGAAATTTCAACTCAGAACATTTTCTAAATTATTAATGCAAATGAATTGCTATATAATATTAAAAAAAGGGAAGATGGATGAATTTAGAGGCTTTGAAAGACCATACCATCAAATGATGTTCGATCATTTACTGGAATATGAAGGCATCGAACTTCAAATGCCCTGCAATTTTCCAAAGCCCAAATGTAAAATCATTTATTTAACCTCACTGAAACCGACAGAACAAATAAGAATCACCAGGAATTCAATTACATGGGATAGAATAATGAGGAATTCAATGACATTAGATAGAATGATGAAATTTAAAGATTAAGATCCATGACAATTCTTTAAAAGTTGACTCCCATTATTACAAATAACGATTGCATAAAATCATAATTAGTTCAAGCAGCTTTGACATGCAGAAACTATACCATCTTAATGTGAACTGTCAACTGGCAAATTATTCTGACAACAGGAAAGAATGTTTCAAAAAGTATGAATTCTGAGAAAACCCAAATTTTCCAGGAAGGTATGCACATATTTCAATTTCATTCTTCAATACTTGTAATGGAGGTAGAAATAATAGAACTTACTTCCCCAGAGCTTTATGGTGCAAAGCAAGTCCCAAGCCAACACCATCAAGCCCTGCAAAAAAAAAAATCATTCTGTAATATTCTGACCTTAACACAGATAATTTATAGTAATGAAATAGTTAATCAAACATTTACAGAACAAAATAACTTGGAGGAAGCTAGAAACTCATCAACTAGAAAGTCAGTCCACCTGTCAAAAGTGTTCCGTTTTTTGCAATACTTAAATTAGAACTTGAGAGTTCATCTCACCAGGCAAAAAAATTACCAGGTAAAAACAGAAGAACTGGTGAATCTTTTAAAGGTTTCCCACACTCAACAGGGCAAAACCACCGAGGCGGCCCGCCATCAGGCTTTATAATCTCCTTTGCTCCATCAAGATAATCCTTCACAGTCTTGGTCCCATAGCCATCATCCCACAATAATTCCAAATCTTTGAAAACAGCATCTTTCGCCCACTTTTTCTCTCTAGGCTTTAAACTTCCATTTTTTCCTCCATCAATCAAAGTGTCATTCTTGACTTTCTCCCCGCTCCCTCCATCAATCAGAGCCCCATTCTTCTCTTTCTTGCCAGCAAAAGATATTCCATTTACTACAATCACATCAGATGATAATACTGTCGAATCACCACCACCTAAACTTTGAGCCCTCACCCCAGACCGAGGCTTATTTCCCGAATTTAATGCAGCATAAGGTGATATACTGCAACTGAAAACTGATGTCATGTTTTGACAGTCAATGGAAGACAGTTTAGTCACTAGTAAAAACTGTCTTAAGACCCTTTTCAAGTACTCGCAAGAAAAACTTAAAAAGATCAAAATTTCGAACTGTGACTGCAGAACAAGCACACCCTCTTACAAATAACTCAAAATACCAGTTCAAGATTTCACCAAAAGAGAACCCTTGGGACCTTTCTCAATTGCCAAGCCTCAACTGAGAAATTTGGGACCCCATAAATCTTGCACTGCACTAAAAACCAGCTGCAATATTAAATTAAATAAACCCCAAAAACAATCTAACTGAAACAATCACAAGCTTCTTGTGAGTAATTTTAGAGCCTTATTCAAGGTTCACTGATTTCAACTACCAGGCAGCAATAAAAGAGAGACTGGAAAACTCTCAGTGCCCTTTCATGCTTCTTCAAAAATAGCAACAGACAGAATTATGAGCGAAAAAGATAACTTTTTGAAGCAAACCTGGAAAAGCAAATTGAGATATATAGAGTAGCTGGACACCATGCCACTTGACTTCTTTTGTATTATCATAACAACCCCCCCCCCCCCCCCCCCCCCCCAAACAGTAAACGGGGGTGCTAGGAAAGACAATACTTGAAAAGACAAAACAGTAATTACAAAGAAAATAAAAAAAAATTTGGTTTGAGAATTAAAACAAATATATTTCGTAAATAACAAGTATTCTCTATCGTCTTTCAACTCAGGACAGAAAACTTTTTTGGATTGTAGCTATAAAAAATAATAATTAAAATCTTGATTTACTTAACGTTTCTTCGTGTCCATGTTGTGGTCGCTGGCATGCCACACTGCTTGTCAGCTGTGGCTTCTAGATGAGTTTCAACTGTCACTGCCCGGAGTTGAAAAGTAAGACCGCAGTCGGTATTATGTTTGAAGGTGTTAAGATATTATAAATAAATAAATACTAGTCAAAAGAATACAATTCAACCTCTATAAATTAGTATAAAAATTTATTAATTAATCAGGATATTATTTAAATCAGTCTGGTTAATTCCGTTCTGGAATAGCCGGAACATTCCGTACCATTAAAAAAAACCAAGACGAAACAGCGTCGTTTTCATCTCGGTTTTAATTCCGGCTAAATTCCGGTCGGAACATCTCAGTACCATTCCGGTTCAAAATCAAAATATTTCTTTTATTTTAGAATATTTTACTATCATAATATTTTGGAATTTTAGAGATGGTTCTAATTTTGAGATTATGTTTGTTTGACTTTATATATGTATTGTATAATTTAAAATTAATTTATCTTGAATTTAAATTATACTTGTTAAATTAATATTTTAATTTTTTTCATATATATATATAATTAATTATATATGAACAGTACAACCTCGAAACGGCACGCCGAAACGCTTCGAAACCAAAACATTCCGTTCCACTAGAAAAATCAGACCTTGATTTAAATAATATATAATAAAAATATTATTTAATAATATTATTAATTCATCAAGTAATTATTAATCCATACCGAAAATCAAACACGAAATTCTAGAAGACGGGCGGCGGACCCATCATCACTACGTCGTTGTCAAAAAAAAATAATGGTGACATATTTGTTTTTATATCTAAAAAAAATAAAAATTTTATTGATGTTTATAGAGTATTTTATATAGTAATATTAATATTAAAATTAAACTTTAAAAATTATTATTTTAAGAAAATACCTTGAAAAACAGGGTATTACAATACTAGATTGTTCTAGATAAATATTTTTTATTAATTTATAATATTAGAAATTTTATTTTATATGTTTTAATTATTATTTTATACATTAATTTAATATCATTATTTTAACTTTTCCACCATTATAATCATTATCATCACTGAGTCGCAGCAATTTTCACGTAAAGGAGCTACATGCATCACATTTAACATATCGTGTGCGATGTCGCAGCCATCATTAGGAGGAAAAAAAGATAGCATGTGATTGAATTTGAGATTCATCTACTATAATATATATATATATATATATATATATATATAATAAGGTTTATTTAAGAGTGTTATTGTATATATATAATAAGGTTTATTTAAGAGTGTTATTGATGTTATTTTTAAAGTATTTTTTATTTAAAAATATATCAAAATAATATAGTTGTAAAAAATAATTTTTAATAACAGCATACCGAAATATCTAAAAATATCAGAAAAAATAAATTTTAAATAAAAAAATATTTTTTAAAAATATTTTAAAACATAGTGGATAACAAATACCCAATAAAAAATGTAATGGGTTGAATAAATGTTTTTGAAGTTACGTAATATTAACCTAATTATTAAAAAGTTTATTCTTTCTCCAATTAACTTTTTAAATTTCAGTTTTAAAATTAACTATCAATTTTTATTTTTGAAAAACATCAGGTTTATGCAAGGAGTATGTATGGCTTTAAAACAGAATATCTCTGACTTTCTATTATCATATCATATAAATATCTCGATCTTAACCCAGCAACGTAGAGGTAAAGAGATAATTCCTGATTTATACTGTTTTAAAAATGTTTTTAAAAAAAATTAATTTTTTATTTTATTTTTTGGTTTAAATTATTTTTGTGTGTTTTAATATCAATTTGATATCAAAAATAATTTTTAAAAAATATAAAATAATAATATTTGATGTATTTGAGTAAAGTGCCTGAGTCGAACCAGTTCATTTACGAAACAGAGAAACCATTTATTTGGGTCAGGCCCAATCTGATTTTATATGTGTGTGTGGATAAAGATCAGTCATGATGAAAGAGAAAGACACGTGATTTCGTTTCACTCCATAAACCTGTTGTTTTTTGATTGATTATGAATCAGAAACTTGCAACTTGATTTGGCCTTAGAATTATATACATATCTGTATGTGTGTGTTCTTTGAAGTAATTTCACAAGTTAATAACAATATAAAAAGCATGATAACCAAACACATGAAACTGATTTTTCATTAAACTTCAAACTCAACCACAGTTTTAACCAAATACTTCAATTTCAATTATAAACTGCAGCTCAAAAAAGATTTTCATGAAACTATTTTTTTTAAACCTCGACCACAACAGCGAATGCAATGCTAAACACACTCCTAATATACTATCCTCTCAATTATTTATTTTAAAAAATTTATTACTATCACACATTAACATCTATTTTTATTTTTATTTTTTAATCTCATGTAGAAATGATGTAATATAACTTACAACCACTCCACTTATGTTTTGTTTTTGTCCTAAATTTATTTTAATTTCATGAGGTTCTGATGTGGTTAAACAATGTTTTCGGACAGTCCCCCACAACCTACTACAGACCATACTCACTTTAATATTGTTTTAGGGAAGACAAGAGATCAAAGTCGTTAGATAGGTAGTGGTCATTGAAAGCAATATGTTTTTGGCCTTTAATTAATTCCAAGTAATTAAAAAAACATGCCATTCAATTTGTGGAATTAATTATTGCATCCAATCATCGTATTATACAAAATAATTTGTTTGGTAATTTGCCGTTTGTTTATATATATATAAACAATGCCACCTGAGAGTGATCTGAAGCGTGGAAGAAGGGATGAGCATCATGCTTCCGTTGAAGAATCTAATTTAAGTAAATATTATATTATGATGCACGGAGGTTGGACTGGAAACATGGTTGTTAAATTCATGATTTGACTCATAAAATTATATAATTTTACAAGTTAATTTATCAAAATCGGATAAAAAAATCAATTTACATTAAAATCGAATAAAAAATGCAAAAATAGGTCCGGATTATAAAATCGTACCGACCCCCCCTCAAAGAAAGGAAGTCCCATTTCACGTATATACTATTTTTTAGACAATAATTTTTTTTAATTCTCATGTATTAATTTAAATATTAATTTTAAAATTTATACTTAATTTTTTTTAAAAAAAATATTTTTTTATTTTTTTATTTTAAATTTATTTTTTTATGTTTATAGATCATTTTCATGTGCTGATATCAAAATAATTTGTTGGAGTTAGAGTTAGTACTAGAAATATCGGTATTGGTACTGGTGGTAGTATTAATAATCTTTTCAATAGTGATATTATTGATGCAAGTCTTAGAAATAGCGAGGGAGATGAAAATGAGGTTGATTTTAGTTTACATTGCATGCCATCTGAATATTTATTTTAAATTTGTTAGTTTTTACCTAATGAAATTCTATGGACATAATTGTTTTGTAATGCATTTTTAAGTTATTTTAAATCATGTATGAACCTTAACTAATGAAAAGTTTGATGACCATAATTATGATATATTGTATTCGAAAATATTTTACTTATGATTTTACAATTTTTCTACCTACACGATTTTAACTGCGATTTTACAATTTTTATACGGTAAAATATCAAGTATGATTTTACGATTCCGATTTTATGATCTGAGTTCAAAAACAACTTCCATATTGTGTCAAAATCATAATTTTAATAACCTTGACCGGAAGAGTTGGCACCGAGAGGCAATCCTAGAATAGATTTTTTCTGACCAACTACTGTTAACAGTGTTTTTGATAATTAGTATATTAAAATAATTTTTTTAATTTAAAAATAAAAAAAAAAAACAAAATCTTTAAAATCTTTCTCTTTAATATTACTTTATGTTTATAAACACTTAATATAAAATGATAATATTTCAAATACTTAAAATTAAAATTTAACAATCACACAAAATTAACTATTCTTATTTTGTTTTTAAAATTTTTAACAGTTATTATAATTATTTAATTTTCTAACAACTATATTTTATTAGCTTTTGTAACTGCCCATAAATCCATAATAATTTTAAA
This sequence comes from Salix arbutifolia, assembly GCA_025169955.1. Taxonomy (NCBI): domain Eukaryota; kingdom Viridiplantae; phylum Streptophyta; class Magnoliopsida; order Malpighiales; family Salicaceae; genus Salix; species Salix arbutifolia. The sequence goes on from CM045914.1 coordinate 2,356,094, forward strand.
CTAATTGTTACAAAATGAATGTCTATAAATATAATGTATTTTTGCTATCAAATGACAAAACCCGAACTCATTTTTCCTATGCGCATGATGGTGTATTGTCTTTTCTTTTGCTATCAAATAAAGTGAAGGATGTTCGTTATCACATCGGGTTTGAATCAAGGGAGGCTGCGGCGAGTCAGTGGCCGTTTTTTAAGGGTCAAATGCCGGAACTTCATGCAAAGGAGAATACAAAGCCCGGTACACCGTTCTGTCAACGATATTCCGGTAAGGATCCTCCTCTCGTTTCTTCAACAGATAAGCAATGCAACGTTCAACTTCAGATTTTATGTGCAGGTATAACTGGTTTGCATTTTCTCTGTCGTTAAGTATCTCCTCCGCTCGGCCCTTTGTTTCTATAGGCTTTCCGAATAGAAAATAAAACCGGCCCGGAACCTTTGGCAGAATACCCGGGAGATACAGTTCCTGGTTTGCAACCTCCCCTTTACTCTTATCCCTAAAAACATATATACACGTAAAATTCTTTGTCAGAAAAAATGTATCAGCAAATGGCTCTAGATTCTTATTTTAGCTTGACCTCTACAACCATGCAATTGTTGGAAAATTTGAAGACACGAACAGTTACTGTTCAAATCAGTAACTGTTACTGTGTCAAATTTCCAGAAAACTGCTACTGTTTGAATTAAATTTTCCAACAGCAATGAGTGCACAGCATTGCAGGGAGAATAATCACCTTAGTCTTGTGAGATCTCGATTGGCTTCTCTTATGAGGTCATTAACCACTGGGATTTTCATCAAGTCGTTGTAATCAAGAACCAACTGCAGAATCCAAAGAGAAGGGTTTTTAAAAATAAAATAAAATGCGGAGAAACTTGATTGCAATCTCAAGTTCAAGTAAGGAAGAAGGGGAAAGTTCATGGAAATCCTTGGAGAGTAGCAGAAATTTAAGTGGAAAGTATCAGAAATGCACGTCTGCACCACACTTTGGGACTTGTACAGTGCATAACTTGCATGATAAGAACATATAAAATGCTAAATCTACCGGATTTGTTTTCCAAATTTCTGAGAGATGATGTGCATTATAACAAATTAATCTCTGCTTCAAGCACATATAATGGATAGCTACATCAAAGATAAGGATTTTTTGGAAACAAATATTTTGGAAATAACAGGGCAAAAAAAGAATAGATCAACAGAATAGGGATCCATGACAAAATATATAAAATATGTGGCAAAAAAAAGGTCTTACTTCTGCTACATCATCTTCTCCTACAGTTCCAAATGGTACAATTGTAGCCCCAAACCTTGCTGCCATTCTCACAAATTCTTGTTGATCGGGCCATATCAGCTTATATTCTTCACCCTGTAAATTGCAACAGCTTTGTAATTGAAAAAAAAAAAAGAGCTTTTGAACAATAAAAAGCAATAAACAATACCTTAATAAATCTAAAGAAAAGGTTATGGGAAAATACATCACAGAACAAGGGTCGCTCTAGTTTCATGGTAAATGCCTTAATCGTACCTCAGTTTTTCTATATAAATTAGTAAGGATGAAGTCAATGGCCCAGCAGTTTGTAATTGATAGCAGTATCAATGGCATATACACATGAACATGAAACTGAACTTAAAAGGTTTACTGTTAAGGAACCATCTCACCTAAAAGCTTAAACTTTTAAGTGAGATCCCGGAATATAATTTATATTATTTTCTATCACCCTTTCTCAAGTGAAAGTCTTTGGGCTTGAAACTTGTACAGACCCACATTACCTTGTGCTTGACTTTTATCAAATAGAATGGGGATATCAAAGAGAATGGGGATAATGAGATTTGAGCTCGTGACCACTGGGTCAACAAGATTTTAATACCACATTAAAAAACCATCTCACCTAAAAGCTAAACAAAGGGAAAGATTTATCCTTGGGAAGCTATTCACAGTGTATTAAACCTTCCTAATTCAACAGCCTAAGTGCATGATTAAAAAAACTAATCTGTACTCCTTTAAGCACCCTTCTTGCCTGGTACTTTTACAATTTCATCCAAAAAAATATGATGCTTCCTGGGAATCTCAGGAACAGAATCTCAATGATATGCATATCCAACATGTCACCTACAAATTTCTGTATGAATGCAACAGAACACGGCGCTGATGTTTTAAACAATCCATCCCTGAAATATTCACCTAAAAATCATTGAAGCCAAGTGCAGAAAAAGTGGCCCTACCATTAGTAACCTAAAATGAATCTCTCCAAGAGAAGCTAAAAGTTAGATTACAACAGAAGCCACGTAACAAAGCTCTCCTCAGTTACTATACCATGATATTTACCACAATCTCCAACATGGAAACCATATGATTTTCAGCTTGCAAAAATGATAAAATAAATTTGTTGAAATTTAACACAAGGAAACTGGCTTACCCTGTTATGAAGGGCTTCTCGAGCTCCTCCAGGATAAAGAAGCACGTGTGATTTTGCTGACAGCAAGTTGAAAAGATTGCTGCCTGTGACAGGTACTGCACCCATTACTTTCAACCAATCAGCTAAAGAAAACTCAGGAGATGAAACCCCCTGCCTTTCCCTCAATACAACTGGGTGCGCTACACCACGAACCATAATATTTCTCTCTCTCAAGAATTCTGGGACAAGGGAATAAACTTCAAGTCCCATCAACATGTGGTAGCCTACTAGTAACACAGGACCTTCATTTGGAATCCCATGAAGACCCTTCACTATCTTTCCGTCATTCAAAGTTGAGAACATGGCAGAACCAGTAGCAAAGCGTAACAACCTGAAATTCAAACGATTGTGTTATAATCTTGAACCATGGATAAACAAATATAAGTGCAAGTTTGCAAGATAGATTAGCTGTTCATGATGGCATGTGGCCAAAGCCTAGGCTGGAAGCATCAAGCTGGGGAATATCCCAGGGAGACAGGAGTCGACCCAGTACACATATCACGATCAATTCACTTCAAACATAAATATGATTTCCAGAATATATCTACAGTATATTTTAGGAGCTACCTTTGTTACAGAATATATATGCTCATAAGATGTGAGAAATCAACCAAGACCAACTTTTAGTAGACTTTCTGACACAACGGAAAACATAAAAGAATACGACCCACATAAATATTCTGTAAATTAATCTAGAGTCCACTAGAAACGAGAGAAATTATCAAGAAAACTTGAAATTTTATTGAATAACTGAATGAATTCGGCCAAATCCTTGTTGGACAAGAAACGGGGCTAATTATTAAAAATTACCAAAATAGAAAAAATGAGATAATTACGGAAATTAAAACTGCAAGAAATCTTGAGCAAACCAGAATTAACGGGAGTTGATTCAGACTTGGAAATCAAAAGTTATGGCTAAAACGAAATTTTTCTAAAATGACAAACTCCAACAATTTTGGAGCCTAAACAACGAAATTCGGCTATAAAAGGGTATGCAGTTTGATTCACATTGCAAAAGTCTGGCAGGAAGTGTTTAGAAATTAGGAAGGATCTGCTTGATTCACATTGCAAAAGCCTGGCAGGATGTCAGATTATAATGGGAAAAGGCTCTAGCTTGACCAGGATCAAACCTATGTGATGTTATTTTAAATTTAGTTGTAAACTTAAGTCTTAGTAAATCAGATCTAAGCATATCAAATGTTCATATCCAGAAGTTTTCATGAAGAACATATATTTAACAATTACGAAACTGTGTACGAAATTGCTCTACTAAATTACCCAACTACTTCATCATATCCTTGTTTGAATTCTGACATGCTTGGTGGAATAAAGTCTGAGACAATATCAATCCTTCTTGAACGACGGTATTTTCCAGTACCTTTAATGACAGTAAGCAAATTAACACCATCTTCCTGTACCATCATAGAGAAGAAAAGAAACAGAAAAAACCAGTTATAAAGCAGTTTTCCCATAGCATGTAGAAATTAAAGACTGAAAGCCTCATCCAGAGAATATGAATACAGACAAATGCCAATGGCCCCATATCTGAGTACCAGGTAAATATTATAAGTTCCAGTTTATATGGATAACACTATACGAGAAAACCATTTTTTTTCATTCTGCGTAACGGAAATTGTTATCAAATTGGGGATCAAGGGAAGGGGTGGCTATTGCACGGATGGACATCACTATGATAATGAGATAGAACCCTAAATAGGCTCCCATCTTCCAAAAGTCAGAATACCTGTGGCAGAATTTATCTTAGAACATTGCATACAAGTATAACTATCATGCCATGTCAACTAGGAACCGGCATACAAGTATAACTATCATGCCATGTCAACTAGGAACCGGCATCAGGGCAAGTGCTAATGGAGGGAAAGACATGTCATTAAGCATAAAAAAAGATGTGACTCCCAGAAAAACAGAATTACTTTCTGAATTTTTCCACAAAAAGGTTGGTCAGAGAGGATAATCATCGGCATTCTTATATCTAGAAGATAATCCGATGTCTCAATTTTGAAAGGGAGGTGATTAAAATTCGAGACCTTGAATCTTTCAGTTAGTGTTTAACTGTTTTGACAACTTCAAATATGGGGAGCAAGGATTGGTCATAAACTGAAAAGACATTTATATGGAAAGGAACAAAAGCAGCTGTATTCTGAACATATCAAGAACTTGGCTGCAGAATACACTCAAACTTATTCAAAAAGGCAATGTTACCTGCTTTTAGACAGGCTACCAGGCTGCCTTAGTGGTTTCTCAAGATTGAACTACTTTCTGAAACTCCAAAGTTAAAGAGTTTCAGATCACAGGAGAATAGGCTTTCATTCCCGGTCATCGTATTAGAAGAATCACTGGTTCTGGTGTGCATGATAGCTAGTTAACATAGTACTTATCAAGGAACCAACACATCTAAAAGCTGAAGCTTCTAGTCGAGATCCCAAAATATGATTTATATTGTTCTTTAACACAATCCCTCAAGTGAAAGCTCTTTGGGCTTGAAACTTGCACGAATTCACACTATCTTGTGCTTGATTTTTATCAAATTGAATGAGGGTGGTAAGATTCGAACTCGTGACTGCTAGGTTAACAAGGTTCTGATACCATATCAAAGACCCAACATACCTAGAAGCTTAAGCTTTTAGGTAAGGCTTCAGAATATGATTTGTATTATTCTGTAACAGTACTAATACTAGTCGGTTTAAAAGATGATATGTTTATTCAATATCTAAGACCAGGATGCTGATTTGCATTTAACAAATTTAAAATTTTGATGTGCTTAAACTTGGAAGATCTCGAAACGAGTTGTGGAGCATCACAAATCATCTAAGATACCCACATGTACATGCTTCCACTTAAAGTCAGACACAAATATTGAGACATCCACTTATTGTTACATACCAGTAGAATAGTATGCCCATTGTCCTTGAAATGACGAATTGTGCAATTCTTTAATGTGCTTTTAAGACGCTGAGCTTCATCTCCACTAGGAAGCAAGCGATCATTGCCACTAAAACACAAATACAAGATCAACTTTAAAACACCTTGACCTGATTTCCATAATCCATCTCAAAAAAACCAAGCATGAAAAGAAATTCAGGTTAAAGAACATATTTCCTACAATAAATACACATGTTGACCTAATTTAGTAACTGGATATTTCATTGCAGGTCGCAGCATACAGTTGAAAATTGCATAAATGAGTACAAATATTCATTTCATGCTGATAAGACTGGCATGCATTTCTGTAGTTAAAAATTGTCCTTTTCATGGTAGCAACTAAAAGAACTCGAGTATGAAGCAAAGAACCTTCAGTGATTATTAGTGCATCGCAAAGACAGTTTCTTTTATGGTATGTACTAAGATTTCTATGTAAATGATACTGCAACTTGAATCCATTGGCTATCAGCCATATGAAGATGAGAAAAAGAGAACGATGTGCTAGAGAGTAATATAAATCATATTTTAGCACCTCACCTAACAGTTTAAGTTTTTAGATGAGATAGTTATTTAACATGGTATCAGAGTTTTGTTGACCCAACGGTCACGAGTTTGAATCTCACCATCTCCATTCTATTTGATAAAATCAAGCACAAGGTAGTGTGTGTTAAGGAACCATCTCACCTAAAAGCTTAAGCTATTAGGTGAGGCCCCAGAATATGATTCATATTATTCTCTAATACACACCCCTCAAGTGAAAGCTTTTTGGGCTTGAAACTTGCATAGGCTCATACTACCTTGGTTTTCATCAAATAGAATGAGGGTGATGAGATTCAAACTCGTGACTGCTAGGTTAACAAAGTTCTGATACCATGTTAAGAAACCATCTCACTTAAAAGCTTAAGTTATTAGGTGAGGCTCCAAAATATGATTTATATTATTCTCTAATAGTGTGGACCTGTGCAAGTTTTAAGCCCAACGGGCTTTTACTTGAAGAGGTGTGTTAGAGAATAATATAAATCATATTTTGGGACCTCATTTAACAGCTTAAATTTTTAGATGAGATGGTTCCTTAACACGGTGCCGGTGGGAAATTATTAGAGCAGCAGCACGCTAGATAGGATGCTATGCTTTCATTAGTCAGTTGTTAAGTTTTCCATGCACTATCACTTCTATATTAAAAAAACATGTAACATAGAATTAGCAATTAGAGATGCAGAATGATTAGTGATACAATCACGAAATAGAAAGAACAGGAGTGGGAATATTCTGAAGGGCTTTTGAAAAATGTACATATGGAAAAGAGAAGCAATAAAATTGTCATGGATGCAAAGGGTCAAGAATTAAAACTCGGCAGAGTAAAGACCTTGACAGGACTAGCACTTCAGCTTTCACGGCATGAAGGCGGGAATTAGCATAAGAAGCCGCTGATCTGAGCAATTTCAACTTCCAAATAAGAGTGTCCCTGGGAATTATATCGACCGAATCCTGGAACATTTTAACATCAGTTCACGGCCTCGGAAAAAGAAATAATGGAAAAAATGAACAGCAGGACAACAAGCTGAATGCACGTGATGATTTGATATATCTAATTAAGATAACCAAAAGAAGCACAATGCACCATTTGGCTGGTGTGCATAAGCAGTTACCATGAACGGTTCTTTGACAGAAGTCATAATCAAGTTCAACGCAGAAGAGCAATTGGCAAATATATAATGGGGAATTTATCACGATACAATGAATTAGACAATCATGCAGCAGATGACTATGCACAACTTAACCTGCTTTTTCCTACTGGAATCATTTTATATGACAAGATTACATTTTTCCCGTGTGTGCTTAAGATCTTCAGCATAGTATATCAAAATAGAAGATTATAACAGACATAAAATCTTACTGGTTTCTTAAATTTAATAAAGTAAAATGTGTGAAAGGTTAGGCAGTGATATCTTCATTTCTTACAGAAAGTAGAGGTAGCAAAGCAATGAGATTCTGAAATAATTGTTCAATTTGTAATCTGGGAGGTAGTCTATCTTCAATATTGACCCTTGCCATCTCCACTGGATTACCTAGTGTAAGGAAAAAAACAGAGAGAGAGGATAAAGAGCAACAGTACAACAATTTGAAATTACAGCTTAACAAGATAACTGACAGAAAAAAGTTATTAAAGAAAGTTTCAACTTCCAGGAAAAAAAAACTTTTATAAGAAGGCATTTGAAAACAAGGTAAACATGTTTTCTGAAGAAAAATGGAGAGATCCAAGCCATTTTTTCAGTGTAGTAGAACTAAAGTATAATCATGGTAAATCTATAAAAATACTAGTAGCGTATTGTTCAATACGATGACAGGAATTGGAATGTGTTTATGTAGAAACAGCTAAATCTAATTCTGTGCAAAATAATGAATGAAATAATAGAGAAGCAGATCATATATACCCATAACAAATCTAAGAAGATATGGAAGTGCATCGTATAATTCATCAGGCAACACCTCCCAAAAGGGGAACAGGGGTCGAAGCTGAGACCTGTCAAATGATGTAGCTAAAATAAAAGGACTAGCAAGTCAGAAAACAGTAGGGAGCATCAACCAAAGTGTTCTATGAAGAAGTCATCAAGAAGATGGGTGAGCAAATTGCTGCAAATCTGGAAACTGACCTGGGTTAGCCAGTATCACTACAAGGTCAATTTCAGGATTACGAGCAGCAACAGCAAGAACAAGGCATCCCCCAAAGGAATCCCCCACTAGATAAATTGGCTTATTTGGAGATGAGGCATGCTCTAGCCTCACTGTTTCTTCGACAAATTTCACCAGCACTTCATGCAAAAAAAAAAACCACTTAAAACAGAGAACGATGTTTGTTAAGGAATTATCTCATCTAAAAGCTTAAGCTGATAGGTGAAACCCAGAATATGATTTATAATATTCTCTAACACACTCTCAAGTGAAAGCCCTTTGGGCTTGAAACTTGCACATAGATTCACACTACCTTGTGCTTCATTTTTATCAAATAAAATAAGGATGGTGAGATTCGAACTCGTGACCGTTAGGTCAACAAGGTTCTGATATCATGTTAAGGAATAATCTCACCTAAACACTTAAGTTGTTAAGTGAGACCCTAGAATATAATTTATATTATTCTCTAACAATGTTTCCTATGTGGAGGAGGATAATCAGACAGCAAAACCGGACATAAATGTACAAGGATGAGGACAGCACATGCTAGTAAAGTGCAATTTCTGAAGAATTAGAAGATCTAACCATCACAAGTGATAGAAGAAAAGGCAAGCTCAGTTGGCTGACATTTTAGTTTAACTTTCAAAAACTCAATCAAGTAATCTGATGAAAGGTTAAAACCTTCAAATGGTGTTCTGTCATTCACTGGAATATGAAGGCACCTGACTTCAAACACCCTGCAGTTTGACAAAACTTTAAGGTGTAAGCCATCTATTTAGCTGAGCCAAATATAGCAGAATGACATAAGAAGTCAATCATCAGTGATGTGCATTGACTAGCTAAAAACCTTGACCACTTTTCATAATACTGCTACTTCACCAGGTTCTAATCCAAAAGATGACCAGAAATCACACCGGGAAAAACTCTACCCACAAATAACAAGAAAATGAGCACGACAAGAGAAATGCACTTGGCTTAAAACATAGGTAGCTCCTTCTTCCGATCCATATCCAGATTATATATGAGCATAAAAGCATGCACTAGCGATTTTCATAAAGACTGGTGCAAAAAGTTTAAACTGGCTCGAGCAGTTTTAGATAAGAGGACAGGAATTTAGAAGCTGCACCCTGTTGATGTGATTTTTCAGGTGGAAAAGTTATAGATAAGAGTAGGTTTTGAGAAATATCATCTCAGAGCAGAACCAAACCTTCCAGCACGATGAGCACCTATTTGAGGTTCTCACACAAAGTGATTTGAACAAATTTTTGTGTCAACATTTCCAATGAACAATTAACAAGTTAAACAACAACAATCGTCATCATCATTGTCATGAAGTAAGAAATAACAGAACTTACTTCCCGAGAGCTTTATGATGCAAGGTCAGGGCCAGGCCAACACCAAAAATCCCTGCATGCACGAATACAAAGAACAAATAGCTTTGTGTACAGAAAAAATCTCAAAAATCACATAGCTAAATGTGGAATTCCAGAAATTTTAAATAAAATATTGAGCAAATCAACTTGTTGGAAATCAGATACTGAGAAACTAGAAATCCAGTCCTTGTATTAACATGTATTCATAGTTTGGAAACCTTGTATCTAAGTTGAATTTCATATAAGAGTTTATCACAACGAAGACAACAATTACCAGGGCAAAACAGAAGAATTGGAGAGTCTTGTAAAGGTTGCCCACACTCTGTAGGGCAGAACCACCGGGGAGGCCCCCCGTCAGGCCTAATCATCTCCTTGGCTTCTTCAAAATAATCCTTCACAGTCTTGGTCCCATAACCGTCATCCCACAAGACATCTAAGTCACTTGAAATAGCATCTTTAACGCTCTTTTTCTTAACTTCACCCTTTAAGCTCCCATTCCAAGAACCAATTCGACCCCCGACTTTTTTATCTTTCTCTCCATTCAAAGAAGCTCCATTCCATGAAATAGCATTCGATTCTTTTGAGGTACCACCACCACCACTATGAACTCTCAATTGAAACCTAGGAGTAATCTCTGAAGTTGAGAAAAAACAATACAATGCCTGAGAACTAACAACCGATGCCATGGGTTGTATAAGAAATGAACTTTTTAAAGCTTTATTGTATTGACAAGCACCTATTAGAAAATATCAGAATCCTTTTCTAAGTACTTGCTCACAGAAGGAGACACAAATGAACAGAACTCTCTTGGAATGTTAACCTAGCACGCTATCTTACAGATAATTCAGAATTCCTTTTAGGATTCACCAATTGAACAACTCGGGACTTTCTTCCAGTAATAAGCATCACTTTACAAACTTGGGACACTTCACACTCAACTAGCACTTCACGATGGTAAAATGCATTAGAGTGTCCACTGCAACAATCAAGACTGGTACGATGGCACCCTTTTACCAGAACTTTTAGACCTTTTTCAGGATTTCCGAATTGATCAACAGGGACTTCTTTCATATACCAAAAATTAAAAGAGAAAGAAACTTAAGGACACCATGTACTTGAAAATAGCTATAAAATCCATCAAAACAAGCTAAAAAGGAAACCAAAATCACTCCAAATATTCCAAAGAAACACTTCCACTCTCCCCTTTCTACAAAACACAAAAATATGAACCCAAATAGCAAACTTGAAGCAAACCCAGAAAGCAAAATATCACTTGGATGCCTTCTAGATTATGTGCTTGTGCTTGTGCAGCTTTATCGCATATGACACAGAAATGCCAGCCATAAATGCAAAAATATAATTAATTATATCATCATAATTAAAAAAGAAAAGAGTGTCAGAATAATTTGTGAATGTAACGCCCGTTTGGGATTTGCCTGGTTCTCTTTTATATATTTGAATATAGTCTTCTTTTCGCGTACGTTAAACGGATCACCTTCATATTTCCTCTGGCTCTGGTCTGGCCAGCTGGCCCCATCGCGTGGTTTCACCTAGCCATGCAGTTTCACATCATAAATTATCTGTTGAGTGTTTGACGTGCAGAATTAAAAGGCTGTTAGATTTGTTTTTGGTGAAATGGGACTACCACAACTGCCATTGTCACTTTCATTAGCTTCAAAGACTTGGAGGGGGTGATTACGAGGTTAATTTAAAATTTCAAGGATTCATTTTATTCAGAAAATTAAGGAGATGAATATATTTCGGACCAACAGCACTTCCCACTCAGTTTAGATCAACTGAGTCTAATAACAAGGCGTGCGTGTCCAGCTGCTATGACTCCCATGTGTTGAAGAAGGATTTTTGCATGTTTTAGTAAACTATGATTTCACACGATTTTACATCTAAAAGCCTCTTTTTTTGTACCGTGAGTAAATTGACTTTTTGAAAAAGAAATTCAGTGATTAAACTTTTTCATTAGCTCCTGTCTGGATTTTGTCAAAAAATATTAACTTGAAATAAAAAAAATTATTTTTTTCAAAAATATTTTAAAAATGCAGGAATAAACAAGCTTTTAAAGAGCATGAAGACGAAAGAAAAGTGGGTTTTCGAGATAATGTCGTGAAGTGTATGTATGCTTGGCGGGCCATCTGCCTCCACGATCTCCAAAGAAGTGGCTATGAGCCTACACCTACTAGAAGGAAAACAACAAGTACATGCCCCACTTCTTGGCCTTTCCAGATTATTCGGTGGTCGTTTTGAAAGTTTTTGTTTTTTAAAATATTTTTTTATTTAAAAATATATTAAAATAATGTATTTTTATTTAAAATGATATTAATATATATAAAAAATAAAAATAAAAATTAATTTACTATAAAAAATAATAAATTTGGTCAAAAACACTTTTCCCGCTACCAAAGATGTGGGCACAAGAATACATGGTCAAGCCTTCTGCACAGCTACCTGGTCGAGGAAGCAGCAGACAAGTGCAAGTGCATTGCGGTGTTTTTCTTAACAATTTAATAATAAAAAATAAAAAAACAATTTCTAATTTTCTACAATAAAAAACAACTGATTCATGGTATTGTTGTATTCATAATATAATTTATTGCCCTTTATCTTGTACGTCTAGATGACTTGCTTCTTTCTATACAAAGATATTTTGTAATGAAATAATAATTGTTTTTAAAAATATATATTAAAATATTGTTTTCTGTCTTATATAAAAGACTTGATTTCTCTCCTAGAATGTAACTTCACTGTTTATATAAGCAGTGAATTTCAAAAAAAAATATGTGTTTAAAAATATGCTAGTAGTTGATTTTTAAAATATTTTTTACTTGAAAATATATTGAAATAATATTTTTTATATTTAAAATTGATTTTTAACATCATTACATTAAAAAAAAAACATGAAGCAAAAATAATTCTAAGTTTTAACAAAAAAAAAAATGGAACTCAGTTTTAAACGCCTGAGCCAAGTCTTTAATTTGTGGGTTTGCACCTGGTAGGGCATAATATGGTTAAAAATAAAACTTATTTTGGTTTTTATATCTTTTTAATGCACTAATATCATTTTAAAAAAAAATAATATATTATTTTAATACATTTTTAAATAAAAATAATAATTTGAAAAAAAACATTTTATAGAGGATGCTTAGCGGTACCTGTAAGAAAAAGAATGAGTTGCATAAGAAGAAAGATCATAAGCCAAATAGAATAATTATTATCTAGTAATTATAATGATTTTTTAATCTTAAAAGTTATAATTTTCGATCAAACAAACCATGCAGCTTTCACCTCTGCGTGCATGAAATTCAAGAGAAAACTACGATCACATGCATGTAATTGTTATTTCCATTTTTTTGTAAAATGAATTACAATGACATGGCAGCACAAAACACACCATATGGATCAAAAAAACACTTGTTCCGAGATAAATTAGTTTCCCCTTTACAGGATTTTGTTTACCAATACCATAGTTTTATTTTTAAATAATAATAATAATAATATGCAGCAGAGATGGGGGGCAAAAATTATAGGCACGTGTATAGAATGACTAGATGGAAACAAATGAGAAATGTATTATTTCCAAAAAGGGGAGAGAAAAAACACCATCATAATAATAATAGTGCTGCTTCTATGACTAGGTAATGTACCCAACAATATAAACCTACAACGCTTTCGACATCATAACTGTATTTTGGCATCACTTAAGACAGTTCCTAGGATACTTTCTGGTTAACTCTCCACAGATCTCTCTGCTGCAACAAGCAGACTTGCCCTACAACTTGGCGTTGTCCAACCAAAAAAAGCTTGCATGCATGATGGCTAGACAAAGATCAAAATTTATATGCCATCTGTCCAACAAACGAAAATGTGAAACAGGATGTTCTCAGCAAGTTCAGCGAAAGCTCATGGATTCAGCGATCGATTGGTTTGCCAAATTTACAAGGGTTGATTGGATGTGTCGATTCAAGTGAAGTACCCCAAGAAGAATCAATGTCTTCCCCAGAATCTTAGATTTCGATCACCACAAGCCAAGCTAACCTGTGATCCAATAAATAATAATAGCCTGGAAAATGATCAGCTAGTTGTTCAAGCGCAGCCTCTCCCAATACAATCTAAAATAAATTCTAGGAAAAAATAAAATTTCCTACAGTTTTTAAAATGCATCCTACTATCAAAATAATTTGACTTGCTTTTCTTTAACCAGGCTATAAATTTATGGAGGGCTTCTCACTAATATTAAAAAATGCATCACATGCATCTCAACTCAAAGAGAAAAGGAAAAAAAGAAAATTAAGAGTTTGGAAGAATAAAGCTAGGCAAAGAAAACAAGTTGACACTCACCTGCTCCCAAAAGTTGCATGGAGTCACCTTCCCTGAACTACTCTATAATTAAGGATCAGATCCTCCGGTTTCTTCCATATGTAAGCTCGCACTGTAGCTAAACTCATTTCCGGGGTTAAGACCTAGAAAAGACAGTAGTTGGTTGAGAAGATATTGCAAAAAAAAATATAATTAGAGTAGAGCACGTAAATGGAAGAGCAGTAAAAGGTTATTCTTATATTTGGGGCACAGAGTGACTAGTCTTCTCTTACAATATGCCACTTTAGTTTGAGCCTGTACAACTCATAGATGATGTGCTCTTGGACATTCTCTGATCATGAATTTATTTTTCTAAAATTCCCAGCTAAAGATTGATTAAAAACTGATGTATTGACAATTCGATGGCGTGAAATACACTTGGTGATTTTTTTTATTTAGCTGAAGAAGCTTATTATTCAAGTAAATGCTTTTGAGTGCATTTCCTTGATAAAATGAAAAATTAAAATGACCTTATTATTGCACAAGATCTCTATGGAAGGCTTAAGCTTTTGCCAAGGCTTCAATCCAGATCGGAAAGACCCATCTCCAACCACTGAATGCTGCAAGGGTCCTCCAATTCCAGGAGCAAGTGTTCCGTCAGTATTCACATTATCCAGTGGTTTGTCAAGGACCAGCTTCTCTACGACATAATTGACAACCTGTGCACACATGTTAGTGAAAATCAGTAAAAATGGATTGTTCAGCATATCACAGAATGTAAACTGGCAAAACAGATCCTAACTTGAGATTTGTTTCGCATCTTATTTCTTTTTAATAGTGACTAAAGCTAAAAGTTGACCATATCAATGAATCTCTGCTGAGGAATAAGAGTATGTAGTTAATAACATGAAATTAAGAATATGAACAGTTATGAAACGGAAGCCTATTGTTTTCATGATTATGTATATTAAGATGATTCATTCTGCAGCAAGAGCATTATCACATGCTAAACTGCTAGATGACATCAGGAAAAGACAATTGATTTCCATTCCTTGATACAATAAATACTCTAGATTCTTCTGCAGATATCTATCTGAAATATAGAGTTGCACCCAAAGGCGTCACCACACTTGCCATCCATTCATATTTTAGACAGCAAAAGTTGAGTGAAAATGCAAAAGTGAAACACATTGATAAATAAACATTCTTGAGAATATAATTTCAGAAATCTACAAAAATCAATTTATTTGACTTCTCATCACTTTCTTGATTGTTCTAGTATATAGCACATAACATTTAAAACCTAAAGCATCCTACAGTATATAAATAATCCATGCTCTTCTGATCTATTTATAGAATAAAAAGATTTTTTTTTATGGAAGATGATCAATATATTAGAAAAGAAGGCCGCAAGGAAGTAACTGGGAGTATTGTACAAAAAGCAGTTGAAAGGCCAATCCATATGAACTGCCTACCCAAAACTAAAGCATGCTAAGCAAACCAGCAGCAACAACAAAGTGTATACAGAACTAAGTGTCTAGCTGATGCCTTCTTGGTGGATTTGTCCACCTCCTGATTCCTTCAGGCTGCTTAGGGTTGTAAATTTGTTCCTATTGTCTTTTCCTTTAATGTATTTGTCTTTGTAGATCAGAGCTTCTCTGAGAGGAAATTTATCTAGAACGTGCTAATTTGAGAGAAGTTCAAGCAAATATATCATCTCAGCAATAGATGTACCCCATGTGCAGTAAGACCTTTTACATCCACTAGGTACAGAGCAGTCTGGGCATAATACAAAGAATCACAAACAAAACCCATACAATTTAGAAAATACAAAAGAAATCATTGAAAAGTATGGGCACCAGAAATGCTAGCGTGCTTGAAATAACAGAGCATGTTATGCCATCCCTTTTCTTGCTTTTTTTTCTTTTTTGGATAAAAGAAACTTATATTAAATCACTGGGAAAAAAAGAAATTATCACATCCATCAAAATCCAATCCTAATTTATATTCATTATGGTTTTTGCCATGACAAAATACAAGTCAGATGTCTGTAGCATATCTAACAAATTGTGCTCTTTTAGCAAAGTCTAATAATCTCCAGCACAGCTCCTTTTAATTGGTATGTTCCAGAATATACCATTAACATATTATAGTAAAAGCACTGCACGGATATTGTTAATTGTGCAAACTTCCAGATAATCAAATGCAAATCTTTTTTTTTATCTGACACATGCAAATCTTTTCTCCTCTAAGTTGCTGAATCAAACTTACTTTATGAATTCTAAGGATGCGAGGTGCACTCAATTTGCCTTGTGTGAGGATTTGAAATGGTGAACCTTCACATGGAAGCAGATAAAAGCTGCACCTGCAGAAATTTAATCACTTTCATTATTTATCTGCTGGAAAAAAAAACATAAAATGAGCCAGGCACAATAAGCCCAGCAATAATTGTTAACAAAGTGCAGAGTCCAACATGATGCATAGATATTTAAAAACAAATCTAGAAAATCAATCAAAATAAATTAAGGAGTAAGAATAACAGCTGGAACCAAATGCACAATTCCATATAAGAATGTTTCTGTGTTACTTGCAAGTAAAATTATATTTCAGTGAAGAAAGGAAAATAATTACTTGGTGTTTTCTTTTGGAGGTAGGCGATTGTTCAACACACAATCCAAACACCACCAAGGGAAGTCCTTTTCATCTTCACTTCCATCTAAATCAGTAATTTTCTTTCTCCATGGACCTCCTTGAGAACCTTCAGTAACCACCGAAGGAGGGGAAACTGTTGAAAATTCAAATGGAGGATAAACCTTGGAGTCATTTTCAGCACCACCATCTACTTCAACTCTAGAATGACCAAGACTTCTATGAGCAATGTCCTTTCCGGATAAAACATCTCCATTAGCTGAAGTTGGGGGACCATGTTTTTGCCTTCTCTTGGCCAACCAATGAGCCAACAAACCTTTAAGGGTTTCGCGAGCTAAATTAACCTGCAGATCATGAATAAATGCTACAAATGAATGTAATTTTAAACAAAATGCTGACATGAAAAGCAATCTGCTTCTACCATGACCGAATAGTTATGCTGCAATTTAATCACCATTTATTACATGTAGAGAAGACTGCATGCTGCAATAGAACCATAACAAAATAATTTCACTTCTACACATCTTACGATATGGCACTCAGTAATATAAGTTTAGGAGTCCTGCACAGCGAAGATATTGGTAGTTTTCATATTTAATCAAGGAACACTCGTTGAAAAGTTTCAACCTTTTAATGTATTTGAGTTCTTTCAGAAGAATAAACTAGTTCCCTATTCAACTCATTCTCAAGTGGTTTAAAGATTCTAAGCCACATTAAAATCAACAGAGGCCATTTTTCTAAAACATTTGCCCAACTCATACGTGTACAAAAGTTTTACCTTATCATCCTCGGGTTTCCCAACTATGTTAAGATCGGCTGAATACATCTCAGCAGAAAAGCATTGTGGAGTGTCCAAATGAACAGACAAGTTTCCAAGCCTGGTATCCACAGTGAACCATGCAGGAATGCTGACCTGGAACATAAAAGATATCAACAGTGAGTTCCACAAAAATTCCCATGCAACAACTCCATTATACAATGAAAAGGATCTTGTGATCATACCATTTCAAATAATTGTTCCTTTTTCTCCTCAAATGACACCTGGAAAATGTCAAGATGTAAACAAGGATGATGTCTGTATTATGCCAAATTTGAGACCTAATTTTATACGCACTATAGGTGACATAATTAATGCACCAAATGATAGGGCAACTAACTCTCCTTCCAGCTATAAGGTATGCAATATTGCGAGGATGTAATCAACAATTCAAGCAAAATAGGAAAGGGAAAGGAGATGTAACCTTCCCATAGTCTTCAATTACAATGCCCCTTGTGATCTCCCATAGCTTCACTGAGCCAGCAGTATCCTTCCAAACAGGAATGAAAAGTAAGTTTCATAAAAGTATATTTGCTAAAAAAACCCAAAAAAGAAGAAAAAAGTGTTTGATCATTTGGTGTTAATTGTAATAAATATGGGCAAAAGTACTGTGCAAACCTTAGTCAAGACATGCCTTCTATTATTTAAAATTTCATGCTGCACTATTGCTGGAGTTCCAGGAATAATTAAGGTTGGTTCTTTATAGACTGGCACCTATAGAAAAGCAAAGCAGTGCATTAATAAATAAGGAAAACAGGTATTACAAGCAGGTCTCCCTTTTGAATAATCTTTACAAACTCGGTGCAAATCATTCATAAATGAAAAACACAACAATCACAACAGGCCGGGGGGGTCTGCAACAGAAGACAGCATAATTTAACTACATGAAACTTTGGTGTAGTCAATGCATCATGTGTGGGAAGTGGAAACCAATAAATAAAGATATGATGACTAAGAAGAACACAGAGGAATTATCCCCAGTTCAAAGATTCAGATACAGTAGACACAAATTAACAAAAAAATGAAAAGTGGATGTAAGATGTTAAATAGGATGACTTGGTGGAGAACTTATTACAAGCAATTGCATTAGTAGCCAATCAAAGGCTATGAGCATTACTTACTAGAGTAGGTCCTTCTAATGAAACTCTTGCCCTTGAAAAGGAAAGGTTACCAGCCAAGAATGAACCGCCTCTTTGAAAGACCTTTTGAGGATTGTGTGCTTCAGCGGGCCATCTATGAACCGAAGAATCTGTTGTCGCAGCCCATATACTGTCATCATGTAATGCCAGTTGCAAAATTGGGTGCTCTTTCGTGCAAAGTAAAATACTCTCTCTTGTCGCCAAGTCTGTCAAGTACAACTGAGGGTATAAACAAAATAAAGTGTCAAAAATCAGGGCACAAAAAATAACACTAAAATATCTGGATATTAATTATTTAGATTTCATAGGAAAATCCACTCACAGAAAGGTCCCTTCCACCACTGTATACATGGCTGAATGTTGGAGTGCTGGCAAGTGCCCAAACAGAATCTGTATGCACAGCATATGAATGCACACATCGCTGCATGCCAAGGTCCCACAACCTACAGAACAATCCACAAAAAGTTCAGCACAAGGTGTTATACATTGTTATGATTGAAGTGATGGATGTTGGAAGGATGGATAAGAGTGAAAAGCAAAAGGGAGTAAAATATCCACCTGATCATAGAATCAGAAGAACCTGATAAGCAATACCTTCAAAAATAAAATGGAAACTGTGTTGTTAAGAAAAAATGCAAATTGAAGAGCAGTCAAAAATATATTTGCTACAGAAAAGTGCAAGTGTGGGAAAGATACAAGTACACCACTCCCCACCCCAAACTCCCTGCACTATTTAGAAACAGAAATCATTTGTACATGTCTTCATGAATAACTGTTTTGAGCACATTCAAAGGAAGTATAAATGCATGCAGCATGTAAGCATCAAAATCTCTACACTAGATTTTCTATTTTTTTGTGTAGGGGGAGTGACAATTATTATTTTTTCTTGCCATGCAGCATAAACTGAAAAACAAATAAAACATACTTCTAAACAAAAAGTCTCATGCAAACAAAACTTGATAGCTGCAGGCCCCATTCAACCAACCTGCCAGTAGAATCCAGAAGCAAAGCTCTAATATTATCGGTATGCCCTCTTAGCTTCATAGCCTTTGAACCAGTACGGGGGTCCCAAACACGCACAACCTAGAGGAACAAGGACAAGAGATATAGCATCTATTACTTAAAAGAAGCCAGTATCCTTTCAAACCATTAAATGATCAAAAAATGTTAGCAGAGAACATGCATATAAGCTTTTTCCATCATCTTATGTGTCTACAGTACACCAGTATAAAGAGGTAAGAACACACAAATGACTGAAATATCTACCGCTGAGTCATAAGCCTAATGGTACACCACTCCAGAAACAGGAGAGCTCCAAGTTCAAATTCCACTTCCCCACAAAAGCAGTTGAATTTTCAAAGCATAAATAAACAAATAACTCTAATATCTGAATATTAATATACCTTCTCGGTCCCACCAGAGACAAGACGGGTTCCACTATCATTCATTGCCAATGCATAGACTGACTCCTTATGGCCTTTAGCACCAACTGGGACATACCCATGGGACTGAGACGTGTGCGCAGAAATGCTGTTGCTTGAGCTAATGGTTCGTAAACTTGTCACAGGCAATGAATTAGTAGAGCCATTTACACCATTTGAACAATCATCTTCCATTGCATCACCAGACTTTGACACTGGAGTCAGTGCAGCTTCCACGTCCCATATGAAAACTTCCCCACCAAGGCCTCCAGAGGCAACTACATTGCTCTAAAATGCAAGACACTAAAATAGGTTCAGAAAATGACTCCAATGATATCATAAACCATAGATTCAAGCAAGTTTTTACTGAGTAGACTATAACTCAGATAACAAGATGCACTTGCAGGAACTTTTCATCCATGCAGTTAAAAAGATCCATGAAAAATTTGACGTGGAAATTACATTTTTTTCTGCTGCCGCAAGACAAATAACATAATCAGAGTGTTGGCGAAGAGTCTTGGTACAAGTTCCATCAGATAAGCAATTCCATGTCTGGTATCACCCAAAAAAAATAACCAATGAGCAGCTCAGTAAGCAAGTGAACAGCAAATAACTCGTTCAGTACAAAAGCAACAAAAATAAGAAAAAATACAAACCTTGAGGGTGGTGTCTGAAGAGCAGGAGACAAGGGTTCTATCACCAGCAAGGACAGCATCATTTACCTGTACAACCAGGGACATCCCATATATATCCCATTTATCTCAGGTATTCACATGAAAAAGTTTGACATAAGAAAATAGTAGCATAATATATAGCTTCACTCCACTGAGAAAACTGAATAATTACAAAGATGATGGCGCTCTAAGTAACCATATCAAATGCTTATCTAATAAATAGAAACAGGTTTGCTATTTTACACAATTGGAGTGTGAGGGCATCTTGCCCATGCACATTTGATAAGTGATAAGAAAATTCAATTTAGGTGACAATTATCAAATCAATCTTGCTCCTTCCAGAGTCCAACCTCATTAAAGAACAGAAAAATCAGCCAAAGCTATTTCCCAATAACCATATCCATCTCATAGACGAGTTCCCGAAATGAAATTCCACAAAGAAAACAATTAAGCACCAATCAGATCCTTGATAGGTAACAGATGCAATAATGCAAAGGGTTAAAAAAGTACCCAGTCAACATGTGACTCAAATGTAGCAGAGCACGTCGCAGAATCTTCAGAAAGGGCCCATCTCTTCAGCGTGCCATCACGACTCCCGGTAAAGAGGTAATCACACCCATCAGATACAGTGGCCTTTAACACTTTTAGACAGTTTATGCCAGCACAATGCTGCAAAAGAGATATCCCGAAACAAGTAGTATAAGGATCCGTGACTCCATTAAAGGAAACAAGTTCAGCAAAATGTAATCTGTTTGAAAAATAATCACACAGCATACAATTGGAGAGGGAGTACCTACAAACAGGCTATGCCTTCTTTTCTTCTTTTATAGGTAATTATTAACATTGTATGCCCTTAAAGATGCTTTGAACATTTATGAGTGTTACTCAGCTGAATTGCAATTTTAGAAAAGATGAAAAGCCATTCAACTTAATCATGGAAAGCATGTGCATTGTACTCTTTTAGTTTACTCTGGACCATAAAAACATCAAATCATGCATTAAACAAACCTAAAACAGACAGCAGTCTCCCAAAAAACAATGATTTTCATTCATTTGTAGAAAAATAATAATCATAGTTCCACTCCCAGCTGCAAAAAATGTCAAAATAAAAATGAAAGCACAATGGCAACATAAAGCAATCAGAGCAAACATATAGTAAGAGAATTTGAGCACAAAGTACATGAGCAGAATAGGATCATTCACCCAGCATTCAACATGAACAAAACGCATTGGTAACATTGTTATACATCGCAACATCATAAAAGGATGTAATGCAAAGACTTGAATATCCATCATAACATTTAGCGGTATTAATAATCAGCATCAAGTCCCATGCATGGTAGATATGATCAACTACAGTAAGTAGATTTCGCTATAATACCAATCAAGAAAATTGAGAGCTAAGCACTTATATGACATCAAAGTGGAAAATAATAAATACATTATAAATCAATCCCATATGTACATCAGATAAGGCAACTAGTGCTCTTCAAAATACTAAAATTTTGAGAGAGAAAATGATAATAAAAATAGAACTAAAAGATCACTTCACCTTAGCATCATCAGCATCGCTAAACACATATGTCAGCCTCTTCTCTTTACGTGGGCGAACAGAATTGTTAGTGTTCCCTGCACTACCCACACGGTGCATTTCTACAACCCCTAAGAGAAATAAAAAAAAATCATCATCGCTAAGTAATTAGAATATACCACAAATATCTTATTAATTCCTCCAAGCTTCTGGAACAAGTACATATTAATCAACAACTATTTCTTTTTAGAAAAAATAATGAAGGGGAGGGACTGGGAAGCCATTTCTTAAGAATAACGATTCAAGCCAGAATATTTTAGGAGTTTTTCCTATCAAAAGAACACGGCTAGTGTTGTTGCTTTTTCATGTGCATAGAATGCAGGCAGCAGCCAATTCTAAGTGCTAACTATATCTTTTTTCTCGCAACATTCATGAGTTACACAAAACTAAATTCCTTGCGTATGCGTACATTTTTTTCCAGAAGATAGGCCCAGAAACCACCCCAATAAAAATCAAATAAAAACTGCCAAAACCCCAATCAATCGACCATCCAGTCCACCCATTTGACTCCGAGATTAAAATTAAACTCATTAAAACAGTGAATCAAATCAAACATCTTAGAATAAAGCCATTTTACTATTCCAACATTGAAAATTAATCGCCCTTGCATTTGGGTGCAGAAAAGTATCATCACTTTCATCCCCGAACTAATGCGATAAATCACCCTTAAAATATCCACTACACAAATCCCTTCTCCAAAAAAAAAATAACAATCCACAAAACTTAACTTCTGTCTTCGTCTCATAATTCTGCACATAAGTAAACAAACTTTAACCACATGAAGTAACAGCAAACATTAAGCTCAAGTCCTAAACCTCTCTCACCAAATTTAAACTCTTCGATTTTATTCAAATTCAACCTCAGGATTTCGCGATACACAACATCAACGACTAGAAATGCGATCCAAGCCCTAAAGCAATTGAGAAGAAGAAGAAGATAAACGAAATCGATCACCGAGGGTTAACAAATGATCGTGTAAAACAAAACAAAAATAAGAAGAAAGGAGAAAAATTGTGAGTTGAAGTGAGTTAGATTACTGACCCGTTGCGAGAGATAGACTGGATGAGAGAGAGAGAGAGATGGAATTGAAATCGTCGGAATTTGATTTCTGAGAGTTTTAAATTAAAACCTAAAAAGAAATGAGCGATTGTTCTAATGATGACGATGATTTGTTGTCTGTGTGTATGAGAGAGAGAGAGAGAGAGAGAGAGAGAGAGAGTGGAGAGATTTGAGAACTAGAAAAGAAACTTATTATTATTATTATTATTATTATGGTTTCGACCATCAGGAAGTCAAAGGCTTAAAGATGTTAAGTGCTAACTTTGTTGGTGATGTTTTTCTGTAAAATCCTCCTTGTCCATCTGTCATGAGTAAAAATTTCAAGATTCCATGGTAATTAAAACCTGATTAAACATATCAAATTGATTTAAATTAATTAATATATTATTTAAAAAAATAAAGCAAAATATGTTGTGTTTGCAAGAAAAGAAATCAAGTTTTTATTGATTTATAAATTAATTTATTATACCAACTAATTTAATTATTATTTACACCTAACTCGAGATGGATTGCTCGAGTTTGAGCTAAGTTTAGTTTAGAGTTTGTTTGTTTTTGTATTTCAAGTTATGTTGTGATGCATTTTAAAAATGTATTTGGCTTGAAAAATAATTAAATTAATATTTTTTTGTTTTTTTAATAATTTTGATATGGTAATATTTAAAAAATACTTATTTTTTCAAACGAAAAACACACACCCTGAAATTAGTATATTTTTATGCATTTTAAAAATAAATTTGGCTCTTTTTTTTCAAGAAAAATTTCAAGGTAAAATTACTAATGGAAGAAACCAATTTAGAGATGTTTAGCGCTTAATTTTAAAAATATTTTTGATACAAAAACTATTTTAAATTAATTTTTTTATGTTTTTAAATTATTTTAATATAATATATCAAATATATTTTAAAAAAAATAAAAATATATCATTTTAATATATTTTTAAACAAAAAATATTTTAAAAAATAATTATAATCAAACTCTAAATAGGCATTTAATTCCACAACGATGAAGTGTTTAATGCTTATTGATTGTTGTTGACTATTAGGTTTAAGATTTTCTGTGATTATTATTATTTATTTATTTTACCATGTTGTTGTGAAGTTGACATGTAGTTTAGAGCCTTGTCTGTAAACATTGTTTATTCAATAAATAACTACTTTATCCGGTTAAAAAAAACAACTTTAATTCAAAACAATTATTTGGATTCAACGAATATTATAAGCCATGCTTCTTAGTTAAGAAATCTATAGTGTTCGAGCTGTAATTAATAATATTTCTTCATCTAAAATTTATTTCTTCTACAAAAAAAATACAATAAATAACTAATGAAATATCATTAATTACTAATTAAACAACATAAAATTTATAAATATATATATATAAAAAAAACATTATAGGCATCTATTTCGAGAATTGAGAACTCGGGAAAATAAAGTAACGATGTCATTAAAAATATACACATCCTTAAATGAAAGAATTAAAATGAGCTGGAAAAAAAAGTATGAATATTAAATAATTAATCATTGACCTCTTTTTTATATAATTTTTAATAGCTTGACAAGATAGATGAGAAAACAAGGTTAGAAATTGAATATTCATCATTATAAGGAAAGCAAACAATGTGCTGGGCAATCTCCTTTTCGATGGTCTGGTAATTATGATTTGAAAATCTCTTTTCTCTTTGACGGTTCGGATGTGTAATTAATGTATTTTTTAAATGTGATTTTAGTTTTTTTTTAATTTTTTAAAATATATTTTTAACATCTCACCTCAAAATAATCTAAAAAAAATTAAAATAGTTTCCAAGCAACTGTAATTACAAACCCTAATGCCATGGGCAGGAATGAGTTGGGTTTTTTTTTTTTTTTCAAAAGTGTTTAGAAATATGAATTGATTATTTATTATTATTATTATTATTATTAACATCAACCTTATTATTATTATTATTATTATTATTATTATTAACATCAACCTTATTATTATTATTATTATTATTATTATTATTATTATTATTATTATTATTATTATAACATTATAATGTTTAACTTCAACCAATCCATATAACTTCTTTTGGAAGCAGGTTCTGAGGGCAAGTGAATGGCGGTCAAAAGAAAGCATTGACCAGTCTTGAAGGGAGCTGTGCTGGGCAACTTCCATTGCAAAGCTGCAGGTCTGTCTTGAAATTCTATTTAAAGCATGATTCTGATTATTTTTTAAATTCAAAAAATAAGGCCAAGAGTTTAGTTTTTATTTAGAAAATCTAACCCTAGCTATATAACGGTACATGGTTTATTAAAATGAATCAAATAAATGAGTTTTTCTTTTTAGTTTTTATGTAAACAACATCTTTGTATTTTTTTTAAAATTAAAAATCATGATACAATAAAATATATTTATGTCTTATAGATTTTTAAACATTTCTATAGAATAAAGAGCTTGAAAATCAAATAAAATATATTTGCATGTTGCTAGGGATGCCGACTTCTAAGAATTCAGCACATTATATTCCAGTTCTCGAGTTTAAGTTAAGACTATATTTTTTATAAGAATTTAAAACAACTTGGTTATTTTTGTTCAACCGGATTTACAAAATATATTTTTCAATGATTAATTTTTCTCATCCAATAAAAAAAACGTTCTTTCTCAATCAAAGTTATATGCACACGATCTCTTCAGGTTATTTTTAGCTCCATGAACGATCAACAACCTAGGATCAAGTCTTGGTTCGGACCACAGCTCAAGACAGGCCCACGTATAACCACACCAGGAGACACGCGTGCCCAAACCTTGCAATCAAACAGTTATCATGGGGTCAATCGAATTAAGTTGGACCGAATCAATCGGTCTGACTCCAGCCCACTCAAGTTCAATGGTCACTTCATTTGATTTTCAAGCTCTTTATTATATAATATAAATGTTTTAAAATCCATAAGGCTGTGATCCGAGTAAGCCACGAGCCCGTCTCCAGTTCTACATTATGAAAACAGATTTTTTTTTTTCCTGGATAAGAATTTGAGACTAAAGATTTAATTTTTCTATGATTATTAATATAATAATTATTTGAATTTTATATGATTGTTTATTTTAGAAGTTGTAGGATTAATCGAGATATACAAACTAGCTCGGATATCTATATTAATTAAAAAAAATAGTTTTTTATTCGTAGTGGTGAGGGAAAGTTGCTGCTAGTGCAAGTAATTGTCTTCTCTGTTTTGGTGCCTGTAACGAGGAGTCATATGAGAGACACCGGATGATGGATAATGCATTATTTTCAGGCCAAGTCCCATCGGAAATCAGGGCACCAATGTCCCTTGCCCAAATTGGATTCTTACAAGGAATGATGATAGAAGACGCAACTTACATTGTTTAGAAAGACAAAAAAGCTTTCATTGATAAAATGAGGGGGGTGGGGGTTATATTATGAATTCTGTTAGTTGAAGGATGGAAAGATGATATTTTATTTTATTTTTAATTGATATTTAAATGGATCAAACAATGTTATCTATTATCATCTTGTATTGAAAAGGTGCAATTCTCTTTTTGTTTTTACTTCAAAAAATATCTTAGAAACCTCTGTAATTATATTTTCTATCCCACAGCACATTTTATTTACTTGAAAAAACAAAAAATCCGATTGAATAATAAAAAAAACTTGTCGGGCATCAATATAATTTTTCTACCATGTTTAAAGAACAACGCAACCTCATTGAACTTTTCTTTCCAAGATTAATTCATTGACACTTAAATTCATTATAATGATATTTTTTTTATTTTAAAAAAATTATTTTTGATATTAGTACATAAAAATGATCTAAAAACATCAAATTTTTTAATTTAAAGTAAAAAATAAAAATATTTTTTTTATTTTTTTTTAAATATTTTTCAAACGTATTCCAAAACACACGTTACATGTGAAAAACAACCTGTGTTTTTATTTTTAATGTCAAATTTTATACTTGTGTTTTTTTTTTCTTTTCTTAAACAATAATCTAAAATCTTATTTTATAAAATTGATTTTTTATTTTCTTGTGAAAATATGCTCTAGCATCTTGCATGTGAGTGAGCATTCAAGCCAAAACAAATCTCGAAACACGAAACAATGTCAACATAAGTCTTGCATACTATTTGAATGAATATGGTCAGAACTCAATTTTATTTATTTTTTTAATCATTTTGAGTTTATGAGTTTAAGGCCCCGTTTGTTTGCTGGAAAGTAGTTTCCTTTTGGAAAGTGAATTCCGGGGAAAGTGAATTCCTGGAAAGTAAATTCCGATGTTTGGCAGTGTTATGGAAAATGAACTGGAAAACACTTTCCAGTGTTTGTTTGTGTTATTGAAAATAAACTGGAAAATAATTTATTAATAAATTATTTTTTTTCAAGTTTATCCTATGTATATTAAATATTTAATATAAAATATTTAATCACTTTAAATAAAAAAAAATGAAATCAAATAAATATAATGATGAATTTATGTCATATCATATTATAGAGAAATAAGCTTGTTAAATATTTTGTAAGTAAAAATTATTCAATTTTAAAAGCTTAAAATAATTTGTTTTTTCATATTAAGAAAGCCAAATTAGTTTATGTTGAGAGTTATATGTTTGGGTTTTTGTTTTTGGTATGAAATATTTTTGAAAAGATAAATAGATACAACAATATTTTGATAGGTATTTTAGATAAAAAAAAAATTAGGTAAAGGCAATTATCCCTTTAATATCTATAAAATAAACATCAAGAAATAAATATTTATACCTAACATCAAGAAATAAATAGTCATGCATAAATATTAAGTTTCGATGTCATTGACATACATATTAGTTCAAATTACAAACATAAATATAGAAATTACAAATTTATACAAAATCATACAATATTTCGATTACCACAAATTTGTTTCTTCGTACGATTGGTACATTTCAGAAATTCCATCGAGATCAAACATCCAAGAGAAACTCGAGGATGGCAGGGCAGGAGGGCCATTTCTTTTAAGATTAGTCACCAGCCACTGGACATAAAAAGAACCTCATTGTACAGTTCCTTTCTTTCCTTGGTTCCTTCAACAATTTTAATCTTAATATCCTCATGCAAATCCACTTGCTGCTTCACTGTCATAACAAATCAGGTGAATTGAAAGTGCAGAAGAAACATAGCTAAATTTAACATGGACAAGACATCATTAGCACGTTGACCTACTGGTGGACACAATAGTAGAACTCATCTCTTCCATATCTGCTGTCATCACCCAATTTTTGGGTGACTCCCTAAAATATACCAAAAAATAACAAAAATAAAATAAAAAGGGCCAGCGAGGTTAGAAAAATCAATGTGGAATTTTTGGTTGTTTTCGAGAGTCTAATTGTATCTCTTTTGTCCCCAAAATAGAGAAAATACAGATTTAAGGAAAAAATAATTCATCATTTGATAAATCTGTGTAAAAATTAAGTCGTGCGACATAATTATATTTTTATGAGTCGATTTGATTTAATCGTCAATCAATTTAAAAGTGTAATTATGTTTGGGAATTAATTTACGGCCTAATTGAAGGATTTAATTAAGCGCAAGGGCCTAATTATACTTTAAATTGGTCATGTCAAATTAATTAAAGGCTTAATCGATGAAAAATCAAGTTTGGAAGCCTAATTTGGGTTAAATTGAGACGATCGGAATTTTCGATGACGAAACTTTTCGGGTGAAATCGGAAGTCAAAATTAAAGATAAAAACATCATTCTTCCTGATTTTTCCCATCAAAAAATTCTTTTTTTGTCACAACCTATTTATTTAAAATTTTCAAAAGAAAAAAAAAAGCCCATCACCGGAGCCATTCTTCACCATGCTCAACCATGCCGCTAGCCTTCCTGCCACACTCAATAACCCATACTCGACAACACTCCCATGCCTTGCACCATGCCTTCTTCAGCTATAAATAGCAGAAGAAAATACACGAAAGAGGGGGGAGAACACTGAGAAATTTTTGGGGGAGAAGACAGACGAAAAACTTGAGGAAAAAGGGCTGAATACTGAGAAAAACTGAGGGGGGAAGAACACGGAGAGAAAGTCTTGAAACTAGGGGGAAACTGAGAAAAATGGGGGCTGAACTGAGAAAAAAACTGGGGAGGGAAAAAAGGAAAAAACGATAACGAACTTATAGTCCAACCGGTGCAACGACCTGAACTTCTACCTTCACCCTTTTTGATTGTCGACGAGGCTGCCTCACCAACTCACTTCTCTTTCCCGTCGGAGCCACTCTCCCTTCCCTGCCTTGTCTCTCTCTCTCTCTTCCAGCAACGTCTCTCTCTCTAAAAACCAGCACGTCAAGCATCTGTCTCCTCACCAACAGCAGCCGTCGACCACCACTCCAGAAGCTCCCCTGCAGCAAGCCTGGCCTTCTTCTCCAGTTCCGGCGACGAATAGCAACAGCTCCGGTGAGGCAGCAACAGCAACAACAGTTGCAGGGACGAACGGCAGCCACAGATCAGCCGGCTTCTAGAGCTCCTCCCGGCCACCACGAGCCACCATTTTCGACGCCACCACCACAGGGACAACCACCTCGATCTCCTCTTCCCGGCGGTAGTAGCAGTTAAGCCTTTCGTCGCCGTCGACCGAACCCCTTGGTACTGTTCACGTAAAGTTTGCAGGAGTGAATATTAATTCACTCCTGAGTCCTGTCCCGTTTCCATCTTATTCGTGGGCTGGACTGCTCTCGGCCAGCCTAGTTGGCTGGGCCGGGTCCAGCCCAGCCCAGGCCTCTTTTGAGTTGGGCATTTGGCCCAACTTTGCTGGGCCGGCCCATTTGGGTGGGCTAGGCCCAGCCCGAAATTTTTATTTTTTATTATTTTTTTAAAAAATACAAAAAATATTATTAAAAAAATGTATTTGTTTTCGTTCATACGGCCGAATTCCAAGATTTTTCCATGTTTATTTTTCATAAAAAAAATATATGTTGCATCTTTCTCATATTTTAAAATGAAAATTGGATATCGTAACCGGTTTATGATTATCTTTTGGAATTTGGCCAAAATATCAAAAAAAATAAAAAATCATTTTGTTTTAGCTATCTCGGTGTAAAATTACATTGTAAAGTACACTTGGAGATACTAAAAAAAGATTTTCTTCTATTGCGGTGTAAAATTACATTGTAAAGTACACTCGCAAACAAAAAAAATGTTTTTCTTTAATGCAGTGTAAAATTCTTTTTGTTAGTCTTTCAAACTCCTAACGAGGTAGAGATTCTCTCACGAAGAGAGATCTACGTCGAATTTTAGAAAAGACAACAAAAAATCAAACTTAGAAAAAAACTATCAAACAACAATGCAGCTTGCCTTAGGTAGGGTGCACTGGGGGTGATGCGTCTTCCCCTTGCACAACAAGTCCCCTTACCCAAAACTCTCGCAGACCACTAGGTTCCTAGTAACCTTAATACTAGGTGGCGACTCCTTAGAATTATAATCGTAGATTTTACGGCTATAAATAACCCCATTTTCACCGCGCGCCGTTGTCTCTCCAGAGAGGGATGGCGGGGCGCGAAGCGCGAAAAAATCGTCGTCGCGACAGATGGCGACTCCACTGGGGACCTTGCTGGACTGAGCTTTGTTTTGTTTGATTGTTTATTTCTCAATTTATTTTTGCACGCATTTTTGCCGTTTTAACATGCATTTCTGCTGCTTTAGCATCTATTTTACTTGCAACTCATGCATACATTGAGCTTGAATTATTGGTATCATGCATTTTAAATTCTTGAGTAAACCCAATTTTAAGTTAGGTGGGGATTAGCGGTCTGCCCCATGGCTTTCAGTCGGGGTTCAGATTCGTGAAACATCCGACTATGAACTGAGTGTTTACTTGATAATGGCGGTCATACTGTGCCCCAACCATTTCTTGTAAGCCCCCATACCACCTTCACGTAAGGCGGTCACTGGGCAGTTCATAGACCTTCAAGACCAGGTAGAAAGCTTACCCCTCATGTAATGACTTAGAACTTGTCTTTAGGTGCAAATGCTCTAATAATTCACCTGATGTGTACATGCATTTGCATCCATTTGCATCCATCACTATGCATAACATTTTATCAGCAGTCAAAATATAGGTCCCCGAAGAGCTCCTACCACTCGACTCCAGCAGAGATATATGGGGGATGAAGAGCGTGCAAATCGTGACGCTCATTTTCAAGAAGAACTGGATTCTCTGAAGGCTAGCGTGGCTAGTCTTACCAGCTTACTCGAGCAAGCACTGAGAAATGCCTCTGGCGAGGGTCCTTCAACTAGACCCACAACGGCTGCTCAAACAGAAGTAGTGAATCACCATGAAGAGGTGATAGGAGAAAGGGTTCAGGGTCCAGAACAAAATCCAACTTTCGTACAAGCAGCAGTGCCGACACCTGCCGCAACCCCAACAGTTATAACAACATCAGATGTCATTAACCAAGATAAGATGGCGACATTGGAGGCTAGGATAAGGGCCATTGAAGGGGTGAACCTATATGACCCAGTACAAGCTGTAAAAATGTGTCTAGTCCCGAATGTTGCGATACCAAAAAAGTTTCGTGTTCCTGACTTTATCAAGTACACTAGGACACAATGCCCCATCACTCACCTAAAATCATACTGTAACAAAATGGCGGAAGTAGTGCATGATGAAAAATTGCTTATGCATTTCTTCCAAGACAGTTTGAGTGGGGCAGCTTTGAATTGGTACATGAGACTAGATAACACCAGGATCCGTAGCTGGAAAGATCTGGTAGATGCTTTCATCAAGCAATATAAGTACAACATGGACATTGCTCCTGACAGGACAAGTTTGTCCAACTTGGAAAAGATGAACAGAGAAAACATAAGGGAATATGCTCAGAGATGGAGAGATCTCGCTGCACAGGTACATCCTCCGCTTCTGGATAAAGAAATGGTGACATTATTCGCCAACACTCTAAAAGCCCCATATTACGAACATTTAATGGGTAGCTCAGCACAACAATTCATAGATGTTGTAGCCGTGGCAGAGAGGATAGAGCAGGGAATCCGAAGTGGGAGAATTCTCGCGCCTGTGGAGAAAAATGGCTTTGAGGCAGAAAAAAGATGCCGAACATTTTGAAGACGACTACAAGGGTAGGAATAATCAATTCCGAAACTACCATAACTCTTCATCCGAAATTGCTAACATCAATCTTCAAGCTAAAGATCCATCTAAAAATTTCCCAAAAAGAAATTACCAGAAAACCCAAGAACAGCTACCTCCGCTACCATTGCCTTTGAATGAGATATATCAAAAGTTGGTAAGCACTGGGAAAATAGCTCCTGAACCTCATACACCTTTGCAGCCGCCTTACCCTGCTTGGTACAAACCCGACCTCACCTGCGAATACCATGCTGGTGCTGCGGGACATAGCATTCACACTTGTGGTGCTTTCAAGAAGAGGCTCATGCAATTGATCAAAGCAGGATGGATAACATTCGAAGAAAATCCAGGTCCTACAACTAATTAAGCCTCTCGAAAGTGAAGTACCGAGTGTCTGCACTGTCAAAGTGATCCCAACAAAAGCTTTTGAAAAGGGAGTACGCCGACATTGGAAAATGAAGTTTGCTTCATAATTGCCTTCTATTTTGATCATGTCTTTGCATGGTGTTTTGGCTTTGATTTATCAACAATCTTGCTTGTAATGTCACAAGACATTTTGTTAAACCATCTTTTCTCTCCAATAAAATCATGTATTTTCTTTGACTATGGCATGTTCTCGCTTTTTGTTTGAATAACACAGACATGTCGTATATCTCTTCCATCCAAATTATACATAATCCCATGATTTCATCAAGGTTTTTGGCAAATCAAAGTTTAGTACGAAAAAAAATGTCAATTTGTTGTTTGTTTAACAAATATGTTCTGGGAATTCAAAGGATTTCATTGAAGGGTGATCTCATATCCCAAAAATCCCATATGATAAGTTAATCTCGTAGTTGAACAAATGATCCAAAAAGCAAAGCAAAAAATATTTTGCATGGAAAAGCAAAGCTTATCGGTTTAGATTGCATGTTTTGAAATGATGAGAGGCCATCTTTGATATGCCTTCACAAAGTCTTAAATATCCATTGCAGTCCCTATTTGAGCCGAATAATTATTTTTCTAATAATTAACCCTGACTAGGATCATACCTTACACTGGGGGGCAAGTGCGAAGAGAGGACTCTTAATTACAAAATATTCCTCAATGACAAAAGATGCTCAAAGAAAGCTGGGGGACATAAACATAAAAAGGTTTTGAGTACACTAGCAAATCAATTCAACATTCTAGTAGTACTAAAGACCCAACATAAAAAGCCAAAAATTCTGGGGGGCATGTCACAATAAAAGCCCAAACAAAATTCTTGGGGGCATGTCACAATAAAGGCCCAAACAAAATTCTGGAGGGCATGTCAAGTCAACATGATGGCATTGCTAAAAACCCATTCTCAAGAGCCCAAACAAATACCGGGGGGCATGTCAAGAGATACCCAAATAAATTGTGAGCCATAAACATAAAAGGAGTTTTAGTACATTACGACGAGCCGAGTCAACATGATAGTACTAAAAACTCATGATAAAAAACCCAAACAAATACTGGGGGGCATGTCTAGGTAAAAGTCCAAACAAAATGCTGGGGGGCATGTCATGGAAATCAATCATGATGACTAAAAAGAGTTCTAAGAGTAAGCACTAAGTGATCCTTAGTCTAGAAAACCCTCAAACACCTTTTGAGCTTGCAAATATCGTTTCTTCGTAGCCAGCAACCTGAGCCTACATTACAAGCCTGATAAAGCCCTTTCTGATCAAATACAAGTAATCTGGGTCGATAAGCAATGCTTTTCCATTTGAAATGATCCTTACAAATGCTTTACCAAACTTGATCGAAGCCTTTTTGAAATACAAGACATGCGAACAAACATCATTTCATGTTCTTGTCAAAATCAACATAAAACCAGACAATGAGATCACTTGAATTCTTTCGAGAACAGGTTTGTTTAAACAAATATCAAAATGGTTTTTATGCTTGGAATGACTTTGAAATTCCAAAAATCTTACATGAAAACAATTTTCCCAAATAACCATCCCTTTCCTACAAACACTTGAAGCCCAAAGCACTGGTGTGGCCTGACCCGAATGGACCAATCAAAATGGTTTTGTATTTGAAATTCCAAAAATCTCACATGAAAACACAATCTTTGGAAAACAACCAACCCATTTTCATGCAAACACTACCTTGAAGCCCAAAACACTTGTGGGGCATGACCGGACTGGGGGGCAATATACAAATGCAATTGAAGCTAACTCCATCATTCCTTTTCAAAGAATCTGGATCAAACTCAAGGGGGCATTTTGATACGGAACATCTATCATCTCCAGTGGTCAAAATCTTAAGTTGCGGCTCGAGTAAGCAGAAGCGAGAAGCCGTCAAAGCCAGAAATTCAACCCTAGGAAAAGAAGGCCTGGAGGAAGAAAGGGGACCTATATCTCTCAGGTAAGTATACATGCATTCTCATGCATTGCATCCCCATTGAAAATCTAAAAAATATTTTGGAAGGGTCGTAATTTACGAACCTTCATTCATTTTGTGTGCATGCTTTCAAGCTCTCATCTCTTGCATTTCCTTGAGCATGCTTTTCAGCTTTATCTTTTTTTCTAATTTTAGGTGTTATCATGCATTACATCTCATTGAGAATATAGGAAATGTTTTGGAAGGATCGTAATTTACGAACTTTCACTCATCATTTTTGTGTACGCTTTCAAGCTCCCACATTTTCCATTTCCTTGAGCATGCTTTTCAGCTTTATCTCTTTCTTGATTTTGGGTGTTCTCATGCATTCCATCCCCGTTGAGAATCTAGGGACTATTTTGAAGGGACCGTAATTCACGAACCTTCATTCATCATTTTTGTGTACGCCTCCAGGCTCTTACCTATTTGTCGCGCTTTTTAGCCTCATCTTTTTTCCTGAATTTGGTTGTCATCACGTGTGGCACCTTCCCACCAATAATTTAAGAAATGTTTTGGAGGGATTGTAATTTACAAACCTCCACTCACTGTTTTTGTGTGTGCCTTCGAGCCCCTACCACTTTCACTTCCCCGAATGTGCTTGTAAGCCTTTCATCAGCATAGATAGAGTGTTTTCAACCCTATCTCTTCTCTTTTTTTTAGTGTGCTTTTAGCCATCAATTAACTAAAATAGTGTGATTTCCAACCCTATTTTCCTTTCATCTTCGAGTGAGTTTTCCAACCCTCGATCATCAACTAAGATAGTGTGCTTTCCAGTCCTATTCTCCATTCATCTTCGAGTGTGTTTTCCAACCCTCGATCGTCAATTAAAATAGTAGCTTTCCAGCCCTATTTCCATTCATCTTCGAGTGTGTTTTCCAACCCTCGCCATCAATTAAAATAGTAGCTTTCCAGCCCTATTTCCCTTTCATCTTCGAGTGTGTTTTCCAACCCTTGATTGTCAACTAAAATAGTGAGCTTCCCAGCCCTATTCTCCATTCATTTTCGAGTGCGTTTTCCAACCCTCGCCATCAATTAAAATAGTAGCTTTCCAGCTCTATTTTTCTTTCTCTTCGAGTGCGTTTTCCAACCATCAATTAGGATAGTGCATTTTCCATCCCTATCCTCCTTGTTTAAGTGTGTTTTCCAACCCTTAACCATAAGCTAAAATAGGTGTTTTCCAATCCTATTTTTCTTTCCTGTCTTGAGCGAGTTTTCCAACCCTCAACCATCAATTAGGATCGTGCGCTTCTTAGCCATTCTTTTCCTCTCATTTGAGTGAGTTTTCCAACCCTCAACCATCAATTAGGATCGTGAGCTTCTTAGCCATTCCTTTCCTGTCATTTGAGTGAGTTTTCCAACCCTCAAACCATCAATTAGGATATTGCGTTTTCCATCCCTATCCTTCTTGTTTAAGTGCGTTTTCCATCCCTATCCTTCTTGTTTAAGTGATTGTGTTTTCCATCCCTATCCTTCCTGTTTAAGTGCGTTTTCCAACCCTTAACCATAAGCTAAAATAGCGCGTTTTCCATCCCTATTTTTCTTCCTTCTCGTGTGTGTTTTCAAACCACCAATTAAGATAGTGCGTTTTCCATCCCTATCCTTCTTGTTTAAGTGCGTTTTCCAACCCTTAACCATAAGCTAAAATAGCGCGTTTTCCAACCCTATTTTTCTTCCTTCTCGCGTGTGTTTTCAAACCACCAATTAAGATAGTGCGTTTTCCATCCTTTTCCTCTTTTTTGAGTGAGTTTTCTAACTCTCAACCATAGATCCTAGATAGCGAGCTTTCTAGCCCTGTCTTCCATCCCATGAAATCTTCATCATCCTCACCTGGGCAGGTCGCCCATTACAACAAAACCACCTTTTGAGTTCTTACATTTTTACCATTTTCACCTGGGTAGGTCACCCATTACAACGAGACCATCTTCACTATTGTCACCCGGGTAAGTCACCCATTACAATGAGATCATCTCTACCATCTTTCACTTGGGTAGGTCATCCATTATAACGAGACCATCTTCACCATTTCTGACCCGGGCAGGTCACCCATTTCAATGAGACTGTCTTCACCATTTTTCACTTGGGTAAGTCACCCATTATAATGAGACCATTTTCCTGTGTCATTCACAAACATCACCCTTCTCCGTCTTTTTTAAGTGTCCTCCTTAGGCCCCAATTCTTAGGTAGTATGCTTTCTAGCCCTATCTTACCATTCCTTTCTAAGTGCGCTTTATAGCCCTCATTCTCATTTCTGGATGGATCAACCATTTCTTGGTCTGGTAAATCCACTTTTCTTTTTCTTTACAACGCTTACTATTTAAAGTCTTTTACAAGACTTTAGTCGTAAGCATTGTAAAGAGGGGGGCAACTGTCATCACCCAATTTTTGGGTGACTCCCTAAAATATACCAAAAAATAACAAAAATAAAATAAAAAGGGCCAGCGAGGTTAGAAAAATCAATGTGGAATTTTTGGTTGTTTTCGAGAGTCTAATTGTATCTCTTTTGTCCCCAAAATAGAGAAAATACAGATTTAAGGAAAAAATAATTCATCATTTGATAAATCTGTGTAAAAATTAAGTCGTGCGACATAATTATATTTTTATGAGTCGATTTGATTTAATCGTCAATCAATTTAAAAGTGTAATTATGTTTGGGAATTAATTTACGGCCTAATTGAAGGATTTAATTAAGCGCAAGGGCCTAATTATACTTTAAATTGGTCATGTCAAATTAATTAAAGGCTTAATCGATGAAAAATCAAGTTTGGAAGCCTAATTTGGGTTAAATTGAGACGATCGGAATTTTCGATGACGAAACTTTTCGGGTGAAATCGGAAGTCAAAATTAAAGATAAAAACATCATTCTTCCTGATTTTTCCCATCAAAAAATTCTTTTTTTGTCACAACCTATTTATTTAAAATTTTCAAAAGAAAAAAAAAAAGCCCATCACCGGAGCCATTCTTCACCATGCTCAACCATGCCGCTAGCCTTCCTGCCACACTCAATAACCCATACTCGGACAACACTCCCATGCCTTGCACCATGCCTTCTTCAGCTATAAATAGCAGAAGAAAATACACGAAAGAGGGGGGAGAACACTGAGAAATTTTTGGGGGAGAAGACAGACGAAAAACTTGAGGAAAAAGGGCTGAATACTGAGAAAAACTGAGGGGGGAAGAACACGGAGAGAAAGTCTTGAAACTAGGGGGAAACTGAGAAAAACGGGGGCTGAACTGAGAAAAAAACTGGGGAGGGAAAAAAGGAAAAAACGATACCGAACTTATAGTCCAACCGGTGCAACGACCTGAACTTCTACCTTCACCCTTTTTGATTGTCGACGAGGCTGCCTCACCAGCTCACTTCTCTTTCCCGTCGGAGCCACTCTCCCTTCCCTGCCTTGTCTCTCTCTCTCTCTTCCAGCAACTTCTCTCTCTCTAAAAACCAGCACGTCAAGCATCTGTCTCCTCACCAACAGCAGCCGTCGACCACCACTCCAGAAGCTCCCCTGCAGCAAGCCTGGCCTTCTTCTCCAGTTCCGGCGACGAATAGCAACAGCTCCGGTGAGGCAGCAACAGCAACAACAGTTGCAGGGACGAACGGCAGCCACAGATCAGCCGGCTTCTAGAGCTCCTCCCGGCCACCACGAGCCACCATTTTCGACGCCACCACCACAGGGACAACCACCTCGATCTCCTCTTCCCGGCGGTAGTAGCAGTTAAGCCTTTCGTCGCCGTCGACCGAACCCCTTGGTACTGTTCACGTAAAGTTTGCAGAGTGAATATTAATTCACTCCTGAGTCCTGTCCCGTTTCCATCTTATTCGTGGGCTGGACTGCTCTCGGCCAGCCCAGTTGGCTGGGCCGGGTCCAGCCCAGCCCAGGCCTCTTTTGAGTTGGGCATTTGGCCCAACTTTGCTGGGCCGGCCCATTTGGGTGGGCTAGGCCCAGCCCGAAATTTTTATTTTTTATTATTTTTTTAAAAAATACAAAAAATATTATTAAAAAAATGTATTTGTTTTCGTTCATACGGCCGAATTCCAAGATTTTTCCATGTTTATTTTTCATAAAAAAAATATATGTTGCATCTTTCTCATATTTTAAAATGAAAATTGGATATCGTAACCGGTTTATGATTATCTTTTGGAATTTGGCCAAAATATCAAAAAAAATAAAAAATCATTTTGTTTTAGCTATCTCGGTGTAAAATTACATTGTAAAGTACACTTGGAGATACTAAAAAAAGATTTTCTTCTATTGCGGTGTAAAATTACATTGTAAAGTACACTCGCAAACAAAAAAAATGTTTTTCTTTAATGCAGTGTAAAATTCTTTTTGTTAGTCTTTCAAACTCCTAACGAGGTAGAGATTCTCTCACGAAGAGAGATCTACGTCGAATTTTAGAAAAGACAACAAAAAATCAAACTTAGAAAAAAACTATCAAACAACAATGCAGCTTGCCTTAGGTAGGGTGCACTGGGGGTGATGCGTCTTCCCCTTGCACAACAAGTCCCCTTACCCAAAACTCTCGCAGACCACTAGGTTCCTAGTAACCTTAATACTAGGTGGCGACTCCTTAGAATTATAATCGTAGATTTTACGGCTATAAATAACCCCATTTTCACCGCGCGCCGTTGTCTCTCCAGAGAGGGATGGCGGGGCGCGAAGCGCGAAAAAATCGCCGTCGCGACATCTGCAACACAATTTTTGTATATAACCAACCATCAGTAAAATCAATATTTATGGATGGTTAATGTGATAGCTGTAGACAGAATTATATTGCCTAGACATGATTTTTACCTCCTTTCCTCCATATTCAGATTGAAACTCCAGCAAGATATTTTTGAATTCAGCAGTCAAACAGCTACTCATAATAATATATTTCAAACCATCTTTTCCAATTTGAATCGGATCACATATATACTACTCTATCCTGATCTTTCTAATTATCTTTTAACATCTAATTCCACACAAACTTTTGTTTTTCAGAGCAGAACAAGAGTTGATGAAGTATCCAAGGAGAACCTGTCATTGTCATTTTATTAAAATTAAATCTATGGGGGCAAAAAATAATGTTTGCCATCGCATCCTCCAGGAAATGTCTCTGAAGACTGTCCATATAATTTGCATGAAAGTCATCAAGCTAGGAGCAAAAATGGTGTAGAAAAAGTTATTACTAGTGTGAATTAAGATTCTCACATAGATTACAATAGCAACAGTAGCATTTTTCATGCAGTAGCCAAACAACAATATGAGTATCATGAATAAGCATTGACAATTCAGAATATACCTGTGCAACATCCATAGAAAACCCTTCTTGTATGAGAGCATTGACAAAAACAGCATCACTATCACATAAAAAAGGTCTATGATACACCCAAATATGGGTGTGTTATAACTTATGAAACATTCCTCCTTTGGTAGTTTCCTTATAAAAGATATTAGTTCTGCAGGATGATCTTCTCTAATTCACCAACATAAATTTTATATAAAACTAGATAGTAGCACAAATTGAAAATTGCACTGAAATGACAACAAATCAACAGAAACAAGAACAACCGAAATCTATATCAAGTGTTCTTTGCAATCACACCCTTTCCATACTCGGCAATTTCGATTGTAACCCAAATCCCACAAACCCCATTTCTCATATCTTCAAAAAATCACATTTCTCGGCAATTTCAAAGATTGAAACTTACAAAGGCTGACAGTCAATGAAATTGAAATTCTACAGTGGCAGTGATTGAAGCATTGAAAATTACACCCATTACCATACTCGGCAAATTGAAAATTGCACAGTAAGTCAAGAAATCAACACAAACAAGAACAACCGAAATCAAAACATGGGTTCTTTGCAATCACACCCATTACCATACTCAGCAATATCAATTGTAACCCAAATCCCACAAACCCCATTTCTCATATCATCAAAAACTCACATTTCTCGGCAATTTCAAAGATTGAGATGCAAAGGGAGTACCTGGTTTCTCTTGCTGTGAGTTGCAGAGGGAGGCGAGATGCAGAGCAGCAGAGGGACTGAGGGACTGAGAGAGGCGAGAGTTTTTGTAAGCAGAGGGTCAGGGACTGAGAGGGAGGCGAGAGGAGGCGAGAGACGAGAGGGTGATGTGCTTGGTTTGAAGAAAAAATGTGGGGAAGAGGCTGCTGGGTTACTGAGAGGGTGTCGAGAGCAGAGATGAGGGACCGAGAGGGAGGCGAGAGACGAGAGGGTGCTTAGGGTTTTTTTAAGTAGAGATGAGGGACGCATGAGGAGAAGAGAGGAAGAGAAGAGATGAGGGACTGGCGCAGAGAGACGAGGGAAATGGGGTGAGCGCTGGAGAGGGAGGCGACCGGTAGTGGTGAGAGACGAGAGGGTGACTTTGTGCACAGAGAGAGATATGAGGGAAATATGTGCGCGGAAAGTGTTTTCCCTTTGTGTAGAAGCGGAAAACACTTTCCGCGTGTGGAAGTGTTTTTCAATGTTGACCGGGAAAGTGATGGAAATCACTTTCCTTTGACTTTTTTTCCAAAGTGTTACCAAACACTGGAAAGTAAGGAAACTGAATTCCGGGAATTCAGTTTCCTTGAAACAAACAAGGCCTTAGGCCTTGAAAGGAACATTATGGTGAATTTTGTTAGATGGCTGAGTTAGTTGGAAACTTATTGGAAATATAGTAGAAATTATTTTTTAAAGTATTTTTTATTTATAAAAATATTAAAATAATATATGTTTTTATTTTTATTTTTATTTTTAATATCAATTTATAAAAAAATTGAAAAATATTAAAATAAATTTATATATATATATATATATATATATATATATATATAAGTTGCGCTCTTCAACACCACCTAAACTAGCTTGTGAATTTTTAATCCCAGATAATCAATAGGTATGGATTTAAAAGTTTTGTTCAGGATTGTGATTGATATTATTTTTAAAAATATTTTTTGTTCAGAAATGTATTAGAATGATATTTTTTATTTTTTAAAAATTATTTTTAACATCAGCACATGAAAATAACCTACAATCACATAAAAATAAATTAAAATGATAAATAAATAAATTTAAAAATATTTTTAAAACTCAATGTCAAATATGACTTCTCATGTCCATGAACTAGTTAGTCCACCTACACGACGTTGTGGGAAAAAAATTTAAGGGCAAAAAAATATATTCAAAGTTTTGGAGAATTGTTTAATGTTATTATTAAATATAAAAATATAGCTGTTTTGAAAAAAGAATTATTAAAATATATTTTCTTATCAATGTAACTCTTGTAAATTTTATTGAAAGTATTTTTTTTTAACTAGGATCATTATTTCTGATAAAAGATATATACATATATATTTTATGATTGTTAAGGCAGTTTTAAAAAATTATCAAAATATCATGTGATTCAAAACTAAAGTCATCATAAATATGATAAAATCATGTTCAAAATCCATTTAAAAGTTGTAAGAATAAAAATTTTATTTTAATTGAATTTTCATGGTTTTCTTAATTTATTTGTATATCTTATACATAATAATTGAAAATTAGTTATTAAAATTCAAATAAAAATTTATAATAATATTTAAGAAGCATATTAAAATTAAAAAGAGAGTAAGACCCTCTTTTTCAATACGTTTCAAAAGTGTTTTTAAAAAAAATTGATTTTTTTATTTTTTATATTAAATTAAAAAATGGTGTTTTTTATTATTTTCACATGTTAATGTTAAAAATAATTTTCAAAAAATAAAAAATATATCATTATAATGTATTTTTAAATAAAAAAATATTTTCAAAAATAATTCAACCACATTTCCAAACACACACTAAATCTGATAAAATAAATTGGAGTGCCCAGAAAAAAAGGGAAAAGACATAAGAAAAAATGATTGAAAAGATAAAGTAAAAAAATGATTGAAAAGATAAAGTAAAGCCCTCATGGCTTATCCTGTTTTATTTTATTTTTTTCTCTTCTGAAATGCCGATGATAGTCAACCAGCCATTATATTTTTGAAAACAAAATAGACAAGTGCCATGATTTTTGTTTGAAAATAATATTGCTAATAAAATTTCAAACCGCGATCTTATGACTCTTTGAGGGTGATTGGGAGAGCTGTTGCTGTAGCTTTTCATAGCTTTTCAAAAAGTGTTTCGTGCCGAAATACATCAAAATGATATTTTTTTATTTTTTAAAAATTATTTTTGTCATCAGCACATCAAAATGATCTAAAAACACTAAACCGCCGGTCTTTAAAATAAAAAAAAATTGCAATTTTTTTAGAAACCATAGTTGAAAAATCTAAAACAAACACCCCCTTTGTTAGGTGCTACCCAAGGTAGTCAAACTCGCGAGTCAACTCGCAAACTCGTACGAGTTTGCGAGTTGGCTTAGCAAACCTGGTTGGACCGGAAAGAAAAATCGAAACCGGTCAAACTCGGTCAAAATCGGGTTGACTCGTTCCGATTTTACGCGTTCGGTCGGCTTTGAGTTTTTATCTTCAGATTTCAATCTTTCTGTTCAAAATAGTCATTGACGATGAAGATTGAGAAAGAAGAGAGCAAAGGAGAAGAAGATGAGGGAAGAGGATGAGGGAGGGAGGGCGGCAGCGTGAGAGTAAGAGAAGAGAATTGGAATCCTTAGGGTTAAGTTAGGGGGGGGCTGTCAGCTGGCTTTTATATTACTTATAATAATAATAAAAAAAAAACAGGTTTCTACTTTCTAATGGGGGTCTACGGGGGGATGGGTTATAAATTATTATTAATAATAATAGTAGGTTTATACGGGGGAGGGGTTATGATATTAATATTAATAATAATAATAATAATAATAATTAGCATAAAAAATAATTTAAAAAAA
This sequence comes from Salix arbutifolia, assembly GCA_025169955.1. Classification (NCBI taxonomy): domain Eukaryota; kingdom Viridiplantae; phylum Streptophyta; class Magnoliopsida; order Malpighiales; family Salicaceae; genus Salix; species Salix arbutifolia. Next base: position 2,399,528 of record CM045914.1, read on the forward strand.
ATCCTATTAATTTAAGATAATAAATAACATTAATTAATTTCAAATACAACAATCATAAAAAAAAATATAATTACTTGAAAAACATAAAATAAGTAGTTTAAATTTCAAATCTCAAATACTGTGGGTCTTTTAATTATATTTAAATTCATTTTTTAAATTTAAATATAATTAAAAACAATAATTTTATTGTTGGAGGGTTTTTCAAAAGCAATTATTTAATTATATAACTTACTCCTATTAATTGTATAATTAAACTATATATAAAATAATTGAACTTTATTTAAAATAAGATAAAAAAATGTCCATAATTATGCTATTTTGTATTTAGAAATATTTTACATACGATTTTACGATTTTGCTTCTCACACGATTTTAGCTGTAATTTTACGATTTTTGTACGGAAAAATTCGGGTACGATCTTACGATTTTACGATCCAATTTTTCGGAGCCCCTTCCGATTCGTGTCAAAATCTCGATTTTGACTACCTTGGTGCTACCAGCTGAGTTAAAGCACATAATTTTTACAAAACAATAAAAATATATATTAATATCAATAATAAATTACCATTAAAAAATTGTCTAAAAAATAACCAATAGAGGAAAATAAAAATTTCAAAGTTCTTATATTACTTTCATTTTCATATTTTACGTATAAATCTAATAAAACGACTTAACATCAATAATTGACGGTTTTATTTTTTATTTTCTTATAAACTTGATTTTAAATTTTACAAATGAAATAATTAAATTTTAATTTTAACTTCATTATTTTAATTCTTCATCCAAAACTTTTTAATTTGATTATTTTAAAAAAATAAAAATAAAAATAACAGCCTGAATATCCCTTTATTTGTCATCTTATTTATTGATATTTGTCATTTTAATTTCTAATTTATTTTCTTGACTTTTATAGAATTTTGATTTATTTTTAATTTCACAATTCAATTACAATTTGTTATATGCTGTTTTTTTTCTTCAGTTTAATTATTATTATTTTGACTGTTCATATCTCTTTGTTAAATTTATATTTCCTTTTACTTCACTATTCAATAAAAAAATTATAGTTGTCTTCTAATTTATTTTCATCCTTGTTATTTTAATTGTCATTTTTTGTTCTTCACTTGCTTGCATAGTCCCCCTCGATATTCACTTGTTGGAAATTAAACTTTATGATTTTTATAATGAGGATGTTTTTGGTTAATGATCTAATTCACTAATTTAAAAAGATAAAAGACAATTCACTAGTTTAAAAATATAATGCAGGTTGATATATTTTTTTAATCAAAAAATAGGTTTTTTTTTTTTATATTGGGTTATCACAATCTAATAATACAAGCTGCAAGTTTGATAAGTTAACTCGAGTTGACTCAGTTCTTATTGTCTTGGATACATGTTTATCATGCTAGCTTGAGTGGACTGAAATTAAGTTTTTTTTACCCAATCTTGTAATTTTGTATTTATTTGATTAAAAATTAAGTGACAATATTATTATTTTTTCCTTTTGAATTTTCCCCATATATTGTGATGTTTTTTTTTTTATTTTATCCGATGGTATAAATTGCATTGTCATGATAATACTTTCTTTTTTATTCTCGTTGTAAAGTAAATACTATTTTTATTTTTGCCAGCTTTCCCTCTTAAACTATAAATATACCATCCATAACTGAATTAGTGCCTGTTTGGGAGTGTGGTCGCGGTTGCTTTTGAAAGTACTTTTTATTTAGAAATACATCAAAATGATATTTTTTTTTTAAAATCATTTTTGACATTAGCACATCAAAATAATTTAAAAACATAAAAAAAATCATTTAAAATAAAATAAAATTTTAAATTTTGAGCAAACGGTGATACAACTGCAGAAACAAATAGGCTCTTAATATATCAAAGATAAATTATTTTCATACACCAAAATCAAACTGTTTGCATGTTGTAGTGTTAGAAAACAAACAAATCTCTGGCTTAATAGCAATAATCATATCCACATCATGATACTAATCTATTAACCACACAATTAGTAAAGTGAAATTCTTATGATCCATCTGACCCACACAGTTTTTTTCCTAATGTTTGGAAAAAAGAATCTTACTTGCACTTGAACTACTTTTATTTTTTTAATGGCTGGCCAATGTGACTCTGAAAGTGGACTACAAATCATGGTCCAAGCAGTGTTCAATCATTGAAAGCAACTCTTGTGCTTCCAAAATTTCTCAGCTTAGATATCTTGAAAAATTTGCACTTAGGTTTTGACTTCTCCATGTTTTCTCGCTCAAAGTCCTCCTCTTTTTTTGCTCAATTAATTACTGGTTTCTTTTGAATTCAATCACCTCATTATCAATTCCACCTCGTCTCTACAGCTTTTGTGATCTTGGGATTTACTATTTTCTGGGTTTTTTTTGTGTTGTTGAATCCAGTTTCTTGCATATATTTTCTTGGGGTTACCTTTTTGGAGACATGGCTTCATTTACACTTCATCGTGGTTTATTATATGCACTTCAACCTGCCTTTTGTTGTTAATGTTGAAATTTCTCCAAATAGCTAGCTAACTTTACAGTTTTTATGAGGTGTAAAGAGTTTTTTATTGGTACCCAACAACAAATCCTATGGAATAGGTAGTTCAAAGCTCTGGCTGTTTCTTCATTTTTACTTTGTTTCAGTTTGGTGTGTTCTTTAAGCAAGAAGTGAGCTTGTAGTATCATTATTGCCGTCTCTCGAAAAGGGTTTGTTTTTTCAACTTTCTTGTAGCTTAGAAATGTTAATTTCTAGTGAAATGGAGCAGATCTCATTGCCTCTAGATAATGTAAAGGAGAAGTTGGAGCCAATGGAACCAAATCAAGATTACATTGATGCGTTCCAGTTAGAATCTGAGTTGATGGATTCACCACCATTACCTAACCCAACCATTTATACCGATGTCAATGTTGTTCCTGAGCATGAAAAGGGCGAGCTTGAGCATTCTATATTGAATCTAGAAGGTAAAAGTTTGAGGTATTTAGTTGTAGTTACCTGTTGTTTAAAGGTTCTTTTCTTCCATAAGTTTCCCATGTTGCATTAATTTATAGGTGAGATCGCAGAGTTGAAACAAAAGGAGAGATTGTTGGACAAGAAGCGTAGAAAAGCATTAAATAAGATATTGGATATTAAAGGTAGGAATTTACTGTTTGGTCACAAGATGGAGTCTTACTTTTGACAATGTTTTTGCCTACTCTAATTTTGGCTTTGATTTTCAGGCAGCATTAGAGTATTTTGTCGAGTGAGACCGTTCCTACTGTCAGATAGGAGAAGAATTCACGAACCCATTTCAACTGGGTTAGAGAAGGTGGTGGTTAAATCAGTTGGAATTAGGAAGGAGTACAGATATGATAAGGTTTTTCATCAAGCAGCTGCTCAAGGTCGGTGTCCAAATTAATGTGCTTTCTTATACGGTTAATTATATGTTTTTTTAATCATTTTTTTTGGGTTTCATTTGAATTAAGAGTCTATTTGTCCTTGAAAACTCTGTAGAAGATGTTTTTGTTGAGGTTGAACCTATCCTTAGATCTGCACTTGATGGGCACAATGTATGCATATTTGCTTTTGGTCAAACTGGAACTGGCAAGACATTTACAATGGTTAGTGGCAGATTTAAATGTGTTACTCTTGTACTCTTTTTTTATTAAATGCATGTGCTTGATCATTGATGACTATGGGTTAAATCATTCTCCAGGATGGCACAAATAACCAGGCTGGGATCATTCCTCGAGCTATTGAAGAGCTTTTTCGTCAAGCCTCTTTGGATAACTCATCTATAACATTTTCAATGAGCATGCTGGAGGTTTACATGGGTAATCTTAGAGATCTACTTGCTCCAAAAGTGGCAAGTAGGACATATGAGGTTGCAGCAAAATGGTAATTATATGCTCCTGATGTTCAAATGAAATGCAAACTCAAAAATCAAATTGAAGCCTCTATAGGATGTAGATCTGTTTTGGCTAACTATACTACAGCAATCTAAATATTCAAACAGATCCAAAGGGAATGGTTGAAGTTGAAGGTTTGACACAGGTCCAAATACCTGATACCGTGAAGGCAAAATGGTGGTATGCTAAGGGCAGGCGGGCTAGATCTACTTCGTGGACTAATGTCAATGAGACATCAAGCAGGTCACACTGGTGGGTTTAGGGTCTCCTTTACTTTTCCAACTTGCTTAATTAATTTCATTCGACAATTCCATTATCTGTTTAGTTCTATATATCTAGCTTAATGAGGATCACCATTTCTCGACATGGAGATGATTCAAAAGCTAAAGCACAAGTGAGCAAACTGTGGATGGTTGATCTAGGAGGAAGTGAGCGATTGTTGAAGACAGGGGCCACCGGACAGACACTCGACGAGGGAAGGGCCATAAATCTATCTCTTTCTGCTTTGGGTGATGTTATTGCTGCTCTAAGAAGGAAGAGAGGCCATGTGCCTTACAGGCAAGTTTTTAGTTGGGTTTATGTTTCATCTTTAATGATGCCAACTTTTTTGTTGTGTAAGCTGGCAGTGGTCCCTATCTGCTTACGAAGATATAATTGCAATCAAGTTACAACTTTTGAGGTTTTGCTTCTTTGGTTGCAGAAACAGCAAGTTAACTCAAATCCTCAAAGATTCCTTAGGTAAACCTCTGCATGAATCCAGTTCTAGTGAAACTCACATAGCACTCGATGGTTCTTAATACCTGAAATTATAAAGGTGTGGAGTCTGAAGACTTCTAGTAGTGACAACAATTAAAATCCTTACATGGACATGACTTCCATTTATGCTGTACAATGTATGCAATAAAGTGCTACTGCAAACACAAAATATATGTTTCCTATTCGTTTCTGGGTGGTGTTTTTTTACTGTCTTGTTGGTTTGAGAATTCCTAACATCTTTAAATTCTATTGCTTCAGGTGACAACTCAAAAGTTTTAATGCTTGTGCATATAAGCCCGTGTGAAGAAGATGTTGGAGAGACAATCTGTTCTTTAAGCTTTGCAAATAGAGCAAGAGCGATAGAGACATATCGAGATCTAACAGAGGTACAACTTTGTCAAGTTCTTTCACAATTGTCAGTAATCTTGTCACAAAAAGCTCACAACCATCGCTTGCATTTGCCTCTGGTTAGGACATAAACATGCAAAGGCAGAAGAGAATTCTGGAACTCGAAGTGGAAATGAGAGAAGCTGAAGAAGAATGCCAGAAAGTTAGGTATCAGATACAGAAGGCCGAGTACCTGCTGAGTGAAAACAGAGAGCTTTTGTTAACTTCTTATCAAATTCCTGATGACAAGGAGAATGCACCTGTAAGTCCCAAAGAAGACTATAAGGAAGTCAACAGTACACCTCGAGTTACTGACAAAGGAATTAGGAGAACGAGTCATTTCCCGCGATTCATGACTTCTACCGTGGCTAGTCGGCAAAGGCAAAGTGCGGCCGAAAAAATAGTCGCTGGACGGGCAAGAAGTTTGAGATCCGCAACAAGAAGCTCATTGCAATTTTCAGCTTCTCAGTCCTTCAGTTATTCAGAATTTCGCTTTAGAGCAATTCTAAAGGAGTCAAACAGAAAGTCAAGATACGGAGAGACAAAACTTCTTCTCCCAGAGAGTCCCAAATGCAATGTCTCAGAGATGAAGATGGCCTCCATCCCTCGTAGCAAGGCAGTTATTTCATCAGATCCAAACTTGAGAACCACGCTTTCTCGTCACAGAAGAAGGATGTCTGACCTAATATAAGGGTAGAGAAACAGCCTCAGGATTAATTTTTTTTTCTTGTGCAGGCCTCAGGATTATTTTTTATTTTTCATGTGAGTGCTTAACGAAGAAGGGTGTGTGGTGGGATTCCATGCCTGCCGAGGTCTCTGGGGAGTGTTTTTTTTAGTGAGTGTTGTGACACAACAGAGTGTGATGGGGGAGGGGTTAGCTTAGGCTTGCTGGGAACTTGGGATCTGTTATATTATTTGTTTACTGTATCCCTGTTGTCACATGATTGGTGATCTGGCTAGGTTTGATGAGAATTGTTAAATCCTCATTTAACATGGACATGGTAGTGTAATGCGTGCCTAAACTTTGTTTATATTTTACTGGTCAATCGTCCCATGGACTATTTTTTTTTTTTTTTAACCTTGGAATCTAGTTTTTTACTTAAATAAGGTGGGAGCTAGTTTAAATTAAATTAGTTAATTTTATTGGTTGAAATTGAAATAGACAAGCACATGAGTTTTATTGGATAAAAGAACAATTAAAAACATGCTAGGTAAGATTGTACATATTAACAATATTATAATTAATAAAAGTTTTTTATTTTTAAAAACAAATTTAATAAATATATATATAAAGAATAAAAATATATTTCGCCAATAAATTCGAACACACCATCTTTTTTACCTGAGTATTGAATTTCAATATTCTATCTTTCAATTTAATTCTTATCCCAAAAAAACATGTAATTAGATTCTAATTTCAGCTTGAATGTGGAAAAAAAGTTTTAAGAATCAAGGTGAAATTTTTTCACTATCGTAATTCAAATGTAAAATGTGAGAGAGTAAACAATAGTGTGTAGCTGCAGTGAAAACACTACATTATTTTCACTCCACATTGTTTAGCTTTTTTTAATAATAATAATAATAATAATAATAATAATAATAATAATAATTAACATCATTTTGTTTATTATATCAAACCTTTCGGGTCTTTAGATTAGCTTCGTAGCAACTTTCATGGCCTGTGTGCAGTGTCGGCGGAGCAAATCTAGCTCTCAGCTGTCAATTGATTCTATTCCCACATGGATGATTTCTGCTCTTTCAAGTTTTCAACAACGCATTAATTAAACTGGATATTCGCCAAAAAATAGCAGATATCTTTTTTTTTTTATAACCGGAATCTGGATAAACTTATTTGTATTATAACTAATTTTCAAGTCCGCTGAACATCTTGTAAGTCTAATGAATAAATAAAATACGACATACACATGATAAAACTTGGTGCAAAAAAAAAGAACAAGTCACTTCCTCCGCTAGCCAAACCCCACTTGTTTTCTGTGGTAGCAAGGAATATGATGCATGTGCTAAAAAAGACTGGCAGAGTGGCAGGCTCATGTGCTTCGGTTTTGGCTAGTTTAAAATGCTTTTCTTCTTAAGCAATTTAAAGTTGGCAGGCCAGATGCAGTCTAGGCGAGAGAACATTGGAAGAGAAAAAACAACACAACGCACTGATAAATTAATAGATATATTCAGTTTCAGGACTTCTCATGAGCTACAAACTACAAGTTTTAGTCATCAAGAAGCCATTGAATGTCTGAAAATAATGTGTGCCCTCTAGCTAGCATTTCAAGTTTGGGCTACCCCGTTGCATAGTTTCATAATCTTATGGACCTTTTCAAATCAGCTCTGAATCCTTGAATTAGTTCCATATCTTTTTCTGCAAAACATACACCAAAAGTCTCCCATTCCATCCTCGGAGTTAAGTTCAAGCCAAACGAAAACCTGCAAGGTCATCGATCCTTCTTTCTTCTTGCTGTTATAAACTGGATGTTGAAGAGGAAGTAGTGACCAGGAGCAGCAAAACTAGTATACAACAATCATGAAGGCTTCATCTCGTATCCAAATTAAGTGCATCCTAAACCAGAAAGATTGTTCTGCGGGCTCTAAGCTTCAGACCGCCTAAATTCAAACCAAATTTCATAGTGATTGAACAGCAAGCTATCATGTGTACGCTTTCCACTATACTTGAGTCCCAGACTGGCCAACCTCTTAGTACATTCCTCACCTCCCAGTCTTGAACAGAACTTTATATTATGGGACACGAAGATGCGGCCATCATAAGGTTTCAGCTTGCTCACTAGTCTCTCCAGTCCAACCCAGACAAGCTTATCAGGCATATGAAGAAACACGGCACTAGCATATATCAAATCATACACTACTCCAGAACCAAACTTGGAGAAATCCATGTCTTCACCTCGCACAATCAGAGGACGCTTGTGTAAAAGACCCTGAGAAGGAAGCTCATATCTGAATGCAGCCATCAGAGAGAGTTCATCTCTTTCAAGACAATGGAAGTGCTCAGGGATGAGATATCGAATGAAATGCAAGCCAACACGGAGTGTTCCACACCCAATCTCTAGCACTCGTGAATTGGGTGTCAGGTGGCTAGACTCTGCAAGGAACTCAAACACGTCGCGTCCACCTGCCCAGGGCTCCCCATAGTTGCTATGATGCCCTTCCACAAGTAGCTCACCAGGACATGGGAGAGCAGTGTGGTTATCTGGCTCTGGTTCTTCATAATGTGATATGCCCTTGAACCTGAAAAAAGGGACTCAAATCAACTAAAAATCGTTCCCGTGCCCTGAAATTAAATGTACAAAATACCAATTTCTAAGTTTGAGTGTACATGCAGAAACATACAAAGACATGATCAGTTTTTAAGGGTCAACCAATACCGGTAACATTAACTAATAAAATTTATGACATTGCACTTAGAATGTGGGTGAAGAAAAACTCAACTCCCAAATCAAATCAAATCAAATCAAACGTGTTCCCGTGTAAGTTTTCAAATGATTCCAACTTCTTTCCATGACACTGCATTTCGCCAGAATACCGTCATCTCCTTCCAATACATTAATTATCTCTCACTCCATTCTATCAAACATATGTCAAGTGCAGAGATATCGACAATAACATTTGCAGGGTAACGATGGAGCACCGACATAATGTCCAAACCCCAGGAAGAAAAACCCACTCACGAAATGACACACACAAACACACATGGTTGTGATTTTGCAAGATTAAACAGATTTGTTTTTAAAAAATGAACACCTTTCATTATAAAAAATGTGCAACTCAAATTAATCATCCAATTTGGTTACCACAACCCAAACACATTAACACATATATCATCCTTAAAAATGCCATCTTTTCCAACAATCAACACAACATCATCCAAAAAAGCCACCAAAACCCCAAAATCCAAACTTTATCAACACCCAATACACAACCATTCAAAACAAAGAAAACCCAGAGCTCAAAAAACCATATGAAAAACATAAAAGAGTTACTTACTGAATGAGATCTTGCAATTGTTGAGCTCTAGTACGAGGATTAATCCCTTTACGAAGAACATTATCTTGCATATGTAAGCCATTAGCTTGGATCTGATCCTTAATCCATTTAATATCCTCTTGTGTTGTAGATATTCTCTCTTTTTTATCAACCTCGCCAAGCCCACCCCCACCATTGTTATTATCATTAAAGCTTTGCAAAGAAGGGGGGCATGAGCATGTGGAGAGCGAAGATAAGAGAAAGAATAGCATTATTGCTCCTACAGAAACAGAAAGAACTAACGTTGGAATTGAAATTACTATTCCTTTTTGAGTTGGTGAATATGTTGCTGTTGACAGTGCCATTCTCGCTCTGCTCCTCTCTTCTCCCTGCTTCTTGCTTGATGGTGAATGAAAATGATTTATTTTTTCCCTGTAAAGTCCAATGTGTGATCTGTGTCGTTTGAGGAATACGAAACACTGAAATGTTCGAGTCCTTTATAAGCAAGCTGTGTCGTTTTTGAGAATTGGACTTCAAATACTATACAGAACGTTGTTTGGGTGTTTTGCAAGGTGGGGGTCCTTGCATTTTGTCTTAATTACATGAGCATCCACAATATAAATTTTGATAACAACAACAACAATAATAACATTTTTTTTGTTAATATTTTTAGTATTTACTAATGATGTATGCAAATTGCAAGAGGTGTTGGTTTATAGTTATACTGTTTGGTATTTGCTACTATTTTTAGTATTTAGTAATAAAAATTTTATTTTTATTTTGTATTTTAAATTAAAAATTTTGATGTTTTCAGATATTTTCATGTAATAATATCAAAAATAATTTTTAAAAAATAAAAAAATATTATTTTAATAGATTTTTTTTTAAAAAAATCTCAACCAGGACTTAACTTGCGAGTACTTTACTCAAGATCTAATAGAAAAGAAAGAAATATTTAATTTAAGTATTTTAAATCATCTCTGCTATCCTTATGGAGACAACAATCTCTTTTTTATTTAATTCATCAAATAGTATAATAGAACTTAAAAGTATGAGAAATAAATTTAATTATAATTCATTAAAAAAAAATATTTTAGACATGATTTTCAATTACAAAAATTAAACAAAATGTTTTTTTTATTAATTTAGGTGAATTCAAGTAACCCATCAAAATTTGTGATGCAAGCCTTGGCTGAGCCAGGTTTAAGTATTATTCTCTTTGGAATCCACCAAGTCGGCGTCGTTTTATAAGGTTTGTTCATTCAATTAACCACCATGCCTATATCCACCCTCCTGTGAAAAAGACTCCATTAATGGTTAACCCTAACTCCAAAAACACACAGTAATAGAAAAAAAAAATCGAAAATTCATTTTCAATCCACAAAACGATGAATTCTCCGAGGCTTCTGCTCAACATTTCCCAGAAAAAAACTAAATTTCTCTCCCTGTGCTCCCTAAGCTATTCTCACATTGACAGTCACCTCATTACGTCTCAGCACCGCATGATTTCCTCCACTGCGCCAGCAGCGAGTTCATGGATGGACACCGTCAAAGGTGTTTTCACTGGAAAAAAGACAGAAACTGAAGACACCCCAGAGTCATTCACGTTACTCAGTAAGTCTTGCGTCACCGCCTGTCACGTTAGTTCTCAATCCAGTCATCCGAAAAATTTATGGTTTAGTTTTTTATTTGATTTTAATTTTTTTTCTAAGAACTCCCTTTTGTGTTTTGAGAGTGACAGTGAAAAACTTGAAGTGTAACTTCTGTGTTTGTGGGCGTATTTCAAATGGATGAATAAGTTGGGTGTTATTAAAATGAAAGCTAATTTTTGTTAGTTTTGATTTTATTTTAGGCTTTGCAGATGGGTTGAAGAATGCGAGAAGGGTTGGATCGCTAAAGCAATTCGTCGTTGGCAGAAGCAGTGAAGCGACTTTTGCTAGTTCTTTTGAAAAGCAGGAAGCAATAATTCGATATCTTGGTGCACTTGATCCTACTGGGGAGGTTGGTTTGTCCCTTAATAGCTGCCTTTCTTATATACTACCACGGCTTGGATCTTCGTATTGATTTTGTCCCTTTAACTGCAAAATTGTTGTGACATTGCTCTTTACCATTAGTAGAGTATCTTCTGCCATTCAAATGACGAGTTGGAAAATCTGGTTTGTTAATATTTTAATTTTAGTAAAATCAAGGCTGAACACCAAATGAAGGGATCATCTTAATGTGTTTTTTTTGTCTTGTCATGTTGCCATATGCCAGCAAGACTTTTCAATACTACCTTAAAGTTCTAACCTTACAAATATAATTTCACAATCTCATAGTAAAGTGTTTTCTGGTGCGGGGTTTGAATCTTCTGGTGCTGAATAGTCGAGCCAGCAAGTTGGTTGCCCCCTGTGATTAACTCCATGATATACCTCTTGTTTGTTCTTATTTTTTCTAATCTTCATTTATTTGACGGCTTCTGGGTAGTTTGTTGGTTAAATTATTTAATCATTTTTCAATGTATGCATTCATGTGTAATGTGCCATTAGCCTCCTAAGACATTTGTGAATAATCTCGGTAAATCTTCTAGTGCTGAATATCATGAGCCAGCAAAGTTGATTGTACCGTATGATCGGCTATATGATGCACCTCTTTTTTTTTTTTCTTTTGTTTGTTTGTTTTAATTCTCTAATATCTCTTTTATTTGCTCATATTCTGCCATTCATTGCCTTATACATATATATCCCTAATAACTTTGGTCATGTATAGAGTTTTTGTGTGTATTGAATGCTGCTGGCAAGGTTGATTCCCTTGTTGATTCTTAATTTATTTAATGTTACTTTTTCATGGCATCTGGGTAGGCTGTTTGATTATGATTTTAGTTTCTTGGTTTGTAGAACCTCCAAACAAGTCAAAAACAAGAAGCAGCGAAGCACTGTAATTGCACAATAGCAGATGTTGAGAATGTACTCTCTAAGTTTTTATGGGCTAGAGAAGCAGAAACTAAGATGCAAAAATTAAAGAAAGAAGGGAAACCAATGCCGAAGACCATGACTGAGGTAATGTTGCTTGCATTTGACTCTAGTTATTACACTGTTTAAAGAGTTTCTACACTTCTGCTTCATGTTTTTGTGAAAGATTTCGAATATGAATTACTGAATGTGGGTGGTGTTCATTCACCACGATGGGGAAGCCATACCACTAAATCAGGAATCAAACCCTCTGTTAGAAGTCATTTTATGTGTAAGATGTTACTGGGTCTGGGGTTAGTTCATGTCAGAAGAAAAAAAACCCTGATATTATTTGTTTTTTGGTTCAGCTTTACAAAATCTGGGAAGACAAATGAATTTGTTGTCTTTCAAGACCACTTTGTATCTTTATAGTAATGTGAACTGAACCTGCTCATAGCAGAAGTCATAGCTCCGTGCATGCCTTCGCTGGTATTAAACATTTTTCACAGTTGAGGCTATTCTTCAGAAAAAAAGTGGAAAAAATCGGCGTAGTCCAATATGGGCTTGTGTGCTGAGCTTTGTTATGGATTTTAAGCCAAATGATCCAGCACGCTTTGTTATTTATCTATTCAGTCCTCTTTTCCACTTGAAGTGTTTGATTTAGTCAATGGTTTAGTTCCATTTTTTTTCTCGGATCTGCAGTGGAGCAATATAGCAACTGTTATTTTTTTTTTCTTGTTTAGTTACTCTCAAGAAGTGGAATGTTAGGAAGATGTATCATCGAATATTATCTCTGTTTCTAGGTCCAGAAGTTGATGGGATCAACACCATTGGATCTTGCTCGGTCTAATCTGGCTAAGAGTGGGCAGATCAGCAAAAATGCACTCTGTCCATGTGGTTCCAAGAAGAAATACAAACGGTACTCTTTATCCTTCATATTTCATTCAGAAAATGACTGAATTTCTAAAATCTTCTGCTTAGAGTCTTCCATCAACCAAAAAATTTGCATTATAATAGTGAGCTCGAAGGCCTGACCAAGAATGAATTACCAGAGATTCTACAATTATTCCTTCTTTTATTGGTGATCTATATACAAGAAGTTTAGCACTCATGAAACTTGACTAGCTCCGTATTTTGATTGTGAAGGTGCTGTGGAAAGGATTGAGGAGATTGGAAGGTCAAATGGGAGAGTTGCACTCAAAGCATGTTGTCGATATGGCCGGTCCATGAAAGATTGGAGAAAAGATTTGCAGTCCCATATTTTGATTCATTTCTGACTAGTTAGAGGAGCTCGGCTAGATTGAGCTCCTAATTTTGTTTGCCATTAGCAGTGTGTTCTACGGACAGGCTCTGAAGCCGAAATTGGCTGCTTGTAATTGCACTTTTTACAAATGAGATTGCCATTGAATAAGTAAAGAACATATTTTAACCAGACATGTGTTGTTCCATCATACTTTGTACTGCTGTTGAGGATGTGTAGGAGGTATGGGATTGCGCTTCTTACAGTGTTTTTTTTTTTTTATTTTTATTTTTTTATATATATAAAAAATGAATTGTTCTGATATACGAATGTTATGTTTTATATTTAACAAGTGACACATCAAAGAAGAATATACTATAAAGATGATAATATCCTATACTCTCTCATGTATATAAATATAAATATAATAATTTAATTATTTTTTTAATCATGTTCAAGTCATAGAATTAATGTATAATAATATATATATATATATATTATTTTATTAAGTTTTTACTTTTTTCATAAATAAAATAATTATTGTCTCATTTTTTCTAAATAATTTCTAAATAACTTTTTTTATTTATTACTATATTTAGTTACTAATTTATTAATTTTTCAAATAATTTTTTTATTTATTAATATATTTAATTGCTTTCATAAATAAACCTTTAACTTTATTTTATATATTTCATTATTAACAATTAGGAAATACGATTAAATTATTTCGAGCTAGGTGGTGTACATGGTGTTGCTTGAACTTTTATTAATGGCATTCTATATTTTATTTTTCTTATTTAATTATTTTCAAAAATAATTTTAAATAAAACTATTAAATGATATTTAAAAATTTATTTCATCACGATGGATTTTCCAAATAAGATTTGTATTTTTCTTGTAATATCACCAGTAATTGTTTTTGAATAATTATATATGAAGCTTGATTTATGTATTTGTTTTTGTTGTTTCACAAAGTTGCATGATAAATATAATAGAGACATTTTTTTTTTTTATGGTTGAGGATTTATTTTCAGATAACGATACGTTTTTATATAATATTAATAAAAAAGCATTGCTTGTAAAAATAATAAAACTTAATGAAGAATTAAAAGGGAGTTTTCTCTAAAGAAATACATTTTCCACTTAAATTTAAATTATTTGAATTCTTGAAAAAAAATGAATTTTTTTTCTATTTTTCATGAAGTCCAATGATAAATATAATCAAGACATTATATATTTTTTTTGGTTGAAAATTTCTTTACAAACCATAACAATTTTTTATATGAAGAACCAAGCTCCTGGTTAAAAAGAAATATTTTTTATGAAGATGAAAAAAAGAGGTTTTATATAAAAATTCATATTTTTCCTTTAAATTTAAATAATTTGAACTCTTACAAATTCTATTTAAATTTTTTTAAGTTGGTACTAAAAAAACTCTGTTGATAAAAGAAAGTGTTGCCCACTATAATAGAAAATAAATGTAAGGAGGATAAGAGAACATAAATATCATTGAATAAATACATTTTTACTCAAAAGTTTTAAATTATTAAATGTTTATTAATATTTATTTTAATATAAATAACACTTAAAAAAAAACGTTTTGAGAATCATCTCATGGCATGGGGGGGGGGGGGGACAAAGTGAGAACGAAAATTTGTTGAGCTTCAAAAAGAAATGGCCCAGTGGACTTTAATCGTGGGCCCATATTCGGAAACCCTAAAAGGAGAAGCCCTCTAAAATTTGCATTATAATAGTGAGCTCGAAGGCCTGACCAAGAATGAATTACCAGAGATTCTACAATTATTCCTTCTTTTATTGGTGATCTATATACAAGAAGTATAGCACTCATGAAACTTGACTAGCTCCGTATTTTGATTGTGAAGGTGCTGTGGAAAGGATTGAGGAGATTGGAAGGTCAAATGGGAGAGTTGCACTCAAAGCATGTTGTCGATATGGCCGGTCCATGAAAGATTGGAGAAAAGATTTGCGGTCCCATATTTTGATTCATTTCTGACTAGTTAGAGGAGCTCGGCTAGATTGAGCTCCTAATTTTGTTTGTCATTAGCAGTGTGTTCTACGGACAGGCTGTGAAGCCGAAATTGGCTGCTTGTAATTGCACTTTTTACAAATGAGATTGTCATTGAATAAGTAAAGAAGAACATATTTTAACCAGACATGTGTTGTTCCATCATACGTTGTACTGCTGTTGAGGATGTGGAGGTATGGGATTGCGCTTCTTACAGTGTTTTTTTTTTTTTTATAAAAAAAATGAATTGTTCTGATATACGAATGTTATGTTTTATATTTAACAAGTATGACACATCAAAGAACAATATACTATAAAGATGATAATATCCCATGCTCTCTCATGTATATAAATATATTAATTTAATTATTTTTTTTAATCATGTTCAAGTCATAGAATTAATATATAATAAAATATAAATTATTTTATATTATTTTATTAAGTTTTTACTTTTTTCATAAATAAAATAATTATTGTCTCAATTTTTCTAAATAATTTTTAAATAACTTTTTTATTTATTACTATATTTAGTTACTAATTTATTATTTTTTCAAATAATTTTTTTATTTATTAACATATTTAATTGCTTTCATAAATAAACCTTTAACTTTATTTTATATATTTCATTATTAACAATTAGGAAATACGATTAAATTATTTCGAGCTAGGTGGTGTACATGGTGTTGCTTGAACTTCTATTAATGGCATTCTATATTTTATTTTTCTTATTTAATTATTTTCATCTTATAATATAAATAATTTTAAATAAAACTATTAAATGATATTTAAAAATTTATTTCATCACGATGGATTTTCCAAATAAGATTTGTATTTTTCTTGTAATATTACCAGTAATTGTTTTTGAATAATTATATATGAAGCTAGATTTATCTATTTGTTTTTGCTTTTTCACAAAGTCGCATGATAAATATAATAGAGACATTTTTTTTATGGTTGAGGATTTATTTACAGATCATGATAAGTTTTTATATAATATTAATAAAAAAACATTGATTGTAAAAATAATAAAACTTAATGAAGAATTAAAAGGGAGTTTTGTCTATAGAAATACACTTTCCACTTAAATTTAAATCATTTGAACTCTTACAAATTCTATTTTAAATTTTTTAAGTTGGTACTAAAAAAACTGTTGATAAAAGAAAGTGTTGCCCACTATAATAGAAAATAAATGTAAGGAGGATAAGAGAACATAAATAGCATTGAATAAATACATTTTTACTCAAAAAATTTTAAATTATTAAATGTTTATTAATATTTATTTTAATATAAATAACACTAAAAAAAAAACGTTTTGAGAATCATCTCATGGCATGGAGGGGGGGAAAACAAAGTGAGAACGAAAATTTGTTGAGCTTCAAAAAGAAATGGCCCAGTGGACTTTAATCGTGGGCCCATATTCGGAAACCCTAAAAGGAGAAGCCCTCTAATTGCTTACGAGTGTGTCCAGTCTCTGCGAGAACCGAGAACCGACAAGAGAGTCAGGTTTGGGTTCAGCTTCTGCTTAGCAAATGATGATGCGGAAATTCACCTTCACCGCTTCTGCTTCCTCTGCTTTTCTGCTTCAAAAACGAAATATGGAAATGGGTACTTTTCAAAAATTCCCTTCTTTCATGTTCTTCATTCACCAGCACTTCACTACTTCTACAGCTTCTACCACCACAATTAGTCCTTCCTCGAGAAACAATGGTGGGTTTTGTAATAATTATAGCAATCTTCATAGTGTTTCCGATGCCGTTGCTTCTTTCAATCAGTTGCTTAGCATGCGTCCACTGCCACCCGTTGTGGAATTTAACAAGTTATTAGGGTCCCTCGTGAAAAAGAAACATTACTCCACTGTAATTTCTCTCTGCAAACAAATGGATTTGTCAAATATCAGGCCTGATGTGTATAATCTTACCATTTTGATTAACTGCTTCTGCCACTCCAACCATGATCATTTTCATTTTGCTTTCTCTGTTCTGGGTAACATGTTCAAACTTGGTCTTCAACCTACTCATGTCACTTTCAGCACCCTACTTAACGGCCTTTGCTCCAAGGCCAAAATCAATGATGCTGTAAAATTGTTTGATGAGATGGTAAAGATGGGGTATGAACCTGATGTGATTACTTATAGTACTATAATTAATGGTTTATGTAAAATGGGCAGCACAACCATGGCAATTCAGTTGCTCAAGAAGATGGAAGAAAAGGGTTGTAAGCCAAATGTGGTGGCATATAGTACAATCATAGATAGCCTTTGCAAAGATAAACTGGTAACTGAAGCCATGGAATTCCTCTCTGAAATGGTCAACCAGGGCATTTCACCAAATGTTGTTACTTACAGCTCGATTCTGCACTGTTTTTGCAATTTGGGTCGATCAAATGAAGCAACAAGCTTGTTCAAACAAATGGTTGAAATGAATATCATGCCAGATACAGTGACATTCAATATTTTGGTTGATGGACTCTGCAAAGAAGGGATGGTTTCAGAAGCTCGGCGTGTTTTTGAAACGATGATTGAAAAGGGTGTGGAACCAAATGCTAGCACTTACAATGCTTTGATAGATGGATACTGCTCACAGAGCCAAATGGACGAGGCCCAAAAATTGTTCAAAATCATGGATTGCAAGGGTTTTGCCACTAGTGTTCAAAGTTATAACATCTTGATCAAGGGGCACTGTAAGAGTGGAAGGATTGACGAGGCAAAAGGTCTCCTTACTGAAATGTCTCATAAAACATTGATTCCTAATGCTGTCACATATACTACTCTGATGAAAGGTTTCTTCCAAGATGGGAGACCTCAGGATGCACAGAAGCTTTTTAAGGAGATGTGTTCTTATGGACTCCTTCCAGATTTAATCACTTACTCCATTGTGCTAGATGGCTTGTGCAAACATGGCCATTTGGATGAGGCAATCAAACTTCTTCAGGCAATGCAGGAGAGCAAAATAGAACCCAATAATTTCATTTACACAATCCTTATTCAAGGGATGTGCAAATTTGGCAAGCTTGAATCTGCGAGGGAACTTTTCTCCAGTCTTTTTGTTAAAGGGATTCAACCTGATGTGGTTACATTTACGGTCATGATCACTGGACTTTTGAAACGAGGACTGTCAGGTGAAGCGTATGAGTTGTTTAGAAAAATGGCAGATCTTGGCTGCTTGCCGAATGGCTGCACTTACAACGTTGTAATCCAAGGATTTCTTCGAAACGGTGACGCATCGAATGCAGGACGTCTAATGGAAGAAATGGTTGGCAGAGGATTCTCTGCAGATTCGTCTACATTTCAGATGCTATCGGATCTGGAATCTAGAGATGAAATCTCAAGTCTGTTTAAGAGTCGAAGCTCTCAAGGTAGAAAATTGAAGTGAATTTTTCTACCAAGTGCAGTTTTGAGCTTTGATGAGCAATTTCTTTGATACGAATTAATGACCCATTAATTGATTATATTTATACTAACAACTGAAAAACATAGTTTTTTAAAAGAAAAAAAAAATATATGGGTTAAGTTGCCACGTGTCTGACTATTTGGGATAGGCCAGCTCAGCTAATAGAGTTTTATTTTTGTATTGGACTTTTGTTTTTGTCCTTTATCTTTTGAATATTCTCAATTCTAGCATGGTATCATTTAGTATTTAGTTAATAGTAAAACAATTTTTATATTTTATAATAAATCGAGGTCGACAACATTTTCCACCTCAATAACTTTTAAAAAAATAGAATCGAGACCCTGGCACAAACCTTTTCTTGATGGTCCAAGTGTTTGCCTTAACCTTATTAATTTTTTTTTCCTATTATAATCAATATCTTTTTTTAAAATAATTTGAAAGTTTATATTTTTATCAATAAACTTTTTTATGATTTTTTTTGTTTATTTATCCTTTTTTTTAAAGTCATTATTTTTTTAATTATATTGGATGTGTTTAATTTTTTAGGTCTGGCATGGTTTATTTGTAAATAAATAACTCGCGTGTGATATTAAATACTTTAATTTATATTTGTCTTTTTTTTTATCATGAATGACTTTTTTTCATTTTTTTACAAAATACTCTTTTTTTCCTCCAATTTAATCATTTCACATTAAATTAATTTGAAATTAGTTTAACATTTTGTTTAAGTTGGATTTATCTAGGGCTTTCATGATGTCACAAATAAGTTTTAATAATGATTTAATAGCTAAACAAAATTCAATTATTGTGATTCTAGCCAATCTAAACATTAGGAATTCAATTTCAAATTGAAACAAATATTAATCTTATTTTTTCTTTATAAAATATCATCTTTATCTCAATTGTTGAAGTCAATAGGTTTGTTATTATATATTAAACTTAATAATTATTGATTTATTTATTGAATACATAAATAAGTTTTTAGTTTGTAAATAAATTTCTATTTGATGGTGAAAATAATATTAACAATTTCTTTTTGCATTAAGAAAAAAAAACTTCGAAGCTGTTTGGGAGGGCGGTTGTATCGCCGTTTCTTCCAAATTTGATTTTTTTCATTTTAAATGAATTTTTTTTGTGTGTTTTTAAATCATTTTGATGTGTTGATGTCAAAAATGATTTTTAAAAAATAAAAAAATATCATTCTGATGTATTTCTAAATAAAAAATACTTTAAAAAACAACCGTAACCGTCCTTTTAAACAGACCCTTCATCCCGCGTGTAAGTCAAACTAGTTGTTAGAAAAGTAATTCATCTATTTTTTTTTTGTAGACCTTATTATTTTTCTGGATTGCATGAGAATAAAAATGATATTTTTTTTTATTTTTTAAATATTTTTTTGATATAAATATATAAAGTAATTTAAATAATCTATTTTTAAAAAAAATCAAATTTTTTAAAAACACTTTTTATATAGTTCATCTTATTTCAACACCTAATTTTTGTTCCCAGCCCTGTTTCGTTGGGTTTTACAATGAGCGCAATTTGAAAGAAAAAAAACTACAAAGAGAAGCCCTTCAACTAGTGTGTTTCAGTCTCTGTGAGACTGTGACAACCTCCAACTTTCTTACTAGAGAGAGAGACTGGGAGCTGGTTTGGTCGGGTTCAGCTTCTGCTTTGCAAATGATGATGCGGAAAACCACCTTTACAGCTTCTGCTTCTCTCTTTCAGCCTCAACAACGACAGAAGGAAATGGTTGTTTCCCCTAAATTCCCTTCTTTCTTGTTTTTCGTTCACCAGCACATCACTACTTCTACTGCTTCTGCCACCGCAATTAGTCCTTCCTCGAGAAACAATGGTGGGTTTTGTGATTACTATAGCAATCTTCATAGTGTCGCCGATGCCGTCGCTTCTTTCAATGAGATGCTTGGCATTCGTCCAGTGCCACCCCTTGTGGAATTTAACCAGTTATTAGGGTCCCTTGTGAAAAGGAAACACTACTCCACTGTAATTTCTCTCTGCAAACAAATGGATTTGTCAAATATCAGGCCTGATGTTTATACTCTTACCATTTTGATTAACTGCTTCTGCCACTCCAACCATGATCATTTTCATTTTGCGTTCTCTGCTTTTGGTAAAATGTTAAAACTTGGTCTTCCACCTACTCGTGTCACTTTCAATACCCTATTTAACGGTCTTTTCTCTAAGGCCAAAATCACTGATGCAGAAAAAATGTTTGTTGAGATGCTAAAGATGGGGTATGAGCCTGATGTGATTACTTATAGTACTATAATTAATGGTTTGTGCAAAATCGGCAACACGACTAGGGCACTTCATTTGATCAAGAAGATGGAAGACAAAGGTTGTAAGCCAGCAGTGGTGGCATATAATACAGTCATAGATAGCCTTTGTAAAGATAGACGGGTCAATGAAGCCATGGACTTCTTTTCTGAAATGGTGGATCAGGGCATTCCACCAAATGTTGTTACCTACAGCTCAATTCTGCACGGTTTTTGCAATCTGGGTCAATTGAATGAAGCAACAAGCTTGTTCAATCAAATGATTGAAAGGAATGTTATGCCAAATACAGTGACATTCACTATTATGGTTGATGGACTCTGCAAAGAAGGGATGATTTCAGAAGCTCGGTGTGTTTTTGAAAAGATGACTGAAAAGGGCGTAGAACCAAATGTTTACACTTACAATGCTTTGATGGATGGATACTGTTTAAGAAGCCAAATGAACGAGGCCCAAAAATTGTTCAGCATCATGGTTCGCAATGGTTGCACACCAACTGTTCGAAGTTATAACATATTGATCAAGGGGCACTGTAAGAGTGGAAGGATTGATGAGGCAGAAGGACTCCTTACTGAAATGTCTCATAAAGCAATGAGTCCAGACACTGTCACTTATAACACTCTCATGAAAGGTTTTTGCCACGCAGGGAGAATTCAGGATGCACAGAAGCTTTTCAAGGAGATGTTTTTCTATGGATTACTTCCAAATTTGATAACTTACTCGGTTGTGCTAGATGGCTTATGCAAACATGGCCTTTTGGACGAGGCAATCGAAGTGCTCAAGGCAATGCAGGAGAGAAGGATAGAGCCTGATATTTTCATTTACACAATCCTTATTCGAGGGATGTGCAATTTTGGCAAGCTGGAATCTGCAAGGGAACTGTTCTCCAATCTTTTTGCTAAAGGAATACAACCTGATGTGGTTACATATAATGTTATGCTCAGTGGACTTTTGAGAGAAGGATTATCAAATGAAGCCTGTGAGTTGTTTAGAAAGATGGCAGTTGATGGATGCTTGCTGAATAGTTTCACTTACAACCTCATAATCCAAGGAATTCTTCGAAACAGTGACACATCAAATGCAGTACAACTAATGGAAGAGATGGCAGGTAGAGGGCTCTCTGCAGATTCATCAACATTTCAGATGTTATTGGACCTGGAATCTTATGATGAAATCATTAGTCGATTTCTGCATGGAAACTCTCAAGGTAGATAAATGAAGTGAAATTTTCCTGTCAAGTGCAGTTTTCATGCATTGACTTCAAAATAGTTAGGTTTCTGTACCCATTTCAAGTTACTGCACTCATATTTTCAGCTTTGATGAGTGATTTCTCTAACAATACGATAGATGATCCATTGATCAGAATGGTAAAATGGAAAGTAGCAGTTTCGAAGGGAATCCAGTTGCCAATATCTGATGATAAAAGGGCATTGCAGGTGAATTTTGCTAGCTGTAAAGTTTTACCGTATTGTTGCATCTCTGTATATAATCTTTCTGTTCAATTACTTAAAAGTGTGATGGGAGTGAGAACTTGTAAGTTGCACTTGTTCTACAATGGTATGCCATAAAGTGTTTGATTTCCAGACTTGTTTTTGCAGGAAATTAATGCAAGCTTCACTAGGAATACGCATGTGGTACCATGTCATCAGATTGGAAGATGTTGCTGAATCTTTAGGAACTTATGATAAAAAAAAGGTAATGATAATAATTGAACCAATTAAAAAAAGTCATTGCCAGAACTTGAAAAAAAAACCTTTTAAAAAAATAGAAATTGAAAACAAATAAAAACTCTACAAGAAGGTAAAAAATCAAAATAATAAAGATTAAAATATCAATAAATAAAAGATATCTCTAAACATTTAAATGGCCAGCTTGATTTTCAATCGAGTTGCATGTGTCAACAATTTTTCTATTTAAATATTATTTTATATATAGTCGAGATGTGTACAAACTGATATGAATATTTATATTAATTAAAAAAATATTTTATGTTTATTAAAAAACTAAATTGCTCTCGATCAACTTTATAATAACAAAAAAAAAACATGAAAGAATAAAAAAACCTATGAATGTAAGCTTTATTTGTTTAAGGTTAATAAAATTATTCATAACTATAAACATAAAAAAAAAAACCCTGCATAACATGTTCTTATATTATAATAAAAAAGGTAATTGCTAATATTATAAGAAAATCTAGAAATTGATTCGAAAATAAATGCCAAATCGAACAATATCTAATGAAATAGCATCTCTAAGTATAATTTTATTTATTTCATCATAATAACTTTCAATTAAACTTTGAGAGAGAAAATATATAGCCATACAAAAAAAAAGCACTCTCCAAATTTCGATAAAAATCAGTTTTATTGAATCTTTTTTAAAATCAAATGACATTTAATGAAATACTACTCTAAATATAATTAATATCATTTTATTTTAAAAAATTAATAAAAATAAAAATAAAAATAAAAATAAAAAACCCTCAAGAGCTAAGCTTAGACTTACGGGTCTATATATGGGCAGCTCCTAGTCCAAAACAGAAAAAAGTTAAGCATGTGTGAATCCTAAATTGTTAGACTCTTGAGACTCATAAATGGTAAAAAAATATATAAAAAAAGCTACTTATTTATTTGTAAAACTTTTCTCTGAATTTCAATTATTTTATCAATTGGCTTTTGTTTCCATGCATTACTAAGAATCTAGTTATTTTTGTATTTTAAAAAAGTTTGAGAATATTTATTTTTTTCAAATTCTTTTTTATTGGTATTTCCATATAATTTAAAGACAAATCTTAAAAAATAAAAATACTATTTCTATATATTCTTAAATAAAAGAATAATTCTTTTTAAAAATCGTTATTGAAATACCAAACTAGTCTAAACACGAGAGAGACTGGACTGAAGCCTGAAGTTGTGAGAGTGAGATTAGATTTAGCTACTTGGGATTGCTTTCACTTTCTTTAAAAGCACACCAGGAGGGACAGCCTTTGCTTTTGCTCTCGAAGATGATGATGCGGAAAACCACTTTCGCAGCTTCTGCCCTTCTCCAACAACTACAAATGGAAATGGGTACTTTTCCTGAATTCCCTTCTGTTTTATTCTTCATTCGCCACCACTTCACTACTTCTACAGCTTCTACCACCAATATCAGGCCTTCTTCGATGACAAATGGTGGGTTTTGCAGTAATCATAGCAATCTTAACAGTGTTGCTGAAGCCGTTGCTTCTTTCAATGAGTTGCTTAGCGTTCGTCCAGTGCCACCCGTTGTGGAATTTAACAAGTTATTAGGGTCCATTGTGAAAAACAAACATTACTCAACTGTAATTCCCCTCTGCAAACAGATGGATTTGTCAAATATCAGACCAAATGTTCATACTCTTACCATTTTGATTAACTGCCTCTGCCACTCCAACCATGATCATGTTCATTTTGCTTTCTCTGTTTTGGGTAAAATGTTCAAACTTGGTCTTCAACCTACTCATGTCACCTTCGGCACCCTACTTAACGGCCTTTGCTCTAAGGCCAAAATCATGGATGCAGTAAAGCTGTTTGATGAGATGGGAAAGATGGGGTTTGCACCTAGTGTGATTACTTATAGTACTATAATTAAAGGTTTATGCAAAATCGGCCACACGACCAATGCCCTTCAGTTGCTCAAGAGGATGGAAGAAAAAGGCTGTAAGCCAGATGTGGTGGCATATAATACAGTCATAGATAGCCTTTGTAAAGATAGACGGGTCAATGAAGCCATGGACTTCTTTTCGGAAATGGTGGATCAGGGCATTCCACCAAATGTTGTTACCTACAGCTCAATTCTGCACGGTTTTTGCAATCTGGGTCGATTGAATGAAGCAACAAGCTTGTTCAAACAAATGATTGAAAGGAATGTTATGCCAAATACGGTGACATACACTATTTTGGTTGATGGACTCTGCAAAGAAGGGATGATTTCAGAAGCTCGGCGTGTTTTTGAAACGATGATTGAAAAGGGTGTGGAACCAGATGTTTACACTTACAGTGCTTTGATGGATGGATACTGTTTACAAAGCCAAATGGACGAGGCCCAAAAATTGTTCAGCATCATGGTTGACAAGGGTTTTGCACCTAGTGTTCGTTGTTACAACATACTAATCAATGGGCACTGTAAGAATGGAAGGCTGAATGAGGCAAAAACACTCCTTTCTGAAATGTATGACAGAAATTTGACTCCCGATACTGTCACTTACAGTACTCTCATGAAAGGCTTTAGCCAAGCAGGGAGACCTCAGGTTGCACAGGAGCTTTTTAAGGAGATGTGTTCTTATGGCCTGCTTCCAGATTTGATGACTTATTCGATTTTGCTGGATGGCTTATGCAAACATGGACATTTGGATGAGGCATTCAAACTGCTCAGGGCAATGCAGGAGAGCAGGATAGAACCGCATATTTGCATTTATAATATCCTTATTCAAGGGATGTGCAATTTTGGCAAGCTGGAAGCTGCGAGGGAACTTTTCTCCAATCTTTTTGTTAAAGGAATACACCCTACTGTGATTACATATACTGTCATGATCAGTGGACTTTCGAAAGAGGGACTAACAAATGAAGCTTGTGAGTTGCTTAGGAAAATGGTAGTTAATGGCTGCTTGCCGAATAGTTGCACTTACAATGTTATGATCCAAGGATTTCTTCGAAACGGTGACACATCAAATGCAGTACGACTAATTGAAGAAATGGTTGGTAGAGGATTCTCTGCGGATTCATCTACATTTCAGATGTTATTGGATCTGGAATCCACTGATGAAATTGTAAGTCGATTTCTGCATGGAAGCTCTTAAGGGAAAGAAATGTCTTTATTCAAAATAGTTAGTTTTTTATACCACTTTTAAGTCATTGCACTAATATTTCCAGATTTGACAAGAGATTTCTCACGTTCCAGTGACTCAATAGCCACCACTTTTAGCACTAGAGCTGACATCATACTTGTATTTGATTTGAATCTGTCTGCGTATAAATTATAAGTATTTTGAGATTTTCCATAGCTGCACACATTCGTTTGAAGTTTTGTTTTGAGCTACTATCATTTGCTGCACATTCACAAGAAGCAGCAAAGGCAATTCAGTCCTCATTGAGAAGAGAAGGATTTTCCCCCATTCTAATGTAAAATGGGAAGATTGTAGCCAGTTTGATTATGTAAGGACTGAGTTTTACCTTCATCTAATTCAGCACATTGAATATTCCAAGCCCTGTTAGCTACCAAGTTGCTTGAATTTATGATTTTGGTACAATTATGGCTAGGTGAGATCTTATGTTTACAATGCTCATTAAGTGAATGTTAGACATTGAGTTTTAAAAGTGTTTTTGAATTTTTTTTTATTTTTATTCTTTGTTTTAAATTAATTTTTTTTATGTTTTTAGATAATTTTAATAGGTTGATGTAAAAATAATTTTTAAAAAATATTATTTTATCATATTTATAAATAAAAAGTATTTTGAAAAGCAACCTCACACATATCTTAAGTTTACTCGCGTAATTTCAATTTATAATATATATTTTCCAACTAGGGAAAATATTTTTCCTTTAAATTTAATATATTATAATACTTTGAGGAGATTATTATAATTTATTCTTATTTTTTCGTGTTAAATTTAAGATGAGTACATTATATTATTTATAAGAATGAACTTTTTATTAGGGAAATTAGATTCCCAATTAACAAAAACACTAAAAGAGCTCGGTAGTTCACTATAGATGCAGACCCACGCGCACTGTTCACTGGTAATTTATTTCCGTGTGTCGCGTGAGTTCGTCTGCTTTTTTTTCTTTCTATTTTGAACAGTGGAATAATATTTTTGTCCCTCAAAAAGGACAAAAAACGGTTCCACGCTGGAGGGGTGCGAAGGTAATTGCGCGCGTGCGGACCGGTCCGGTTTGGTTCGACCCGGTCCGGTCCGCCGCACTTTTTTTATTTTAATAATTTTTGAAAATAACTAAATATGGATATAGCCCCGAATAAGACAAATTTGATGAATTAGGCACAGGGATAGCCCGGTAATTGACCACCATTTTTTATTATTTTTTTGAAATACTGTCGGCGTGTGTGGGACACGCGTTCGATAGTATTCAACCTCACGCCCTGTTAAGGTGGCGAGTGCGGCGTCATATGGTGGTCCGAAATGAGCTACCGGCATCTCTGTCGTTGCGCCGCCACGTGGTCTTCCTCCCGGTGCGGCGCGTTTCATCATCCGGTGTCCGTGTACGCGGCGGTGACCGGTTAAAACTGTTTGTTCCGTTTCTCTCTCTCCTGCACGCAAAAGTACAGGAGAGGCCCCCAGGTTTGTTTATGTTCCACTTAGGTCCCTGAACTTTGAATTTGTTGTACGGTACAGGAGAGGCCCTCATTTTTTAATTTGCACTTCGGTCCCTTCCCTTTTAATTGAGTCCTTCGATTGAAATTAATTAAATGTTAATGTTTCACTTCGGTCCTCCTTCTTTTAATTTTCGGATTGGGTTTAAAAATCTTAATATATTCGGTACGGAAGTTGTGATTTTTTCAATTTCATCCTTTTATTAAAATTGATAATATATTTGATTTTTATTTTGACCCTTATACTTTTAATCTTTGATTTTAATCCCTATATTTTTTTATATTTCTAAAATAGTCTCTGTTTTTGTCAATGTATATATAAATATGCCCCTGGCTTTGGTTTTTAATTTTATTTTGTGTTTATAATCATTTGAAAATTGATATTTTTTTTTCTACCTTTGCTCTTGAATATTTTTCACCTAATAATTTTTGTTTCTATTTTATTTTTTTGTTTGATCTTTTGTTAAAGTTTTTAGGATTTTTTTAGTCTTTTATTTATTTTTGTTTTTTCATTAATAATAATAATAATAATAATATAATTATTATTTTTGCTTACTCTTATGTTAATGTTTTTTAGTTAATAATAATAATGATAAAAATTTAATTGTTTTTCTTGCTTAGTCTTTTGTTAATGTTTTTTAGTTTTTTCTTCTCGGGATAATTTAAGAATTTTTATTTTGTTGACAATAATAGCAATGATAATTTTTTTTTTATTTAAGTTTTTTTGTTTGGTCTTTTGTTAAAGTTTTTATGATTTTTTTGGTCTTTCATTTAGTTTTGTTTCTTTCATTATTAACACAATAATAATAATAATAATAATAATAATAATAATTTAATTGCTTGAATATTTATTGAATATTATAGCCTAATAATAATAAAAAAATAATATATATATATATATATATATTATTGAAAGTATGTCAAATTAATTATATATTTGTATATTTATGTCAAATTAAAGTATGTTAAACTGATTATATGTTTGAATATTTATTGAATATTATTGTCTAAAAATATATACAAAGAGAAAAAAAATGACCAAGGATTTTTTGAAGGAAAACAATTAATATCAGTATTATTAAATACATTTAATATAATAATATGATGAATAAATCTTATGAAATAAAAAAAAATGGCTCCAAATTTTAATTTTGTGCTCTTTTGTTCAAGTTTATTTCTTGAAAAAAATTTACATTATTTTGATTTTTAATATTGCAGATCTAATATTACTTTGAAAAAAATACAACTCAAAAAACCAAAAGTAGACAAATTTACCTATATTATCTGTAATTAAAAAATGTACAAGCCACTTCCCGTTTTGATTACACTGTTCTTTTTAGACGGCAAATAAGTAATTATAGCATGTAAAAAAATTCAGTTTATTTTTAAAAACAAATTACAATATTTTGATTTATAATGTGTGGGATCTGATATTACTAGGGAAAAAATTCAACTCATACAAAAAATAAAATGACAAATTTACCTAGGTTATCTACAATTAAAACATATACGAACAACTTCCCATTTTGATTACTCTATAAAGTATGTGAAACTAATTACATGTTTTAATATTTATTGAATATTATCGCCTAAATATATATATATAGAGAGAGAGAGAAAAAATAACCTAGGATTTTTTTTTAAAATAATTAATATCAATATGCTTAAATACATTTAATATAATAATATGATTAATAAATCTTATAAAAAAAATTTGGCTTTGAATTTAAATTTTATACTCTTTTGTTTAAGCTATTTCTTAAAAAAAAAATCTCAATATTTTCAGTTTTAATATTTCAAATCTAATATTACTGGGGAAAAAATACAACTCAAAAAAAAAGGTAGACAAATTTACCTACATTATCAACTCAAATTTTTTTCTTTTGACAAATTTATCTAAATTATCTATAATTAAAAAATATGCGAGTCACTTCCCGTTTTGATTACACTGTTCCTTTTAGACGGCAAATAAGTCATTATAGGACGCAAAAAAAAAGTTTATTTCTTATAAAATTTACTATATTTTTATTTATAATGTGTCAGATCTAATATTACTGGGGAAAAAGGCAACTCAAATATTTTTTTTGACAAATTTACTTAAGTTATCTCCAATTAAAAAATATACGAATCATTTCTCATTTTGATTACACTATTCCTTTTAGGCGGGTAAAACATTTATTTGTTACATATTTTATCTATTATAATGTTACTAATTAAATATTTAATCAACTAATTACAACATGTAAAAAATCAATTAGTTTTCTATATAGAAAAAACCATAGCGCAATACACGGGCAAGCATACTAATTATACCACGCAAGAAACTCATTTCTAACATATTTTTATCTGTTGCAATTTTAGTAATTAAACATTGAAATAACTAATTATATCACGCAAAAAATATAAGTTTATTTCTGGAAAAAAATTAAAATATTTTTATTTATAATGTGTCGGATCTAATATTAATGGGGAAAAAATACAACTCATAAAAAAAAATTACCTACATTATCTGCGATTAAAAAATATACAAACCACTTTCCATTTCGATTATACAGATTTTATCAATTATAATTTTATTAATTAAATATTAAAATAGCAAAATACAATACATATAAAAACAATCAATTTTCTATATAAATAAAAAAAACTTGCGCATTGCTCGTATAGTCTAATTAGCATTCATGATTTTTCTTAATTTATCAGTTTAAATATTTTTTAATTTATTGTATTAAACACTAACATTATCTTTCCATTTCTGATTAACAAACGACAATGCATCCTCAATTTTTCTAGATGAAGCTGTTTGCATTTTTTCTCTTTCTTTTCTTTGGAATTAACGATTAAAATTTCAAGACAATCCTTTTAGTAGAGGATATTTTGATATGAATCTTCATTTTTTTAATTGTTAATTTTTTAGGGTTCTAGATTCATAGTTTTTTCATGTTTGATTTTTTTAATTAAACGACATCAGTCACAAATTTTACTAATTAATCGATTTTTTTATGAATTTTTTTTTTAATCTCATCACAAGATATTTTTTTTTTAAATTATTTATTTTATAGTGTTATTGCGATCTCATGAGATATTTTTTCATGACATTTTTCATTGTTCACGACATTCTTCGTGACTTGCGAATTTAGTAGATTAATCTAAGTAGGGTCATTTTTTTTTTCCTTTTAGTTATTTTTTAATCTTTTATGTTATATTTTTTAATTTTTATTCTTTAATATTTTATTTATTGAGAATAAACCTTCGTGGTGTTTTATATTTGGTGCTTCGTTATTTTTTTTTTAGAATATTTGAATTGCGTTTTTGTTTTTTTGACAATTTACTAAGGTTTTTTTGGACTAATAATAATAATTTTTTAATATTTAATTTATTAAGGGTAAAGTTTCAAATTTATTTTAATTTAATTGATTTTAGTTAAGTTTGATCGGTCGACAGAGATTGCGATGTTTTATTTTCTGTTTTACAACACTGCTTTTTTATTTTCCTTAAAACACTCTCGCGTCAGCCTAATATATATATATATATATTCTATCGCAGTATGTAAGTCCTTGGTTCTCTTCAAAGTTCAAACCCTTCCCCTTCAAGACGATCCTTGTCCCCAAAGTTGTAGATTTATCATAGGGAGGTCTCCCGCGTAACTTCTTCTTCTTGGTAGGATCAAATGGGGGCAAGCATAGCATTGCTCTTGGACGTAAATTAGCCTTGAAGTCTTGAGCGATTCCACGAACAAGGGTTCCCCCGTTCCCGAAATGGGATATCCAAAAAAGATTCCACGAACAAGGCATTGAAATGGCAACTTGCCGATCAAAAGCCCAGTGCTCTGGGCGTACTTTCGGATTTCAAGGAAAGCAACGGTTCCGGGGCGATAATGGTGAGGCTTCTCTGACTCCATCCTTAGAATTGGCATATTTCCTTGCGGCCTTGGCAGAAGCAGACTAACAAGGATAAGCAAAACTGTTCGTTTTAAGGGCAAGCTTGGCTGCTCCAATGTTCCTCTTTTTGGGTAACTTATTCTCTGTTCTTAGTTTCTCAAAATTTCTTTCCATTTTGAGTCAGACTTGCTACCCGTGAAAAAAATCTTTCGACCATAATCAATATTATTGCGCTGATCCAGAAGCTTCATTATCATCTCCTTAATCGTTGTTTTTGTTCTTGAAACCAGGGATGCCATGCTTGGTTCTCTCCATGGAAGCACCGAGGATGGAAACTCGGAAAACAAAGATACATTTAAAGGTTTGCTTAATGAAACTGTTCTGTATTAGCTATAATTTGTAGGTAGAAGTTCTTCATATTAAAATCTTTGTTTCACTAGTTAATTAGAATTTTTATTAGATTATGATAGTCAAAGACATAATTTCTTTAAAACATAAGGTTTTTGTATACAAAATTTAAATATGTTATAAAGCTGTGAATACTTGTGTATTTTATTTTCATCACACTATTTATATAGTCTTGTATCCTACTCTAACAATGATTTATATTAAAATTACATGTTGAATTAAATTCAATTGTTAATTTATTATAATTTTCTATATTTAGAATAAATTATTAGACTACAAATTTGAATTTATTTGATAATTTATTACAATATTTATATTTGAAATAAAATACTAAACTGTAGAATGAAAGTCAATTTTACTGTTTGAAATTTCTATGAAAATTAATTGAATTAACAATCTTAACTATTTTACTTTTAATTTAAAAATCATTTCTATTATAGAAATCAATTCTTTTGTTACAAGTACCTTTATATTTATTTAAAATGATATAGAATAGAGGCATTTTAAAGAAAATATAAATAGACTTATCTCATATTAATTGTTTATTAAGTTTACTGTAAAATATTCAAAAAATATATACCTTCTAAAAAACTTTTTGATCATATTTTTTTCATTAGCATATTATTTTCTCTCTCTAGAATATCCAATAAAAAATCCTGAGTTTTTCACTGAAACCAAACCAACATGATAGATACATGCTGCAAGAGTCTACCTTGAAGCACTTTTGTCCCCAATTTTTTTCTTCAAACTCCCAAAACAAACTAACCATAATTGATAGCAATCTTTCATCTCCCTTTGTGATCTTTTTCTTGTATTAGATTCTTGGTCTAACATGAAACTCACAAACTTAACCAGTAGATGTTCAGTTACATTAAATTTCCAATCATATTCACTACCCAAATGCCTAAACAGAAGAATATACAATATAGCTAAAAACTTTCTATCACTTACTTGAATACCGAAAGAGAGCCAGAAGGAACCACAAACCTATTGGAAGCTTTGGACAGTCTTACCAATATTCTTTCCCATTTAAGAATTTCTGAAGCCCAAAAATCAAAGCAGTCATTCCAGCAATAACAACTAATTCAGGCACTCATACAACAAACAAAGCATTGAGAGTTAGAACCTTTTTAACCCTCAGACTTCTACTTTTGCGTTTTGACAAGAACTAGAGAATTACAAGAGCTGGTTTATTTGAAGAAAACAATGGTGTTAAAAAAGTGGAGATAGAAGAGACGAGAAAAAAAAGATGGGGGATTCTTGGCAGAGATAGAGTTATTTATAAGATAAAGTTACTTTGTAGAGTTTTTAAGAGAAAAGAAAGAGGTAAATATTATTAGAATATTATTTTTAATGTTAATTATAATAGTATTTGATAAGGGTTATATGAGAAGCATGCGATACTTTAATGATAATGCTAAATGTATTAAGTAGAATACTCGGATTAAAAAATAAAATTTTATAGTAGTATAATTGATATGAAAAATACTTTGTATAATTGAGATTGCCATGGTAAATTTGAGGTTTGGCCAAGTTATTATTCCACTACTCTATTTTATTCCGCAGCCGTGCAAAGAAAGGGCTAATAGTGGTTTAGAAGTATAGGGACTGATATTTAAAATGATCTAAACTCTAGGTACTTAAAATACAAATTATACCTCATACAAAGTGATGATGGTTTAAGTCCACTCTGGGGTGGGGGCTGTCTGTTTCTGTAGTTACCAACCAACCAGAGTGAATGCCACTCTTCAATGGTTTCTTCTACTGCTTCCTTGCAGTTTTGTGTCACGCAATAATGTAAACTCCCCTTGATTTCTTTCCCTTTTCTCTTTGTTGGGTTGATGTTTGATTTTCAATCAACATCTATCCTTCTATCCTTTCTTCTTCTTCTTTTTGATTGGCTGATATGTCATTGATTTTGGAAATGCTAATATTGGGATCTTTTGAACCCATCTGCTAGAATTGATATTATGGGAATGTGGAGGTAGAATCCATGTTGCATGGGATCAAGGTTTTGTTTAGTTGAGTTCGTACGTTAATTCCAAACAGTTGAAGCACAATGGTAAAAAATATTTATCAAGTCACTGTTTCTATTTATGGAGTTTTTGTACTTTGCAGAAATCATTTGGAGAAACTATGACCTGGTATTTTCTTCCATGACCTAACACAAGGTCCTCACAGAACTTTAATGTGTTGCTACTTGAATGCTTTTGTGTTGTAAACTTGTGATTCATGATGCTCTTTTTCTTGTTCTATGTGTATGTTATTAACAATCCAAGTGTCAGATATAATCACTAGTTTCTTTTATAATGTATACTAATGGTAAGAGCTACAAAGTTGGACTGGGATTTTTCATTTCTCAAAATCCCAACATGTGCCTTCTTTGTTACTTCGATTATGTGCACTTCAAGCTTGAAAATTAATCATAAATGACTATGACACCTGTCCATAATTAAAAGCTATTAGAGATGCTTCATCTTTGACTCTATTAGCAGTATTAGAATCTTAGTTTTACAAAAAGGATGAAATGAAATTTAATACAACGGATATACAAGATTGTGAATGCATTTGTTTGAGTTTTTGAGCTATTATTTTGAAATTATATTCGGAAAAAAACACCCTATTTTCTTCGTATTTCTAATAGTTTAAAGGATAAACTATTATCCGCGTTGAAAATAACATGAACTTATAAATGCTGGTGTCATCCGGCACATTCCCATGAGGAAATTTTTTACAGTTCTTATCTTGGAAAATTTTCAGATGACTGGGGTTTATGCAATTCAAGTACTCAATCATTGAAAATAAATATGGCATAGATTTATACTATAACAACAGCTACTATATTTCTCCATGTTTAATTTTACTCGAAATAACAGAGCAATTCAATGGCATTAATCGGGCCCAGAACTATTATCCAACTCATCACAGTTTCACTTTTTTTCAAAATTTTAAACTCATTTTAGTAATCTTCTTTATCTAGGAATTTTTCATGTTTGACTGCTTAGAATAGAGATTCACTGAATATAGATGCATAATTTTAAGTTCTAGGATGACTTGGGCCAGTCTGGGATAACTTTGATTTTGAAAACCTTATCTTGCTGACGCCAAACGAGATAACTTCTTAGCTGTTCCTTTATCCGTGAATATCCTTTTGCTGTTTACTTTAGTAGGCTCATTGGATTTTAGCCCCATTTATATTCAAATTACTGGCACTCAAATACTTTTGCAGTGCAATTTCAGGGTATTCTTTAATTACAATTTTCCATTCTGTGTACTGCTATAGTGATAAGATTTACTCATTTTTCCGTTACTGCCGAGAAAATATATGGAAGGATATGGAGGTTACCATTTACAAAATGGTTTAGCCCCATTTCTATTCAAATTACTGACACTCAAATACTTTCGTCGTGCAATTTCAGGGTATTCTTTAATTACAATTTTCCATTCTGTGTACTGCTATAGTGATAAGATTTACTCATTTTTCCGTTACTGCCGAGAAAATATGGAAGGATATGGAGGTTACCATTTACAAAATTGTAAGGTTGTGTGCTAGATGGGGGCCACACGCCTATAAATCAATGTGATTCTCCTCCTCATTTCTCAATCCCATTAAAGGAAAACCACTCTCCATTAGTTGTTTTATTGCAGGAATCACTATCATAGGTGGTAAGAAGACACAAACAAAGAGGAAAAAGAACAAGGGAGTTGGTGCTTGACTTTCGAACCTTGTGTGTTGTTGAGACTCTGCTTGTTATGTTTCCCCGTGGTAATAGGCATTCCTCTCTTTGTCATCTCTGTGTTGAGGCACTTATGAAAAAGCTAGCTGACCCTGGGAACACAGATTTTGAGAAGCACATGGCTGAACATCAGGCCACTCTGGACAAGCTTAACAAACAGTATTTTGATATCCTCAAAGAATTGGATGCCGAAAAGCAGCGAGGGAAGGAACTTGAGGAGCTGGAGAAGACCCGTGGCAAGTCTTTGTTGGATGCACCAATTGATGACCTCAACTTGCACGAGTTGGAAATAATGCAGAAGTCCTTGAAAGAACTCAAGGTAAACATATTGAAGCAAATGGAGAAGATTTCCGAGGACAATAAAAATCCATCTACATCCTCCTCTGCAAATATTGCTGGAGTCATCAATCCTTCTGTGAGTAACACTGCTAAGGGTTCTTCCTCTGCCAACATCAATGACGATGATGATGGCCATAGACGTTAACCGTCTGAAATCTAAGAGGGGAAAGAAAATGGATTTGCTGTCATTTTTCTTTCTCTTTTGAGTTTCATTTATATGTTAGTAGTCGCTCTCTTTTCAGTAGACACAGCAGTGTGTGAATGTCAGGGACATCAAATGTCTGCAGATGAATAAATATTAGATGACTGGTCTTTACTAGTCTTATTTCTGTTTGATATGATGTTGTATTACTTTTCATAAATGAATTGATCCTATAGTGTTTGCTCTGATTGAAGAAAAAATGTTCAGGTTGTTTTGGGAAATGTGAGAAATTTAACGATTCTTATATCTGATATATGAGTGGAAAGTAGGCGCCACTGATTGTGCTATGTAGCTCCTTCAACTCAACTGACTGTTGCTATGATCACACAAATCGGTAACAGAGAGGTCAATTTGGTTTATGAGTATTTTCAAATACAAACTGATAGTGTGGCAATTTAATTGGATTTTATTTGGGTATACATGCACGATCCCAGTTTCTAACTCAAAGCTTCTTAGCACTAGTCAAACATTAGCAGTTCTTAGTTTTTATCTTATCGGTGCATCTTTTATTGCAGATGCATAGACTGTGTTAATAAATATTCCTTTCCTGAATCTGCTTGCACTCTCAGAAGGTTCTCTGTTGCAAATGATTCTTACTTAGAATACCAATTTCCAAGATGAAATACTCTCTTACTTTTGCATTCACTGTGAATGTTTGTATACTCTTACTTTTCTTTTCTGCTCATAATTCTATTACATTAAAGATTTTTCTGTGTTTGGTTTTTCTTCCACCGAGTAAAAAACCATTCCGAATAACCTCCAGTCTAGCTCCCGTTTGGGAGTGCGTTGCAACCGGCGATTCCAAAAAATTTGATTTTTTTTTTCATTTTAAAAACCGGTGGTTTGGTGTTTTTAGATCATTTTGATGTGTTGATATCAAAAATGATTTTTAAAAAATAAAAAAACATCATTTTGATGTATTTCGACACGAAAAACACTTTGAAAAGCTACCGCAATCGCACTCCCAAACAGGCACTTAGTGCCACTCAACAGATTTAATTTTGTTTGAATAAATCACTCTTCTAATGATAAATCACTTTATGACCTAAATTTCTCTTACATGATATCTCTGGTCCACCGCTACTTGAGGAGACTTGCTGGCATTTTTGGTTATCTGTAGCTAGTGGTGAAGTTTTATTGTCAATTAGAATCCAGAATGCCACTCTTCCGTCAATGGTTACCATTACTGGTTACCTGCAATTTTATGCATTATTGCCCCCACACTAACTGCTTGCTTTTCCCATTTAAATAGGTCTAGTCTGTTCTACTACTATAATTAATTTCTTTCCTCCGTTTGGCTGCGGTGATGATTGGTTTTTTCTTTACAAAAGTTGTCAATTCTGTTTTAATTAGTGATTTATTTTTTTAATTGGAATAAAATGTTTTAGTTTTGGAGTATTTCGGCAAGCCGTTTTGGGTTGTACTGTTTATATATAATTAATTTAATATATAAAAAAATAAAATATTAATTTAACAAATATAATTCAAATTCAAGATAAAAAAAACTTTATTTTTATGTTAAAAAAATAAAATTGATGATATTTTATTTTTAAATTTTTTTGCATTATTAGCTCGATTTTATTTTTAAAAAATAAAAAACCATGCCAGCCCAAGCTCCTATTTTTATTTTTTGTAAAAAAAAAGTTATCCAATTTTTTTATTATTATTTAGAAAAGAAAAGATGAGAAAAGGTGGGAATCCAAGCTTCGTACTTATTATTCAAACATCCAATAACTTGCTTAGCTAAAATGGAAATAAAAATAAATAAAGATATAATTATTTCATAATTTCCTAGTATGCGAGTGTCATGGAAAGGAGAAGCAATTTTAAATTAGAGAGAAATGAGACAACAACTTTGATAATTAGGAATGATTCATGTGGAAAGTCGTACAATCGGTCAGCCAAGTAGCCATAGCCGTTCTTTTTTCTTTTTTTTTTTCAGACTGAAACGGCATATCCAAAATAATATTGGGGTGTTTTGGTATGTATTTGACTGTAAAATCTAGAATTAACCAGAATTTAAACAGAAATAAAAATAATTTTTTTTTTTTAAATGATACAAAATATTTTGATCAAAACACAACGAAGATGACAACATTGGTACTTAATGCAATCAAGGCTTGCCATGTTTCAGTTTATACGATATATTCTATAGATCTATGCCAGGGTGATGACAAATCTCATGCCTATTTTGAAAGGATAGAAATTTATTTCAGAAATTAAGTGTACAAGTGTGTTGGTACAAATTAATTACTTGCTAACCTTATCGCCACAGCTGCTGTGGAGAACAGCGCTCAATGCACACGAAAGAACACTCTTAAGTCTTAAGAGTTAGAAGATGGATCCTAAAGCAGTTTCTATAGCTTCCTCACTTGATACCTAAATAGAACAAGTACGCATGAAATTAAATGGAAAACACAAAGAAGTTGAGATTTGTAAGCTAGAAACATCCATAAGGGGAAGAACCTGTTGGTGTTCAAATCACTAGTTTTAAGCACTGAACAAACATGCTTCCTACTGATATTGCATCTCCTACTCCAGTTCTTGGTTTCATCAAATGGTCTGACTTGTATTTGGCAGGGACACGATAATCAGATATCCCACATCGAACACAAAGGGCCTGACCTTCCGTCAAGTGCTTATAAAAGGGAAAGCAAACATCACATTAAACTCACGCAGCCGTGCGGTGAGCACACAGCGAACTATTCTTTCGCCTTTTACTAAAGAATACCGTGTGCGCGCCGCAAACAGCGGCATACGCTTATTTTTGGGAGGTTCTCTTCGACAGAACGAGAGCCCTAACAATATCAGTATGAAATTTATCCGAATGGTCTAGCTCTCTGGAAAACGTGAGGGGAGTCCTTTACCATGCAACTACTGCTGTCCGTTTTCTTGTTCATATGCATCCTATGTTCTTGATTGCGCGCATCCATGATTAGCAGTTTCAATATTCATCTCTTGCTCGCATGGTAAAAGCCTTGAAAATTCACTGGAAAAAGGGTATTGGTATACTTAAACTTCCTCAGAGTTCAAGAACTAGGAGACCAACTTTCAACAAGATTGCATTTCTGTGTCAAAAATAGGCAAAATAAGGTATGGCACTCTCCTGTTGCTCTGCATGAGTTTTATGACAATGTCATCTGCTGTAAATCTGTCCTCGGTAGATTCTATTGCCACTCAGTTTTCTGTCATATTATCCAGAAAAAAAACGTCTTTGCACATGAATTTATCAAAGAGACATAAGGTTTGTGCAATGTAATTTTTCTGCTTCACTGTACCAGTAACATTGGGCTGTTGATTTTTTTTTTTCAAAGTGAAGAATATTTTCTTCTTAGTGAATTCTGATAGGCCATTGTTCTTGTCTTTTTGCTCCTTGCAATTCTTTCCCAACATCCCAAGTCAGATCATTAACAGATTGTGACAAGATTGGGCAATGATGCGTTGGTCAAGTGCCTCAAGGCCTCGATGCAAACCTTCAGGGGTTCAAGATTTTCATTCTCTAGCATATAATCAATTAACTTCTGCTCCATCAACTTTGGATACAAGTTCCTATTTGGGGTATAAACTCAATGGACTAGAGAAGATATGTGCATAGGGGATACAAATTGCAATGCGGTCTACTTTAAATATCCCACATCGAGAACATACAACATGTAACCAAGGCCTTTGTGTATTAATATGAAGCTCGAAACACTCTACAACATACTTACCTGGACGGGGTCTATGGGCGATCAACAAGGTTCATGGCCTAGGTCAGTGACAGCCATTGCACTTTGGCTGGGTGCTGGCTTAAGGTCTCCCCAAGAGGGAGATCCTACGTCAAAATTTGTGGCAGAGGGGGCTGCGCAAGCCGCGGCCCCTGCAAAGTGTAGTCCAACTTAATCTACGTTCCTGAACCTCTAATACCTGAAAGTCAAAGGTTAGGACCAGATAACATGAAAGAATTTCATACATGTGCGTGTGAACACCAAAAGCTTCAATCTGAATTTACTTCATGATTATTGATATCTCATATACTCAAGAATCTTTAGGCTAGCATCTTCGTTATACGATTTGTTGTCATCCCCAAATTCAAACAAAGCTAGATAATTAACCAGCAAAGGAATCAAAACCACTTGAGCTTTTCACAAGTCTAGTTATAGTTATAAAATGTACTATCAGTGCTTTTTCCCTGTGATGCTGAATCCTGCAACTCTCTTGTCCATAAAAAAATACTTGACACAAATGGCATGCTCTGTCATCCAACATTACCACAGATACTCTCACAAACTTGCAATTAATTCTCCAGAATTATAATAGAATGTTCAGCACTACCAAACTAAGATAAAGGGCTAAAGAGACCAAAACCATTAACAAGCCTTTTTTTACTGCAATAAGCAACTCTTTGATCAACATGAACAACTTAAAAACTAACGTCTTATGCAGATATGCTAGTAGCAAGCTTGCAACTAATCCTCTGGGATTGTAAACAAATGTTTAGGACTGGATACCGTGGGAAATATTTGTTCATACTTCGTGGATGCACAAGCACACTAAATGATAAGCCCCGAAGATCTGAGAGGGACCATAAACTGAATCCCAAGTAGGTAGGGGGGAGTGCAGGCTTTGCAGGAGCAAGAACAAGACAAGCATGATCATACACAAGGGTAACAGTTGCTGACAATAAAGGGGTTTGAAGACAAACATTAAAGCATCAGTTACTGTGGTGTTAAAGGACCAGTTACTGTTATCAATTACAACATTAATGTTAGCAGTTACTTCCATTGTATTTCCATTTACTTTGCAATTCAATAATGTAACCGTAGATGAATAAGGATAGGAAGCTGATGTATTTATAAGCACGGCAAGGAAAGGAAGAAAGGGAAGAAATAAAAATATTCTATCCTAAATTTATCTTGTGGTTCATTCTCACCTGAAGAGAATACTGTGAAACTTTGGCTGTAGAAACTTAGCTCTTGACTGGGACCTATCACTAAACCAAACCAAATATTTGATTGCTGAGGTTTAACGGTATCATCCAACTAAGAACATAAAACTTGAACAGGTTTCAATTTAATAAAACGAAGTTCCAACGAGGCACAATTAACTAATCTCATCCACAAATCCACAGGGTCAACAAGTTGTTAGATAATTAATCAGTCAAAATATTTAACGCAAGATTAATTTTCTAATTCTAATTAACAGCAAGATCTTAACATTCAAAGAAAAAAATACCATACTTCAAATGCACTGATCTGATTATTTCGGTCTCCAGTAACTCCTCCATTCCTCTGCCAAACAGATCTAATATATCGATTAAATCAAAATGCAATAACCTAAAAAAAGCATGGATTCAGGATGTGATTGCCTGGTTAAGATCATTATTATCGATTACAATTGTAGTGAATCGTCCTTCACTGGCCATATCCACAGTTTTTAACCAGCAAGCTTCATCAATGGAATCGACAAAGACGCAAACACTTCTTCTGCCTACAAAATCAATGAAATTTATCAACAAAACCGAAGAACCAAAAAAATCAAAGCGCACAGCTGATAGTGATAAATACGATTTTTTACTTGATGCAAACCAAACCGGTGTCGATTTGAGACTTCAGCTGCTGGTATGAGATCCTCATTTGCTCATGGCGAGAGATTAGCTTCGACGGCGAGATCGGAGATCTACGGTGGCCAATCACCATTTTGAGGCGGGAAATAGTTTACTGTGAGGTTTTTTTTTTAAAAAAATAAAATGGGAATTTTGAATTTTTTGAAATGAAAGTAGTGAAACGCACAGACTTCCATTAAAGAGAATCGGCCTGTCCAGTACAATGAAGGCACGTGTCGTTGACACTTGAAAGACCGTAGCTACTGTCTAATATGTTCACGTCTATTGTGAAGATTCCAAATAAGTCATTAATTTATGAATTCTTGCAATTATACCACCTATTATTATTTTAGCTTAGCAATATTTCCTTAAGCTCTTCTTTAACAAAATTCATGAAATAAACTTCTAGTTAAGTGATTTAATGAATGAAAAATAAGTTTAAAGAGTAATATTTAAATCGATGGAGAGTTTGTAAGAATTTAAAATTAAAACCACCATTTTTTATTTTAATAGAAAAACAATTGAATTCATAGATTGTTAAGAAATACCCATAACTATTTAAATTTTAGTTTCTATTATTAAAATATAAATTGTTATTTTTAAAACTTTATAATCAAGATATCAATTTGATATTAACATTATAGAGCATAAAGAAGAATTAAACTTCTTTTACAAGTTGTTTGTAAACATATACTTCATGATGATTCAATATTTTTTATGTTTTGTGAAAAAACCTAAGTTCTTGCTCAAAGGTCAAAAAATATTGTGATAATTCATTGACAAATAACTGAGGTTTGCATCCATACCCAACATCCTTAGGCTCATTGGAATGTCATGCCCAGATAACATGGGTGTGCTTGCTTCCAAGTCGGGTGTGCTTGAGTTAAGTCACATGTTGAGGCTAAATGAGAATAAGTTAAGCGAGTTGCTAGATCCAATGCTCTTGGATTCATCTATGGTGTAAGCCTAGATGGACATGGATTTAGTGAGATGTCAGACTTAATACCCCTAAGTTCAATTATATGTTGAGCTCAGGTGAACACGAGTCTATGATATGTCAGATCTAATACTCTTGGGTTTAGTTACGTACAAAGCTCAGGCAAACACGAGTTTAGTGAGCTGCCAAATCCAAATCCCCTAGGTTCAGCTACGTGTCTAGCGAACATGGGCTTGGCGAGCTGCCAAGCCCAATACTTTTAGGCTTCACACTATGTTAAGCCCTAATGGGAATGGGTTTGGATAACTGCCAGACCTAGCACCCATTTTTTTGAATAAGGACATCAATTAAAGAAAATACAACATATATGATCAATTTCAATTGAATGGTACAATTAAAAATTATTAAAATTTCCATTAAAAAAATTAGGAAGAAAAACAAAATCAAAAGGCCAGAGACTGAAATAAAACACCTAAAAACATCAAGGATCTTCATGTAGTTTGTTGTTGCAGGAGAGAGAAAGGGGGGGGGGAAGAAAAATCATCCACCAACGATTCCCCGATAGTCGTCACACGACACGTGTTATACCAGGGAGGAAGAGGACCTGGCGGCGCACCCGGTACAAACGAACATTTTCAACCACCGATGGACTCCGAATGCGCTGCCTAAAAGGTGTGTACACATGAAAAATGATGGCACACCCGCAATAACTTCTAATAATAATAATTTAGAAATACCTAACACCTTTCGACCCAACGATAACAATGAAAAAAGTAGATGTGAAGTACCACCATACCCTAGCACCACACTTTTGTTTTTGTCTTTTCTGAGAATATTTAAGTAGTTTTACTATGCACAATATATAAAAACCCTAAAATACCATCGCCTCCCCACCCCCCCCGACTTTGCACACGAGGGCAAAGACAATATTTCATTATTCGATATCAGTCGAAAAACAAAAAATACACCCACCCAGCCTTTATCTTCTTGTCAATACCCAATGCTAAATTGATAGTTTTACTGTGCAAATAAAAACAGACTAGACCAAAACAGCCCAACACAATTTGCAAATCTCATGTATTTTGAAAATATGCAAAATACCCCAGTTTCGAGAGTTAAATTTTGCAGCGCCATTAGCAAATTGATACATTGACAGCTATATA
Source organism: Salix arbutifolia (assembly GCA_025169955.1). Taxonomy (NCBI): domain Eukaryota; kingdom Viridiplantae; phylum Streptophyta; class Magnoliopsida; order Malpighiales; family Salicaceae; genus Salix; species Salix arbutifolia. The sequence goes on from CM045914.1 coordinate 2,443,034, forward strand.
TATATATATTACTATATATATAAACCGTGTTGCTCTTTTACTGTTTGAATCCACAGTACCACTAACTATTTATATATTTTGTCGTGAATTATGAGCGATATGTTGGTGTAGCCGAGTTGTTCCAAGGATAGCAAAATTATAAGAGACGCCGCGGGTTCGAATCCCACTCTCCGCATGTTTTTAATTTGCCACAAACAACACCTATTAATATTAATTGTCTTGAACCATAACCGAAATGTGTTGGTGGCCGAACTGGTCCAAAACACGTCTGTCTTCTGAGAAGGGCGTGGTTCGAATCCTATTCCCAACAAATATTTATGTTTCTTGCTTTTTTTTTATTACGTTTTTTTTCTTTTTTTTCCTGGTTAAATTTTTTTCTTCTTTTTTCCGCACTTATATATATAGATATAGATATATTATTTGTTGTTTTTATAATTTGGTTATCTGGGCTAACTTAAATGCACTGCGATTAATCTTCAAATTCAATTTTTTTAGATTTTTTTTGTTTTTTTCCTGATTACGTTTGTTTTTTCATGAAATATTTTTAATTTTGCTTGGAAATGTGATTGATTTTTTAAAAAAATATTATTTTTGGTTTAAAAATATTTTTTTTCCTTATTATGTTTTTTTGTTTTTATTTTTTTTCCATTAATTTTTTTTTATTTTGCTTGGAAACGTGATTGATTTTTTTAAAAAAATATTTTTTGTTTAGAAATATATTAAAATGATAATTGTTTTTTTATTTTTATTTTTAACAGTAACACATGAAAATAATCTAAAAACAGTGTTTGTTTTCTGTCTGTATTTATTTATTTATGCTTTTAGAATTTGTTTTTATTCATTTTTTGTAAGGGTTTTATTTTTATCAGGTTCTATTCTGAAATTTTAATTTATATTGGTGATAATTTTAAAATTAATATTGCTCTTTTTTTCTCTTTGTTCTTTTTTTTATGTGTTTTTTATTGTTATGTTATATGTTTTTCAGATAAGATAATTTTATAATCTTATTGTTTGCGCAATAATGATGATAATTTTAGTGATTTTTTTTTTATTTTTTTGTTAAAATGTTTTTTTAGGTAATTTAATGATTTTAATTATTTGAGCAGTAATGTTGATGATAATTTTAACTGTTATTGTAATGAAAATGACAATAATGTAGGGATGAATTTTCAATTTATGTTTTCATCTTTTATGGATAGAAAATTAACTACTTTCTCACAATTTATATTTTTATTTTTAAATGTGATTTAAATTGAATTATAAAATGAACTAATCTTAATACTATGAATTCAATAATTCAAATATCCGAATCTTCTTGCTTTTTTAATGAAGATGATAATTTTATGTTGGTTATTTTATTAAAACCTACTAAACAGATAAATTTATATCAATGTAAAATTCATATATTTTATAAAAAACTTGCACTTCATGGTAATGTTGCACATTTTTATTATTTTGACTAAATTTATATAATAATAAAAAAAACACATAATTAATATTTTTTGTGTTAAAAAAAAATATGGGTTAAAAAAATTATGGTACCGCCCGCGACGAGACGCAGGGGCATTGGCTAGTATATATATAATTTGTGTACGTGACATAAATGAATTAATGCTGCTAGTTACTTTCAAAATATTATAAAATATATGGATTTGACAGAGAAGAAGTTGGATTTGTAAGCTAGAAACATCCATAAGGGGAAGAACCTGTTGGTGTTCAAATCACTAGTTTTAAGCACTGAACAAACATGCTTCCTACTGATATTGCATCTCCTACTCCAGTTCCTGGTTTCATCAAATGGTCTGAGTTGTATTTGGAAGGGACACGATAATCAGATATCCCACATCGAACACAGAGGGCCTGACCTTCCGTCAAGTGCTTATAAAAGGGAAAGCAAACATCACATAAAACTCACGCAGCCGTGCGGTGAGCACAGAGCGAACTATTCTTTCGCCTTTTACTAAAGAATACCGTGTGCGCGCCGCAAACAGCGGCATACGCTTATTTTTGGAGGGTTCTCTTCAACAGAACGAGAGCCCTAACAATTTCAGTGTGAAGTTTATCCTAATGGTCTAGCTCTCTTGGAACGTGACGGGAGTCTTTTACCATGCAACTACTGCTGTCCATTTTCTTGTTCATATGCATCCTATGTTCTTCATTGCGCATCCATGATTAGCAGTTTCAATATTCATCTCTTACTCGCATGGTAAAAGCCTTGAAAATTCACTGCAAAAAGGGTATTGGTATAATACTTAAACTTCCTCAGAGTTCAAGAACTAGGAGACCAACTTTCAACAAGATTGCATTGCTGTGACAAAAATAGGCAAAATAAGGTATGGCACTCTCCTGTTGCTCTTGCATGAGTTTTATGACAATGTCATCTGCTGTAAATCTGTCCTCGGTAGATTCTATTGCCACTCAGTTTTCTGTCATATTATCCAGAAAAAAACACGTCTTTGCACATGAATTTATCAACGAGACACCTACGGTTTGTGTAATGTAATTTTTCTGCTTCACTGTACCTCTAAACATTGGGCTGTTGATTTTTTTTTCTCAGTGAAGAATATTTTCTTCTTCTTAGTGAATTCTAATAGGCCATTGTTCGTGTCTTTTTGCTCCTTGCAATTCTTTTCCAACATCCCAAGTCAGATCATTAACAGATTGTGACAAGATTGGGCAATAATGCATTGGTCAAGTGACTCAAGGCCTCGATGCAAACCTTCAGGGGTTCAAGATTTTCATTCTCTAGCATATAATCAATTAACTTTTGCTCCAACTTTAGATACAAATTTCTTAATTGGGGTATAAACTCAATGGACTAGAGAAAATATGTGCATGGGGGATACAAATTTAAATGGCGCCTTGTTACGAGGCCTACTTTAAATATCCCACATCGAGAACATACAACATGTAACCAAGGCCTTTGTGTATTAATATGAAGCTCGAAACACTCTACCACATACTTACCTGGACGGGGTCTATGGGCGATCAACAAGGTTCATGGCCTAGGTCAGTGACAGCCATTGCACTTCGGCTGGGTGCTGGCTTAAGGTCTCCCCAAGAGGGAGATCCTACGTCAAAATTTGTGGCAGAGGGGGCTGCGCAAGCCGCGGCCCCTGCAAAGTGTAGTCCAACTTAATCTGCGTTCCTGAACCTCTAATACCTGAAAGTCAAAGGTTAGGACCAGATAACATGAAAGAATTTAATACATGTGCGTGTGAACACCAAGAGCTTCAATCTGAATTTACTTCATGATTATTGATATCTCATATACTCTAAAGAATCTTTAGGCTAGCATCTTCGTTATACGATTTGTTGTCATCCCCAAATTCATACAGACCAAACAAAGCTAGATAATTAACCAGCAAAGGAATCAAATCCACTTGAGCTTTTCACAAGTCTAGTTATAGTTATAAAATGTACTATCAGTACTTTTTCCTGTGATGCTGAATCCTGCAACTCTCTTGTCCATAAAAAAATACTTGACACAAATGGCATGCTGTCATCCAACATTACCACAGATACTCTACTCACAAACTTGCAATTAATTCTCCAGAATTATAATAGAATGTTCAGCACTACCATACTAAGATAAAGGGCTAAAGAGACCAAAGCCATTAACAAGCCTTTTTTTAATGCAATAAGCAACTCTTTGATCAACATGAACAACTTAAAAACTAACGTCTTATGCAGATATACTAGTAGCAAGCTTGCAACTAATCCTCTGGGATTGTAAGCAAATGTTTAGGACTGGATACCGTGGGAAATATTTGTTCATACTTCGTGGATGCACAAGCACACTAAACCAAACGAAATATTTGATTGCTGAGGTTTAACGGTATCATCCAACTAAGAACATAAAACTTGAACAGGTTTCAATTTAATAAAACGAAGTTCCAACGAGGCACAATTAACTAATCTCATCCACAAATCCACAGGGTCAACAAGTAGTTAGATAATTAATCAGTCGAAATATTTAACGCAAGATTAATTTTCTAATTCTAATTAACTGCAAGATCTTAACATTCAAAGAAAAAAAAAATACTTCAAATGCACTGATCTGATTATTTCGGTCTCCAGCAACTCCTCCATTCCTCTGCCAAACAGATCTAATATATCGATTAAATCAAAATGCAATAACCTAAAAAAAGCATGGATTCAGGATGTGATTGCCTGGTTAAGATCATTATCATCGATTACAATTGTAGTGAATCGTCCTTCACTGGCCATATCCACAGTTTTTAAACCAGCAAGCTTCATCAATGGAATCGACAAAGACGCAAACACTTCTTCTGCCTACAAAATCAATGAAATTTATCAACAAAACCGAAGAACCAAAAAAATCAAAGCGCACAGCTGATAGTGATATATACGATTTTTTACTTGATGCAAACCACACCGGTGTCGATTTGAGACTTCAGCTGCTGGTATGAGATCCTCATTTGCTCATGGCGAGAGATTAGCTTCGACGGCGAGATCGGAGATCTACGGTGGCCAATCACCATTTTGTGGCGGGAAATAGTTTACTGTGAGTTTTTTTTTTAAATAAAATGGGAATTTTGAATTTTTTGAAATGAAAGTAGTCGTGAAACGCACGGACTTCTATTAAAGAGAATCGGCCTGTCCAGTACAATGAAGGCACGTGTCGTTGACACTTGAAAGACCGTAGCTACTGTCTAATATGTTCACGTCTATTGTGAAGATTCCAAATAAATCATTAATTTATGAATTCTTGCAATTATACCACCTATTATTATTTTAGCTTAGCAATATTTCCTTAAGCTCTTCTTTAACAAAATTCATGAAATAAACTTCTAGTTAAGTGATTTAATGAATGAAAAATAAGTTTAAAGAGTAATATTTAAATCGATGGAGAGTTTGTAAGAATTTAAAAATAAAACCACCATTTTTTATTTTAATGAAAAACAATAGAATTCATAGATTGTTAAGAAATACCCATAACTATTTAAATTTTAGTTTCTATTATGAAAATATATATTGTTATTTTTAAAACTTTATAATCAAGATATCAATTTGATATTAACATTATAGAGCATAAAGAAGAATTAAACTTCTTTTACAAGTTGTTTGTAAACATATACTTCATGATGATTCAATATTTTTTATGTTTTGTGAAAAAACCTAAGTTCTTGCTCAAAGGTCAAAAAATATTGTGATAATTCATTGACAAATAACTGAGGTTTGCATCCATACCCAACATCCTTAGGCTCATTGGAATGTCATGCCCAGATAACATGGGTGTGCTTGCTTCCAAGTCGGGTGTGCTTGAGTTAAGTCACATGTTGAGGCTAAATGAGAATAAGTTAAGCGAGTTGCTAGATCCAATGCTCTTGGATTCATCTATGGTGTAAGCCTAGATGGACATGGATTTAGTGAGATGTCAGACTTAATACCCCTAAGTTCAATTATATATTGAGCTCAGGTGAACACGAGTCTATGATATGTCAGATCTAATACTCTTGGATTTAGTTACGTACAAAGCTCACGCAAACACGAGTTTAGTGAGCTGCCAAATCCAAATCCCCTAGGTTCAGCTACGTGTCTAGCGAACATGGGCTTGGCGAGCTAACAAGCCTAATACTTTTAGGCTTCACCCTATGTTAAGCCCAAATGGGAATGGGTTTGGATAACTGCCAGACCTAGCACCCATTTTTTTGAATAAGGACATCAATTAAAGAAAATACAACATATATGATCAATTTCAATTGAATGATACAATTAAAAATTATTAAAATTTCCATTAAAGAAATTAGGAAGAAAAACAAAATCAAAAGGCCAGAGATTGAAATAAAACACCTAAAAACATCAAGGATCTTCATGTAGTTTGTTGTTGCAGGAGAGAGAAAGGGGGGGGAAAGAAAAATCATCCACCAACGATTCCCCGACAGCCGTCACACGACACGTGTTATACTAGGGAGGAAGAGGACATGGCGGCGCACCCGGTACAAATGAACATTTTCAACCACCGATGGACTCCGATTGCGCTGCCTAAAAGGTGTGTACACGTGAAGAATGATGGCACGCCCGCAATAACTTCTAATAATAATAATAATAATAATAATTTAGAAATACCTAACACCTCTCGACCCAACTGTCGTGACAGCGATTTTTCGCGCTTCGCGCCCCGCCATCCCTCTCTGGAGAGACAACGGCGCGCGGTGAAAATGGGGTTATTTATAGCCGTAAAATCTACGATTATAATTCTAAGGAGTCGCCACCTAGTATTAAGGTTACTAGGAACCTAGTGGTCTGCGAGAGTTTTGGGTAAGGGGACTTGTTGTGCAAGGGGAAGACGCATCACCCCCAGTGCACCCTACCTAAGGCAAGCTGCATTGTTGTTTGATAGTTTTTTTTTAAGTTTGATTCTTTGTTGTCTTTTCTAAAATTCGACGTAGATCTCTCTTTGTGAGAGAATCTCTACCTCGTTAGGAATTTGAAAGACTAACAAAAAGAATTTTACACTGCATTAAAGAAAAACATTTTTTTTGTTTACGAGTGTACTTTACAATGTAATTTTACACCGCAATAGAAGAAAATCTTTTTTTAGTATCTCCAAGTGTACTTTACAATGTAATTTTACACCGAGATAGCTAAAACAAAATGATTTTTTATTTTTTTTGATATTTTGGCCAAATTCCAAAAGATAATCATAAACCGGTTACGATATCCAATTTTCATTTTAAAATATGAGAAAGATGCAACATATATTTTTTTATGAAAAATAAACATGGAAAAATCTTGGAATTCGGCCGTATGAACGAAAACAAATACATTATTTTAATAATATTTTTTTGTATTTTTTTAAAAAAATAATAAAAAATAAAAATTTCGGGCTGGGCCTAGCCCACCCAAATGAGCCGGCCCAGCAAAGTTGGGCCAAATGCCCAACTCAAAAGAGGCCTGGGCTGGGCTGGATCCGGCCCAGCCAACTGGGCTGGCCGAGAGCAGTCCAGCCCACGAATAAGATGGAAACGGGACAGGACTCAGGAGTGAATTAATATTCACTCCTGCAAACTTTACGTGAACAGTACCGAGGGGTTCGGTCGACGGCGATGAAAGGCTTAACTGCTACTACCGCCGGGAAGAGGAGATCGAGGTGGTTGTCCCTGTGGTGGTGGCGTCGAAAATGGTGGCTCGTGGTGGCCGGGAGGAGCTCTAGAAGCCGGCTGATCTGTGGCTGCCGTTCGTCCCTGCAACTGTTGTTGCTGTTGCTGCCTCACCGGAGCTGTTGCTATTCGTCGCCGAAACTGGAGAAGAATGCCAGGCTTGCTGCAGGGGAGCTTCTGGAGTGGTGGTCGACGGCTGCTGTTGGTGAGGAGACAGATGCTTGACGTGCTGGTTTTTAGAGAGAGAGACGTTGCTGGAAGAGAGAGAGAGAGACAAGGCAGGGAAGGGAGAGTGGCTCCGACGGGAAAGAGAAGTGAGCTGGTGAGGCAGCCTCGTCGACGATCAAAAAGGGTGAAGGTAGAAGTTCAGGTTGTTGCACCGGTTGGACTATAAGTTCGGTATCGTTTTTTCCTTTTTTCCCTCCCCAGGTTTTTTCTCAGTTCAGCCCCCGTTTTTCTCAGTTTCCCCCTAGTTTCAAGACTTTCTCTCCGTGTTCTTCCCCCCTCAGTTTTTCTCAGTATTCAGCCCTTTTTCCTCAAGTTTTTCGTCTGTCTTCTCCCCCAAAAATTTCTCAGTGTTCTCCCCCCCTTTTCGTGTATTTTCTTCTGCTATTTATAGCTGAAGAAGGCATGGTGCAAGGCATGGGGGTGTTGTCCGAGTATGGGTTATTGAGTGTGGCAGGAAGGCTAGCGGCATGGTTGAGCATGGTGAAGAATGGCTCCGGTGATGGGCTTTTTTTTTTTTTTTTTTTTTGAAAATTTTAAATAAATAGGTTGTGACAAAAAAGAATTTTTTGATGGGAAAAACTAGGAAGAATGATGTTTTTATCTTTAATTTTGACTTCCGATTTCACCCGAAAAGTTTCGTCACCGAAAATTTCGATCGTCTCAATTTAACCCAAATTAGGCTTCCAAACTTGATTTTTCATCGATTAAGCCTTTAATTAATTTGACATGACCAATTTAAAGTATAATTAGGCCCTTGCGCTTAATTAAATCCTTCAATTAGGCCGTAAATTAATTCCCAAACATAATTACACTTTTAAATTGATTGACGATTAAATCAAATCGACTCATAAAAATATAATTATGTCGCACGACTTAATTTCTACACAGATTTATCAAATGATAAATTATTTTTTTCCTTAAATCTGTATTTCCTCTATTTTTGGGGACAAAAGAGATACGATTAGACTCTCGAAAACAACCAAAAATTCCACATTGATTTTTCTAACCTCGCTGGCCCTTTTTATTTTATTTTTGTTATTTTTTTGGTATATTTTAGGGAGTCACCCAAAAATTGGGTGATGACAGTTGCCCCCCTCTTTACAATGCTTACGACTAAAGTCTTGTAAAAGACTTTAAATAGTAAGCGTTGTAAAGAAAAAGAAAAGTGGATTTACCAGACCAAGAAATGGTTGATCCATCCAGAAATGAGAATGAGGGCTATAAAGCGCACTTAGAAAGGAATGGTAAGATAGGGCTAGAAAGCACACTACCTAAGAATTGGGGCCTAAGGAGGACACTTAAAAAAGACGAAGAAGGGTGATGTTTGTGAATGACACAGGAAAATGGTCTCATTATAATGGGTGACTTACCCAAGTGAAAAATGGTGAAGACAGTCTCATTGAAATGGGTGACCTGCCCGGGTCAGAAATGGTGAAGATGGTCTCGTTATAATGGGTGACCTACCCAAGTGAAAGATGGTAGAGATGGTCTCATTGTAATGGGTGACTTACCCGGGTGACAATAGTGAAGATGGTCTCGTTGTAATGGGTGACCTACCCAGGTGAAAATGGTAAAAATGTAAGAACTCAAAAGGTGGTTTTGTTGTAATGGGCGACCTGCCCAGGTGAGGATGATGAAGATTTCATGGGATGGAAGACAGGGCTAGAAAGCTCGCTATCTAGGATCTATGGTTGAGAGTTAGAAAACTCACTCAAAAAAAGAGGAAAAGGATGGAAAACGCACTATCTTAATTGGTGGTTTGAAAACACACGCGAGAAGGAAGAAAAATAGGGTTGGAAAACGCGCTATTTTAGCTTATGGTTAAGGGTTGGAAAACGCACTTAAACAAGAAGGATAAGGATGGAAAACGCACTATCTTAATTGGTGGTTTGAAAACACACACGAGAAGGAAGAAAAATAGGGTTGGAAAACGCGCTATTTTAGCTTATGGTTAAGGGTTGGAAAACGCACTTAAACAAGAAGGATAGGGATGGAAAACGCAATCACTTAAACAAGAAGGATAGGGATGGAAAACGCACTTAAACAAGAAGGATAGGGATGGAAAACGCAATATCCTAATTGATGGTTTGAGGGTTGGAAAACTCACTCAAATGACAGGAAAGGAATGGCTAAGAAGCTCACGATCCTAATTGATAGTTGAGGGTTGGAAAACTCACTCAAATGAGAGGAAAAGAATGGCTAAGAAGCGCACGATCCTAATTGATGGTCGAGGGTTGGAAAACTCACTCAAATGAGAGGAAAGGAATGGCTAAGAAGCGCACGATTCTAATTGATGGTTGAGGGTTGAAAAACTCACTCAAATGAGAGGAAAGGAATGGCTAAGAAGCGCACGATCCTAATTGATGGTTGAGGGTTGAAAAACTCGCTCAAGACAGGAAAGAAAAATAGGATTGGAAAACACCTATTTTAGCTTATGGTTAAGGGTTGGAAAACACACTTAAACAAGGAGGATAGGGATGGAAAATGCACTATCCTAATTGATGGTTGGAAAACGCACTCGAAGAGAAAGAAAAATAGAGCTGGAAAGCTACTATTTTAATTGATGGCGAGGGTTGGAAAACGCACTCGAAAATGAATGGAGAATAGGGCTGGGAAGCTCACTATTTTAGTTGACAATCAAGGGTTGGAAAACACACTCGAAGATGAAAGGGAAATAGGGCTGGAAAGCTACTATTTTAATTGATGGCGAGGGTTGGAAAACACACTCGAAGATGAATGGAAATAGGGCTGGAAAGCTACTATTTTAATTGACGATCGAGGGTTGGAAAACACACTCGAAGATGAATGGAGAATAGGACTGGAAAGCACACTATCTTAGTTGATGATCGAGGGTTGGAAAACTCACTCGAAGATGAAAGGAAAATAGGGCTGGAAATCACACTATTTTAGTTAATTGATGGCTAGAAAGCACACTAAAAAAAGAGAAGAGATAGGGTTGAAAACACTCTATCTATGCTGATGAAAGGCTTACAAGCACATTCGGGGAAGTGAAAGTGGTAGGGGCTCGAAGGCACACACAAAAACAGTGAGTGGAGGTTTGTAAATTACAATCCCTCCAAAACATTTCTTAAATTATTGGTGGGAAGGTGCCACACGTGATGACAACCAAATTCAGGAAAAAAGATGAGGCTAAAAAGCGCGACAAATAGGTAAGAGCCTGGAGGCGTACACAAAAATGATGAATGAAGGTTCGTGAATTACGGTCCCTTCAAAATAGTCCCTAGATTCTCAACGGGGATGGAATGCATGAGAACACCCAAAATCAAGAAAGAGATAAAGCTGAAAAGCATGCTCAAGGAAATGGAAAATGTGGGAGCTTGAAAGCGTACACAAAAATGATGAGTGAAAGTTCGTAAATTACGATCCTTCCAAAACATTTCCTATATTCTCAATGAGATGTAATGCATGATAACACCTAAAATTAGAAAAAAAGATAAAGCTGAAAAGCATGCTCAAGGAAATGCAAGAGATGAGAGCTTGAAAGCATGCACACAAAATGAATGAAGGTTCGTAAATTACGACCCTTCCAAAATATTTTTTAGATTTTCAATGGGGATGCAATGCATGAGAATGCATGTATACTTACCTGAGAGATATAGGTCCCCTTTCTTCCTCCAGGCCTTCTTTTCCTAGGGTTGAATTTCTGGCTTTGACGGCTTCTCGCTTCTGCTTACTCGAGCCGCAACTTAAGATTTTGACCACTGGAGATGATAGATGTTCCGTATCAAAATGCCCCCTTGAGTTTGATCCAGATTCTTTGAAAAGGAATGATGGAGTTAGCTTCAATTGCATTTGTATATTGCCCCCCAGTCCGGTCATGCCCCACAAGTGTTTTGGGCTTCAAGGTAGTGTTTGCATGAAAATGGGTTGGTTGTTTTCCAAAGATTGTGTTTTCATGTGAGATTTTTGGAATTTCAAATACAAAACCATTTTGATTGGTCCATTCGGGTCAGGCCACACCAGTGCTTTGGGCTTCAAGTGTTTGTAGAAAAGGGATGGTTATTTGGAAAAATTGTTTTCATGTAAGATTTTTGGAATTTCAAAGTCATTCCAAGCATAAAAACCATTTTGATATTTGTTTAAACAAATTTGTTCTCGAAAGAATTCAAGTGATCTCATTGTCAGGTTTTATGTTGATTTTGACAAGAACGTGAAATGATGTTTGTTCGCATGTCCTGTATTTCAAAAAGGCTTTGATCAAGTTTGGTGAAGCATTTGTAAAGGATCATTTCGAATGGAAAAGCATTGCTTATCGACCCAGATTACTTGTATTTGATCAGAAAGGGCTTTATCAGACTTGTAATGTAGGCTCAGGTTGCTGGCTACGAAGAAACGATATTTGCAAGCTCAAAAGGTGTTTGAGGGTTTTCTAGACTAAGGATCACTTAGTGCTCACTCTTAGAACTCCTTTTAGTCATCATGATTGATTTCCATGACATGCCCCCCAGCATTTTGTTTGGGCTTTTACCTAGACATGCCCCCCAGTATTTGTTTGGGCTTTTTATTATGAGTTTTTAGTACTATCATGTTGACTCGGCTCGTCGTAATGTACTAAAACTCCTTTTATGTTTATGGCCCATAATTTATTTGGGTATCTCTTGACATGCCCCCCGGTATTTGTTTGGGCTCTTGAGAATGGGTTTTTAGCAATGCCATCATGTTGACTTGACATGACCCCAAGAATTTTGTTTGGGCCTTCTATGTTGGGTTTTTAGTATTTCCAAAATGTTGAATTAATTTGCTTATAGTGTACTAAAACCCTTTTTATGTTTATGCCCCCCACCTTTCTTTGGGCATCTTTTGTCATGGAGGAATATTTTGTAACTAAGAGTTCTTCTCTCTTCGCACTTGCCCCCAGTATAGGGTGTGATCCTAGTCAGGGTTAATTATCAGAAAAATAATTATTCGGCTCAAATAGGGATTGCAATGGATATTTAAGACTTTATGAAGGCATATCAAAGATGGCCTCTCATCATTTCAAAACATGCAATCTAAACCGATAAGCTTTGCTTTTCCATGCAAAATATTTTTTGCTTTGCTTTTTGGATCATTTGCTCAACTACGAGATTAGCTTATCATATGGGATTTTTGGGATATGAGATCACCCTTCAATGAAATCCTTTGAATTCCTAGAACACATTTGTTAAACAAACAACAAATTGACATTTCTTTTCGTACTAAACATTGATTTGCCAAAAACCTTGATGAAATCATGGGATCATGTATAATTTGGATGGAAGAGATATACGACATGTCTGTGTTATTCAAACAAAAAAGCGAGAACACGCTATAGTCAAAGAAAATACATGATTTTATTGGAAAGAAAAGATAGTTTAACAAAAGGTCTTATGACATTACAAGCAAGATTGTTGATAAATCAAAGCCAAAACACCATGCAAAGACATGATCAAAATAGAAGGCAATTATGAAGCAAACTTCATTTTCCAATGTCGGCGTACTCCCTTTTCAAAAGCTTTTGTCGGGATCACTTTAACAGTGCAGACACTCGATACTTCACTTTCGAGAGGCTTAATTAGTTGTAGGACCTGGATTTTCTTCGAATGTTATCCATCCTGCTTTGATCAATTGCATGAGCCTCTTCTTGAAAGCACCACAAGTGTGAATGCTATGTCCCGCAGCATCAGCATGGTATTCGCAGGTGAGGTCGGGTTTGTACCAATCAGGATAAGGTGGCTGCAAAGGTGCATAAGGTTCAGGAGCTATTTTCCCATTGCTTACCAAGTTTTGATACATCTCATTCAAAGGCAATGGTAATGGAGGTAGCTGATCTTGGGTTTTCTGGTAATTTCTTTTCGGAAAATTTTTAGGTGGATCTTTGGCTTGAAAATTAATGTTGGCGATTTGAGATGAAGGGTTATGGTAGTTTTGGAATTGGTTGTTCCTACCCTTATAGTCATCTTCAAAATGTTCAGCATCTTTTCTTTTACCTTCAAGACCATTTTTCTCCACATGCGTGAGAATTCTCCCACTTCGGATTCCCTGCTCTATCCTCTCTGCCACGGCTACAACATCTGTGAATTGTTGTGCTGAGCTACCCATTAAATGTTCGTAATATGGGGCTTTTAGAGTGTTGGCGAATAATGTCACCATTTCTTTATCCAGAAGCGGAGGATGTACCTGTGCAGCGAGATCTCTCCATCTCTGAGCATATTCCCTTATGTTTTCTCTGTTCATCTTTTCCAAGTTGGACAAACTTGTCCTGTCAGGAGCAATGTCCATGTTGTACTTATATTGCTTGATGAAAGCATCTACCAGATCTTTCCAGCTACGGATCCTGGTGTTATCTAGTCTCATGTACCAATTCAAAGCTGCCCCACTCAAACTGTCTTGGAAGAAATGCATAAGCAATTTTTCATCATGCACTACTTCCGCCATTTTGTTACAGTATGATTTTAGGTGAGTGATGGGGCATTGTGTCCTAGTGTACTTGATAAAGTCAGGAACACGAAACTTTTTTGGTATCGCAACATTCGGGACTAGACACATTTTTGCAGCTTGTACTGGGTCATATAGGTTCACCCCTTCAATGGCCTTTATCCTAGCCTCCAATGTCGCCATCTTATCTTGGTTAATGACATCTGATGTTGTTATAACTGTTGGGGTTGCGGCAGGTGTCGGCACTGCTGCTTGTACGAAAGTTGGATTTTGTTCTGGACCCTGAACCCTTTCTCCTATCACCTCTTCATGGTGATTCACTACTTCTGTTTGAGCAGCCGTTGTGGGTCTAGTTGAAGGACCCTCGCCAGAGGCATTTCTCAGTGCTTGCTCAAGTAAGCTGGTAAGACTAGCCACGCTAGCCTTCAGAGAATCCAGTTCTTCTTGAAAATGAGCGTCACGATTTGCACGCTCTTCATCCTCCATATATCTCTGCTGGAGTCGAGTGGTAGGAGCTCTTCGAGGACCTATATTTTGACCTGCCGATAAAATGTTATGCATAGTGATGGATGCAAATGGATGCAAATGTATGTACACATCAGGTGAATTATCAGAGCGTTTGCACCTAAAGACAAGTTCTAAGTCATTACATGAGGGGTAAGCTTTCTACCTGGTCTCAAAGGTCTATGAACTGCCCAGTGACTGCCTTACGTGAAGGTAGTATAGGGGTTTACAAGAAATGGTTGGGGCACGATGTGACCGCCATTATCGAGTAAACACTCAGTTCATAGTTGGATGTTTCACGAATCTGAACCCCGACTGAAAGTCATGAGGCAGACCGCTAATCCCCACCTAACCTAGAATTGAGTTTATTCAGAAAATTAAAATGCATGATGACATTAATTAAAGTCAATGATATGTATTAATTAAAAGTTAAATGCATGCTAAAGCAGTAAAAATGCATGCAAGAACAAACTGAAGAATAAACAATCAAACAACAAAGCTTAGTCCAGCTATGTCCCCAGCGGAGTCGCCATCGGTCGTGACGGCGATTTTTCGCGCTTCGCGCCCCGCCATCCCTCTCTGGAGAGACAACGGCGCGCGGTGAAAATGGGGTTATTTATAGCCGTAAAATCTACGATTATAATTCTAAGGAGTCGCCACCTAGTATTAAGGTTACTAGGAACCTAGTGGTCTGCGAGAGTTTTGGGTAAGGGGACTTGTTGTGCAAGGGGAAGACGCATCACCCCCAGTGCACCCTACCTAAGGCAAGCTGCATTGTTGTTTGATAGTTTTTTTCTAAGTTTGATTTTTTGTTGTCTTTTCTAAAATTCGACGTAGATCTCTCTTCGTGAGAGAATCTCTACCTCGTTAGGAGTTTGAAAGACTAACAAAAAGAATTTTACACTGCATTAAAGAAAAACATTTTTTTTGTTTGCGAGTGTACTTTACAATGTAATTTTACACCGCAATAGAAGAAAATCTTTTTTTAGTATCTCCAAGTGTACTTTACAATGTAATTTTACACCGAGATAGCTAAAACAAAATGATTTTTTATTTTTTTTGATATTTTGGCCAAATTCCAAAAGATAATCATAAACCGGTTACGATATCCAATTTTCATTTTAAAATATGAGAAAGATGCAACATATATTTTTTTATGAAAAATAAACATGGAAAAATCTTGGAATTCGGCCGTATGAACGAAAACAAATACATTATTTTAATAATATTTTTTTGTATTTTTTTAAAAAAATAATAAAAAATAAAAATTTCGGGCTGGGCCTAGCCCACCCAAATGAGCCGGCCCAGCAAAGTTGGGCCAAATGCCCAACTCAAAAGAGGCCTGGGCTGGGCTGGATCCGGCCCAGCCAACTGGGCTGGCCGAGAGCAGTCCAGCCCACGAATAAGATGGAAACGGGACAGGACTCAGGAGTGAATTAATATTCACTCCTGCAAACTTTACGTGAACAGTACCGAGGGGTTCGGTCGACGGCGATGAAAGGCTTAACTGCTACTACCGCCGGGAAGAGGAGATCGAGGTGGTTGTCCCTGTGGTGGTGGCGTCGAAAATGGTGGCTCGTGGTGGCCGGGAGGAGCTCTAGAAGCCGGCTGATCTGTGGCTGCCGTTCGTCCCTGCAACTGTTGTTGCTGTTGCTGCCTCACCGGAGCTGTTGCTATTCGTCGCCGAAACTGGAGAAGAATGCCAGGCTTGCTGCAGGGGAGCTTCTGGAGTGGTGGTCGACGGCTGCTGTTGGTGAGGAGACAGATGCTTGACGTGCTGGTTTTTAGAGAGAGAGACGTTGCTGGAAGAGAGAGAGAGAGACAAGGCAGGGAAGGGAGAGTGGCTCCGACGGGAAAGAGAAGTGAGCTGGTGAGGCAGCCTCGTCGACGATCAAAAAGGGTGAAGGTAGAAGTTCAGGTTGTTGCACCGGTTGGACTATAAGTTCGGTATCGTTTTTTCCTTTTTTCCCTCCCCAGGTTTTTTCTCAGTTCAGCCCCCGTTTTTCTCAGTTTCCCCCTAGTTTCAAGACTTTCTCTCCGTGTTCTTCCCCCCTCAGTTTTTCTCAGTATTCAGCCCTTTTTCCTCAAGTTTTTCGTCTGTCTTCTCCCCCAAAAATTTCTCAGTGTTCTCCCCCCCTTTTCGTGTATTTTCTTCTGCTATTTATAGCTGAAGAAGGCATGGTGCAAGGCATGGGGGTGTTGTCCGAGTATGGGTTATTGAGTGTGGCAGGAAGGCTAGCGGCATGGTTGAGCATGGTGAAGAATGGCTCCGGTGATGGGCTTTTTTTTTTTTTTTTTTTTTGAAAATTTTAAATAAATAGGTTGTGACAAAAAGAATTTTTTGATGGGAAAAACCAGGAAGAATGATATTTTTATCTTTAATTTTGACTTCCGATTTCACCCGAAAAGTTTCGTCACCGAAAATTTCGATCGTCTCAATTTAACCCAAATTAGGCTTCCAAACTTGATTTTTCATCGATTAAGCCTTTAATTAATTTGACATGACCAATTTAAAGTATAATTAGGCCCTTGCGCTTAATTAAATCCTTCAATTAGGCCGTAAATTAATTCCCAAACATAATTACACTTTTAAATTGATTGACGATTAAATCAAATCGACTCATAAAAATATAATTATGTCGCACGACTTAATTTTTACACAGATTTATCAAATGATGAATTATTTTTTCCTTAAATCTGTATTTTCTCTATTTTTGGGGACAAAAGAGATACGATTAGACTCTCGAAAACAACCAAAAATTCCACATTGATTTTTCTAACCTCGCTGGCCCTTTTTATTTTATTTTTGTTATTTTTTTGGTATATTTTAGGGAGTCACCCAAAAATTGGGTGATGACACCAACGATAACAACGAAAAAAGCAGATGTGAAGTACCACCATACCCTAGCGCCACACTTTTGTTTTTGTCTTTTCTGAGAATATTTAAGTAGTTTTACTATGCACAATATATAAAAACCCTAAAATACCATCGCCTCCCCACCCCCCGACTTTGCACACGAGGGCAAAGACAATATTTCATTATTCGATATCAGTCGAAAAACAAAAAATACACCCAACCAACCTTTATCTTCTTGTCAATACCCAATGGTAAATTGATAGTTTTACCGTGCAAATAAAAACAGACTAGACCAAAACAGCCCAACACATTTTGCAAATCTCATGTATTTTGAAAATGTGTAAAATACCCCAGTTTCGAGAGTTAAATTTTGCAGCGCTATTAGCAAATTGATACATTGACAGATATATATATATATATATATATTAACTAAAATATAAAACGCGTCCCGGTTTTACTGTGCTTATCCACATTAACAAATACTATTAATATATATTGTCATTAACAATGAACGAGATGATCAGGTAGCCGAGTTGGCTACGGCGCGAGAGATTATTAGAAAGGACGTGGGTTCGAATCCCACCCCAGCAGTGTCTAATTTTGCATCCATAAACAATAAATACTACGAATATATATTTTCGTTAAAGATTAACGAAAAGTTCGGGTAGCCGAGTTGACAAAGGTGTGCGAGATTATTAAAAAGGTCACGTGTTTGAATCCCACTCTCGGCAGTTTCTGATTTTGCTTTAATATAATTTTTATTGCTTGGAAATGTGATTGATTTTTTTTAAAAAATATTTTTTGTTTAGAAATATATTAAAATTATAAAATTAAATTAAATTATTTTTAACATCAGCACATGCAATGAAAATGATCTAAAAACATTAAAAAAAACCATTAAAAAATACAATGTTTGTTTTCTGTCCGTATTTATTCATTCATGCGTTTAGATTATTATT
Organism: Salix arbutifolia; assembly: GCA_025169955.1. Classification (NCBI taxonomy): domain Eukaryota; kingdom Viridiplantae; phylum Streptophyta; class Magnoliopsida; order Malpighiales; family Salicaceae; genus Salix; species Salix arbutifolia. Next base: position 2,461,126 of record CM045914.1, read on the forward strand.
TTTTCAATTCATTTTTTATCGGAATTTTATTTTTATTTGGTTCCTTTCTGAAATTTTAATTTATGTTGGTGATAATTTTAAAGTTCATATTGCTCCTTTTTTCCCTTTGTTCTTTTTTTTGTGTTTTCTTTTATTTTATCTATTTTTCGGATCAGATAATTTTATGATTTTATTGTTTTATTGTTAAAATGTTTTGATTTTGATTTTGATTTTGATTTTTTTGGGTAATTTAATGATTTTAATTGTTTGGGCAGTAATGTTGATAATAATTTGAACTGTTATAGTAATGAAAATGATGATAACATAGGGATGAATTTTCAATTTATGTTTTCGTCTTTTGTGAATAGAAAATTAAGTACTTATTTGTTATTTAATTATCGCAGGTCTTTTCAAAATTTATATATTTTTTTAAATGTGATTTAAATTGAATTATAAAATGAACTAATCTTAATACAATGAATTTAATAATTCAAATATCCGAATATTCTTACTTTTTTAATGATGATGATAATTTTATGCTGGTTATTTCATTAAAACCTACTAAACAGATAAATTTATATCGATTTAAAATTTATATATTTTATAGAAAACTTGCATTTCATAAGAATTCTACACAAATTTATTATTTTGACTAAATTTATATTATAACAAAAAAAAACACAATTAATATTTTTTGCATTAAAAAAATATGATGCCGCCCGCGACGAGGCGCGGGACAGTGGCTAGTATATATATATAATTTGTGTACGTGACATAAATGAATTAATGCTGCTAGTTACTTTCAAAATATTATAAAATATATGGATTTGACAGAGAAGAAGTTGGATTTGTAAGCTAGAAACATCCATAAGGGGAAGAACCTGTTGGTGTTCAAATCACTAGTTTTAAGCACTGAACAAACATGCTTCCTACTGATATTGCATCTCCTACCCCAGTTCCTGGTTTCATCAAATGGTCTGAGTTGTATTTGGAAGGGACACGATAATCAGATATCCCACATCGAACACAGAGGGCCTGACCTTCCGTCAAGTGCTTATAAAAGGGAAAGCAAACATCACATAAAACTCACGCAGCCGTGCGGTGAGCACAGAGCGAACTATTCTTTCGCCTTTTACTAAAGAATACCGTGTGCGCGCCGCAAACAGCGGCATACGCTTATTTTTGGAGGGTTCTCTTCGACAGAACGAGAGCCCTAACAATATCAGTATGAAATTTATCCGAATGGTCTAGCTCTCTGGAAAACGTGAGGGGAGTCCTTTACCATGCAACTACTGCTGTCCGTTTTCTTGTTCATATGCATCCTACTTGATTGCGCATCCATGATTTATCAGTTTCAATATTCATCTCTTACTCGCATGGTAAAAGCCTTGAAAATTCACTGCAAAAAGGGTATTGGTATACTTCAAACTTCTCTAGAGTTCAAGACCGTGGAGAACAACTTTCAACAAGATAAGTATCCAGTCCTTAGCTATGCAATTGCATTACTGTGACAAAAATAGGCAAAATAAGGTATGGCACTCTCCTGTTGCTCTGCATGAGTTTTATGACAATGTCATCTGCTGTAAATCTGTACTCGGTAGATTCTATTGCTACTCAGTTTTCTGTCATATTATCCAGAAAAAAAACGTCTTTGCACATGAATTTATCAACGAGACACCTACGGTTTGTGTAATGTAATTTTTCTGCTTCACTGTACCAGTAACATTGGGCTGTTGATTTTTTGTTTCAAAGTGAAGAATATTTTCTTCTTCTTAGTGAATTCTGATAGGCCATTGTTCGTGTCTTTTTGCTACTTGCAATTCTTTTCCAACATCCCAAGTCAGATTGTGACAAGATTGGGCAATAATGCATTGGGCAAGTGACTCAAGGCCTCGATGCAAACCTTCAGGGGTTCAAGATTTTCATTCTCTAGCATATAATCAATTAACTTTTGCTCCAACTTTGGATACAAATTTCTTAATTGGGGGTATAAACTCAATGGACTAGAGAAAATATGTGCATGAGGGATACAAATTTAAATGGCGCCTTGTTACGAGGCCCTTTAAATATCCCACATCGAGAACATACAACATGTAACCAAGGCCTTTGTGTATTAATATGAAGCTCGAAACACTCTACAACATACTTACCTGGACGGGGTCTATGGGCGATCAACAAGGTTCATGGCCTAGGTCAGTGACAGCCATTGCACTTCGGCTGGGTGCTGGCTTAAGGTCTCCCCAAGAGGGAGATCCTACGTCAAAATTTGTGGCAGAGGGGGCTGCGCAAGCCGCGGCCCCTGCAAATTCCAGTTGAACTTTTCTTTCTGTTGGTGACTTCTATTCTTTAACGGTTTGGAATTGCAAACGAAAATAACATTGGCTCTTTTAAATATTGAGTTAATTAATCCCTTTGAAAATTTGTTTAGTTTTTCGGGTCAATAGCTAGGTTGTTTTTTAAACGATTTACTTTATTTGTAGCTTTATGTTGTTTTCGATATTGCAAGCAAACGAACCTACCCTGTATTAGTTATAAAATAAAATTATAACCAAGTCAGCCCCATGTTAAAATTGACGTCATTGATTTACCTTGTATACTTCAGATGCTAATCTCGTTGTACAATCCTTGCCTGTCACACCTTTCTCTTCAATACATAGAGGAAAAAAGGAATGGCTGAAAGGACTTTACTAACACTAATCTATTAGAAACTAAATCTAGTAGGGATAGAAAAGAGCTAATCTTTAAAGGATTGTATAAATATCCTTTCAACACAAGTCATTTAAAGGATTTTAGAGGCCCAGTAAAGCACAAGCAACCAAGATTTTTCAAAAAAATTAGACCGCATGCATATATAAGCTCAAGTTATCTCACATGGCAAGTTTGATTGGAAAAAAGAAGAAGAAATGGAGTCAATATATGAACCCTAGATAGATTGAAGTGTGTCGTTTAACTCGTGTTACATGGTTTCAATTCCTTAATGCACATTCATGGAAACCCCTGTACAAAGAAGTCCTGCAATAATTATTTGGCAGCAGAACGCCTATTACTTACACCACGCTGTCTACACATATTTTTCCCTATTCTTTCTCGTTTTCCCGTTTTTGGAATTTCACACAATAGGACCTCCCAAAGACCAATAACAGAATGTCTCCATATTCACAATAGCAAAATTGAGACATCTCAGGGCATAGAATTTACCGCAATCTCTTGTTGCAAGGATGGGCTAGGCTGGTCAAGGTGTGAAGGGATGACCAGCCGCTGCAAAGGCTTGAGATCAGCCGTGAGCTTTGCGAATGAAGGTCGCAAGTTTGGATCCCTGGAGAATAACACAACAAAGAGCGCAATCAGTTTCTGAATTTGTATTGGTGGAAGGATGATACCAGGGACCGATTTTACAGAATTTTCTTTTCAACTTACATCTGCCAACATTCCATAATTATCGTTGCAACTAAGGGATCAACTTCCTTGGGGATTTCAAGGCGACGATTCTGGAAACCAACTGCACCTACAACCTGCATTGGGTTCATCCCACTCCAGGGCATTCTTATCGTTGCGAGCTCCCAGAGAATGACTCCAAAGCTATATACATCACACCTGTTCATTCAACAGGAGACAAATTACCTATTTATTACAGTGGTCCTATAAATTCATACACGATGCTAGCACCAGTGAAATCTCTTCTCCAAGGCAAAAGATGACAGAACTGTACTTGGTTTTCCATTTTCATAGTCATTCTAAAGCTAGTTTTATCATAACGACTAATACTGCAAGCAACAATTGGGATTCACATAGCATAAATGAAATTAATGAGTGCATGTGCAATCACAAAGACGTGACAGTTGGAAGTGCGAGTAAATTAAAATATATCTGAAAATGGTAAGAGGAAAATTCATCAACTCACTTCTCATTAGAGGGTTCATTACGGAGAACTTCAGGTGCCATCCACTCAGGCTAACAAATCAAAGAAAACTCAATCAGAAACAAAAGAATGCATGTGCTCCCTGTAGCCCCCCCCCCCCCCCCCCCCCCCCCCCCCCCGATTTTTGGATGAAAGAGCTCCTTACCGTTCCTGCAGTTGATTTGGATGACAAAAAGGTGTTATGCTTCAAGCGTGAGAGCCCAAAATCACAAACCTGCCAGTGAAACAGTACAATCTGTCAAAAACTGCACCAAAAACCAATTCTAACTTCTAACTGCAGACTATTATTTGCTTCTTGATTTGTATCTTTAACTATTGAGCAACCTGTCACATATAGTCTCTTATAGAAAATCAAATTATTGAAGAAAACAGACTCAACATATAAACCATCTTGTTGGACTTTTTGACCATTACTTGCAAGTGACGTGGCTGGGTAAACAAAAATAAATAGTTGCAGAACAGCTCATAAGATTTGAATAAAGTTATCCAGGGAGCTTCTATGGTAGTTTCCTTCAATTACACCCCATTCCCTCTTGTGAAGGAACTCTCATTTTCTTATGATTTAATCAAGGTTTTCAAGATTCAGGAGCTACGAGATTGCAACCTAAATTAAACAACAGTTTTCAGCGAGCAAACACATGCAACGTTCGGGATTGGAGTCTCAGCAAACCACAACAACACTAGGGTGATTCTGTGCTCTTTAGAGAAGGAAAAGTTTGAAGTTTGAAGATCAAAGGCATACAGACTTGGATTCAAGAATCAGGAGTAATTTAGGAGCAACTCTTTGGTGCCACTAAGAGTTCATAATTAATGCCAAGCACACCAGCTCATATTCACGAAAATTCATAGGAATATAGGACTGGTTCTAGTTCTGAGCATGAAAGCTAAAGAGTAAATCCATACCACTACCTCCCGTTACTCCACCATCAAGCCATACCCTTTTCCATGATGACTCAAGAAAATACATGCCAATATAACTATGACACGCATATTGAAGCAGTACGAGAGCAAGTAAGAAATCTACAATGGTATGTTTTTTATGGCGTTAAATTTTACAGAGTATAACTTGCTGTTTTCTGGTGCAAAAAAGTGAAGTAAATGTTATTAAGGTTAAAAATTAACCCCTGGATGGCACTGAATGGAGGGTAAATTCTACCCTTGGTGAGAGAAGAGAGACATTTTTAAGGGGCAGTATTGTCTTTTATGACTTTTCTCTCTCTTCCTCAAATTTATAGCCCTTGTTAGTGGTACCTTCTAATATTACATCATTAATATATTGTTTTTGAATTTAACTATAATAGACCGATTGAGACACATGATTTTTAATTTCCTAACAAACAATCTTAAGAAATAATTTCACTTTGCACCTCCAAAAATGACTAGTAATAATTACTCTTGACAATTCACGCCCATTTTTTAAACTTGTACCAGTAGCCACCAAAGGATGAATAAGCTGAAAGAACTGTCATTGTATAACTAAAAACCGACTCTGATACCAACAACATAGATTATACATAGGTGACAGAAAAACAAATAAATGTGTGTGTGCATGCCCTGTGGTAATAATTACAACGAGAAAAAAAAAACTTGGAACAATGAACAAATGGAAGGTGTTAATAAAGTTCCATAGTGGCAGTGTTCCATACCTTGACAGTCCAATTTGTATCAACCAGAAGATTTGGTGATTTCAAATCTCGGTGAACTATTGTCGGCATGCTGGCATGCAAACAATTCATGCCCCTTGCCTGTAGTGCAAGAAGGAATTTGAAATCAGACTCAATGGTGTAAAGTACAAATTCAAAAGAACAAAGGGCTGATAATCACATACCACATCGAGAGCCATCCTTATTCTACGCTTCTCATCAATTTGACTTTGAGGACGATGAAGAATCCGGTATAAGCTTCCTCTAGCAAAGCCAAAATATCATTAAAAAAACTGTCAGCTGAAGCATACATAACCATTTAAGCAAGTATCAATACCCCACACATAAGTGAAATCACAAAGACAGCTACCCTTTGCTGTTGCTTAAGAATGTTTATCTCATTAAGCTGAGACAGCAAAATGAAGCTCAGAATTAAATACCTTGGAAGACACTCTGTGATGATAGAAAGGTTTGGAGGACGGGTAACAGCACCCATAAAAAGAACAACATTTGGATGACGCAATCTACGCATTATTCGCACCTTACAAAACAGAGCAGAAATCAAAGATAGGTTATTTATTTAGAACTGGAGAAAAACAGAACATGATCTCTGACACACCTGGATTCCTCTAGATTTGTACATTCACCAAATGACAACTTAAATTACCCTAAATCAGTTTTTATAGTTCACATATTTATGAGGATCTTGGTGCCACAAAAGCAGAAAATTAACGATTATCAAGAGCTGTTGAATCCAAGAACTTTAGATAGAAGCCAACAAGGTGATGCTACTAACAAGAGAAGTTCATAGCCACATGCACGACAACACATGACATGACCAAGCTATTCACCATATCGGTTCTTTTATGTTTTGCATCTACCAAGCTATTCACCATGTCGGTTCTTTTATGTTTTGCATCTTTTGTTTCCGTGAAGCTAAATGGTAACTATAAAATGCCAAATTTATTTTCTTTCAAAGTGAGAGGAAATAGATTTTATTAAATGACTATTAGGAAGGCTGAATTGTTTCTTACTTCTCTTCTGAATTCATCCAAGGCAGCACCTGAAAAATCTTGGTCTAAGAACTTCTTCACAGCAACCTCCTGTGATTAAACAACAATCCACCCACTACAGGATTAGAAAATACAAGTCTATTTCTCCCTCCATAATTCCAAAATTCAGCCCTAGAATTCAACAAACAAGCGCCAATACTAGTAATTAGCATAACAGAACAATTAATCACTATACTTAAATGTCATGAAGAGCATTCTTCTGTAAGCACATATCCAGATTAATGTAAGACACATGTTTCAGTTTCAAGTGAAAATGGATTTTCCAAATTAGAGTATCATTTCTGGTGCTAAATCTTTCTCTAGTTTTCTTTCACTGTAATTTCCCAAAGGCAACCCACTTGAAATAATGTGAAAAGAGAATAATTGGAAAGAGTAAAAATCAAATTGCGACATCAATTGTTGAGATAAAGCCAGGATATCAAGAGAAAAAAGAGAGATTTTCCACATTTCTAACAAATCAAATTTGAGTTATAACCACAAAATACAAAAGTAGCAACAAGTAAATGAAGGAAAGTCAAGCTCACCGTGCCATTCCAATCAGCATGATAGACCTCTCCATATGAACCTATTCACCAGAGATATACGAGAGAGACTGTCTTCAGACATTAATCCTCCTTATAATTATGACAGCATAAGACACAAAGGAAAGGGAAAGCGGAGAGTTTTTGACCTCCAAGAAAAAATAAAGGCCTTGCTATTTTTCTATTTCAAAAGAAGTTATCAAACAAACAGCAGGAAAAACAAATTCTCACGAGAACAAGGAAAAAGCTTCTAAAGAATGTTTTATGTCAAAGTTAACGAGATGCACATGTCATATTGCATGTTGTGTGCGAGAGTGCATGTTCACCCTCACTTGCATGTATGCACACATTTATGTAGAAGCAACTCGGCAACAGTGAATTAATTATCAATTCATATACAGAATCATTTACATTACCTAGTCCGATCCTTTCACCAATAACCAAATCTTCCCAACATATTTCATCACATACATCTACATCGTCCATTATTTGATCAACCCTGTGAGAGCCCGGATCAATTGATGCACTTGGACCTTCTGGATCCTTCAACTTTAGATTGGTCCCCTTAAATCTGTCATATGTGCACTTTCTACGGTCATGGAAACCAATTTCATTGTCTTCGTGCTCTTTAGCCATGGCTTCCGAGTCATTTTGCAAAAAATTTGCATCCCAGGGTTTATTTTCTTTTAAATTTGAGTTTGCTTCCTCAGCAGAAGGAAAACTGTAGCATTGACTAGGATCTGATGACAACGCTGAACTGGCACTGCTTGCATAATTCCTGGTGTCGCTTTCTTTGTTGGATGGATTAAAGTTACTAGATGACTTGAAACCCTGTGGAGAAGCTTTTTCGGAAGAACTGGTAGAAGCCAAGGACTGATTGTAATTATTTGGTTCCCGGTTAATTCTAGGATAGAAGCCCTCTACATGTTCATTCTCTTTCCTTCTAGGCACCTCATTGTAAGCATATCGATTCTTCCACACCAATGGTGCAGGCGCAGAAGGAACAGGGTTATTTTTCCATCCTGGAAACTCAGTAATTTTATTTTCTGCAGGTTTGTGGTGCAAGGAACTTTTCCCAGTTCCCTTGATCTGGAACGGATTAAGATCTGAAAAAAGGTTTCTAGAATCCTCCGGGCTATTAGGACCATATGGAACTACATTAACATTCATCCGCACACCATCACCAACAGCATGGCCTCCACGACTCCCCTTGTATACAGAAGTCCCAATGGCTGTGGAGGATATATTACCAAGCTGATTAATTGGAGCAGCTTTATTAGCTACTCCAGAAGAACCAACACCGGCATCACTACTTGAACCAGAGAAAAAAAGTAGGGATTCTGCGTTTTCAGAATTTAATCTACTATTCAAAGGCAAAATACCATCCACTGAAGAGCTCTGGCTAGTGCCCTCACCAGGTAATGGATTTGGTGTGGTGAAAACAACTCCAGTGTCATTAGAGGAGAGAGGAGCAGGGATCTTAAAGGAACTGTGTTTTGTACTTGGGACATCAGCTGGTATCAGTGTTCCGGGAGCTGCCATGAGATCGACCAAAAACTCTCTGAAGACAGAAAAAAATTAGTTACAAGTGAAACAAACAAAATATGTTTCCTCTATCATACAGAAACAGGGCACATAAATGCAGGTAAGCATTGTACAAGCTCATCAAGAATATCAAAGAATAGCTTCAGTGTCTCCTACAAAATTCGTGCATAAGATGTTACTTAGATTTGACCATCTGGATTTTGTGTTATATAACCACGAGTGAGAAAACTTCGTCTTTAGAAACAGAAATGACCACAAAAGAAGATGAAACAAAGAAAACAATAAGTTGCAGACAACAATTAAAATAAATGAGGATTGGTTACAGTGGCCAGGAAGGACCAATATATATGCCCCTGCTTGTGCGCACATATGCGCATTAATGAGGACATGTACTTTTCCATGACCTTTCAAACAGGCATCCAAGCCTTTACATTGTGGATCATACTTGAACCATATAATCAAGAGACAGGTAACTCCATTCAAGTCTATGCAAGCATGTTTTGGATTATTCAAATGTTTATTACCTAAGCCTAAGCTCCGTTCCTGCTTAACAGAGCAAATAATGACCAGTCGACAAAAAATAGCAGATTCTTAGACATTGAATGAATGTTTTATCACACATTGCAGATTTTTATTGTATATTCCATTTTACTTGAGATCTTTACCAGTTTTACTATAATGCGTTTATTTTGCTCTGGTTATTTCTTCCACCGTTTTACTTCTAAACAGGATCCTAAGTCAGCATGGCCTCCAGGAAGGCCACCAATAAGCAGTTTGAAGTTTCTTTTCAAGGAATGACTTCAATACATTAGACAGAAAGAGTTGATCACATAATTTAAAATAAAAAGGACAGTCACAGAAAAGATAAATAATGAGCGAATAAATATAAAAAAACACACACCAAGGAAAGCCCACAACCTTTCATCTTTCAACTTTATTATGTTGACAGCATCATCCTCGATGCCAGTGTAATGACTTCCTTTCACCAGTCGACAAGGTAACTTTATGGTATCAGCCAACACCTAGATTCAGGTGAACAAAAATTATGAATATATAGCTATTACAAGCCGACCCACTTAAGATATACAAGATTGCTGCAGCAGCAGCAACCTAAGGTAGTCTCTAATGAAAAGATGATACTGACCTTGAAAAGCAAAGCACGATGTCGAGACAGACCAATATCTATGGACCCAATAGGCAATACACTAGTTTGAAGAGAAGCTCTTAATTCTGAGCTTCTCTCCATCCACTTTGATAAAATCAAGTTGGCATCCTTCACTGGCCCACCCATGTGTCCCGTAACAAGCTCAGCCAGCTGCTGTACCAAAATAGCAACATTGGTAGCAGGGCTATCTAATCCAATACATTGTGCAATTTGCATCAGCTCTTCCAAGGTGGGATCAATTTTTCGATTGACTATTACCGCTTCAAAACCAGAACTGCTAGCATTTGTTTCTAGATCTGTTATAGATGGCATTTTTCCTTGGACTGCTGAACTTGTGCATAGCACGTCATAGAAACCATCCATCACTTTTTCCCCATAATCAAGCACATTATACTCCTGGTGAAATAATCCAACTCAGGTCAAGGAAAACAAATGTAGAAAAGCATTATTTGATAGCACACATTCACAGGAACCTTTGAAGTTGGAAAAGCCCATGTGTACCATACATTTATCATTTATGAAGCATCCACACACCCTTCCTCAACTGCGTCGTGTATAACAAGAGTATTGCAAACAGCGGCATTGCTCTTTCACTTTACCAATTTACTCTTTCAATGAAAAATATTCAAAGTCCGAAGACCTTAATAAAGTTTTTACGTAAAATGTAAAATAAAATAAAAATCTATTTTTGAAGTTTTTGGATGTTTAAATCAATGTATGACAAATTAAACACAAACTAGTAGTTATTAATATAAAAATCAACCAAAAACTTTAAGGATGCAGGTAAACACGATGATCTACGAGCACAGGGAGCTATCATGTACGCTTCAAAATTAATTGCTCCGTGCTGAAACTCACAATCAACAACCAAAACTCACATAAAACGACTCCACTTCAAGCCTATTCAGTAGCACCTCGTAGTATCCAAGACTGACTGAACACTTCACGTCCAGATTTCACAAACACTTTAATCTTTCCCATAAATCAAATAAATGTGAAACTCATCTACTACAATTCACCACATTGATGACTCCAAAACAGCTCAAATTGAATAAATTTCCCATATTCAGCTAAACTTGACACTTAGTAACTTACTATAAGCAGAAAGAATTTATCGACACCTAGGCTCATCCACTACAATTATCCATATTGAAGACCTAAAAGCAGCTCATATTGACCACATAATTTCCCTAATTCAATTAAACTATAACTTAATTACTCACAATAATCAGTCTCGATAACAGTTAAAATCACCTTCATTTTCCCTTAATTTTGATAGTAAATTACAGAAACCTCAAACACTGAACATCCCTGCACCAACTAAATCAACCACCGAAAAAGAAAAGGAAAACAAAGAGCAAGCACGCAATTCAAACTCATTCATCAAGAACTTCAATTAAAGAAGCGAGAAAATTATGAACTTATTATCACAAAAGAACTCACCCAATAATATCTCGACATATCCTCCACTTTTTCCTCTCCTCTCTCTCTATCCACATCAACCCGATTATTCCCTCCTCCTAAACTCAACAACGTCGCGGCACGGATCTGATCCTTCTCCGTATCAAATCTAAACTCCGAATTCGACGCGCTAATCGCCAACGCTAATTGGACCTGAAACTCCTCCTCCGACGTAAAGTAATCTGTATGGTTACTAATCGAAGACGATTGCACTGTCGTCGCCGGAGAAGGCGATGTTAATGGAGGACTGGAAGATGAATATCCGGTAGAGGACGGGCGTTGATCGGAGGAACCTGATGGTGGTGGTGGTGGTGGTGATGATGCACTGGTGGTTGTTTCATTACTTGTTCGATTTGGCGATGACTCGTGGTTGCTGCCTATGTGTAACTTCTTGAAAATGTGCTTCATCTCTCTGTACTGTCTCGCTCTCTCTGTCTCTCTGTTTGGCTAAAATTTTCTCTCGCTTTCTGTCTTGTTTGCTTCCTCCCTTGCGTGTATCTTTTAATTTGTGATTTTTAGTTTTCGTGGGAGTCAACACAGAACAGAGACTTTTACAAAGACAAAGGAAAGGAAGGTGAGGTTTACTTCCTCGAGGGAGGGAAAACTTGATGAAGCGGTATCATGTTGTCGCTGTTTTTAAAAAACTTTGAAAATTATTATTTTTTATTTTAAATTATTTTTAGATATTTTAATGTAAAAATAATTTATTTTTTTATGTCTTTTCTTTGTGGTTTTTCTGCGAAATGTGGACACTAAACTAAAGAGGGCATGGAGTTCATGTTAATCACTAGAATTGCCATTCACTGTCATCGAACATGGTGACGGAGACAAACCGGCAAGGGGTTAACGCGGGATGACAATCGAGAAGGCGACAGCGCGTTTACGTGGCGGGTGGTAGGACCCAGATGATGGAGGCAAAATCCTTTTTTATAAAATTGGAATTTGATAAGGTTCTGTTTGGATGCATGGATATCCCCTGTACAGTTTTGTCTTGGGTTCATCTCCTCTTTATTTTTTCCTCTCTGGAAAACGCTCCGTATATTTTCTAGACATTGGGAAGGAGTGTCTATTTGGTACTTTTTCTTTATTTTTGTAGTTGATGCTATTTTCTTCCCTGAACATAGTTATAATTATATTTGTGTCCTAGTTGGATAAAAAAAAAAATGTGATACCCGAGTTAATGATCCAATTAGTAATTTAAATAATATAATTAAAAAACAACAATAACAATAAATAAATTGTAAAAACAAATGACAGAAAAAAAAAAGTAAAAACAAATCACTCAAAGCCTACACGAATTATGAAACATTAAAATATTAAAGAGAAAAATAAAAATAAAAACAATTAAACTAGATTAACTTGTAAATTTCATGATCACATATACATGATTTAGATTATATCGTGCCAACTAAAGTCATGATAAAAAAAAATCTATGATATGATTGTGATATTGGGGTGATCATGTTCAAAATAAAATTTAATAAAATCATCAATCTCAATTCCCGAACAACTCAATATTTAATAATAAAAATAACAATAATAATTTTAAAAATGCAATGAAAAAAAATATAATACAACCTGAGCTAACCTGTAATTATGAGCATAAAATCAAAATAACCTAATAGAAAAAAAAATAGTACAAAGACAATTTCTAATAAATCAAATGACAGTAGATGAAATTGAAATAAGTTAATATAAAAAAAAAATCATTTCACACCAACTTTTGTAACAAATAACATTGGTTACCTAGACTAACTTTATACCAATAAGAGAAAAAATTCAAATCAACTCATGGTAAACTTGCAAATCTCACAACCATGGATACATGGTTAAGACAAACTAATAGAAAAGAGAAGAAAAACAAATATAGAAAGAACAATTTTAAATAAATTAAATGTTGAATGATAAAATTAAAATAAATCAATTTAAATAAAAGATAAAAACAAACCAAACTCGTATTAACCTTTGATTTCAATAACTTTAATCATGAACTCAAAATTAATCTCATATAAGACAAATTATAATAAATAATAAAACAAAACTCTAAAAAAAAAGTTTTTTTAGAGAAAAACCAAGTAACCCAGAAAAACTTTTTAAACCTAGTCTAATCTATAAAACTTGCAACCCATGAAATCCTTGAATTGAGTTCAATTAAAAAACTTAATTTTCAAATAATTTGATTTTAAAAGATGAAATCGTGAGAAAAATATTAATCTAAAAATCTTGTGAAAGAAAAACACGAAACCATTAAAAATAATAAGGATTAAATTTGATAAAAGAAATCAATGAAGATGAAATTATATATAAAAAAAACAACCTAAAAAACAATCCCAAACAAAATAAATAGCAATCAAAATAATGTGAAAGATAAAAATAATAACAAGGAGGTGAAATTGAAAAACTTGTATGATTTTTCAGCTTGAAAAAAATGAAGAAGTGAAAAGTTTATCTCAATTTATTGAGGAGAAACAAAATGCAATGTTTTAAATAAAACAAATTGTGAAACTCAATTCTTTATTGATCTATCTTGCTTGACACCACATTTCAAAAATATTTTTTTTTTAAAATGATATTTTTTTTAAGAATTAAAAATTAATTTATTTTTATATTTTTAGATCATTTTGATGTGCTGATGTCAAAAATAATTTCTTTTAAAAAAAATATCATTCTATTTTTTTTTTAAACGAAAAACACTTTAAAAAAATAGCTTCAATCATATTCTTAAACAGACCCAATGAGTGTTGAGTAATGAAATTTAGAAAGAAAACTCAAAAAATAACTAGAGTGAACTTGTGTTAACTGGTTAAGTGTTATTTATGGGTCTTAATGCCAAAATAACATGATAGAAATTAATCAAAACAAATCTCGAAAGTCTAACTCTAAATTAATTCAATATTAAATTATTAAATTAAATGTAAAAAATAGATAAATCAAGAAAACCTCAATTTTATTTTACCTTTTACTTTTCTTGATTATATGATATTATGATCTAATAAAAAAACCAAACGGGTTTCCTTAAAAAAAATCGCATTTAAATCTTTAAATATTTTCTTTCATATAAGAGGAAAGTAAGACCTCTCTATCGCGGGTTGCTAAGTCGAAATCAAGACATATTTGCATCAATAGTTTCTCCTCACCTTCCTAATTAATTCTATTAAATATTTTATTTATTGACATGTAATGATGACATGAAAGGTCGGCAACGAGCCACTTAGAGGATGTTTGGGAGTGAAGTGTGACAGTGAATGTTTTGAGTGTTTGGTTAATGTAAAGAAGTTGAAAATATTATGTGGTCCACACCTCAAAAATATATGTATTGGAGTTTCGTGAAAAGTAGCAAATTATTGTTTTCCGTGTGTTGTATTGGAGTTTCGTGAAAAGTAGTAAATTGTTGTTTTCTGTGCGTTTCGGGGCTTGGGGGGTGGGGGGATTATTTTTTGTTTATTATATATTATATTTTCTATGTAGGGGGGCTGGGGGATTATTTTTTATTTATTATATATTATATTTTCTGTGTAGGGAGGGGTTTATTATTTATTATATTTTCTTAAAAAAATATTTTTAATATTAAAATAATCTAAAAATTAATTAAATATATTAGAAGGAGATCACAATATAATATTTGCCTCGCAATTCTAATTTTATTTCAGATGATATTTTACTATATGTTGTTCCGGGATCCCAGATGCCTTCATGTATGAATTTATAATTCATGATGAAATTACAAGTAATTTAACGAGAGAATAAAAACAAGTGTCTAATTTACTTGAATTATTAATTATATTTTATTATTATAATTATTAAATATTTAAAAAACAATATATATATATATATATATATTAAAGTAATTTCACAAGTTGAAGGCAATGTGAAAAGCTTGGTAACCAAACACTTGAAATTGTTTTTTATTAACCTCAAACTCAACCATAGTTTTAACCAAACACTTTAAAAATTATTTTAAATCGCAGCTAAAATGCTTTTTATAAAATTATTTTTTTAAAACCTCAACCACAAAAGCAAAAACAATATTAAACATACCCTTAAACAGATCATAAAATTAATAATTAATGAGTTTTAGCCCCATATTCTTCTATAAATTTCATTTAGGGAGTTTGCCTTTTTATCATGGCATCGATGCCCTTATTTGAAGGCATTCAACCAAATTTTTCTTCAATGCAACGTAATTTTGGTGCCCCAAAAAGTAATTATTGGAGAGATTTTGGTATATTGGCAAAATAAAAAGGTAATCCGAATTGGAAGAATGTCTTTTTTTTTTATTTCACTACCAAATGATGTTTTTGATCAATTTCTATACCAAAATTAACTTTATGTATTTAATTTAATAAAAAAAAATCGCTTATGTTACAATTAAGGAATTCATCAATTTTTTTTTACTTTGACAATAAAATAAAATATAAAAAACCCTTAGTTGAGAATCATCAAGTTGACTCTCATGTATTAGCTTCAAGATTAAGGTGAATATTTTTGAATTAGAAATTTCGTAGTGATTCAAGGGAGGTAATGTTCTACCATCTTTAATTTCTCCCATCTCAAAAACCGATGGCTGGAAAATCTTGAAAATCAAGTAAAATATTAGTACATTATTAAAGGTTGAGTTGAGAGTGTGGTTGGATTATTTTTAAAAGTATTTTCGGTTCATAAATGTATTAAAATAATATATCTTTTTTTTTAAAAATTATTTTTAATATTAGCACATGAAAATTATCTAAAACACCTAATTATTTTAATTTTAAAAAATAAATAAATAAAATTTTAATTTTTTTCAAAATCATTTTTAAAATAAAGTTACAAACCAATCCTAAGTTTAGATAAGGGAAAAAACATTTTGTCGATCTACCATTCAAGAAATGGAAGAAGGATTGTAGAGCACAAAAAAGATTAATGAAGAAAGGAACTTGACGGGTAGTTTCCCTTGACGTGACAATGGATAGCCCTGGAGCATCATGAAAATTGGAGAGTCAAGTTTCTTTGGCAACCTGAGAGAAGCCTGGATCAACCGTTGAAAATAGATCCATATATAAAACTAGCTAGCCAATCATAATCTTGCTTGGTATATATATATATATATATATATATATATAGCACATGAACATTACCTTTATCAAAAGTTTTTATTTTTTGTCTTTACCATGAAAATTGATTATGTTAAAAGTAATTTTATAAATATGTATTTTAATTATCATATAATTAAATTTTAAAACATGTCCCAATAATAATATATTAGCGGTAAGTATATAAAGCTTTTATTATAGGAAGTGTTACATTATAGAACGTATAATATAGCAATTGTACATTAACCATGTATAGCACATAGGTTCGATCTCGTGCCGTAGTTTTGCAAATATCTATTTTAATTATCATATAATTAAATAAAAATAGATTTTTAAAAGTGTCCCAACAATTATATATTAGTAATAAATATATAAAGCCCTTATTATAGGAAATACTAAATTATAAAATATATATTATAGCAATTGTACTTACCATGCATGCAGACTTCATAAATCTATATATAGATTAAAATAGACCTATCGGTCATAATACTTGATATCCTTCACATAATATGCATGCCTTTATGTAAACTTGTTGATACTCTTACTTCTCCCTTAAAGGTAAATATGATGACAAGTGATTTCTTTTCTAATCCTACATGTTTTTTTATTTATCAAATTACTGATGCTCTTAAATATCTTATCAAGACTAAATATATGTTATGCTATGAACAAGATATATCAGTTTATGAATGTTTTTATTATATTGTCGTTAAACGTATCTTCTGTTATTTAAAGGGAATGATTTCTTGGAATATCTCCGACGGATGTGCCATCGGAAGAGACAAAAATAAAAATATATTTGTAGTATTTTTGTTTAATTTTCTTCTTTCTAACAAGAAAACTATTTTGATAGCTAAAATAGATTTTCTCTACATGAGTTGCTATTTGTAGCAACTCAAATAGAAAAGCCATAATACTAGTCAAGAGTGAATAAGGAAGTGCAAGGCTAGCTGACAGCTATCTGATGAGTTCATCGCTCTCTATGGCCATTTGTCTTTAAGCTTTAGGCCAGTTAGATTATGACATGTGGATCTGGACTCACAGGATCATGCCGTCTGGCCCCTACAACACAACTAAGTTGTATTTTTTTTGTTCTGTGTTAATTATGATAATGTTGTGAGCTTTTATTTTAAATTTAATTTTATTTATTTAAATAAATGAGAAAAAATAATTATAATATTGAATGGTTTTTTAAAAGCAATTATTTAATTATATAAATTACTCATATTAATTGTATAATTGTATTATATACAAAATAATTGCATTATATTTAAAATGATATACAAAAAATAGTTCTTCTAAATGACTTTTATCACTGGAGTAGACATAAACAATATTCATACTATTCAAAAAATCATTTTAGAAATTTAGCTTTCTAAAATGGATTTTACCATCAGAGATGCTCTTATAGTTTCATATCACTTGTAATTTATTTTTATCTTTTCATGATTTTACTGATGTTGATTCAGTTGATAGAGTTAATAATTGTAAGTCAATTGATATTTATCTTCTATATTTCAACACTACTCTTATCTCCTAGAAATCAAACAAACAATAAACAATTGCTCACTCTTCCATTAAATCCAAATATAAGGCTTTAGCTGATGATATTGTTGAAGTCTTATGGTTTCATGTCAGATCTACAAATTACTTTTTTTTTATGACTATCATTTGGTATGACAACATGGATGTTACTTATTTGTCTGTGAATCTCATTTTTCATGCTCATACTAAACATAATAAAGTTAATTATGATTTTGTTCATGATAAAATAGTGAAAAAAGAATTTCAGAATCATTTTATTTCGTCCAAGATCACCTTGTTGATGTTCTTACAAAGCTAATTCATAATGCTTCTTTTGCTCATCTTCAATTCAAGCTCCATGTAGAGTCCCATCCTTAACTCCAAGGGCACAAATTGCAGAAGTATAGGATGCATATTATAGCGATTGTACTCACCTTGTATAGCGTATAGGTTTGATCTTGTGTTTTACTCTATTATCTTAGTTATAATTGTTTATTTTATTTCATTCCGGTCGAAATATTTCATACTAGTTAAAAAAAAAGATAAAATAATGTCTTTTTTACCTCGTTTAAATTCCGGTCAGTTCCGGATTTTTTGGCCAAATAACAGCCGAAATGTTCCGGTTTCGTTTCGGCCAAATACTGTTTTTTTTAAATAATAAATAATTTTACAATATCAATCATATCTCTTAATCCGACCGTTAGATTGAGATGAAATTTTACGAGAAGTCTCTTGACATATATATATATATATATATATATATTTATTATGTTAAAATTTCAGAGCAATCAGAGAATGTAATGACCTTGCGAGATTGATGATAACATTCTCGTAATATTATACATGTTCATAATTTTGTTCAAAAAAATCATTTTATTGTGTTTTTTTAGATTAAATTACACAATTCTAAATAATTTTATTTTTGTATTTGAACTAATTTTTTTGAATTAATATATTTAATTATATATATATACACAGTTAAGCAATATAACCCGGAAACAGCGTGCCGAAACACTCCAAAACCAAAACATTCCATACTAATTGAAAAAACAAAACAAAAACCGAAAGAGTATTGATAACTTTTATCTTAGCCTCCTTTGTAATTAATTTAAGAGTGGACTTGCAAATTCCAGTTTTTCACAACAAAAAACCATGATTAGCCATTTTGTTAGGCACATTCATAGCTCAGCACTAATTTAACTCAACACTCCAAGCTCGAACTCCATATATCATTGTATCCTCACCCACACACCAGAACTAGGTATACCTGAATGCACAACAAACAGCAAATAGTAACCTGGTGGAGCAATCTCCGCCGATGATGGCCCAACAACACTCAAAGTATATGATGATTTATCATTATCAATAATTTCATCAGTCCGCAGCACCACCATCCTTTGATTCATTGAATATGAGTGTGTTGTAAAAGATGGTGCAACTATTCTTACTGATAATACACTTTCTGCTGAGAACTCTCCTACTGAGAAACTTAGCAAAAAACTCTGCCCTGGGCTTACAGTATCATCTACAGACAGAATCACAGGTCTTATTGATGCATACTGAGTTGATAAATATGGCGGTGAGAAGGTCTCCAGGCTTAGGTCTGTTGGGTAGAATACATTGCTGAAGTTATAGTAAATGTGAGGGTTACCGCCACCTACTAAAACACGACCATCAGTTAGTAGAATCGCTGCTGAATGATACATTCTTGGACGTCGTGATGGTGTCATGACTGAGAAACGCTGGTCGGACGGATTGGCCGGACGGTAGATGACTGGTCTGGTTGCTGCCTGACGGCCAAGTTCCCACCCTGCGGTGCCTGATTGACCACCATTGATTATAATGACGTCTCCGGTGGGAAGAAGCAGCATATCGCCCATTACTCGGGGAATCGGCATGGTTTCCATGACCCAGATATCGTTTTGATCATCGGTGATCCTGAGTCGTCCACACGTGGAAATAGCACGTGCATAGGTTCTCCGTAGGGCTTGTTGGTATGCGCCTCTTGGTGCCCCTCCACAAACCAAAACTTCAGGGGCAATTCTGTGTTCATTTTCATCTAAAGGAAGCAGAACTGATGATCCGGTACTAGGATAATTGCGAGGATCACCTCCTGGGATGCGAGGAAACTCTCTAACCACACGATTTTGATTGTAATCAAACAATATCGACCTTGTATTAGCGAAGATGAACAAATTCCCATCTGGTAAGAGGTGGACGTAAGGGTACAGATTGTTTTCAACACTACCCTCCCTGGTTTGAGTTAGAAAACGGAGGTGAAAAGTCCGGCGACGAGGAGAAAGACGAGGGAAGAACTCGTAGCTAAACTCCCTGCGACCGCCGATAATGATAATTCGTCCATCAGGCAATATCTGATTAGTCGCATACCATCTTCTTCTTGATAGATAGTTTGGAAACTCGACCCAGTCACAAATGTCATTTGAGCATGAAGTATACATGCGTGTTACATTGTCACCGTCATGGAAGCCCCCAGTTTGAACCAGGGTTCCGTTGGGTAAAACCGCCCCGGAAGAGCACCAAGTGTCTGTTTGGACCATCAGAGGACGGTAGGTGTCGGTGATAATATCGTAAAGGATGGAGTGTGCGGTGCAATCTATTTTAAGGGCGGCGTCGTTGGGATCAATACGGCAGCGACCACCAGGGAGGGAAGATGTTAGAGGGGCCAAAATCTGTGCGGTCAAAAATGACAACTTTATTATCATGCATAAGCTGCATGTGCATAGCTGATATGCCTACATTTGCATGCAAAAGATGCCATTTTCCATGGCTGCCATCAGATGAAGGTCTGGTCTGGGACATCACTGAAGGGTAAAAGACAAAGAATGTGGGTGAAAACAAGATGAATTTGATCATGTTAACAGACGTTGTGCTTGGATTGGCTCTGGTCGACATTACTGTGAGGGAAAGACAGGAAGTAGGTGCATTGAACTCGATAAAACGAACCTTAATTATATGCTAATTAAATTTGTCCCAAGAACAGGAAAATAATCTTGGGACGGCCACAAGAGCCGCACGAACTAAAAGGGTGTGTTTCTTGAATGGTACGGCCAAGAAATATGTTATTGACCGTATCAAATTTGTCTATATACCAGTACAAATCGGCCTCATTTTCTACGCAAGTCAAGAAAATGCATGACAGAGCAAGGCATCCCCGGTTTTTGGCAGTGCTTCTGTCTAAGGTCGAAATCCAAAGCCTCGCATTGAATGGTGTTTGATGGAACTCAATCAACATATTATAGCATCATAATACTATGAAGAAAAACCAATGGTCCTTTGTATTCTAGCAAGACACAACTTGGTCCAGCCAGGCAGGACCCATGATAATTAATAATTAGAACACCAAAATTGCCCATGTATTGAAGAGAAAGCAGGGGACGAGAAACCAAAAAAGAGGAAGGTAAACTACACAACAATTCAGCCTAATTCCCTTTACCCTTGTTTCGCCTAGATGAAACAACTGTCCATCCATCTTCTGATTGAGCCTCCTTGGCCCTTGGCTCATGGACTGGCTTGTTAGCTAGATTCGTCTTTAATTGGAATTCTGGTGTATCCACTATCATGTTTGATCCATCATCACCCATTTTATCATCACTGTCGCTGTCCTCAGAATCATCATCGCGATCCACAGCCTAAGAGACAATAGGAAAGAACAATTAGAAGAAAAAAATTCAAGCTAATAGAAATCATTTCAATTTTGTTTTTGCATGTAGTTGGTGACACATTCCTCAATATTCAATTTCCTTGCTGATGTCTTTCTTAGCAAACACCAGGATAATGCAGGATTTTTATGGACTCTTAGGTACTATAGAGCAAGCTTAATAAACAACCAGTGTTGTTGTACAACAGGAGAGAATTCCCAATACGATCAACTAGAAGCTGGACTCCACGGTGCTCTCCTTGACAGTACCAATATGGATCGCAGGACAACTAGAGCTTTGGAAAACGAGTACCAAATGGCTAACATCTCCAAAATTGAAATCCATATGCTTGAGTGATATTTCCCAATGCAGACAGGACACATTATCTTCATTAAGAGCATAAAACATGCAGATGGAGAATTAAAACCATAATTACCTGTTTGACATGTTGATGAGCACCTGTTCTAGGACCTGCATCCCTCAACTTTTGAATAGAACTATAATTGCCTTCTAAACATTCTTCATGCATAATCATTAATTTTTCAGCTACCTGAAAAAACAACGAATTGAATTCTTGAAATACAAAACCAGTTTCATTTAAGCAATGGAAGGCAAAGAAATTCATTGCCTTTGTCTTCAAAGTTAAAGCCTCATTAAATTATTACCAGAACAAATCCCATTGCAAAATCAATTAAAGGACACTAACCAATATCAATGGAAGTTCGACCTAGAGGGGTGAGTTTTTGAAGCTCATGTTCTTGATACTAACCATTTACATGCATGAATCATCTGCAAACATTTTACTAACCATAACAATACATGTACTTAAAAAAATGGACTGCAGCATTGCAAAGAATAAGGGAGTACCTCTTCAATGCTACCATCCTCAATCATGGTATTGAGAGAAAGCATAGATTCATCCAAGATACTTTCCAAATCATCAATATAAAGCGGCTCTGAGCAACAGGTTACAGAAAAGTAACATCAGAAATGGCAGTAATCAATTAGCAGCCATACCAGCAGTTTATACGCTACAGTATAAATAAATCAATAAAAACTTTCTAATCTATCAATTTAATTGAAGTACCAAACTTTTGACAATCTTGTCCAATTTTCTCAGTCGAATATAAGAAAAAAAGAAGATTACAATTTTCGATGATCAAGATCACCTCTTTCACTAATATGTTCAAAATTTTATTAGAAGAAATTAGGGTGCCGAAAAACAATCAGCCAATCAGAAAATGGCTACACAAGAGAAAGCTGATAGCAACAACCCGCAAGAAAATAAAATAAACCCCAAGACCATCAGACTAACATGACAGTCCCAGGAAGCAAAGACATCTAGCACAAACTCGACTATGAGAATCAAGAAAAAGCACGAGATCCTGACATGAAACCACAAAAGCTAACAAACTTGTTAATACTCAAGATTCCACCAAAATGCAAACACTGGATGTAAGGAGAAACAAACAGCGGAGCACGAGAAGCAGAACCCCAATGCCAAAGCCAAGACAATCGAATCATTGTTTCCTTGTCACTACTGTAAAAAACCCTCCTTACCAATATCATGTTTTCCTTGTCACTCCTTGAAAATCACCAGATTTCGAAAATCAAAGTCCGATTTTCACTAACTAAAATCCCCTGATTCAGTATAAACACAACCAAAATGGAAAAAAATCAAGCCTTTTTGAGCTAAGTGGGACAGAGCTCACTACCTTTAGACTGGCTGAACCAAGAGAAGATATCAGAGGCGAGTTGCTCAGCTAATAGGTGAGACCCACTGCCACCCCATTCGTTTTCAACGGCGAGTTGCAAAGCTGACCATTTAGAGAGGATTAACCAAATCCCTTCCCTGAACTGAGAAATAGAATCTGCAGTTAGTTGTTTGACAGACCCAATTCGGGAAAATCCTCCATTTATGCTGCTGCTGCTCTCCATAGTAGATTGTTGTTTGTCGGTAAAACCCTGATTTCTTTTAAGGGTTTCGATGAGGAAAGAAAGGGTGGGTTTGGTTTTGAGGATACTTTTGTTCCGGCCGCGGACATCAAAGGCACTTCTTTTCTTTTTTCTTTTATATATATGTTCTTCCTTCCTTCTTTTTTACCTTTTGTTTTTTATATTAAATTTCTATACATATTATAATTAACATTAACATAAAAAAATACCAAAAAGAAAGGTATAAAAAAGATAGCACCTATCGTCATAGTTTTGACCTGAAAAATAATTATAAAGTGAGAATCTCATATTTGTATTTAATTAATTGAGTTTAAAATACATTTATTTTAAAAAATATGAAATTAAAAAATGTTAAATAAAAATACCTTAGATAACGAGTTATTTTTTAAGTTAGTAAAAATCATATTGAAGGTTGAAATTGTATTAAGAAAAATGTATCTAATTAAAAGATTATTAAAGGTTAAAATTGAAAAAACATGTGCTTAAAAATAAGGAGAAAAAACAAGTAAACTCGGTCAAATCTTTTAGATCTAAATTAATTTCTCAAACTAGCAGCTCGTGAAATTCTAGGTATGTACTCGATCAAGAAGTTCAATTATCAACCAGTTAAATGTTGACAGATATAATTAGAAAAAAAAAGTCAATTTAAATTTTTGCCAAAGTAAAAGAAAAATTACAATAAAAAAAATGAAGATCAATCTAATAAGTATGAAAATAAAAATTGAAAGAGTGATATCATAAGAAAAGTTTAATTTTAAAATTATCTCAAATAAAACAAATAGAGATAAATTTGACAATTAAAAAAAATCAAAAGGGTGTAAAAACTGAAAATAATAATAATATAATTTTATAAATTACTTAAAAAAAACAAATAGTAATGAAAGACATGTATCAAATTTGAAGAAAAAATATATTAAAAAGGTTAAGCACAAAAGTTAAGGAGAGAAAACAAATATAGTCATCATCAAATCGAAGGTTCGTCGACTACACACCATCTAGGAATGGAGCTAGAACAATGTGAACACCACCTTGAAAACCATCTTTTAGTCACCCCTCGTACATTTCCTAAATAGCACAAAAATAAACTATTTATCAATACGTGCAATACATGTATTAACTATTTTTTAAATAATATATATATATATATATATATATATTAAATAATCAAATTACCCAATCAACTTGATTGTAACTAAAAAACCAAACTACAAAAAAACCATTAACTACTATTTAGTGATTTTTTTTAATAGTACCAAGGTCCATTTAGTATGCTTTGAAAAAATAAAAATACTAAAAAGTCCATGTATGCTTATTAGACAAACTTTACTATATCTGAAAAATAATCTAAAAGATGAACTTTGTAAAAAGACCACATTACCTCTAAATAGCTGAAAATAACTTTTAATAGGAATGTCAAAAAAAAATTTCATCGTCATTCCACAATAAAAACTATTTAAAAGGGTAACTAGTCATTCTAATAAGAAAGAATAATATAAAAAGACCAATATGACCCAATAATCTAATAATGACACGTGTATTTTGTAAAAAAAAACATATTACCTCTAAATAGCCTGATAAATAACTTCTTCGATGGGAATGATAAAATCATCTTTTCACCATGTTTATTCCACAATAAAACGTGTTTGTCTCCATTGTGAAATACTAATCTCCTCTATTTTTAAAAATCTAATGTGATACATTGAATTTTAGAGTGTAAAATTAGAATTTAGTTCCTATTTATAGAGGGAAAAAAATGTCTTTATACCCCAATCTATATTATGAATTTCAAGTTCTTTATAAATTCTTTCTACTTCTTTTCAATTATTATTTTCTTAATTTAGTTTCATAATCAATCAAATTACTATTGGCATATATTATTTTTAATTTAAATAAAGACTTTCATTTATATGATTATTATTAAATATCATCATCCAGTAAACACAGTAACTTCTATAATTAATCATAAATTTAACATAAGTTTTATTTGTCATGCCAAAGATTTTTTTTCAGCTTTAGTGATTAAATATGGATTACTTTTTCAATCTATTTTCTCATTATATTCATCCATTGATTTCACCTAAATAACGTTTCATACGATTTTATATATCTATAATTGATTAAAATGTATAATATGTAGAATTTTGCATAATAAAACGAAATTATATCTTTATCTAAGAATTTGTTTTCTATATAAAATGAAAAACTTGAATACGACGATGTTTTTAAAAAACAATATAATAATAATAATAATAATAATAAAACTATTATTATTTTTATTTGAAGCAATGCTAGGGTTGGTAGCTAGTACTATTGTCGTCGATTAGCAATACTATAGCTAGGTATAGAATCGAAGGCAAGCATTGAATCAGAAAGAAAGTACTGATCTCACTGGCTAGTAGCTACAAACGTACAGCTTGCCCAAGACCTTCCGTCCTTCTCAAGAAAGCAGGCTCAGGCTCCATTTCCAGACTGAACCGATATTCGACCCAATGCTCATGAGCTACTGGACCGGTCCACCATCATTGCACGTAAATGCCACGTGTCTTCTGTCACCTCAGATTTTGGCAATTAATGTCTCTCCCAAACTCTTCACGTTTCACTCCCCAACCCACCTTGTCCAAAAATTCCAAGCTCCTAGGAACGTATAACAAGGCCCTTCATTACTTGCCTCAACGCAACAAAAAACAAGGGAAGGGTCGAAGAAGAATTGTTGCAACCCTTGAGCACAAATACTGAATCATATACTACCAACCAAAATGTAATCATACAACAAAACTTGTATCATAAAAGATGTACAACTACTACATAATACAACAATGGAGGGAGGCCAGGTATAAAAAATTCCTCACCTATACAAATTTATAAGCGGATTTCTTCATGTAAACTGTCAAAAGGGGTCCTTTCTCGCGTCAACTCGAAACGCTAACCTTCTCTAGTGCCAATTCTCTAGTGATATGTCTCATCAAGACTTGCACCAACTCTCTTACTCTTGCTTCCCTGCCCATCAACAAACAAATTCAGTACATGCAAAGTGCAAGAGTGCACAGTGGCATTCTAAATCTCATTGTATTGTATAAAAAATCTGATTGTGCGAGCTGTGACCTTGCATAATGTATCTATGCTCTGTTCTTTGCATTTGTTTTGCTTCAATATGTACAGTAGCTGTGTGAAGTAGCACAAATTTACTTTCAGCATCTTTTACTACTAAAGGACATGTTTTCAGAGATTACATCCCCTCTCCCTCATAGCTCTGACCTATATTCTATTAAGCTTTCCAGTTTCTGTAGGTCAAGCAAAACTTCATCCTACAAAATTGCATGTGTTTCTTATGCTAGCAAAGCAAAGGATTAAACCTTCTATCAGATTTAATTGCAGCGTGAAACACCTTTAGTTTCTTATTCGATTCTCAGATGTTCAACTTCAAACTTGTCTCACCCTTCATCCTTTTCAAACCCATGCCACTACTGAAGATGATCAAACATATTCTAACCAAGGTAAGTGATTGGTTTTACTCAGCATGAATAGACACCAGAGACACAGAAATGGCTCCTATACTCTGATCCAGTAATGAGGCTTCTAATGCTTCAGACATTACTAAGAGGTCAATAACAAAATTATGGTCAACATCTCACCTTGTTATTATGAGCTCACAAAAAGAGGGAAATAAAGCAAGCAGATGTGGACGCTTCTCATGATCCTCATCATCTGATAAGCCGCTTCTCAAATAAGGATGCAGTGGTAGCACACATGCTGTTTCTGAGTGAAGTATTAGATTAGCCAGTTCTTGAAGGACATAGATAATTTCTTCAAGCCTTGTTGTTGGCATCGGATGTTCGCCTGAAGGAATAATTGCATAGTTCAACAAGCATAAAGAAGTGGAACAAACATCTAATCTGCTGAAAACTTGCACGGACAGGAGCCACATACCTAGGTCATTTTCATCAATCAAGAATCTTTTAAAGATGTATTCACATCTGGTCAAAAGTACCACGATTGAGATTTTGCTGACTTCACACCTTGTCATGTTCCAGTCACTGGCCTTGTCACAGCTGAAAACACATCATTGGTAAATCAAATCTCTGAAAGAAACAAACTTTGTATCAAACTTTCTTATTAAATGGCCTGATTGGATCTATACCCCCACAATTTTGAAAGCTGGATTTGCACCCACAAGGCCACCACGTCTCTAATTTTTAAGCTAGCCTGCCCTCTTATTCTCATCCACGTTTCTGCTCATAATGAATGAGTAATGCTCCCTTGTCCTTTGACCTAAGTGGATTGATGTCTCCTAGAACTTAGAAAGAAACTAGATGTATTATTATGTCATGGCTTGAACTCTAAAGACTAAAGGAAAGGGCTAGAGCAAAATATAATGGTTATAAATCTATTTTTGAATATTACAGGTGGTGTGAATTTGCATGGGCCTTCAAACATGGGGATTTTTCTAGTTTATCATGATGAGACGAACCCATCCATATATTCAAATGGCTAATGTGGGCGACGGTTTGATGAATGAAGAAGTTTCAAATTACCCAACCAAAGGAAACAGGAACAGACTAAATTTTAGTTGATGAAACTGACTGCTCAAGATATTTAAATTTTGTTTCATGACAATTTTGGTGTCAGATTAAGAAAGTTCATGCATTATCAGTATAGACAGGCAGAAGTTTGTGTGCCATTGGAATAGATTTTGTATGCTGTATGAGAATTTGGAGAAGCTATATTTTATGCCATTCATTCTAAATGAATGTGTCAACTTATCTAGTCAACATATTCAGAAAACTAAAAAATGCAACGATTAGTCCATGATCAACCTTAACATGAATGTTCATGCATTATCAGTATAGACAATTTGTTCATCCATGA
This sequence comes from Salix arbutifolia, assembly GCA_025169955.1. NCBI lineage: Eukaryota > Viridiplantae > Streptophyta > Magnoliopsida > Malpighiales > Salicaceae > Salix > Salix arbutifolia. The sequence goes on from CM045914.1 coordinate 2,489,512, forward strand.
TCTGACAATTTTGGTGTCAGATTAAGAAAGTTCATGCATTATCAGTATAGACAGGAAGAAGTTTGGGCATTATGGCCATTGGAATAGATTGTGTATGCTGTATGAGAATTTGGAGAAGCTATATTTTATGCCATTCATTCTAAATGAATGTGTCAACTTATCTCGTCAACATATTCAGAAATGTAAAAAATGCAACGATTAGTCCATGATCAACCTTAACATGAATGTGATAATTTTAAGAAATGTTACCTGCTTAGGGAAAATATCATCTGTAAGCAAGCCAGCGAAAATCTGCTACAGTGAAATGGCATAAGTTCCACAGTCTCAACTGGCAAAGAGCATGTGCGTGATGCACAGCGGTCCATGGTCAAAACTAAACGCTGCAGAATCTGTAAAACAACATAAAAACAAAAGCAAGCAAATCAGTAATTGCATAGCTTATGTAATTGCAGAACCGGCAGAAAGGCCATAAAGTGGGCTGAATCTGATGCTAAATGCAATTTCCAGATTACAACTATTACTGCTATTGCTACAACTGGTGGTACCATCAGAATCAGACATTAGTGGGTAGGACTGCCTGGATCATATCCAGAGACCTAGCATCTATATGTGCCATCAAGAACCAAAAATTATACAAATAGTACTGATATTGTAATTGGTATGAAAATTACCTCGGAAGGTGCATCAATTGGTGACTTAAGAATCTTGTCACCAAGAATGTTCAAAACAGTCATCTCAAGTGCCTCATCAGCCTTAAGTGCTTCAGATGAGAGAGAGTTAGAAGGAATGGCACGCCCACAATATCCCACAAGAAATATTTCATAAACATCTGCTACTTCTTTCCAGATGCGCATACTTGCAGTTTTGCTGATCTTTAAATCTGTTCCACAGTTCAAGGTGAATCCGCTTACATCATCAACAATAATTCTGTTAAAGCCTTCAGCAGCTACTCGCCAAAGCGAACCATCTGGGCTGTCTCTTCTTGTTGTCATACACCTAAGGAACAGATTAATAATATTATTAACTACACAATTTCATCTTATGACTAAATAGAAAGACATTAAACATGAATGACATGGTAATACCGATCACAAGTTCCATATCTCTACAGGTCCCCCTATTATTAGACCTTGGCAGCTATGTAACACTACATGAAGCATCATGCACCACACTACAAAATCAGGTATATTAACTCCAGTCACAATCCAATTGTACTTATTCTCACCATAAAACGATGACATCATGGACAAAACAACAGAAAACTTGACTATTTTTCCCTAAATCATAGTAATAATGGTTTCCCCTCCCAAATTGCCACTTGATTCCGAATATGGTACATTGATTCCCACATAATAAATATATAAACAGTCACAGAACCTTGACTAAACTAGATTGTCAAAAGATAAAAACAGAAGGTCAATTTCTCAACAAAGATCAATAGAATATTGAAGGTGAAACAAGATAAAAAGGCATTAGGGAACATAAAATCTTTACCTTCCAAGGGTTTGAATAATTTCAGGAAATATAATATACTTTTCAGTTGTTGGAGCCTGTAGAAGAAGATCTAACAGCACAGGGACAAGCTTTTCTGCAAACAAATAACTTGGAATACCAGCAACTATAGTTGTGCTTGATCCAGAACTTCGTGGTGGATCTTCAACTTTCTTTGGGGATACAGAAGCTGTACCATTGAGAATTTCATTTTGCTTCCTAATGTTATTATCTGATGTAATAAGACATCAATTTCAATGTTTTTTTTAAGATAAAATAAAGATGCTGTTGAAAAGCTGTCAAACCAGGTCTGTACCTGGGCTTTTGTCAGTAATGCTGGCTTGCCTTGCATCATCTTCCTCTTTTTGCAAAGAGGAATATGATTTTGGAAGATATTGCAACAGCTCCCGAAGAAGGATTGGCCACATTGAAGAAATATACTCGGTTGGACGTAACAATGGTAAGATTTCCAGTATAGTGCGTAAAACAGGAGGAACATGTCCCTAAGGAAAAACAATTACATCAGTTGAGGTAGTGAATTGCATATAACTATGAGAGCACAAGGGGGTAGGAGGGAGAAGTTTTTGAGACAGAAAATCTACTCACAAATTCAGTTTCAAAGTTATCATTAGTCACTATAGCTTCCTTAACTGCCAAATCTATTATTCCAAGCAACTGAGAGAACATCTTATCATCAAACATATTCTGTGCTTGCACATATAGTTCTCCTGTCAGAAGTTTGAGGGAATCCAAAAAAGAACACATAAGCACCCTGAAACGACTACCGTAGTAAAGACAACAATGATTGGTATTTTGAAAATCAAATCAGGAAGTAACAGGAGATCGTTATCTTCTGGAATCACATTAGTACAGTACAGAGGATGCACAACATAACTGTTTAATTAGGCTAAGTTGTTAATATCTCCTGAATTTTAAATCATTTGAGAATTAGTCCATGTAATCTCAATTTTAGTTTTGACATTCCTAAACTCTAACATATTTGAAATCAAGTCTTTCCATTATGTTTTCTCAGGTTCCCTCCATAATTTGCAAATAAAACTAACAAAATGACTTAAATACCCTCAACATCAATAATCTTCAACCTAATTGAATGTTTTCCATGGAATTAATTTTAAATTTAGAAAATAAAACAAAGAAATTATAAATTTAATATCATTGTTTTGATTCTCCATCCAAAAGATTTTTTTTTTTTAAATAGTAGCCTAAATACCCTTTCTTCTTCGTCTCGAAAACCTTAAAATCTTTTTGTTTTATTTTTTAATAAACAAACTTTCTAAATGAAGAATTATAATTATGATATTAAATTTTATTTTAAAAATTTTAAAATTAATTCCATAGAAAAAATTTAAGATTAGTTGGGTTCAAGGTTATTAAGGTTGAGGGTATTTAAGTCATTTTGTTAGTTTTATATACTAATTATGGAGGGAACTTTAGAAAAAGTATCAGAAAGACTTGAGTTCAAACATACAAAGAATAGGGATTTCAAACATACAAAGTATAGGGTGTTTCAAAACTATAATTGAGAATACATGGACTAATTCTCAAATGACTTTAAAGTTAAGGGAGGTATGAGCAATTTAGTCGTTTACTTAACTTCACATGTTTGTTATCTACATGCATTGGCATCCAAAATCAAATAATAATAATAATAACAATAATAAATTCTTCAGATTGTAGTGAAGCATTACCAAGACCATGTAAAATCTCTTGCTTCACCTTGCTAGCTGCATTATCATTGTAGTTCGGTGATTTTTGAAGAATATGCCCATAGACATCAAGTATGGAGTTAAGGTACGGGAGTGGCAAGTTCCCCTGAATCACACAGATATTTTAGTTGAGATGTAACTATATGCAACTAAAACTCCCCCCATTAAAAGATCTGTTAATTTAGAGTCAACCACCACCATGTTTTTTACATCCACAGGTGGTTCATGAAAACTTGATATCTTTGACAGTGATTGTAATGAAACAAAAATAATTACCTTGGAGCAGTGGGAAAAAACAGTTGTCTGCAAACAATTTATTGCAGCAATGGCCACCTCTTTACTACCATTTAAAATGCTATTTCTTAACAGAAACAGCAAAGATTCCCATCCTGCAGAAAAAGATCATTTATAGAGACTTGTCACAATAAGAAGAGGAAGAAGATAACAATATCAGACAGAAAGATACAACCATGGACCCACCTGACCAAAAATTCCTTAAGTCACTGAGTAAAGGGAAGAAGGAACGTAACAAACGTGCGATTCCACCAAGGACCAACACAAGTGTTTCATCCCACTGTTTCTGAACCGTGTTGCGACTGAAAATCCAAGGGAATTAATGCATTAGATCAAGTTGTGGAAATGAACTCAGATATAAGTGCAAACCAAAAACATTATGGTTTTATACCTATGATGAATCAACATGTGAACTGCCTTTCCTCCTCGAGTACCTAGTTCTTTCCCTTGCCATTCATCTTTTGATGAAGTTTCAGCCTACAAAAGGATATACATCTCATCAAATCATCCAACAAGTTGTTCATAAGAAATTTTTATAACCACTTCAAGTTACCATGTGAAAAGCACGATCCATGGCAGGGAAAACATAATTCCAAAGACAGTCCTCCCACATGCTTTTTGAAAGTTTTTGCCCATGACTTCCAAGAGTTTGAAAAAGCGTCCTGACAGCAGCATTTCTGACCTGAAACATAACTCATGCTGAGTCATTGTGAAACGATCCTCATAGACTTAAATAATTCCAAAAACCTCCAAGCAAAAAGATCTCACATAATAGACAATGAAACTGTAATTATAACAGGAACATTCTGCATGTGATTACATAAAGTATTATCTGCTTTTGATGCCCAGATGTGTAACTTCCATTGACAAGGCATCACTTTCAAAACCAAGACATAAAATCATTATAATTAAAATAATGGAGCCAATGTAAGACAAGAGGCTTGAAAACCAAACATCACTATCTCAACTAGACAATGAGTATTGCAATTAAGAGCATTCTCGAGTTTTAGCATTTGATTTGTTTTGAATCTCGATCAGTGACAAGAACAATGACTTATTGCCGAATTAAGTTAGCCAACAAGGAGTAATTTGCATGTTGTGCGTCAATTCTAAAACAAAAGGAAAAGGGGGAAGTCCATTATCAGGGGTATCATACCTCTGGTCTGTCATCAGCTCCAAGTGTTTGAAGCAAGGAGAAGACAGAGAAAAGCAACTTGTCACAGTCAATCATATTAAGTGTTGCAGCCCGTTCATTCACCTTATCAGGCAATTCAGAAGACAGTGTCTCCCCCAAGTCACCATTCATTTGATTGATAACAGAATGCTCATCATGAAAACCTGTAATGTTATAGCTGGAGCTGTCAAAGGTGCTTTAAAGCGACAAGGCCTGAAAATGCCCAAGCCACTAGGTGCTTACCATAGTGAAGTGAGGCACTAATATACAATGTGTACATAAATAACAAATATAAATGTGTGTGTTAGTTCAGGTTAAAAAAATAACCAAAGCTATAATTAATCATTTTTTCTTCAATGTTTCAGGTATCTAGATCTCTGAAGTTCAACAATTCAAGAAAAATCAGCAAGAAATTAAAGTGAAATTGAAAACACAAACAGAAAAGGTTGTGACAATAACATTAGATATTGAAAGCATAATGGCAGTAAAATGCAGCAGTGATAGTGAAATAGAGGATGATTCAACAAAGATAGTGATGTTGAAAAAAGAGAATAATAGCAGCACAATCAAAGCTTATTTGTAAAAACTTAATGCAAAGATAGCTTATAAGCTAAGAGGAATTCAATCAAAACAAATGTTTACAATTGGAACTCAACCTGTTTCCTTTCCCTCAGCAGGTCCATGCAGAAGTCCTTTGGCAATGAAATCAGTTGTGGTCCATAAGAGACCTATTGCTGTCAAACTTATATTCAACTCAGTCTTTTGAGCACTGTATGCCCCAGTAACATCTACACATCTGAGGATCAACATGTTTAATGGCAAGGTTAACATGCATTGGAAAGCATTAAAAACAGTTGCCATGTTCAATGACAAAGTACCAACAGCCATCAACTTTAAGTTACATTAATCATAACAGAAAGTCGTGAATATAGAATTGGTTAAATTCTCATCACCAAATGTGCAGGAAATAGCCCCTGACCTATCACAAAGAGTAACCACAGGAACACACAAATGTCAAGATTTTAATACTTTTGAATGTATTTTAGACATTTAAAATTCTCCTTCCATTGTTGTACATAAATCTGTCTTTATTTTCACTTTAACAAAGATTTTCAACATTCTTCCTCAGATAAACCTAATTAATCAGACTAAATCCTTAATAGTATACTTTTCTATTTTTTTCTAAATGCAAGAAATGAGCTTTTATGAATCATTTCTACTTTGTTACAATTGGAAATGAGGAAGTGAAATTGTGGATGCAGCTTTCTTGAGTTTGAAAAAAGGGTTTAGTAAAGTTATCATGCTTGCAGAAACTTTGAATATCAGGATATGAACAGCTACAATGATGCATGCATCCAATAAACCATGCCCAACGCATTAAACTAACATTCAATGAAAAGAAGATTAAGCTGAAGATATGAAAAAATCATTATGTTATTTAGAAGATCTAAATTCTTATAGCATAGAGTGTGTTTTAAATTTACAGACTTGATCTAAGATCCACAACCACCACATGCACAAGTATGGATATACAATAAAGCATAGATATTTGTTGTAAAATGAATAACATGACACTAAAAAATGCGAGTTTTGAATCATACACATGTAGACATTCTGCAGGAATAGAGGTCAGCCCATCATTCATGATGACACGCAGGTTCTGCAAAAAATATACTTCTCAGATTATGTTCAGAGAAGAGTAAGAGAGTCCTTACAGTGAGCAGAAAAAAATAATAATGTAGGAAGTTGAACACATACATGAAAAAAGAAGAAAGTTTACTTCTTGATTCATGTAAACAACAAAATTAGTTCATTATTCACCATTGTAAAACATTTTACAGAGGTACCATATATTTAGTAGTAGAACTTAATATGTACATCATGAAGTTTTAATATGAAGTGTGTTTTCCTCTCTAATTGGATATCTACAATAAATTATCAGTTTATGAAATGGAGATTTCATAATCTCTCCTGAAGTGCTACAGCATATCAGCACTTTTTGAATTTCCTTAATGCTCAAAGGGGTTTAAGTGAAAATTCAACTCCTTGTCAAAACCATTGGAATGAAGGGACCAATATGAAGTGGAGCGTGTTACAACTAAATTTATGAACTGGAAAAACAAGACAAGGCCTAAACTGATGCACGGGAAGAAACCTGATAACATCTAATATGAAACATAAAGTTAATGTTTTAATTATTTTCCTATTATTTTGGATTTTAATTTTTTTTTTAATTAGTATTTTTACTATTTAAGAATCTTAATACTAGATGGATTCTCTTATCTAGGCATGTTTTAATTATATTTTTTTTTCCTATAAAGGATTTTAGTTTTGACAAGGAATCTTTTCTTATAAAAGATTTTTGGACTAATATAAATAGAGATGTTTAGTTTAGTTTAAGACTATTATTTAGGCTTCTAATAAAACAAAAAAAATTCTCCAATTTCTCTACAACTTATATTTGAAACCTTAGAACTTGAGAACTCTAGCTTTTAACCACACTATATGCCACGTCAAAAAATAATTCTTTTACTTTTATTAGAGTTTTTTCTCCTTTATCATTCCCTTTTTTTTGAGAATGAAGTTTTATTCAAGTTTTGAAAATATATTCTTCAAGGAAAAAGTATTATCAGAAAGCACATCAAGGAGCTCCCATTCAGAGTTACTAACCTGGAAGCCCAAGGTTACAAGATCTTTCTCTGATGCATCTGCAACAGATCTTACAGAAACAAAGCAACAAAAAAAAAATGATCAACCCAAGAAGACAGAATCCAATAAGGATCACTGATTGAAAGCAGTGATGCTTTACCTTAACATTTCAAGAATATTTAGCCAACTGTAGTATAGTTTTTCTCCATGCCTCTGAAAAAAGGGGTTAGCCAGAAAATATACGCATAAGCTACTCAAAGGACACCAAAAAATCCTAATTCATCATCAACAGAAATGCTTTACCTCCAAAACATGCAGAAGAATTTTCAAGGATCCAGCACGGACATCAATGTTTTGAGTAGAAGAATAAAGAACTCTAAGGGGGGATATGACAGAACACTCGAGTAATTTCAACTGCGAATCCCCAGCTTCCATCTAGAGGTAAAGTGCAATAATAATCAGCAATATAATTCTCGTTCTTTAGGATATTGATTCTCACAGTGAAGCAGAAGTGAAGAAAAAGGTACTAATTTACTTCATGACATATCTCCTGGAGTCTGGATGACACATAATCCTGGAACTGTTCAGAACCTAGAACAGCACATATTGATTGATCCAAAGCATTGAGTGCCATGTTTCGTAAATGCTGATTTGGATTATCAGCAAGCTGCAAGATGTACAAGCATTGTCAAAGATGCAGAGCAATATAGCATCATGCACTATAGAATATATTCATTATGATCACCTCAAGAAAATGGCCCACAACGTGATCCCACAATGGCTCCACTCCTGCAGTTTAATGGATGAAATTAGATATAAGGAAAAATTAAAACTCTAACAATAATGTTATTCATTTACTTCATATGAACTTTATGAAATAACACCATTAGGCAAATGTATTATTATGAAACTAAAAATGATAATCTAGGCAAAAAAAATAGAAAATATTGCAGTAAAAGATGGAGCATGGTCAGGAAGCTGATAGCATGCATAAAAGAACATTTAAAACTATGTAGCACACCAGTGTTCTATATATTTAAGAAAGATCCATGATTATAAAAATCAAACTTCTAGTGCAGTTTAAAAGACCCGTAGAAAAGAAAAGCCAGGTTCGCAATCACCACAATACAAAAAAGTTTGAATTTTGTCAAGAATAGAAAACTAGTGTTTTCATTAACCTTTGAAATTTTTTTCCATGGCAGGAGAGAATCTGATGATCATAGCATCCATAAAGCAATTATTGAAATGAAAATCTCAAACTCTGTTGCACACCAGTGTTCTATATCATATTAAAGAAACATCCATGAGCATTACAATTAAACTACTAGTATAGCGAAAAAGCCCATAGAAAGAACCAAATCCCAAATTCACCATCATCACCATAAGAAAATGATAAATATCTTGACAAGAATAGAAAACTGTAGAATTTTCAAACAATTGTTAAAAAATTTGCATGGCAGAGACAACAATCAGGATTCACAGCATCATCAATGATTATTCCTGATAACACAAAAACTGATCTTATTTGAACAACTTGTCACAATAATCCAAAATACATACTGTGAAGATTATTAACAAGGATGGATATCATCCTTTCCACCGAGAAAGTGATGCTTCCAATTTTTTGGGTCACTGCTGATCCAACACCAACTGATGTCCCCAACATGCATTGATGTGACAGTTGACATAGTGCAGAAAGAAGTGATTTAACTGCAGATATGTGCATCATTGCTGAGCTTTCAAACAGCTTCTCAAACCAAGAAAAGACTGGTTAGAATATCACCTTAAAATTGACCACCCCCCACCCCCAAACACCCACACTGAAACCAATTAAGCCATTTAAAGAATATTAATATTATAGGTACTTGTATGCTTAAGAAAGAATGGTAATGAAAATTAATAACATGTTCAAAAAGAAAGTATTGATGTAGGTGTTGTTGCTACTAGTTCCTGTTTTACCAGATAAAAGGGCTTCCTTACCCATTTCTTACCCCCAGAAAGCAATGAGTAAATAGTTCCTGTTTTACCAAATTGAGGGCTTCCTTACCCATTTCTTACCCCAGAAAGTGATGGGTGCACCTCTACAACTATTTACTCTGTAGGTGGCTTCACCCCCAGGAGACCAACTAGAATCTCTCAGAGCAAATCAACCACTATAGCTTCCTCCCAGCAGAAAACCTGGGGAAAAAGATCCCACCCTACTAATAGAAAAGCAGCAGCAAAAATAGTGTGTAGGATGGCATGGTCCAACTGTTCTCATGTTCTGCCTTATCTCTCCAAGCCCATATAGAATGAACCTCTAGGCCAATCGAGGTCAAATAAGTGCCCATGGGGCTGTAAGGCTAATCCTGAGCCATAAAAGCTTTTCAAGGGGAGAGAAAGATTAAAGGAGCCTACTTGCATAGATATATTCCAACCCTGATTCCGCACCTAACATGTGCTCACTCTTATGGCTCAATTCCAAAATGAATTTTGACATATACCAGTTTTGATTTTTGCTCATATCACACCAAACTTGCTTTACTTACTTGAGAATTCAAAGAAGACAGGATGCTGAAGTCGCTGTACTGGCCAGAAGATTCTCTTGTAAGCTTGGGTACAGGCATAGAGACCTCCTGGAGGTAAAGAAATACATTATATAAGCACTTATGTAAACAACAATAAAGAACCCTTCAGATAACCATCTTTATGTAACATTCAATAGCTCTCAGATTTAAAAAGAATTATGAAAAAATCATATATGCTGAAATTCATTATATAAGCAACCATTAGTAGCAGTTTTTTGAAGGTGCTTTTCCATTTTCACCAAAGCAATCTGTTCTACCATTTTTCACACTACATAAGAAAGTACAATGGGTACCAGGCCCCATTAGGAAACTCTTCTGGATTTAATCTGGTTGATTGTGTAGAATAATCACTGTCACCAAATCCCTAACCAATTTGCACTTTTATTGTTTTGTATTTGATGTGCCAAAATACCTATGTGCTCCAAAAAAGGCCAAAAAGAGCGTGATAAGTTTCAAATAGGAAGGCCTTGGATTTCTCCACTATTTATTATTTAATTTTAAAAAAACAAGTGGTGCTCTTTCTGTTTTTTCCTAGCTGTGCAATTTTTCTTGTAACAAGGGACAAGATTTCAATGAGGATGCTCTTTAGATCAGTTACCAAACATTCATTTCTAGCAGGAGTAAATTATGATATTCGTGTAAATATCATCTCCAGAGAAAGATAACAGTGAGAGTTAGGGGGCAGCTGAAAATTGAAATAGCTGACTATATCAAACCCTAAAGGATTGAATTCAGCTATCCTTCTCCTCTCTTGTTACACATTACTGCTCCATTAGATAAATTTAAAATTCTGGTCAGGTTCAAAGTTCTTTAACAAACCAACCAGCCACCACCCCAAATGAGAAGTTTTTGTCAATTTTATTTAATTTATCCACACATGTACTTTCTAAACTAAAAAGACCAACGAGAAGCAACCATGATTCAAATCCAAACCAAAAGGATATTTTTCCAGAATTACCTGTGTAGTGGCATGCGGAGAATGAATTGTTCGGTCTAGAGCCGCTAGAGTTTCCAGCACCTATATTTTTTAGAGATAAACTTTGAGTTGTGGACCAAGTCTATTTCTGACAAAATAGTGAAAGCAACCCACATACCAAAACCCATGAAGGTCCCAAAACATTGTGTAACCGATGAGCAACATTGAAGAGAGTCCTTAAGGCCTGCATTGCAATAGCAAGTGAAATAAACCATGCATATAGATAAACGATCCGATAGCATCACTAACATATTCAACCAGCAATTGAACAACAATACCAAGTACTCAGTTAAGGTAAAACGAGTATGCCATAAAAACTGAGCCAACCCAAATACCTGCACATTCTTTTGAGTTAGGACTATGCTATCTCTCGGTTCAACTAATGCCTCAGAACGCTTTGACCCAGAAGACTGTACTGCACTGCAGAAATCTCAATTTAATCCAGAATTTCAACAGTATCCAGAGTCAAATCTTTAAAGTACAGGTCATGCTGAAGAACATAAGCTACACATGTTAAACTGTCAGGTGGAGTCTGAGAATCAAAACTTCAAACAAAAGACATCAATCAATAGTCTATCCCAAGGTGTAAGATTTAATAAATAATTATTCCTTTTCTGGCTTGTGGATGAGGACAACTAGCCAAAGGTCTGCTTAATATATGAATTGCCAATACAAGCTGTGTATCAAAGTTTGCTTGGAAAACAGCCTGATCCCTGGCTAGTACTAAGGTCACCAACAGTCTATTCATTTAAGCTGGCCTAAACATGCATTTTAAACAACAGTAGATGGTTTGTGGTTTTGGCCTACAGCAGAGTTGACTAGCTGAAATCATTTAGGTAAATATGAAATTTACCTCCTCTTTTCTGCCTCGTTTGGAAAATTTATAGTGAATTTGCAAAGTGATGCTAGAAAAGAATTCAAAGGTTCTACAGCATGAAGAACCCCGCATGCCTGAGAATTTAGCCATGGAAACCATCAAAGTTCATTGTGAGGTAAAGGAAACATTGTAGAAAATCCCACTATAACTGTACAAAATTGATAGAAGACTAATATTTACTTTGGTCAAATAAGAACAGATACGGCAATACAAAAAAAACCAAAATAAACCCATGGTTACCTGAGTGAATGCCTGATATCCCTTTAATATTTCCAACACGATAGCCTCTCCTTGCGACCTGCAACGTTAAGCAAAAGGTCAGATATGTGCATAGCTTTAGTTCATTCTAACTGCATCCTCTTTCATAAAGAAAAATTTGACAAACCTTGACAAAATAAGGGACAAAGCATCAAGGATTGTCAACCACAATGAATCAACCATTGCAATGCAGAGAACTGCGGTTTTTCCATTATATCTTTCCACGGGATCATACTCAAATCTGGGGGAATCAAGCTGGTTGCACAAAGAGAGTAAAACCTCTCTTCTTTTCTTTTTCTTTTTTTTTTATAATAAACAAAGACATGCATAAAGAGAAACATCACAGGATTACCTCCCCGACATCCATTGCTTCATCTGTTAAAGTAGCTACAGTGAAGACGACACCCAACAGCCCTTCAACTGCCACAGTTATTGCATGGGCTTCACTAGCAACCAGCACAGCAGCATTGGATGCATCATTATCAAGGATCCACTCAATACCTGAAAAAGTGAAGATAAATCTTTTTTGGCAATCAAGAATTGCAATAAATAATAACTGGAGTCCATGGATTCAAGGAAATCCAAATGAACATATTGATCAATTGGTTACGACGAACACATAATATAACATTAGAGTAAATTCGCATCTCATTCACTAAAACGATTAAGATTAAATGAATCAAGCTATCTTGGAAGAATTCACACAACCAATAGTTGTTACATGATATGCACAACTGAAAGTAATTTTTGTCTTGAGCATAACATGATTTCTACCATGCAAAATATTGTTTCCCTTGTGTAACTGAACATCAACCTTTTAATTTGGAAAGGTTGGAGGATTCACATGGAAGACCTTTATAGCAAATGTATATGACATTATAGCTTGCCTATTTGTCTCCTCCCTTATTATAGAATAAAAAACAAAATTATTTCCGATGTTGATAGTTTTTTTTTTATTAGTGAGCACAATCACCTGCTTCTCATAGATTAGATTTCATTGAAGACAACAAATAACCGACTTTTTCATAGTTCCAGAAAAAAAAAGGATTGGCACGACATTGGTCAACCTCTGCTTCTAATCATGAGCTGATTGAATGAATTGTGCAAACATATTTCTTTTTCATGGTTACAAAAAAGAGCACATCTTCAAAAACAACAATATCCTTGTATCCATTGGAACACGAGAATGGGCACCAATATTCCAACAAACGAACTCCAGTAGGTACAACAATTATCATTATAAACACCTAGAATGCTTTATTCAACTTATGAACAAAAATGTCCATAATGACATTCCCATAATATATAGCATTGGATTAAGGTACAGTTGGGTATTAGTTTTGTCTCTTCCTAAACAAAGTTACCTTTGGCTTTGCTGCTAAACATCCCAGCAACAGCTGCCAGGCTCTCCTCACTTGTTTCTTGAACCTAACACATATAAACTTACGTTGGTCAAGAAATCCAAGCCAAGCTCATAATCCCAAATATGTTGCAAATATCAGCATATTAAAATAAAATAAAAATAAGAGGCAGTAATGGGGGTAAATTGCATAGTAGATTGGAAGTGTAACGATATTTTTGTGCTTCTCATCAAAACTCAAAAAGCTTGCTAATGGGGGTAAATTGTTCTTTTCCAAGGGATCCAATTGGAAATTACTAGATTGAACAAGGACAAATTAGTCTATTCACGTTTTTTAGCACATTAAAAATAAAATAACTTAATTACCATTAAAAGCAAAAAAAATATTTATCTTTCATCCAAGGGATTTTTAGCCCTTTTTTAGCATGTAAAGTTATTGAATTACTCTTGCATGCAAAAGTTATTAAACTAGCTTCCAAGGGCTTTTTTGTATTTTCATCTTAGTTTTTTTGTTATATCATGTTGGCTTCAAGGCAATTTGGTATTTTGATTCATATAAATATTATTAAAAACAGTTGGCGCATGCAATTCTCATGGCATTATGTGGCATCTCCGCACTCTTCAGGAGGCATGCGAGTCATCATTCAACAGAGGAACACCAGCTTCCACTAAACATTCACCACCTTTCACATGGGGCAGCGCATATCATGTTTTGGGCAAAGATTTGTCGACACCGCCTCTTCTTTCTTTTTTTCCTCTTCTCTCTCCTCCCCTCAAAATTTGCATCGGGCATTGAATGATATTTCAACTTTGGTACTCATTTATAACTTTTATTATTTTCTGTTTGTTTTTTTTAAATTTCATTCTTGCATCTATAATAGTGTTTTGTTATTTTTTTTTAAGTATGGTTTTATTTTGATTTTTTGTTTTGCATTCTTTTGTGATTTTGATTTTTCTTTTCAATTTCTCCCTTCAATTCAAAATTCTAGATTGTTCTATCATTTACTTTTTATTCCAAATTAGGTATTCATTCTCTTTGTTGCTATTTTTTTGTATCCTTTTGTATAATTGATTTTTTAAATATTTTATCATTCAATTCAAAATTATAAGTTGTCCTCTAATTAACTTTTCATTTCAAATTAGGTCTTCATTATCTTAATTGCTATTTTTTGTTTTGGATCCTTTGATAATTGATTTTTTTTCAATTTTATCCGACAATATTTGATTTGTTGGGAGTTAGGCTTAGCGGTTTTCTAGATGGTGTTTCCGGTTTAGTGACTCGAGTAATGAGTTTGAAAGGTTAAAATAGGTTGACATCATTTTTTTTACTTATTTTTTTATTTCATCTTTCGACATTATTTATTTGAAAAATAGACTTCATGATTTTCTTCAATTTCCTTTCAATTAGGTTGCCAAGGATCGCTTTTTTATACTTTATTTTCATCTTTTAAAATTGGGTTCTTTTTAAAATTAAGCCTCTTTTTCTTTCTTTTAAAAAAACTGTTGTTTCTGGGAGGGGCTTCACGAGGATTTCACAATTTTTTAAAATGGATAAATACTAATTTGCCCCCATATAAGACAAAAAAACGTATCTAGCAAGGGAGGGGTACCACGAGGATTTCCCATTTTTTTTAAATGGCTAAATACGAATATGCCCCCCAATAAGGCAAAATTGAAGGAATTAGTTATAGGGGTGTTCCGGTAATTGACCATATTTTTTTATTATTATCTACCAAAAATTGTGCTCAGGTGTGTCGCACGCGACCAACGTTGTTCGGCCTCACGCCCACTTCGGGCAACGCGTGCGGCGTCCTCTGGCAAGGGAAAATGAGCTTCCAGCGTCACAGACGATATGCCGCCGTGTGATCTTCCTCATGGTGTGGCGCGTTTGGGCAAAGGGTGGCCGTATCCGTGACAGTGGCCGCTTAAACTTTTTTTCTGTTTTCTCTCTCCTGCACGCTACAGTACAAGAGAGGCCCCCGGTTTTATGGTTTGTTCACTTTTGTCCCTGTACTTTGAATTTTTTGTATGGTCCTGATTTATGTTATATAAGTTTTGATTTATTTCAATTGGGTCCTTCGATTGAAATTAATTATATATTGAGGTTTCATTTCAGTCCTCCTTTTAATTTCCGGAGTGGGTTTAAATACCTTAATATATTCGGTACAAAAGTTTTGATTTTTTCAATTTTATCCTTTGATTGAAATTGATAATATATTTGATTTTCATTTTGGCCCTTATACTTTTAATTTTTTTTATTTTAATCCCTTAATGTTTTTTATATTTCTGGAATAGTCCTTATTTTTGACTATGTATATATAAGTGTGCTCTTAGTTTTGGTTTTTAATTTTTATTATTTTCTTATTTGTTGAGGTAGTATTTTTTTTTTAAAAAAAATAGCTCTTAAATATTATTTTGTGTCTGTGATCATTTGAAAATTGATATTTCTACTTTTTTTCTCTCTTTGTTCTTTCTTTTAGTTTTTTTATTTGTTTTTTATTTATTTTCAAGTCAAATGAATTTTTTTCACCTGATAATTTTTATTTTTATTTTATCATTTTTTTTTGTTTGATCTTTTGTTAAAGTTTTTAGGATTTTTTTAGTCTTTCATTTATTTTTGTTTTTTTTCATTATTAACACAATAATAATAATAATAATAATAATAATTTTTTTTTCTTGCTAACTCTTTTGTTAATGTTTTGAGTTTTTTTCTCTCGCATTATTTGATAATTTTTATTGTTTTGGCAATAATAGTAATGAAAATTTTAGATGTTAAGACTTCAATGTTGTTGTTATAATAAGATGTGTTGATCTGTTTTATTATATTAAACTTTGCATATATAGATATTATATTTTATTTTTAAACTAGCAAATCCTATTAATTTCTTTAAGCCCAACAATTATAAAAATTGTTTGCTCAGCCTGCAACGTAATGCAGGCAATTTTTTTAATTTTCAAGTCAAATGATTTTTTTTCAGCTAATAATTTCTGTTTTTGTTTTATCATTTATTTTATTTTTTTGTTTGCTTTTTTGTTAAAGTTTTTAGGATTTTTTGTCTTTGATTTAATTTTGTTTTTTTCATTATTAACGCAATAATAATATTACTAATAATAATAGTTTTAGTTTTTGTTCTTACTTACTTTTTTGTTAATTTTTTTGTGTTTTTTTCTCGGGGTAGTTTAATAATTTTTATTGTTTTGGCAGTAATAGTGGTGATAATTTTAGATGTTAAGACTTCGATGTTACTATTGTTATAATAAGGTATGTTGATCTGTTTAATTATATCTAACTTTACATGTATAAAATATTATATTTTAATCTCAACAATTATAAAAATTGTTTGCTAGACCCGCAACATAGTGCGGGCAATTAACTAGTAATTTGTCTTAACTGAAATGCATCTATAATAACAATAGACAATAAACAGAAGAACACGAAACAAGCTTTGCAAGGAAACTTGGAATATTTACATCAAATGGTTCATGAAAAGCAAACTTTAGGGGCAACAATTCTACATCTCCAGTTTATTTAGCTTCATTTATGCCCATATGTTTATAAAGCCACCAACAACAAAACTCTAATGTCAATCAATATGAATTTTACCCAACAAATGGAAGTTTCATATTCCAAAAATAGACTTCAATATATGAAATTAGCATCAAGAAAAACCATGAAAACTACACCAATCACTCGAATGATACCACACTAGCATCTCACAGAAACCAAATTTTTCCTTCTCTATTAATAAGTCTAGCAAAAGCAAATGCAATTAGGGAAATCATTGGAGGTCAACAAGAGTAAAAAATGCATAAATATCTTGTACCTGTACATATGAAACAACTCGGGCAAGAGCTTTAACCATTCCCTCCACAACATTTGTGTTTTTAGGATGCCTGCCAAGTGGATGAAGATGCAATTGTTACAAAGCATGTAGTTCAATACATGAGCAAAATAATTTCACTGCTATAATATTATTATTGGTTAGTAACCCTACCATATTTTCAAGCATGTCAACGCCTATGCTTTCAAGTAATAAGCCTTCCAAGATTAAATAAAATGAGTTTATCATCAACTTACATCATTATATGAAACTGAAATAGATAATCTTCCTCATTTGACATTTTCTTGTCATTTAAGTTCAATTCAAAGTTGAGCCAATGAAGATTTAATAGCTTCAAAGTGAAAGCTAGTAGATGAGAGAGATTCTGCTAACATGAATAGAATATAAAGCATGGAGCAAAAGATGTTGAATGAAGCTAAATGGGCTTACATATCAAAGTTGTGGAAAAGTGTTCTTAAAGTCCGTGCCTCCACACAAAAACCCTGTGAAATTAAACGATATATATAATTTTCAATATCTTTGATAAGCACTAACAAATCATCATCAACCCATAAATTATAGGGATACAAATAAGTAACAATCAACACTTTAGAGATTACCCTTAAGATTTCAAGTACAAGAATCCGATGCCACAATGGCAGATCCAGACAAGTAACTTTAACAAGCATGCTAAGGAAAACCTGCAATTAAGCAAGGAAAATGTTATTCAGGTGTATCAATCTATGCTAGCATAATGTGGTGAAATTTTTGGAATAGTATGATAACAAAAAAACTAAGAAATATAACTTGATTAGAAAACTGGAACTAAATTATGAACATGGGCAGCTCCTTTATTAGGAGTGCAAGCCATGACGAAGAAGAAGTTATCCAAGAAAGAAAAAGGGTAGGTAGATCACAATTTAGAAGAACAATACACTTTAGTATTTTACTAAGATCAATTAATAAATTATGAAGAAATGACGCCAGAAATGTTATTCAGAACTTGCATCAACACTTTGGCAGACATTTCTGTACATGAATGAAAAAGGAGAAGATGAGAAAGTGCTGCCAAAAGGAGTTTTCTGGTTTATCCAGCAACTGCATATCTTAAATTTTTGTCTTGTTTTCTTTTTTTCACTTTGTGAAGGTAGTTGAGCCTGCTCTTACTCTCAGCCCAAAGATTTATAGTGTTTAACTTCCTTTCTCCAAACATTTCCAGGCCTCCTCCTCCTCCCTTCATTATATTTTCTTTCTCAAAAAATGAGCAATTAATATTGTTTTCAAATATTTCTAAAAACAATGCCCTAAACATGATTAGCGTTTATAAATCAAAAGCCTATCCATATCTCTAGATTGATTATGTCATAAAAGAATTCTAATAAGACAATGAATGATGAAAAAAGGAGAAATTCATGCACTCTATCAAGTCTTGGAAAGTTCAGAAGAGAATATAGACAAATGGAGATCTAAGGTTTGGTAATTGTGACAATATCTTTATAATTTAAGGAGCATTTAGCAATCAAGCTTCTCTAAGAGGATTTGAATCAAAAAATTTCTTCTATTATCAATTGGAGCGGTGATATTTCCCAACTAGCAAGTGGAAGATCATTCCAGGTTCTCTTAAGTCTCTAATGGCATAGTCGATGTGTCATGCTAGGAAGCTCAAATGGGGCATTTATTCTTTCTCAACAGGAGTGAAAACCCTCTCCACTTCTAGGAGCGTAGAAGCTTGGGGAAAAGGTCTAAGTGCAATCATTGAATCAACTGATTCAGGTAAAGAAATGTAACTTGTATCCTTAAATCAAATTGGTGATGATATAATGATTCACTAATCAGTGAACAAGATACTTGGTTAAGCAATTGATTTTTCAGCATGGAGATTAGAAGGTACACCTGCCAATTACACCCAAAATATATCAATCTTCTTCGGAAGAAGTATTTGAATTTGTTTCCAAGTACCCATTGAATTTACCATTCAAGATTAAAATTACAGCATAGTTGAACATACCTCACACTCAGTGATAAGGGATGCGTTGTATAGCCTGATAATATGAGCAACTGATCTTAATACTAACCGACGAAAAGAAGGCTCTCCAGCTTCTCCTTCAAGCTGAATCAGATTGAACACGGCACAAGTAAAATGTGTGCAGTGAAATTCTTCAACAAATCAACAATTTTATCCACTTGTTTCAAAAAGAGAAGCTACCTCAGCATTGGTACGAAGTGAAGTCATCAAAAGTGAACATATTTGGTGACGCAAAACCTGTAAAGTTTACATGCAAACTTTAAATTAGCCAAAGATCTACTAACAGGCCTAAAATAACCAAGATAAGTGTTCATAATGAATCACCTGTTCATAAGGAACCAAAACCTTGAAAATAACAACATAATTCGATAGAATGAACCTGCAGAACAGAAGCATTGAGAAAAATGAAAAAAGATATGCAAAAGAAACACTGCAGTTTTGGTTCAACAGCAAGAAGATTTTGAAAAAATTGTTAGTTGTTTCTCATGACTATTGACACCAAGGAATATGAAACGTTGTGAGCAAAGATAAATTTCTCACTCAAGTATATCAAGTGCAAATATTCGTTGGAGAGAATTGACACGTAACCAAATCGCCTGTCAGATGGAAAATTAGTTAAACAATTTTCAAAAACATGATTCCTAAGAAACAAATATAATCACAATAAATTAAAACATAAGAAATGAATTCAATGACGGAGATTAAATTTTATAGCTTCAAATAGCACATACAGATCCACCTGCAGCAAGAGCTGTCAGGTCTTCAAGTAAACGAAGCCCAAGCTTTCCAGCATTTGTTAGCGTCTCCCTCATCAATGATTGCCCTCTAGAAACAATCTCAAGCTCCCATGACCTGTTCATGCTGAAGTTAAAAATATGGATATGACATAGTTCAGATTCTAAGAACTCTCCAAGCCAAAAAAGAGCAGGATGTTCATACAACATATAACTCCCTCCCGTTTTCACAGCTCATATGGAGCTATCCTCGTATTCAAATTTATTTAATTGGTTGAAAGCAGATAAACCCAAAACATAAACATAAAATACGAAGATAAATGCGTATTAAGAGTTCCCTTTATGAATGATATGGACACCCCAAAGTACAAGAAATAGAATGTTTTGAGTCATATATGATTTCCATGAAAAAAATTACTTACTCTGAACTATTGATGCTGCGATTAACATCACTAGTTACTGAACTGGATCGAGAAATATGACCTCCAGAACCAAACTTTCCCACTGGAAGAGACTCAACATGAACCACATTATCAAAAATCAATGCTACTGCCTGTCTGATGGTAGCTGCAGCAGTGCTAAAAAGGAAAAAAATCATATGATTAACAAATGAAATGTAAGGCATCATCTCTCAAATAAAGAGGTTAATCATCAGTGAATGATGAGCTTTGGAAGAAAACAGTGGCTGGAAGCCCTCTTGAATTTAAGATTTGGTTGTTGCCAATAATTGAACTTACTTTCGCACACTATCAAAGGATCGGTTGTTTTCAAGAAGCCGAAGACATATATGAAGGGCTCGTGCCATATTTTCCTGAGATAAATAGAATGTTTAAAGCACAAAAGCTTGTAATGCCCCCATCCCAACCCAAAATCAGAAATACAAAACATTAGGTACAGATTAAAAGGCTCGACGTTGGAAGCACACAATGATGCCAAATTTGTGCCTTGATTATCACATCTATAAAATTTCAAGGAAACTTATCATCTTATATCACGTAAAAGAGAAATATGTTGAGCAGCTAAAATTATGGATTCGGATTCACTTACCAGAAACATATTCAAGTTCAGGTTAATGAAATTTATTTCCTAGGGCAAGTCTTTCAGATTAAAACTTAAACTATTAAATAAAATCTAAGTTTGATATTATTGTTCGACTAGTTTCGCATTTAATGAAGTCAGCAAATTTGGTTCAGCATATCAACAATTGCAGCAGCATTCTTGCCATTCAGTAGCAGATTGTTTTCTTCGACGCTATCAGATAAGAGATGATGATCTAAATCCAAAGCATTTCCAAATGGGAAATACCAGATACATGCAGGTAACTCCTCATATTTTGTATGCATCTGAATCCAACAATTTCAAATATTTTTTTTTATAAAATAAATTAGTTCTGTTAAGTCAAATATATAGCTACATTTGCGCAATATAAAAAAAAAAGTTATATCCATTTATGAGCATCTACTAGCAAAACTGATTGTTGTATGTGTTTGGGTGTGTTTGTGACAATCCCTAAAGCTTTACTCAAACTATTGGATAGCAAACAGACTAAACAATGGGGCAAAGAAAGTTAAGCCCGTCCTAAATTAGTTTCTTAAATAAGTGGAGAATCAAATCAGAAAATTGAAGGTACAAACATATACTGTATTTATGTCTATTTTATTCTAGTATAGTCTCCAGTTGATCTCAAATAAATGAGCACATTAGCAAAATTGGAAATATATGTTTAATGCTACTAATCCATTATATTGATCAAAGAACTTTTATATGTTTAATGTTATTGATCAATCATATTGATCAGAGACCTACAATATTCAATGTAAGCAGGATTTCTTGGTTATATGCTAACTTAAGTTTGTAAATGTGCTTTTTGTGATCCAAAGTGTGAAAGTGAAAAGCATGCATTCTAATTTCAGTATGTCAATAATTCAACAGAGCTGCCATAACATTTTTTTCTTAATAAATTGGGCTTTGATCTAGTCACCGACCTTGTTCCAGGTACAGGGCATTCTGCACACTTGGGAGATGAACCAAATGATGGATAATTACCTCATTTTCAGGATGTAAACGTGACTGAAATATTATTAGTATAGTCTGTAGAGTCTTAAGTTGAACACTCTCGTCTGCCATTTCAGCATGCTGCATAGAGTAGATGATCGATATATAAGATCTCAAATCAAGTATCTATTTTATATTTTTTTCAAGTTACGAAAATCAAGCATTCAGGAAAGCTAGTAAGCCTATTTTTCAAAAGAAAAATAATTATCTCCCATAATTTCCACATATAATACATATCTAAAATATAATTTTATGGGAACACTGGTAGCCAATCTGTAGAAAGACTAGATTTTTGTGTCCATAAACACCTTGATGGTGGTATGCATGATTAATTTCCTTAACTGGACAACAATAAAATAGAGAGAAAATAACAACCGTCAATGTTTTTAATAAGAGTTCACAATTACCAATTGAGTGCCTAAGAAATATCATACTGGCATGATTAAAAATCAGTTTAACCTTAACAGGATTATATGGGACATGATGCTCTAGTCATACATGATCGCTTCGTTTAAGGGACCAATGCAAGTAGTTTATTGTTTTGGACCAAGAAGGAGCCTATGCAAAAGCTAGGAACAAAAACTTATAGGAACAACTCAAGATATAGACAAGGTATCTACATTGTTTATTGTTGCTTATAAACAAACTTCGATTGGTCCCTTTTCCTTTATCCTCGTGACACTTCTTAATTTGTTAAGTTACCAAAATTGATAGTTACACAAGACAAGTTCTTCTCAATGAATAAATCATGAAAAATAGATAATTATTAGCATTTAGATGGCATCCTGGCTTTGACTCTTGCTGATTTATTTTCTAACTATTTCCTTAATTAATATTATATAGAAGAGTCACCGAACAATTTCCTAGAACATTTAAAGTGAAAAATGTTTCAGGGCCATTTTCTAACCCTAATTATAATCAATGAGATGTTAAACGTCAGAAGAAATATATACACACATGCATGTTAATTGCCTAGCAAAACATTCAAAACAAACCAGTTCAATCTAGGCTCATTTCAAGACAGTTTTAGTGAATGCTAAAACAATTTTAAAGTAGAAGCTAATACACCTACAAGCTTACATTTTTCAATGTAGAAAGGATTTCCCTCAGAGCTGATGGAGCAACTGCATCATGGGATATGAGCTTTTGTAGACAGGAAAGTCCAATCACACTCAACTTCACTGTTCTAACCTCACAAGCCATCAAAAATATTCGAAGAATATCCTCATTATCTGCAATTTCACTAGGACTTGATAGTGATCGAAGCTGCAAGAACAACAACCAGGAAAGAAAAAAAGACTTGAGCTCAGCTTCCAAATCAATGGCAATAAATGAAACATTGACTTTCAAAACCCATGGGCAGCTATTAAAAAATTGTATGCACTATTATTAACCTAAAATTCCAAGTATGATACATAACTTGGACTAATACAAAAACTAAAACATGACCCCAGATTCTTCATGCAACTCTACCTTTCAACATTTTGAACTCTGCAGAATTGTTAGAAATTTAATTTCTAAGAAAAAATCTAAATTGCGATTTAAATGCACATGCAAACTATTTTAAGCTTAGTTTCCCGGCACTGGTTTCTTTTAAAAAAATCCTACTAAGCACATCTGTTTATATCAAACGGCGTTAAATTATTCAAATAAACACGCAATTATCACGTTAAATAACAGGTGATTGCGTGAGCTTAAACAAGCCACATTCGCAGCAATTCAAGATAAAAGAAATACTAATACATTTTGATCGATATAAAGAAAACAGTAGTAATTGTAAACAAATGTGTGTGAATTTTTTAATTTGAATTCGAATGTGTACCTTTATAATGGCATGTTCAGCGCCGTCTTTAACGGCAGGGTAACGTCGGCGAGCTTCGGAGGAGAGGGCTCGGAGATCGGATTCCAATACCGCCATGAACGCCATGGCTCGAAAAGCGTTTTCTTGATTTTAATTTGATTATAAATTGGTGAATTTAGGGTTTTGAAAACAAAAACATTGAGAGATCGATCAATTAATTCTTCTTCTTGAAAGAAAAAAACAAGAGAGGGCGAGAGAGGATGGTGGGAGAGAGTAGATCTGTTATTCTCTACACATGTGGAGAACACGTGTGAGATTTGAAAGTTCTATGGTTTGGTGGGCGTGGTTTGACATGTCGTTTCCATATTAGGCTTGATGGGCTTCTTATTCGACTATTCGAGGACAGGTTCGTTCAATGGGGGTACTCAAATATCCACACTGATGCATAGATTATTAAATAAATATGCACAATTAAGTGTTTATTTAAGAATATAGTTGAAGTTATTTTTTAAAATATTTTTTATTCAAAAATACATCAAAATAATATTTTTTTTTATTTTAAAAAAAATTATTTTGATATTAGCACATGAAAATAATCTAAAAACAACAGAAAAATTTAATATAAAGTAAAACAAAATCAATTTTTTTTCAAAAATTCTTTTGAAACACAGTGTCAAAAAAGATAAATACCACATATAATCAAATTCACACATATTTTATTTTTTATATTTATTTTATTCATTGTCATTCCTAATTTGATAGTTTCTTTTTCTTTTTTTACTCGTCATTAAAAAATTATAAATAATTCATGATAAATTAAATTAAATTATTATTCAAAACATTGGGTATGATATTGAATTATGATTAAAAAAAATACTTGAGTCAACTGAGAAGTCACTTTAATGAAAAAAATTCAAAGCTTTGTTTTTGTTAAATTTTGAGTCACCAACCATATTTTTCTTTGTCAATATCTTTTGCGTCATCACTCATACATCATTTTCACAGTAGCAGTGTCAGGTATCCCAGCATTACTACTGTTCACTTACATGTGAACAAAATGATGTGAATTAATTCACATTCTACTGTTCGCATAATAGGAGATTGGGATGGACTTAACATCCAACCCAATCAAGTAGTGTTGAGTCATTTCAGCCAAACATGGTTGGCCTATCTGGTTAGGTCAAGCCCGGCCTGGATTGTGTGTGTGTAAGTAAAAATAATCACATTACAAAAATAAAAATATATATTTTATTTCTGTGCATATGGTTGAATCCTAAAAAATTTCTCAACATACTTTCACAAAAAAAAATACATCTTTTCTCATGTTTTAAAATACAAAATTGAATATTGTAATAAATTTATGATTATCTATTAAAGTTCAACCAAAATATCAAAAATCTTTCACCAATAATTTTTTTCATTTTATTTAAATATAGACTTTAATATTTAGGGTGTGTAACTGAATTGTCTAATATACCTGTAGATATTAAAAGTATAATAAATATAGTGCTAAAATTCAGACCGTGAAACAATTAGATTTTTTACCCTAAAATGGTTAGATATTCAATGGTGTTCGGATACTTGTTAATAGATACATTGATCTTTTGATTAAATTGATGTTACAAATCCTTAATTATTATATCTAGTTCATTAGTCTCATTTTATGTCAAAGTATACGTTTAAATTACCTTAGCGAATTCAAGTTCTTGTTACATTCATGTCATAACATAAAAGGTAGAAAATTCAAAATTTAGGAGATTTAATATCCACGACCATCATTATAGTCAATGATATGATTATCATCGGGAAAAAAATCATAAAAAAAGTTGAACCATCTAGTAGGCGGTCCAGTTATAAAAGCTTGAGATTAAGGGTTTTGCTCCTATGTGGTTTTAGGTTTGAGTCATTTGATTATTAATACGATAGCTATTAGAGGCTTGCATGGTCGTCAGCTTCATAACTCGTGAAATTAGTTGAATTGCGTGTAAGCTCCCCCGAATGTCAACAAAATTGTAAACAATTGAACTTCATTCTTGGCCCTGAGATGGACATTCAAGAACAAAAGTTGGCCATCCACTCCCTCTGGCATCTTTGTTCGAGCCCTCTTGCAAACCATGCTAGTGAGCCGGAACTCAACAAACATCTCTCTCCTACCACAATTGTTTTTTGAAAAATTAGAAAAATAAAGTTTGGTATTGAAATTGAAACAACTAAATAGATCAATCATCTAATAGCTAAAAGACAGCATAGGAATAAAATAAATTTTCCAAATAAAATTCAAAGTCACCACTTATTTTATCAATCTTGTTCACTTTGGTTATCTATGTTTCAATTCAACATTTTTTAAAAAAACAACTGGGTGCTAATTTAGGCTAAAAAGATTAAATTGTGCAAAAATAAATTTTCGGAACCAAACTATTTTAAAAAAATCATTATTCCAATCTTTAGTGATTTGTGAGAGAATAAATAATAAAATATAATAGTGATTACCCTACAAGGCTTAATTTTTGTTGTTAGTTATAACATTGCATTTACTCTTTGCCCCACTTTGAAAAAGAGCTAAACACATAAAAAAATAGAAAATTAAATTCATGATACTCCCAATAATAAGTATTTATTTAAGAGTTTGGTAATTTTTCTTTTTAAATACCTTTTAAAATTATTTTTGACTTAAAAAATATATCAAAATGATTATTTGAAAAATAAAACACATCTTAAAAATCACTAAAAAAGTATTAATGTATTAAAAAGCACTAAAAAAGTATTAATGTAATAAAAAGATTAAATTTATTTTTTAGTAAGTATGCAAAAGCAAAGTTAACACATTACAATATGCAAGCTTTCTCTCTTATATTTGTGTACGTGACAAAAATGAATAATAGCTGCTAGTTATTTTCAAAATATTATAAAATTAATTTTTATGGTCGAGTGCAGGTAGTTGAAATGAAAATGGAGCACGTATTTAATAACCTACTAAAGTAAACGACAAGATTTCAAGGGTAAGAATTTTAAAAGGCTTTACTATATATATATATATATATATATATATATATTTAGTAATATCATAAAAAATAAATCATATATTCATTTATAATATATAATTTATTTTATAAATTGTAACAAAAAATATAAATATTTTAAATATAATATTATAGAAATATAACCATTTTCTGTTATTTGGAGAACATTGAAGCTATATTTATTTTCTATGCTATCATATTTTTATAACACAATTATATAATTTAAAATATATGATTACTGTATAGCACATGTTTTGTATTCAAATGTATTTTTCTAGCAATATTATCTAAATTAAAATATTATATTCACTAGTATTTAAAATTAATATAATTTTATATTTTATATAAACATATCCCAATATAGTATTTCCTATATGAACATATTGTAATTATCATTTTTTTAATAATATTATATTTTAAAATATGTTATTAATATATTATTGGTTTTATATCTCTATAAAAAGAAAAATGAATTACTGCAAAAACAGTTTTCTATATTAGTAACCTACCATTTTCTACTTTGCCATCAATTTTATCACGGACAGATACAATTTCAATCTCTAACTATTGAATTAATACGTGGCTCAGCCATGATAAAAGCACATGCTACAACAAGATCAATAGAAATTAGAAAGGGTGCGGAGTTAAACCTCAGGCTGGCCTATATCCCACATCGAATAAACATATTACGAGACAAAAGGTTGTGTGTATAAATATAAAGAAGGCTGCGTCATTGCAACATACTTACCTGGACGGGGTCTATGGGCGATCATCAAGGTTCATGGCCTAGGTCAGTGACAGCCATTGCACTTTGGCTGGGTGCTGGCTTAAGGTCTCCCCAAGAGGGAGATCCTACGTCAAAATTTGTGGTAGAGGGGGCTGCGCAAGCCGCGGCCCCTGCTAATTTTAATTCAACTATTTTCTGACGAAGCCTCTAATCTAGGACTCACAACATCGCTTTAGGTATTGTTTTTCAATACTTGTATAATTCGGGTTTCTGTGCACGTTAGGTTGAGAATGTGATCAACATTGATTAATATAAAAAAGAGCTTAAAGATGGCCACTAGGACTGGATCTTTGAATCAGATTTGGGTATTTGATAGGTGCAGCAAGCAAAGAATTCAGCGAGAGCTCTTAATTGAGAGAACATGTGATGATTTCTGGGAGATCAAATAGCTAGTTGTTTTGTTGCAGCTGTTCATGCCCCATCCAAACAGTACTATGAACTGTTACAGACCTTGGGATCGGAAGGGCTGTGAATTTGCTAGAGCATATATGTAGCCATTTGGTGTGCAGTTTAGAGTATGTCCTCAGATGTATCAAGTATGGCCCTCGGCATGATCTCTCATGTAGAGCTAATCCCGGCATTACCAGTTGTAGCCTCAATGAGGACGCTCAGCCAATTTATAGCAAACATAACCAGAACCAAGACTGATTCTTGGTTATAAATTTTAATGTAACTATATCATATGGGGGGCTATTCATTTGACAATATTCATAGTCGACACGTATACATTTACACTTTTTATTGGTGTATAATTTGCATAATCTACATGACAAAACCAACTACTTCTTGGATAGAGATTTTTGTTTCTAATCTTTCCTTGAGTAAGCTAGCCCTGCTCTGCGGCATCGTGATCATTTTATGCAATCTTGAATCATAAGATATTTAAAGCAAGCAGGTTCTATGCCTGTCTTTTTTACTAACACTAGAGCGGGGATCCATTGTTTCTAGCTTGAAGTCAACACAGTCGTTTGACAGTTGTTGAGATATACTGTTGGGGTATGGCCAATCAACATCAGAGGCCTGCAAGAACAAAGGTTGGCGCATAACAGGACATTGCTGTCATTTGAGACCAAGATGACATGAACAGTGCAAGTGAGCAGAAACTGGTTATCTTCAGTAACCTCTTTCTTGATCATGCCCTTGGCCTCCATTTCTTTCTCAAATACCTGCAACTTCAGAAGTTTAGAAGATTGAAATGAAATATTGTGAACACAATTAATGAATAATAGTTATTCTTTTTTCTTGCTTTCAAAATTCATGTCATCAACTGGGTAAACCCCTTGAAATGCTAGTTTGTCCAAATGTAATACCATGTGAACACCACCCTCCATTTGAGAGAAATCAAGGTCCATTTGGGAGGATAAGCATTAAGCAATAGCCCAGCTCTTCTTACAAATTCATATTACTAACAAATTTCACAAAATCAGTCAATGAGGCATCGTTGATCTAGCAGTCAAGGACATAAAACTCAGATCCTGAAAGTCCATATTCCTATCCCGGAAAAAACAAAAACAAAAAATCCTTTGAAGGCCATTCTTGTGTCCAAGAACTTGGAATGGAAATGCTTCACGATCTTTCATATTACCTTCCAAAAACACATGACTAATTATCTCAAATCACTCAGAAACAACCATTGTATAGTGTCCAGTGATGCAGATATGCAGGAAGACCTCGAAAGTGCTCGACAAATCCCACATTGACAAGGTATAAATAATGAGACAAGGAATGTAATATAAATAAGAAGCACAAACCACCGAAATACTTACTTACCTGGACGGGATCAATGGGTGATCAAGAATGCCTATGGTCTAGGTCAGTGACCTCCATTGCACAAAGGAGGGGTGCTGGCTTAAGGTCTCCCCAAGTGGGAGAGCCTGCGTCATAATTTGTGGCAGAGGGGGCTGCGCAAGTCGCGGCCCCTGCGCAATTGTAGTCAACAGCTTTCCACATCTCTTAACTTTAAAGTTCCTCGATATTAAATTCGTTTGATAAGATATGGCAACAATTATATTCCTTTCTTTTTTCTCAGACCTTTGCAAAATGATTATAAAAAACAAGCCCTTAGTTCCATTGAAATGGAGAATTTAAACTTCTTAAATGACAAATGGCAGCCATGATATCTTCCTCCTCAAACCTAATGGAGTCGAACAGCTAATGATAGATAATGCTCTCCTGGGCTGGTAAAAACCATGTATGGGCAGCGAGAAAATCGAAGTCTCGGAAGAGGTGGATGTAAAATATGTGGTTATAATTTTTATGGTCACAGAGATTGCTTTATGAGAGTAGCAAGGTAGGAAATGCTTCGGAATCTAACTTGAGCAAGGGCAAATTAACTAGCAACAATGAGTTTTTTCCCAGCATTTTCTTGTCTCTTTGCTAGCCTTATCGCAGCAGTTGCTGTGGCTCCAGGTGACATCAATAACCTGCGGGAGAAATCAAGATTCATCACGGAACTCCAAAAATTATGGGTACAAAACAAAAGAAAATAGTAGCCGGAGTACCAGTAGGGCTTTCAATGCAAGCAGCTTGGAAGTTTCTATGACTTCCTAAATGGTTAGCAGGAGCAAGAAATTAGTAGAAGGATCTTCTACGCTGCTTTGGACACCCAGAGAAATTATGTGTGTAAGAACCAAAGTGGTCAAACACTGGGGTATTGAAATAGACCGACTAAGTCAAATAAATATTTAAATTCTATTAATAGGTTGATTTTTGACGAAATCTTTGCATTTCCTACTCTAGTTCTTGGTTTTACCGAATGGTCTGATTTGAGTGGTCACGCAGTGAAGACAAGATGATCACATATCCCACATCGTAAAGAAAGCAAATGAACTTCTAACAAGCCCCTACAAAACCCAATGCATACAACGATCGTAAGGCACGCAGCCGCGCGGTGGGCACAGAGCGAACTATTCTTTCGCCTTTTACTAAAGAATACCGTGTGCTCGCCGCAGATAGCGGCATACGCTTATTTTTGGAGGGTTTTTCTTCTTGGAAGAAGAGCCCTAACAACTCCAGTTCAAAGTGCTTGTTTTTTTATATGAAGTAGTTTTCGGATTCGAGAAATCATTGTAATGATGAAACAGTGCTTACGAGAGCAATTACTATCAAGTTTCTAGCAATTATCTATCCGTCTGCTGGATTGACGACGCATGACATGGTAAGCAACGTTTCTTGTATAATACTTTTAGTGCTCAAATAGTTTATATATATCTATTGCCCTCGACCTTCGATTGTCTACCTTAACTTTGATTGATGACAATGGATGGCGCAGCTGACTGTTTTGGATTAAACTTTTTGGTGAAGTCAATCTCCATTGTATTGATAGTGATTAGGACAATGACCCCTTACCCTTTTCTTTTTTCCTTGAGAAGTCGGATTGCTTGCAATTCTCCAAGAAATGGTCAATGAGTTATGGGGTCTAGTGATTAAGAACTCGACGCTGAGGTACTTCGAGTTGAAATTTTGTTTGTCCCTCATCCCAAAACATCAAGAAGAAACTCAAGATCACCCTTTCGAAGTTTATTTCTGGGTTCAAATATTATGGATGGGATTGCCTCGTAATCTTCATTTAATGTTGGATTTTTATCCCACAGGGTAATCAATCAATATCAGCTTTATTGAAAACAGTGAGAAGCAGAGTGGTTGCAAGGAAGCTGAGGAGGTTGCTTTGCTCCCTAACCATCTCCCATTGCTAGAAAGTATTTGACAAGGCATGTCGTTACAAAGAAGCAGCTCTAAACAACGGGAGACAAGCTTTCCTGGACGGGGATCAATGGGGACCTCCATCGCCCTTACGAGGGGTGCAGGCCTAAGGTCTCCCAAGTGAGAGATCCTACGTCGTAATTTGTGGCAAAGTGGGCTGAGAAAATCACGGCCCCTGCCCAATTATAGTATCATTGAAAGCTTCTCAGGTTAAGCATGAAAATTCATTATTTGACGCAATTTATTCAATATGAGTACCAATCGTGAGTAATAAGAAGAATAGAGTACCCGTTCAAATCAAATGACAGAAGTAATTTGAACGAGGAATAAACAGTGAATAGCATGTTAAAACACTATTATGGAACTTTATATGGTCTCTCGACACTATGATTCAAGTTCTTGATCCATCCCACGAGCCCTTTGTTAAATCCGTAGAGCAGAAATGCCTCCACGTTATTTGCAACCTATTTGTGAAGCTCATAAACTATGAAAAGGGAAATTGTCGAAACCTCAATCAGAATTTGTTGAAAGCCATGTTCTTCACCTCAAGGCTAAAAAAACATATTCTCGGCTTCCTTCTTCACTGATTCAAAATGCACAGAGGATAGGTAACGCTCTCCAAAACTAGGGAAGACCGTCTGTTAACATTGGAAAGAAAAATAAGATGCTCAGAAAAAGACACCAAAAAGGTCAGTGCTAGAATCATTGCATAAAATAAATAACAAAGAAAATGCAATACTGTTAAGTTTTGCCAAAGAAATAAGGTTTAGATCATCATTGTTATCGTACTTCTAAAGTTCCTATCTCACTTTAAAAAATTGTTCAAAGACATTCAATGCATAATTTGGTCGAGAGAAATATCAAGGGAGATGGTTGCTAGATTGTCATTGTCTTTTACTATCTGAGAACGGATTTGTTTCTTCTATGAGATAGCTTTGGAAAACAGGCTCAATAGAAAGTTGCAGGTTGATCTGCAGAAGGAAGAAAATCAAACTTACAACGATGAGTTTTCCAGCATTTTCAGGCCTCTTTGCTATCTTAATTGCAGCAGCTGCAGCAGCTCCAGATGATATCCCTACCTGAAATTCAAATAATCCCATCAAAAGAATTGTCGGTTCAAGTCAAGCCAAACAAAGTGAAGCAGTTAACAGATTTGAGTGCTGCAGAGTTCTAGATTCCTTCTTGCAACAACTACCAAATAATTGTTAGCTTACCAGCAGTCCTTCTTTCAAGGCAAGAAGCTTTGCGGTTTCAATTGCTTCTTCACTTGTTATCTGCAAAGTCAAAAAGATTGTCTCTCAGGAATTAATGCAGTATGAAAATACAGAAAGGAAAAAAGAAAAAGAAAAAGCACTCAATATATTTCTTTACAAACATAAAAAAGAGCATGCTATGGAGATTTAGACTTGAAGAATTTGTGTTTTGTAGTTTTAGTCGATTGCTTCTTCACAAATAAATAAATATTTTTCAAATGCTTCTTCACTTGATAATGAAGTTTTAGCCAAGTGTTTTGGGAATCATATGCTTTCTCGAGGTATAAATCTAGTCTTTAGAATAAAATGAATGATAGAAGAACCTGGTGACAGAGAAAACAAACAGCCTCACAATTTCACATGATGACTGATAATTAACATGTATATAAGAGAGCACAGACTTACTTGAACAGTCTCATCAAGTAAATCGACATTCAAAACTCCAGGGATAAAGCCAGCACCAATTCCCTGGATCTTATGTGGACCTTGGATCCATTCCAGCACACGATGGTAAAGTTAGTCCAAATACAAATACATGGAAAAAGCAGCTGCTTCAAAGGAGAGAATCATACGGGGGCATGTCCAAGTATGAAAAATGTTGAGCAAAGTTTTGAATTTTGATCTCAAAGGAATGCGAGCCAGATAGTTCAGTAGTTCCAATAACAATTGGGAAATCATCAAACATAGAAAAACAATTCATAATTCCTAACAAATTTACTTGGCTGATTTGGCACAGAAAAAGTCTAAGGGATAGACCAGGATCCTAGAACCAAGAAATCATTTTACTTTTTATTTGTTTTTTGCACATGGAAAAAAAGTAAATAATTCTAATCACTGTTTACTTGACTGCATAATTTGACATCAAGTTTATGACATTTGAATGAGGTTATTAGTAAAAAAAAGTGCAAATGAAAGACCAAGAAATCATGACTCACCAGGTTTCCCTCCAGACAGCACTGCACTTTCAACCGGTTCTACACCGTAAAGCTAAACAAAAAGATGGAAGAATAAACAGAAAGATAAGAAAAAACAGAAATAATGAAGAAACTTCATTACTATAAATAAAATAAATTTAACACCGAATGAAGTAATGCAGAGAAGCCAACCTTTATATCAGGGTTTTGCTCCTTGAGATACTTCCCTGCTCCAGTTATTGTACCCCCTGTCCCTATCCCAGAAACAAAGGCATCAACTTTCCCACCTGAGCCTTTCCAGATCTCTGGTCCAGTTGTCTCATAGTGAATCTGACCGGGCAACATCAGTCTGAATGTAATTCTCTCAAATTAGTAGGTCAAAAAATATGCAAAGGGTTAAAAATGAAACCTTTGGGTTGGCAGGATTTTCAAATTGTTGCAGAATATAAGAATTAGGTGTCTTTGCCGATATTTCTCCTGCCTTCTGAACAGCCCCCTTCATACCTCTGGCTGGATCAGTTAGGACCAACTCAGCTCCAAAAGCAAGGAGAACCATTCTTCTCTCTAGACTCATTGAAGCAGGCATGGTAATGATCAACTTGTAGCCCTTAGCAGCTGCCATGAATGCCAACCCTATGCCAGTGTTGCCACTCGTGGGCTCAATCAGGACACTCTTCAACATTAAGAAGGAAAACCATGTCAACATGCATGTTCCTTCATGATAACACTTTAATGACAGTAATACTATTTTGTATGCAATGAACAGAAAATAAATAGGTTGTCTGGTAATTGCTGGGATATGTCATTACAAGAATCGGCAACTATTAATAAAATATACTAATTCTTGTATCATATCTTTATGTTGCAAACATCACCAGCAGGCATGAATTTTCTGATGCAATAAAGTCTTGCCAAGAAATGTATTAATCAAATTTCAATTGCTATAAATGACTAATCACTCATTTTTAACTTGGACTTAAAATTCCTGTATAGCGTCTGTTTAAGTAGGGTTGAATTACTAACCTCACCCGGCTTGATAAGCCCCTTCTCCTCTGCATCTGTGATCATACTATACCCAATCCTACAAGAAAGGGGGGGATATGATATTATATTAAGTTGAGCAAACCAAAATCACATCAATAATGATGTTCTAAAGTCTCTATTTGTTCTTGTTAATATGATCCAATTCCAGCATTGGATTCAGACGTGCATGTGCATTACATAGAAACAAAAACATCACAGATTTCCACAAAGGGAAAAATTTCAAATCTACAAAATCTTGGCACCCAAATAAGCCTAAAAGCTATGATCATGGCCAAACTTATAAACAAAGCATAACATTTCTCAAATTTCCCACAAAGAACAGTACAAATCTAACTATACCTGTCTTTGACACTCGAGCAAGGTTCCATCATCTCCAGCTTGGCAGCGATTCGCGCCACACAACCATCCACAATATTGTTGAGATACACCAATGGTGTTTTACCAATAAGCTTATTAAATCAAATACAAAAGATAATATAAGCCATAGCTCCCATATCAAAGAATCCAAAACTAAGTTCACAATTTTGCAAATGGGAATGGAGTCAACTTACTTCAGTGACATCTTTGGCAATTGAACCCTTCTCCTCTGCCATTTTTGTTCAGGTTACTGCATAGACATGGAAAACACCAAGTGATCGGCTAAAAAAACAGGCTAAAAGGGACAAAACTTTACTGAAAAATTAACACATAGTGCAACCAATGAAACAATTCACCAAAACCCAATTTAGTTAAAAAAATAAATTGTTTCAAGAATTCCAGGTTTCAATTGGGCCACTCGACATCCTAAGCTGAACCCACAAAAACACCGTTTTGAAATTATATATATATATATATATATATATATATATATATATATTTGTAGCATCAACCCAAAATAAGAATAATATTTTTAAAAAAAAAACTACTCATCAAAACCCTCCACTAAAAATCCATGGACAACTAGACTAAAGCTTCTAAGAAATCCAGTATCAACCCACATAATATCAAAGAGGAAAAATTGAGAAAAGATGCAACAAACCTTGAAATCCTTGAATTTGAAGCAACGTAGTTATAATGCAAAAACCTTTTTTTAAGAAAAAAACAGGGAAATGAAAGAAAGTTGATATATAAAGGAGTTCTAAGAGCCTTCAAAGTACTAACCACTAAAATCTTTTCAATCTGTGGATAGAAAGAACAAAGAAAGTTGAAAGATTTAGGCAATGAGCAATGATAAGTTGATAACTGATATTTATACATCAAAAAAAGAATAAAAATAATAATGATATTTTTTTTTGCAATCTTTCACTACTTCATTTTTTATACTATTTTAATTTAAAATGATTTAATTTTTCCTCGGCCACCTATACTATATATATCGCTGTTACGTGTAGTTGTCAAAGTCTTCCCTTTTGCTTTGACCATACATATCTGTTACATCATTTCTATACTTTTTGTAAGTGTTTTCAAGAACAATGATTTTTTAAAAACAAAAATATTTTTTTATTTTAAAATAAAAATAAATTTAAAATATATATATATATATATATATATATATTCTTTTGATGATATCCAAGAAAAAAATATTTGAAAAGCAGTTAGATTTTAGCTATTAGTTTTATTATTTTTCTTTTTTACTACATATTGTTTTGAGGATAAATCATATAGCTATTATTAGGGTGTGTTTATTATTGTGATTTAGATTTTTTAAAATAAATGTTTATTTGAGGCTATATTAGAATAATATTTTTTAAAATATTTTCTATCAATATTATTAAAAAATGATAATAATTTTAATTTAATATTTTTAAAAGTCAAAAACATTTTTTAAAAAATAACTAAAAAACACTCCCATGTAACCCCTTGCACAATTTCTCAATTGTTGATGTTGATTTAAGATTAATCTAATGGTTGTGACTCCTCGCACTGGCATTACTAACAATAATTATTAAACAAATATAGATTAGCTCTAGTTGACACTATTTTTAAAAGTATTTTAAAAAATAAAAATAACAAAAAATTACTTTAAATTAATATTTTTTGATTTTTTAGATTATTTTTCATGTAATAATTTAAAAAAAAATATTAAAAAAAATATCATTTTAATACATTTCTCAAAGAAAAAATATTTTCAACCACACTCAATAAAAATGTTAATAACTTCTATTTTCTCCCTCCTATTTATCTTTCCCTAAAAAGAATTAACCCACTTATATTTTTCTTTCTGTGCTGTTTGTTTATGTGAAGGCAAATTAACAAAGAGATATTGCACTAGATTCTCTAAACAGAAGATATTGTGTTTGAACTTTGAAGATAAGCCTTGTTTAAAATCGGGTTTCAAAATTATTTTTGAAAAAAATTAAAGATTTATTTTTTATTTTAAATTACATTTTTTTAATGATTTTAGATTATTTTTATGGCTTAATATTAAAAATGATTTTTTAAAAATAAAAAAATATTATTTTAATATATTTTTGAATGAAAAATATTTTCAAAAACAACATCAACGACACTACTAAACATGGAATTAATTTTTTTTACTTAGAAAAAACTTTAACAATAAGTCAGTAAAACAATAAAAATAAAGTCCCAGTGGTAATTTTATTTTTATTTTTATTTTTATAAGAATTGGTACGCATATTTTTTTTGGATTGGTAGTATTTTAATCTTGGTTAGGTGAAAAGTAGTGGTAATTTTATTTTTATTTTTGACAATATAGAAGTGTTTGAAATGAAAGCACTTGCTAGAATGGTGAGGATGAAAATTAGTCATATGCTAGTTTTTTAAAAACTTATTTTTTAATTAAAAATACATTATAATAATGTATATTATACACACACCTCTTTTCTCTTTTATGTATGCCATTCATATATATATATATATATATATATATATATATTATATATATATATATTAGCCATTTACATGTTTTATACCAGCCGGAACCATATTTTTTTTAACGTCAAACAAATATTAAGAGAGAGTTTTTTTATTATATTATAAATTTGGACAAAATATTAAATTTGTGCAGAACTCCTGCGGAGAGCAAGTTTCCAATAAAATATATGAATTTAAAATAGATAAAAATTTATTTGTTTAACAGGTTTCAACAAAATCAGTAGCATGAAATTATAACCGTCATTAAAAAACAATAAGATTTGGATACTTTAATTATAGAACTCATTGTATTGGGATTAGTTCATCTCATAATCTAATTGAAATTAAACAAAATAATAAATATATAAGTTATGGAAACATTTACGATAACTAAATAACAAAAATAAATTGTTGATTTTCTACCTATATAAAAAAGAAAACATCATGAAAAATTCATTATTATGTTACCATCACTATCATGACTATGACAACTAAAATTATTATCACCATTATTGTTCAAACAATTAAAAACATTAAATTGCCCAAAAGAATAATATATATATATTTTAAAAAAGCAAGAAAACAATAAAAAACAGTCATTAAAATTATCATTATTCTTGCGCAAACAATGAAATCATAAAATTATTTTGAAGAATAAAAAAAACTTTAACAAAATAGCAAACAAAAACAATAATAAAAAAAACCATTTTAAATATTATAAGTATAAGAAAATCATGTGATCCAAAAGACAAAAAAAAAAACATAAAATACTAAAAAATCAATAATTTTTATATTATTTGTAATGAGGTGATACTTAAATAAAATCTTTCTGCAATTTTTATTATCCATATATTCGTCGTGTTGGACTTTCGTTTGCACCATAAGGCAAAGCTTGCATTAATACATGTGCGTGTCCGGCAGTTATGATTACAAGCTGTTAACATATTTAATGTTTTATTCCAGCGAGGGTTGACAGCTGGCAATTATTTAAATACAAACTACAAAAACTTTCGAAATAATAAAATAAATCTTGTGATATTAAAAATTATTTATGTCTTATCCACCTGTCTGTACGATGAGTATATATTATACTTTTAGATAAAAAAAAAATAGATATGTATATGAGCTTTTTATTGTGTTTTTGTACAGAAAAAAATACAAATACATGTATTCAAATAAAGCAGCTATCATACGTATTAATAAATAAAAATAAATCATAAATGACAACTAAAAATAAAACTAAGAAAACCAAGAGACGGGTTTAAATCAAAATACTTCATCTTTTAATACGGATATTTATCGAATTTATAATTTTTTTATTTAATCAAATAATAATATAAATATACACGAACATTAAATTGATTGGCTAAAAACAATACCATGCAAGGTTGAATATGATAAAAAAAAATTATTTGAATATATATTTGAAAGATAAATTTTACCTACATAAAAGATGAAAAACAAATATTGAAGAATAAGAAAAATCTCTTCAAAATTTAAATTCATATAAAAAATATAATTTTATAAAAAGACTCTAAAAGCAACATAATAGAGAAAAGAGATGTTAATTTAAATATGAATAAAAAAATATTTTTGAAAAAAAAACATATAAAAATAGATTGATCTAAAGAAAATAGTAGAAAACATGTTGGGTCAACCTGCCTTGTCTATTTTATTCGGGTTCGCTTGCATGAATCATTTTTATTATTGTATCCTAGGTGGGTGACATGCCGTGCACCCCTGCCTTGTCTATTTTATCCGGGTTCGCTTGCTTGAATATTTTTTATTGTTATATCCGAGGTGAATGACATGTCATGCATCCATATTTTTCATGGCTAAAAATCACACATGCATCATCTAATTTTTTCACGGCTTTAACTATTCTGGTGGTTAAAAAATCAAAGTGTGATGCTTTTTTTTATTATTATCAAAAAATCAGTTTTCAAATAATTTTCTTACCAAGAAACACCTAGAAAACACCATGTTAATCCAAATAAATATTTCCATTACCTAAAAAAAACACTAAGAATATCTTTAGGAAAATAAAATTAACATAAAGTCAAAATCTGTTTTAGCTCTTTGTTTTTTCACAAAATTTAAGGGTAAAAAAAAACATCATATAATTTTCATCACCAAATGAAATATTGGACACAAATACGGTCTTTTGTGGTCATAATTTTGTTAAAAATATTCTTCTCTGTCTGTTGTTGAAATCCAGTGACCTCTCTCCTTTATGTCTTAGACTAAAAACTAGAAAATAAAATGAACTTCAATACCCAAATAGAATTGGAAAAATATTGAGGAATCAAGTATCTATAATTTTTGAAGTGTGGGACTAGTTTAAACTTTTTGTGTGAACTTTAAAACCAAATATGTATAATTTTGTATGCATTTTCCATTTTGATCTCGTATCTTTTAATTATACTCCTAGTCAACAATTTTGATTCAATTGTCCTTTAACTTGGTTGGCCTAAAAAGATGTAATCCACACACAAAAATGATCAAATAAAAAAAAATCATGAACAACATACTCATAATGAAACGAAAGAGGATGCACGGTGTTGGCTTGATGATAACAATCCGACATCTATTTTTTAACGTCTAACAACTCATGTTATTGTGTTTTCATGTAAACTAGATACTCGGCATATGTGTTCACCGTGAGTTGGATATTTTGTTTTTTAAAATAAAATAAAATACACACACACACACAAACTTTTTGTAATGTTTTCATAGTAAAAAAATTACAAACAAGAATAAAAAAGATCACGTATACATGTAATCAAATAAACTGAACACTATATGTGTTAATAAATGAACAAACAAACAATAAATGATAACAAAAAAATGTAAATGGAAAAATTAAGAGATATGTGTAAATCAATATTCAATCGTGCAAGACGTAAAATTTATCTTGTTGTGTTTACTACATTTGTTTATTATAATATTTTTTATTCAATTAAACGATAACAAAAAAGACTTGTCCATTGATTGAATAAAAAAATATTAACAACTAGTTAAAACTAAAAACCTCAAGTGATTCTAACTAATGTGGAACTCGAACTAGTGACCATTAAATAGCAAACCAAGAGTCTGACTAGTTGAGTGCACTCCTCAGGGTTTAATTTAACCAATATTAAAATAACAACAATCACAACCTTGATTGCGAGAGCATGATACTCCTACGGATTGCAAATAAAAATAAATAATAAAATTTGATTATCAACTAGACTAGCTTTCAGCAATGAAGATGGAGAGAAATTAAATTAAAAAAAGACATAAAAATAATAATCCGAGTTATCTCGAGTTACCTATTAAACATCATTACCTCATTATGAGGCTACAACAACAAAATAAAAAGTAAACAAAATAAATTATGAAACTTAATTGCAAACAAGTCAAATATTAAATAATAAAACTGAAAAAAAAGAGTTAACTATGTTAACTTGCCAACTTATAATTTGTGCCATAAGGGTACAATAACTTAACAAAAATAAAAATAATACTAAAAAATGAAATAAAAAACACTAATCATAAGAAAAAAGAAAAGAAAAAAAGAAAAAGCAAAGAACTGGGTGATGGTAATATTTACAAAGAAACAAGAAAAATTGATACTCAAGTTATTAACTCGATTAGATTCATTAAAACCATTCATTTTAGTAATCTGTTTTAAACTATAAGCAACAATAACATATGAGTCACGTTATTTTTTTAAACAACAATCAACAAAATAAATGAATCACCGATATTATATCAAAAGGACAATGAACAAAATGTTGGCAATCTATTGCGACTCCATTGTGGACATTGTCCATCACAAAAAAAATGTTTGTTGAAATGGTTAAAAATCCGATTAAAAAATGATAAATGATATAAAAAGAAATTGAGTATCCTTGAAATAACCTTTTTGATTGCTAGAATGGGTTGCACATGTCGTCCAAAGATGACAAAGTGACTACCACAACGGTGCCATATTTTTTAAAAAATATTAAAACATTAAAATAACTTGATCTAACCAATTAATCACAAAAAAAGCTAGAAATAAAATAACACAAATACCTTTTAACCCAATAATTAAATTATCTGATACATAGGTGCCAAGCTCTTTTTATTGTGCAGAATTTTTGAAAACATAAAAAAGAACCTCTATTTTTTTACTATTTTATCTTATTTTAAGAGTAATTTTTTTTTATAGTGCATATTAAATTGAAAATACAAAACTGACCTCTACAAGGTTTAAAAATTGATTTATCTTAAGGATAGTGATGTAAATTCACTATACAATTCAAACAACCAAAAATATTCCAAGACATAGTATTTTACCTCTAAATACATGAAAAATATTTTTTTATCCATAGGAAATTAGAGATGCAAAATAATATGTTATCCATCTCTTTATTTTTATAACGTGCAACCAAAATAAATAAATAAATAAATAAACAATTTAAATATAGACAAATTTTGATCAAAACATTAAAGTTTGACCGGTTGAATAACAAAATGGTAAAACTATAAACACAACTTTACTTAAATTAGGTACGAGTCTAATATTTTTTTTAAAAAATATAGTTGATGTTGTTTTTGAAAATAATTTTTATTTAGAAATATATTGAAATAATAAATTTTTTTATTTTTTAAAAATTATTTTTGATATCAACACATAAAAATACCAAATTTTTTTAACTTCAAATGTAAAATAAAAATAAAAATTTTCAAATTTTTTAAAAACACTTATAAAACAATATACTTCATCCTATCTCCCGCTCACAGTCACTCTTCGTCAATATTGCTATAATTTAGCATTTGAAATTATAGCCGTGGATGGTTTTTAAAATTATAAAAAATATTTTTTTAAAATTTCATTGTTTTTTTAAATGTATAGTTTGTGATATTTTTTTAAATTATAAAAAATTAAACAAAAGCACGAAGTCGAAAGGCAAACCACCCCTCAACGAATCTCCCTGACTAATCCACGCGGGCAATCTCGTCCGGTATCTTCCACCGCGCGCATCGTATCCAGCACCGCTTCAATGACCCTTCCTTCCAATCAAAAACCCACAAGAGAAACCACTTGCTTCAATTCTCCGATCTCGATCACACCTGAGCCGGACGTAGCAAGAGAGTCTGGACATGGGTGTACCGGCGTTCTTCAAGTGGCTCGCAGACCGATACCCGCTATCAATTTCGGATGTGATCGAAGAGGAACCTCAAGAGGATTCGAATGGAAGCTCTAAACCAATCGATGTTTCAAAGCCTAACCCTAACGGTATCGAGTATGACAATATGTATTTGGATATGAACGGGATTATCCATCCCTGTTTCCATCCTGAAGGCAAGGTACAATTTAGTAACTTATACTTGTACAGTTTTGTGGAATTTTAGCTTCTTAGGGTTTAAAAGGACTTTTTTTTTTGTATTTGTAATTGAATTGTTGTTACCTTTTGATGGTTATTGTTCGCTGCAAACCTATAACCTATACAGATTGTAAAGTTTTAGTTAGGGTTTAAAAGAGTCCCCCCCCCCCGTGTGTGGATGCAGTTGTTGATTTTGATTTTTGATAGATAGTGTTTAAAGTGAACATGCATTCATAGTTTTACACATGTTACAGGGTTTTGTTAAGGTTTATAAGATGGAATGCTTTTGTGTTATTTAAATGGTGTCCATTTTTCATGGTTAGTATTGAATGGAAGCATATATTTTACGCAAGTTGTAGAATTTTATATTGTAAGATTTGAAAGAGGAAATCTTTATTTTTGCGTGTGTGAATTAATTGTTGTCAATT
Source organism: Salix arbutifolia (assembly GCA_025169955.1). Lineage (NCBI taxonomy): Eukaryota > Viridiplantae > Streptophyta > Magnoliopsida > Malpighiales > Salicaceae > Salix > Salix arbutifolia. The sequence goes on from CM045914.1 coordinate 2,532,677, forward strand.
TTGAAGGTTTGGGTTTAAAAGAGTTTTTTTTTTTGTAGTTTCTGTGTGTAATTGAACATGTTGAATGATCTCTTACCTTTTATTTTATTTACAGCCCGCACCTGCTACTTATGATGATGTGTTCAAGTCGATATTTGCTTACATTGATCATTTGTTTGCTTTGGTTCGTCCAAGGAAACTACTTTTTATGGCAATTGGTAGGGTTATTATTTATTTGTCTTTGTTTTTTTAATCGGTTTTGGTATTTGTTGAATTTAGAATCATTTGAAGTTCATTTTCTTTCCTTGGGATAATCATAGACGGGGTTGCTCCTAGAGCTAAAATGAATCAGCAACGGCTGCGACGGTTTAGAGCTGCAAAAGATGCTGCTCAAGCAGTAAGATTGAGATAATTTAATGGTTTTTTTAGTGGATCCTCTTTTGTAGGAGTGATGAACTTAGTATCATTTTATTTATCATGTATGTAGGAAGCTGAAGAAGAAAGATTGAGGAAAGAATTTAAGGCTGAGGGGGAGCTTTTATCTGTTAAAGAAAAGCCTGAAACATGTGATTCTAATGTTATCACCCCTGGCACTCGATTTATGGCTGCTCTTTCGATTGCGCTTCAGTATTATATACAAAGTAGATTGAATCACAATCTGGGATGGCAGAATACCAAGGTGTGATGGATGCTCTCCTTTTGCTAGTTTGTTATGGATTGGATCATTCCTTGTCTTTGGAGTAATCCCTTCTGTATCTTTTGAATATACAGTTGGCTTTTTAGGATACTTTGTGTTCTCTAAATTTATATATGGGGCTGCATTGGATGATTATTTGAAGGTTATTCTTTCTGATTCAAATGTTCCTGGTGAGGGAGAGCAAAAAATCATGTCTTATATAAGATTGCAACGCAACCTTTCCGGTTTCAATCCAAACACACGCCATTGTCTGTATAGTCTGGTGAGTGTGTTTCTGATTTTAGGCATTTCAGATCCTTTTATTTTATTATTATTTGGCATCTAAATGCTAATCCTTTGAAAATATTTTGTTTGTTGTCAGGATGCAGATTTGATTATGCTGTCTTTAGCCACGCACGAGGTTCACTTTTCCATATTAAGAGAGGTTTGCAGCTCATGTATCCTAAAGTTTGCATCATTTCACCATGAATTATTGGCCAGTCATAAATTTTATATGCATCAATTGTACAGATGGTTGCACTTCCTGGGCAGCAGGATAAATGTTTTCTCTGTGGTCAAGCTGGTCATCTTGCAGCTGAATGTCGTGGTAAGCAAGGAGATAATGCTTTAGATTGGCATGTGGTAGATGATACCCCAATTCACAAGAAGAAATATCAGGTTGAAGAACAGACATCAATTGTTTCCATTTGTTTCCATCTCGCTGTAGTATTTCTAAGCTGTCTCCTTATTTGAACAGTTCCTCAACATCTGGGTGTTGCGAGAATATTTGCAATATGATCTGGACATTCCGAGCCCACCATTTGCAGTCGACTTTGAACGAGTAGTGGATGACTTTGTGTTTATGTGTTTTTTTGTTGGCAATGACTTCCTTCCGCATTTACCAACATTGGAAATTAGGGAGGTATGTAAGTAATAAGCAATGGTTGTACGAAGGAGTTTCGGACTGAACAAGATGCCGAGTTCCTTTTGTTTAGTTTTTCAGTGATCAACTCTCGACAAACAATTATTAGAGATGAGGTGGTTTTTGTTTTGTAGCTTGTTTGTGTTGCTCTGCTTCTAGTTTGTTTGGATGCTTTTTAGCTAATATCAAGTGACATTGATAAGATTTTATCCTCCCATCTCTTCTCTACTTTTTACGATGAAATATTTTCTTTTGTCAATGAAAAAGAAAGATATTGATATTTTTAGTTATGTTGGCCACAATTTTGTTTTGAAGTGCTGCTGCTTCATGGTTTTCACTTTGCTGTTCTTCTTGGTGCTATCTATACTATATTTTGATTCTTCAATTTTATCAATTTCATCATCATGTCCTTTCCTCATTCAGGGTGCTTTAAGCTTACTGATGCATATTTATAGAAGGGAGTTCTCTGCTATGGGTGGTTATCTTACTCTTGCGGGTGAGGTAATTTTTCATTTTTATGTTCTCTACAATACTTGTGCCTTTGACTATACTCAGGAATTGGTTTTTGTGTCTTCTTATATGAAATTTGTTAAAGATTTGGAATACTGCATTAGCATAATTTATATTGTGCATCCATTTTTTTCATTTATCACAATTATGATCAGGTGGAAACTGTACACAACACTTGAAAATTTAGATTAACATTGTTAATGATGGTCCATTCATTCTTGTTTTTTTCCTCCCACCTTTGCTCTAACTCTTCAAAGAGAAGTGTCTTTCTCCTTTTAGTTTAGATTACTTCTTTCTTTAATCAAGTGTACTTACTCAATAAAATCTGCTAATAAAAATTAATAAATAACTAAGCTATAGACAAGAACTTCCGTTAGAGTTTGCAGTGAGATTTTTGTTGCTTGTGAGTGATGTTGTTTTAAGATTCTGGTGAGTGTAGTGTTTCTAAAAATACTCAGATTCATCTAAGTTTTCTAACTTTGGACTTGATTTCGAACTCATTTAGCCATTTCATTTCATCCTATTGCCATCTGAATTGATGTGGACCACTTGAGACGAGTACATATCATTGATAACATGAGATTTTTGCTTAATGTTTTCTAGAAGATATCATTCTAAATATTATAAAGTTCATACATTATCGATGCATTTGGTTGTCTCCAATTAGAATTAGATCTTAGCTGCCCAATTCCACCCTTTCTTTTGCATCTCTTTTATCATACTTATTTGTTTGGAAATTGAATTCAGGTTTGACTCATTTTATACTCTTGAATTTCTAGAATGATCTGCTTGCTAAGCATATGCTATAATATTCAGTGGGTTCTAGCCAAGATAGAGACTTTATAGCCTGTCTTGACCCTTTATTCTAAACTACTTTATTTATTTCTCCTTTCTCTCTTAGAAGTTCCTTTTTGGTTCTAAAAGTCTTGGTTAGAATAATCTTTTTATTAGTTTTGTCACCAATATCATGAAATAGGTACATGTCTCTGCTGGATTTGCCAAAAAAACTTGTTCTTCAGTGCTTCTTTCCCCTTTTAAATCACCATAGCTTGTATTTCTCTTTTTCTGCTGCTTTGTTGGTTACTTTCAGGGAATGATTTTGCTCCATTATTGCAAGCATATGTTCTAATAAAAGTTCTGATTGCAATTAGCTTTTGTGTGCAGGTTTTCCTAGATAAAGTAGAACACTTTATTCAGTCTGTTGCTGTTTATGAGGAGCAAATCTTTCAGAAGAGGACTCGTATACAACGGGTGCTTTCTTTTTCCATGCATGGACTTGTTATAGTCTTTAGCTCTCATTCTACGGTCTAATGCAAACATTTGCATTTATTCATTATTTATTGTTGGTAATAGCATGTTCACTTGTTTGACCAACATTTTGGATAGAAACGTCTTATGTATAAATGACAATTTATGTAAAATATTGGCAATGATTTAATTGTAAATTTGCTAGATACAGTAGGTAGTATGCTGACTTTAAATGAAAACCATACGCTGCTCTTGATTTTTTTATTAGTAGAAGTATTAGGTTCTGTTGTAAGAGAATAATATAATCATATTTTGGGGCCTCACCTAACAACTTAAGCTTTTAGATGAGATGGTTCATTAACATGGTATCAGAGCCTTGTTGACCTAGTGGTCACGAATTTGAATCTCACCATCTCATTCTATTTGATAAAAATCAAGCACAAGGTAGTGTGGGCTTGTGCAAGTTTCAAGCCCAAAGGGCTTTCACTTGAGGGGGCGTGTTAGAGAATAATATAATCATATTCCGGGTCTCAACTAACAATTTAAACTTTTAGGTGAGATGGTTCCTTAACATCTGTGAACCATTAGAAAATTTAAGATGCACTCTGAAAATTGGTCTAGTGATAAGATTTTTGCTTTGTGTGCAAGAGCTGAAGAATTTTAGGGGATTCCCTTATATTGTTTGGAATGCTTAGTTCTCTAAGATTTACACCGAATTTTTATACACATTGCAAAGTAGACTTTATGTATTCTTCTTTCTATTTTTCTTCTGTGGTTAATTTTGAGTTTGGGAGTCATATACATATACCGTGCTCTCTAGTTATCCTTTTGTTTGTGATCCATTTTCAGGCTTTCAATAACAATGAAGAGATGAAACTCAAAGCTAGAAGAGAGCCCTCTGAAGTGATACAAACACCAGTTGTAGATAAGGTTTGTGCCTATAATATTTTCATTTGATGACATGGATTTAAATAAATGTGTTGTGTTCTGAATTTGCCTGCTAAAAAATGTTTAGGATCTATATTAAACTAAAACAAACCAATTATCAATTCCTTACCAGTTAGTTTTTGACTGCTACCTCAATCCTCTCTCATTTTTTTGGACTTCCTTCTCCATATATAGACAAAAGCTCGTTTGAGGAGTTGATTTCTAATTTTTCAAGACAGGATGTTGGTCATAACCCTTCAAGAGAAAGGAATACAAAGATGATTTTGTATGATTCCCATGTTGTGTTTGGTGGCCTAAGGATTTTTCTTTTCTTAATAGGGTTTTTATGATTTAAAAATAATGATTGCTTTCTAACTGTTAAATCTGTAACTTATGGTTGTGCCTTAAATTCCTTGTCATCAGAGGTATATTTTATTTTGTAGATAAACAACGAAGATTATTTTGGTTCAGTAGTGTCTTAATATTGAATATACACTTGCTCTAGCAGGCTCGTTCTCTGTTTGATATTTGCAAGTTTGCTTATCCATGGCCTTTCATCTTGTGGGCCAACTGAGGACAATGTCAGCCCATTTGAAGGCTATTCTTTTGTCTTTCTGGCTGTCCATTTTTCCTGGTATAAAATTTGGTTTATTTTTCTTCTTGTCAGGTTAAATTAGGGGAGCCTGGATACAAAGAGAGATACTATGCTGAGAAATTTGAGTTATCAAATCAAGAGGAGATTGACAAAGTTAAAAAGGAAATGGTAAGTTGTTTATTCCTAATCATGCAATCAGAACCCTAGCATATCCAGATAGATTATTATCTGCATTTTCTCTTGGTAGCAAGATTCTGTGTTTACAGTAGTTCATGGCAACCTTCTGTCTCCCCCCACCAGTCCTTCCTCTCCTTAAGAACTCCTGGACCCCAGTGTCAAAGCTGCAAGGTTACTTGTATGTTTCTAATTATATGTTGTTTACTGTAGTTATGTGCTCTGGTCTTCATTACGAGATCCCTTGGCACGATGAAGTATATTTAGATGAGCCTTTCAATCACCCTTTTTAATTGATACACAATGGGGTGGTTTTCGTTATAGTTATTGGTTATATGGCTGACCTTGAGTGCTACTAGTCCCACTGTTGTGCTATCAACTTGCTGTTGGCTTCGTATTTCAGTTCCTAAGAGTTCATTTATTAGTTTATCTGGATGATCTTTGGGTGTCATTAGTCTTATTGCTGTGCTATCAGCTTGCTATTGGCTTTATGTTTTCAGCCTCTAAGAGTACATTTTTTTCAATAAATGATCATGTTCTTCATTGTGATTGTGTTTGTTTTATTACGATCTCAAGCTCCATTTTTTTCTCTACCTTGACATTTTGAGATTTCTTAATTTATATTGACTTTAGTTTGAAGGTGTAATATCACAAGGTGAACCTCATAGATTTACATGAAGAAAATAAGGTTGCTTTTGGAAAATCAAGGAATTTTGCATGTTTTTCCTTGAATGAGAACACTATTATGTACTATCTTAACCATAGGAAAAAAAGAAAGCAATGAATAGATAGAGAAAGTCAGTTGCTTGTCATCATAAGAAATAGAAATCTGGCGTGACAGAAAAATTGGATGAGGAAGTTTGCCGAATATGGTTTCTGGAGTATAATTTTTTTGTTATGTTGCTAATGATTCCCTTTGGTCTCTCCTGTCCTTATCTTGTTTTCCGTACGACCAATCATGTATCTGAAGAAAATGAAAATAACATTTGATGTTGTTCATGCAGGTATTGAAGTATGTGGAAGGTTTGTGTTGGGTCTGTCATTATTACTACCAAGGTGTTCGCTCTTGGCAATGGTCAGTTCAATAACAGCAGAAACTAGAAAGTCACTGTACTTCTTTTCACTGGTTATTTAAAGTTTTTTTATTGAAGTTTCAAGCACAAGTCCATACATACAAACCTAAATATGAATGCATAATATTTTGAAGCTCTATACACGAGTAAAGAAATAATGGAAAAAAGGACAATAAGTTCATTTGAAGTTGAGAACTATAGTTATATTTGTTTTGAAGGTGGTTTTAACCCAGAGCTCTTAAGCATGTGACCTACCAAATAATCAATTTTTTATGGCTTGTGACACCTAAATTTAACTTTTCCATCTCTCTGCTCATCAATTGGACAAAAAAGGCTCATTCACTCTTTAAGCTTATATGATACGATTCTTTACTGCAATTATTTGAACTTAGAATTCTCTGTTTTCTGTTTCAGGTTTTATCCATTCCATTATGCTCCATTTGCTTCAGATATTAAGGATCTGGGTCAGGTGGAAATTACCTTTTGTAATGGGGAGCCATTCAAACCCTTTGATCAACTTATGGGAACCCTACCAGCTGCAAGGTTTTTATTTTTTTTATGACAACTGCTTGCGATTTCAATTTTACTTTGAATATTCTGTGCTGAGTGTCATCCTTTGTGCGTACCACAGTTCTAATGCTTTGCCAGAAGAATACAGGAAATTGATGACCAATCCATCCTCACCAATTCATAGATTCTTTCCCTCAGGTAAAAGAATTGATTGAAGGATATTGATTAATTTACCTCAAGGAAGTGTTTATCATCTTCACAAGATTAACCGGGTTTCTTTATTGTGGACAGATTTTGAAATTGACATGAATGGCAAGCGCTTTGCTTGGCAGGTAAAATTATTCTGTATTGGTTATCAATACATGTGTTTTAATTATACTTTTTTTATCAACTGATTATAGTTGCCTTATATTTATTGGAAGCTAGGGTGTCGCCAAATTGCCATTCATTGATGAGAGGAAATTGCTTGCCCAAACGAAGAAGCTTGAATGCACGTTAACGGTATTTAGGCTTTTTAAAGTAGTATAATTTCATTCATAGTAAACTATATTTTAATTTCTCTTCTATGTGCTGACCATTTTATTAGAGGCTTTTTCACTCTGCACATGTTCTTGTAAATTTAAACTGCTACATGTTCCTTGCTCTCTTTGGATGTTGAGCTATTCTGTGGGAGGCTTTTACCCTGATATTTTCAGAGATTTGAAAACAAAAAGTATGCAATTAAGATTGGGAAAACATATTTAATGGAGAAATGCCACTGTCTGAGAGACTAGGTTTGTGCAAAGAGAAGGATTTGTGACGTGATATTTTAAAAAACCTGTTGAGATTCTTAGTGAAAAGGCATTTCTACTTATTTAGATTCCAGGAGGCAATATCAATTTAAATACTAATTTCAGAGAAAAAATATTTATTTGTTACAGTTGTTTTTTGTCACCAAAGGTTCATAAGTTTATTTCCTATGTTACTGTAATGAAGGCTGGGTCTGTAAACATAAACTCATATTCCTTAAGTTAATCGAGGAGTTATTAACTCATTTATCTTTGTTACTTGTGTAACTTTTTAATAGTCAATTATTGGATTGTGTGATTTGTTAATTTTTGCTAACTTTTGTATTTGAATAGATCCATTTTGACCTTTGAGTGATTTCCGTACCAGATGGAAAAGTTTTTTAGTTTCTGATATATCCTCCTTCACTTAAATTTCTCCTGAAATTTATTTGTAAGCACCGGGGGTAGTTTAGAGTTGGCAGTCAGTTTTGTTCACACCCCTATAATGGGTTTGATCTTTCAGAAGCTAAACCTTGCTGTTTTTTGGCATATCAGTCTTCTTTTTAGTTTGGATGTCAAATGTGTTAATTTTTTATTTGCTATTTGCAGGAGGAAGAGCAGGTCCGGAATAGAGTGATGCATGATTTGCTATATGTTCATCCTGTTCATCCATTGGCTCAACTAGTTATTTCATATTATGAACAGAACTATCATTTATCCGAAGGTGAAAGATTTGCTTGGGAAATTGACACAAGAACCAGGTCAGTTGGTCTTAGTGTTGATTGATCTTTTAGTTCGAGGTTGTCAAATCATTATTTATGTGTGCTGGCTTTATCATCTCATTTTGTGCTAACCTATTCCAGTGGGGGAATGAATGGTTATCTTTGGTTATATGAGAGAAATGTGCGGAGAAGTGTGGTCCCCTCTCCTATACTTGGATTGCCAGCCTTAGAGGATAACCAAGTTTTGTAAGTTCAAACTTTTTCCAGTGCTGTTTTCATAAGTTGATTGATCCTTGGTGTAATGCTGTGTACTTTTGTTTTGCAGAAATATCACATATCTAAATCCTATATGCCGTAGACACATCCCAGAAATTCCTGAGGGTGTAGCCATGCCTGAAAAGGTACGTGAGCTCTGGATGCTTATAAATTTGGTTTATTTTGATGTACGCAGAAGGGCATAAAATTCCTGTCAACTAATGATGTGGCAGTGATTTTATTCATGAATAAAATAATGTAATAATGTTATTGGGTTTCACAGTACAGAGTTTACTGGAGCAGTGAATTGGGATTCTTCTGTGAAAAATAATTGGCCATGGTCTGTATTAACAATCTTTTGGCTTACCATTAGCCATGTTTTTCAAAGGTATTGCTTGGCAGTAAACTGGAGGCAGTCCTTGTGTTCAAGGAAATCGACATGCAAGTTTCTGAATTGAGTTTTGTCATGGTAGTCGCTGGTTTATATTTTTGGAAGTTGCCCCCTGCATATATGGGTCTAAGGGCTGGTGCAATTGTAATATAATGGTCATGTTAAATTTGCAAGTGCAAGGATTCTCATATGTTGTTTCGTTGAAGATAATTTCTTTGGATAATGTATTGTGCCATTATAGAGTTTGATGTTAGTTGGTGATTTGACCTCACAATGTCCATGGCTAATTTGAGGAATGTTCTTGCTATTTGCAGATTGTAAAACCTATAGATCTTAAACCATTCCCTACATTATGGCATGAAGATAATGGTCAGAGACAGCAAGGCAGGGAAAGGTACAAATGGGTTTTCACGTCTTTGCAATGATTGATTTGTGTTGGTGTGTAATGTTTGGGTGGTTCGGTTGAATATGGGTGACTTTTGTTCATGTCGCTCAATTTATGTGGAGAAAGGAAGGGATTCGTTGATATCCTTTTTTCTCTCTGGAAAACATAGAATGTAGGAATTTTATAGGTTAATATTAGAACTTACTGTTTTGTCTTCTCTTAAGTAGCCTAATTCACATGTTGTCTCTGTATTACAGGGCACAAGTACCTCGAGCAATCGCTGGCCCCGTCTTGGGGGAATCAGCTCATCGTCTAGTCAAGAACACCCTTAATATCAAATCAAATGGTTCATCCTCTAGCAATTACACATTCAACAGATCAAGACCAGCTGGTTATGGAAGGGGCTTTAGGGATGATCCAAATTATCATTATGCACGGCACAGTAATCAGCAAGGCCTAATGAGTAATCCGAGGTATCCTTCGTCATCAAATGATGTGCAAAGCAACCGACACAACTTTAGGACTAAAGACAGAGTACAGTACCATCAACAGTATCATAACTTGAGTACTGGGGTGTCTGCTCTGACTGTAGAAGAAAATGTCAGAAGCAGGGCACCTGCAGTGATCTCACCTCGAATGCCGAATCCAGGACACACTCCAAACTTACCAAACCAGGTCAAGCAGAACACAGGTCTACTTCCATCACCACCCACCAATTGGATCATCAAAACAGCTGCAGGAAACACTGGAATGGACTTCATACAAGAACCAACATCGATGGGTCCAAATGAGAAGCAGGTGAAGCAGGATAATCAGGTTAAGACACAAGTAGCCCAGGAGACAAATGAGAAGCAGGGGAGGCAGGATGATCAGGTTAAGACGCAAGTAGTCCAGGAGACAAGTGAGAAGCAGGATGATCAGGCTAAGACACAAGTAGCCCGGGAGACAAATGAGAAGCAGGATGATCAGGTTAAGACACAAGTAGTCCGGGAGACAAGTGAGAAGCAGGATGATCAGGCCAAGACACAAGTAGCCCGGGAGACAAATGAGAAGCAGGATGATCAGGTTAAGACACAAGTAGTCCGGGAGACAAGTGAGAAGCAGGATGATCAGGCCAAGACACAAGTAGCCCAGGAGACAAGTGAGAAGCAGGATGATCAGGCCAAGACACAAGTAGCTCAGGAGACGCCAGATATTCTAGCTCAGGAGACATCAGATTCAAAACATCAGTAACATTGTAGATTTGGTGAATCTTGCAAATGTTTGCCACACCCGCATTGCAGAGGCAATGTATGCTCATTTGAATCATTGCATAAACACAAGTTTTTGGCGAATTTACTTGATTTGGGCAACAAGAGTCGCAGAAACTATTCCTGGATGGCATGCAGAGTTTAATATAGTGAACAGTGGTCTGTCTGAGATCTACTTTTGATTTAGTGCGAGTAAGCATGTTGCATCTCACCTCATTCATGTCGCAGTTGCTTTCTTCCAGATTTTCCGATTGTCATAGAAATCTGTATCATACAAATGTTTGGTCGTAATCGGGCATCTATCAGTCTTATAACAGGAAGAATCAGAAATGTTGTCAATATGTACCGTAATTTGGATTATGTAATTATTCTGGATGTAATTCTATGCTTGGAACCTTTTGCTTTTCAGATTTTTTGTACAAATCTGACAGCTTCTGAAGGATTGTTCCTTGTGAAACCTTGAACGATTGCATAATAGGGAGACGCTGTTTTCGAGTTTGAACTCTGATGATCTGCTTGACGGCTCCATCTTCCAGTGCTTTTAATTTGCGAGGTGATGTGCTCAGTGACTGAAATTAACCCGGTTTTATGGCTTGCAATTAACCTTTTAGAGCCCTCTTTGGTGTGTTTTTACGGGCTCACCCACTGGTCAAAGTAGCAGAGGTGGTTCCCTGCAAAGGCATTTTCTATTTTGGGTTGGAGTTGGGACGTCATTCTTGCACAAGTTTCAGCATTCTTTCAACCATAACTTTCCAACTAGAGGTTAAGGGGTACATTATATTTTAAAAGTGTTTTTTTATTTTAAATTAAAATTTTTAATTATTTAGATTATTTTCATGTGATGTCAAAAATAATTTTTTTAAAATAAAATAATATCATTAATGTATTTATAAAAAAATTACTTTAAAAAACAAATTTAATTATATTCTTATAATCATTAACTAATAGGTGTTAGCACAATGTCGAGCGCTTGCTTGATTTTTTTTTTTACTTTTACTTTTAATATATATAGAAAGAAATAGATGATGCTGATATTTTTTTAAAACTAATAAATCTTGAGATTAAAAAATAATTTGTTTTTTTTTTTATAAATAAATTATTTGAAAAACAGCTGTAATTACAATACTAAACAGAGTTTAAACAAAATTCAGATGGTTTAAATTGAGTTTTATCTGTCTATCGTGCCTTAAAAAATAAAAGAATAAATTGAGTTAATTTTTTTGGTTTAAAAAATATTGAGATGATTTAAGATATTGTAAAAATATTAAAAAACTGATTCATTACTTATTAATATGACAATAATTAACAAAATAATCGTTACACTATTCAAATTCAGCAATGTGTCTCCCTATATATTTTTTTATAATTATTATTTTAAAGATAAAATTAATCTTCCTTATCAGTCTAGCCTTGCAATGCATTGCACTATTTGCTCTCTCTCTCTCTCTCTCTCTCTCTCATGTCACGCATTCTGTTTTGCTCCATCATTTCTCCTCCTCATAACACAGCCAAGGATAAGGGAATCATTGTTCATCTAGCATGCCAGATTCTTAGTAAAATACCCAAATTATTCAAATCCCTAGGCGAGATGCGTGTTTAATGGTGTGCAGAAGAAGATATACTGAACCAACTTAGCAATAGAACCTGAAGATGAAGAGATACAGAAGTCCAAAGATGATTTTTTGATTGAAGGATTCGATTCAGAACACTTACATGTCCATCTAAATTCTGATTTTCGTGTAACTCTAAAGTCCATTTCTGAATTTTTACTCTATTTGCAAACAGTTTTGTTTCGAATGAATTGCAGAAAATACCCTGACAAGAACAGAACAGAACAGAGAAGAAGAGCAAGATCCCATATATCACAAAAGCCTTTTGACCAGAAGTAAGTGCATTGCCTCCTGATCCATACCGCTGGTTCTTTGCAAACCCAGCAATCTCCACACTTTTACTGTCAAAGAAAGTCTTTGCAGCACCCCGAGTTGAACACCTCCCATCATCAGGTACCTTGTCAAACTGAAACCCTGGTGGTACTGGATATGATGGGTCACCAACTGCCTCGTCATATTTGTAGCCACAAGACCTACACTCGTAAATCCCAGTGTTTAAAACTGCAAACTTCTCTTCTAACCTTCTCTTATCGAACTCTGGTTCTTCTTCTTCTTCTTCTTCGGGAGGAAGATCTTCAACATACTTTTCAACATAATAGTATAGCATGTTAATGATGTTTATGTATTCTAAATTATCATTATTTAAAAAAAAACAAAATACAGAAACGAAAGTATACTACTTTCACGTATATGCTGTTTAGAATTTCAAGCTATTTTTTTACAAAAAAATAAATATCAATATTATAGATGTTTTTTATTATTTATAATTTCTTAATCGAACAAACACAAAATTATTATTTAATAAAAGTATAAAATAACAACAATATCTCTGGAGATTTATAAGAAAATAAAAAAATAACTACTATTTAAAAATAAGAACTAGAAAATTTAAAATATAATATGAATTTAATTTAGATTTTAATACAAAATTAATGAACTGATAAACTAAGAAAAAAATGTTAATGTGTTTTAAAAAGCTGAAACAGAAAGTCAATTTATATCCTCAAAGCCAAAGACCTATGACTATACAAATATTTAATCATGATTTTTTTAAAATAAAATATTTTTGTCTTTTTATCCCAAGAGAAAAATTTTAATTTTGTAAATACATCAAACAAATATGATTTATTTATATCAAATACAAAATAAAAAAAGATAAAAAATAATTTAGTAAAATCTATTTTAAATATTATAAAAATAAAAAATAATTTAAAAAATAAATTGTTGAACAAAATAATTTTAAATAAGAGAGAGAGGGTATTAATTGAAATCTAAATAAAAACAAATTGTACAAAGTAAAAAAATACATAAAAATAGAGAGGATATTAATTAAATTTCCATTAAAAACTAAAAAGTTTGAAAATAAAATATTTTAAAAAACTGTTTTACCATTAATATAAACAATGAATTCCTTGAAAAAACACTGTTACTTCAGTATGTTTTTTTAATTTAATTTAATTTAATTAGTGGTTAACGTATTCTAGTAAGAAAGTTTTGTTTATAATTTTTTTTAATTGATTATATTATTTATCATATTTAAGGAAAGGAAGCTACGGTTGACTTGGACAAGAGACAGAAGTAATAATTTGCGTACCCAGAAAAGCTGACTGGGAATCACAATGCTGAAATGGCAAGATCTAAGTGGATCAAATAAGTCACTCCTCCCACGAACATTGACGTGGCACAACAAGTCTTTCTCCTATTTTCCAAAATCACCACCAAATCTTTCTTGGTGGCTTTTAATGTAGTTCCTAATGTTGTTAAAAAGTATCAATCGAGTCCTCAAACAAATAATCTTATAAGATAAGTACGATTGTTTCCTTTATTATTTCAGGATTCCATGCACACGTAAGAGAAAATATTAACATATAACAAGTGAGAGATTGTTTCTTCTTCTTTCAAGGACTAAATTACAGTTTGTTTTTCCTGTTTTAGAAAGATCAAAACCAGTTATTATATTTTATAAAAAAGTGAAATACTCTCGCTCTCTCTCTAAACCTGTCTTTTGTCATCAATTTCCTTTCCTTCAAAAAACAGGACTAAATTACAGCTTGTTTTTCCTGTTTTAGAAAGATTAAAACCAGTTATTATATTTTATAAAAATGTGAAATATACTCTCTCTCTCTCTCTAAACCTGTCTTTTGTCATCAATTTCCTTTCCCTCTCTGTCTCGCATGTGATGTGCCCATCTTGGATCTTCCTCTCTTGATTCCAAAAACCCTGAAGAAATCTCTTGTTTTCACTTTCTCTCCTAAACCATTTCTCTTAGATCCAACAACCCTTTTGATAATTTTCGCTGAATTGCTGGATCCAATTCTCTCTGATCACTGGTGCTTAACTATCTCTCCTTTCTTCTCAAAAAGGTCCAATCCTTATTCAGTTTTTGTATAATTACAGTCGTTTATGTTGCAACTCAGAATAAATTTGTGGGTTTAATACATATTTATAGTGAATTTAGATTTGGGTTTTGTGTTTATGAATGTGTAGATTTGGATTTGATCCTGTTTTTTGAAGATTGACACTTGTTGAAGATAAAAGAGGAATTTTTAACTCTTGGGATTGGATTGGTTTGATAAAAATATGGCATCCAATGTGCCTCCAGGGGCACCTCGACAACCACCACCGCCTAGTTATAACCCAAATTATCAGCAAAACCCGAATATTTTATCCGATAATTTTCAGAATTTGAATCTCAATCGGCCCTCTTCCTTGCCGAATGCAGCTCCTAGGCCTTCTCCATTTGGCCAACCACAGCCATTTCCCTCCTCAGCTCCTTCACCACAATTTTCCCGGCCTGGTGCACCACCTCCTGGTGTTGTCCCTAGATCTTCAGTGCCTCCCTCGGGATTTCCTCCATCCACTTTCCCCCCAAATGTTGTTCCTGGTAGACCTACTGGCCCGCCTTTCAGTCAGCCGCAGCCTTTTGGATCCAGACCGCCACCTGGGTCATTCCCTTCTTCTGCAAGTAGTGGTCCGGCAACGGGTCCTGTCTCTGGTGCACCACCTCATGGCCCACTTGCACGGCCATTGGGTTCTCGCCCATTTCCTGCTGCACCATCCCCTTCGCCTTTGAGTATGCCCCCTTCTAGTTCATTTGGTGTGAGTAATGGGCCACCAGCATCAGCTTTTCAGAGTGCACCGCGTTTTCCTCCCCCTGCTAGTGATCCGCAGCAACCGCCCATGGGTCCTCCACCAACAATGGGGATGGCTCGTGCACCCCTTCAAAGCATGCGCCCTTTGATGGGTAGTTCAGGGATTAGTGGCCAGCCAGCTGCTCCTTTTTCAGCACCACCTCAAGGGACACCGTTTTCAGCTCAGCAAGGGATGGCTCCACCGCCAGTAGGTTCACCTTTTGCATCACAGATGCAACCGCAGTCTGTAAGTTTGTTAAAATTTCACAACCTGCAGTCAATGTTTGGAAAATTTCAGCTGTCATGTAGTTTCCATTTTGAATTTATTTTAACTTCAGTGTTTCACAATTGTTTGAAATTCAATTTAACTATAGCTCTCTTCTGGCAATGTTGATAGCTTCAAAATTATTATATTGAAGATGTTTTGTACTTTACTTGGGACTGCATTGAATAAAGATTCAACCTTAAGGCTCCATTTTGCTTTAGTAAAATGGCTGGAAAAAGATTATAAAAACCAATCATGAACTTGATTAGGTTGGAGTAATAGTATGCTTTGTTATGTAATACAAGATGAAAGGAATCAAAAACATGCATTGAAATACGTCTACTACTTTAGACTTTATAATAAAATGTTTTGATTGTTTTCAAATATGCTACACCGAGAGACAAGGCTTACTCCGGTGGTATGCATTATTTCATCAAGTGATAAGAAACTGATATAGGAGCTTATGAGTTTCTTAATTGGAAATTTTGCAGGTTCTGATGTCTTATTAACTTTAAAACATTCTTGTAACAGTGTATATTAAATGTGGTGAATGATTTTTTGATGTATCAAGGCGAGAAATTTTATACCAGATAGTTACCCCATAGGAGAGAGGTATGCAGAAATATATTTTTTTCATTTTTGGTGGGACCGAATGTGATTCTCTCATTTCAAAGTGAGCAATTGACTAGCATAAAATTTCTTGTATCAAGGTGGCCAGATTCTTAGCTGAGGAAATGATGGTGATGTATTTTTTCACAGCTTTTGCTGTGTTGCTACACTTTGAAAAAAATTAAACCTAGAGACCATTGCTAGTTTGTAACCTAAGAGTTATGATCGATATAACTGGTTTTTAGGGGCCGGACAATGAAAGTTGAAGCCAGTAATCAGATTGAACCTTAGCTTACAGCTAAACTGAGTAGATTTCCAGCAGACTGGGTGTGTCTAATTAAAGAAAACCATTGCTGACAGCTGAACTGAGTAGATTTCTAGCAGCCTGGGCGTGTCTAATTAAAGAAAACCATTACTGATGGTTGAACGGAGTAGATTTGCAGCTGCTTGGGTGTGTCTAAGTACAGAAAAAACAGCTTGAATGTCTTCTGACTTTATAAGTATAAGGACATAGACATAGAGGATAGGAAGAAGATACAAGTAAAGAATAGATGGAGAAGAACTAAAATAAAGAGAGAAGAAAATATGGGGAGGCTGTGTGTAGGAAGGGGCTAGGCAGCTTTATGGAATTCTATTGTTTTGAAATCTTAGGTTCATTTGGATGAAAAGAAGTGCAGGAATTTAAATTATCTTTAAACTTCAAGCCAGTTATTGTGGGATATATTACTCTTCTCACGTGCCAGTGGTGCCTCCAGGACTCTTATGAATGTTTGTCTTAAAGTTATTTAGAGAGATCGGAGTGCTCTTTTAGCTTGAAATTGTTTTAATTTCTTTTTAGTTTGGAGGATGTCTTCTCCTAACTAATCTTGTACATTTTCTTTCCCCCCTCTCTTGTCCTTCAGAAAGAAAGACAAAAGAGCAAAGTAAGGAAATATGAGGGAAAGAAGAGGGAATAAGGCAGCAGCCATCAGCTTCCAAATTCCTTTATCTGTAAAGAAAAACAAAGTTTTGTCTCTTGATAAGTGCCACCTCCTAACAACTGATATCCCGTGCAATTAATTTATCTTGTTTGGTTTGCGACAAGGTATTTGTCTCTTGATAAGTGCCACCTCCTAACGAACTGATATACCGTGCACTTAATTTATCTTGTGTTTGGTATGCGACAAGGTATTTATTTGAACAGTCATGGCAATGTATATCTTAACCAAAATAACCTAGTGTGTTTTTCGTATGCATGCATTTTGATTATGGATTATCAGCAGAAGCAGTGAAGAAGGGTTATTCTTCAATAAATCTGCTGTAATTTTTCCTTGTACTTCCACTCCATGAATTTTTCATATGCTGGTCTGCTGCCTCAATTGTTTCCTATCTACTTTAGGTAGAATATGAAAATTTCTGGTTATGCTAAGAACTACTTTTCATGGAAGAATGGGGTTATCTTGCTTTCCAGATTTCAGTGTGATTTGCGCTGATTTGTGTTTGTTTAAGTAGGAGGGATGCATCTCCTTCCTATAATGGGTGAAGCTTCTTGCCTGACATCACATTTGCATCTCTTTCTTCCTGCAAATTCTGATTACTGAATTTTATGGATTCTTCTAGGTAGCTCAACCTCCACCAATTCCTGGTTCCACTCAACCGCCTAGAATGTTTGGAATGCCACCACCACTACCAAATCAAATGACTGCTATTTCACCTGTTATGGGTCAAACTGGAAGTCCTCTATTAGGAGCATCAAAGATTGATCCCAACCAAATTCCCCGGCTCATTCCAGGTTCCTCTGTGATCCTACACGATACCCGGGCAGGGAATCAGGCCAACCCACCACCAGTATTTATTCCTGCTTGATTTGTCTATTTCTTTTATAGTCTCTCTTGTGGAATTTTGCATGTGAAATTAATTTAACCACTGGTTTATCAATCCCTCTTCTGATTATTTTTCCTTTTGTAAAGCCTGCTACAAGTGACTACATTGTTACAGACACTGGGAATTGCAGTCCACGGTACATGAGGTGCACCATCAATCAGGTTATAATAAACTCTTAACATGCACAAACTTGAAGACTTTCTTTGAAGCATTTACAATTTCTGACATTATGATCAACACCTTCAATATTTAAGATTCCATGCACGGTTGATCTATTATCAACATCTGGCATGCCGTTGGCTTTGTTGGTTCAACCTCTGGCCCTTCCTCATCCATCAGAGGATCCTGTCCAGGTATTAACGATTTCTTTTTCCTTTATTCCATTTCTACTGCATGGCATTTTTTTCTTTCTTGAATGAAGAAAGTTTGTTTTGTTCATTACTAGGTGAAACATTGTTTTCTACTGCAAATTTTCTTTCTTTCTTATTTCATTTCCAATGTTCTCTCTATCTCAATGAAGTTTAATCCCCAACAAAAGCAATTAAAATCTTGTACCTGGCACATGATTTGGGGGTCACCAATCCATATTATCATCATTTATAAGATTTTTTTTTTTTGGTAAATGACTAGTAACCATTAAAAAGAGCTTGGGCCATTGCTTGCATGTTGATGATTTGTGCAATTATAATCTCACTAGTTTTTATATCACAAAAACTTGTGTTTGTAGGTTGTTGATTTTGGAGAAAGTGGTCCTGTTCGCTGTTCTCGTTGCAAAGGCTACATAAATCCCTTTATGAAATTCATTGATCAAGGGAGGCAGTTCATTTGTAATTTGTGCGGTCAGTTTATGCACTGTTTATTTTTTTGGTGGTTGGAATTCTTTTTGCAGTTTTAATTGTTAGGCTTTCTGAATTTTGCAAAATGTTTGATTTGCTAGTTATAATGGGATTGAAATAGTCATATCCTTCCCAGTGCCTCCTTGGATTAGTCAGTGACTGAAGACAAGAAAAAGTCATGTACTATACTTGCTGTATTTAGTTTATTCACTGACAGAACTTCTGGAGCAGTGTTGCTTGCATCAATCACGATTTGACGTTGTTTATTATTCACTTTCAAATGTACCACTTTCAGTTTTGGAGCATTGTTTTGAGATGTACAGCTTATAGTTGATGCTTTATTGATGTGTTTACTTTATTGGTTTCATTGGCTAGTTAATTTGGCTCTGCTCCCTGAACATACTGGGATGGTAGGGGACTTTACAATTTCACTCATTTGTTTTGGCAGGGTTTACTGATGAGACTCCCCGCGACTATCACTGCAATCTAGGTCCAGATGGTAGGCGTAGAGATGCTGATGAAAGGCCTGAGCTATGCAGGGGAACGGTTGAATTTGTTGCCACAAAAGAATACATGGTTTGTTTTCTCTTAAGAATTTGTGATTTTATAAAATACCATTTTCTCACGATTTCTTCTAATTGGATGCCTATGTGACTATCTATTATATATTTGATTCCTCAGTTCTGTTACTATTATTTTTCTCTGGACTACAGGATGGATTTTTATTTTCTATTTATTGTCTTCTAGGTTCGTGATCCCATGCCGGCTGTGTATTTCTTTCTTATTGATGTTTCCATGCATGCCATACAAACTGGTGCAACAGCTGCAGCTTGCAGTTCAATTAGTCAAGTCATTGCTGATCTTCCAGTGAGTTTTATGTCCATTTCTGAAACATTTTAGCATGTAATTCGTCTAGTGTTTGTATTTTTATCGACTGGCATTGATATTATGTTGAGATTCAATTGCATTTATTTAATCATTCATGCTATTTGCAGTTGTTTTTGCTGTTGATAACTTACTCTAGCTCACATTTCATAATATACCTAGATTTGCAAACAAGAAAGCAGTTTTTTTCACTGATGTAAAAATTGAAAAATCCTTTGCAGGAAGGGCCACGGACAATGGTGGGCATTGCAACAGTTGATTCGACAATCCATTTTTACAATCTGAAACGGGCATTACAACAGGCAAATATGACATTTTTTTTCCTGACGATGCAATTTGATACATTTTTTTTGTTGGAGGATGTATGGCATCTATGAAGTAAAGGATATGGATAAATAACTTTAAGTAGATTGAACAATCAGGTAGATGATGTTTTGTGATATCTTTCTCTGCTCATACCTTTTCTGGGAGGAGTTATTAAATCTATGACCAGCGTCCAGCACATCATTTTATTGTACTTAGATTTATGGTTCTGGTTAAATTTCAATTAGTTTTAGAATTTCAGTGAATAGTCACATAAAAAATTTTGAGTGCTGATTTTGATTTTTGACACATGTTTGCAGCCACTGATGCTTATTGTTCCTGATATACATGATGTTTACACTCCTCTTCAAACTGATGTTATTGTTCAGGTTTCCGAGGTTAGCCATCTGGACTCCTATTCTTTGATTGATCTTTTATGGTCCAGATGGGCCAAAATATACATGCATATTGTTCAGTTATGGATTTTATGTTTAGAGATACAGACCATCTTTATTAGTTTATAAAATTCATTTGGTTTCGTGTGTGGATTCAGTGCCGTCAACATTTAGAGCTATTATTGGATAGTATTCCAACTATGTTTCAGAACAGTAGAATTGCTGAATCAGCCTTCAGTGCAGCAATCAAGGTATATTCTTTTTTGCTAGTGGAAACCGTATATGCATTGGTTTTGGATGATATGCACACATCCTGTTAAAAATGGAAACATTGTGCATAAGTGGAGGTGAAACTTAAATTTTGCACTGACCATGATACTCGGTCCTTTAAAATTTCCAATTCGCTTGCATGGTTCCATCCTGGAAATTAGTCTTAACACAGAATATTTGAAATGGGATGCTTTGGGATGCATGCATAACATAGGGCATTTGGACACACATCATGTAACTAAGCATGCATGTCCTGATAACTAAAATGGAAAATACATTAACTGTCAGCATGAACTTTTTCAGGCGCTACATTCTAAACACTGTTTTCAATCTCTTTTTGCCTTTTGGAGCCAGAACCTAATTGAATCACACTGACTGATGCATATGGTGCTTCCTGTTTTCCTAGATTTGTCTTTAGATGAATAAACCTTCGCAGAATGATACATGTTCCTACGTGTCCGTTGCTGCTGCTGGGTTATAGATGTCACCTGGAATCAAATATTATGTGCATCATGAACTTAAGAAAATATCTTCAGATATTTAGAAACATTTATTTGGAATTTATAATTCATTCTTTTCCTATTTCAGGCAGCTTTTTTGGCAATGAAAAATACAGGAGGGAAGCTTTTGGTATTTCAATCAGGCAGGCTTATGAACTTGTCATCATCTCCCCACCTTTTCTTTCTTTCTTTCAATTTTTTTTTAACCTATATAAATGTACATGATTGTTAAATTTTAGTATTTTTTTTTTATGGTAGGATGCAGTCAATAACATTCTGCTCCTTGTACTTTTTTTTGTTTCCGAATTAGGCATATAATTTGAGAACAGATAACCACATATTTTCTGTTGCTCTATGTGCTCCTGAGGCATTGATTTTGATCTAAGTTCTGAGTTCAGTTAGATGCCAATAAAGAGAATGATATGTTATACTAAGTATTTGTACTGCATATTATGTGATCATGCGTGTAGTTGTGATCTGCATCATTGTAATTACTTGTAGTTATTGTCTAGAATATTTAAATGGAAGAAGTGACTTGTGAAATGAAGAAAAGAAAAAGTTTTATTTTTCCCTCTCGAGAGAGTTCTAGAATAAAACACATATACCGGAGTTTCATCAAGTTTGATTTAGACTCAATTTGAGCAGGCTGCCTGGCCCATGAAGTTAGTCATAGTTTTATTAAATTAAGCAATCATGTCACTTTTGCATTTTTGTCAATGGAAATTATATGTACATATTTGTGGATGTTTTTCTTGCTTTAAGTATGTTTCAGGCAATTCTATATTTTTCTTGATCCTATTACATGTTAGGAGCTTTCCTGCTTCTTCCTACCAAATTAAAATTTAGACTGAAATTATTCTGACGGGGTATTCTGATGATTCTACTATGTTTTCAGTCTTGCCTTCTGTTGGCATTGGAGCCCTTTCTGCCCGAGAGGCTGAGGGAAGAAGTAACATCTCTGCAGGGGAGAAGGTATATTTATCTTATTTATGTGTTCTCCTGCCATCTGTTGTGGTTGTCTTCTTGCTTTTCATGCTTCAGAGTGAAATTAATTTAAGATAAGAACTATTGAATCTTATCTCATCCATTCATATTTGAAGGGGACTGCATAATTTGTTCTAACTTCTATCTCATCTTGCGTTAGAATAGTTATAACTGACACACATGCACACACACACACAAACTTAAAGTCTTTCCTAAATAGGATTTTCTTCTCTTATGCCCCTGAAAGACTGGAAGAAGAATCAACATGTTAGGATGATAATTAGATCTGATTATATGTCAACTTTGGTAGGTTAACATTGATAAATAGATATGCTAATCGTCTTGTCCTGTTAATCATTATTTGAGGCTCAAATAACGTGGTAGTTTTGTCTTGAAACTAATGGACTGACATTCCTTCTCATGCTCATGTTCCATTTTACTGGAAGCAGAGTACCGGGCTATAATATGTTTTGCATTAGTATTCATCTGTTAAACTCTTTTGTTTTTTCCATCATAATTAGTGAAGTGAAATTCAACTGGAGAATATATCTTTGAGGTTTTGGTAACAGTATTTTCTTATTTACTGGATTGCAGGAGGCCCATAAATTACTCCAACCAGCAGACAAAACATTGAAGGAAATGGCAATTGAATTTGCTGAATATCAGGTGGCCTTTTTATTATTCTTTCCCCTCGTTTACATGTTAATTATGAGGATGCTAGTACTTAAACGGTTTGTTTTCCCTTTTGTATATCATCATAATCACGAGCTGGTAGATATATACCCTTTTGCCAAAATGTATCTAATCAGGTTTACTTTCCTGTATGTGTTCTAGGTCTGTGTTGATGTGTTCATCACTACCCAGACTTATGTTGATATTGCTTCTATCTCTGTCATCCCTAAAACAACTGGAGGGCAGGTATTATTGGAACCTGAAGTGCCAATCTTGTAGTTATAACACTTATTTCACAGTTTCAGTAAAATGACAACTTGTATATTGGAATTTTATCTTTTCAATAACATGTTAAAGGCAGCGAGCCTATTGGTACAGTAGTTAACTGGTTTTTGGGACCTATTTATTTCTGTTTAATATGCTGGATGCCCTTTCCAAGCTATCTTTCTCATTTTCCTATTCATAACCTTCTTTTTTCCCATTTCTGTGTGATATTTGACTTTTGGTTCTGTGTTATGTGGTGGTGTCAAGCATCAGTTTTCAATGAATTATTGAATACATCTTCCATTCTTTGGTGACTTATGACCTAGATCCTTGTGTTGGTTTCTCTCCATGATACGTGCTTCATGTTGCATTCTAAATCATTTAAACATGCCAATTCAAACACGGAAACCTTACTTGCTGTGAACCTTGATTCCTCTTGGTGAGCTATGACCTCAGTCTTTTTGGCTGGTTCCATGCTGCATATCTTGCACAAGATATTGCTGCCATGATCCTTAGGAGATATATAGTTGCTGGGGGCTCTCTTGTAGGCAAGCTGGATAATATTTGGCATTTATTGGCAATCTGTTTTATACTAACATTTCACCACCATATCATTGTACCCATCACCCAGTGCATGAGTTCTAACAATGTGCTGTGAATGACTTCTAGTGTCTTCTTTTAGAGCTGGCTTATTCCTGATTATGACTTCACATGTTTCACATTCTATTCCAGGTTTATTATTACTATCCTTTCTCTGCTGTTTCTGATCCGGCAAAGCTGTACAATGATCTTAGATGGAATGTCTCAAGGCCTCAAGGGTTTGAGGCAGTAATGCGTGTGAGGTGCAGCCAGGTACTTCTTTCTGGGATATGTATCTTTTGTACCTCACTCACATTTATAAATTGATTGATTGTGTTTTCTTTGCTGATACTAGGAATTTGATGTTGTTTGTTTGTTTCTTTATAGGGCATTCAAGTTCAAGAATACCATGGAAACTTTTGCAAGCGCATTCCAACAGATATTGACCTAGCTACGGTCTGTATCTTTTCATGAAATTCTTCATTTTCATACTCTAGTAGCCTTTTACACTTAAGTTTCTTTTTGAATGAGAGCATTAAAATCGTGAAGTGCCTAGATTCATCCTCTATTGATACTGGACTATAACTTTGCTTTTTAAAGCATCAGACTGAATATAAAATCATATTCACATACCAGAAACTTCTTTCCTATAACAAGCTATCGAGTGAGTAGAAGAATCTGTTTTGACATGGGCTGATCTATTGGAGGCTGATTCATTATGTATTTTATTTTTCTATGGCTCTGTCATTCCATTTCTTGATTCCTATCTCTGGTTTCATATGAGTCATGTGGCGATGTGCATATTTTGTAGCATTTTTACTTCTAATTGATCTACCTGACCATTCCTTTTGTTTGCAGATTGATTGTGACAAAACTCTTATGGTTACATTAAAACACGATGATAAGTTGCAGGATGGCTCAGAATGTGCTTTCCAGGTATTTTAGTATTTCTTGCCACCTGCACAGCTTTTAATACTTATTTTGGTCCTATCTGCTCTCATTATATCTAGGGTGAATTGTGTTGTGGTGTCCTACCAAGTTTGACCATTATATGGTATAATCTGGTTTTATGATTCAAGCAATAGAATCCTTGAATTTCATCTCAATTGCAATATAAGGCTACTTTCAGTTACCATTTAGTAGGTCAGAGGAGAATCCATGCGACAAGTACAGTGCTGTAATTTCCCCCAGAAACCCACCTTTTCTTGGTGTCAGCAGCTTATGAAAACTCAAGTTCTTCAATGGTCCATTCATTTTGCTAGGGATCCAATTTAACCACTTGCCTGAGTAATCCAAAACACAAACTTAACTGCTGCCAGGTTTTCTCTCTGTTTCATGTTCAAGAACCATCTAAACAGATCAAGATAACAGTAGTCAGGAATTCATGTTCTACTTCTATTCTGATCCTGGCTAGATTCATGAAACAATAACACAAAAAAAGGCTAAAAGAATTGGAAACATCAGTATGTTGAAATGTGTTGTAATATCTGTCAATAATGTTATAGCTCATCAATCATGATGTCTGACAACCTTCAGCTCTACTTCCCCTATTATTTGCCCAATTTGCTTAATCAAGCTTTTCTCAACTCTCCCTTAGTACTCTTGCAAAAGAAACAAAAAGGATCAGGAGAGTCCTTGTATAGAGGGACTGCAAGAACAATTACAAAACTCGACATCATAGTTGATGCCATATGTCATTTCTGACATATAATGCAACTAACACAAGTGCATTACTTAAGAAGCATTTAGTTAGATGGTTCTTGAACACGAAACATTAAGAGAGTGAGAGAAAGAAGGCTTGATTTTTGTTCTCAATTGAAAATATGTGCTTTCATTGCTGACATATAACTCAATTAGCACAGGTACATTGCACCAGCAGTATCTAATTAGGTGGTTCTTGAATATGAAACAATTACAGAGTGAAAAGGAGATGACTTTATTTTGGGTGCCAATTGCAAATTCCTGCTTCATTTTCTTAGAATTATGAAACTTGGAAGGACCATGGGGCGATTGCCCCTTGAATCTTTTGTTGAGAAGATGTCTTATTTATATTGTTTGCTTCATTGTTCAGTGTGCCCTCCTCTACACAACTGTGTATGGACAAAGAAGAATTCGTGTTACAAATTTATCATTACCATGCACAAACAATTTAAGTAATCTGTTCCGCTTGGCTGACTTGGATTCACAATTTGTGTGCTTCTTGAAGCAAGGTATTGAATTTTTTTGTCAGGCATTCTCTTCGCTGTCTGTTTACACTGTTTTATAATTATACTGTGCACATATCATGGTTTTCTGACAATGTTTTTATCATTCTCATCCAACATATTTAAGTCACTAGCATGATAGTAACTTTCAATTTTTCACATTCACTTCCAACATGTTATAGAAATTAATATGGCATATTTTCCTGCCAAACTTTGGCCTTTTAGATACATAAGAATGGATGTCTCTTTGCTTCTAGAAGTTCTTATTGGTCATGGCATAACATAAAGTAGTTATTTTTCCTTATGCGGCAAGGGGACTGATACTTTTCTCAACTTGTCTTTCTAGCGGCAAGCGAAATCCCTTCCAACCCACCCTTGGTTATCCAAGACCGAGTGACTAACTTTTGCATAAACATTCTGCTTTCATATCGCAAATTTTGTGCGACAGTATCATCATCAGGACAACTCATCCTTCCAGAAGCACTTAAACTTCTGCCCCTGTACACCCTCGGTATATACCTCTCTCGTATTAATTTATGCTTATTCTGATATAGTGTTTATGCTGAAATTGCAGATATTTGTTATGAACTCGCCTAACAGTTAATCATGTTTTATGCTGTGGAACTGTTTCAACAGTTAAATACTTGTACATGATCCATTTACACTTGGGTGTCTTGCAGAATATCTTTTCTGGGAGTTAATATGGTTAAAGCATTGAAGAGCAAAATAACTTGATATGGTTAAAGTAAAGCTAGTTAGATTAGTAAATGAGTTCAATGCAGTTATACCTTTCCTTTCCTGTGTTTTTGTAGCTTCACACTTTTCTTTTGTTGGTAGAAAATCTTTGGTTAAAACGTTGATTTGTTGATAAATTTTGATGCTGCTTCTCATTTTGGTGCATAATGGTATTTCCTCTTATTGATACTATAATTCCATTTCTGTTCTGCAATATGTATATTGTTTGTTGGGCATATTTGATGGATGCAAGTGTGTCAACAAGTTTCTTTTAGTATATTTAAAGAAATTGACACGCCTTAATTTTTTTCCCTTTCTGGCTCCCTCTCTCTTCCAGCATTAATTAAAAGTACAGGATTGAAACTCGATGGGAGGATAGATGATCGGTCTTTTTGGATCAATTATGTTTCTTCTGTTTCTACTCCTTTAGCGATTCCATTGGTGCACCCTAGGATGTTTGCAGTCCACGACCTTGATTCACAGGCATGAGTTGTCTTTTAAAGAATTTAGATCTGCCTAACATTATATTCAATGCTATATCATGTGTCCTAAATTCAGTGATAACTTGCTGCTCATTGTCAGGAAGCAATTGGATCTCATATCCCCCCGGCTCTTCCTCTTTCTAGTGAATATGTGCATGACAATGGAGTTTATCTTCTTGAGAATGGTCAGGATGTTTCAATATATATTGGGAACTCGGTTAATCCAGATATCTTGCAAAAATTGTTTGGCGTTTCATCTGTTGCTGAAATTCCAACTCAGGTACCATTCTTTTTAAGAATTTAGATCTGCCTGACATCATTATTTTATTAGTCTTGGTTCGGAAGAAGCTATACCTGACCGCCAGACCAGTGTGGAAGATGCCAAATTCACTTGAGGGACATAACCTGATATGCTATGTGCCCACAGAATGGGCTTAAAAGACTACTAATTCACAGGCCCATTTGGGAATCTTATGAATGAAACTTTTGGAGATGATAATGCTTGAACTTTTAAAGGTTTTTTGGGGCTGAGTTAATTTGATAATTAACATTGTAAATACATGGACCTCTGTCATTGGTGTTTTATCAGAAATTTTCTATTTGCATGGCCATTCAATTATTCAGGTTTGTTGTTTTGCAACTAATTATTTTGGTATTCTCAGTATGTCCTTGAGCAATATGACAATCCACTATCAAAGAAACTAAATGATGTGGTGAACGAGATACGACGGCAAAGATGTTCTTTCCTGCGGTATGATATTTCAGATGGTGATTTGAAATACAAGAATTTTTTTGTAACATATATTAACCTATTATTTTGTTTCTTTCATTTTGTCTACACATGCTTGCAATCTCTCATTGTGATGTATTGCAATTCTTATCCTTGCAGTTTGAAGCTGTGTAAAAAGGGAGATCCATCAGGTGAGTTCATTGGACCTGCTCTTCTATATAAAGGAGGGAACTGTAATTCCACTACATATTGTAAACTCAAAACCATAACGAACCAGATTACTAGCTCCCTGAAAAACTCTCACATTATCTTGTACCCCTGCCAAAGTAGTTTCAGGACTTGGCCATTTCTGTTACTTTATCGGGTTATTTGGAAATGTGTGACTAGTTAGGAACTGCATCGGGTCATTTCATGGAAACACAGAACAGAAGTGTTAATTTGCCAGCACCACCCTCCCACCTTCATGGGCCATATACAACATTGCTACACGTATCAATTCTCATGTGGAAGTCATATTTTGACTGATCATGGTATCAATTATCATCACTATTAATTTCATGATGACCAATTACAGCACACTATGTAGTCAGAAAAACCACTAGCTACTACCAAAGAGGGCCCGATGATAATTTCAATCTGTAAATGCTTCGTGGTAAAATCTATGTTCGTCCAATCAAATTGTGCTTCATAATACATGCCGCATTCTCATCTTCGTCTGGTGTTGAGTTTCTTTTGCTGATATTACTGGATGGAGAGTTCTTACTGTTAAAATATTAATAAATTTGATTTGTTGAATTCGACTGCTACTTTTTCCACAGGAATGTTATTCTTCTCTTATTTGGTAGAAGACAAGGTTCCAGCGGGCGCTCTCTCCTACGTAGAGTTTCTAGTGCATGTCCATCGGCAAATTCAAGTCAAAATGTCTTCATAATTCTGGCAACAACAGTTGATTTTACGAAGTTTTGACAGGCGCCTGCAAGTACAGAAGCAGATTCAAAGCAAGGAAAGTCAGTGTCTTGCCTGATACGTGCTTCTGGGATCAGCAACTCTTATTTATTTACTGAAAGCAAGCTGGGTATGAATTTTGCCATGGAAGTTTTGTTGAGTGTGCTTCTATATTTTCTAACAGTGATTGACAATAATAAAAAGCTTTCATTTATTTTGCAATTTCTTCTAGTCATTGTGTACTGTTAGAATCCCTATCCCTGCCCCAGTCCGCACCGCCCTGCCCCCTGTTGGTTAGATATCCAATGATTGAGGGTCTCTCTGAGAAAGTAGTGCAAGAATCCTGTGGTGGAAGATGTAAAACAGACTTTTGTTGTGATTTCACACAACTTTGCTAGATGTATACATTTATACGATAATTTTAATGAAAATGTTAACAGAACCGTCTTGACATTTGGTTTTTACTGATTCCATTGTCACAGCTGGAACTCTTTTATGAACTCTGTCAAAAGCTCCCTTATCAGGGAAACCTATGACATGGTTCTCTGTGACCTTGAGAGAAAATGAGCAAAACAAATCAACAAAAATGATGATTGAAGAAAAATGAAACAAAAAGGCTAAAAAAAGAACAGCCCAAACAAATGACATGTTGTCTATCACGACAAGCGACACATTGCCATGTTAGATTGAGTTTCAGGGTGTGCTTGACACAACTTTTGTTTTTGTGGTTGAGGTTTTAAGAAAACAGTTTCATAAAAAGCATTTTAGCTGCGGTTCAAAATAAGTTTTGAAGTGTTTGGTTAAAACTGTTTTTGAGTTTGAAATTAATGAAAAGCAATTTCATGTGTTTGGTTACCAAACTTTTCATATTGCTTTTAACTTGTGCAATTACTTTAAAGGGTATATATATATATAATTTTTTAAATATTATAGATTTAATAATTATAATAATATAATGAAATTAATAATTCAAGTAAATTGGATATTTTTTTTATTCTCTCACCAAATTACTTGAAATGTCATCATAAACAATATCTATACAAAAAGGTGTGTGTGTGTATTGTTCTTTAAATATTTAATAATTATAATAATAAAATATAATTAATAATATAAGTAAATTAGACGATTATTTTTATTTTCCCATAAAACTATTTGTAATTTCATCACAAACTATAACTCTACGTGAAGGCATCTACGATCCCGAAACAACATATAGTAAAATATCATCTGAAATAAAATTAGAATTGCGAGACAAAAATTATATTGTGATATCCTTCTAATATATTTATTTATATTTTAATTAATTTTTAAATTATTTTAATATTAAAAATATTTTTTATAAGAAAATATAATAAATAATAAATATAATACATGCAAAATATAATAAATAATAAATAATAGTACTCCCAACCCCCCAAAACAAATATAAAATGTAATAAATAATACTACTCCAGCCCCCCCCAAAAAACAAATATAACCCCTAAAACTAATACCTCAGCCCCCGTAAATAATTAATACCCAGCCTCCCCACTCAACCCAGCTTTTCTCATAAAGAAAACGCGTGAAAAGCTGAGATTATCAGCTTCTCACGCAACCTGGGTTTACCCGTGGGATCCACAAAACTTATTTCAATTTTACAATTAACCAAACGCCCATTAGCTTTTTTTCAAGCTGTTTTTTTTAAAACAAAGGAAAATAAGCTGTGACAAACGACCACTTAAAGTAGTTATGGTTGGCGCGCTGTCGTCAGAAATTCTATTACAACTAATTATCACGTTAAATGTTTTATTTATAATGCATTTCAATCAAAATCTTAAAAAAGAAATTGGAAAAAAATTCATAAAAAGAGGTCAGGTACCTTGGCCAAATCAAAATCATGTGGTCTTTTTTCTAAGCAATAGTTTTGGATCAAAATATAAAAGTTCCATTATGAAAAGTCCAAAAACAAAAACATATTAGAGATAAAGATTGTTTTTTAGAGGCAGGGCAGTTCTTGAACAGTTTTACAAAGAAAAAAGCATGTATTTTTGTCTAACTAGCAAATGGGAGCATCAATCTGATATCACATTAATAACTTCTAATATGAAATCATAAATAAATTACAAAATTTAATTCTTATCAACACGAACAAATTTGATGGGGGAAAACCATGGACCGGATTAGAAAATACTATTGAAACCCACAATATCATGAGTGTTTTCCACATTTTTTTAGGTTTTGTTTTAATAATTTAATAAAGGAAAGCCATGAATCAAAAAAAGCTAAAAATCTCCGCGCATTAGTCAGCGCCTGAAAGCAGCAGCAACAATAGCAACAACAACAATAACAATAATAGAGCCTGAAATATTACAAGAAAGAGGGAAAAGAAACTAAATATCTCTAATGTTCAGCTTTGGACCAATTAAATAACGAAAATAAATAAATAAATGTAAAGAAGCCTTGATATAGTTCGGTAATCACTAGTGGCAATCCCACCCAATTGAGAAGGAAGGATGCCCATCTTCACCTCTTCAAAAGTGTTTTTTCATCTCCTTTTGTCACCGACAATCATTTGAAGTAAATGTGTTTGCAA
This sequence comes from Salix arbutifolia, assembly GCA_025169955.1. NCBI lineage: Eukaryota > Viridiplantae > Streptophyta > Magnoliopsida > Malpighiales > Salicaceae > Salix > Salix arbutifolia. The sequence goes on from CM045914.1 coordinate 2,563,895, forward strand.
AGCCAGAGCTCATTGAGGGAGCACTTGACCGGGTCTGAGTGAGTGAGGTACCATCAGACACCATTGAAATACCTTCTTCAGTTTGCCATCTTCGCAGTGTTTCAGGGAGGTCGGTGTCGAGGTCAACGCCAAGCTCGTGGTCCTCTTGCTGGCTAGCCGGCCTCCATTGCTGTACAAGAGGCGCCAATACATTCACTGCATGCCCCATGTCTGGTCTCTGATATGGATCGCGAGCAGTGCAGTGTCCTGCTAGCTCAGCCACCGTATAAATGGTGGCTAATGTCTCTTCATCTGGGTTTAGAGACTCGTCAATCACCTTTGGAACGTTCTCCTTGTTGGTCAGGATCCTGCGGAACCATGTGACCAGATGAGCTACCTCTTCTGGCCTGGTGTCATCCACTGCTTTTCTGCCAGTTACGATCTCCATTAGAACAACTCCGAAGGCAAAAACATCCACCTTGGAAGTCACTCTTCCAGTAGCTGAAGAAAATAGACAAGACCCAATTCATATCCAGATCATCCACAAACAAAGGGAACTACTGGTTCCCAAAGAATTTCACCACAGGCTAAAGGAAAGTGCGTGCAGAATCTGAGAATGAAACGCAGATTCACATAGAGATGTCTTTGAAACTTGCTTGCAGCAACCATGAACCCGATAGGAACGCAAACAACAAAAAATGTTCGTAGAATAAATTGACCTTCGTAAGAAGTCAACCCTTGCTGAACTTAACCATGAACTAATTCAGTTCATCAAAATGAAAAGAAGTTTACGATCAGTGTCAACAGTCAATAACCTGAAGCATTACTGGACAGCAAAAATATGGCTATTTCTAAAATGCTGCGATGAAAAAGCAAAAATGACACAGCACAAAAAGATGCTAATTAAGATGAAATGAAACATAACAAAAGATGTGAACATATTGACATTCCGATCTTCATAATGCTAAATCTGGCCTCATACAATCATTTTTAAGAACATGCAACTGGAGAAACCCCTTCAACAAAGTTGAGAATAAACGAAAAGGGCCAAACCACTTACCAGCATACTCAGGTGCAAGATAACCAAATGTGCCTGCCAATCGTGTTTCCACAGAATACTTCCCATCTGGTGCATTTTTAACCAAACCAAAATCTGCCACTTTGGCTCTCATGTCATCCCCAAGAAGAATGTTTGAAGTTTTCAAATCTCTGTGAATGAAACTCTGCTGTGCTAAACCGTGAAGATACTCAACTCCTCTTGCCACATCCAGTGCAATTGTGATCCGCTGCTTCCATGTAAGTGGGGTGTACCTGTAATCGTGACATTCAAATAAATGCTGTCCTAGTGTTCCTTCTGGCATATACTCATAGACCAAGAGCCTCTCGTTGCCATTTATACAATAACCTAAGAGAGCAACTAGATGTCTATGCCTAACCTTTGTAAGCACCGCAATCTCTGCTTGAAACTCGCCCATACCTTTGTTTCCCATCACTGTGGATTCCATTCTCTTCACAGCAATCTTAGATCCATCATGTAACTCTCCTCTATAAACCACTCCAAAACCACCTCTTCCTATAATATTAATCTCATGAAAATTATCAGTCACTTGTCGAAGAAATTCAATTGGCACAGCAACATTCCCTCCCTCAAAAATATTTTTGCTGTTATCACCATCATTGCCCTGGCTATGCAATGAAATAGTGACATTATAACCATTCCCTCCACCTGAAACTTCATTTTTGAAAAATGCCTTTCCACCATTCCATTTCAACTCCTTCCCAGATTTGGGCTGCCGTTTCTTATATTTATACAAGACAAATGACAGGACAGCAATAAAAATGACAACTGCAACAATGATGCCCGCAATCACACCTCCAAGTATCTTGGTACTACCTGCACTGCTTCCTCCATTGGAAGTGCCACTGGTAGTTCCTCCACTGGAACTACCAGTATCTACATCTGTCCCCAAGAAAGGGTTCCCCGGCTTTGTGATCAATTTCACAGAGCCTGGAAACTCAGGAATTTTTCCTGATAGGTTATTGTTGGAAACGTCAAGGGTTTCTAGCTCTGGCAGCTTGGTCAAGCTATCAGGAATTGAACCTGTCAAGTTATTCTCATTGAGATACAAACTTCTCAAAGAAGAGAGCTTGGCAAATGATGGAGAGATAATCCCCGTAAATTGCTGCTTTGCCAAATTCACAGCAACAACATTCTTCTTGCCAACGTCACAAGTGATAAGGGGCCAGCCACAAGCATCACTACCATCCCATTTATCAGACAATGTCGACGGATACCCAAAACCCCCAGCAATCTCAAGCAATGTCATCACCAGTGCATCACAAGGAACCCCGGGACCTGCACAGTATTTGTTACTCCCTTCATTTTTAACGGTGATAACAGATGGCGGGAAATGAGGCACAGGTCCTTGGAATTTGTTGTTTGACAAAGAAACATTCACCAAATTCGGCAAGGAAACCAACGACGCAGGCACAATCCCTGTGAACTGATTATCCCTCAACTGCAAATCAAAAATGCTCTTACATTCTGTCAAATCTGGTATAGGTCCTGTAAACCGATTCATATGAAGCCAAACCTGAGACAACTGAGTCATCGATCCAATCACCTCAACACTCCCACTTAACCCATTTCGCTGGTTATTCACCCACAATTTTTGTATCCCAGAATTCGCAAAAGAAGGTGGCAAAACCCCCGTCAGATTATTATAACTCAGTCTCAAATTCTGCAAACTTGGTAACGACAAAAAAACATCAGGAATAGAACCATAAAGTTGACAATCATTGGCTGTTAACGTTGTCAGACTCGTGCATTGAGCTAAATCAGTAGGAAGCTGCCACGGAGACAGATTAACATTATTTCCGACGCTAAACGTTTGCAAACCCGTTAATCCTTGAAAAAAACCAGGAGGGATGGACGTGAAATTGTTGAAATCCAAGAAAATATATTGCAAATTCGTTAAGTTGGCGAGGGATGGGAGATCCCCAGAAAGCTGGTTTCCCTGTACAGAAAGAGATTGCAGTTCAGAAAGGGTAGATATTTCTGGAGGAAGAGTGCCTGAGACGCTGAGTTTTGAGAGAGAAATGGAGGTGACTCTTGATTTGGAAGAATCACAGCTTATACCCTGCCAGGAACAAAAGGTGGTGGAGGATTTTGTGGACCATCCGGAGGGTAATGGGGTTAAGGAGTTGGCTAGCTTAAGAATGGTGGCGCCGTCGTCGGCCGTGGCGGTGGAGAAGAGGAGGAGGAAGAGGGAGAAGAGGAGGTAAAGGTGGTGGTGACCCATTGGGAGAAAACAGGTGGGAAAGGTGGAGGAAAGAAAGGCTATTTGAATGAAAACACATATTTTAGCCTTATTTTCAGGGGGAGGTTTAAGTGATTGTTTGGAAATAGTAATAAGCTTTTGTTGTTGTTGTTATTATTATTATTATTATTATTATTATTTTCATTTAGATATTAAGATAAATAAATATTATCAAACAAATCTTTGTGTGATTTTTTTATTATCTTTTTTGTATATTATATGCATTAATGATAATGCCTGTATATAATAAGCATTAATTATTTTTCGTGATGAAATTAAATATATATCAATTATGGATATTGATTAGATTTTGAATTACGTGAAATCCTATAATTATTTATTATTAATATAGTAATTCAAGGAAAATTAATCAATAGAATTGGTTGAATTATTTTTTTGAAATTCAAAAATTCTTGATTTGCTAATTTCGTATTTATTAGATAACCTTTATCTAGGCTAATTGATTTACAATCTTTGAATGATATACAATTATTTCCTTTACAATTTTGGATAAGTATCTCTTCAAGCTTCCAAAAATAATGTGTCCAACACATAGTTGGTGGCATCCATTAAAACAATTTTAATTTTTTTTTAGAGATACTAAACACCTTAGCCAGAGAGTAGGTGATTGAATTTAATTTGAATGTGAAAGGTTTGGCTAATTAGGTTAGGGGAAATCAAGAAAAATGTTAGGGTGTGTCTAGTAGCAGAAACAAATTTTCCCTTTTCTTTTCTAGTTTTTGTTTTTCAATAAATAGCTTGTTTATTTATTTAAAAAGAAAATATTTTTCTCATTTTCAATAAGAAAATCCCACAAGATTATAACTATTTTTCATATAAAATAATCAAAACCATTGATTATAATTTTCACTTCAATATTTTGTATTTGGGATAATCTAATTATGGAATAATGATTTTATTTTATTGAAATAAAAAAAATTATGAGAAATTTATGTTGTTTACTCAAAAGATATTTGTATTAGATTTACAATAAAAAATAAAATCTTGTCACTAACTAAATATAAAAAATAATAAATTTAATAATTTACATTTTTAAAAAGTGCTTGTGTATAAGAGAATATTATTGTGTGTGTGTATTTTTTTTTAAATTTCAGAGCAATCAGAGAATGTAATGAACTTGCGAGATTGATGATGATATTCTCATGATATTATACATGTTCATAATTTTGTTCGGAAAAATCATTTTTTTTAAGATTAAATTGCACAATTCTAAATAATTTTATTTTCGGATTTGAACTAAACTTTTTTTGAATTAATATATTTAATTATATATATATATATATATATATATACACATAAACAGTACAACCTTGAAATAGCACACCAAAACACTCTAAAATCAAAATATATATTCTACTCCAGTTAAAAAAATAAAACACTAAACCAAACGGAATTGTAATTTGCATACAATAGATAAATGCACAGATAGCAAGCTTTACGTGAAAATCAATACATGGTAAATTTCGACTTGGTCTTTTCGAAGACTTGTTGGGCGATAGCAGCGCCACCACCGTCGGCTTTCTTGATCTCCAAGTGAGCCTTCTGATAGAACCCAGTACCTCTTAATGCATCGGCAATGAAATCATCAAACCCAATTGCCATAGCTGCTTCAGCTTCAGCTCCGTAAACCAACCTCTGTTGCAGAAAATGCAAGCACCAGCGTGTTAGACTTGGAAAACTAAACGTCACGTGAAAATGAGAATTTGAGCTGCTCGACCTTGAGCCTTGAAAGATGGATGGCACCGAAGCACATCGGACAAGGCTCGCAGGAGGCATAGATTTCGCATTCCGAGAGCTCAATCCGGTTCAGCTTCTTACATGCCTTCAAGATAAATTTATATTATTCAGGAATGGTATAGCAGGAATTATCAGAATGAGCCAGCGATTTGCACATCAGCACGCAGGACGCAGCACTGCTGCAGATAAAATAAAATCAAGGGAATATGATAATTTCAACTCTTGACCTCTCTAATGGCAGTAACTTCGGCGTGTGCAGTGGGATCTGTGTTTTTCAAAACCATGTTGTGGCAGCTCATGATTACTTCATCATTTCGAACAACGACAGCACCAAATGGACCTCCATCGCCACATTCGACACCTTTGTAAGCTTCTTCAACTGCTCTACTTAAGAATTTATGGTCTCTTTCCTGAACAGCTGGTTGATTAATCAACAAAAACTGTCATAATCAGTAACTAACAAGAGACAAATACATGGTTGGCTTGAGAAACCCAAGAGTCCTCCTTAACAGGGAAAACAGCAAGTGAAAAAGACAAAACAGAGAGGTGGGGAGCCACAATTCATTAACACAATCAAGAACAGAGACAAATTTTCTCAGTGTTCACAGAAATGAAAACGATCAAATTGATAGGGGTAATGAGAAATGGGAATGCTTAGAATTGATGTATGATCCTCCTGAAAGTACATATAATTTGATCAACCAACTGCTGGCGATACTAATTTAACGCTGAAATGCCCCAAAAAATGTTGGAAATAAAAGAAAATGGAGCAAGAAACTCAATTGACATTTACCTTCTTGATAACCAGCAAAAGAAGATTCGACAGTAATAGTTCGGTCTTCAGCTTCCACCACTGTTGAAAAGCAAGAGGGTAACACAAAACAAAAATGTTACTACTGATATATAATTGAAGAAAATGACATGCAATTATCTAAAATTTCTTATATACATGATGGTATTAACCAACTTGTAGAATCCAAAAACATCTGTTTTAAACAAATTGCCCAAACCAGTGATCTAACGCATTCAATCACACTGGCATTCACTTGGCTGATTTTATGAGACAGTCATGGTAAAGATTAATGATCAGCTCTAAAGTTTGAATAAATGGGATAATTCTTAGATTTACAATCAGTTAATTGCTTTCTCAGAAATGAACCCATCCATTATCCTGGATAGTTTTGTATACCAATTGCTGACAAGACATGAAAATGTTTCTTAAAGACAGATCAAAGGGAAAGCACTCTGTAAATGTCCAAAACAGGACATATAGCTGAAATTCATGGAAAGTCTGCCATTTTAAGACATACAAAAATCTTTTCAATATAATGAAGATAGAAACCAAACTCAGAATCCCATTAAAAGAAAACAATTAAACTTGCAAAACATATAGCATGTAAACAACACATGAGCCAGCTTAAACCATGACAAAACACATCGATACAAGAAAACACCTTGAAAACAAAAACCCTCCATTACATTCAAGAAGCAACATAGAAAAAGTCGATTACCATTATCATCCCCCATGATGAAAGGAAATAAAAAAAGAAAAAAGAAATGGGGTTAATGAGGTGGTGTGGGAAAGAGTAGAAAAAGAGATGGAAGAGGAGTGCAAACGGATGATGTAAACTAGTCCACCAATTCACTATATTTATAGTCTCACTTCCAAACAGGAAGGGCGGGGAGAGAGGGGAAAAGAAAATGAAAAGGAAAAGTACACGTGAAAACGTGAAATGGAGAGAGAGAGGGAGGGAGGGAGGGAGGGAGGGCAAATGGGAATCTCGACTGTTAGAACTTTGAAGCCGATTCACTTTTTTGTTTTTTTTTCATTATTATTATTAAAATGCAGCCACGAATTATTACTAATTAACAAAAACACAATAGAGTATAATCAAATTACTCTATCCAAACCTATAAAATAATATTTTTTATTTAATTTGTTTAGACTTTTTTTTTTTGCTCTTTTTATATGAATTTAACTGAATTATTACTAATTAACAAAAACACAATAGAGTATAACCTGAATTGACTTGGTTTTATTATCATAGGTTGCTTTTTTATTTTATTTTTTGTTTTATTTTTAACATTGTGTTTAACATTAGATCAATTAAAAAATAATCTTTTTAATTATTATATTTTATTATTTTATTGGTTATTCTGACTTTATAGCTTACGTTATTGGTTTGACAAGTTAACCTAAGTTAATTCTATTTATTTTTTAAATTCTTTTTTAATTGGATATTTTCTTAAACTGGGTTTTGTATTTTATTGTTTTTAGTTGCTTACTATGTGTTATCGCAATCTTACTATCTAGATCACAAATTTGCATGTTAACCTGAGTTGATTTAATTTTGTATCTATTTTTTTAATTGAATATATAATTTTTTCAATTTCACCCTCGACAATTTTATTTTTTCATTTATGTTTCAATTTTATCCTTTATACTAGGTTGTTTGAGAATCAATCATCTAATTTTTTTTTCAATTTGATTTATGTAGAGTTATCCTAGTCTCATAGGTCTAGTTTCTTTTTATTATTATTACTATCAATTTCAAGCTTCAATATTGAATATGTTGAAAACAAAGCTTTGTTATTTTCATTTGCTTTTATGATGTTATCTTGGTCTTGCGAACTAGGTCACGATTTAACTAGTTATCTTAGATTGCTTAGGTTGTTTTAATTGATATTTTTTATTTTGTCGTTCTTTAAAATTGGGTTGGTTGAAAATCAAGTTTTATCCTCTCTTTTTTTCCAATTAGCTTTTTATGGGGTTATCTCGATTTTATTATCCATTTCACGGGTTTGGCTAGTTAACCCAAGTTGACTTAGTTGTTTTCTTTCTTTTTATTTAGCATTTAAAAAAAAACTATCCTTTAATATTAGATTGATTAGAATTGACTTTCATATTATATTTTGATGTGATTCTTATAAAGTTACCATAATCTCATAATTCAGGTTGTAAATTAAATAGATTAGTCCAAGTCAATTTAACATGTCATCATCTCAATAATTGAAAACAAATGACATTTAATATATCACCAATCAATATTTAAAAAATGTGTTATTCAATATGCATTATATTTTAACTACATGGTTAAAAATATTTTTATCAGAAAACACATTAGCAATGTTTAAAATTATCTTGGTGTGACCTTACTAATTATATAGATCCAAAGATAAAATAAAAAATTCAAAAAATAAATGACAAAAAAAGTCAAGGTTGCACAATTTGCAACCTTGATGATCAATAAATTCATAATTAGACTTTAAAAAAATATTAAAATGATATTTTTTTTGAAAAATATCAAGATGAGAATTTTTTTGATAGAGCTAGGTCATGAACTCTATTGGATTTGAAAATATTTTTTTGTTTAATTATATTATAAAAACTATAATTCAAATTAAAAAAAAAACATATCGGGTTGGGCCTGATGTACAAGGATGGGCCATATTTGTTTTGAGTGGAAGATAAATTGTTTGGAAAAAAGAAAAGAAAAGAAAGTAGATTGTGTCAGCTGCTGGGCACCAGCTCATAATCTAGCCATCGCTTTACTGACCGGAAATGCTCTCAGCTTCCATAGCTGAAACTAAATGAAAATCTGATGCAGTGGTACACGAATTCTCTTTTCGGATGCCAACCACTTACCTTCGTAGAATAGCATATTCCCATTACTGTTCATCACTGAAGAGAATAAAGGCAGCCATTGACAGAAATCCACAAAGTTGCAGAATATATACCACTCCTTCGATTAGGGAGCCGTCCGTTGATCACGACAGAATCATGATGGATTGAACTTCACATTGTCAGTGGGTTCTACTGCAGCTACCACAAAAACCTAATTACCATTGGATTAGGGTTTTCATTGTCTTGATGTTTACTGAAATTGAGATTTATTTGTTCTGTGAGCGAAAAAGGCTTCTGGGTGATGAGATGAGAGGATCACCTAATCTTGAATTGCTGTCCTGTCACGGTGGCTCTATGGTCTTCCGGTGGCTCAATTCGGTTGCTTCAAGCTAAGAGAGAGCGGTTGTTTGCTTGCTTCGAGGTAACAAAAAGCTCCATAGTTTTGTAAGAATAATAAACCTCCGGTGGCTAATCCTTGTTTTACAGAACAACTGAAGTGGCCGGCAGAGAATCTGGAACGAGTTTGAAAATCTTAAATAGCTTTAATTAATACAATGATCAAACAGAAAGCGACACGAAAAGCATATTCAACAGACCAAGCTTGAATGCTTCCGAGAAATCTCCTCATTCCGAAAAGCTATAGGCGTGGAAATCGTGTTTTCAAAGGGTCTTACAAGGAATACTTTTTTATTATAAAATTAATTTTAAATTAAAACTTAATATAATAAGACAATGAAATTCAACAATAAAAAAAATTAATTATGTCATGAGAATTTTAACAGAGAAGTATAAAAGATTTTTAAAATATCATTAATTCAAGAAAATTACATAAAAATTAACATAAAAATATTATTCAAATCCAATACTCATGAAAAAAGTTTAAAAATATAAATATTTTTATATTAATTGATTGACAATATTACAATGAAAAACTCAAATTTTATTTAAAAAAATAAGGTATTATTGGATGAATTTTTTATTTTATTATAATAATTAAAATTAAAAATCATTCTATTATGAAGTAAGGAGTTGTTATATTGAAGAAAGAGAAAGATTATATAGAAACAAATTAATCATATAAAGGCAAATTTTTCTTTATTGAGGGAAAAGTTGTGCTTGGTTGTGGAGGAAGACAAGGGATTGGATCAAAATGTAAAGAATCTAAAACTTTTTATGGAAGAGAAGAATTCGGAAATGAAGAATTTAAAACTTGATTTACATAATTTTAAACCTATGGTTTTTTACTTTAAATATAATTTTTAATCTTATCTTGAACATTTCATTCAGTGGTTTTTTTTAATCTAATTTGATCCCTCTACTTTTTAATTCCTCTATTTTTATACTTTTTTATATAATTTTATCCCTTTTAATTTGGCTTGAATTTTGATATCCTATCTCAAATTACGAATTGTTTCCTATATTATCACCACTCGAATGTTTTCTTTAAACTCGGAAACTTTTACCCCAGCATCGTAATCATATCAAGTTGCATCGTCACCTGTTGAACAAACAGGAAGAACAAGGAATACATCATCTCATACAACTCCTGGTCTCATATTCATCATATAATCCCAATCTTCGGAATATAATCAAAAGATTTTGATAGAAAAGGATTCTTTGACTGGAAGCACAAAACATTCACCACTAATATGACGAAAATATGCCATGATTTGTTTAAAATATATTGCTAGTTGGCAATCACATTGTGATTTGCATTTTGTTGTGTTCCTCAAACGAGATTCTTCATGGGATCTAATTCCAGGCGCAGCATTGAGTATCACTACGAAAATAACAAAATGAAAACAGCTAGAAATATATAATGGCTCGATGTTCCAGAACTTGTCCACAGGGGAGTGCTCAAAATCAGATAATTTAACAAGATAACCCAAACATCCACACAAAGAAGAAATATTCCATTTGGAAAGTACCTAAATGATAGAGAACAAGACTATTGAAGAAATACCCCGTGGTGCATATGGGGCCAAAAAAACTACCACAAAACCACCTATAACTCACTTCTTCTTTGCAGCATCTCCGGCCTTGGTCTGCATCAGAAATTATTAAGGTTAAGTTATTACTCATATAAAATAAAGTGAAGAAAAAGAATATAACAAACATCAAGAGGCAATCATAAATAAAACCAGTAGCTCACCTTCTTGACTCCACGGACTTTCTTGGACCTGTTCTTTCTCTCCTTCATTTGCTTCCTCGACTTCTCTATCTTGGTGGCAAGTCCATTCTGAAAACACAAGACACGGATTAAGCAAAAATGCACATGATGGAGAGCTTTCACAGCTGAACAATACCATGATTCAGCCAAACATACATGGAATGGCATGCTTAATCAACCCAACAGATGTGTTGATAAATAAAAAAACACTGCAGATAAGATTCACAACTATAACTAGCAGAATCTTGCAAAATAGCACTCCATAAATAATTATCTTTCAGCAACATCAACTACATACTCGAAAATGAATATCCAAGTCAATTCATTCTACAAGTGTCTTTTTCCAGACTCTGATTTTAACTTTGGCTCCATATACTTAATTAATACATAACTTGCATAAACCCCAGAAATCCACAAGAAAATAATATAAAAACAAATATAGAAGTTGAAATGAAGTAGAATTTGCATTTAAGACATACCCTTATGAGCCTGTACTTGGGCTCGTACTTCTTTGCATTGTCAACTGAATCATAAATCAACCCAAATCCAGTGGATTTACCACCACCAAAATGGGTCCTAAATTTGAACACAAAGATTGCATTTGGGTCCTTCACCTCATACAAATTTGCCAGCTTCTCCTTCAGTTCCGCCTTCATAACATAACAAGTGCAAGGTAAAGAACAAAACCAGGTGATTCAGTCATTCCAAGTCAACTTTTATATTAAAAAAAGGTCAATACAAATAACCTTAAAAAACTCAAGCAGTAAGGTAAAAATGTATTCCTAAATCAGAACCATATCACAGTTAATTGTCCAATAACCCCGTTATTAAAATAATGGCAAATTGTTCTGAATCCTCATATAACATGCAAATATTTTTTCAAAAAACCATGGATGAAACAGATAATGCTCAGCAAAAAAACTACAATTTTTTTAAAAGAAACATGAGGCTGTGAATATACCTTAGAAACATTGGCTCTCCCAGGATGAAGAACATCAATGATCTGCATTATTCAAAAGGGAAGAATTAAAACCAAAAACACTTGAAGACCTTACTTGAAAAGAAAACATATATAATGGAACACATTTTCACTGAACTCCAACCTCCTCCATACAAATATATTAGGAGGTAATGCTCTAACAGGGTCCATTTGACACCAAATCAAAATTGTTCTAAAATAACAACCAATGCCAGGTCAGTAAACACGTTACAGCATCTCATTTTACCAGCCAAAAAAAACTCCAAGAAAAAATAATTTGAAACCAAAAGGATTCATGGCCCCAGAGATCTTGGTTGAAACTAAAATCAAATAGATTCCTTGAAACCCATCACGAGTAGCAAAATATTTTGACACTTCACTGGTGCCTAATACTTGATATCCAAAAACGCCCAGCACTAAATTCATATGATAATTCATACACAAACATTAATCACTAACGTGAAATAACCAGAAACTGGACTTCCCTAATCTAAACATAATTTTATTTCTATCGAAGCAAAACAAAACCAAGACTTTCCACATTAACAAATAAAACCCAGCAAACAATATTACTAACACTTCCAGGAACAAGCATCCATAAACAACCATCTCAAAATTCTAAACTATCTTCCTTACAGTTCAAGATCTAGAGGTCCCGGTAGAACAAATCAAATACTAAAAAAGTTTCTTTACTAAACCCTTGGGCGCCTAGAAAATGAAGAGAGAAGAAAATGCGCGTGTCAAAGCTTACAAATTGCTTCCTTGAAAGGAGACGATTTGTCATGAACTTCCTGGTACGAATGGTAACTGCTTTGTCAGCCATGATTTCAATCAAAACCCTAGATTTTGTTTTTGGATTTTGGAGGCGGAGGGCTGGAGGCGGGTGATTAGCAGCTGCAACTCAAGGAGAGAGCGATGGGGAGGCTAAACCCCGGCTTTTATAGTGTGGTATTTATAGGGTTACTTTCTGGATTCAGTGATTGAATCGTGCCCTAAAGAGATTCATTGGGCTTTATAGGCCTGTTAGAGTTGTTGGGCTAAATCCATTTCGTTTGAGGACTTTTGAAAATCTAGACCCATTGAATAGAGAATACTTAAGAGTACTTGGCCCAGAAAAGCCACACGTGCACTACTTGGCCCTCGTGAAAGTTTCCTAGACGCCCCTGCTAAAGCATGATTGATTTTTTCCAAATGCTAGCGTTTGGTTATTACAGAAAACATAAAAACAGACAATTTATAAGAAGTGACAGACATGAAATCAATTACATAATATAAAATAATTTTCTATATATTTTATTTAGTTATTATAAACAAGACATAATAAGAAAATTAAAAAACTATTTTATTTTTAATATATTTAACTGCCAAGTTTATATATTTTAAAAAATAACTAAATTATTTTTTATTTTAGATTATATTGAGTGTTGAAATTAATAGCATTATAACTCTTAATTACCAAAGTCGACTAATTTCACAGTTTAACCTGGAATCCAGTCTACCTTGGGCTTGGAATGATTAAGTCTAAAAATAAAATAAAATAATGACTGACCTTACTGATAATAAAATTTAGTATCAAAATAAAAAATAAAAATCTAAAAGAAGATGGACCAGTTATGAAAAAAATAAATTATAGGGATTAAATTGTAATATTAGTCACCTTTCATGGTGAAGGCCTTCATTTTTTTCTTTCTTGAAGTCTGTCGCTACCTGCTGACATAACATGAAAAATGGAATAGCGACCCAGTTTTCAAAGAAGTGAGATTGATTAAAGTTTGAAAGTGTTTTTTTTTTTAAAAAAAAAGTATTAAAATAATATTTTTTATTTTATAAAAATTATTTTTAATAAAATAATTTAAAAATAACAAAAAAAAATAATTTAAAATAACAAAATAATTTTTTTTTTTTTTCAAATATTTCACACCCCATGAAAAAGCTTATACTTAATTGAAGTGAACAAATAAGATTCGTTTCACAGCAGTTGTGTGTACGTACCTTACAAAGGGATGATAGGGAATCACCATTACTGTCATGAGAAAGCTTACTTCCACCATTACTAGATTTGCAGACTGACGATGGATGCACTTTTCTAATTGGATATACTGAAAGCATTTTACAAATTAATAGGATTTTTGAGGTTGCACATGCTTCCTCATCAGACGGTCTAAAGTCTAAGCTATGTATTGACTGGTCAATCTCTTCATAATTACCTTTTTTCGTCCCTAATACAATTAATTTGACCATTTTTTCTTTTCTTTTCTTTGAGTGAAGGAACTTTCTTGCACATCTTTATAGATTATGAATTAGTGAACATGGGATGATACGTTTAGTTAATGAATTCGCAAATAATTTTAGAAAACTATCATACTCTGGAATATTATAGTGGTTAGAGAGCTATGGAATGTAAACAGTGCCTTATAGACCATTAAAATCAGACAATGCTGGAACCTTTTCTATTATTTTGAGGTTGTTCTGCAGAAATGAAGTCATTGTAAGTTGCTCATGGATTTGCTACCAAAAAGGTATTACATGGACAAGGATTTGCTTTCTGAACCTTTGATGGGGCAGTAACAATTAACTACACATGATGAGATTAAGGTTGACTCTGAAATTCTTTTGTTTCTTTGAGGGCTGAAGGGCTTTTTTTCTATGTGCTTGATTCGCTACACCTTTGAACCTTTTCAGAGCTCTTGCTGCTTGGTCTCTGAGTTTTTTATGAAGCATCTGGTTCTTTCTTCATATTTTCATTTCTCAAAGAGTTGCATGCTCCAAAATGATCAAAATCGTGGTATACATAGTATACATAGTGTACGTACTTACCTGTTGTGGACAGCTCAGAATGAAAATGCATGCTGTCAGAGAGGGAACTGCTTGAAGATTACCCACTTTTGAGGCCTCTGTAAGAGTTTATATCAGAGACTTGTGTTTTGCGTTGGAGATATGGAATTACTTTGCAAATTAGGTGTAGATTTATATAGAACAAGCCAACGGTAAACATAGTGTACTTGCCTGCTATCGAGTAGATGTTCCTGTACTGAGTTCCCGAGCTTACCAAAAGATAGCTAGATTGTGTATCAACTGAAACAGATCAGAATTCTTTCATTAGCAGTATAGCAAGTGCGATACATTCTAACAGATCCAGATAATAAGAGTCTACAAGTCCATGGAGGTTCGGAATGCAGCTCCAACAGACATATTGATGTCCCTTGCGATCCTTGGCTGGACAATGTGAAAAGCTGAAAAATGCTTTGCAAACTTTACGGTCAATCGAGGATATAGCAGCAGATAGCAATGTAGCATCTCATTTATACTTAGCAGTTGCCAATTCTTGTTATTTTTTATAACCGGAATGTTCAGGCTAGCTTACACGCATCACAATTAATCTTAGGATCCAATGAACGTCCTGTAAACCCAGTGAGCAGATAAAGCACAGCAGGGTGACAGGCATGTGTTAAGAAATCATCTCATCTAAAAGCTTAAGCTGATAGGTGAGGCTCCAGAATATGATTATATTATTCTCTAACATACACCCTCAAGTGAAAGCTCTTTGGGCTTGAAACTTGAAAACAGACTCACACTACTTTATGTTTAATTTTTATCAAATAGAATAAAGATGGTGAGATTTGAACTCATGATCATTGGGTCAACAAGACTCTGATATCATGTTAAAGAATTATCCCACCTATAAACTTACATTATTAGGTGAGGTCTAAAATATGACTTATATTATTCTCTAACAATGGACTGGGGATGGTCAATATTGCACAACATGATCACGGTCACAGGTTGATAGCTCATCGGAGCTTCTTTCTTTGTAGATTATGGCTAACTTAATCTCCCTAGTAATTAAGGTTCTTGATATATAGTTCATAGGGTTCTTTCTGCACGTAGGTTTTATACATTGATCACCTTCCCTCTACAGTAAAAATTTATGTCTCGCATCGTTTTCCATCAGGGTGAAATTAAGTTCCAGCAAGTTTAAATTTTTTGGTTTTGAAGGGTACTCAATGTGTTTCAATTAGTTTCCATTCATGGTATTTCTCTTAGGCGGTCCTTGTCTAGGCCATAACATTTTGGAGCTAATTAAATTTGCAATATCCTCTACTTTTCTAGCTAAAACCCTAATTTCCTTGGTGTATCAGAGTTCTTCAAGAGGGGTTCTAACTATTTGATAATGATGGGTTTTGTGGTTAATCCCAGTTAGAAATGTAACAATTTAAGTGATATCTAGGAGTTGATTTAAACTTTACAAGTGTTGTCATTATCTCCTAGCGTGGACTTTTGCCCTAACATTCACCACTTTCATGCATGCATCGATCAGTAGTTCAAATGGTTTGGTTTTTGTTTTATAATGTCATGGTAGGAACTATGGACTTTAGTGGCAGCTTTTCTAGTTGAATATCTCATCCCATTTTCCTTTTCTATTGGGAATTTCATTCAACGGGGTGTTTTTGGTCTGCATTTCTAGAATTTTCAACGAAAACTGTAATGCTTTTTAACTGATCGATACCTTGAATTCAGATGACCAATTAAGGCAAGACTAAGTGGAGATCAGAGCCAGATAATTAAGGTTAGGCAAGCTGTTCCTCTCCTTTGTTGCATGTTCCGTGCTAGAAATCCCACTCTTGCTTGATCAGGTTGAGATTGTACTGATCTACTAGAAGTAAATCTCAATCCAATCAAACCTGCTTGATCAAGTTATCATACAGTACCGACGGATTCACAGCGTTTTGGTCAAGAAAATCTCAGGATCTAAAGGCACCCCATCAATTCTTGTTGATCTCTGCTGCTAATCTGATGGATGAAATGTCCAGTCGTCAACTCCAACGTCAAAACTTGTCACTCTCGCATTTCAACTAGCTAGGTTGCAATGGAAACCGAGTTCTGAAACTCCTATACTGCCGTACAGAACTGTAATTTGTGGAATCCTTTGATTTTTTTATTTTTCTTGGTGGATATTTCATGTGGCACGTAATTGATTATTAAACTGTGAACTTAGCACGCGGATGCTTTTGTCTTTTGTGTCTTTGCCGCAGCATCCACATCTTTCGTAAGTGCGGGATGCCCACAGTTCATCAGAAATATCTCCCATGCAGCTCCCACTCTATCTTCGATCCTCCTTGTCCGATCTGCAATGAAGGCTGTGTGTGCCTACTTTCCAGAAAGACCAAGATATCATATCTATATCTATCTATATCTATATCTATATATATATATAGATAGATAGATATATGGCTGTTCTGAGTGGAATTCCTGCTTTTTCAAGCTTTCTCCCCACTTTTGAATTTAACATGGGGATAGCTGGTGATTGGAGATGAATCTATCAAACCATATCTTTTTGATAAAGCTGCTTCCTGCTCAGGAATATGCTTATCTAGTAGGTGATGAATCGCTGCTTTCTTTTTCTTTTTTAATAGAGGAAATAACTTTTTAGAGGATCTGAATGTTTCTAGTTTTTAAGTATATTTGTGATTGCAATGTACGGTACTTTTTTTTAAAAAAAAAAAATATATATATATATATATATATATATATATTATTTTGTATTTTTATCCTTTAATCAATAGAAGTTCATGTTTACATTTATTGTAATATTGACAAAAAAAATTCTACGAGTATGTATAATGATGCATACATTATTTTTTGTAGATGTGAGGAAACTTTATACATCATAGCATTTGTCATCACATCACGTCCCTTGAAAATCATACATGTAGTATACACGCAGCTGCAACAACCATATTAAATTAAAAAATATTTTTTTAACTAGAAAAAAAAAATTGTTATCACATCATTAATATGAGAAAACAAAAGGATGAAGAAGTTTCTCAATCATTGAAGATTTTTTTTCCCTCCCTATTCATCATTCATTTAATTGCTTTCTTTCACATACATGTCATGATTCACATACATACCATGACTCATCTAAATCTCTAAACTTGTACAACACAATCTCCCCTTTAATCGTCATGAAGCATGCGTTTGGCCCGGCATGCTTGTTGCGGATCTTTTGTCTTTAGCCTCACGTTGGTTTTATTTTATTTTATTTTTTGTTTATATATATTATTTTATTGGTTGCTTACAATTCATAAAAAGAATAAAGAAAATAATATGTAGGTTCACACTTCATTTGGTGTTGAACTAGATAGTCAAATTTAGTTAGGAATTGGTCAATTTTTGAATGAATTAAAAATCTCTTGTATTTTTATTTTAATTTAATAAACAAAATTTTGCTAAAAACAAAAATAGAATAATGGAAAGAATTGAGAAGGTATTAATGTGCCTGTTTGGCTGGCGTTTGAAATGCCGGTTTGTAGGGTTTTTTTTTCATTTTAAATGAATATGATTTGGTGTTTTTAGATCATTTTGATGTGCTGATGTCAAAAATGATTTTTTAAAAATAAAAAAATATTATTTTGATATATTTCGGCATGAAAAGCACTTTGAAAACCTACAGCAACAGCTCTCCCAAACACCCTCTAAAAAATCAAACCAAAATAAGATGAGTACCTTTTCTGGTTACTTGAAAGCAAAATCTTCAAGCAATCATGAAGATCATCAAGCAACTTAAATTAAAGTTAAGTGTATGTTTGATATTGTTATACATGATATTTTTCAGTTGAAAATATATTAAAATATTTTTTAATTTTTTAATATCAACACATTAAAACTTTCAAAATATATTTAAAAAAAAACATATAATAAAATTCATATTTTTTTCATATTACAAAAACAATTTAAAAAAATAGATTAATTGCAACACAAAAATAAACATTGACTAAGCCTATAAAAAACTTTTAGGATATTTTCAAAACATTACTTTATTCAACAGCTATAAAATTATCTTATGCATATTATTCTCTAAAAAATACAAGCAATATCTTAGGTATTTTTATAAAGCTTAAGCAAATATATAAGGTTCTTCTTCACCAAATCATAGAAATTTCTTCATTAAGAGGTAATTTAGTGTCTGTTTGACATTATATTTTAAAAGTGTTTTTAAAAAAATATATTTGTATTTATATGTTTTAAAATTATTTTAATATGCTAATGTTAAAAATAATTTAAAAAATAAAAAATATTATTTTTAAATATTTTTAATAAAAATCATTTTAAAAAACAAAACATGAAAAAATAATATGAAATTTTGACACATCATGGAGCATATAAGTAATCAAAGAGTACAATTTTTGCACAACCTTATTCTATATATAAAGATGATTTGATTTTTTTTATTTTATTTTATTTACTAGTAAAAGTCTGCCTCGAAGTCAGAATGGGTGAAGGTCAGAGGTGGACCTTAATGTATTATTATCTATTATTATTATTATTATTATTATGTTGACAAATCTTGATTATTCTAAAATTAATAACCATATAAATTTAGTTGAGCCAAATTGCTCATGAGGGAGACCCATACTGTAACTTGATCAGCATGAATGAAATGAAGCATTCTATACTCTACAAAGCTTCAGTGGGCCATCCTGAATTTACTTCTCTTTCAAAACCCCCCTCTATGATTGGCCTAAACCTGTGGGCTCTGCAAGTAGTTGCCAAGCTAGGGCTCTTCGGAAAACCTCTCAATGCCCATCTGCAAGGTTGGGATCATGACTAAGATGATGAAGATGTTTCTTTAAATATATATTAAAATAATTGTTTATATATAACTTTAATATATTATAGATGGCTAACTATAGTATATATGAAAATGCACTCGAAACACAACACAAATTCGATTATAGATGGCAAACTATAGTACGAGATAGAACATATATACTAAGTGTTCGTTTGACATTGCGATCCCACCGGTTTTTGGCCAAAATTTGAATTTTATTTTATTTTAAAAACCAGCGGTTTGGTGTTTTTAGATCATTTTGATGTGCTGATTTCAAAAATAATTTTTAAAAAATAAAAAAAACATCATTTTGATGTATTTCGACACGATAAGCACTTTGAAAAGCTACTGCAATCGCACTCCCAAACAGGCTTTAATCTTGGTAAATTTAGGGTTTTTTATAGTACGATGAATGATGTTTTTTAAAATATTTTTTTGTTTAGAAATATATTAAAATATTTTATTTTTAAAAATTAATTTAAAATAAAAATATGGACATCCAAGCAGTGTGAATTGAAGAAGCAAATGGACACCAATTCAATCATGTAGGATATTACACAATCGGATGGTCCCACAAGCTTCAATGATTGTATCCCCTCCCTCATGATAGCCAATAATGCCTCCCCTTTTTGGTAGTTCAAATGTAAAAGCACCAATGGATGCCATCACTGCACTTCAACACCTTTTAAAGCCTACGTAGCTCCACTTTTCATCATGCAATCATGGATTCCTTCACATTGTTTGGCAGCTGGCACTATCCAGGCCAAATGGATAATGTAAATGGTCTCTCGAAAACTCATTACACTTTGATTAATCTTGCAAGCCTCGAAATTTCACTTCTCAACTCATTAGATAATTTGTTTGTCTTTGTTTTGAGTGTGTGATAAAGACAGTCTAGAGGCAGGCAAGCAGAATGACATGAGAATGGATATTGCTAGGCCAAAAAAGGGTGGATTTATTAACAATAGTGCCTCTACAATGTGTATAAGAATATAAAAGAATGGATATCTTAGAATATTATACATCAACAGCATCAACTGGCAAGGATGTTGTCCTATGGAGCGAGTGTGGGAGCAATGGCCCGGTGCAGAAATTCTTGGCATTGACCATGTCTTTCGCTCTTGGGAATTGCTTCACTGCCTTGTGATTCCAGGACCCTTGAGAATCCGGAAAGGCGCTGGCATGAGTATGCAAACTATGACTGATCTGCTTGGCGAGGGATTTCAAGAGATCTCCATTGCTGCCTTCTTGAAATGAATTCAACATTGAAGTTGAAGAGACCACATTACTTGTTTCCTCTTCACCTTTTACTGCAAGTCCTAATTGCTCATCTCTAAGTTTCCTCAATTCCATTTGGTATTTCGCTTTAAGCCATCTTAAGTCTTGCTGGATTTCATTCTCATTACAGTCCGCAAGGTCATTGTATGATGAACTCAGCCTGCTAAGAGAACCGGAACCTGTGAAGTGCCGAAATGACTTTCCTCCAGGAATTCCATTTTCCATCTTGGTATCTTTTGTATCCTTTTCTGGGATTGACTGATCAAAATTTTCATACTCTTCATCCGAATGACTTTTTCCCGAGCCCATTGGAGTAAGTTGACGGCTTTCTTGTTGACCCCAATTTTCCTGATAGTGCAAGTAGTCCGGTTGGTTGAGTATGTTTGGTGCCCCTTCTGTAATATGATTCTCAGATTTATCCACTTCAAAGGTGATCTCTCCAAACCTTCCATGCATTGAAGCACATTCAAGGCTACAACATGGATTATTTGACAAAAAATCGATGAATGAACCATTAGAGATGCAGGTGGAAGCACAATTGTGACAGAAAGTTTGATTTGCAAAGCAGGGTGTCTCCTCTATGCCTGGCCCTGGCCTCCATTCAGGTACCAAGGAAACAATCTCCCCATCAATCATATCTGCTATTTTAGTGACATCTTGATCGGTGATATCAAGCTCAGCAACCATTTCAGTTGCCACACTCAATGCTGTATCAGTTTCAATGTCAAAAGGGAAATATATGTTTCGTATACGACCTGCAAAGAGATATAATTGAAGTGATTGCTAATATGGAAATTTACTGGAAAGAAAAGATAAATAAAAGGAAAGAAAGCAATTCACTAACCTTCTTTATCTGCAATTCGGAGTCTTAAGAAGATGCCACCATCACCACCCCTCTTTCCTTTTATGCTTATGTCAACATTTGCAGGAT
Organism: Salix arbutifolia; assembly: GCA_025169955.1. NCBI lineage: Eukaryota > Viridiplantae > Streptophyta > Magnoliopsida > Malpighiales > Salicaceae > Salix > Salix arbutifolia. The sequence continues at coordinate 2,585,547 of CM045914.1, forward strand.
GTTCATCATGATACTCGAAAAGTTCAATTCCACTAAGTTCAACCTCAACTGGATGATATTCCCATTCATTCTGAGCCTCATAGTCACAACAATTTAAGTATCCATTACTGTAGGAATTATTATATTCATGAAGCTCAATATAAGGTGGCCTAATTAGGGGTCCCAAGCCATCAACTTCAATCCCATGGTCCAACAGTCTCAAATCAGATTCACAACCATCAATTTGGAGAAAAGGGTCATCCAACAACTCCCTTGCAGATAGCCTAAGTGACACAGTGGCCAAACATTTCTCGACAAATTGTCGTACTTCTGGATCCTTTACTTTGTACAAAGCATCTGGTTTTTTCCCCTGAAGTAATAAGGCATGTAAGCGAAAATATCATGTTTTGGGAGGGAGGGAGGAGGGAGGGGTCTTACAGAGATAACTTTCTTGTAGATTTGAGCAGGATGAGTGCATTCACTGTAGGGATATTCAAAAGTGACCATCTCCAAGATGCACATGCCAAACGAATAAATATCAACCAATTCGTTGTATGCCTCTTCATACACTTCTGGAGCCATAAACTCAGGTGTCCCTGAAGAAAGTAGAGCCCCGTAGAAAAGAAGAATTAACCAAAGTGTAATTATTATCAATCTAAATCACAGAGATCCCAGTACCACCTGAGAACTAGACTCTTCTGTTGAAAGTCTCGACTGATTCTAATGCTCTGGTTACAGCGACCAAATAAAGAGAATTCATGAGATTTGTCAATTAAACCTACCAACACAATGAGCAGCATGAGATTTTCGAAGAATTGCCGCAAGGCCAAGATCTCCAATCTTCACCACTCCTTGGTTCCCATTCACAAAAATATTATCACACTTTAGATCTCTGTGGATCACAGGAGGGTCATGGCTATGGAGATAAAGAAGCCCTCTCAAGATCTGCCTACACCAATGCTTCACAGCTCGAATGTTTACTCTCTTGTGCTTTAGTCTATACCTATCGAAAAAACGTAAGGAAACCCACTTATAAGGTGATGAACAATATAAAAAACCCACAAGGCATAATCAACAGAAAAGCAAAGAATGGTTCATGAAATCATTATATTTTGACAAATTCTTACTGTCTCAAAGTTCCAGAAGTGAACATTTCCGTCACAAAGTTGATGTTCCTATTTGCAGTATCAACCCAAGAAGTGTAAAACTTCATTATGTTCCTATGCTTCAACGTCTTAAGGAGATGAATCTCACAGTAGAGTCTTTCCAGATCTTCGGGACTTTGTAGGAAATCATATAGCTTGACCTGGTTCCAAGCAACTTCAATCCCTTCGTACTCATCAAATGCTCTATAACTGCCCCAATCAAGCAACTAACCGTTACCAAAAACTCGTAGAAAGATCCGAAAAGACTCCCTACTTTTGCAAAAATATTGCATGAGCATCCATCAAATTCAATAAAAAACAACTGAGGAACCAGGCAAGTGAAAATAAAAATAAAAAAACTAAATGGGATTCCATTAAATTAATGAAAGACAAGAACTTGAATTCATACACTATCTTTGAAGCTCCTCGGCCAAGGATTTCATTGTACTGCAAAAAAACAAAAGGAAACCCCAAAATCAAACCGACAATTCATTTCACAGAAGAAAAACAAGCAAGCAAGCGCAGGGAGAAAAAGAGAGACGTACTCTGCCATATCTTCCAGTTGGATCAACTTCAACAAACTCAGAGTAATCAGGTGGTTCCAGATGTGAGAGACCATTCATTCTCCAATACTTTCAAATACTTATTTTTACTCTCTTTCTTCCTTCGCTATGGATATAGATTTCCCCTTACGGTATTCTCTTTCTGTCTTGTTGACTCGAGGAAGGACTCAAGAGGGAGAGATGACAGAAAAAGACGATCTCTTCATTAAAAAATATGGTGTCTATTGTTTCGATAACCCTCTTGCAGAATACAGATAGACGAGATATGGGTAATCATTCAAAACAAGCTACAAGAGGGTGTTTTAAAAAGACAGTTTCTTTTTCCTTTTTTATTTTTATTTTTAACTATTTTACAGCATTTTTAGAGGAGAGGGAGAGGGAGAGGACACATACAGAATCCACCTACTACACCATCAAAGAACATGCCAGAGAGAGAGAGCGAGAGGGAGGGAGACGGGGCGGATCTCCTCCCTCCTCTTCTCTTATAAAGGTCTTAGCTTTGAAGTAGGCCTGTAGCCTGCAAATTTTGTGAAAAAAAATCAACGAAAAAAAAAAAACTGATGGACAAACATGGGACCCAGTTGACTGTGATGCTCAAACGTGGACCATGCTTCACGAGCAAAGAAAGTTAACATGGAGCATTGATTTCTTTTTGGACTCCTTGCATATGCCTCACACAAGCATCTAAAACAACAGCACTGTTGTTTTAGATAAGTAGTTGGTCAATATTTCGAAATTGTTTTTCATTTGCGTTTCATAAACATTTAAAAAATATTTTTTAAATTAAATGTTTTTTTATTTTAGATTATTTTCATATACTAATATCAAAAATAATTTTTTAAAAAAATATATTATTTTAATATATTTTTTAAAGAAAAAATATTTTTTAAAAACAAACTTAACCACGTTAACTTCATCTTGTTTGCTCTTTTTTTCTAGTTTGTTTTCTAAGGTTTTTGTTTTTTTTTAACTCACTTTTCAATGTTTTTGAGGTGGTCTCATATTAGAACATGTGAAAAAAAAAAAAAACAAGTGTTGATAGTATTTCTAAAATTTTATTGAAAATAAATACTAATTTTACTCAAAATTGATTCAGAATATTCTTCAATTTTTAAGAAAAATTTACTCTAGAGAGTATGTTTATTTTTGGTGCTAAAATGATTTTTATTTATTTTAATTCTATTTATTATTATAGTAGCAATTAATTTCCCCTAAAAATTAATTTTTTATATAAATATTCCATAAAGGTATGTCATATTTACCGATATTGTTACTCTATCATTATCATCATCATGCAAGTCAAAATAATTATATGTTGTTGCAGGTAAGTAAATGGACATTTCAGGCAGCTAATTAAACTCATATTAAATTACATTTATCTCTTTATTAGCCAAATATTATATAGTTTTGACTTTGAGTTTTAATTGTAAACTTTGCTTGTATTTTCATAGCAAACTCGCAGTAGACATTTAGTGCTTGTTTGGGAGTGTGGTTACGGTTGTTTTTTAAAGTGTTTTTTGTTTAGAAATGCATCAAAATGATATTTTTTTATTTTTAAAAAATTATTTTTGACATCAACACATCAAAATTATCTAAAAACACCAAAAAAAATTAATTTAAAATAAAAATAAAAATAATTTAATTTAATTTTTTTCAAAAACACTTTCAAAAATCTCTCCCAAACACCCCCTAATTGTAAATTTACAAGAGATTTGAGAATTTCAAATTAGGTATTTTATTTTAGATTTTATTTGTTTTTTGTTTTTAAAGACGGAAATGAATATGACGACCAACGTCATTCCACGTATACTTTACTCATAATCAACCATGTTAGGATATCTATGAAATCACATAAAACAATTTATTTTTTAAAGAGGAGTGGAAATTTTTTATAAATATTATTTTGAATGGAAAATATTGGCATCATGAAGTTGGTGTTTATCAATAAATTATAGCTTAATTGGAATTAATAATCCCTCTTCTTCCGAAGTGTCCAAACCTATTATTGAGGTAGTGTTTGTTATTATAACAATAATTTTTTTTTAAAGTGTTTTTTATATAGAAATATATCAAAATATTTTTTATTTTTAATATCAACACATCAAAATATTTTTATTTTTAAGATCGTGGGAAGAATTTGAGAATCCCATCATGGTGTTTCGGGTCACATGTAAAACACAAGATGCTGCTACTCAAAACACTTATCTTCAAAATAAACATTGCATAAAAAATAATATAAAGTATACCTTTTTATTTTTATTTTCAACTCACCCCATAAGATTGAAGAAAAAACCCTTTTAATAATTTTTATCAAATAACTTAAATTTTTTATTTACATTGATTTTTTATTAAATATTAAAATTTTAAAAACTTTCATTTGAGAGAGCTGTGAAGTGCTAGCAGGATGGAGATTTGCAATTTGCTACAAATTATTTTCTAGTTTTTGTTGTCATGTTAACAAACAATATATGTCTAGATGTGGAACCCGTAATTGCATTTGAATCAACCCTACTTATTTTAATCTCAGCAAATTTTGCTTTATCACGAGGACCATGACCAAACCAATAAACTACTTAAATTATTATTATTATTATTATTATTAGAATTAGAATTATCGGTTAAATTGGAAAAAATATTCATTGGTATTTAAACTTATTGTCTATCAGTAATTATTTTATCGACATCTTCATGGATGAAAATCTCTCGTCAATAAAACCCTCATTGAATTTCTTGTTATGTTGTGGATTCTATTATTGAAAATACCAATGAAATCACAAATGGACAAAATGCACCCAAAAAATCCTACTAAATTACATTGGTATATCCATCGATATATTAAACATTTCATCGATAAAAACTTCGACAGTAACATTTTGTCGGTAATTCTGTTGGTAAAACTGGCATTGAAGTAATTATTTTCCAACTCCCTAAAAAAACACCAACAAAATTTTTTATCAGTAATTCAATCACTAATATTTAAAAATATATTTTTAAAAAATATATTGAAAGAAAATTAAAATAATATAAGAAATTAAAATATATTTTGAATTAAATTAAATTTCTTACATTCAGAATTTCAAACACGGTAAATCTAAAACAACAACAATGATGAAGGAGATGGAAGACATATCTAGTTTAGGTTGAGGAGAAGAAAAGACATCATTTATGCAAAAATATGTTGATTTTATTCATTTTCTTTTAACAATTTTGCATAATTTAATTTCATATAATATTTTTATTTCTATGTTATAATATTTTTTAAATTAATCCTAAACTTTGAAAAATGTGCTCTAAATAAAAAGGAATAAAAAATAATGACAATAGTAATTTAACTAAACAAAAAATTATCAACTAATAATCCATTAACAACAGAAAAAATATCAAGTAATAATTAATCAACACAAGAAAAATTAATAAAAAATTAATGCAATAACTTCACATCAAAACCATTAATAATGAAAAACATTAATGCAAAAAACACACAACCAAAATGAAGAAAAAAGAAAAATCTTACCTTATTTTTATTGTAATTGAAGCTGAGAAGAGAAAAAAAAATCACACAAGAAAGATCGGAAGAGAGATGTTAATTAACAAAGAAAAAATAAGAAAAGAAAACTTGTCTAGTTTGGATGATGAAGAAGAAAAAATAAGAGAAAGATTGAACAAGAAGAGAATGAGATAGGGAAATGACAATGTGTGTGTGTGTGAGGGGGGAAGGAAAAAATGAAATCCCTATATGTGTCGCTATTGATCTTTAAACTATATTTACCGATGAAATCACTTATGGATAATAAAAAAAATGAAAATATGAACTTTGTACGAAATTTTTTTAAAAAAAAACCTTACAAAAATCTAAATTTTGTTTGTAAAAAAATCAATAGTAAATGACTATAGTAATTATCGATGCCTTGGCTTACTGGAAAATACCGACAGAATGAATTCGTCAACAATATCACGGTTAATGTTTACAATGAACAATCACAAGAAAATGAGAACAATTCATGTGGGTACTGGAAATTTCCAATGGATTTACCGATAAAATATATTTATTGGTCCATTTGTCACTAATTCTATCGGTATCGATGTTATATCATCGTACTTCTTAAGTTTTTTTAATTTCACTGTAATTCTATAGCTACATTTACTACCAATATTTACAAAAGTGTCATGTTGATAATAGTATTTGTAAAAATTAAACATTATCTTACATGTATATATTTTTTCTTCTTTCCCACTGTAATTCTGTTAGTACTTATCACTGGAATGTTTTTGTCAGTATTTACCGACAATAAAATATTGATAAATTTGTTTTTCGAGGAATATATTCGTGATTTTTTGGTAATATATATACACTATAGTTAACTTTATATTAATTTATTTAAAAAGATGGGAACAGAATCATAATTATTTCTCATCAATAAAAGAGGATTGTTTCCTCGCACTTAAATCACATGTGGAATACTTTATGTTGCGATTTTCAAAGCACGTCTGCATGCTTTAATTCTTTTTATCAAGAAACTTGATACAAAACTCATTGAGACCAAATTAAAATATTGATGACAACACTTTAAACATCATAAAGTTTTTCAAAACATATCTTGGAGTGCTCGTTATTTCTTCGAGGTTAAAACACCAAAGTCTTCGTGAGGTTAGGTAAGGGCATGGTACTGCTTTTATAGCTATAGGTTAGATCCCTCTACCGAAGCTAGGGTAAGAAAAAAAAAAAGTCTTTGTTTTTATGGCTTAACATAAAGATTATTGCATCCATGACTGAGAAACCAAAATCCCGAGGTGTGATGTGATGTTAAAAAATTTGTGATTTATAGAATAAATTTTGAATTTGAGTTAAGATATACATCTCTTGTAAGAATCTTAAACAATTAAGTAAACAAATAATTTGAAAATTCTTCATTTATAATCACTATCAAAATTAACTATTTTACCGACATAAATATTTATCGGTATTGTCACGTATTTTTAGTTGGTAATTTTTTCCTCGACGACCACATGAACAAAAACCTTCCGTGGTAAAACCCTTGTCGATAATTTTTTTTTTCTATTGGTGATTCCCTTGAAATTGAATATAATGGAAACATTGATGATAATTCTATCAATATATATCATCGATGATTTCACCATTAAAATTTTATTGGCAATTCCACTGTATCTGTTGTCAATATATTATACAAGTGATGTCGTCAATGATGTCGTTGGTCCTAATCATCTACATAAATTAATTGGTATTTCAAATTAAATGGTTTTTATATTTAAATAAAATTTGGCAGCATCTCTTTTATATGGGAGACCACCAAAAATTCATAAAACTGCAAATGCACATCATATAGGCCACAAATTAGTTGATTTTATTCATTTTCTTCAAACAAATTTGCACAATTCAATTTCATTGAATATTTTTATTTCTATGTTATTATGTTTTTTAAATTAATCATAATCTTGGAAAAATCTATTATAAAACTACGAAAACTCAATAAATAAATAAAAAATAATGGCAATAATAACTTAACTAGACACCTTAATTTCTCTATTTAATCATTCATTGAACAAATAATTAGCAATTAATAATATTATAAAAAATAATTCAAAGAATACCATAATATTCAATGACATAAAAATTATCATTAAGGATAACTCGGTAACGAAAAAGTGAATTGAAAAAAATTTATGCAAACAACACACAAAAATGCATTGATAACATAAAAATCATTAGTTGATAATCAATTAACAAAAGAAAATTTAATTAAAAATAATGCAATAATATCACACCAAAACCATTAATAACAAAAAAAAAATGTAAAAATAATGCAATAACCTCAATACCATTAAGAACAAAAAAACAAAAATAATAATAAATACAATAACCATGTATTAATGAAATACATTAACTAGACAAATATAATTTTACATAATATAAAACAAACCCTAACATGCACACATCATAAATCCATACAATAAATTTATATGATAAAAAAAGTACAAAATAGACAACCAACATCCAAACAAAAACAATATACTTCAAAAATATGCAAAAAAAAATAACATATTAAAATTATATTTCAAGAAATTATGGTAGATTTGCAGAACACAATGATCAGAAACTTAGTGTTGTGGTTGTTGAATTTATTGTGAGAGTTTGAACTGCGTTAAATTGGGGGACAGGATGACTAGGGTTGTAGAGGAAAAAATATTGAAGGAAGAAGGAGAAAAAGGGGAGGGAGAGAGGAAGGTTGATTATCAGGTCACAACTTAAAAAAATTACACACATATTTAATGATGAAATGTGTTTATTGGTAACTATAGTAGTAAAAATATCATGTCATCGTACTTTATAGGTTTTTGAATCTCACTATAATTTCTACTGCAAATCCGTTAGTCTTTACCAATAGAATTATCGATGAACTATATGTTGGAAATTTTGTCAGAAAAAATAGTATATCATCATGCTTCATAGGTTTTTGAATCTCAATATAATTCCTCCTGCAAATTTATCAGTGTTTACCAATAGAATTACCGATGCAATATACATGTTGGTAGCTCCATTAGTAATTCTATCAAGATAAAAAAAATATCATGTCATAATTCTTTATAAATTTTTGAATTTTAATGTAATTTCATTGATATTCACTATCGACGTTTACCAATAAAATGATTACGTAAGTAATGGCGTGACTGACAGAAATTAAATATCTGAAGACAGAATGGTTTAAAATATCCATGGCGATCCATTTTTCTTCGAGGGCAGTGTTTACATGCATAAAATCTGCACAAAACACAGCTGATTTCATGTCCCGAGAGAATCCAACACTGCTAACATGGAGTTTGCTGGGCACGTGCCAGGTATGGGAGTTAGGGCACAAAATAAATCAATATGGAGTTCATCTTCACATGGAATTAAATGCAATTTGGAACCTCGTCGAGTCTTATTCAGAGCTCACACTTGCTAAGTTGCTAGACACCTTTGGTGCAGAGTTGCATGGTGGGGCTCGAAGGTTTTCTGAATCTAAAGTTATGATACTGACATGAAACCAGCTAATTAAGCTTATCTTGTACGTTTGGCATTCAGAACGATCCTTCCTCTTTTTTTCTTTTTTTTGAAACGTAGATGTTCAATCAGTTTATATATATTTTAATTAATTTTATAAATTTTAAAATTAATAATTAATTAAAACTTCAAGTGATACTGACCGATGTGAAATTAGAACCGGTGATCTCTGAAAAATAAATCCAGAATCTAACTAGTGAACTACATCCATTAAGGTTAACGATGCTTTGATAGTAGTCAAAAGTCTTTAAATGCCTTTTTGTACATGTATTTTGATTTATTAATTTTTTATATGTTTTTGAATTATTTTAATAAACAGATATTAAAAATATTTTTTAAAAAATAAATAAATATTATTTTAATATATTTATAAATAAAAAATATTTTAAAGAATTACCTTGATCAATCTCTCAAAACTGCTCTAGCTTCGGTTGATTTTAATGCAGAGGCATATGCTTAAAGTTTTTTATTTTAAAAAAATAGCGACTTTATTATATTAATTAATAAAGTATTGCATCTAGAAAAATCATAGCTTATTGCTTGAAAAAATAATTGACAAATCTGGCGGTATATTATAGTATTTTATTCAATATATAATAAGATCATTTAATGATTTGAATCATTAAAAAAACTTTTTGAAATTTCTAAAACTTTAGCTGTAGATGTAGGAATGATTGCATCTTACGCATACAAATGAATTTGAGTTACCGTAAACTAAACATCTTTTGGAACCGAGTTTTTCTATAAAAAAAATATTTTTTATTTTTATTTTAAAATATTTTTTTAATTCATTTTAATATGTTAATATTGAAAATAAATTTTTTTAAAATAAAAAATTTATTTTAATATATTTTTAAATAAAAATTATTTAAAAAAAATAATATTTAACACATTCTCAAATCGGTAAAGGTCCATCGTAAATGGCGACCACCGATGGTAGCTAGACATTTGGTTTAGTGGCATGTGGTTTAGTTTGAAATTCTTAAAGCAAGAAATTGCAAATGACGTCTGCATTTTTATGAACTAATTTATCTAAAAATTTAAATTATTAAATAAAATTCTAGAATATAATTTATATTATCCTCTAACACCTCCTTTTAAATGAAAATACTTTGGACTTCAAATTTGTACAGGTCCACGTCACCTTGTATTTGATTTTTATCAAATACAATAAAGGTGGTGAGATTCGAACTCGTGATCACTGGGTCAACAAGATTCTGATACCATGTTAAGTGACCAACTCACCTAAAACCTTAAGCTATTAAATAAAATCATAGAATATAATTTATATTATCCTCTAACATGCATGAAGGAAGGGTTTAATTTGCAGTCATAGTCATAGTTATTTATTTATTTATTTCTCTAACTTAAAGAAAATCACTTTTATTTATAATTTTTTATTCAGTGATAATAAATTTAAAATTATTACTGGAAAGATTTTAACGACACACTTCATATATTAGCACAAAAATATTTAAGACAGTAATTTTTTTCAAAGTAATGATTTCAAGATTTAAAAATTTTACATAGAAAAATAATAAAATGAAGCAATAAATTATTCAACGGGCCTAAATATGCTAATTAAAAAAAGAAAAGATTATTCATAATCCATAAAACACAGCAAAAATTCAGACCCAAGAGCCAATTTGAAAGCAAAAGCAGTGGACCATAGATAATTATTTGTAATATTTTGACTGAAGGATTGGAAAAGAACTTGGCATTCTAGAACCAATTTAAATATTATTGGGAAATTAAGGGATTCGAGGTGTATATATCTGAACTAAAAGCAATATTTGAAAATAACTTTGAGCTCGAGGATTCGTTAAAAAAAGAAAGGGATTATTGAAGAAGTGCATATTTGAACTAAAATACTTTTTAAAAAACTTTGTACTAAATTGAATATTATAAAATAATGGAGTGGCCAATTGAGGTGGTTCACCATAGCTTGACAAAATACCTACCGATAACTGATTAGATATTGTACCTGTTTGGAAATATGATTGATGTTGTTTTTCATTCAGAATGCATTAAAATAATAATATTTATTTATTTTTAAAAAATTATTTTTTACATCGTTACATGAAAATGATCTAAAAATATTTAATTTAATGTAAAAAATAAAAATAATTTTTTCAATTTTTTTCAAAATCACTTTTGAACACACAATGCCAAACAAGATTATTAATTCATTCGTTAAGGGATTCAAGATTAGAGTTCCAAGAATTCCTTAATTTTTTTTATTTTTTTTAATTTAAACCTTGAAACTAGCATTAGATGAACTCATTCAACTATTGTAGTATTGTTTTTTCAGAAAACAATAATTGATGTATATTTCATAGTGCTTTTTGTTAGGTATAGAATTAAGCTGAATGTAGTAATTTTTCTAAAGCTTAACACTAGAATTATTGTTCCTAATTGATTGATTGATTGATTGGCACTTGCAAGCAATTCAACAAATTAAACATATTCTTTCCTAATTTAAAATTCCTTAACCAGCACTTCAAATCCATTTTCTTCAACATTTTTTTCAAACCCTTTTGAATGAAGCAATCTACCTAGACAAATTTTAATTATTTGCTCATAATCAATGCAAAATTCCCTTAACTTGCTGAAAGAAACCATTTTCTCAAACTTTCTACTACTTTTTAATAATCAAACACATAATTAATTACTCACTAAAGTCATTTGGTGGTGTTACAAATGATTTGAATTAGGATCATATTAAAATGGAAAGAAATTTAATTTTAACTCGACTTGACATGAATAGTTTTTCCTTAATTAATTAATTTAGTTTTAATCACATGACACATGTGAGGAAAATAAAATTATTTTACTATTTTAGAACCCAAAAACAAAAGTTTTCTATCATTTTTTTTAAAGAATATACAAAAATATTAGTTTTCTATCATTATCATTAAAAGTTTGACTAGATGTCGTTTGATTCCATAAGCACCGTGCTTATTAAAAAAAGTCAAAAATATACAAAAGTTTGACTACAAAACTGAAGCCAAGACCATAGAAAGGATGCTTCGGATTCTTTGAACAAATCTTTTATAGGGATATTAGCAGTGTTTATTACTGTATTTTAAAAAAAAATTATTTTTTTATTTTTAATTTTAAATTAAAAAAATAGTGTTTTTAGATCATTTTGATGTGATGATATCAAAAATAATAAAAATAAACTTTCTATTCTAGAGAAATTGTTTTATGCAACAAGTGATAAAAAACATATGAGAGAATATAAAAAACAAATTCAAAACACGCCTTTAATCTTATATTTTCAGTAGCAATTAGAATATTATTGACAACAACACATGAACATGTTTTTTTTCATAGTATGGTTATTCGGGTTAGTTTATGCATGACTTGATTAATTCTATAAATATTAAAATTAAAAATTATATAAACATCTAGTAATTATTATAATAATAACCCCAAAACTCAAATATAATATTAAAAAATAATTATTTTAATAACAATTACAAACCTCAGACTTATAATCATAGAAAAAATTTGAGTCGTAAATTCTTACCGGTGCCTTTGATTGATAGAGGATTTGACATTACTTTAAATCTTCCGTCTTTGGAATTGACATCACGATTTCTTCAAATCATGTGCTCTGCAATTTGTACGGTTAACGCGTACAAGAACATGTCTTCTTGTCTATCGTCTCTTTCGACCTCCTTTTAAACCACTTTCTTCAATTCTCTCTCTCTCTCTAAAAAAAAAAGAAAAAAGAAGAAGGGATAATAAGCTTTCTACACTGTTTTGGGAGTGCGTTGCAACCGATATTTATCAAAAATTTGATTTTTTTTTTCATTTTAAATGAATATGTTTTGGTGTTTTTAAATTATTTTGATGTGCTGATGTCAAAAATGATTTTAAAAAAATAAAAAAACATAATTTTGATATATTTCGGCACGAAAAGCACTTTGAAAAAACTACCGCAATCGCACTTCCAAACAGGCTCACGCTAGAATTTACACACCACGTGTTTTGATCTCATACGATCAAACAGCTGATTAATTAGCTTATCTGGAGTGTCCCCATTTTAAAAAAAAAAATTGATTTTTTTTAATGTTTTGAGATAATTTTAATATATTATTTTTTTTAAAATATAAAATATATTTTTAAATGAAAAACACTTTAAAAATTAATCTCGGTGGCCACAATAACTTAGTCATCATCCATGTCTCAAGAGATTAATGGCTGTTTTCTTTTAATTCCAAACTAATATAATAATTATATGCCATTAATGCAGCTTGTTTTATTCATTATATTGTATTATGATAACTATTGTTTTTTAAAATGATATTTATTTTTTATTTTTTAAAATGTAATTTTGATATTAATACATTACAGTAAATTTAGAATATTAAAAAATTGATTTAAAATTTAAAAACATTTTTCAAAAAATAACAATATCATTGCAGAATGCAGACCCGTCTAGTACGCCTAGGTAATCTTGATCCTCAGAGGCTCAATACGGCTAAAGCCCATCGAGCCAGAATTATTGTACAACTCTAAATACGTGGACAAATCGTGTCCAAACATTGGGCTGCATCGACCCAAATCTAGTTCTCGATGCAATAAATTATTGTTAATATTATTTTTTAAAATATTTTTTATTTAGAAATATATTAAAATATTTATTTAATATAAAAAAAATACACACGCAATGAATTTAGTTAGTTGAAAGAGCTTTAATGCTTTTATAACATGTGCACTTAGTTTTGTTCTTTCTCCTTTATCTTTGCTCATTTATTGCTGAAAAAAGAGGTCCTAATTAATAGCCAATCCCTGGGTGATCGAGGTCACCTTCCCTTAAACCAAGGGCACCGTCCTATTAACTCTTCATTTATTTCTCCTTTCTTTTCTCGTCTCAAAATGGCCGCGTGCAAGAAATGGCACTAATAATTAATGGAAAAACAAACGACAGCTCAATGATCTCTACCTTTGAGTTCTACAATCATCTCTCTCTCTCTCTCTCTCTCTCTCTCTATATATATATATATATATATATATATGTAATATATATATATATATATATGTATATAATATAGTTGTGTTTTGAAAAATAACAAAAAATTCAAAAGATAAAATTATTTAGACAAAAAGATTAAAATCGAAGATGAAAAAATAAGGGACTAAGACAAATATTTTTACTAATCCAAGAAAATTTAGCCAATATTTTAATAATTCATAAATTTCAATCCATGAAAATTTGGCTAATGTGTCAAAAATTCATAATTTTTACTTCATGAGAATTAATGACAAAAACTCTGATATAAATATTAGACCTATAAATACACTGATATTTAAATATCTAGAACTAACTATCAAGTTAGAATTATTCTCAATTTTCATTAATTTTTTTATTAGAAGTATGATGCGAATCTTGTGATCACGTGGTCACGCAACCCACAATCAAGATTGAGATTTGATTCTAGAAAGTTGAAATAGTTCTGATAGGAGTGTGACACAATGAAATCATGTCCCAAGACACCAACACTATTAGAATGAGTAGAATAACACCACGGAGTTAGCTAATCTTCGATAAGTCAGATTTAGTTTATTCAAGAACTGAAGAATACAAGAATCACTCTCACACTTTAAAACTGAAAAAATCACAAGTAATATTCATCAAAGACTGCCAAAATTTAGTTTACATGAGTTTATATAGTTCTCGAAAATAAACCCTAATAAACCCTTTATATGGACTTATATGAGGTCCACTCAAAACTAACCCAAAATCCTAAACTGATAAGCCCATAACTTAATCTAAACAAGTCTTGAATCCTAGCTGAAAACAAAATATTAATTAAATCTAAACAAGCCTTGAATTGTAGCTAACAAAATAAAATAATATCCATAATATTAAATCCATGTTTTGCTATGAGAAGAAAAGAAGGAAGTAAAATATTATAGAGCTAATTCAAGATTTATTTATAGCCTTCCATCCAACCCCTTAATCCTAGAAACAAAAAAAAAGTAGTCACCCATATTGTTTCAAAGTTGTAGTAGGATTTTTTTTGTTTTCTTTGTCGTCCTCACTTCATGACCCAAATAAAATTGCATTGGACCCCTCTTGCATATGGATAAGATGTACTAGTGTCTTCTCTTGATACTCCATTGGACCTTGCAATTTCGATTTGGTTGAAATTTTCATAACCAATGCATTAAATATCTCTTTCAATGTCTTTGCCTTAGACTGACTCATTGAACCATTTGTAACATGTAATGAGTCCTCGTTGATGCTTCTAGACTGGTCCATATCAAAATATTTTTAATCACAATGAATGAGTTATGGAAAACTCGTTCACCTTCCAAGAACCCTATTATAACACTCACATGAATTGTTTCTATAAATAATTATTTAGAAGATAAAATTTAAAAAATCATATTTATTCGTATAAATAAATCATATTCATCAAAATCTTTAAATTGCATTCAGAAACACACAATTCAGCTTATATGAGATTAAATATAATAGAGGTACTAATATTTTTCTTTTATACAATTATTCTCTCACTCTGGAAATAATACACTGAAGTTTTATTGGTGATCCTATATCAAACAATTCAATTATAACTCCATCGACCTCTCTAACACTGTGCATCCACGTGCTATATTCTTCCATCATAGTTTATTTGGTTGTTCATACCATAATGTCGTATGGATGCTTCTTTATGCAAATAAGAAAAAAATCAAACATTCATGTCTACAGAAAATCAATGTCGGAGATGGCCTTCAATTTTTGCTACAAGGTTGGGTCACTTAATGTGAAAGCTAATTAATTATTCGAATAATTAACAGAAATGCATGCCAGTACATACATGCTAGGCTTTCAGGATATTTTATATTGTGTTTCAAAATTGTTTTTAAATTTTTTTTATTTTAAATTAATGTTTTTAGATCATTTTAATATGTTGATGTCAAAAATAATTTTTTAAAAATAAAAAATATTATTTTGATGTATTTCTAAATGAAAATTATTTTTAAAAACAATGTCAACCACATTTCCAAACATGCCCTAAAAGTTCTTTCTCCCCTCACATTGGCTGTGAAAATGAATTTGTTTTAAGCAATAACTTTTACTAATTAACAGGAAAATAATAAGAAAATATGTTATAAAAGAAAGAAAATAAAATAAAAAATAAGAAAAGGCACCACCATTATGATAAGCATACGATAGGGACAAAGGATTCCCTTTTATAAACTTGTTTTTTTCTTGGTCTAAAGGGAACATTTTCTTTTAATAAACCAAGCACGCAAACTCCCAAGCAAAGCATAGACTAAAGTATGGATAGCATGCCGAACCATCCAGCAAAAAGAATCGAATAAATTTCATTTGGATCCACAGGCTCGATGGAAACTAGCTAGCACATAAAAAAACAGTAAGTGAAACCTATGAATCGCTGTATTTTGTCCATAGTGTAGCAAGCCTTGAGTGGTATCTTTTCGAAGCCACTCGTAACTATTTAGAAATATAATTAAAATTATTTTTAAAATTATTTTTTGTTTATAAATATATTAAAATAATATAAATTTTTTAAAATTATTTTTAATATCCACGCATAAAAATTGGACACAAAAGAGGAGAGATGTATGCTGAGTACGCGGGCCAAATTAGCCTTCCATGCAGATTATATTGATTTTTTTTTTGTTTATACGATGATTGATGCACATATTAAATTGATCGTCGAGTGGAGCTGTCTACTTGTAATAATGTCTTGGCATAAGCATCCAATTTCGCATTTCCAACAGGCACTGAGCATTCTATAACAAGGATGTCATTTCTGTTTCGATTAATATTTAATTTTTTTAATTAAAATAAAATGTTTCGATTTCAAAATATTTTTGATTCGGCAACAGAGGACACCACTACAAAAGTGGCCGGGGGCTGTGCTTTACACCTGGGCTCATCTCTCCATGGCCAATGCTTATGAGATGGAAAAAAGGGAAGAAAGAAAGTGACGATAAAAAAAGAGGATAGCCCTTTTGTCGTCGTCCTAAATAGAAAATAAAAATCAAAGTCGCTGCTTGTAATTTCGGGTGAGAATTATGAGGAGCCAGTGCGACCCAGCTCACATACACGAGAGAGCCCTTTCAGAGGCGGCAATCAAGGAAAAGGAACAACATGAACTGGAAGCCATGGCTGTGATGATGGAAGCCTTGTGCGAGCGATCATCATTCAGGAACTCAACTTGGAAGTATACATGTGAGAACTAAACCGAGAATGATTTTCTTCTAAAGTATATGCTAATTAAACTCACACTTCGATAAGTTTAACCTATGACTCAATGCTTCTGTCGCTATGAAATTTGTACTTTAAAACAGAATAATTGATTTATTAGTTTTAATTAGACCCTATGGGTTGTATTAAGCATATGCTAGATGACATTTGTGGGGTTGCAACCCTAGATTGTGCTAGTGTTTTCCTACGCACTTGCCCTCGTATAGCACCAATAATAATATTAATTTAAACTCAAATAAATTTTAAAAACACTCATATATATATATATATAGAAAATAATAGAAAAAAGGGATCCTAAAAGGATTGATCTTCACTTTCAAACCAGCTCCTGCCTCTACCTAATAATGGAAAAAATAATAATACAAGGAGACACCACCTCCTGCCTCTACCTAATAATAGGAAGAAAAAAACTAAATAATCCCATCAAGCCAACTCTTCAAAACCCCTCGTGCAACCTCTCTCTTCTTCCTCTCTGATCTCGAACTTCCCTGAGTGAGTTCACCAACTGAATGTCTTGTTAAAGAACTCGCTAGCTAGTACCAGCATGATCCCAGCATGTTTCAGCAATCCCAGCACACTCTCAAGTACCTCTCAAGTGCCTCAAAATCTCGTCACTTGCATTTACCAAACTCAGCTCTGCAACTCACCGGCCTATCTCACCCTCACCTGGTCAAAATCTCTCTTCTCTCACTCCCTAACCATCTACGCTGCCGATTCTTTCTCCATCACCATCTCTTTATACCCATCATCCTTTTCGTTCTTTCGAAACAAACCAGGCTCCAAATCCCTCTACTTGACCCACCACCATTACCAAAGAATCAAGCTCTACTGGGACTTCACTCGAGCCGCGTTCTCTCACAACTCTGCTGAGCCCGAATCTTGCTTCTACATTGCCATTTCCTGCGATGCAAGGTTGGAATTCTTTCTTGGTGATCTTCACTCCGAGTTGTCTCGGAGATCCGGGCTGGTCGTGACTCGCCAACTCGGTCATGAGCCGGCTTTGCTGTCTCGGAGGGAGCATGTGTTTGGGAGCGAGAGCTATGTGTCCCGGGCTAATTTCTCGGGCTCCATGCATGAAATTGGGATAGAGTGCAGCGGGGGCATGCTTGTAGTTAAAGTTGATGGCGAAATTAGTCTTGTTATTAAAAGGTTGGTATGGAAATTTCGAGGCAATGAAAGAATTTATGTTGGTGGGCTCGAAGTTGAATTCTTTTGGGACGTGTTCAATTGGATCAATAATGACAATCGCAGTAGTCTTGGCGGTGCTAATGGCCACGGCGTGTTTATTTTTCAAGTTGGTGATGGTGGTGTATGGCCTCAAATGGTTGGTCCAGAGAAGAGATTGATGAGGAAGAGTATGTCTATGGTGGGCCCCTCATCGACTCCGCCGGCGCTTTCGCTGTCATCGCCTTCTCCGTCGTGCTCTAGTGTGCTGCAATGGGCGGAGGAGAGTAGTGATTGTGGGAGAAGTTCATGCTCTTCGTCTACTACTAGGTCGTGTGGGAGCAATATTGGAGGGTTCTCTTTGTTACTGTATGCTTGGAGGAAGGACTGAAACTTGAAAAACATGGATCGTGGTTTCAAATTTGTGGATTATTGATAAAAAATTCATTCCATGAAATATTTGAATTTGAAAGCTTTTCAAATATATATTATGTTATTTAATTTGATTATTATATATTGTGTAAATAAAAAGCGACTTGAATATTGTTTTTCTTGGGAAAACGACGGATTTGTCCCCAAATTATCATGTGATTCTCAATTCAGCCCCCAAATAAAAAAAATAAAATCCCCCGATGCTATTTATCAAACATTATCCATTTAACCCAATCGAAAAAATAGAATTTTTCTTTCGTTTTAATATGTTTCACATTGAAAAAAAAGACACAAAATAATGTAAAAATATATATTAAATTAGATAGACCATCAAAGATAAAAACCTTAAATTTAAGAAGCCTAATGTCCGAAAGAAAGCGACTTTTGAGCTTTAGTATTGCTATGAGGGTATAATCAACAACTAACAAAATAATAATATATTTAATTAGCTAATTAATGTGGATATGATAATATCCACACATTATTTATTATTTATAATAAGGTAACAATTAAAAAACTCAATAATTTATATTGGTATATATTACTTTCATATTAAATTACCATTTTTATTTTTATTGGATGAAGTGCGGAATGATGGTTCCAAAGATATTAGAGTTTTTTTTTCATATTTCTCACCTATTATTAATTAATTAATACTATTTTGAGTCATTTAAATACTATTTGAATTAAAAATTTCCAAAAAAGGAATGTATTAAAAACGAGCTAGCATTTTGTTTTAGAACAGCGAAACCAACCCAATTTCAACTAAAGTGAACCCAAAAAAAATCAGCAGTTAGCGAGCGAAGAGCGTGCGCAGCACACACACACAGAGACTTGCGTCATCTTCACCAACACTCTTGGGTCTGGTGGTTTCGGAGAACAGTATCAGTCCGAAAGAATCAACAAGAGGTGACCAAATTTCCCTCTGCACCGAAGCTTCACCATGTTTCCATGCAATTCTGCAAACTAGATAGGGCTCAACAAGTACATGTACACAAAACCAAAGGCATATTGAAAGGGAACCATCAACGCTCCATTCTTTGAAAGCATATTTTGTGTACTCAAGTAAAATTCCGGTTATCTCAATTCTTACAAAGAATATACTATCAGCCTGTTTGGATGGGCGGTGGAACCGGCGTTTTGCCAAATTTCAATTTTTTTTTTTTTGCATTTTAAATGAAATTTTTTTAGTGCGTTTAGATCATTTTGATGTGCTGATGTCAAAAATGATTTTTAAAAAATAAAAAATATCATTTTGATGTATTTCGGCACGAAAAACACTTTGAAAAGCTACCGCAACCGCCCTCCCAAACAGACACTATGCAAATCTGCCACGCTTTTTGGATACGAACTATCAATATCGATGTCAGTAAATAGCCAAATAAGGTCAAAGAAAGCAATCGTGATAGCTGGTTCGATCCAGCTTATTTAACTGCAATCATAAGAACCTGGGGCTAAATTGATGGATTGAGGGTAACAAAGAAGGCGAATTACGAGTTTAGATCATAAACTTTCTTGAATAAAATTCCTGGTGTAATCTCAGGTGATCAATCGAATCAGGCTAAAGGGGCAATGAGAAAGTGAAAATATAATAAACAAGGGATGTTGTCAAGATACAAATCATAGCTCAAAAAGGTTATCCAATGACCTTTGCCTAAAGGCTTCCATTTGATGGACATAACTAATCGATTAAAAAATCTTTCAGAGTATTTTAAGGACGACAGAGACCAGAGGAATGCAATGATTAGTCCTGACGTAAATCCCTTTCCACCGGAAACTATGACTACCTTCTTACAATCCCGGAGTTGAGCTGGAAGAAACTGGGCGCCAACACCTCAAGTTCAAAAACCCAATTATTCATGAACCCCACAGGACCAGCAGCTGATGAAAAGCTAGGAAATACTGCAACCATGCGCGCATGCACCACCACAGCACCTAGGATTCTCAGACACTCACCTCAAACAAGAACTGAAAATTCCAAGGAGGTTGGTTCCTTTTTGGTATCAAATGATGAAAGACTTTCTGCGCTAAAACACGAGTAGCTCTCATTACTACTTTTATCCACAACCCAATTATTCTTCTTGTGCTTGGTGGCCATGCTCCTTCCATCATCACAATTGTATGCCTTTCGTCCTTTATAATAATCTAGCTAGCCTCGAAAGAAAACATGCAACCAAAAATTATTTTGTGGTCAAGGGTGGCAAAATTTAATTAGGGGACAGCACTTCTCTAATCCATGGGAATAGAAGCACATCCCAGCTCTAATAACAGCGCTATCTCACTCTTAACAAGCCTCGGCCTTTCTATTTGCCTTGTGCTCCAGCCACGTGTCCTATCTCATGCTCTATCAGCAAGAGAGCTAGCAGTAATTTTGTATTTTTTATTCAACAAAAAATCATGCAGTATGGATAAGTTATGTATTATATAACCGTTTGAGAGGAATAAACATCCGTTGTAGTCTAGTTGGTCAGGATACTCGGCTCTCACCCGAGAGACCCGGGTTCAAGTCCCGGCAACGGAAACCTTTTTATTTTATTTTTCCATCCAACTATGGAGTAGCTTTGAGCAGACAGGTTGCTAACTTTAAACCATATGAAAGTTTACACCATCTTTACAACCAAAAGAACTGTTTAATCAAATTGCAGAGACCTGATTACATCAGGTTTCGATTTCCAGACTTTTTTCTGAAATTCATTCACCAGGTCTATCAAAGCTAGGGGTAAATATCTGACCAATTGCTTCAAGTGCAGAAACATTCCAGCTCTCAGCATGCCTAACAATCTGTCAAATGGAAAGTTGCAATCCCTTGTTAATATCGAAGCCAAGATGTAGAAACCTGTCATAAAAAATGATATTGTCAAAAGCAGAAGGTTTCATCTCACTTTAAGCTTGTTATCTAATTCATAGACCGTGCTTCCGTCGATTGAAATGAGAGGCCTCCATGGGAGTTTCAGGTATGTTCTGCAGATTAGATGAACAGGTTAGTACAGTAATTAAGCAGGGGCCATAGTGGATGATGGTATGAACTATAAAATAAAAAGCTTGACAAGTCTAATAGTTGATTTAGGAAGACCTATAAAGGCAACATATGGGATTCCAGATTTGTAGAGTAGCATATTCAGAATCCGTCCTCAGCCACCTACTGGACACATGCACATACAGTGCTTATGCGGATTCACATTTTCAAATTGATGCCTTGTCAATAACCCTTCTCCAAATTAGAAAAGATTAAGACAACCTTATAATTAGATTCTCATGCAACACATTTCAAGATGCAAAAATCTTCTTCTTTTTGAGGCAACATTCTCTTTGCTATTTTAAGAGCCAATGCAAGAAAAAATGAAATTCCAAACAAAAACCATCAATAAAGGAAAGGGAGATTTCATAAAAAAGAGATGGGAAACCAATTTAAGCACCTCAGTTTCCATCTTGCAAGCACAAAATCTGTTTCGGAATTGACACCCTGCATGCAAAGTCATATTATTGGGCATTATTATCAACAGCATCAAATTGTGAATAGTTCCAAGTAGAAAAGGAAAAGGTTTAGCTCAAGGAGGATGTAAGATGAGGAAATAGTTGCATATGTTCTTTAGTGCAGACTCCCCCCAGTATATTAGAGCTATAAACTTGCAAGAGCAAATTGTAAGACAACAACTCTTGTTCTCGTAGATACCTATGAGTTTGTCCACATGTTTTCCCATGGGATATAACCCTTCATCTTCCATCCTCTCATGCCGTATATAGTGGTTTGGTAGGAGTGATTTTGGCACCACTGATTAATCAGAATTGAAGGAGAAAACAAGTCCAGTTATAATCTCCTACAGATGCCACAATTGTAAGAAGGTCCATCTACTACCTAAGATTTTCTAAAAGATGAGCACTAGCATAAGGCTGCTAGAAGGAGATATACCAAGAATTGCTGCACATCCAATGCATATGCGCTTCAACTGTGAATCCACACTGATCATGCTACAAAAACTTAAACTGTCAACTACACAGAGTTCTCCACACTGAACTCTTGAAGAATCCTCTGCGCAGCCGAGATTACAGGACTACAATAGCAAGCTGTAAAAATGCATTTGCCTAAAAAAGCGCATGTGGGATCAAGTATGGAACCAAGGTGTGGTAGTCAAAGAAATGCTGCTGAAAAATGTAGCTCTGAGAATTATTTTGTGAACAACAAGAAGTTCCAAATCCATTACAAGCTGCTCATGTTTAATGGATGAAGACAGGTCTTGTACATGTACCAAGAATTTTAGGGTCTAGGCAGTTTTTTATTTACTGTGAAATCAATTTTAAGTTTATAGAGAATGTTTACCTTCTCAATGTTTTGTAATCCAATTGATGGACAGTCAAAGAAAGGAACCAGCAATTTCAAATTGCGTGAATACAACTTAGTACCTGATCAAAAAGCAAGGGGAATGAAGATTGAATTCCAAGTAATGCAAGCAAACTCTCATAGACTTCAACAACTATGTAGCACATCATGGAAAAATTAGAGACGAGAATGTGATTGAATATAGTTTCAGATCAGTTAGGGAACTCCTCAGTATCTGACGAGTTGACATAGATGATGTGGCACATGAAACAGCTGGAGATGTATAAACACATAAAAGCTCAAAGGTTTTACCTTGGAATTTAATGGTTGGATCTTCAAAGATACAATCTTCATCATAAATCTCTGAAGTGAAAACCCCTGCTTTTAATAAATAAGAAAGCATTAATAAGCATATGAAACAGTACGAGTACTTTCGTGCTAAAGGAGTAATTATCTGAATCTTCAATTGAGATTAGGGTTGAGATTTTCATGGATCATATCCAATGCAGTCCCAAAAACATCATAGCTGTTTTTTGTGTTTTAAAAAAATGCAGGGAGATGAAGTCCTCTCAAGTCAAACCAACAGATCCAAAATCAGTAACACCAGCACACTAAAGACAGGAAGGAAAAGGTTCAAAGGATGATGGATGCAGAGATGAACAACACCTAATCCGGATTTCACAAATAAAAAAATCAGGATAACTGAAGTTCAAATTAAAGTAAAAACAAGTGTCAATTTAGCTGCAAGAAAAGGCCATAACCCAAGTATTATCCTGGTTCCTAAAATGCAAACTTCACTCAACTGAAAGGGGAAATCAAGAAAGCAGCCAAACAATCAGTATAAAACTCAATGAGCAGATAGATACCTGTGACGAAATAAGCTTTCTCATAATCAGACTTGAGAATCATTATAAGATCATCAATACCAGAAACAGAAATCTCATCTCTATCTTTATTGTTCACTTTCTCTAATCTAAAGGAGAAAATAAACAATTAATTAACAATGAAAACCTGAAAATTCAAACATACACACAGCATAATCACTAATAATCCACGAAAATTACACCTCATAACAAGAAACAAAACTCTAATTATTAGTTAATGTTTTTAATCTGCCAATGTCATCAATTTTCTTTCCCACGAAGTAAAACATCCAATTCAATAAGGGATTAGTGTTTCTTTGTTTGGTTTCCAATATTTTGTCAAAACCCTTAACTACACACACATAACCTCTCAAAATTCATAGATTTACCCCTTGTCCCCTCTTAGGAAAATAATAATAATAATCAAAGTCCATCCTTTTGACATTTCAATGTCATAATTCATCTTCAACACGAAGAACATCATTTAAAATAAGCAATTGTTGAAAAGGGTTTTGTTTCATTTTGTTTGTTTCCGGACATCTTCCCAAGAAGCACACAGAAAACGCAATTGAAGAGGGAAAACAATAAGGAAGATACCTCTCTTTGCCTGAGAAGGAGAAAACCCTTAAAAGCTCCGTGACCCCACTTACAGCCAATTTCAAAATCTGCGGGGTTTTAGTTCTAGTTTGGCTCTTATTTTCATTATCTGTTGCCCCCGAGCAGCATCTAATTCCATGAATTCTCTGCAAAATTAATACTAGCAAAGTGGCTAGAAAGAAGAGAGAAATTCAACTCGAAAAATTGAAACTTCGACAGAATGAATAGTTTGAAGGGCGGGTCCCTTGCTTGTTACCTTAGGAGTCATTAAGGTTGTTGGATTCAGAGAGCATATTCCCGCCATTTTTGTAACAGACATGGAATGGAATCAGTTAGTCAATCCATGCAGGTGTCATATCTCTATTACTGGTAGCCCCTAATGATCTGCCTCGTCAAGGATTTTTGCTTAGCTTTTATCTTACGTAGTGTTTGATGGTAGGGATTTTTAAAATATTTTTTTTATTTAAAAGTGTATAATTTTTCTTAAAATTTTAAATTAATTTTGATATTCATCTAAATATATATAAAAAAATATGAAACACGATTTTAACTCCAAAAACAAAAACTTTATCACCCTAATCTCCTCCAAACTTTTATATTTTATTTTTGAACAATTTTAATTGCATATGTTAAAATATATTTTATCTTGCCTTGAAATTTAAGAACAAAAATCCAACATTCAATCTATCTTTTTATTTCTTTAATATAATAGATGAATTTATATAAGATTCTTTAAAGAAAATAAAAAATAATAAAATAAAAAGATCCAAAAATAGCTGAATCAAGATATTTTAAAAGGAACAATATAATAATTATCTTTATAAGATTTTGGTAAATCAATCAATCGACACACAAAAAAAAGAAGAGGAAAAATGAAAAGCTCCCGTGGAGCGGCGGCATAATGGCCATTTGCAGTTTTGCACAGGCTGCGCCCTGCCATAATGTGTACGGACACAGCTCATGCACGTTCTTGATTTCATTCTTATTACGAAAGATTTCCGGCACCATTTCCCAACCATGGGGCACCCGCCAAAACAAAAAAAAGGAAAGAGAATGAGAAAAATAAAGGGTGTTAAAAATAATAATTTTTAAGGATCAAATTGAAAGAAACCATAGTTTGAGGATCAAAATGTAAGAAAATAAATCTCAGGTACCAAGAAGAAAATTTAACAAAGCTACAGAGCCCATGACAATGAACTGTGAGTCGATGGATAGAGATGCTGCAATGATAGGATGATCTCTTCTCATTTCTTTGTTAAAGTTAATTAAAGGTGTTTGCTAGGATGGTTTCAAGTCTTCGTGATTTAAATCATATTTATTAAATTTAGTTTAGTATGATTGTTGATCTAACAAATTCAAGATCGACAGCTTGATTTAATTAATTTTATCTAAAACAATTTTTTTAATGATTTGATTGACCCGATAATCATAAAAAAAAAACCATCATTGTTTGAATAAACAATAGTTAACATAAATAAACAAGTTTTTTTTCCAATTTCAAAACTATGCTTCAATACTATGGGTGTTTGACATTGAATTTTAAAAATGATTTTAATTTTTTTTATATTTTTATATATTTTTTATTTTAAATAAAATGTTTTTAAATTATTTTCATGTGATGATGTCAAAAATAATTTTTTAAAATATATAAAAAAAATTATTTTAATGTATTTCTAAACAAAAAATATTTTTAAAAACAAACTCAATCATACTCCCATCAGCAAAAAACCATGACCCATTTTTGTTTAATTCCAGCTAGCCTCTTGTTGTGATGTGTTTGGCATGCCAATGCACATTACATCTTGGACAAAGGAATTTCCAAAAGGCTGGCTCCATCAAGATTAATTACATACATGTAATCTCTTTTAAGTAATTAATCTTGTTTTACGTTTCTTGCTTTAATATGATCCGATGTTGCATTAGAAAAGGTCAAATACGATTTCAAATTTGATATATACTTTTTGTCCTATTAGGGCATAACATTGACCGACTATTCATGTGAAAATGATAACTTCCATTAAAATTATTCTGTTTAATATAATATTTATTTTTTTTTTAATTTTCGACTAAACTTCCTATATATAATATAATATTCTAGTTTACTTGCTTAGTTTATGCCAATTTCTTCACGTTATCGATGTAAAGTCAATCCACACACAAAAAACAATGATAACATTGATGGTTTGATCCATTTTGAATGTTTCAAAACTACCATGGGGTCTTTCCTATCAATAATTGGTATTACTATTATACACTTGAAGTTTCAAGTTTATCAAAAACAAATTTTGGTCATTAGAAAGTGAAGAGCACTTCAATACAAACTAAACAAGACAAAATTTAACTTGATTGGAGCACCGGTACGCTACACGTGCCTCCTTGAAATTCTTCCTCTGTGCCCAGAGGTAGATGACGATTGAGACCCACGAGTCAAGCTAAGCCACGACCTATATCGAGCTGAGACTCAGTTGTACTGAAAAATATTTTTGGTTCAACCACAACCAACTAACTAACACCCAAAATTGATTTTTTAACTAGTTCATCCAATTTCGAACCTATTTTCAACTAGGTCAAACTAGTTCCCTACTATTTTCACCATTCTAAATTCATATGTGGTGTCTATTTTTCAACATTCAACTCCCAAAAGGTGATATAGTCATTTCAAGAACACAATGACTTTAGATAATACTCATACACTCATCCTAAAACTGACTACAGATAATTACTATAATTGGTGTATCAGAATAAAGTCATTTCTTTGCTCACAAGAATGCAAGGATTGTGAATTTTAGTTATGATGAACTAGAGTTCAAGAAAGTAGAGGATTCTCTACAAGAAACGTAGAAGCAAGTCCCTAAAAATAATAAAAAGAAAGATAACAACACCAAGACCATCATTTATCAAGGTTGATAAAGCCATGTTTGAGATATCGCTTCCGTACTCAAAAGATATATGGGAGATTCTTCAATAAAAATACAAAGGTGCTAATATAATTAAGAAGATTCATCTTCAATCTTTGTGAGGTGAATTTGAATCATTATAAATGAGATCCTTATAATTTGTTTTTAACTATAACACGAGAATTATGGTAATAGTTAATTAGATGAGACGAGATGAAAAGGCCCTAACATATGCTCACGTTACTTAGAAAATTATGAGATCCCTAGATCCAAAATTTGATTATTTTATTATTTCTATTGAAGAATCCAAAGGAAGTGGAAAAATTGATGATGGATGAACTGATGGGTTCTTTACAAGCTCATGAACAAAAAATTGTAAAAAAAAGAGATAAGGCAATAAAACATGCCTTGGAATCAAAATTGTCTCTCAAGAAAGACAAATATGTGCAAGGGAGGACTTCAACAAATAAATATACCTCTTTAAGAAGAAATCAAAAAGGAAAAAGAGGATTCTATAAATTTGAAGGAATAGGATTTTGGAATATAAGGTTCAGAGAAAGAGGTGGTAAAAACACCATCAAAGAAACAAATATTTACTCCTAGAGAAAGAAAGTGACTACAATAATTATGATAAAAAGCATTTTCAGAGTTGTAGTTACAGTCACTTTCGGAACCATGACACTAAAAGAAAGCATTAATAAAGTCACGTGAACAAGCTAATTAAGCAGAAGAAAATACCATCATTAGAAGGTCGACTGTATTATTTATCCAACAAGGACTATGTAAGAATCAAGAGTATATATGGTATCTAGATTCTGGAGGTAAAAATCATATGTGCGAACAATAAGATCTCTTTAGTGATCTAGATAAGACCATACAATGATTGGTCATATTTAGAGATAATTCAAAAGTCCAAGTTAAAGTAAAAGACAACATTCCACTAAAGTTAAAGAATGGTGATCATAACTACATTGTAGATGAGTACTATATTCTAGTCATCAAACATAACATGTTCAGTATAGGCTTATTTCTAGAGAAAGGGTATACTATTTTCATGAAGGATTGTCATATTTCAGTCAAAGACAACAATGGAAGATTGATTGTTTTTGTCAAGATGTCCAAAAATAGGATGTTCCCACTAAACATCCATTTTGATGTAGCAAAGTGTTTGAGTTCCATAATCAACAATGAAAATTGGCTTTGACACTTGAGGCTAGGATATTTGAACTTTACAAGCTTGAAGATGCTTGCAAGTAAGAAGATGGTCAAACTTATGTCACACATTGACCATCCATAAGAAGTATAGGAGATTTGTGTCCTTAGCAAACATCATAGACCTTGTTTTTATAATGAGGTCAATTGGAAAGTGAAGAAGCCACTGGAGTTTGTGCAAAATGATGTGTGTGAACATATAAAACCAATGTCAACTAGACATAATAACCAATGTCAATTGGACCAATATTATCATCAGCATCATCAGGAGCATTAGAAGAACCAAGAAGGATAAGATATCTAGAAGATTTGTATGATGTTACTCAAGTCATGAAAGATACATTACTATTTTGTGTATTTATAGATAGTGACCCATATAGTTTTGATGAAGCTATCAAAGAAAAGAAATGGATCATATCTTTGGATGAAGAAATACATGTAATCGAGAAGAATGATACTTGAAAGTTAACCAATCTACCAAAAAAATTAAAACAATTGGTGTAAAACAAGCTTATAAGAACAAGAAGAATAAGAAAGGAGAAATACAACGACATAAAGCAAGATTACTGGAAAAAGGCTATGGACAAAGAGAAGGAATAAACTATGGAAAAGTATTTACTCCTGTATGTTTTTTGGAGATAATTAGATTGAGGTTCTCACTTGTGACATAACATAGATTAAAGATCTATCAACTCGATGTGAAGTCAACATTTATGAATGGCTTATTAGAAAAAGAGATAAATGTTGAACAACCACTTGTACACATTGAAGCAAATAATAAAAACAAACTATACAAGTTCAAGAAAGCTCTATATGATTTGAAGCAAGCTCCACGTGCTTGGAGTACCATAATTGACATAAATTTTCATGAAAATGGATTCGAAAAATATCTATACGAACATGCTAGACATGTGAAGAAAAAAGCTGATGGAAGCATGCTATTTTCTTGCCTATAGGTTAATGGCTTGATATTCATCGACAACAACCCTACCATGTTTACAAATATCAAGAAAAACATGGTATATAAGTTTGAGATGAAAGATATTAGTCTGATGACACATTTTCTTAGGATTTTTGCATCCGTAAATGGTTACGCCAAATATATTTCTTGAAAGTTCATGATGGAAAGCTGCAATTCAGTAGCAACTCTAGTTAAAAATAGAGGTAAGAAAGAGTAAAGTAGAAAATATTGATCCTACTTCCTTTAAAAACTTAATGGAAAGCTTGAGGTACTTGACATGTACTAGACCAGATATACTCTATGAAGTAGGACTTATTCATAGATATATGGGGTCACAAGATTAGATGAACTTGAATGCAACTAAGAGAATTCTTTGTTATATCAAAGGAATGATAAATGAAGGTATGTTCTATACATCAAGTAAGAACTTCAAACTTGTTGGCTATTCAGATAATGAATGGGGTGGAGATTTGGATGTAAAGAAAAACACAACATGGTCTGTATTTTTTTATGGAATATACATATTTCACATGGTCATCCAAAAAGAAATAGATAATGATGTTATCAAGTTGTAAAGCTATGTATATTACTGCCAACCAGTTGTATGCCATTTAATATATGATTAAGGAATATGCTAAAGCATTTGAGATTTTCTTAATGAAATCCTACAAAGATTAACATTGAAAATCAATCGGTGATTTCATTAGTAAGGAACTTGATGTATCATGAAAGAAGTAAATACATGGATACACATCATCACTTTATCCAAGAACATGTGAAAATAAAAAAGTTGAATTGATATTTTGCAAAACAAACGATCAAGTTGTGGATACCCTTACAAAACCATTGAAGAGAGAGATATTTATCAGATTGAAGTTTATATTTGGCATGACATATCTCGATTGACTTTAAAGAGGAAATCTGTTGGTGTAAACTCAATCTATAAAAGTTAATGATGGCAAACACTAACCACCACCAACTACAATCACCAATCACGACCACCAATTGTAGTCATCAACTAATTACACACACACCTACTATATGTATTCATATTTATAGTTTATTTTTTCAAGATTTTGTTTTGTGTATAAATAAGAAGCTCAATTTATGTGAATTGTGTGGGAAATAGTAAAGAGAAAAGGGGGAGAGTTTACAAGGTTCATATGTTTGTACAAATTTCATGTTGTTGCAATAAAACAATATGTTTTATCCCCTCTTAGTATTTTAAAGTCACCACATATGTTGCTAATTCTCGTTGCTGAGTTATAGTCAATAATGAAAATAAAAACATAATTTCTTTGATGAAGATCATTACTGTTTTTTTTCAATATTAATTTTTCTGATTTATTAATTTTTAAGTCTCAATCCACAGCTGCTCCCCACCCACCAAGGACAAGAAATTGGCAAGATTCGGCACCATTGAAGCCACCAAAGTAACCAACAAGACAAATATCCATCTAAGCCACAAACAATACCTTCCACCGCAAAACCTTCTCTGAGAGCGTTTATGATGAATATGCCAAATGAGGCTCGTAATTGGTAGTACTCACGCATCTCACCTACAATCTCAGTCTGAATCATAAAAGCCAGGGAAACTCTGAATATATGCATGTGCGGGCTGGGACTTGCTCACGATTTTAGAATATGTTAGGCAAGAAGTCCCTCCTCGGTGGAGATAACTTTTTAAACCAAAGAGTGACCACAATAGTGTCATGGGGATGGCTCGTAAAAACATGAGTTCTTACTGTGTTGAAAAACAAAACTTGTTACCAGATAGACGTATATATTAAAGAGAAGAGTGTGGAAGAAGGAGAGTGTTGTGTGTGGAGGAATATTTTTTATTAGTAGCGAAAAATCCATTGTAATATTTTTTTAGGATTTTTCGTTGCTACACACAATCCAATACTAGTCCATTATTATAACAGCAACTAGATTTTTCTGCTGCTAAATCCGTTGGCAATAGCCCATTTTTTTGGTAGTGGCAACCTCAACCCTCCCTTTACTTTTCATCCAACCTTTCCAAGTCGTTACACAACAATGTTGTACTGTGTCTTTCTATGGCTCCCATGTCCTCCTCATATGATGTCTTTCTGAGTTTTAGGGGAGATACTCGCATGAGTTTTACTGATAATCTATACACTGCTTTAGACAAAGCAAAAGTCCACACATTTCGAGATAATAAGATTCCTAGAGGGGAAGAAATCTCCTCGCAACTCCTCGAAGCAATTCATGGATCCGAGATTTCTATAGTGGTTTTCTCCAAGGGCTATGCTACTTCCACATGGTGTCTTGAAGAACTGGCAAATATTATGGAGTGCAGAGATAAAAAAGGTCAAGTTGTTCTTCCTGTATTTTACGATATTGATCCGTCTGATGTTCGAAACCAGAAAAGGAGTTTTGCAGAAGCTTTTCAAACGCATGAGGAGTGTTTTAAGGAAGACATGGAGAAGGTCAGCAGGTGGAGAAAAGCTCTAAGAGAAGCGTCAACTCTCATCGGGTGGGATCTCAATAGTAGGGAAAATCAGTATGTCTTTTCTTTCAATAACAAGTCAATTTTTACCAATCCAAGCCTGATAGAGTCTATCCGTAGACAATACTTAATTACTTGTTAGCTATGATTTCCAATATCTAATAGCAGAGTCACCTTTCTTTTTCCTTTTTCATTTTTATATGAACAGGCACGAAGCAGTTTTAATCGAAGATATTGTGGAAGATGTGTGGGCTAAATTGGGTCATAAATATAGTCTGGATGTTCCTAAGCACCTTGTGGGTATTTCTTCTCACGTTGAAAATATTATTTCCCTACTAAGAATTGTTACAGATGATACACGCTTTGTGAACATACATGGAATGGGCGGCATAGGTACGACAACTCTAGCAAAAGCTGTATTTAATAAGCTCTACCGTGAATTTGAGGGAAGTTGTTTTATTTCTAACGTCAATGAACATTCGAAAGATCGATTGAAGGGTTTGGCTGAGTTGAGAAAAAAAATTCTCTGTGATACTTTGAAAACAAAAGCTTATTGTTTCCCTCATGATGGCCCGGTGCACATTTTCATGAAAGAAAATCTCAGTAATAAAAGAGTTCTTGTTGTTCTTGATAATGTGGTTAAAAAGGAACATGTTAGTTTATTGGTGGGAGATGGCAAATTTGGTCCTGGAAGTGTAGTAATGGTTACATCTAGAGATGAGCGTTTGCTTACTGAATTTCCAGTGCATGTAAAATATGAGGCTAAAGGTTTGCCACATGTTGAGTCCCTTAAGCTTTTCAGTTGCCATGCCTTTGGGACGACCCATCCACCGGAAGATTATGCAGATATTTCCAATGATATAGTGAAGTATGCCGGAGGGCTTCCTTTAGCTCTTGAAGTTCTGGGCTCTTCTTTGTACCAAAGAAACAAAATTGTCTGGCAAAGTGCTTTTGAAAAACTGCAAAAATTTCCAGATCATCAGATCCAGGAAAAGCTTAAGATAAGTTTTGACTCACTGGATGATAGAGTAAAAGATATATTCCTCGATATCGCATGTTTCTTCGGTGGCAGAAACAAAGAATATGTGTCAGCAATACTATCTGCCCGCTGGGATCACGATCCAGAATCATCATTTTCGATACTTGTCGATAGGTCTCTCTTAAAAGTTACTTTACAGAATAAATTGAGGATGCATGATCTGGTACGAGACATGGGAAGAGAGATAGTTCGTCAACAGCATCCGGCCCGTCCTGGAAAACGCAGCAGAATTTGGCATCATAATGAAGCATGGAAAGTGCTCGAAATGAATATGGTAAGAACGAAATGCATAGCTGCAATCTTGTGCGCATAGTTTTATATGTATTTCCTGTTGAATTTGTTTTAAATAATTTTAACAAAATAATTCTGCATAGGTCTACTTGCAAACCATGATATATGCGTCCTACTGAAATCTCTTGCTCTTCTCAGGGGAGCAGAAGTGGAGGGTCTTGCGCTACATGTGCCAACTCTGGAAGCTGATCGAACTTTAAGAACAGAATCATTCAAAAACATGATATGTTTGAATTTACTGCAAATCAATGGAGTTCATCTCAGTGGATGCTACAGCCATCTCCCCAGAGACATAATATGGCTTTGTTGGCATGGAAGCTCTTTGAAATCCTTGCCATCCAGTTTTCGCCTGGACAACCTAGTTGTTCTTGACATGCAGTACAGTAACATCGAAAAACTGGAGGTACTGAATATCCCCACATTGTTATCCCTATTGCAACTTAAATTTCTTAAACAACTTTTTTCTTTTCATTGTTGTTTTTTTCCTCATTTTTCTCCCTGGCTTGGCAGTCTCTCGACAAGCTGAAAATCCTCAATCTCAGCCATTCTAAGTTTGCTATAACACCGAACCTCGTAGGGCTCTTGAGCCTTGAGAGACTAATACTTGAACGCTGCAAAAGATTAGCTAAAGTGGATGATCAGTCTGTTAGACATTTGAAGAAACTTGTTCACTTGAGTTTGAAAGAATGTGAAAGGCTAAATAATCTTCCAGAAAGCATTTGCAACTTGAAATCTCTTGAAACTCTAGACATTAGTGGGTGCTCGAGGCTAGAGAAATTACCGGAGAACTTGGGTGCAATGGAATCCTTAACTGAGCTGCTAGCTAATGAAACTTCAATAATGGAACTTCCCTCATCAGTTAGACAATTGACGAGGCTCCGTAAGATATCATTGAGTGGATGCAATAACAAGCCAGTCTCACCGTTTAGCACTTTTCTTTCAGCACTATTTTCTTCAAGGTTTTCACCAACTTTTCTGCCAGCTTCTCTTAATTGTTCAAGCCAGTTAACAGGACTAGATCTTAGTTATCGTGGATTATCTGACGGTGAGATTTTCATAGATCTCGGGAGTTTGTCCACTCTCCAAGAACTGAATTTGTCGGGAAACAAATTCTTCAATCTGCCTTCTGGCATTGGCCGCCTTCCCATGCTTAAATATCTACTGGTTAAGGACTGTAGAAATCTTCTATCAGTTTCGGAGCTCCCATCAAGTTTACAGGAACTGGATGCTGTTAATTGTTCGGCGTTGGAGAGACTGAAAATTCAGTCAAATAAAATTCCATCACTGTATGTGAGTGGGTGCAAAAAATCAATAGAGATTGAGGGTATGGAAGGTATGGGTAAGAGTTGGGTCGTTGTATCTGAAGACCGGAGAAATTTATCAAATAATTTGAAGCAGAGTCTTGTTCAGGTTCTCTCTCCCTCTCTCTCTCTCTCTCACACACACAAGTCTCACGCATATGAATGTTGATTAGGTCTAAAGTCTTGCTTTCCTTGAAACAGGCATTATGCAAGGGTGACGACTATGACATTATCATTGCTGCTGACGGTGAGATGCCAGGATTGTTCAGCGATCGAGGAGAAGGATCTTCATTATCATTTCATGTACCTCCAGGTTTAGACGGTACAAAAATCCAAGGGCTGGTTGTTTGGGTTGTCTGCGCCGCCACCATCGGTGGTAACATATGTGCTTATCTTCAGGGTGAGGCTGTTGTAAGAAACAAGAGCACCGGCGATGAGTTCAGAAGATCAATAATGCTGTTTACGGTGAGCACAAATTCAAGCAACCAGTGTTCTTGGGTAAGCCACATACCACTGGCTGCACTTCCTTGGAATGCAATGAAAGCTGGAGAGGAGTTGGAGCTATCTGTTGAAGTAAAGCATACTTATTTTCAAGTAAAAAAGTGTGGAGTCCATTTCATCATAGTAGATAATCAACGAGTTGAATAGTCGGATCACAGCTGAAGAACTGTTCCCCTTCATGCTGACAATATCATTCCGTCTATCCCTTCTCCTATCCTTGTTTATTCTGTGTGTTGAATTCTCTGTGTGGTCTCATGCAATTGAAGGTCCTGGTCATCGCTGTGTTGAAAAAGTTGTGGAGATGCTTGCATTAAATAAAAAAGTTAGCAAAATCTTGTTCAAGTGTTCTCTGTAATATTTTGTCAGCCTGAATTCTGTGTCCTTTTTCCTACAGAGAATAAACTAATTCGACGCTTATTTCAACTGGGGCCACTATCTCCTCCTGGGAGCTCTACTGTCATCACTTTCTGAAAATGCTTTCTGCCCTTCAAAGAGACAACTACGTACGAATGTTTTTAAGCTGTTCTGGAAAAAACCCGACCTATGAAGGCAAGCAGAAACTCTCTTGCTATTATGGAAATCAAGTCTTTTCAGATTCGGTTTCATCTTTATCTACGGTGGAGCTCCTCTAGCACCACACCTTTATTGTTGGAAGAGAATAATAGGATGTTATAACTAATTTATATATATATATATATATAAAATTACATGAACAAAGCTAAAGAACAAGAATGAGATTTCTATGTTCACTCAAAATTAAGATACATCTTTTAGTTATCTTTTTTATTGTACTATGTTTTTAATTACAAGCCTATTTATAGCCTTCAAGTCCTAGACAATTAAGGAATTAAAATACTTAAAGAAAATTCTAATCTTTTTAGGAATCTAACATTCTAATTAAACAAAAATTCTAATAAACTAGTCTATTACAAACCCTTCATCAAAAATTCCTCTTACAAGCTACAAATCCTACTTCATATTGAATTTCAACACTCCCCCTTAATATAAACTATCATTATTCTTCATAATTCTCAGAATATCTCTTGTCTTTCCAAAAATATTATTTTTGAGTGGCTATGTGAAAACATCTACGACTTGGTCTTGAGTCTTCACATGCTTGACTTCTACTTTATTGTTTGCAATGTAATCTTTTAAATAAAAAAATATTATGTCAATGTGTTTCTGTAATGAAAAACTAGATTTTTAGTTAATACAATGGCTGATGAGTTTTCCATATAAATCTTCTCTAAAGATTATGCACCCTCCAAACAGTGCCTTGAAGATCTCGTGGAGATTCTCTAGTGAAAACATGCCTTTGGAGATTCTAAAGATGTATGGTTTAACATTATTTGTTTTACCATCGTGTTAATATTCGGCAATTGAGAAACGATGAACCTCTCTCACAACAAACTTTCCCGTTACAACTTTAGACATATCCTACAGTGAACTAGAGGGCCCTGTTCCCACAATCAAAGGCTTGAATTAAGCTCCATTTGAAGCAATATGACATGAGAAATTATACAAATGAAAGGTGTAACTTTAAATAAAGTGTAAGATTATAAGTGATATATAATGTATTTAATCAAATATTTATACAAGTGATATTGACTTTGTTCATGTAAAAATATATTTATAATTAATTATTTTTATCTTTAATAATCATTTATGTTTGATTAAGGGTATGGCATGGGAGCATTGACCTCTAACCTCCATTTATTTTCTTGAGATGTGAGATCATGCAAGACTTAGCTCATCAGCTACATTTTGAGATTTTGTGCTTTCTTGAGACTCGACAGCTGCCAGTGTCTTCCTCAATGCCACTAACTCTTCCCCAGCTCCGCATACATATGCTGAAGCTTGTCTTCCGGACAAGGTCGCTCCTTCCATGCTGTCTATGTAATCCTGTCAATGCAGAAACCATGCTTAATTTATTGAATTTTTTTCACATTTTCAATCAAATAAACCAAGTATTGCTAATCTCTCTGGCTGCTTTTGCTGTTCCCTTTTAATCAATACATTGTTTTTATACTGAAAGCCGTGTGGATGCAAGCACTAAAGCTACTTTTCTATCAAGCTAAATGGTCTAGGGAAATTTGAGTTACCTGTTTTGTATATGAGCCAGCAAGGAAGAAGTTTTTCACAGGCGTCCTCTGATCAGGTCTAAAGGGATCTTTGCCTGGTCCTTCACGATACAAAGATTGGGCAATTTTTACGACGGATGACCAGGTTACTTCCAGACCTTGGGATGATGGGAATAAAGCCAGGACCTGATTATTTAAGTGAAAAAAATAAGAGCAAACAATGATAATATTGCACAATAATAAATGGATTCAACAAATGAGAATTCAATACTCAATAAGAATCAACTACTGGAAATAAAAGGAAGGAGCGCATTATTTTAACCATCTGTTTATAATGAAAGCACATTAACTCAAGCTACCATCTGTGATGATGTAAGCCTTTCGGATTTAACTGGCTTTTGGACTACCAAGAACCCCTATCACACAGAAGAACAGCTGCGGGTGGTATCGGAGTCAAAAAGGACTTGCATTAAGGCCTGGTTTTACTACGTACACATGTTATTGTTACTACCCCCGTTATGTTTTTGCATAACTTCCCAGTGTATGTAAAACAGCTTAGGACCATAGATAATAGATGACTTTAGGTGTTAAGAGATAATGTTTAAAGCCACAAACCTGCTTTGAGACTCTCTCTATGATTTTATCATTTGTCAAGGGCATGTAAGGATCTCCCGGTGTCAGAACACATCTGAAACATATAATAATATTTGTAAATACAACAGATAAGGATGGAAATATAAAAGATAACTCTAGGGATATGTAAGGGTAGATTATCATTCCCTTTTTATCATTACATACTGAAACTAACAGTAATATAATGAAGTAGAGATATTTGTTTTCTCTTACTGGAGCAATGAACCTTGTCCTTCAATGTAGTAATCTTCTGGAGAGGTGAGTGCTAGGTCAGCAAAACAAGAAAAATCTGCATCTGGAGTGTACAGTAGGTTATCTAAGCCAACAGCTTGTCGCAACCGCCTGCCAAATGAAGAAATCAAAGACTTATTCGAAAAATGCCTTGTGTGTAGTCTCAACTATGGCCAAAGCATCAGCATGGATAGAAATTCACCTTGATTGATCTAGATCCTGCAACTCTGTAACCCATCCATTGTATCTGAGTTGTACGGTAACAACAGGTACTCCCACTAGCTCATAAATATTATCAAAGAATTTCGATTCCCTCCACTGGGATGGAAGTAGTCTTTTAATTCCAGGGACATCACAAGCTGCCATCAAATAAAACCATAGAATGACAAAAAATCATCAACGCGCAATTTATAAAAGATATGAAGAAAGAGAAAGGGCATATCTGACTGCATACCTGCAACATAAGCATCTGCTTTTACAACTTTCTTATCTGTAGCCTGCAATGATATGAATGTAATGTTTCATGAATGAAGGCCTTGCAAACACTGGTGGAAGATAAAAATAACATACGGAAACCTCCAAATACATATACACAATCTGGTTTCCAAATTGTTTGATGCACAGGTCTTGACTCTGCCATAGAACCCACAATGATACATCTATAATAAAATACCAATAGCATATCCTTGCACACTCTATTTCCTTCCATCCATCAGTTTGGCCGGGCTCAACTTAACAAATTCTTTGTAGAGTATAGACTGAAGATTTTAAGCACCAATTCTATGCATCATTCTGAAGAAAATAACTCCAGCAATTCTCCAATTGCAAACCCACAAACATGTGCTTGGGAAGTTAGACAGAGAATAGGATATTCATTTCCTATTCATTAAGCAAAAGGCGCAGATGGAATACTTTGTCTTTAACTCTTATGCCTTTTTCATAGACCTCTTCAATGTAGAACCATAGCTTATTGATATATTCATCAAAACAATGTTGAGGCAATTAGACTGTATCCTTGGTGATCCTTAAATTGGAGCAATGTAACCAGGTTTATGATAGGATATTTGAACAAGTAATGTAAATGATAGCATCACAGTATCAATGTCCTACAGGATCAAGTCTAAAAGAAGAAAAATGAGAAGCCATTTACCTTCGACAAGGCAAGTCCTGTGACATGTATTTCTCCATCTAGAGATCTATCGTAAATTATCTGTCTGCATCCCCACCTCAAATGAAACCTGCTCTTGCAGATAAAGAGACATTAAAGAATATCAATTATTGAGAGACTCAAAAAAATCAAAAGTAATGACTGTGAACCTATATTTACTACCTGCCTCCTTTATCTTCGATATACTTTCTAATGGGACCGCTCAAGTAAACATCTGGAGAACCCTTGAGCATACGAAGCAAAGAAGCCTCTGTCTTGGTGGCAAACAATGAGAATATGGTTAGCATGCACCGAGCGCTGATGTTATCACAGTCAATAAACCCAAGGGCATAAGCAACAGGATCCCACATTCTTTGGATACTCGTGCGTGTGCCACCTTTGGACAAAAACCAATCAGAGAAGCTGATCTGTAAGAAGAAAATGTAATTTCAAGGATATATTAACAAAACAACCTGAGCAACTAATCGAAAGAAAGAGAAATGAGACGGTGCTTACACTATCTAAATTCCTTATGTCCCTCAATGCACCATCTGGATCTACAAGAGCCTTTACAACTGGACTCAGGGCAAGCGCCATAGCATTTCTTGCTATATCATAAGTCTGAAATTGAACAGTACCACGAGATAACACATCAAAAGAGAGTTTAAGGGGGTAGGTAATTTGGCACCTCCCAAAATATGTTGAAAGATGACATAAGACCCTTAAACTCTGGTGAAAATTTATTTTTAATTTTTTCTTCTGGTGAAAATTTGAATGCCAAGACAACGTTTACTTACGAGGTGTTTGGGACAATGGTAAAGGTTGTTTTTCAAAGTTATTTTTGCTTGAAAATGCATTAAAATAATAATTATTTTTTTTGTAAATTCATTTTTGACATTAGCTCATCAAAACAATAACAAAAAACAA
The DNA here is from genome assembly GCA_025169955.1 of Salix arbutifolia. NCBI lineage: Eukaryota > Viridiplantae > Streptophyta > Magnoliopsida > Malpighiales > Salicaceae > Salix > Salix arbutifolia. The sequence goes on from CM045914.1 coordinate 2,625,616, forward strand.
AAATAAAATCAAAATGACAAAAGGGTGGTTCAACCACTGCACCAAACAGTCCCTTAGATTGCAATGAAAAATGTGAGGGCGTCACTAAGGATAGGAAATTAAATGCCTTTAGTAGTGATGCATAATTGATGCAGTGCCATGGCCAAGGAGACATAAGGGAAAGAAAAGAGGCAGCAGTAAGGTTGAGGATATTGCCCCATAAAATCCAGAACAAACTGGATGCTGGGAAGATTACCTTAAGCTGACTTGTAGACAAAAATGCACTAATCCCATGCAACGGAGCTCCAATTGGAAACCGAAAATCAAGCTCTGGAATCAAATTCAAGTTATGAAAGGACTTAATTATGATAAACAAGATTGAATATGACAACTACTGTAAGGCAACTAAGAAAAAATTATTTCAATCCATGATACACATCTACTGTTAGGCAAGAATTGATCAGATAAGGATCAAGCATTAAATCATACCACCAATTTCACCTCCCATGTTTACAAATGTGTGAGTATGATCCTTCACAAGCAGATTTTTATCTGCGCCCACCTATGTTTTAGTGATCCCGAAAAACTATCAGATTATATAAAGAGCAGCATTTTGTGTTCAAAAAATATATTTTAAATTGTTATACCACAATAACCAAAGAAACTTGCTTCACCTTCTTCATCAATCGGAAAAGATTATTATAGCAACCAAAGAAAACGTGAAGTCCCATTTCAATATGATTTCCACGTCTATCAACAAATGAACCCACTTTGCCACCAATGAAAGACCTTGAATCGTATATGTCCACCTGAATAAAAAATAAATGAGAACATCTATCTTCAATTTACATTATAACATAAAACCATTAATTTACATTATAACATAAAACCATTAAATTACAAAAGTTCAAACTTTCTAAGAAATAGATGTCAAGTTTGCTCTTCACTAGAAATGAGATTCTGTATGATGCTAATGCTATGTAGTTTGAAATATGCAATCCACAAACTTGCAGGGCAACGCAGAGAAAGCATGTACCTCATGGCCTTGATCCAATAGCTCCACTGCAGTTGACATGCCTGCCAACCCAGCTCCAATAATAGCCACCTTCAGCTTTGGTCCCCTATAATGTTCAGGTTCTGGTGGAAATAACCCCTTCGGAGCTGGGAATCATATAATTCAACGCATGTCAGCGAGAAGAAAAATGTCATCTTACTCATCTGACTGGTCTTAATATAGATTAAAAGGCAGTACTTTTGTCTAATTACGCATCATAACATATGTATTTGATCTGATGAAAATCTTTATTAGAAAACAGACACCCGTTATAATTTATTCATAACAGCTGAATGGCAAAATTAAATTTCAATGATACATTTACAAGTCATCTCACCGACCTACTCTCTTAAAATTCAGAGCTAATTAAGCAAACTCGGCAGCAAACACCATCAAAAACTAAAAATCACCATACCAACAATATAAAAAAGGATGAAAAGTCTCAATCTTTAAACAAAAAAAAGCCCAGGTAGGAAAAAAAATGCACAAAAAATAAGTAAACAACACAATTCAAAGCAAAAAAAAGAAGTAGGCTTTAAGGAATTACCATTAACACTCATATCAGATACGTTTGTTTCCAAAGAATCCAAAGCAGACCGAACTGTAAACGACCCTTGATTCCTGAACCCCACCTGAACCACTGACCGCCTACGACCAACACCACCAGAGAACAATAACCCTGGTGGGCTAGCCTCGCTTCTAGTTCCAGTAACAGATTTTGCAGGGAAAAGAATCAAAGAAGCCATGATTCTCTTCACTGCTCAGCCAGGAATTCAAGAAAATTCTTCACCTCTTACTCTCAGTAATAGAGTGTGTGTCTATAGAAAGCACGGATTTTTAACGAGACCAACCAAATTTAGTAAACGTAGACAGAGGAGTGAAGGGCATCTCGCGTGGAAGGAGAGAAGATGCTATGATAGGAGAAATTTGTCAGGTATTTTGGCATGAAGAGTTTGGTTGTGTTCATTTTAATGCTAAATACATGTTAGGCTGTTAGAATTTGGACACTGTTAATGTTCTGTACTGATTAACAGTTTGATTGTAATCTGGCGGGTCAACATGATACACAATCAATTTCTAATTTAGATGGTCCATAAAGAAATAAATTTGATTTTAAGGATTAAATTATAAATTATAAAAAAAAGATGACAAGAAAACCAAGGGAAAAAAATCAAGAGATGGACCAAATTGAGAGAAAAAAATATAACAAATTAGAATTGAATGATTGGATTGAAAATAAGTGAAAATTTAACAAAAAGAAAAATGACAAAAATCAAGACCTAAATGGTTGAATTTGAAATACTAATAGCAACAAGGACCAAAATTTATTTTTCAAGATAAGAGAGAAATAAAAGGAGAAACAAATAAAAGTTATTTTGTGATAAAACATTCACAGTAAACTTCTATATAGCACCCAATAAAACAAAGATACAACAAAGAATCTTTATTTTCTTCCTCTGCACTAGGGTTCAAGCCCCACCATGTATGTCTGTTACCTCCACGGTGTCTTACCTGTTTACTGGTCTTGCATGATGTTCATTAGATTCGAGGATCAGTTATGGTGTGCGTAAGCTGACCTAGACACTCTGATTATAAAAAAAAATACAACAAAAAATCAAATGAATAGAAAATGCATGTTTTTCATCACGAGGAGACGCTGCAAGCACCGCCCAAAGAATGATGTGGTTCACATAACTTTTCTAAGTGAAATAATATTATATCTATATTCATGTTACATTAGTTGTATATGTCACAATATGATATCTTTTTTTATAAAAAGTAATTGATAAAATCATTTATATAATAATGGTAAATAATCATTGTTTTTAGGTGGCAAGTCCTAACACAATTTTAATATAAGTTGATAGAATGATAATAAAATTTATTATAGATTGTTGCTACCCAAATTTTGACCTACTTATTTTTAGGTTTTGGAAGAAAAAGAAAAAATAGAAAAAAAAAGACAAAAATATTTTGTTACAAGGGCAAAATTGAATAAATTAAGAATTTAATGGTCGATTGAGGTTTTAAATCGCGCAAATTAAAAATCAAGAATCAGAATAAAAAAGGAGCGTAAAGCTAAGGTTACTCTTGAAATTTTATCGGGGATGCAATTGCAAAAATTCATAAGTTTAAATCCAATTGGGGGTGCAATTAAGACAATTACAAAGTGAGGGACCAAATCGTACTTTCACCCTTTGAATTTTTTGAAACGTGCAAGCGTGCCTGCACTGTTCAGTCACCTGAACAATGCAGAGCACGCCTCTGCGATTTCAGGCGGCGGCAACCCATCGGTGCACGCCAGGGGCAGCCGAAGGGTTGCCTCCGACCTATAAAAGGCATGCCCATGCATGCAGAGAGGAGGAGGGAGAAGAGGGAGGAAAAGAAAAAGGAGAGGAGATTTATCTTTACGTAGAGAGTGGAGATCAGAACAGAGAGAGAACGAGAAAGAGAGGAAAAGAACAGAGAAAATAGAAGAAAGAGAGACAGAGGAGAAGATTTGTGAAACAGAGGAGAAGATCGACAGAGAAAAAAATCACGAATAGGAAAGAAGGAGACAGAGGAGAGGAATTAGAAAAGGAAATTTACATAAAAATAAAACACATAATCTTCTTCCCCACGCAGGAGCTACTCTCTCTCTATCAATTCGACCCTCTCTCTCTCTAGAAACCAGAAGCTTTTTTCTCTCCCTCTTGGTCAGCAGCTCCGACCACCAACGCCGATCACATCACACCTCTCCGTCGTCACCAAATCCCACCACCACTCCAGAAGCTCAGTCTTCTTCTTCGGCGAGGCAGCAGAACAACAGCCCGTAACAGAAGCGACAACAAGGGCTGCGACGTGAACTGTCACCGTTCCGACGCCCATTCCGGCCATCACAGGCCACCATTTCCGACGCCACAACGACCAGAAGAACCACCACGACCTCCTCTACCCAAAGGTATTGACAGGTACTCCATTCTCCATACTCGAAAACCCCCCGTCACTGTTCATTGTCCCTGCGTTTGCATGCGGGGAGTGAATTAATTCACTCCCCGCGTGGGCTTGGCAGGCGGGGCCCTGAAGAAGGCTTCCAGCCTTTGGGCCGGAAGCCCATCCCAGTTGGGCCTGGGCTGCCAGTCACCTAGGCTCGCAGCCCAGCTTGGAGACAAGGTGGGCTGGGCTGTCAACCCAGCCCGAATTTAGGTGGGCTGACAGCCAGCCCACCGAAAAAGAAAAAAAAAAGAAAAAATAAATAAAGAAAAGATACTAAAAATATATGAAATTTGCAAAAAAATATTTTTATTAAAAAAAATGTGTTGTTTTCTTGCATACGGCCAATACACTAGCATATTTTAAAAAATTCTTTTTCTTTCAAAAAATATATATTATCTCGGAGTTTGAAGAAAAAATGTGTTTTAGCATGGATTTCACAAAGTAAAATTATTTTCTTGCATTTTTGGATTTTACAACATGTTTGTAAAATCCAAAGGGTATTGGCCAATATTCCAAAAAATATAAAAACCTTTTTTTGGTGATTCATATTATTCACTGTTGGTATTTGGATAAATAAATCCTAAGAAGTCAATATCCAAAATATTCGGCGGGGATAGTATGCTATTATTCACTGTTCGGTGTTTGGATAAATAAATCCTAAGGGGTCAATATCCAAAATATTCGACGGGGATAGTATGCTATTATTCAATGTTCGGTGTTTGGATAAATAAATCCTATAAGGGATTAATATCCAAAATATTCGGCGGGAATAACATGTCATCATCATTTAACCAATATATTCTTGAAAGATCAATATCATAACAAATCATAAGCAAACAAAAACACCAAGCAGCTTACCTTAGGTAGGGCGTATTAGGGGTGCTAAAACCTTCCCTTTACGCAACCAGTCCCTTACCCTAGAATCTCTGAAAGACCAGTTTTAGATTTCTAGTAACCATAATACTAGGTGGTGACTCCCTTTTTTACAAAATAAAGATAATCCCCCCTCGACATATTGATTTCCCCCGCTCACGGGGAGGGTCGTCACGACGCCGCGCTCTCGCGATGGGGTGCGACATAGATTAAAATTTTTAAACACCAAAAACATTATAATTATAGAGAGATATACAAAATATTTAATCTTTATTCATCAAAACCTTATTTGTCAACATGTTATTATAATTCTTCATATAGCATATTAATACTAAAAACTAAATTAAAATTACTAACTAAAAACTAAAAAAATAATAATTCCAAAACCCATGCATCACCTTCTTACTAAAAAACTTTGTCTGAACTTATTAGCCCAAACTCATTGATAAGGTGTGCGAGATGGTTGTACTTCTGTGAAGCCTAACCTCTTTAACCATCAATATTACATTGTAATATTGTTTTTAAAAATATTTTTTTATTTAAAAATATTAAAATAATATTTTTTTATTTTGATATTAATAAATAAAAATAATATAAAACATGAAAAAATAATTAATTTAAAATAAAAAAAAATTAAAACAAAATATCATACTTACACCCATGGTTGTCAAAATCACGAGTTGACTCGTAAAATCATCTGATTTTACGAGCCAACTCATCAAACCTTGTCAACTCGGGTAGAAAAATTGATTTTGGTCAAACTCGATCAAAATCAATCAAAATCGGACCGGATTAGTCCAATTTTACGATCTTGCTACTTCAAAATTTTAAAGCCAATTCATTCGCCTCTTATATTTATACACAAAAATTTTTGTCTTCTCAATTATTTATCTGATGTGGGATAAATTGAGTAAGGACATATTTGAAACTTGCTTGCCTCGACTGAAGAGTGAAGATTATTTAAAGTGAACAAACATGTGGGACAATGCTATTTATATAGCATTTCCGCTAGACAAATTGTGTGTGTGTGTGTGTGTGTATTAAAAAAATTATAAAAAATATATATTATAAAAAAATAAAATTGTTGTGTTGATTTTATAAAAAATAAAAATTATATATATAATAGAATCACTCTTAAAAATCAGTAATATTAACTTTAAAATTTATACTTAATTTTTTTTATTTTTTACTTTAAATTAAAAAAAATTGATGTTTCTAAATTATTTTCATGTCCTAATGTCGAAATAATTTATTGGAGTTGGAGCTAGTACTAGTAATATCGGTGTTGGTATCAGTATTAGTTCTGATAATCATTTCAATAATAATGCTTTTGATGAATGTATTAAAACTAACGAGAAAAATAACAGTCATGAAACTGATTTTAATTTATATAGCACATCAACAAAATATTTATTTTAAATTTGTTAGTTTTTACCTAATTCTATGGACATAATTGTTTTGTAATGTGTTTTTAAGTTATTTTGAATTATATATGAACCTTAACTAATGAAGTTTTATGGCCATAATTATGTTGTATTGTATTCGAAAATATTTTACTTATGATTTTATGATTTTTCTACATACACGATTTTAGCTGTAATTTTATAATTTTTATATAAAAAAATTCAGGTATAATTTTATAATTTTATAATTCGAATTTTTGAAACCCCTTACATGTCGTGTCAAAATCACGATTTTATCGGTCATGCTTACACCAATTAGCCATCCCATATTTGCAGGAACTCCAGCCCATGGCCATTGTCGAAAAAAAACAAATTATTAAGGGCGGAGCTAGGGCCTATCTAACTATGGGGGCCCATTTGTCGTACAATATATGACTTCATCCTTGTGTTTAAGGAATAATTCAATATGGTCCTCCCAAGTTCTCTATGGGAAGCAATTTAATTCTTTCTTAGACATGGGCTCCGCATGTCCTCAATTGTTTTTTCTTCTCATCAAATTTGGTATTACTATGAGATTTCTTCTTATTTTACACTTTGATATTTTTTATTTGGCTTTTTTCCTCCATAGATTTACAGAATTTGGTCATTAATTAGGCATGGATTGTTGTAATTGAAAAAAAATATTTGATGATGAAATTAAAAAAAAATACATATTTTATTAACCTATGAGTTGCTAAGTTGAAAAAACTATACCGTTTAGCATATTTTTAATTGGAATATTTAGCAAAACATTAGTGTAAATTGTTTAGGCTCAATTCTCTTAATGTTTAAAGATACTGGGGGTAAATTTGTCTTTCTTCCTTGACTCCTCCCTTCCTTTCGATGAATCCTTTCAATATTGTAATTGTGTGGTGATGCAATACATAAATTGCACTAAAACCATTAAATTTGATACGATTAACAAAATATTTTTAATAGAATTAATAATAAAAAATCATGACCAAATTTGATATAATTAACAAATGATAAAATATTTTTAAATTTTTCACAACTTCTAAAAAACATTTCTTCTTAAAATTATTAGAGAATAAAATAAATCATATCTTGTGGTCTTACCTAACAGTTTAAGCTTTTAGGTGATATGATTCCTTAACATGGTATCAGAATCTTGTTAACCTTGCGATCACGAGTTCAAATCTCACAACCACTCATTCTATTTGATAAAAATCAAGCAAAGTAATGTGAATCAATGTGCAATTTTCAAATTCAAAGAGCTTTCACTTGAAGGAGTGTGTTGGAGAATAATATAAATCACATCTTGTGGTCTCACTAATCAGCTTAAACTTTTAGATGAGATGATTATTTGACAAAAATAAGAGAAAAACACTTTTATAGAAATCAAGATGATTTTTTCTTTGACTAAAATGTGTTCTTCATTATTCAATTTTTCTAACGATGAAAAAATAAAAGAAAATTTGGAAAATAATTTTCATGAAATAAACATGGCTGTACTTTTTAAAATTGTTAAGATAAAAATCTTCCTCTTGATATAACATGAAATATATAATTGGAAAAAAATATATGAGTCGCTAGGGTTAAAGTTTATTTTTCCAATACAGAGTTGTCGCTTGTAATAAAAACAGAGGAAAAAAAGGGAGCTCGACAGGAAAAAGAGGAGAGAGAGAGGGGTTGGGATCAGAGCCATGATCATTGCTCGACTTGAAATCTTTGTCTATGAAAAGTAACTTTACCGAGCTAGACGATCTACACTTTCCACATGATAAATGTGAATCACCGTACTCTGCTTCATCTTTCATATGAGTGTCGGTTGGCACAGTGCAAACTGTATCATTCACTGCGTTATGGTGAATATTGTTGCTCGATCGCCGTGGCTGCCGGAGGTTCAATGTTTTATTGGTGCTCGCTCGCCGTGGCTGCCGCAGGTTCAATAAAAGTTCTAGTGATTATTATTTCATAATAGAAATAATTGAAACATTTGACACAAGGAGGAGACATGTATCTGTTCTTTAGTTTACTTAAAATTATAATATTTTATGTTCTTTTTTTGAATATATATATATATATATATATATATATATATTAGAACACTAACTAAATTGGTTTTTCAATTCCTAATTAACACCTCGTACTAAATCAAGAAAGATTATCCATCGATCCTAGAAATTAGTTATGATACGCATAATTTGACTCGAATATCCCAGTTATAAAAAAAAACAATTATCCAAAAATATTATTTGAGAGTGAAAAAAATAAAATATAAGATAATTAATTTAAATATATAGCTTATCCATGGATGTAAATTCTCCGACCAATTCCATATATGACACTTTTCAACCTCCAAACGCCTCATATCACCACATACTGTAACGAGGACGCAACCCAGTTCCAGCAGCCCAAAAATAGACACAGCAACTTGCTTCAAAAACAAGTTCTTGGAAATCACATAAAGGGAAATAGAAAAAGGTGATAAATATGTTTGTCAAGAACCCTAATCTTCCATTGATCCCTTTCTGATCCCTAATTAGTTGATTGCTGTGGCAGGCAATAACCCCAATGCTCATCGTTTTGATGCTACAGAAGGTGTCTGGGAATCCACCAATATAGACCAGAGAACATGAACATCTTCATACTGGCAGGACTTGACTTCTTCGTGCAGAATGTATATATCTTCAGCTGAAAAACAACGAAAATATCGTAAGCAAAAACTAACTGGTGTTCAGTGATCACAGCAAAAAGAAAACCCCTGTGATTGTTAATCTACCAGGCAATGTGTAAATATCGTAAGCAATCGTGTGTCTATATGCTTTTCTGAAAATGTTTGGTAGCAAATTCAGCATTAATCTCTGTGTTTCAGATAATCTATGGTTCAAACAGGGAATTATAAGATAAGAAATCTTGGAGAAGTGACATAAAACTTGAGACTAAATTTCTTGAAGAGAGAAGGTGATGGTGAAAGAGAATTATGAGCAAAGACTGGGAACAAATTAATGGCGAATAATATAGGAAAACCAGATCAACAAGGCTCAGAGATGCAGTCTACGATAAGTACGTACTCTTTTTATGAGTTGCTGAATGCTTGCGAAACCACAGCTTCTTCAATGGAGAAAAGAGGGATTTCATCCACCCCATTTGACTATTTCATGGCAGATGAACACCAATGAAACATCTAGAAGAGAAGAAATTAGAGAGAGAGAGAGAGAGAGAGAGAGAGAGAGAGAGAGAGATGGCTGCCTAGCTAGTTTGCTTGCTACAGAAGTGAATTCAGAAGAAGAAGCATCGTTGCATGCTGAGAATACATTTCCGAGAACAAATTTTCCACTTGCAGGAGAGGAGAGAATTCCATCCTCAGACAATAACAAGATCTCTTTCTATAGCTGTCTTCAAAATGTACTGTTTAATTTCCTGCCCGTATAATTCATATAAATTGTCGGTACCTTTGTCAAAAGATGGCCACCAACTTGTCGGACTGCTGCTTTTTCACTTTTACATAGATTTATGCACAGAAATCAAGCCCACGTTATTTGAGCTGGAGCCCAGTTTGATATATCTAATTCTGATAATCATGTCCATTCATGAACTGTAATTAAGCAAGAATTAAAATCAACTATAATGATCTGTGCTAGAGCCAAAATCTTATATGATTAGCTTGATCTTATCGATTATTGCTATAAAGTTTAGTGATCTTGTTGAACAGATAGTAGCGCCAATCCAAAGGGGATGGGAGACATGAATCCCTATCTTGAGCCAATGATCAGCCACCACAGAAAAGAACAGTTGAATATTCTTATCCAGATGTTGATTTTCTGCCGACCCCTCATTTTTTCCCACGTTCTAAATATCATCCTTTTCTAGTTTATGTGCATGGCAGCCTATTCATGTAAGCGATTGGAGCTTGCACATCGACGCAGCAGCCTGGCCTCTGGATCTTCTTGTCCTGATGTGCTATATATATGCGAAGATTTTAGATGACAAGAAATGCGTTGGGCCTAACGTGGTGCTATATACATACATACATATATATATATATATATATATATATATATATATATATATATATATATATATATATATATGCGCGAAGATTTTAGATGACAAGAAATGCGTTGGGCCTAACGTGGTTTATTATCTTGAGGGTATTTCATTATTCAAAATCACTTAATCAAATATAACGAGATTTTCATGCAAAGGATGTATTAGTATAAAAAGAAGATTAAAAAAAACAAATTGTTATTTGTCAATAATAGAAGAAAATAAAATAAAAATACTTTATTGATAGTGTGTGCAATAAAAACCAACAAAAAAAAAGGTATAAATAACTATGAAAATAAATTATAATCTTCAATTATTTAAAATTTTTAATTTATGGCTCTTGATTTTTACATAATTAGAGATTGGATTGCAATCCAAAGTATACCTCTGTTTCCCAACATGCAGGAAGCTCTTCAGATGTTTTTAATCACATTTCTCCTATAATTTGGTCAAAATGAGCGTCTCCTAGACCCTTTCTCAAGGATGTCGGTGCTGACTTCCGTGAAGAAATGCAGACAGAAGAACACTTTTTGGTTGACACGTCAACTGATAAGCGCTGCCGGAAAACTCCAATTCCTTCAACCACCACCACTCCCCATCTAGCGTAATCAACTCCTTTTTCTGCTTTAACGCGTGGACAACCTCAAAGTCACAATCTCCCTCACCAGACTCGTCGTCTCAGCATCACCTTTTGACATAGTTTACAAAATTTCCTTCTGTCATGTGATTGACAGCATTCACGATGACAAAAGTTTTAATATATGATAAATCTTTCTGTACTTTTATCGATGTAACTATACATTCCATGCCCCATTAAAGAGCTTCTTGATTCTAAAACGTCAAATGTTTAACAATAATATGAGGGAAATATCGGGTGCACAGCCACCACTTTCCTGACAGAATGAAAAAGGAAACTATGAACAGGGATTATATTACTGCGCAGATTATAACCAGGACAAATAGCAGGGCAGCTGCTCCAAGAATCAAACAGAAGGTCCAGCACACCTTCTTGATTAACGTTGTTGAAATAAAAGAACCAGATTTCTTGAACTGCTCATCCACAAAGATTAAGGGAAAATATTAATGATGATAGCAGTAGGAACAGGAAAATAATGGAGATTTGAGAGGTAGAACACCCTTGAATGGATGTTCAAGGAATTTACCTGCACTTGATCTTGAGTTGTTTCCTCTGGCTGCGAGGAGAAGCAGAATTAGCATGAACGTGTCAAAAGGCTAGTGAGAATAAAGTATTAGGAATGTCTAATTGTGTGTTTAAATACTTACAATAAGCAGTGTGAGCAGCTCTGGATCGAATTTGGAGAGCAACTTCCTTTTCTGATCTGCAGTACAACATGGATAAGTTGGCTAAAAGATTAGCCATTATGTTTTTTTTTTCTTTTCTTGAAGGCATAAAAAGTAAGACCTCTCTAATCATCAAAATCGCCAACTTTGTGAGTGCTAGACTGTGTTTAGTTGGAATTTTTAACACAGCACGGTGGAGGTAAGGCTCCAGAATATAATTTATATTATTCTCTAACACGCTCCTTCAAGTGAAAGTATTTTGGACTTGAAACTTGCACAAATTAATACTACTTTGTGCTTGATTTTTATCAAATAGAATGAGAGTAATGATATTCGAACTCGTGACCGTTGAGTCAACAAGACTCTGATTCCATGTTAAGAAATCATCTCACCTAAAAGGTTAAGCTGTTAGTTGAGACCCCAAAATATAATTTATATTATTCTCTAACAATAATATCAAAAATGATTTTTAAAAAATATAAAACATCATTTTAATATATTTTTAAACGAAAAACACTTTAAAAAATAATCTTAATTAAAGTCCTGAACAGGCACTAAATCTACTCCTAAAGGTTAAATAGTTTGTGGTGATTCAAGCCTGGTCCTGCAAAAAAACCTACCATGTCCGAGTTTTGGATCACTGGCAAGTGCTACAAATCCACTTAAGTCAATGTATGAAGGAAGCTTAATGGATCAGATGATCGGACAAACTCCTAAGCATGCATTAAAATTCAATGTTGTACCTTGATCAAGGCTGCTGGTTGCTCTGCTGGTTCCGCTGGTTTCTGAAACCAGAAAACCTCCTGCCCTGTATGCACATACCAGGATCAAAACAGTTTCAAAAATTGATCCTATTTTTGTGCAGCTTATAATCAATAGGAATGAGAGCATGAAACCAACTGTACCTCTTTGTTGATGCATAGAGACAGAGAGCCAGTGCTCGTGTTCTTAGCTGTAGATCCGATAGCATTTTCCATCGAAATTCCAAATCTTCTTTTGTTCTGTAAAACCACTGCTGCAACAGATTATTTACTTTTATGGAAGCTTATTGATCACAAGATTGATGAATTCTTTCAAGTGTTACACAGATTACAAGCAATTTCTGTTGGGTAAAACTTGAGTCTTTTCATCTCAAACCCACTGATAATTGCTGATATCCCTTCCATTTGACTAGTGAGATCCAGGATTTTTTAAAAATTTTCATTTTAAATGCTAATTCATTTTACAAATGTGTAATCCATAGAAGCTCAAATTATACAGTAAAGTATATCAAACATCAGAAGATTAACATTCGAGCAATTGAAGATGGAAGATCAATAAATGGCAGCAAATCACTAGCAGAAACAGAAACTATTGACTGTTTCAAAATAAAGTAAAGAAAATATGGAACATACAACGCAGGCTTTGAAGGTGGGTTATGAAGGAGTGATTCGAGCCGATCAAGCTTGACCCCAGCTTCAATTAGCTTCGATCGAGCAAAGTCTCTGAGCCGATTTTCTCCGGCCAAGTCTTTGTTCTTTATTCTGCTCTCTATGTCCTCCACCAGCTCTGTGGCCTCCTGGGCTTCCCTCATCCATGCATCCATGGCTAGAGAGCGCTCGTGATTCACCATCTCTATCTCTCCCTGGACACCAAACAAACGGCAACGTATAAAGAAACAAAAATGAAGAGAAAACCTATCCCTCTCTTAAAGAACAAAACAGCAAATTAACAGGACAGGAAGAGGTGCGTCGATTGAGTAAACACTTTTAAATTTCAGAAACGAAGACAGGCAATGGAGTTTAACAGGATGTGGTTGTCCAGCTAAGATTGTACAGAGATGGAAATGATCTTCGTCATCGACACGTGTGCCTCCGAGATTTGGTGCATGAAACTGATAATTCGGTAGAAATTGTTTAATTCGAATCCCAAATGACAAAAACCAATAATATGAAAAGAACAAAACCAGTAACAAAACCAGTACTTTCATCAACATCATTCTCTGTTCAAACCACGGATATATGGCAAGTGCATGTGGTATTCAATAATTGCATTTATTACAACCAGCTAGACCCGACACCGCACAGAAATTCTCTTAACTCGTCGGAAAGATATCACGGCAACCCACCCTGGCCAAAACTGGATGTCCGAAAAAAGAAAAATCAATTCAAAGCTCATCAGATCAACTCTACGCTTCAGTAAGAACTTAGATTTTATTCGAAAAAAACTTTTAAAACAATTTTGTTTAGTTTTTAATAATAAAACATTATTATTTTGATTGCTCTATGTTAACCTATCTAGTTCGTGACACTTATCTTATCTAGCCCGTGACCCAAGCTCCAGTGTATGCGAGATTATTATTATTTTATTAATGTGGATATTCGGGTTAATTTGTGCGTATTTCTACTAATTTTACGGATAATGATTATCATATTAGGTCCTCGAGAGGTATGGTTTGGTGACAAAAAGTTTGAGATCTGCATAGCATAGCAGGTCTCGAGTTCCAGTCAGGACATGCACTTCTTGTAAGAGCCCGGGATAACTAGGATTTTATTCACTCAACTGGACCTACAAAGTGCGCTTTCCGGGAGTGTGATTTCCTAGAATCCAAAAAAAAATCATATTAGCAACCATATGATTCGAATCTAAAATCATAGAGAGAATAAACTCTTTAATCTCAAACTCTTACCATTAGATTACATATTAGATGTTATATATGCGAGATTTCATTGCTATGGTTGTGTTTTCTTTTTCGCATTTTTTTTTTATGATGAGAGCATTATATATTAATTATATGAAAAACTTTAGTGATTATATATCAATGGATGGATCAATTTGTCAATTGATATAAATTTTATTTTAAAATGAAATATTTAAAATGAAAAAAAATTATTTTTTAAAACGGTTTAATATAAAAAAAAAACTCAAATTAAATAATTATATGATCGAATTAACTAGCTAAAACAAACAAGGTTTTATAATTATATTTTAAACATTTTGTTCTCTAAAATGGGGCTATTTTGAAATTATATATCATTAACAACATAGTTTTGGGGGGTGGTTGTTGGGGTATGGGCCAGCTTCCTCAAGGTTTGTACCCGAGCACACCATAGTTTTGTGCTCCAATCGAAAAGCTAACCCCATCCATGGATCTAGCCAGGAAATGTGGCCCAGAGATTGCAGCAGGGACCCTTCAAGTAGTCATTCTGCTAAAAGAAAAAGATCAGAAGATTCGTATCGCAATGCCAATCTCTCTGTTAATTTTTTAATCCATTTTTTTTTTAGCTTTTCGTCATTTTCTTACAAAGCTCACCTACCAAGAAAGAAAAGTATCTCCATCATCACCATCAGTCTTGTTCTTTAAGCTCCATCAGGCGATCTTGTTTGGAGCTGGAGGTGTGCCCAGGATTGCTCAGTATCTGTGAAAGTTTCAATTACATTTCATGGATCAATACTTATCCAGCTAATTCCCCAATAATCCATAAAAAAAGGGTTTAAGATTGTCTTCAACCTCACAATCTGTCCTTCTGATGAATGAATTCCTTTGATGGATAAACAGGGAATCTGCGAGTTGAGGGTCAAAGCTGCACACACACGTACAGCAAAATGTGCAGGTATCCATGATTGCAGCTTCAGCAGGAACGGAGCTAAAAGATCAAAAGATATGATAAAAAATATCAATGAAATAATATAAATCATATTCTGTATTTCACCTAACAGTTTAAATTTTTAGATGAGATGATTCTTTAATATTATGTTAGAGTTTTATTAACATAGTAGTTATATATTCAAATTTTACTACCCTTTTCTATTTGATAAAAATCAGACACGATGTAATACGAGTCTATGCAAATTTCAAACCCAACAAATATTTACTTGAGATGATAAATTAAAAAATAATATAAATTATATTATAAAATCTTTCTTAACATATTAAATTTTTAGATGAAATAATTACGTAACCGAAAAAAAATACCACAGTGAGCACCAAGGGGGAAAAGGTTCACGAAGCACTTTGGCCTTCGTTGCTGCTTTTTCTTTCCCATTGTCTCGCATGAATGTCTCTCTTCTATTTTTCTATGTATACAAACTTTATGATTTTATAAAGCTATAGTTATAAAACCTAGTTATGTCGAAACGTTTTTTTTCAATAAAACAATGTTCCTTTTAAAAACATTGAATTAGGTTTTTTTAATGAAAAAATGAGTAATTCCCTGCCTTGTAGTTATAAAACTCGATCTAAAATGATAAGTCAATCTAGAGACCTCTCCATTTGAAACCTAGCTCGAATTAGGTTTATGTCGAATTGATTTTTTTTTCAATAAAAAAACAAATTATTTCTAATATATTTTTAAACAAAAACACTTTAAGAACTAATCGTTATCACATTTTTAAATTAAACCTCAAGTAATTAGTCCAATAATAAAAGTTTTGTATTTAAAAGTTATGCTCCCTTTCAAGTTTAAGGTGTAAATCTCACCGACTATATTTTCTTGAAGTCATCTCTCCTAGTATAAAAACTAATAATTATGAAAAAAAATTATAAATATTATCACAAGAGATTTAAAATTTAATCATAATATGCACAAACTGACCTAGATGTCCGGTTAAAAAAACATTCTCAAATCATGTCCATGTTAGTTCATCCTTGAGAATATTTCCCACTTAGCTACTTGACCACACCATGACGCTCTTGTTTGAGAATATAGTTAAAATTGTTTTTCAAAATATTTTTCATTCAGAATATTTTTTTATAAATTGTTTTTTATATCAGTATATAAAAATGATCTAAAAACACGAAAAAAATTATTTTAAAATAAAAAATAAAATTTAAATCTTTTCTTAAAATGTTTTTGAAATACAATGAAAAACCAGATGTGAAGATGGGATTAAAGGAACCTTAAAAAAAAGAGACACGAAATAAAGGCAAGGATATTGGACTCACATTCAGCCAACCATTTCTTACAGTCGCACCAAATAATTAAAGGGAAATCATAGCCGTTGCTCAGAATCGAATCCAACGACAGATCACAGAATACCAACTCACACGCAGCAAAATAACAGAGAGATTTAGTGAGAGAAAGTGAACGGCATGTAGTGAGATACTTGGTGAGTGAAGAACCTTTGGTGGGCACCTCACGTTGTGTGCGCATTTATGGGCAAGTCACTTCTAGCTTTTATAAGAGAGAGCTGTTTGGACAACATCAATTTATTTTCACAGAGTAGGTTTCATAAAAAATTGAAAATATATTTTATTTAGAAATATATTAAAATAATTTATTTTTTATTTTTAAAAAATTATTTTTGATATTAATATATAAAAATGATCTAAGAAACAACAAATTTTTTTAATTTAAAATAAAAATAATAAATTTTTAATTTTTAATTTTTTTCAAAAATATTTTTGAAATACATCACTAAACGAATCTGTAGTAAATTCTTTCTCCCACATTATCTAGAAAATTCTCCAAGATAATTCTAGATATAAATATGATTTTTAAAAACATATATATATATATATATATATATATTAATTGGTCACTAGAAAATTCTCCAAGATAATTGGTCACGCTCCTTAAAACTTTTATTATTATTTACGGTTGCAATCGATTCCAATAAAGAATTCTTCGATATTTATTACAACACTTGCCACGCTACAGAAGATCACTTAGTAGGAAGTATACATTCTTGTCTCTAATAAACATGGCATGATGACAGAAAACTTGCAATCTATCAAGTTAATATATGCTTTATTCATAAAAATTTAGAACAACTAAAATTGTACTCACTTACTTTGACCTACAAAATATGTTTTATGGAGTTTCCTGGCATTCAAATAAAAAAAAGTATATGTTCTTGAAATTATTTTCCACTCGGTTACTCGACCACACACACCATGGCATAGGATATTCGACCAGTATTTAGCCAACCATTTCTTTTAATCACACCGAATAATGAAAGGCAAAAAGAGAAATCAAACCCCTTGTTTAGAATCGAATCCACCCACAGTTCACCGAATACCAGCTCACACACAGCAAAATAACTGAGAAATACAGAGGGATTTAGTGGGAGAAAGAGAAAAGGCATGCAGGGAGATGCGTGATGAGGCTGGCATGCCAACTTGGCCACCTAGCGAAAAAACAATTGTTTTTCATATTTGAGAGAGTGATTACGGTTATTTTTTAAAATATTTATTATCTAAAAATATTTTTTTTATTTTTTAAAATTTATTTTAATATCATCACATATAAAAATATTTAAAAACACTAAATATATTTTATTTAAAACAAAATAAAAACATTCTTTTAAAAAAACACTCTAAAATGACTTCTGGCTTTCAAGATAGCAGTGCCTTCGCAACATGGTAACCTACTTTGTGCATAGATTCATGTCTATCCTTTATTATATTCTCTTATCGTGCAGGTCCTCAAGCGGTATTTTTGGTCATCACCTTAGCTAGAACAAGAGATTAATTTATATTATTTGTTCCTGAAAAGAAAGATGCTAAAGAAAATGGAGGATCATCCCCGCTAAGGAGAAGATCTGTTCTAATGGCAAGATTCTTTAAGAGTTTCTAGTTTTTTTTATTCATATGGATGTTCGGATCAGTTTTTACGTGTATTGACTAATTTCATAGATCCAGAAATTAACGACCATGTAAGACTATAATGATCATTATATTAGCAATCACAAGACTCGAATATGATACTACAAGAGAAATAAAACCTGTAATTTCAATATGTGCGTGTAAAAATTAATTTTGATTGATTATAGAAAAACTAATTTCATTGAGGAATCACTATGACTTCACTCACTAACTGTTACGAAAGGCTACAAAAATTCTTTTTAGATGTTGCATAAAAATTACAAGAAAAAGATAAAGAGAGAGAGAGAAAGGTGTTAGAGTGACATCGTTTTATCACCAACTACACGTGTTACCGTAGAATGGAGGGGATGATGAGACAATTTTAGTAATACCGGAGAAAAGTGGTATCGACTAGTCTTGAAGGAAGTTGCACTGGTCGCACAAATAGGATGGTTTCCTCACACATTGACACGTGTTTTTTTCACGTACTAACCAAATATTTTTAATTCAACCTCTCATTATTATTTTTATTGGTCTCTAATTCTTTGATTTAATTCTTATTTATTTTATAGATCTTTAGTTTGGTCTCAAACTTCATTCCGCCCAAGGCAATGACAACTTAATTGAGAAGATAGGAGTTGAAGGGGAAAAAATAAAAATAAAAATATTTTTATTTTGTATTTTAAAATAAAAAATATAGTTAATTTTCATATGCTAATGTCAAAAATAATTTTTTTAAAATAAAAAAAATATCATTTTAATACATTTTTAACTGAAAAATACTTTCAAAAACAACTGCAATCACATTCTCAAACAATCATTAAATCAAAATCAAGTTAATGAGGTAGATTTAATAGACACTCTTTTCATTTTGCTCTATAAATTCTTTTCTTTTTTTCATGATTGAGTTAGGCAAGGATTGAAATTCTTGTGGAACCTGATTGGATTTTGAAGATAACTAGATTGCGATTCAGTGCCCGTTTGGTTTTGTGGCTGTGCCCACGTTTCAAAAAAAGTCAGTGCCAAACGTTTTTTCAATGTTTGGTAATGTGTTTAAACTGCATGAACAGTGACTAGGCCCCACTGAATTTGCGTTTCTACCCGTGGTTTTAAAGCAGCAGGTTTTTTCAACTTTTTTGCAACCCTCTCTTTTTCAACTTTTTTCAACCCTCTCTTTCCAACACCAGGCATCTCTGTACATCTCAGGCATCTCTTATTACCATCTCAGGCATCGAATATTCACAGAGCATCCCTCTGCAAACTGCTAGATTCTCATCGATTTTTCATGCATCCCAGACTGCAAACTGCTGGAATCTCTCATCGAGTTTTCATGCTTTATGTCTCGAGCCTGCAAATTGCTCAGGTTTTTTGTCTTCTCCAGCCTGCAATTTGGGTTCGCTGAGGGATTTGGCCAGCGAACCCATCTCCCTTAAATCCTCAGCGTTCCCACCATCTCCATTACACAAACATCTTTTCTCTTCTCCCTTGCGAACCGTCCAGAGAACCCATCTCCACAAATCCCTCAGCGTCGCGCAACCACCGCCCATCTCCCCTCTTCTCCCTTGCGCAACCACCTCCCATCGCCAGAGAACCCATCTCCCTTACAAATCCCTCAGCGTCCCCTCTTCTCCCTTGCGAAACCATCTCCCATCTCCCCTCTGCTCCTCAGCTGCTCATTGTCGTCAAGACCCATCTGCTCGCAAAATTGCAGACCCGATCGAGCTGCTCAGCCTCACCCTCTACTCCTCTGTCTCCCTCACAGCTGCGCCAGCCTTCCAGCACCGTCTTCCTCACCATCTCTGCAACAGATCGTGACTGGTCCAGTTCCTCTTTCAGGGCAACAAGATCGGAGCAGCACCCAACCAGTAAGGTCTTTTTGCTGTCGAATTGATTTTTTGCTCTCATTTGTTGCGTTTGTGAAGTTAGTTGAGAATATTATGGGTTCTGACATGTTTTTTAACATTGTGATATTATGGGTTTGTGATGAGTTAGAGGAATAATATTCACAGAACATGCTCTTGAGTTGCTTGGGGTTGTGAAAAAAAACTTAAATTCTGTACATTTGCATCTGTGAATTGATGGAAAATTAATGGTGGAATTGCAACATGGGGCTGTCAAAAAAAAATGATATGGGATTGTCAAAAAATTATTAATCCGGATAGCCGGCGTGAAGGTCAGTCAATTGGTGACATTCTAATGGAAATGAAGTCTATTGGGTATAATCCTGATTGAGTCCTAGGCAGGGAGTAGTAGTGAAAGTATTGGCAGCGTTGAGGGCGAATAGAGATATGAGGAAAGCTGGTGAGATAATTATTTAAACTCATGAGCTGCACTGAACTGCTTAATTATGAGATTATTTGTCAATCAGATTTTCAACTTCCATGAGTGAGAAAATTATTATCTACGCACGAGTTTGCTAACCTTGTAGAGCCCTAATAAATTGAAAGCCTTTATTCTCAGTTCTGTCATTAATTTGAATGAATGACAATGGTACATGCTGCTTTTTTAGTTGACCAAATTCTGTATATTGTTGAATAGTTAGTTCAATTTACAAAAGCTGGTTGCTTGTGAAATCCTATGCGGTGATGTTTGCTTATTGTTGTACACTTGCTATGTTCAGGAATTCACATTAAGTGTTCAATTCAGGCCTAGGTGGATAAATAGTTTTATGTTGTGGAATATCGAACAGCAAAAGAAAAAATACAGTGCAAGTTAGAATGTGTTGCAGCTGTTGGGTTGAGTTTAATACATACTGAGAAACTAGCATGAAGTAATCAGTGCAGGACCCATCTGTGGAAAAAGATTGGGCAAGTCAAAGAATTTTGTAATTAACATTTGGAAATGTGATATTCGAGCTAATTTTAACTCAGAGAAAGAAAGGCATAGGATAACTTAGATATTGGGTCCTGTAGTAATGGAGGACAGCAAGGACAGGTTGAACAAACTACCAACAACTAATGTAGACAGAGTTGAAAAATTTATCACTTTCATATCTATGATTCCTTAAATTCTTTTTCTAGGTCCTATCTACTGAGATCCGTCGAGGGATCCAAGTGTCAATGAAACTTTGATATTCCAGCCACTTTAACATGTTGGCTGCATAAATCCTGTACAAAGATGACAGACAGTATATAAATTTTCAAGAGTTTAACATCTAGAATTCCTTAGAAGTCATTTTCAAGGTCAAGTTCATTGAGAGCCCTCTAGGGTTGAAGAATTCTAATATTTATCCTAAACTGATTGTATGGCATTTTCTTTTCAAATTATTAGGTATTTATTTTATAGATTATTAAACTGCCATTAAAGAAAACTTGTGGAGGTAGAGAAATACAGTACATATTTGATTCTTATCTATTTTATTTCTCATATATTGTGTCTTCGTTAATGTTGTGTTGATGTGTTTTTGATTTCAAAGTTGAACGCGGTATCATGGACAATTTTGAATCAACGGATAAAGCTGCTTGGAATAAAGAAATGTTGCATATCTTTTGTGATCTATGCATTAAGGCCATTGACATGGGAATGAGACCAAATACGCATTTTGATAAATCTGGTTGGAAATTTATTTCAACATCATTTAAAGAAAAAACGGGTCATGCATTCACCAAAACACAATTCAAAAATAAATGGGATGGATGTAAAAAAGATTGGAGAATATGGATGAAATTGATAGCTGAAACTGGTGTGGGCTGGAGTAACGAATTAGGGACAATTGCGGCTAGTGATGACTGGTGGAAATCAAAAATTCAGGTAAATTGTCTGCTTCTCTGACTATTTCATATCCTTTGTATTGTTTTGTGAATATAGTTTACAAGATAACTATTTATTTCATGTAGGAAATTAGGGGAGCGAAAAAATTCAGACACGCCGGTATCAAGCCATCGTTGAAGTTCAAATTTGATCGAATGTTCACTGGCGTAAGCGCCACCGGACAATATGCATGGGCACCATCGTCTCGCCCAGTTGGTGCCAATGAAGACGATGTGGAGACATTTCCTGTCGGTCTTGAAGGTGCTGATTTGGAAGAAGGAAGTGGGGATTCTGAGGAGAATGTCAATTACGATAATGAAAATCATACTCCTCGAGGCGTGGGGAGGGTGCATATGTCAAATAGCTCTAACACAAAGAGTAGTGGGAAAAGAAAAGAACGAGAGGACCCGGCGGCAAGAGGTGGAAAGAAAAAATCTCCTGGAATTGGTGCTCAACTAGTATCACTGCAGCAACAGCTTCTCGACAGCATGTCCAGTATGAGTGATTCAACATCTGCGAGTAGGGATTTGCCTGGCTGTAGTATTGCAGAAGTTATGGCTGAGTTCCAATCAGTTCCTGGTGCGACTGATAACGATGGATTTTTTTACCTCGCTACTGAGTGTCTACGTGTGCGACGAAACAGAGAAATGTGGGCAAGCATCACTAGTATTGAAAAAAAAATGGCTTGGCTGCACCAACTCATCGTACACCGAAAAAACACTTAACTGCAATGCTCTTTCTTTGTTTGACTGTTTCGTTTTAATATTTGTCTTCTTTCAGGTTGTAACGGATAAAATAATTTGTTGAGTTTTTCTATTATGACTTTCGTACTAAATTATTCCAGTTTTATAAAAGATTTTAATTTTATATTAACATCTTCAAAACTATGATTTAATTTTTTATATTTATCAAATATTATTGTGCTCATTGTTATGGATGAATGTTTGTTTGTAGTAGTTAATAAAATTATTGCATCGGATTTTAATAACATGATATTGTTTGACATTGCAAGTTATGTTAAGAAAAATGTGGACCTTGACTCGAAGTATTTTATGTCGACAGGTTTCCACTTTTTTGGTATTGCTCTGCTTTTTACAGGTTTGCACTTTTTGTCTGTAAAAATAATAAAAAAAAATGTTTTTATTCAACACTGACATTGAACTTTATTTATTTGTAGTGTTGCTAGCTATGGATTATGCACAATTTAATTCTCTATTTAGCAGAGTTTTGGAAGATGACAATGACAGTGTTATGGATCGTGTTGTTGACCACAATAACTTTGGTGGTTATGAAGGTACTAGTAACGCAAACATTGATGATGAAACTTGTAATAATGAAAATAGCGGGGGCGGCGACGACGACGATGACAAGGACTCTAACGACTCATCCGACTCCGATGACTCCGACGATTCCGACTCCGATGACGGTGAAAATTTCATACACAAGCCATGTGATAAGAAAAAACTAATTACATGCACGGCTGGATCTGTTAACCAATATTATTTTAAATATATCCATCAAGAACCATGTATGGTTTCATACCAGACAGGGATGCGTTGGTTGACTGATATTTTACGAGGTCATTGGTCACGCTGTGTCAACATGTTTAGGATGGACAAAGACACTTTGCTCGACCTATGTAATGCTTTGGAAACGCATTATGGTTTAAAACCTTCACGAAGGATGAGCGTAATTGAGAAGGTAGGGATGTTTCTATTTACTCTTGCAGTTGGGGCGTCAAATCGACATGTGCAAGAACGATTCCAGCATTCAGGCGAAACGGTAAGTAGATGTATGAAAGAAGTCCTTAAAGCCGTATGTTTGTTTGCTGCAGACGTTATAAAACCAACTGATCCTGAATTTACCGACACACCAATATAAATTGCGATGGATCCTAGATTTATGCCACATTTCAAGGTAATTATGTAAGTTCATATTATATATTTTTGGAATTTAATTGTGTGTTTTTTTTTTAAAATGTATAATAACTCTATTTGTTTATGCATGTAGAATTGTATCGGTGCAATTGATGGGACACATGTTCGGGTCACCATATCAGCCGAAAATCAAATTCCTTTTATTGGTAGAAAAGGTGTTCCAACACAAAACATCATGGCGGCCTGTGGTTTTGACATGCAATTTACATTTGTCTGGGCAGGATGGGAAGGTAGTGCACACGATACACGTATTTTCTACGAGGCAATTGATAGTAGGATTATCAACTTTCCAAAACCTCCTCAAGGTTGCGATTTAAACGTATTTTTCACTTCATATTCTCTTTTGTGAATGAATTTATGAAAACGGTTGCACGTTGTTTGTTTTTTCAGGAAAATATTATTTGGTTGATGCTGGTTATCCGAATGAGTATGGGTACTTAGGTCCATATAGAGGGGAGCGGTATCATTTACAAGATTTTCAACGTCGTGGACAACCAAGTGGATGTGAAGAGGTGTTTAATCGTGCACATTCATCACTACGTAATGTGATAGAACGAACATTTGGCGTGTGGAAGCAAAGGTGGAAAATTTTACATAACATGCCGCCTTATCAATACAAAACGCAAGTTCAAATTGTTGTTGCGTCAATGGCACTTCATAACTTTATTCGAAGGAGATCGCAACATGACGTTGATTTTGTTCAATATGATTGTAATCCCAATTATGTACCAGATGATGTTTTTCCAGATGTTGTAGCGCGAGATAATAGTCAGGGATTGCAAATGCCTTCACGTATGGATAATGTTCGTGATAGCATTGCAAATAGTTTGATGAACAAATAATAAATAAGTGTCAATTTGACTTGATCTATTCCTTCCATTACAAAAATATGATTATTAATACAAAATATATATACAGAGAGAGTTCTAAAAATATGTGTATATATGTAAAAAGCTACATGCAAAACTTGGTTACCAAACACACAAAACTGCTTTTTTTCAACCGCAGACTCAACCACTGTTTTTAACCAAACACTAACTGCTTATTTTTAACCGCAGAAAAAGCGTTTTTTTTAAAACTGCTTTTTTTCAACCTCAACCACAACAGCAACCGCAATACCAAACAGGCCCTCAAACTCGTAGTCAAATGACACTTGTTGAGCCAACTCACCGAGTTACACAAGAGTTAAGACAATAATATCCTTAAAAATAAATTTAGCCAAATAATGTTTTGAATGAGGTGGCTCCATCTCTAGTCAAACAACACATTTAGTCAGCTCCTACACAATTATATTTGAAACTCAAACCATTTAATGGCCTACGACATGAGATAATGATAAATAAATAAAAAGAATTATACTAGTAAATTATTTTGTTTTTTTATTTAATTTCTATTTTTAGTTCAAAAAATATTGGTAAATAATTAAATAAATATGTTGAATAGGCAACATCATGAAATTATATTTTTTTTATTTGTATTGTTCATTTGACATTAATGACTTTTTAATATTAAATATGTGTTAATTTTATTAAACACGACTCATAAGCTTTTCATGCATTATTTTAGAATTTTTACTTGTCAATTTAAAATTTAACAACATTGTGTTTTTTTTATCTGTTTGTTTGTTATTGTGTTTCAAAAATATTTTTTTTCTTTTTTTTTATATTTTAATATTTTTAGATTAAAAATAATTTTAAAAATAAAAAAATATTATTTTTATATATTTATAAATAAAAAACACTTTATGGATTGAATCCAATTTTTGATCTGCCCGTGCACTAATTATTTTGTGAAATTATACAATAAACTAAAAGAGATCAGGAAAACACTGTGCATTGTGAGTGAAAACACTGTGGATTTCAATAGTGTTTTTTTTTTTTTTTTTTTTCGTTTTTGAACAGTAATCACTGTGCACTATTGGTTTGATTCGCAAGTTTTATGATACTTATATATTGTTTCACAGGGAATAACAAAGAGAGGCCAGTAGCCTACCGGAAAGCAGGCGCGCCTGCGCAAGGAGGGCAGGGTTCGAACCCTGCCCAGCGCGACTTGCAATCTGTTTTTGCTTTAATTTTTTATTTTTTTTTTGCTTTTTTTTTTTGCTTCTTCTGTTTTTTAACTTATGTTTTTTTTTTTTCATTTTTATTTCTTTTAATTGTTTTTTATTATTTTTATTTATTTATTTTGACGTCAAATTATTTTTTTTCTTATATTTGTTTTTCATTTTTTGGTTGGTTTTTTTGGTTAAAGTTATTGATTTTTTTTTCTTTGATCGATTTTTTTTTCTGTTCTTTGAACAGTGTTTCAACGATTTTAACCCTGATAATAGGACAAAAAAAGGTTCCAGCTGAGGGTCACGGATGTAATTGCTCGCATACGACCAGTCCGGTTCGGTCCGGTCTGACGCAACTTTTTTTTTTAATATTTTTTTAAATAGCTAAATACGGTTATAGCCGCTAATGATTTTTTTCAGCTAATAATTTTTATTTTTGTTTTATCATCTATTATATTTTTTTATTTGCTCTGTCTTTTAGTTTTTTATTGGTTTTTTTTATATATTTTCAAGTTAGATTAATTTTTTTGCCTAATAATTTTGATTTTATTTTTTTGTCTCATCTTTTGTGAAAGTTATTACAATTTTTTTTGTCTTTCATTTATTTCTGGTTTTTTATTCTTTATTAACACAATGATGATAATAATAATAATAATAATAATAATAATAATAATAATAAATTTAATTATTTTTCTTACTTACTCTTTTGTGAATGTTTTTGAATGTTTTTTCTCTCATGATAATTTGATAATTTTAATTGTTTTGACAATAATGACAATGATAATTTTTTATGTTAAAACTTTGATTTTGCTATTTTTATGATAAGACGTGGTAATCTGTTTTATTATATTATATTATGTATATATAGATATTATATTTTAATTTTAGACCAACAAATCCTATTAATTTCTTTAATTCCAGCAATCATAAAAAAAAATTTCTCAGCCCGCAACATAGTGCGGTCAATTTTTTTAATTTTCAAGTGAAATGATTTTTTTTTCCAGGTAATAATTTTTATTTTTGTTTTATCATTTAATTTATTTTTTTATTTGTTCGTTTGTTAATGTTTTTAGACTTCTTTTAGTCTTTGATCTAATTTTGTTTTTTTGGTTATTATGGAATAATAATATTAATATTAAGAATAATAATAATAATTTAAGTTTTTGTTCTTACTTGCTTTTTTTTTCTCTCGAGGTATTTTGATAATTGTTATTGTTTTGACAATAAGAGTGATGATAATTTTAGAAGTTAACACTTCGATGTTACTGTTGTTATAACAGAGTATTTTAATTTGTTTCATTATATCAAACTTTACATGTATAAATATTATATTTTAATCTGAACAGTTGTAAAAATTATTTACTTCGCCCGCAACGAAGTGCGGGCCATTAAACTAGTGTTTATCTATGACGAAAAATGGATGATTTTGTTTTTTAATGGAAAACTCAATTAAGGCATCAAATTTGCTGGGCCCCACATTAAAGAACCGTCTCTCTCCGTAGAAAAGTTACTTTGGCTTTCATTTTATTCCTTAAATACATGCAAAAATGAAGCCTAAAAAGAGGTTGCATATTTGTGGCCCCTTCCATGAAACAGAAGGTTTCACCTCAGTCCTCTGCCTGTCTTGCATAAATGGATTTGGTCTCTTTCTCTTATTTACATGTGGATATGACAGGTTAAAAAAGAAGGTCTGGGTAGAGAGATTAGAGAAAAAGTAAAGAGAGATGCTTTTTTTTTTTTTTTTTTAATTTTCTCAGTGTAGAGTGCTCTTCAAAGACCAGCCTTTCCAGCATTACACAGTTGCCAAATCGGTAACAGTTTGCTTCTTTTTTTTGTCCCTTGGTTATATCAGCTGTCACTTTCTTGAGGTATACGTGTTTGTTAATCTTGTTTTTCTTTTTGTAAAAAAATTAAATAAATCTTGATTTTAAATTGATAGAGATGACATTGACAGTGAACCAAGTCTGCTTTTTGTCTGCTTCTTTCATCAGTTACTTTACTACCAGTACTCACCTACATTCTTCATTAATTTGTCTTCAATTTAGAAGTGCTAGCAGTTTCTTCTCTGGGCTTTTTAAAGCTTTTTTTCATTGACTGCTTCTTTCAGAAATGCATCAAACTAGACTGTGCCAGGATCAAAATCAAGTCTTGATTAGCTGTTTTTGAAGCATTTCTGATGTGGGTTTTAGAGATATGAGCCTTTTCTTTTTCTTAACTTGTAGTTTTGGTTGTTATTGATTGTTAGTTCTGTTTGAGTCTTCTGCTGTTGTGCTATTTTTAGCTGCAAAATTTGGGAGCAAGTGTTTGTGAAAAGTCTCTGAGAGAGTTTTGGAGTAGAAAAGTTCAGTTCTTTAGTGTCAAAATGAGAGATTTCCCATCTTGTTTTGGTGAAAATTGGGTTCAAGTAGCTGATTCTTCGTCTTCAAATACTAGTAAAAATGGACAGAATTTGGTTACTTGTGTGTATCAATGTCGAATTCGAGGCCGGTCTTGCTTGATAACTATTACATGGAGTAAGAATTTGATGGGTCAAGGTCTAAGTGTAGGGATTGATGATTCTGCAAATCGTTGTTTATGTAAGGTTGATATTAAACCGTGGTTGTTCTCAAAAAGAAAAGGATCTAAGAGTTTAGAAGCATATTCTTGTAAAATTGATATATACTGGGACCTTTCATCAGCTAAATTTGGATCTGGGCCTGAACCATCAGGGGGATTTTATGTTGCTGTTGTTGTGGATAGACAAATGGTTCTCCTTCTTGGGGATATGAGAAAAGAAGCTCTCAAGAAAACTGGTGCCACTCCTATCCCTTCCAATACTGTTTTTGTTGCAAAGAGAGAGCATGTTTTTGGCAAGAAAGCGTTCTGTACCAAGGCTCAGTTCTGTGACAATGGTCAAATTCATGATCTCGTGATCGAATGTGACACGATTGGTGTCAGTGACCCATGTCTTTTGCTTCGTGTGGACTGTAAGACAGTGATGCAGGTGAAGCAGCTCCAGTGGAAGTTCCGGGGGAACCATACCATATTGGTTGATGGGCTAGCAATTGAATTGTTTTGGGACGTACATAATTGGCTCTTTGGTACATCAGCTGGAAATGCTGTTTTTATGTTCAAGACTTGCTCCTCAGCTGAGAAATTGTGGGCTAGTCAACCGCTTTCAGATCCAAGTGTGTATCCATGGTCCTTCTCCCAGAGATTTGTGGATTCTAGATCACAAAATCTTGGTTTTTCATTGATTTTGAATGCTTGGAAGCACGAATAGAGAGACTCGGAAATTCTTATTTAAGAGCTAACAAAAACATTAGTGAGTTGTGAATTTTATTAATTATGCTGGTTACACTTAGTTTTATTCAACGAGATCCATTTGTTTACTTCACCTTTTTTTTTCGAGTTGAGAATTTAGCAACTGAATGGATCGCATAAAATTGTGTTTTCAGTTAGCTGTGCATCTTTCATGACGTGTTTCTCAATTTCATTTTTATGGTTCTTATTGTAAATCCAATATCAAGAAACACATGCAGCTTTTAGCATGTCATGCCTCAAGAGACTTTCACAATGAATTCCTCGCCATGAATTCATGGTATGGAATATCTGAACCGTGAGTATGTGCTCCCTTCTAAAGTTGCTCCAGCCGGTGCCAAAGTTATATTTGGGTGACTTACCATTTGTTGGAATCAATCTCCTTGTGACGCAGGTTTTCTGGTTATTTCATCAAATGAGTGGGGTCAAAGTCGGGGCCGGTGCATGTTTTGTATTCATATCAGTTTGCTGGTTAGCTAGAAGGTGAAGAGAGTACTGTGCTATGAGGTATTTAACTCTAGTGATACCGAATCTTATTATTTGCTCTTAAGGGTGGTGGCAAAGTGGCCAATTGGCTATTATGAGCATAGAATATTTGGTTGTGAATGTCAAAAGTTCAAACCTTGCAATGGCCTGGCCAGAGAAACCCTTTGTGAATCTTCTGGGCGATTATTCTACCTATGGCGGTGGATACTGGATGGAAAGCCTGCACAAGGTAAAGGAGGATAGTTGAACTTGAGAGGCTATCGGAATTCTCTTGAAAAATCAAGCTCTAAACTCTGCTGAAATTGATTGTGCTGCTGCTCCGCCAACTCATATGTATTGAACTTCACATGAATGTACAAGAATTCAGCAGATAAGTATCAAGTTTGGCCATATGACTATGCGAAGCATTAACGATTGCATCCAGCTCTGATCACTGTTCGAGCATATGGAATTACTGATTATTAACTATAAGTGTGGAGCCTCTATGCTTTTGAGTTTGGACCTAATATGAACTTAGTTAGCTGCATCATTCCTGTCATAATTTTGGTTGGTAGGGATATGGTTTTTTTTGTTCAATCCACCTTGATTATTGTGTTTACTGCTGTTCCAGTTAGCATCCTTGCTCTTTCATAGCTGGTTCTAACCACCGAGGGGATAAAATAATATGCTTTTCTCTGTCTTTGTGCTCTTTTCTGTTTAAAGGATGAAGATCAATTATAATTGCTAATGTCAAAGATCTGCAGGAGGTTATTTGTTTGCAGAATTTCATACACTTTTTAACATTCATACTTCTATGAATTTACCTTGTTAACTTGTTTTATAGCCGGTTCAATCAATGTGGATATTTCGTAAATCCATACATCTTGCACCGTGCTTCTATCGACATTTTGACACGTTGAGATTCTTCGGTCCTGCATTACTGTGTTTTGGCCTTAGGCTTACAACATATTTAGATAAGATGTATGATGCGAGTCCTTTCACCAAATTGTTCATTGTTTCTAACTAGATGCTTGAACGTGACATTAGTTTTTGTCATCACATTGTGTTCTGTGGTGGTTGCCGCACCACACCAAGGTAGTTGGTGTCCACTCAATTTCTGTTTGTTTGATTGTGGAAACTAACATGCGGAATCTGGAACCCAGTTTTAGGATAAGATGAGGATAAGATGGAGACTCTGCATTGTCTGAAATCTCAGCTAGCAGTTCATGTTAGTCTAGTTCAAGGACTCTGATTCAAACATGCGTTCTCGTGTACATAATGATTCGACCCTCCTTACTGTTCTTCGTGCCAGTCTCAATTTGAGTTTCTACCTGGCTTATTTTGACATGGAAGATTGCTGTAAACTCAATAATTTCTTTCTTGAATCAAAATCTTGAAAGCTCAGATTGTCGATTGTCATCTTGTGCTCACAAAAACTGTTGCATGATATGATATTTCATTCGATGCCTCAGTGCTGCATATACGTGCAAAAGAGAATGCGAGTAATTGTGACCTACAACCATAATTGTCATTTTCGTTATTTTTCGGATGTAACAAATAAAATGTTTCGTACAAGTTAAAAAAATAAGATAAAACAATGTTGTTTTTATGTCATTTTAAATTCCAATCCATTCTAGATTTTTCAGCTAAATACTGGCTGAAACGTTTCGGTTTTGTTCTGTCCTTTCCGTTTTGGCTGAATGGTGTTTTTTAAATAATATAATTTTACAATATCAATCATATTTTTTAATCCGACTGTTAGATTGAGATGAAATTGTACGAGAAATCTCTTCGAAACCAAAACTTTTCATTTCAATTAAAAAAATAAAGCATCAACCGAAATATACGAAGATATTGGTAACTATGCTTACAACTGCATATAAGCTTAGAGTTGTTACTGTGTTCAGAAATACCCTACATGATGATCCAAGCAGTTTAAAGCTTGAATTTCCAGCTACAGAACAAAATAATGCAGATGCATGGGACTCTGTGAACTGAAGCCAGTCTTGTAATGCGGTGTCTGGCACGTTGACTGCTTTCTGTGAGTCGTATTCCAGTTGTTCCGTACAAAAATGAAAGCCCTGTTCCAATATCTCCTGGTCTAGAGCTAAACTTTTGTCTGGATTTGAGGTTGCATCATCCTGTGAAGAGATTAGCAGAATCTTTTAGTAAGACCAAATATCTTTTCAAACTATGCAAGACTTTTTAATCGATCGTACAAAGCTACAAGACTGAAAACCACTGCTGTCTTCTGCAAGTGGCCAAAGCTGTCATCACAGGTGGACTTCACGGGCACAACAGTTGATTGAGATTTGTTGAGGAAGTTCTTGATTTTTATATCTAGTTCCTCTGAGTTTAATTTTATATGTTAGGATTAAATTGAAAAGTTGGCGGTTCTTCTTCTTCTTTCTTCCCTTTTCTTCTTTGTCTTCTCTTTTCTCCCCTAATTTCCTCACATGAACATAATGAACTAACCAATTTGGTCGTTTATCTATTTCTTTTCTCCCCATTTAGGTTTTCATAGGACTCGGGTAGAATGAAATATTAGATTATATTAAAGAGTTATAAAAAAAACCAGGGGCCAAATCAAAAATAAAATAAGTATAAAAGAATGAGGGGCAATTTTTCTTAAGAAAATGGATGGTGCATAAAAAACATGTCTAAGGAAGCCTATTGCATAAAACCAAGGGCTTTCTCCCAAGGCAAACATGTCAGCAAAGCAACTACGATTTAGCTTGGACTTTCTACAAGATGTTGAACTTTCTATAATATAGTGAAGTAGACAATGGAGGGTGATGGATTCAGAGTAAGCTCAGGGCTACATGTATGGTGATCGATGAATTGTGAAAGTATGAGGATGAAATTGAAAAGCGAACTTACAAAAGAAAAGGAAAAGAAAAAACGACAAAGGGTGGAGGAGCTAGGCAAAAAGGATCAAATTAGAAAGGAAAGAAATATAGGGGTGAAATTAAACAAAAAATAACAAAAAGAAAAAGAAAAGGTGTTTCATTGTTCATATAAACAATGAAGCTCCATGTTGTGAAGGTAATGAGGATGTTATTTTGCTGGTCAATTTAATCTGAACTTATTTAATAAAGCGAGGAATTGTGGATCATAGTCACTTAGAAAGTATTTAAGAATACGATATCGATTATTTTTTTAAAGTATTTTGCACTCGGAAAAACATTAAAATAACATTTATTTATTTATATTTGACATCAACCTATCAAAACGATCTTAAACACATAAGAATAATTTAAATCAAAAACAAATAAATTTTAATAAAAAAAAGAGAGTTAAAACTCACTTTCAAACACTCTTAAACTCCCCTATCTGATTGAATCGCGAGCATCAAAGTTACAAGGACAAGGGGGGGAACTAGCATGCTATTTTGTTGTTTAGTTTTACCTTAATCCTTGTGAAGAAAACAAAATCTAAAGAACTCTGTGTTTAGCTTAAATTCAATTCCGTCTAACTAAGCAATGGAATGTGTGTTATTGTAATGCATGAAATATTTCTTTTTAGTTTTTTTTATTATTATTTTTTAAATCGCATCAAAATCATTAGAAAATACTAAAACAAATATCAATTTGATAAATTTTTAAATTATAATCTATATAGACTCCCAAACATGCACTAAATTTTTAAACATTGCCTGGTTAAAACCAGATAGCAATGACGGAAAAGAAAAGGAAAGCAGTGGTGATTCTTAGCATTGCTTCGAACAGTTACTTGCAAGAGAAGTTACATGGATTACTACAGAACAAGTCAAATGCTGAAAACTGAAACTGATCCTCCTGTAATAAACAAGACTCCTACCATCTCGGTATCCTATATCTACTATTTTATCTACACTACAAATTAATCAAGAAGATCATTAAATGGATTCATCCCTAACCATAAAATTCTCCTACCAATAAAATCAAAGAATACGCTACCTTGTAGATGCCAGACAGTTATCATGGTAATCATAAACATATTCGTAAAGCCAACATACTGCTCCCCTGAATTATTAAATTGTAGACTTTCAAGTAAATCATACTTTGACATCAATGTCTACACGGGTTTTGATTGGTTTGAGCTTGATACCCAGACTCTCGGGGGAGAGAAGTTCCGGTGCTATACAACAGTGACTTGAAGGACTGGTAGGGTTAGTGCCAATACTTGACGAGGAAGCAAAATAGGGCTGTCTGTGGTACCCAAACCCCATGAGAAAGAACTCTATCGGAATTATCATGGCATAAGGGTGTTCTTCTGTGACTAATGAACCGCATGCTTCAACCTGTTGGAGATACAAACACACACTTTAAGATGCAAAAAGGAAAACAAGCACCTTAAACTTGAAAGTGATCTTAGATAAACTTCCAATAATATGTCCATGTATTTTTTAAAGTATCAGGCTTGCTTGAAAACCAGGCGAAATGCAGGTGATCTCATTTTTAGTTAATAGTAAAGGTATAATCCTTTCATGCAGGAACATGCATGCCTTGTCAACATTATGATCCAACAAGATGACTAATTATGCCATGGAAATTTCATAGTGCTTTTGATTATATTGCTAGTCTTACGAAGAAAATTGGATCTGTCATTGTTGATAATGTCAATACGGAAGGGAATAATGTTGCTGATAGAGCTTGCAAAACATGCCTTAGTAAGGCAAGAAGAGTTATTGGCATGGTTGTAAAAAAAAAAAAATCAGCCTTTAGAGTCACTTTCTTTACGGTTCTTTTTGGGTTATAATACAACCTTTCAATTTTCATTAAAAAAAAAGATGATTAATTAGGCAATTATTAATCACTAAATCTTGCATGTGTTAAAAACATGCCAATGGCTCATAATGAAACAAATAGTCTGATGAAGAAGTGAAACCACCCTACCTCAACAAGAGCACAAGTTTTCTTGCCCATTTTAGTACTCATGTATACTGATTCATCACGAAATTGACTACTTTCCCCTACAAAAATAAGCGTCCTGCACTGCAAATTCTCCAAGCCCTCTGTAAGGTCATACCTCCTGCTTAATAAAACACCTTGATAATTAGTTGATCCTATGCATTTTTTAAAGACAATGTGTACAATATATGTTGAGCAATTAGTTTCAAAATTTTGTAGCAACTGGTCAGGTTTTGCAGAGTTTCATGCAGATATGCCAGTTTAAATGGCACCACAAAATGAAAGCATTCAGTAGTTAGTAGAAGAGATTTGGGCTAATGATGTATGAAGAAGCAGATGCTTAAATAAGTTACAAATACTCACTCATTGATTGCTTGAAGAAAGCGCATTACATTCAGACCTTGTCTTTCATCCAGCAACTGCCAACAAATGATAAGTGAGATTGACATCAAATATCCCAACAAATGATAAATGAGATTGACATCAAATATCTCAATAAGGCACATATAGGATGTACCCTTCCTGGACACTGATAAGAGTGACAGATTGCTCTGACAATATATCACAAAGGGTTAGGGTGTTTCCCAATTGTAACGCCAATTCTGAGACTGTACAACTCAATGGAATTAACAGGAAATAAGACATTGAAACCAAGAATCCTTACCCTTCTACAAGCTTCAATGATGTCTGCTTCTGTGCCCTGCACACTGCACCTAATTTCCTACATTCAGAATCTGATAATTATACATCACATTCCAAAATTGGTAAAGATAAAAAAAAGTAAGGTCATCAATATTACCTTACTGAAGTAACGCTGGAGAAGGCACTCCTTCAATATTCCACACATTCCGTAGAAGTATAACAAGTTCATCAACACCTGAAAAGGCAAGTCCAGTAAGACCCTAAGCAACTTGGATTACTGTGAAGATGTGAAAGTGTGTGTCTTAGTTAATCCTAGTCTTTTTTAGGTGTCCTAAGTGAATGGTTTCCTTCAAATTTATACTTTTTCCTCAAAAGATAGTAGCTTTGACTTTCAGATGGAGAGTAAAACCTTATTGTAAAACCATTCAGTCCATGAAGGTGCTTTGCAAATAGGGGAAACAAGAATTAGCCCAAGCACCAGTTCTTGATATTTCATCTGTGCCACATGGAAAAATAAACATATAACAGAACATCAGGGTAAAAAAAGATGCAACTGGCAAGGGTAGACTTTTCCCAACTTACAGCGAAAAGTGTCAGGATATAAGCACCAGCCATTACACCTAAGCAGAGAACCTGTTTCAGCCTGGTTTAGAAAAGTGAGTTAAATCTTAAACATACTGTAACATGTCCTGGTGACAGAGATATATCGCTTATAGTTTAGATTAGGATTCCTCTTAATACTTTTACATGAGAAAAACATAGATAAACTACATTTCTGGACACTAATCTTGTGTATTGGGAAATGAATTCTGGCTTCCTATTGCAGCAATTTTGCACATAGTGAATCCTATTTTGGCTTCAATCTGCATATAATTTAATGACTAAAGACCTTTATCAATACACTAGATAACTGCCCTTCCTAATTGATCTTCGTTCCTGCTCCCAAAATCTCAGTTTCTAAAAATTAGCTAGTTATAACCAACAGTAACTCTTTATTGGGAGCTCTCTTGAACAAGACACAAAATTAATGAAGGGCATAACAGAACTTTGTGCAACTGGTGTTGCAAAAGAAAAACAAAATTCCAGATAGCTGAGCCTACCAAAATCAATATGCTAGACAAATGGTGGTCAATGGTCCATAAGTAATCCAGATAGCAGAACAACAGAATGAACCAGACATTTAGCATGAAAGCACTAATAAGAACTGATCAGACAACCAACTTGAAAACAACAAGAAGCAGATCAGATCTTCATTGGTACACATAAATTTCATAATTGGAAAACTATATATAAGAAACCAGCAAATGCAGCAAGCAGTTAAATACCCGAAGAAATCAAGCACTTCAGCAACCTGGACTGCTAAGTCATCAACACTAAGTAATGGAAGATCAGAAGAAATGACATCAGCTCCCAACTGTAAGAGCTCTTGAACAAAGGGTGGAGATAGACTTTATTAGCATCGGTCTAAAGGGGGGGGAAGAGAGATCGTAAACCATAAACAAACAAAATTAAACAATTGAACGCTGCCAACGTTAAAGAACCAACAGCGACACTGACCTCATGCCCTGGGGCATCAATGTGGTATATGCAGAAGTTATGGAGCAGCAAAGAAGCTGAATCAGGGCTAAATAAGAGACCTTGGAAACAAGTCATAGCTGTGAAAAAAACCCAGAAAGAAAAAAACACCAGCATATCAAAAACACATTGAATCTCAGATGTTTTCAATTAGAAGCAACTAAAGCATGCCAGCTTAATAACACTTAAAGAGTATAAAAACTCATCCTTTCTTCACTAAAACTCAAGAATCAATTAAGAAACATAAAAATTCTAAACATTAAGAATTTAATTTTCATAAATATGCTCAAATTAAATTAAAAGCATCCATTACAGCTGCTTTCAAGGAACTCAGTCTGAACCACCCCATTTGTTGTAAAACAAAGCACTGCAGTTACAGTTTTTCTTCGAGAGCAAGAAAGTATAACACGCTTTCAAACAAAAGCATAAAAAAACCCGGAAATAATTGAATTTCACCAAACATGAACCAAACACACAAACCCATTTAAGGTAAATTACAGAAATCCAGAAAGAAAAATAGTCCATTAAATAAAAAGAAAAAGAAATTACAAGAAAATGGAACATACAGTTAAGAGCAACATCAGGGTAAGTTATCAAAGCAGGCTTCTCTTGATCACCATAAACATACACAGAGATTGAACCCTTGCTTGTTTTCACCACATGCTCCTGCTTACATTACACATACCACCAAAAGCACCAAAATCCATTAATAAAGCTTAAAGCTTGTAAGCCACAGAGTGTAATCAAGAAAACAAGAAATGTATTTCTTTCTTTTTGTTAGTTAGAGTTCGTTAATTACCTTCCCTCCAAAAGGTAGCATGTCAATATCTACCGAAACCGAGTCACTTGTCTCACCCATGATTCACTTCTTTCAACACTCACAATGCAGCAGCAATACAAAAACTAAACAGCAACTCACTGAGTTGAAGATATCTCCGTCTTCTTTCTGAACTCTCTCTCTGGGTCCTCTCTCGTTTTCTTTCATTTTCAGAGCTTAAAAGTACTAAACTGCCCTGAACAAGTCAACGAAATTACATCAAATCTATGTTTGCTATTACACAATACCAAACTTACCCTGTGGTCAAAGACGTGACTATTGTCTTCTTGTTTATTTTGAGGGTGAAAAAGTGACCGTTGCATTTGCGTAGAAGGGGAGGATGGTCAATTAAAGGGTATTGTGGTCAGAGTGGAAGCGGCATCGTTTTCTGGTGATAAAGGTCATTTCACAGATAGGTATCAGACAGCTGTATGCCATCTGGAAGCTGGAAAGGGAGATGGTCCCATTGGGTTAATCTATCATAGTGCGCCAGCTCATCATTGTCCATGCTTACTGTTGTATGCCTCATTCAGGCACTCCGATCAATAATGATGAAGATGATGATGACGATCATATTATATAATTATTATTTTAGAATAA
Source organism: Salix arbutifolia (assembly GCA_025169955.1). NCBI lineage: Eukaryota > Viridiplantae > Streptophyta > Magnoliopsida > Malpighiales > Salicaceae > Salix > Salix arbutifolia. Next base: position 2,663,849 of record CM045914.1, read on the forward strand.
AGTTTTGTTCTCTAATGTTAATTTTTTTATGGTTTACTTTTGTCTTGATTTTATGAGGCCCGAGGGGTGTGGCAGTTTAGATTTGTCGTTAAACTTCTAGTTGGCAGTTTAGAATAATTTTTTTTATTTTAAATTATATTTTTGATATTTTTAAATTATTTTTATGTGTTGATGACAATAATAATTTTTAAACAATAAAAAAATATTATTTTGATACATTTTTAAATGAAAATCACTTTAAAAAACAATCTAAACCACACTCCTAAACCGTTACTATTAATTACAACTTATAATTCGTTCACCTTACCAGCTTGGCACCTCTTATAGCTTGTTTTTGAAAAAAATTAAAGAATTTTTATTTTTATTTTGTACTTTAAATAAAAACATAAATAATATTTTATATGTTTTTCATATACTGATGTCAAAAATAATTTTTTTTAAAATAAAAAAAATATTATTTTGATATATTTTTAAATAAATATAATTTTAAAAATAATTTCAATCACACTCTCGTCACTTAAAAACCTTGATTTTGAGACTCATGTTAGGGATTTAAATCCATTCAAAGCTTCGATTATCTTGAGTTTATTTTAAAAACCTACTATAAGCCAGCATGAAACAGTTTTTATTTTAAAAAAATATATTATTTTGGATAAAAATATAATATATTAATTCGGTGATCCGGATGAAGTTTGATAAGGACATGAACAAGATTTTCGTCAAACCTTATTCATAACTAGTTTAAGTCAGCATTAAGAATTTTGTCCTAAAACATAAAATATATTGTTTTGAATATAAATAAAATGTATGATAAAATATGATAAGAGATAAATAAATAAATAAATAAAAAAGTCGACAAAATCTTATGAGAAATTGTAAAAATAAAACAAGGGAGGTGGATCGTGGTGTAAACTGCCAAGATTAGCGGGTCATTATTATCGAGAATCAGGGTCACTCATCATCATCCCCAGTGGAAAGTACTCAAAAACTAGGGACAGGATTGGTCTGTCATTTGCAGTCAGAAAACGCGTTCTTGAACGGCAATCACGGGCACTGCAACACACACACATGCATGGTTACGTTGAAATTCGTACTTCTTCACTGCCTCATGTTTGTTGTGCATCTTCACAAGTAGGGTCTCGGCATCCTGCACATGAGATTTACAACTTGCATGGTTCACGTTTAATTAGGTTTTGAAAATGTTTTAAAATAAATTAATTTTTTATTTTAAATTATTTTTTTCGTGATTTTATATTATTTTTATGTACTAATGTCAAAAATAATTTTTAAAAATAAAAAAATTATTTTGATATATTTTTGAATGAAAAATATTTTTAAAAACAATCTCAACTACACTCCGGTACAAACACTTACTTTACCTAGCCATTTGCATCAAATTTATACCATTTACTTGGATTATTTCTTTTAAAAAATCAAATTTTGTTTAAATAAAAAATAAAAAAATATTTAAAAAACAGGATACACTACAATTATAAACATGGTCATCAAACATCACCACTAGTCAAACACCAGTAACTTGGTTTTTCCGTTGCTTCTAAAATATAACACAATGACAATCACCTTATTTAGGGCTTGTTTGGGAGTGCAATTGCGGTAATTTTTCAAAGTATTTTTTGTGCCGAAATACATATTCCGTGATGATTATTTATATGAGAAGTGGGTATGAATCTGATTCTTATCTCCAAGTAAAAATAGGATCATGATTTAAATATTTTTAATTCAAAATTCGGAGCTTCAAATAATCTATTTAACATGACCCGGGAATCAAACTTCAAGTTTACAAGCCATCCTTATGCCCTTTCACATTGCCTACATTTTAAAAAAAAAATTAAAATTAAAATTATTTTTTACATTAATTAATTTTTTTGGTGTTTTTAGATAATTTTCATGTACTAATTTTAAAAATAAAATAAAAAAAATATTTAAAAAAAAATACTTTTGAAGAAAATTCAGTGTCGAACACATGATACAGTGAGTCCATGTCACTGAAAATCAGAGAACTCCAAATATTAAGGCAAGGAAATAAGCCGGAAACTGAAAATGGATAAAATCCATTGTAATCTTCCTAGAGGGTTTTAAACGCTGATTTGGTACTTTTTGTTTTTTTATTTTTTTATATTTTAAATGAATATGATTTGATGTTTTTAGCAAAGTTATTAATCCCGTTCCGTTCCGGCAGGAACGGCCGGAACGGCCCGTTCCAATGCAAAATCCGTGACAAAACGGCGACGTTTTTGTCCCGGTCAAAATCCCGGCCAGTTTCGGAAAATCCGGCCGAATTCCGGCCGGAACGCCCCGGTTCCGTACCGGGCGTTCCGTTCCGGGTCAAGCCAAAACGACGCTGTTTCATGTCCCCTTACAAAATACACAAAAATGACCCCCGATTCCACAATTCCCAAATCAATTTCGTTTCTTAAACCTAACTTTGCAGAGAGAGATGGCAAAATTCTCACTCGAAGATGGAGAAGGGCCAAGTTTTCCAAGGCCAAAAAGACAAAGACCCTCTTCTTCCTCTCCTCCTCCTCCTCCTCCTCCTTCTCCTCCTGATTTTACCATGGAAGAAATTGTCCGTGAGGATGAAGAATCTGATGAAGACGATGTGGACACAAGTGATGGAAGTGAAGAGGAAGATGAGGACGAAGAGGAAGAGGAAGATGAGGGTTGGGCGGCGGCTAGAGAAGAAGAAAAGATGGGTAGGGTTGGATGGGTAGGGTTTTATAATTTATATGGGTAGGGTTGGATGGGTAGGGTTTTATAATTTATATGGGTGGGCTGGATTTTAGTATTTTATACTAATTATTGGTTTTTATACTAATTATTATATAATAATTAATTATTAATTATTATATAATAATAGTTAACATAAAAAATAGGGGTATTAATTTGTAATTAATTTGATTGAATTATTTGTAATGGAATGTATTTTAATTAATTATGTTTGAACTTATTAATTATTTCTTAATGTGTTTATTTTGTTTTTTTTAAGTTTTTCTAACATCAAAAACAATAAGTAACATTAATTAATTTCAAAATTCAAATTCAAATACAACAACCATAAAAAAACATAGAATTACTTGAAAAACATACAATAAGTAGCTTAAATTTCAAATATTTTGGATCTTTTAATTATAATTAAATTCATTTTTTATTTTTATTTTTTAAAAATAATTTTATTGTTGGAATTTTAGAGGTGTTTCTAATTTTGAGATTATGTTTGTTTGATTTTGTGTTTGTATTGTATAATTTAAAGTTAATTTATCTTGAATTTTAATTATATTTGTTAAAATATTTTTTTTTCATATATATATATATAATTAATTATATATAAACAGTACAAAACCGGAACGTTCCGTTCCAAACAAAAAACTGGAACGGTACCCGGAACGGATTTTACAACTATGGTTTTTAGATCATTTTGATGTGCTGATGTCAAAAATAATTTTTAAAAAATAAAAAAAAATATCATTTTAATATATTTTAGCACGAAAAGCACTTTGAAAAGCTACAACAACAGCTCTCCCTAACACCCTCCTAGTCTGTGTGATCTGTGCATTCCCACATAAGACATCAAATCTAAGGACCTCAGCAAAGAAGAAAAAATCAAAGCAAAAAGACCAACAATATAATTGATTTAAATTATATGGAATCTGCAACGGTCATAAATTTTAGTTTTGGGGCAACAATGAAAATCTTCAAAAAAAAAAGGATCAAGTTATGATGAAACTTTCAAGGTTTTAAAAGCTAAAGTGAGCACGGGGAGTTTGTCAGAAGCTCTCTGCTTGTACTCTTTCTCCAAAGCTGCTGATGCCAAAGATTGCAAGTCTGGACTGTCCTTGTCTTCCTTGTTTCGTCCTTTTGAAAGCTGTGCAATAGCTGACGTACACTGGTGACCAGAAGCATTATTTCCTTGTTAGTCGCACAGTTCAGAAACCATGTCAAAGGCGCAGGATAGGAAAAGGGAGAGCTTTTCGAATTCCTAAAGATAACAATGAAGCTAATAAATGGCATCAATACAAACATAAGATGGGAACTTCAGAATATCAATGCCAGAATCACCCCAAAGAGGATGTAGCTACATTCTCACGTAAAATATTTGCACTCACGCAGGTGGGGTCTTGGCCCTCTGCACCGGGGTTTGAGCCCTACTACTATACATGTTTGTCACCCAGGAGGTGTCTTGGGTTTGCAGGATGTTTAGTGAATCCGGGGATTAGTTGTGGTACACGTAAGCTGGCCCGGACACCCCGGTTATAAAAAAAATAAAATTGCACACATACACACAAAGAGGAGGAGGAGGAGGTATCTCACCAGACAAATACCAAAAAGTGCCCTGGTGTTCTTGCCCCCAGTCAAATCTATGGTGATAGAATAATATTTCTTCGCTGTCAGAAGGTTTTCAATTCCACCAAGAGTGTAGAGCACCTGTTGATTCAAGAAAGCAAACGCAATTTAGTAATCATTGTTAACAAAGGGAGCCGTCTATGAATTGATCTGGGTTGCTATTCCTGTGCGTATCTAATAATATTAACGTATACTATTATGGTCTGTGTTCCATGTCATAAATTGGCATTCTATCCAAATTCCTAAAATTGTTTGAAATGCCCAATACAAAGTCCATGCAAGATGAATTCTTAAATCATCTGCCCCAGCGCGGTTCAGCTAATGCCAAGTGCATAGTCCTAATTGGATATGGCATAGCCTAAATGATCCATGGAACTGCAGGTTGAGATAATATAGATGAAATAAGCAAGATCCTCACATCAGCATACGCTAAATGATACAGTGGGACCGTAGGTTGAGATAATATCAGCTCTTCATAGCAGAACGCTGCTTGCTTGTACCTAATTCATTAAGGCAGAAACTGGCTTAAGTACTGATAAAGAATACAGCAGCAACACACAAATAATTTGATAGACAGTAGATTTCACAACATATAAAGGAAAAGTCCTCACATTTGCAAGGAGATGTATATTTCAGCAAGCTCTCTCCAGGCATCATGATCAGCCATAAATCTAAGGCGAAGAGGAAAAATAACATAAGACCAAATTCAGTCCTGTGTTAATTAATATCACCAAAAATAGGAAAAAGTAGGGTTTCAAGAACTGCCTCACGTTTCAAGATACTTATTGAGCAAGTCAATTGCCCCTGACAAATTGCCTTGTGCCTTTACCAAAGCTACCCTTCTCTTGTGTACCACCTACATAAGAAAAATGGCTTTGGTCTGATTTGAATATAAGTTCTTCTTAATTAACACCAAGACTACTTCACAGTTGAGAAAGACAGCATGAGAGGCTTTACAAGGAACTTCATAAAAAAAAAATTGGTTGCAAAAATTTACCTGATCAAAAGGATTGTCCTCTAAAAGGCTCGAGTAAGCCTTTTCTGCCTCTCCCCAAGATCCCTTTGCTTCAAGTAACATTGCCTCCAGTCTGCCTGTGATTTGTGTGAAAACAGAAACCATTCCATCACATGTTAAGATCAAAACAAAAAATTTCCTTGTACTTCCTACAGGGACTAAAACTACAGCTGAAAAATTTAACTGTAACGCCACTCGAAGGAATGCGTATGGTTATAATATTAACACTCAGATGTTCCTATTTGAAGTCCAATGACTTGGCCCAATGACACTATAGACAAACAAACCATCACCTCGCCTTATAGAAGAATTTGAAAAATGAACAAACTGTGATCTAAGAATTTTTCAATGCAGGAGAGCTACTAAATGATAGGGAACTTGGACAGGTAAGATGATGCATCACATGCAATTGAACAATTATAAATAAAAGGAAAGCTGAAAGATAGTTATAACTTCCCGCTCATAACCACAATGAAGCACACTTGTAAGCCATATGTTATTTTTAACTTACCAACTCTTTTACTCTCTGGAAATTTCTTCTGCAACACATTTACACAGTCCTGCAAAAGATTGCAGATAAAATATTGCATCAACTTCAAAACAGAGAATCTCATACCACCTGACTACAGTAACCAGAAAAAGCATGTGAGTAAAATCAAATAAGTTCAATACAAAAATGCAAGACTCAAGTATATAGCACTCATGTTGAAAGGCAATGCAAAAGTGAGGAAAGAAGACAAAAAAAGAGATATGAATGAAGTTTCAACGATAAACTGTCAAAAATATTTATCCACTCAATTTACTCCCAACGTTCTCAATTAGAATGTTCAGGAGATTACAATTTTTTATTATAAAGTTTTGGTTCAATCAGAAAAAAACAGCAAGCCTCACAGTCATGCCTTAAAAATAAACAGTGAGGAATAGTGAGCACCTAAAATAAAGGCTGAGGAACAAGACAATTAACGAATAAGGTGGACATTCTACACACATCCTTGTTATGGGCCAAGGGCTAAGAATGAATAGAAGGGAAGAATAAAATAAGAAATAAGACAGTGATCCTGGTACCAGATAAATCAACCATCACCAAAACCTAAAGCTAGCACCCGATTGAAATATCAATTAATTCACAGAAGAAGCAAAATCAACAATCAGAATGTAAGGATTCATGCTATATTTAACATAAGAAGAACTGAGAAGTATGGTGGAACAAAGATATGAGTTTGATTTCTTTGAACTAATGACATCTCAAGGCATCAGGACATATCATAGAAATGCACAACCATTGCTTTTGCAACAGCTCCTACTGTGTGCCAACGCTACAATATAAACTATAAGAACAATCAAAGGAGTGAGACAAGTACGGGATGGAAAAATCCAAGAATAGTGAATATATTAAGTATTCTCGATCTACAGAAATTAGTTCGTTAATGATCAGTAGAAACATCTGCTAAAGCACCTAGAGTGAAAAATTATTTGAAACTAAGAAAAAAGAAAGAAGCTTATAATGAAACAATCGATACCTTTGCAACATCAAGAGATTGGCAGTCCATGGCTGCAACAGCAACCTGTTCATATAGAGTCCATTCTGCATCAACAACGAAGTAATAATAAATCAGTACACATTCAACAACTTAGTGGCTGCAATTCGTTAAAAAGGGAGCTTTAAACCATTGAAACAACCAGCACAACCTGTGTGTTTGCAATCCATAACCAATCAACATCAAGTTTCAAAACCTCAAACCTCAATTATTCAACAAAAAAGTTCACAACTCACCAACTAAATTACACAGTCACTGTAATTCTTACTCAAACCCAATTCCATTCAAGCTCCAAATCTCAAACCCAGAAACAAAACTGAATCCAAAAAGTCTCCAAATTTCCAACAATTGAGCAAAACCCAGATGGGAAAATCAATAAAAGAACCCATCAAAAGAGAGAAAGTACACCTTCAGGACCGAGACTGGATCTTTTCTTGGGGTCATTCAAGATCCATAAACCATGCTTTAACACCTTGACAGAGCGCCTAACTTTGAGCTTTCTAACCAAGCAGAGATACTCCCATGCACCTCCCCCTCCATTGTCCACTTGACTCTCCAATCTATTCAATTGCGTCTCTTCTGTTTTGGTCACCATATTCACTCTGCTTCTCTCTCTCTCTTGGTGCGTTTCTGTCAGAGTGTTTGTGGAATCTCTTAACTATGTTTCTGAGACTTTTTGATCTCCTAATTTTTGCCGTCGAATATCCCGACCTCTTGAACGTCATCTCTGATGATTGATAAAAAACTTGTATGTAAAAAAAAACCAAATTAGTGCCCGTCAATGCATTTTTAGTCCCTATACTGTTAGGTTTCGACATATTAAGCCTTCTACTACCAGATTTCTCAATCAAGTTCCCGTACTTCTATATTTTGGACAGATGTGACTCTTATTCCTTGTATCCTAATCTGTTTGATTTTGTCCAAGATATATGAAAGAAACGACATCAATAGAAAAAAATTGAAAATTTTGCTAGTAATGTTCGTCTAGTAAGTGAACCTTTTGTTTTGCACGCAAGTTTTAGAGAAACTGTAAATCCCCCAAACGTTGCCCGGCGACAGCTGCTTCAAAGAAGTTCTAAAACCCTACAAAGTACAACAACCAGATCTTCAATTTCAACTCCCTGGTAATCACTGCTTCTTCTTTCTGAACCCCGACAACGGCCACATCAAAAATCATGAAAGAATCCGACGTTGTCCATGTGGAGAAGATGTTTCATGAGAGAAAAATTGTTTGCTTCCTGGTTACTGTTTTCAAGCAAGATGCAAGTATACTAGCTGCCTTAATGCAGTTTGATAGGTATCAAAGTGGGTGACTTCCGGCAAGCTCTAACTTCAAGTTTGTGTGGTTTCCTCCCTATATCTGTTGTGACCCTTTCATAATTTGGAGCTGTATTATTCTCCAGCCATGTCAAATAAGGACTTCTTGGGCAGCTCCTGGGAAATCGATTTACAGTCACACTATGGTGAGAGCGTGGGAAGAAACTCTAGGTGTGGAAGAAGATAATGCTATGAAGCAAAATTAATAATCTAAGAAAAACTTGAGAGAGAAAATTGTTTTTCGTTTATGGACTGGATTTTTTATTTAGAAATATATGAAAATGATAAAATATCAAAAAAAAATAATTCAAAACAAAAAATAAAAATAAAAAATTTTCAAGGGACACGAGGACGAAAATTCATCGGATTGCACTATACAACCAGTGAACTCTCAAAATGGTATATACAGGTCTATCAACAGACACTAATGAGGTGGGAGGTGGGAGAAAAGTAGGGTCAGAACAAGTCTGTACGTGGTTCTAATTCACAGGAAGCCCAGATGGCTCTCAAGTTAATCCTCACTCTCCCAGCTTCATGTTATGAAACAATGGCCATAAGAGAGCCACTGAAAACATCAACATCAGTATGTATTCCTTCAAAAGGTTTTTTTTTGACAAAAAAAAAGTTGGATATATTTTATCTATCAAATTTTATTATGTTTCTAGCTGTCAGACTTTCCTTCTGTTTTTCTACTCTCGGGTATTTCCATGCCATCTAACTAATTATTCGTTATATTTGCAGGATGCATACCACAAAACATTGAACCAGTGAGCACATCACTGCTCAAAAGATGTGTAGTGTTGAGGACAGACTATGCTTTCTGGGGAGCAGAATTTACCAATTTATGAGAGCAAACAAGTTATGGGATTTCAAATTATTCTTGGAACAGCACTGATTTAGCTACCAAACAATCACCTATCTTGTTGCTATGGCTATTGGAAAGTCACCTTGGAGCTCTTAAAGATTGTCTATGGATTCAATGCTCACACGGGATAGTTAGCAGACAGTGAAAAGACCAAACTCAGTGAATATATATATATATATATATATATATATGTGTGTGTGTGTGTGTGTGTGTATGTATGTATGTATGTATGTATGACTTCCAAAATGAAATACAGCCTTTTTCCAGAGGACAATAAACATTCGATCCTAGCATGTATGCAAGTATTGTTTTTCCTTTAAGGAAAAAAATAGTGTGTGTGTGTATAAACTAAGTCAATTAAATGATTCTCTCTGAAAAGTTTTCGTGGCTGAGCCAAAAAGCTTCTGTAGATATTGAATGCACAAATTTACAACAACGCACGCTTTTGCTATAATAGCATGATAGCAAGTAGCTTGTCTCACGAAGAAGAAATTTTGAATAGAGACAGAGATTGCTGTATAATAGACTTGTGTTATTATTGTTTCAGATGTCCTTACAGCTTTACATGCTAGGATTTTTATAGACTTATACATAAAAGGAAGGTACATAAAGATGGGAAATAAATGATCTGCTAATTATATATCATCTGCTGGATTTTCCTCTTCTGTATTATTGTTACCGTTGCTGACAATCTCCATCCCATGATTCAGTGGTTCTTCATTATCATGTGGATTTTGTTGCCTTAAGGAGTTGTCATTACCAAGCATATTTCCTTTGCTGTTACACGAAATCCTCTCTTGCATTGATTCTTCATTCCATGTTTTTGCTGTAATTGCTTCTTGCATAAAATCTGCATCTTGCATAAAATCTGCATTTGTTCTTGCTGAATTTGTACAGTAACTGTTATTTGTACAGTTACTGTTAATATCCCCCCGCAAACTGAGCCGAGATCGAAGGCACAGTTTGGACAGACACGAAGCAAGGCCAGCTTTGGTGACAGGTTTAGTGAAGATATCAGCCACTTGATGGATGGAGGATACATGCTTAGTAACAAGTGATCCAAGAGCAACACGTTCACGCACAAAGTGATAGTCCAGCTCTATATGTTTACTCCTTGCATGAAAAACTGGATTTACTGTCATGTACAGGGCACTGAGATTGTCACAGTAAAGAACAGGAGTGCTGGTCAGTGAGATGCGTAGATCTTGGAGAATAAAGGTGAGCCATGTAAGTTCAGCTGTTGTGTTTGCCATAGCTCGATACTCAGCTTCTGTGCTAGATCGAGAGATGGTGTGTTGTTTTTTTGCACACCAGGAAATGAGATTGGAACCAAGAAATGTACAATAACCAGTTGTTGATCTTCGAGTTGTAGGGCAACCAGCCCAATCAGCATCAGAGAAGGCGTGTAATGTAAGATTATTAGCTGATGAAAGATGCAGGCCCATGTCCACCGTTCCTTTGAGGTAGCGAAGAATGCGTTGAATAAGCTTCCAGTGAGCACTTGTAGGATTATGCATGAATTGAGAGACATAGTTGACACTAAAGGAGAGATCTGGTCGTGTGAGAGTAAGGTATTGAAGAGCCCCTACAATGCTACGAAATTGAGTGGGATCTGTAAGAGAGGGAGCATCCATGTTTACTGCAACTTTTGCTTCTAATGGTGTACTCATAGGCTTGCAATGAAGCATGCTGCAGCGATCTAGAATCGTGAGAGCATAGTGAGACTGTGATAAATGCAAGCCATCTGTAGTTGTAGAGATTTCAATGCCTAAGAAATGATGTAATGGTCCCAAATCTTTCATAGAGAATTCCTTGCTTAGAATTTGTATGAATGACGTGACTAATGCGGCAGAAGATCCTGTGAGGAGCATATCATCAACATATAGAAGTAAGACTAAGGTGCCATATACGGAATGAAAAATAAATAAGGAAGGGTCAGCTAGGCTGCAGAAAAAACCATATGAAATAAGAAATGTACTAAGTCTATCAAACCAAGCACGTGGCGCTTGTTTAAGTCCGTATAAAGCTCGCTGCAATTTACAAACATGAAAAGGATTTTGCTGATCAGCCATACCTGGTGGTTGTGCCATATAGATATCTTCTTTGATGTTGCCGTGCAAGAATGCATTTTTTACATCAAGTTGACGAATGGTCCAATTTTTTACAAGAGCAACTGTTAAAATCATTCGAATCATACCTGGTTTAATTACTGGAGAAAATGTCTCGGTGTAATCGATACCATCAATTTGATGATAACCCTTAGCGACTAACCGCGCCTTGAGTCTGTCTAGAGTACCATCTGGTTTGAGTTTGGATTTGAAAACCCACTTAGAACCAATTATATGCATGTCATTGGTACGTGGAACCAAAATCCATGTTTTATTTTGATGGAGAGCTGTTAATTCTTCTTCCATAGCAGCTTTCCATCCTGGATGTAGTAAGGCTGTTTTGACAGATTTTGGTTCACATGGAATTGAGGGAGATAACGTGATTGTTAGAGCATATTTAGGATTGGGTTTTGACACACCCCTCATGGACCTTGTTAGCATAGGATGGTTTTTAGTGGCTATAGGCTGTATAGAACTGGAAGGTGCTAAATCAGTGGAGTCGACCTGTGTATCAGTGTGTGTAGTAGTTTCTGAACTAATATTGATGCTAAGTGCAGTATCAGAATTTCTCATATCATGTGCAGGTTCAGAATTACTAGGTGCAGCTTCTGTATCTATAATATTTAAAGCAGATTCAGTATCACTAGCAAGTAATGTAGGAAGAGGTATGTCATTCGGTGCAGGTGGGCTGGAATCATGTTCTGAATGAACAACAGAAGCAGGCAGCCAAGAATCAAAAATTTCGTGAACATGTGATGCAGAGCTTGAAACAGGGATAGATTTGAATGGAAATATGGTTTCATCAAATACAACATGTCTTGACAGAAAAAATTTACGACTAGGTGGATGAAAACACTTGTATCCTTTGTATTTTTCACTGTATCCCATAAAAACACACAGAATAGTTTTTGGATCGAATTTATGATTCTTGGTGCTCCATGTGTAAGGAAAACATTTTGAACCAAATACACGAAGGGATGTATAATCAGGTTGTTTTTTATGCAACATGAAATAAGGAGTTTCAAATTTGAGAGTGGAAGATGGAAGTCTGTTTATTAAAAACACTGCTGTGGTAAATGCTTCCAACCATAAGTAAAGAGGAGCATTGCTATGAAACAACATGGTCATACCTAATTCTCGTATAATTCGGTGTCTTCTTTCAACCATACCTGTTTGTTCTGGGGTGTATGGGCATGAAATCTGGTGCAAGGTACCTGTGGCAAGAAAATGTGCAGCCATTTTCGAGTTTATAAACTCACCTCCTCCATCAGAATGGAAGACTTTGATTTTCTTGTTAAACTGTCTGTCAACATAATTTTCAAATGCTAGATAGGCAATATAGAATTCAGATTTGTATCTTAGTGGTATAAGCCAAGTATATTTTGAATAATCATCCACTAGACATGCATAAAATCTGAATTTATCAAGTGACATAACCGGAGCAGGCCCCCATAAATCACAGTGTACTTTATCAAAAATACCGAGACTAGAGTGTTCAGATGAAGAGAAAGGAAGTTTGCTGAGCTTCCCTAATTGACAGCTATCACATAAGTTTGTAGACTTTAAAGAGCCTATAACATTAATTAAGCCCCTTTTTTGAAGCAATGAAACAGCTGATCTTTGAGGATGTCCCAATCTTTGGTGCCAAAGGTCTGCGTCTCCTGATCTGAAGCGATAGGAAAAATAGGCCTCTGGTAAACTTGATACCATATACAAATCACCCCTCTTGATTCCTTTGATTAGGGGGCATCCTGTTTTCCGATCCTTTATCCAGAAATCATTATTAGAAAAATCACAGTTAACTGAAAATTGAGATGTTATTTTGCTAACAGACAGTAGATTTTTTTTCAAGTCTGGAACTAAAAGCACATCATAAAGAGGTAGTTCATTTTCCTTTTGTTTTATGCATGACGTACCAGTCCCTGTTATTGGTATAGATGATCCATCTCCTATAATAACAACATCAGAACCAGAATATTCATGTATATTAGTTAACATACCTGGTTGCCCTGTCATGTGATTAGAGGCTCCTGTGTCAGCAGTCCACTCAGATTCAGTGATTGAATTATCTAGGGTGAGAGCATCAAGGGCCTGTGGTATCTCATCATTTTGTGTTCCTCTTTTGGGAATCCACCAGCAGATTTTGGCAGTGTGTCCTGTTTTTCCACAATATTGGCATGTTTCATTGCGATAAAGATCACGTTCTGCTGTTGTCATGCGACGTTCCCCTGGTGGTGGTGGTCGTCGTGGTTGTATGGTTGCTGTTGAGTAGCTCTGATTTTGGTTTCTTGCTTGTTGAGCCTGGAAGCCACGACCTGAGGAGTTGAATGTGGTATTGCGATTTCTTATGGCAGTGTTGAATGGCTGTCTTTGTTGTTGACCATAAAAAGCAAGGTGTGGGGTGAGTTGGGTGAAAGGTGTATTTGTTTGGTTTGAGAACCAGTTACGCCTTTGATCAAGGTTTTGTAACTGTGAGGTTAGTTCTGTGTAGGTAGGTCTTGGTGGTTTGAGCATTGTTGTAGTGAAGGTTTCGTATTGTGGTCCTAAACTTGTTAGGAGGCAAAAGACTTTTTCCTTGTCTGGTAGGGGTTTACCTATTCCAGCAAGGTTGTCACACAAATTCTTGAAGGTGTATATATGATCTTTGATGGACTTGTTGTCATCTTTGCGAAGATAAACAAGTTGTTGTCTCAGTGTAAATTCTCTTTCTTGAGAATCCTGTGCATAAGCTTCTTTTAGAGCTTCCCAGACCGTGAGTGCTGTATCCAAGCCAATAACAAGGCCTAATGCTTCTTCAGAGAGGGTTCCAATGATCCAGCCTCGTAAGAGACGATCAGATTTTTGCCAAGCAATGAACTCTTGTGTGAGTTGTGGTGTGGTATTCTCTGCTTCTGTTGTGTTTGCAGCTGGAGTATTGTATTTCGTTGGAATTGAGGCTCCTTTGGTAATGTGATCAACTAAGTCTTGGCTTTCTGCTAAGCCTAGGACTTGTTCTCTCCAAAGTGGGTAGTTTGTTTGTGTGAGTTTGAGTGTGACAAAGTTGACAACATTCAAGGACAGTGAAGTCATGGCTGGTTGTTGAAAAAAAAATGGGCAGGATCGTTCCTGCTCTGATACCAAGAAGAAATTTTGAATAGAGACAGAGATTGCTGTATAATAGACTTGTGTTATTATTGTTTCAGATGTCCTTACAGCTTTACATGCTAGGATTTTTATAGACTTATACATAAAAGGAAGGTACATAAAGATGGGAAATAAATGATCTGCTAATTATATATCATCTGCTGGATTTTCCTCTTCTGTATTATTGTTACCGTTGCTGACAATCTCCATCCCATGATTCAGTGGTTCTTCATTATCATGTGGATTTTGTTGCCTTAAGGAGTTGTCATTACCAAGCATATTTCCTTTGCTGTTACACGAAATCCTCTCTTGCATTGATTCTTCATTCCATGTTTTTGCTGTAATTGCTTCTTGCATAAAATCTGCATCTTGCATAAAATCTGCATTTGTTCTTGCTGAATTTGTACAGTAACTGTTATTTGTACAGTTACTGTTAATACACGATTCCTAAAATTCTTTAGCTGGTATCATGGGCCGTCCGACAGAATTTAGGAAGATAAGTAAATATTGAAATGAATTTTGACTGCTAACCCACCTCATATGTGACAATAACTTTGCTGTAGTTGGCATCATAATAACTGTCCTTTGACTTTGTTGGTCTATAGAGTTTTATAAACCATGGATCTTGGTTTTCCTGAACCAAGTGTTCTGAATGTGAAGATGAGCATTGTGACTGAGCATCTTGGTGCCCATTTAGTCCATCCATCCAAGTAGTTTGCTTGTTTTTAGCTCTGGTGCTTTCTTTAGGTCGCTGTGTCGGTTCCCTATGTGACCTCACTTTATATTTTATGAATTTAATTAATAGTTTGAGCTTTTAAATAAAATAATTTTTTAATATAATATTAGAGTTTTGTTGATTAGCATTACATATTTGAATCTTATTATTTTCATTTTATTTGGTAAAAATTAAGGACTTGTGTTCAAGTTTTAAATTCAAAGGGTTTTTATTTAAGTGAGATATTAAAGAATAATATAAATCATATTTTAAATCTCAACTAACAGGATGATACTTTTAACTGTAGCTTGGCAGGAATGAGAATTGATTAGAAAGAGTGTCGACATAGTCTAGCCGTTCGTAAGTGAAGGAAGCTCTTCCCCATGTTGTTTTGGAAGGGGGCGAGATAATTGTGGGACTGTCTTGTGCCGTGAAGGAAAACTCCTTGTTGAATTGATGTTCTTGCCTAGAGATTTTTAGTTCTAATTCAGAGTAGAATCTGGGAATCTCTCTCTCTCTACCCTGTCTATTAATGAATGATTCATGTAGCCACTTCTGTTCCTTGAAAAACCTCGAATTTCATGAAGATTAGCATCAGCAGCCTCCTATGTATGATCGCAAATTAGATTTTGAAGGATTAGATTGCATGTTTTTCGTTACCCTTATGGTACAGCGAGTTATCATATTATGCTATGTTGACAGATTTTGGGGCGATGGACATTATCTCATTTCCAAATTCAGCTGGCACCTATAGTTCATCCTAGAAGATACTGTGATTTGATAGGTACTGCAGATAAAAGCGGGACTGCATCTTCCATATCTCATCCATTAAGAAAGGTAAAAATCAAGTAGAAAGGAAGTTCGTGTGAATACCAGGTAAGAACGAAAGACAGCTTGAATCCTGGTGGCGGCTGCATCTTCCACTGCCTTTCTTATTCTATCTGCCGCTCGTGTTTGTGCGACAAACTTTTTCGATAGCTTCCGTGGTTGGCAATGCAAATGATGATCTCTGTGCTGAATATGGGGCAGTGACGATCGAGTCAACATATCCACGGCCCTTGTAAACTCTCTCTTTCTATCCAGATTTGCCAAAGCTCCATCTCCTCTTATAAGTTGAAATTGCAGTCGGTGTTGTCTCTTTCTCTGCTGCATGGGAGGAGATCTCTCTCTTCTTTGTTTTCTCCTCCTTTTTTCCTAGCAAGAAGTTTATCATCCACCTGCTTGCCTTTCCCATTGTTTTGCATCACCCCATCGAAGATCCTACTTCAAAACCGTATTTAACACTGGAAGGAGAAAATGATCCTATTTCCAGTTACTTGAGCACGAAGACGTAGGCCATATATATATATATATATCTTATTTATACCCAACTTTAAGAATGTTGATCTTAATTTGTTGACTCGTGCATGCATGTTGTGTTTAAGTATACATCTTCTTCTTCCTAACCCCGGTCAAGCCGACCTGAGTCGTAGTCGATAGGCTAGTTAAGGCCTGCAGAAGGCTTTGTGCTCGAGCCATTTGCCACTCTCCTGAAGGTTACGTTGATGGTATAGATTCTTCTCCCTTGATGGAGCCTTCACGCCTGTTCAAACTTCTGTCTTCTCTAGGGCAAGTTTTCCCTCTACAAACAAGCTTTTTATTTTTATTTTTTGGTTTTGTTTATAAATTTACTTGGCAGGGTGCTACGACAATACAAGTCTACTACATGGTGCTGTGGATGTAAAATACCTTAGTTACCCGAGTCTTTGGTGCTGCTCTAACTTCTCAGATATAGAGTTAAATTTTTCTTTTTCCTTTTGCCTACTATATTGTTTTAGTTTTTGTAATAAATAGTTAATTTTTTATTTTTTATGTATTTAAGGAATATTTTGTTTGTTGGAAATGCGTTAAATTCTTTTTTTTAAATCACAAAAAAATTAAAATAAAAACAAGTTACACCGCGACCGACCCCAGTTAAACATGTCAAATTTACCAGAGTTTCCGTGGAAGTATAGCAATCTGAAAACAGGGACGCAGGTCACGCAGCCTTTGTTACTTGTGTTCATATGCATAAATAACATGGGGCATCTCGATTAGCTTAAAAATTTTACAGCCTATAAAATTGTCTGCTTAAATATATATTGTCTCCCCCGTGAATCGTTGGAAAAAGTCAAAAGACTAGACTCTAAAAATAGTTGCAGTTACAAAATACAGTACACATGGAACCGGTGGCTGTCAATCTTCTGGTGTGGCAGTATTTTCCTTGAAGCTCTTTGTTAGCCATATGGCAGTTTCCCTTGGGGAAACCTTTCCAGGTCCAAATGGTTTTAGTAGCACCCCTAGCTCGTCATACCTTGCCGCTTGCAGTAATCTTGCGCTGAACTCTAACAAACCTTCCAGAGCTTCAGCACGCTGCTGGAGTGATGAGGTGTCAAACCTGCGCTGCCTCGTGTCTGATGAGGTGAGGCTTGACGCCCCAGCAGTGGCATTTTGATTGGAGGAATTGCTTCCGTTTTCTTCATCTACCTGAAACATGCCGAGTTCAATTCCTTGCCACGCTTCAGTGGTATTGGGCCTTGCAGAGGTTCTATCGCTGAACTGGACTGTGCATTTATCCTTCGTGATTGAGCAGTCACCGTGACGCAAGGAGCTGGATGACCCTCGTGCAGAGGTTGATGAGGTTTTCCGGATAGGGAGGAATGGTTCATCATGTGAAGCCAGTGGGAATTCAGCCATCCTATCAATTCGAGGAGCATTAACAGAAATATCCGGAGATTTTATCTGGCGAAGGATGCTAATATTAGTCCCACTAGGAGAATTTTGTATCCTGCCTCTTGATGACAATGGCAAAGATGCTCTGCGAGCTGTTGGGTTGGAATTTTTAGTCTGCGTTTTTCGAGTGACAGGAAGCTGAGGAGATAATAAAAGGATGTGTGAGATCCAAATTGTAAAACTATCAGAAGTTGTTTATAATTTCTGAATTTTTGTATGTGTGTGCATGTGAGAGAGAGAGAGAGAGATTCATATGCTTACAGATTCACATTTTCTCGCAGGCTCTGTCTGTCTCTTCATAGTGACAGAGGCTTTGGCGGGTGTGAGTTTTGGAGTCTTGGCACTGTTTGAAGGTTTTGAAGCAATTGATCTACAAATGACTGTTCCTTGGCTGCACTCGAGGGATGAATCTGATAACCTTCTATTCAAATAAATTGGTGTATCATGTATCCCTTCAGTAGAACACACAGAATCTTGCTCCGCTACTGATATACTTGGATTTAATGCCCTGTCATTACCAAGTGAATACCTCTTGTCCCTGTGAACTTTGCGAGTATTTTCTGGCACTAAAAATCTTGTTTTCTTCATGTAATGCGGTTCGGGCCATTGGAAAGGTAATGTATTCTGTCTAGGGCTGCTCATCTTAATATGAATCTTAAGGACGTAAGGCTGAAGATGCGGATGCCTGAGCAGCTCCGCAGCCTGTGACCGTGAATATTTTGAGTGAGAACAGAACACATTAATATGCCATGTAAATGCAAATGCTCAAATTTCCTTCTACTGCAATGGTTGACCTATTGGCAGTTAGAAGATGTCAAATTGTAACACAAAATGTATGGCTGTCATTTACATACTGGCAAAACTTTAGTTCATTCGATTTCTGCATGCTTTCTGAAGGTATTCGAGAGTAGCAATCAAGAAAACTTATTCACTCTGATTTACTATTCAATGCAGAGTAAAACATATTCATAAAGTCCCAGTAATATTATTTTCCTTATTAGAAAGAAAGAAACTCCCCCTTTATGTTAGGGTTTGTTGAGTAAACAAGCAAGAACATGTAATGCCCGAGGGGATCAATGACGACAGCTGCGCTTATGCAGCTTAGGTGAGGGTGAAGTGTTGCTACAAACTTATGGTAAATGCGGCTTTATGGCATAGCAACCATCCAATCAACAAAGCATACCAAAGCTTGCATGGTGCCTTTGTGGTGTCGTGGATAAGAGTTTAGGAGAAACTAATTATTTTTCCACTTGCCTGTAGATAATACTTAAGTGAATTTTAAAAAAAAATCATAGTAATTTATTTTCTGTTTTCTGGCCAAATTTACCTTCAGTTGTTTACAATGAATCTTGTTATTGGAAGCAAACAAAATCGCACAACAAATTTCACTTCCACAGCAGACCTTAAAACAGTTTCCAACTCTTGGAGATGTTTTCTATGTGCAAAGTAAAATCAAAGAGAGAGAAAATGAAGTGGATTTTATGAATCATCTTGATGTTGGCCTATAGTCATGCAATGTACTAGATTAACATATATAATGTAAGGTGCAGATTAAACAGATCACACTTACACCAGGTCTAAGCTCTGGATTCTTTCTCAGCATGCTTTTAACAAGTCCGCGGCTAGAAACATAAACAGGAACATGATTAGAAGATTAGAGGAGCAACAATAAAATCCAGCATGTTAAATAAGAGCAGCTACAACATTGGGAAAACAAATCATGAAGACTTACAAGGCACCAGAATATTTAGTTGGCAGTGGAGCCACTATCGACTTATTTATTTTGTTAATCAGCGCTTGCATATCCTGCTCAGGAGATGGAAAATAAAATCCATAGAGAAATGAACAAAAATTAGAGCAGAAATTGCAAAAGAAATCTTTGAAAGCATGACTTGTTCGTCTTCGAAATTCTGCCAAGTGTAGAAACAGGATAAAAAAAAACTTACAAATGCTTTAAATGCAGGCCTATGAGAGGTCATTTCATATATGCAGCAACCTGGAAGACAAATTTTGAGAAGCATAGGCAATTGTGAGTAGCTGAAAGAGCAATCAAGAACCCTCGACCACTGCATACACATCAGTTCACTGAGCAACTTACCTAAAGACCAAATATCTGACTTAGAACCATAAGGTATGTCAGCAAGAAGCTCAGGACACATATAGCTGGGCGTTCCCACAACCTGAACATATAAGAGCAATTCCCAACAGTGATAAATCACATTCAAGGAAACTGAGATAAAATTTGAAGAGTAACCCAGCTTATCGGCTGCATTACTTACAGAGGAAGCAAGGTCATCTGAAGTTAATATCTTGGCAAGTCCAAAATCACCTGTACCAGGATGGGTTGTAAATTATTCAGAAAAAAGTACTCCCCCTTTCATTAAAATCAGAAGGTAACGATCAGATCACTTACCAAGACGAATGTCTTGCTCTTTTGTCAAGAAGATATTGGAGCACTGAACAGATCATCAGGCCTTCGTCAGTAAAATGCAGTTTCAATTATTGGCACTGTTTTGAATCTGAGTGCACAAAATATATGCCACTAACCTTGACATCACGGTGAAGAATATGGTTCATATGCAAGTAGTCAAGTGCCATAAGAAGCTGAACAAGCCACTTACATAGCTTCTGAAACATTCAATGACTGAGAATCAGTTATTCAGTTGCAAAAGGATCCTCCAGATTGGAAAAATGAATTCAAAAAAATTATTTATATGTTAAGGTTGTAAAATGAAAAGTATATTTCCGAAAAAGAGAAGGCCTCCCCCAAGCAAAAATACAAAAAGAAAAGAAACAAATATAGAAAAGATTAAAAAAAAAAAACCTCTTCAGAGAACAGCATGCCATTAGTTTTCTTTATAGCTTCTGCCCTGTAATAATAAGGAAAAGAAGAAAGAATGCCAAGCATGGCCAAGGTTATTCTAGGCTTCAAGTGAAAGCATGTTAACGCACGGTTCCAGCAAGAGTGAAAACTTACATGTCTCCTCCTTCACAATAACCTATAATAATGCACACATAGCAACCCTGACTCCAAAGCATACAAAAGAACCAGTGTTAGACTATTTAAAAATATTAAAAAATCAACTACTCGTGTTTTAAGCTAAATCCCTAGATGACTAAAATATTTTTTCCCATCCTAACTGAATGATTTGAATACTGAAAGAACAAAACAATATTACACAGAAGTAGTACAAATTTTGCATGTAGTTGAAAAAATGAAGCTTTTGCTAGATTAAATAAAGCATGTTGGAGTTCAGAAATATAAAATGTAAGTTTATATGGAAAGTTGACTAAAAAAGAGTAAAAAATAATGTCAAGTTTCAGGTAATGTCTGTCAATGGCATTCGTTAATGACATAACACAACCATGAAGTTAAATTTAATTTTTTAACATTACCGTTAAGGACAGCTACTAGATGATGGGGAAAAATAGCTAGCATGCAACGAGTTTAAGGCAAGTCCCGGAACGATTTAGTACAAGACTAATTGGACATGGGTCGACGATATCTGATTGCAAAAGCAGCAATCTATAGGAGTTGAGTCAGGAAGAGGATTTCAAAACCTTACAGAAAATATGGAACATTAAACACCAAGATTCTCTAAATAAAAAAAAATGAACAACAAACCATGTAAAACCATCACTGATCAAGATAAAATGAGGAAGAGGCAAAGACATTCACTCATAAATAACAACAGGAGCAGTATACCTTTTCTACCCAGGAATCTTTGTACTCAACGATAAATGGACTTCGGATCCTAGAAATGAGTTCTTTCTGTATAAAATAGAAAAGGTGTTAGACCTGCAGATCCAGTATAATCTATCAAAGGTGCGAGCTAGCTCAACGATCTTTGCATGCATAGTACATTACTCTCGGCTAAATTACAAAACTGTTCTGTCAGCATTTCTGATGTAAAGGTTCAATTATCCTAATTTTGAAGGGTATTTATATGTAAAATTGGTCAATTCAGGGCCTTGATAAACAGTGTGATATAAGTGCTCTTTACTTTACATATGCAACAAAGCCAGTGGAAGCATTTGCTTTTCTTTTTTTCTCTCACAACTTTATCAGCAAATTTTAATTACACGAACCATGTCAAAGCATAACAGAACATGAGTTAAACAGAAACATACGAGGATTACAAACATAAACAGAGGCAAGGTCAGATTTGGTGTAAGATGATGGAGATGAGAGTCATTCTGCGAAACTCTTTAAGAAAAAAAAAACAAAAAATAACATTGACCTCTTGATGTGCAGATCGACGTGACCTGTCAGTCTGCCTGGCAAGCCTGATCTTTTTCAACACATACCTTAAATTGACATAACAATAGAATCAGAGTTGACATGAAACCAATCACCTGAGTATATGATATTGCTCACAATTCATCATTTTAATGTAGGATTTTACAGCAAGTGAGGAAATGCAGGAAGAGCAGAGTATAAGTTTCATTCTCACTTCTTTTTTTCATGTTTATGCCTCACAAGAAGAGCTGAACCAAAAGAGCCCTTCCCTATTTGCTCTAATATTTCATATTGCTCCATCTGAGAGATTGAAATGACCTGCTTCTCTGATTTAGACAAAAAGAAATCCTCAACGCCATCAAGAGAACGCAATAAGGTAAAAACAAGAAAAAGCTACACTATCTGTAAAGTTACTCCATTAATGCATACACTACAAGCTACCAAAAACTTCTTCAGTAACAAAGAAAGGAGCTGCACGAAATTGACTAAAAATAAAATAAAATACTTGAGTAGGCCCTTGAAAGCAAAGAAATACAAGAATGATGAGAGCAATTTAGGTAAGCACGAATAAAATCATCCAATAATTGCACAAATGGGAAAAAAATAACATTTAATGGGATGTTTATCAGTCAAAAAAAAAGAAGAGAAAATCAAGGGAAATGAAATGAATATTTGGGGGTTTTGTTTATAGTGGCAAAATGCTTCATTCCGCTATGAACAGATCAAGCAAACTATTTTGATTGTATAAAGCTCAACTATTAATGAAACTATCGATTTCTCACCAACACCTAGTTATAAAATTAAGCATCCTAAAAACCATATTTCCTGTCTTTTCTTCATTTTCTCAGCAACCAAACAATATCATTATCCAAAATAAAGGAAGACAGGGAGAGGGAGAGACTGTACAAAAAAAATATCTACCTAAAGTAGCACATACAGACCACAAGTGCATCAACTAACTCCCTACATTACAAATCTTGAACTTCAAAACTTATCAATTTAAACAACTAAAAAATCCCAAGGGACCTTGAAAAGACAAATGCAGCTCCAAGAAATGCAAAGTGAACCAAAAACAGAAGCAGTTCTTACATTGACAAAAAGAAAGCGAATCAAATCCACAGATTCCACAAACAAAAAATAAGAAAAGAAAAGGAAGGGAAGTACCTGAATGATGTAAACAGGCAGTAGATCAGAAGAGAAAGAGAGGGATCACAATGTGAGCGAAAGAGAGGGAAACAAGAAAGTGGGGTTAGACATTTTCATGGAAAGACAGAAACTTGGGGGGCTAGATGACAGAAGTACAAGAAGAATGCGAAGCTGGAGTTGAAGAGGAAGTTGCAGCATTAGCAGCAACAGTGCTTCGTGAGACATTGATGTCTGTGTTTCTTGGAGTGAGAGAAAATGACAATTTTTGGTGTATATATAAAAAAGAAAAGGCAAGAAAAATGTTATTGGACCACAAGTCCTGTGGATTCATAGACTATTGACATTAAAATGGAGAAGGTCATTAGGCAGGAGATTAGAAGGGTTAATTATTGGATTATATTACTATTTTTTTTTCTATTTTTTTGCAGAAAGCAACAAAAGCAGAGAGCCTAAACAAAGTTAGCCTAGCCCTAAAGAAAGAAACAAAACATAGACTGGGCAGAGAGTTGATGCATCTTTTTGTAGGTGAGGAAGAGACAAAGTAGAGTGACAAATCACATGAAACTCAAAGAAAGTTAACACTAATGTAAGATTTTTAGAGGGAGATAAACATGGGACCCTGTTTTTGAGCTTGTTGTGTGACTATCATTAATGTGCTAATCAAATAACTATTTATTCATATTTAACAAATATTCCATTCCAATTTACAAAAGTTGGATTTGGATTTGGATTCTATCGATATGTCTAAATCCCACAATTGATTTTGAATTCTACTATTTAGATTAGGTGAAAAAAATAATGATAAAGGGTTAAATTGTTTTTGTTTTTATAATGCATCATATATATATATATATATAATAGAAGTAAGAAAGAGAGGGAGGGAAGAAAGACAAGTCAAAATTGAAGGGTTATGTTTCTTGCTTTATAGAGGAGTTGTGCTATGAAAAGGAGTGAAGGAAGCAGCGAGAAGGGGTCATGGGCTAGAAACATAATGAGTCAAAAAGAAATGAGACCTAAGGTGAGGGACTGTCAGTTAATTTGTCAGCTTTCTGGGGCTCTTTTCATAATTACAAAATTCTCATTTTTTTTATATACAGTTTTATTTTAATTAAATTTTGGCAGTCAATTCTTGAGATTGATTCGTGAGGGGAAGAAGACCGACCAGAGGAAACAGAAATGGACCCCACAGCTGCTTCCACCCTATATGCAATCACGAGGCTAATTACCCGGCGCTTTTTATTCTTCCTACATGACCAAAATACCCTTCTTCGTTTTTGAAATTCCACTTCTTGCCCTCTGGTTCAGTAATACTGCCCAGCCTGATCTGGCCTAGATTTCTGTACGTGAGGTAGTTGTTTCAGAAGTCGGTTAGAGTTATTTTTTATTTAAAAATATATAAAAATAATATATACGTTTTTTATACTAATATATATAAATAATTTAAAAAACACAAAAATAATAATTTAAGTTATAAAAGTGTTTAAAAATATGGTTGGACCGCATGGTATTAGATTTTGTGATTGCGGTTTGGAAAAATAAATTTTTAAAAAAATTATTTGTTTGATATTATAGTAATTTTTTTAATTATTTTAAATTTTAAAAGATATCAAATTAATTTTTTTAAAAAAAAAATTTCAGTAGTTTGATATGCTAATATAAAAAATATATATTATTTTAAGATATTGTTTTTAATTAAAACCGCTCTTCATCATATTATCAAACACAATTTTTGAGTTATACTTCTTACATAATCAATTTTCAATATAGAGTTTTATTCGGGATCCATACAAAATTAAACTCTAAATTTATTTGGCCCAAGACTTAAATCATGTGTTGATTAGGTTAACTCGTATTACTTCAAAACAATATGGTTTTAGGATTAAAAAAATAATATAATTTTGAAATGATTTAAAAAAATCATTATACTTATTTTAACTAGATCAAGCATATCATGAATTGATCTACCAAACTATACCAGTTTAAAAACATGTCATAGCTATAAGTATTAATTACATTAGAAATTGATTATTCCGGGAAAAATATTTTTAAAGTTGCAAATAGAATAAGTTGTATAAGAATAACTTAATGCAATTTTATTATTTTTTAGATTTTAATAATTCACCCTTTTTATGTTTTTGTATTTGACTATGTTGAGATCTATATGAATCTAATGGGTTTGAGAGCCAAGCTAAGATCTCATATAATAGGAAAATCTTTTTGTTATGATGATTTGAACCATTCTTCCTGGACAAGGTAACTAATGTGTAATACTTTATACCTGTAAAGGGTTTTTTTTTTTGTGAATATAGAGACTCTTAAATGTTTAAACGAGTATTGTTTAAGAGAAAAGACAATCATCTTTTAAAGAAAAATTCTAAGAATAGATGTGCAATAAAATAAGACTATTTTATAACCCATAAGTTTTATCTTTTTTTTTTTTCTAAAAAGAAGTGGTTAAAATGCAATCAAAATATCTATGATTTATCAGAATAAAATATTTATGACTCATATAATCTAAGACTCTTCAAAGTTTAAAAAAAGAGCATAAACTCGAAGATGATGAGTCTGACAGCTCAGTAGACCCATACATGTTTGAGAGATATATGAGATTTTTTATAACCCATATGTCTTATCTTTTTCTAAGAAGAAAGGGTTAAAATATAAGCAAAATATTATTAACTTGTCACGATAAAATACTTATAATTCAATAGGGAATAGAAATATTTTTAACTTATTAGAGTAAAACATTTATGACTCATAGTCTTATTATGTAATATAAGATTCTTTAGAGTTAAAAAGAGTAAAAGCTCATAAATAATGGCTCTGATAGCTTAGTATACCCATATATGTTTGAGATCAATGCTCGACTAAGCCTAAAAATTGGTTTGACAACTTGTCATACCCCTATATATCTAGGCGTGATGCATAATTGAGCTGGGAGATAATGAGTTTAACAGCTCGTCAATCCATATATGTTTGAACTTAGTGTTTGGTTTTATTAAAGGATGTTGAATTATTATTTTATCTTTAATTACTCTTTTAGAAGAGAGGATTGAGGTAAAAACATAAAAACAAATATTGATCAATGAGTAACCTTTCTAAATATTTGTGAATTATATGTGAAGATTTTGAAAGTATCTATCAAAAACAAATAAAAGTCTTTTCACTTTCTCCTTAATATTTTATGTGTCCTACATAACATTGTTAATATCTTTAAGTTCATATAGTTTGCCTTTGCAGTGAGGAGATGTTCTATAAGAAATGAAACAACGACTAACTTTTAATCCAATAGTTAAGTGTATTTCTTAAGATCTATGATAACATGAAAGAGTTTTTTATTTATAATATTAGTTTTTTTTCTTCTAACTTTTTTTGCTTTTGATTTTTA
Organism: Salix arbutifolia; assembly: GCA_025169955.1. NCBI lineage: Eukaryota > Viridiplantae > Streptophyta > Magnoliopsida > Malpighiales > Salicaceae > Salix > Salix arbutifolia. Next base: position 2,690,417 of record CM045914.1, read on the forward strand.
AGAAATTGCTCCCATAAAAAGACCTTAAATCATATATGCTTTAGTCATCATTGCTAATGAACCCTTCGCTCATAAGGATTTCATTTATGAAGAGATAATATCAGAGGTTATAACCCTTGTAGAAGTTAGGGGCAATGATCTTTCTTTAATTAGGTAAAAACAAGTTTGACTTCTTGATAAAATATTTATAATTTGTCATTGAGTAAAAAAAGTTTGATTTATATTCTAATTATGAAACCTAAGATTCTTTAAAGTTAAAAAGAGCATAGACTTGGAAATGATGGGTTTAACAGCTTGTCAGACCTATAAATATTCAGGTTCAACACTTGGTTGAATTTAGAGATGACAGGTATGATAACTTTTCAAACTTCTATATATATGGGCTCAATGCTTGACTAAACCTGAGAATGTTGAGTTATTATCCTATTTTTTGTTACTATTTAAAAAAAAATCCATGTCAAAAAAATAATATTAACCCATCATATTTCAATCTTAGACCATATTCTTGGAAAGAAATTTTTTATATATCTAAAAGGAATAAAGGAATAAAGTTGCACGAACATTTTTGGAATATTTTGCAGAAATGAGATTACCTATATATGAAAAAGTTTATTTTTTATATGAAATAAAATAAAATAAGAGGAATTAATTAATTAATAATATAGTGAAGTTTTTGTTTGACTTATGTCTGCAAACTAAGTGCATGCTTGATTTAATATTTGTTTGCAGTGTGGTTGATATTATTTTTAAAACTGATTTTTATTTAAAAATATATTAAAATAATATTTTTTTATTTTTAAAAAAAATATCTTGGACACTAGTACGTGAAAACCATCTAAGAAAATTAATTTAAAGTGAAAAAAATTTAAAAATCAATTTTTTTCAAAAACACTGTTGAAACGCAATGTCAAACAGGACTTAAGTATAGGTTCAACGTTTTATCTAATTCTGCTTTAAAGTGTTTTTTAAATTATAATTTGTTCAAAAAATATCAAATTGATATTTTGAAATATTTTTGATATGTAGTTTTAGTGTAAAAAATTAATAAAATCATTTGATAAATACTTTTAAAACACATGTTGAAACCACATTCTCGTACCAAACCTAAAAATCCAATTGCATTTACCAACCCCATGCCATGCATGAATCAAAATCAATTAGAAAAAACACCCTTTTTTCACACTTCAAAGGGGATTTATAGTTAAAATTTAAGATTTTCTAAGTAAAGAATCTAGATTCACAAATACTAGGATGGGGTGTAATTTAAAAAATATAAAAAGAAGAAGTTTATTAAAAATTCAACGAACCCTTTAATAAGTTCAAGTACATTTGTGACTATAATCATCAACCATGTGCTAGGTGTCTGGTTGACACGGATTCATTAGTTGGGTTGGTTTGATTTTCACAGTTGATAGAAAGTAATTGTTAAGGAACCATCTCACCTAAAAGCTTAAGCTTGTAAGTGAGGTCCCAGAATATGATTTATATTATTCTTTAACACACACCCTTAAGTGAAAGCCTTTTGGGCTTGAAACTTGCACAGGCCCACATCACCTTGTGCTTGGTTTTTATCAAATAGAATGGGGTGATGAAATTTGAACTCGTGACTGCTGGGTCAACAAGACTCTGATACCATGTTAAGGAACCATCTCACCTAAAAGCTTAAACTTGTAAGTGAGGCTCCAGAATATGATTTATATTATTCTCTAACATTAATCACTGTACTTTACAGTCGATTTAGTGGGTGTTTGGCTCTGCGGTGCGGTCTGCGATACCCACTAAATCATTTATAGATTGATCAAAACACTCACAGCTAACCACCTTTTAGTAGGTTTTCAATGATAAGAATTTGAGATTAAGTTTGTTTTTCACGTGATTGTTAATATGATGATCCTTAGAGATTGATTATTAATTTCAAAACCCGTGAAATTAATCGAAATGTGCATTACTGTATTATTTAGAGATCATATCATTTATATAATGGTTACTAAAAATTTACATAATCATTAATTTTAAAATCTATGAAATTAGTCGAGATACGCACAAACTAACCCAGATATACAATTATATTCATATACATTAATTAAAGTGAAGGGCCGGGAGTTGATCGAGAGATTTCTTCAAGATATGATGAAAGGAAAAAACCCGATGGAGCAAGTCACTGGGATCTCACATTAAGCTCACTGGGGCTGGATCTTTTTCCCTTTATGGTTGAAGATATAACTGCTAGAGAAAAGTCGAAGTGCACACCATTTCTCATTACTGCTCAATGCCATGTAAAAGCAAGCTCTCCCCATTGATTGGGAAGCGTGGCTCCCTTGATTCACTACACAAAAGGATGCCATATCGTTGAGGTGTTTAACTTTCATTTTAAAAATATTTTTGAAAAAAATTGAAAATTTTATATTTTAAATTTTAAAAATTGGTATTTTCAGATTATTTTGATATGCTGATGTTAAAAATAATTTAAAAAATAAAAATAATAGTTTTAATACAATTCTAAATGAAATACACTTTAAAAATCAACCGCAACCAAACTCTCATATAATTAGTCTACTACAAAAGAAAATGTTCGAGCTCAACCAACTAACACAAAAAGGTGATGGATCACCCGTGATAAAAAAAAAAAAAAAAAAAAAAAAACCCAACCTTTACGTGATCCTACTCAATGGAGTGCTATCCCAACAAACCATGGTGATGATCATGCCTCCTTTGACTTTGAGGCAATCCAAAAGTTAGCAATAAAAAATGGAAGCTTTGTGTGCTTGTTGTGAAGCGTGAAGTAGAATGGTTGGAGGAGTCAATATGGTGTTCTTAGCTAAAGAAAAGATAGCAGTGGCTTTTCAATGTATTATTGGCAAGCACGATTATGGTTTAGAGCATGCCGCTACTAAACAAATAGGCTATTAGCAACACATTGATCCAAGGGATTTGTTGTTAAAAAACATTAAAAACGGAATTCAATATTCTGTTTTTATTAATTTATCTGCAACGGATTATTCATTGCATATAAATTAGCAATGAAAAATCTATTACTAAATTTCGTTACATATCACCAACAAATTTTCCGTTGCTCAAAATATTAGAGCCTTGTTGACCCAACAGTCATAAATTTAAAACGACAACTATCATCATCGTCATAAGTTTGAATTTAGAAAACCCAGCAACCACATAAAGACCTCCTTTTTACTTCAATTAAAGTAAATTAAATCCCATTTCCCTGATAATAATTATAATTAAAAGTCAAGTTAACCCCCCTCTACCTCCACATTTATTTGTAAAATCACAGCACTTTATTGGCAAGCACGATTATGGTTTAGGGCATGCTCTTGCACGCCAATTGTAGGTTTCATTTTCTTCTACTAAAAATGAGTCCAGTTAAAGAAGCGTGTTAAAAGGTGAGAGACGTCAGGATTACATTATCTCAGGTCTTAGCTCATGAAGTTGCTGGCTCAGCCTGTCATGCATGCTCGACTGGTTGTAATATCCATGGCGGAATTATTGATTTTTTGGTGACATACTGTAGAAGAACATGGTGAAATGGTACACAAAAATGTATAAAAGCAGACAGGGATGGAAGATTAGAGTGTGCCGCCCTCAACCAAAGTCCAAATTAACTCACATGACCCGGTCCTTGAACACCACTCAAGTTGGCAAGTTGATGTTCTTAATTTAGCAGCTGGCTCATAAAATGTTAAACTGTGGTTGGAAGAGAGAAAAAAAAAATGATTTTGACAGGATTCTCCTCGAACCGACAGGACAGGGGATGTACAGTAATGTTAGCTTCGGGGTGTTTAAGAGTGTGAAATTAGTTTTTGTTCCAAGATTATTTTTTTTATAAATACATCAGTATAATATTTTTTTAAAAAAAAATTATTTTTTATATTAGAACATCAAAATAATTTAAAAACATTAAAAAAATTAATTTAATACAATTTTTTTCCAGATTTTAACAAGAATCAAGTTGAAATTTAATATCAAACACCCCCTTTATATCCTAACCAAAATATAGTGATAGCTAGATCAAGCATTTAGAGCCTGTTTGTTTCTGCGGTTGTACCGCCATTTGCTTAAAATTTGATTTTTTATTTTATTTTAAATGAAATTTTTTTGGTGTTTTTAAATCGTTTTGATATGCTGATGTCAAAAATAATTTAAAAAAAAAAATCATTTTGATATATTTCTAAATGAAAAGCACTTTTAAAAGCAACCACAACCACACTCTCAAACAAGCACTTAATATATTTGGTAATTGGTGCCGAAGTAGTTTTTAATTAAAAATATATTAAAATAATATTTATTTAGACTTTTTTTAAAAAATAACATTGACATATCAAAACTAAAAAAAAAAGCTCATGAATATATTATTTTTATATTTTTTAAGTAAAAACAACTTAAAAAATACAAATTATCACACCAACAAACGGGTTCTTAAACAATCTAACTATCTGATTGTGGCTCTAAAGGAAATTTTGGATGATAACAATATCAAGAGAAAATCCATCAACTACAATTCTCATATAAACATGTGTGCCTTTCAATTATCAAAAGAATTTTTTTTGGAAATTCTCTATACAAGTCGCTAAGGGGCATGGTGTAATGACAAAGAATTTGAGATCTGTATAATAGATTTTGAATTCAAGTCAATGCATACTTCTCTTGTAAGAGTCTAGAACAACCAGAGTTTTATTTATTCACTTGAATGCACGAAATGGTATTTTCGGGAGATAAGATTTAGAACAACTGTATTTCCATGAGTGGTTGGGATGAAATATTTTGGAGGGCATGAACATCATAAACATGACTCACACGTTAAGTAAATCTTTGAGGGCGTGTACATCATATACATGGCTCACACGTTAAGTAAATCATGCGGGGCAGAACATCAGATGAGTATGGCTGGGCAAATTCTTGATGGCAGCTCAGTGGAGAAGATCAGTTGAAGAGATATTAGTAACTGGATGCAGCTGTCAGGGTTGTTGCTGCAGCTACAGTGCAGTGTATATCTTTGATCTGCGCAAGCTGGATCTTGCTGAACAGTGGAAGTGTGGAGACTCTTTCTGATTACAATGGATTAAAAAACATCAGTTTAAGGGAGGGAATATTGAGATAGAAAAAGGTTTCCTGGATTAAAAAATAGATTTATGTTTACAGTTCTTGTTGGAATATGAAAGTTTAACCTTATAATCTCCATACAAGTCTTATGATTTTGTGTTTTGAATATCTATGAATAAACACTTGATTTTTTGAGTCTAGAAACAGTAGAAACAATTCAGGAATGTCTGTAAATTGTTAACCATGATCATGACTTTTGATCCCAGCACTGGAAAAAGGAACACGAAGCTATCCAGTCTAGAGATAATGCAAAGTATGCAGAGATCCATTTTGAAGATGTGTATTTAGACTCTTTTATGATTCAAGCAACCAATCAATTTCAAAGATCCATATTTGTTTCATATTTCCAACTTCATTTTATTTACTTTATTTATGTTAGTTGATGATGTTATAGGATTGTAGTTTTCTTAATTCTGTCCTAATTCCAAAATGGGTTTTATAAGATCGAAGGTTTGGAAAGACAAATGATCTTTGTCGAAAAAAATAGATTCTGATGCAGACTTGCGGTGCTTCGCTTTCATGGCATCACAGAGACAATGCAAATACAAACAAGAAACCTAAAAATACAGGTTTCATGTGAAAATCTGGCTTGGATTCGTATCTAAAATGGTGCAGATCTCTGGAAAAAGAAATATATTCCCGTAGGATCCTTTAAAAAAACTGGCTCCTCATGGCATTATTATATTTTCAGTGAAAAAATGTGAGACCCCATTACCTAGCAGGATTTTAAAGAATAATATAAATTATATTCTGGAATCTCGCCTAATAGTTTAAACTGGTTTTAGAGGTTTGATAACTCAGCGGTCACGAGTTTGAATCTAACTATTCTCATTCTATTTAATAAAAAAATCAAGCACGGGATAATACGAGCTTGTATAAGTTTCAAGCCCAAAACACTCACTTAAAAAAATATATTTGAAAATAATACGAGATCTCATTACCCAGCAGGATACGGTGTTCTCTTTTACAAGTTGTCATCTCGGAATGTCACAAGTAGTTCGAGACATTCTGTGAAGAATCTTGCAAGACTAAAATTTTAGAGAAACTAAAAAGAGTGTCAAAGTTTCATGGCCCATTTGTTTACCAGCAAATCCAGATTCAGCCGCAAGCCGGGAAACCATGAACCGGGCTGGGCTTAACCCTTTCTTCTTCCTATATACACAGAGCCCGCCCCAAGCTGGGCTACAGTAACATGTGGCCCATTTAAACTTTCTACACAATGCTCTCTCAAGGCCCAAAAACATCAACCATTCTTTTCTTTTCTTTTCTTTTCCTTATATTAGAGGCTAATTATTATTAGACACACACGCGATAGAAGTTAACGATGAGTGAATATCATTCTATATGTGCATATATATTTGGTTTAAAGTAATATTTTCTTAATTTCATCAATTATGCTAAACATTTTTGTATTTATTTTAAAACTTCAATAAATAAAATATGAATATTCAGATCTATATAAATACGGTAAAAATCCAAACAAATTCTTCCTAAAATCTCCATGCGTGCCCTAGAGTGAAAGCACCCAGCAGTAGAAAAGTCAAAACCCTCTTTAACAAACAGAAGACAAAAGTCAAATCCTTAATACCACTCAGCTTAAAAGGTGTACACACACCCATGTCAACCGGATGAGATCACTTGATCGTGTTGACTTGAAGAATCCGAGTCAGCCATCACGAGCCGTCCGATCTATCTGGGACCCACAACATGACTCACTGGTAAACGGGTCCAGACTCACAACCCACTGACTTGTCTGATTTCAGACCAGGTCAGGCTATGTCCCTGCATTTTCATGGCTGGCTACACTGCAGCAGCGCCACCACCACCTTCACATGCGACGCGCTGCAAGAAAATCCACACACGCAACCCATCTCCAATAAATTGTAAAAATAAAACTTAATCTTGATTAATATACCAAGAATAAAAATAATAAACCCCTAATTAGATTTTTTTTAATATATATAATCATATCAAATTGGTAAATTTAAAAGGTGTTTTACTCGCAACCTCACTTTTTATTTTATTTTTTTAGCAAAAACCTTTTTTTCTCCTAGAATATACTGAGGCACCCAACAATATTTGGATACATATGTATTATTTAATATTTTATAAGTGTAGTTAACGTTGTTTTTAAAAGTTTTTTTCGTTCATAAATTTTTGAAAATAATATTTTTTTAAAATTATTTTTAATATTAACACATGAAAATGATTTAATTTTTTTAAAAAATAAAATAAAAAAAATAAATCTCTTTCAAAGTTTTTCAAAGATGTTTTTGCAATGACAAGAGAGTCTCCTCTAGTGGGCTTGGTGTCATCGGAGACAAAGGAAAGATTATTATTAAAAAGAAATTCAAAGGTTTTGGAGACATTCACCAGAGGCATCACATCTCTATAAATGTCTTCTCTGATAAATTGGGCATGTGGTAGGTCCCATGTTACATCAACTGAATCATTGTGTCATGTCTATGTGTTGTCGCTGTAGGGTTTTTTTTGTAGTTTAGTAGCAGCTGTATCTGCATGATAAATTAAATTTAAAACAAATAAAAAATAAAATAAAATATATTTACCAGCACTCTCGATGTTTGATGAGAGCAATGGAGATGTACTGTTCTTTATTAATTTAATCATCACTGAAAAACATTCTGTTGCCACATTTTGTCAAGATCACGCTTGGATTCCACGAAATCTCGAAACCCTAACCAAAATTCTACAAATTTAATCGGTATTTAATATTAGTGAGAGGTTTTACGGTGCTCGAAGAGTGGGAACTTTTGTTTTTCTAGAAACAATAGTTATAAATAGAATATTCTTATTATTTTTAGTGGGTTGTGGATTTTATTATATCTTTTATTTATAATAATTTTTTAATTTAAAAATGAGCACAAGAAATAACTAATAGAGCAAAACTAAGCTAGTTATATATCAATATTATGAATCCTTGAATTATGTGTATAATGAAATTAAAATAGAAATTATAAACACATTCATGCATATATATATATATATATATATATGAATATTCCAGCTGGGGTGGAAAAGTAATGATTCGTGCTTTCCTTTTCGACTGGCCAAAGCTTTGCAGATTGTTTTGGTTCTACTTGGCAAGAATAATGAAAGGGCTAGGACAAATTCCATATAAGGAAAGCCAACTTCTTGAAGAGAAAATTGAGAGGGGAAAATTGAATGAAAATTATAAATATAACAATTATTTTAAATCTGAAGAAACCTGCAGAAATCCAGTCCTCAAATTTTTATTTTTTTTTATTTTGCTCGAAAATTGTCGGTGCCCACTAAAATACAAATATGGCATATCTCTCCTCCAAATTACATCAGAACAATTAATGTCAAATACAAAATCAGAATTAGAACACCCACTTAATTATCATAGTCCTATGTATTATTATTGCCATTACCACATAGAAAATCAAAATTAGAATTCAAAATCAAAAGGGGGTACTTGAGCCATACTTTTCTCACCATCACCAACATGCACTGTTGAATTACTAGTCCCGTTTTGAGATGAGCTACTATGCCTGGTTTCCGATAAATTCGACTGGTTTTCCGGCGAAGTCGACCGGTTATCCGGTGCCACGAGTGTTCCTTGATTGTACAGAGCGCTTAATTGGTGAAAATAAGGACACGTCCTTGAATCCATCGACCTCATCTTCTTATCATCTTTCGTTTTTCTAAAGTACTTGTTTATGTTCTCCCATTTTTCCTTGCATCTCTTTGAACTCCTCCTGTAACCGGATTCCAGCATCCCCTGTGAGATTCTTTCCCACAGTGGAGCTTTTGATGATCCATCTTTATCTTCATTATTGGTGTAGAGACTGCACCTCAGGTTTATCAGAGCTAACACCTCATCTCTTGGCCATCTCTTGCCAATGTCATCTTTATCGTTGGATGTAGACTTTGCTTCCACTTTTTTGTAAATTAGCAACGCGTTTGGTGGTCCTGATGTGCTGCTCTGAGAATTGAGAGAATTAGGGTTTTGGGGGGCTAGTACTGCTGGTGTATTGGAAGTCGTGGGAACTTGTGGAATGTTTGGGGCGAGAGTTGAGGTAGGGTTTCGAGGTTCTTGGTTTTCTGTCCATGAAGTGTTGGTTTTGTCTAGAATGGATGATGTGGGTGCTTTAGCTTGGCTTTCGTTACTAGCAGGATTAGGGTTTTGTGCCAGAACCAGGGAAGATGAACTGGAAGCATTTAAAGAGTTTGGTATAACAAGATCTGGTGCGGTTTTCTCTCCAAAAATTTCAGCAGAAGGATCGCTTGATGTGAATTTTTTCAAGAACTTGATCAATGTAGCTTGTCTATCACTCGCAAGAGCTTGTTCGTGTGCCCTAATCTCAAGTTCCTTGTCGATCCTTTCCATCTCTAGCTTCTTCCGAGCTTCTTCTTTCGCAACCTTCTCCTCATCTCTCCTCACCATATCTTCTAGAAGTTTATTATGCATCTCCTCCTGTTGAGCCATCATCGTGTTCACAATATCCTCGCAAAGACGCTTGAAAATCTCAAACTTCCTCTCCCTTTTTCTTTTATTGCTCTTTGATTTTTCAACCAGTGCTAACTTCCCATTATTACCTTGATCATCAGTTTGGTTTCCCACCGTTTGATCAATTCTTGTTTCTTCTTCCAAGTTCTGTCTCATCTTGTCTTGTTCTTCATCTTCAGTACCTGATGGCTTGTCTATCTTTTTGTTCTTTTCTCCAGCTGTAACTTCCTGGTGAGGGTTTTGATCTCCATGATAAATCTCTTCCAACTCACTAAAGCTAGTCCTGTAATTCTTGTGGTAATTGATGTTGCTATTGAAGTATCTGCTTTCTTCTTCAAATTTCTCTTTGCACTTCTCAGCACTCCTTTTGAAACCAACCTCTGCAAGCTTCCTGTAGCCATCATAAACGTGTAAAACCATAAAACCTGTATATCATTAGCATTTATTTTCTGCTTTCCATTAATTATATATCATTCCCAATTGTATAATATACAGACAAGTTCTTCTTTAAATACTGTCCACCTTATCTCTCTCCCTCTCTCAATAATTATAATTAAGTGTGTCTGTGTGTGAGAGAGAGATTCAGAATTATCCCTACACAAGATACTGATCATCTACTAGAAGAAAGAACTAATTGCCATAGCATAGCTTTCGCTAAAGATTCACTTTGACCAAATATATATATAACTAGTTAACTTCAGCAACAAAATGCTTGAACTAGCTAAAACCATGGCCATGTTTGATTTGTGACCCAGAGAAAAGATGGAAAATGGAAGAAGCATAATTAAGCAAAAACATTAAAATCTTGATGTATATATATATATATGTATCGCCTTTACCTTGATACATGTTCCCAGGTGAATTCAGGAACCCAGGTCTCCATGCTAGATCTGATCCTCAACAGTGCAAGCACTTCATCATTAGACCACGGATTGACCAATTCCGTTATTGATCTTTCTCTTTCAAACTGATCCAAATTCATAGCAACCAAGTTATTCTCTTGTTTCTCACCATCTTTGCTGGCGGGCGACCCTTGGTGCAATGGGTGCAAAAAGCTTGGCTGCAGTACTGGTACTTGCTGAGAAGAAGTACTGTAAGGATAAAAACTAGGGTAGTTGGTAGAATTAGAGGATCCCTGAAGAAGAGGAAAAGGTGGAGGAAGTGATGCTGCTGTTCTTGAAGCTATGAACTGATGGAATTGTTCTGGGACTCCCTCAAACATTTTTGTTCGTCGTGTTTGTGTTCTCCCTGCAACTTTTCCTTGCTCGGCTTGATTTGTCGCCGTAAATTGGCAAACTAGAAAATGTTATCGCACAAAACTACAAAAACTTTCATCTCTCTCTCTCATTTATCAAGGACTTTGTCATATAATGGAAGGCTACGGATAGCCCACCACACCCTTTTGGAGGAAAGTGAACTCACTATCCTATGAGAGAAATCGACACATTCACACTGTGTTGGAAGGTAGGAAGTGCAATACAGAGCCCTAGTTGAGAATGGGGGTGGTAGGCTAGAAAACGATAGTACTTATTATTGTATTTTTAGGTCTTTCAGAATCCTATGCATTAGCTGATGCTCATGATGGTGTAATTAACAGCATTGGGATGGCAGGACACGTGAAAACATGCAGACACTGGGACCAAATTATTTAAGGAAGGAAGCCATGGGGTTTTTTCACATGGTCGTACTGATAAGTTTGTGAATTGGGTTTGGGTTGATGTTTTTTTTTTAATTGTAATTAAATGTTTTGATTTTGGAGTTTTTTTTTTGTTTTTTTTGGGTTGTATTGTTTATATAAATATATTAATTTAAAAAAATTAGTTCAAATACAAAAATAAAATTATTTAGAACTCTATAATTTAATCTAAAAAAATACAATAAAATGATTTTTCTAAACAAAATTATGAAGATGTATAATATTATGAGAATGTCATCATCAATATCACAACGTAATTACATTCTCTGATTGCTCTGAAATCTTAACATAATATATATAAAAATATCAAGAGACTCCTCGTAAAATTTCATATCAATCTAACGGTCGGATTAAAAGATATTATAAAATTATTCATTATTTAAAAAAAACACTATTTGACCGAAACGGAACGGGCATAACAAAACCAGAATGTTTCAGCCAGTATTTGGCCAAAAAATCCATATGAGCTGGAATTTAAACTGAGATAACAACAATATTATTTTGTCTTGTTTTTTATTTTTTAACTGGTATGAAATATTTCGGTCAAAAACAAAACTGATGACGGTATTGATAGCTACAACAGCATTTGCACTGCGTTGGTGAGGCCAGCTGCTCTTCTGCTTATGGGTTTATCAATTCACAGCTTCAAGATTGCTATGTAATTTCATGAATTCTTGAAGAGTTTAATCAGGTTTTGGATCAACGAGTGATCGTGTGATAGAAAATCTTTCGAAAGATGATCGGATTCCTCCTGGGTTTAAATTTTCTTTTAATTGTAATTTTATAGTACTGTTTTGGATCAACGAGCCGGACTTGGGAGGCTGAGTTACTTTATCAATTGTCTTCCCATCACATTTATGTTCCTGAAAACAATAAAAAGCAAGCGGTCTTTTCAGGATGATAACAGCTGAGGTTTTAGGAATCTTCCTTGTCCGGAAATTAAGGCGGTAGGGCAGAGCCAGCTCGCCTGATTTCAGTCTTGGGTCCGGAGTGCAGACCGTCCTGGACAGGGCATTTCGTGCTTTTTAGTGTTGAAAGAGTCGCCCGTTGGGCCTCTTCTTGGGCCCCCATCCAGCTTACTGGGCCCGCATAGTCTTAGCACTCTCTCTTCTTTTGTGCCCTTTAATCATCTTTGAAGATTTTATATCATATTTATTGTGTTTTGTATAAGTTAATTTGAGTTATTTTGTAACAACTCCCTCGATGAATATTAATAAGCATGTCGCTAGTTGCTCTTTAATTTATTTATTTTTATCCTTTTTTATATTATTATTATTGTTTTATTTTTTTTCCTAATTTAATCATTCAGTAATTGGTTTATAAGGGATCGAGCTTCATGATTTCCCCACATGTAATGCTCCCGATCTAATAACTCGGATCACATATTTGAAAATATAAATGAATCTGACATTCTATTTTTTTAGTTTATTGTTCTTTTTTATTTTATCATTCAACATTATTATTATTTTTAAAATAATTTGTGGATTTTTTTTATTTTGTTATCATGATTTCATGACTTGAGACGTGAGTTTGATAAGACGACTCATAATAGTTTGCCTTTTATTTTTAAGATTACATGCTAATCATGTTAACTCAGATTGACTCGAGCTAATTTTTTTAATTTATTTTTTACTTAATTTTATCTTTTCATACTTAATTTGTTAAAAAATAAAAAACACTGTTTTCTTGCTTGTGAAAAAAGGTGTTTTCATTTAGATTATAGTGACAGCTTTTTTTTTAAAAAAAAGAACCTTGTCTATTTATTATCATTGTTTTTATATTTTTCATGTAATTAAAATAAAATCAACTAATATAACAAGTTGTAAATATCTATTTTAAAACACGCACACTAGGAATACCTTTTTTATGTATAAAAAATCATGTCATGGAAGGACACGTTCATTAAAAAATAATAATCTAGCATGCTACTTTCTATGCTAAATTATTATTATTATTATTATTATTATTATTATTATTATTTTATATAATTCTGAGGTATTATTTTACATTAATCGAGAATAAGTTTTTTATTTATAAAATAAATTATTATTATTATTATTATTTTATATAATTCTGAGGTATTATTTTACATTAATCGAGAATAAATTTTTTATTTATAAGATTTTAAGGAGTAATGGACTGTATGATTGAAATTGTTTTAAAAAATATTTTTTAAGAATGTATCAAAATTATATTTTTAATTTTTTTAACAATAATTAATGAAAATAATTTTAAAATATAAAAAAAATTAATTTAAAATAAAATTTATTATTTTTTTAAATATTTTTGAAACATAACGAAAAAACACTACATCCCACGTTAAAGTTCTGGTATATTCAGAAAACTTTATGAAAATAATATTTTTTTCTCTAGATATTGGTTTAATCAATTTTATCCGTACAGCTCTGCACCTTTACCCATAAAAAATGGCGTGTCGCCAGATCAAGGGTCAAGTTACTAGATCGATGGATCACTGATTGTGACTGACTAACAAGCATATGCGCGGGTGTATTGTTTTTATTTTATGTTTTAAACGTTTTTCTAAAAAATATTTTTAAATAATTTTAATATACTGTTTTCAAAAGTATTTTTTAAAATAAAAATATTATTTTAATATATTTTCAAATAAAAAATAATTGCCACCACATTATAAACACTTTTTATATATGCATGAGGCTAAAAATATTTATCGGTAGCATAATAGCTATTATATTAAAATAATAATTTTTTATTTTCTAAAAAATTATTTTTAAAATACAAAAAATTAAAGAAAAAAATGTTTTCTTTTTAAATTTAAAAATAAACAAGCTCTCATAATGTAGTTTAAAGCTAACTGAAATCTAGATTGACTTTAAACTTATCGAGAATTTGATTAAGTGAGACTTATCAACATTTTATTTTAAATTTTATATTATCATTTTATTATTAATTAATTAATATATCAATAAAAATTTAAGAAGATAATTTTCACCTGATTAATTAATTTTTAAAATTTTGTATTGCTCAAAGATAAATTCACATAAATAAATTCACATAAATTTAGTCAATATTATGAATTAATTAATATATCAATAAAAAACTCTCAAATAAAACCTAAAGAAATGACCATACAAGTTGGATCGCACAAATATATCATAGAATCTGAATTTTAATACCCAAAATAAATAAAACCAAAATTGCTAGAAATCTCTCCACCGCAACCTAAAACCTTTGTTTGCCGGCCAAGTCTGCCCAAAAAAACTCTTCTTTCTCGTAAAACCCTGGAAGACTCGAAAAAATCACCCCTTTCTTCCTTCCTCCAAACCTTTCCTTTTACCGAAAAGGCAAGTAGCCCCAAATCAACAATAACCCTAGACCCTTCTTTCCTCTACTAGCTAAAATCCCTCTCCCTCTCGGAAAACCCACGAGAACCCATAAAAGTCCAATCTTTATCTCTCAAGAAAACCTATAAAGATCCGATCTTTCTCACAAAAACTCCATAAAAATTCTATCTTTTTTCCCTGTAAGATCAATACTTTGAGCACAGAATGAATGACCCAAATGATCACAAGTACAGAAAATACCATCCATACCAAGACCTCTACAATGTTCCAGCTCAAAACCTCTACAACCTTCCAACGTCCCCTGAATTTCTTTTCCAAGAAGAATCTTTAAACCAACGCCGTTCTTGGAGTGAAAATCTCCAATACTACACAGGCACAGGTTACTTATCTGGAGCTATATTAGGCGGCGCTAAAGGTTCTATTGAAGGAATCCGCTCCGCGGAGCCTGGCGAGACATTAAAGTTGAGGGTTAATCGTGTTTTGAATTCTGGTGGTCATGCGGGTAGAAAATTTGGAAACAATTTTGGTGTTTTGGGACTAATGTTTGCGGGGATTGAGAGTGGTTTGATTCATTGGAGAGATACTGATGATTTGGTTAACACTGTTCTTGCTGGTCTTAGTACTGGTGCTATTTATCGTGCTGCAAAAGGGCCTAGGTCTGCTGCTATTGCTGGTGTTATTGGAGGGATTGCTGCGGCTGGTGCAGTTGCTGCGAAGCACGCTGTTAAGAGATATGTGCCTATTTGAAATTTATGGTTTTGGGCATTATTGGATTAGGGATTTATGGGGGATATTTTTTTTTGGGGTGGGGTGGGGGTGGCTGTTCGGTGATATACGGATTCGTTTAATGGATTGGCGCTAATAATTTGTTTGACAGTATTTTGTAATTCTATTCGTTGACTTGGCATGTATTCTTTCTCTCATTCCTGTTTATAGGAAGTTTGGGCTTCTAACTTGAACATTTATTATAAAAACATTGTTTTGGTTATTTATTGGCTAGAAATTGAATTGTCTATTGCTGTTTTGATGGGGATTAGTAGTGTATAATGAAGCATTGTTGCTTTCTCGTGATCGAACCTGTTAGTTTGCACTTACTTTGCTAGCATGTTCCTGTTTGATGGATTATTTGAACCTATGAATCTGTGTGTGGCTGTTCAGGTTTTTGGCCTATGTCATGATTTTTCTGTGTGATGCTGTTTGATCTTTTTCAGGTTTATTCTGTTTGATAATTTCCTGAAATAATTTGTGATGTAATGTCGCAGTTTCATTGTTGTACCGTCACCATGGATTGCTTGCCTGTTAGGGCTTCCGGCTTGCTATATAATGCTAGTTTTCCATGTAAACCTGATATTTTCAATACTTTTATTCTTTATAGGTTTATTCTGGTGTTCTATATGGTTGGGACCTGCTGGTGTTTTCAGTGGGAATTGGATGAAAATCTAGGAATTAGTGGGAAGAAAAGATTTGGGGGTAGTAGACAATGTTTCTCTCAAGTCTGAGGTATACTGATCAGTTAGTGCACAACAGAGTTCTCTATACAATATCATTTAGCAACACATAACTGGAAAATCTCACTTTGGCTCTAAACTTTTTCTGGAGTTTATTGTCGATCATTTGGTGGTCAAAAAACTCTTATGCCTTGACCTCTTTTGGGAAAGAGGATGGTGTGGGGTCTAGAATTCCGATGTTGCATTCTGTATCTAGATGAAAATAGTTGCAAATGGTATTCATAGATTTCACATTGCGTTTGATGGTTGTAGATTGTTGTTGTTTCTTGAGAATTTTGACTTCAGAAGCGCCCTCTTCCTGAAATTGATCAACATGCCTAAAATGGTTAGATGTGTAGCAAAAGTAGTGGCTAGCTGCTTATTTATACTATCCAGAGAATCCCATAGTGCAACTTCTTTCGAGCTTCATTCTCCAAACATGTCTTGAGAATTGAATTATCTCTGGCTTGCTAAATTCTTAACTCCCAAATCATGTATTTTTTCTTGTAATTAACATGGGGACTTTCTTCCTCCATCGTGATTATGTGGTAAATTCTTCAATGAATGATTAAGTTCCTTTGAATCTATCTCTCTGATTTTTTTTTCATCTTCTAGAGTATGATGTCGTCACCAAATGTCTGCAGGTAGTTGAGTATGTGGGAACTTTTTTCATTTTTCCTCTGATTAATCTGTAGTCATTCCACGCGTTCAATTTTGCATTTATAGTGCTGCTTATGTTTTTTATTGATCAGCTTTTCGTTTCATTTCATTTTTTTCCCGAGTCTTGGGTGGTTAGATAGGTGTTCAAAGTCTAAGAAGACTGTTGCATGCATGCACTTAGCTTTTGGACACAGAATTATTTCTTTGAAAGATAGAATACTTGGAGATGTTGATTTTTGAAAAATCCGTCTTTTTACAAAGTTCAAGTAAATTTTAGTGTGCTGAGGCAGGGAATTAGATCAAAGTTCATGGATTTTGCTTTACACGTTACTTAGCCAAGAGAAGTTTCATTATGATATTTACAGATTTGAAGTTTCATTATGGTATTTACAGATTTTCTATTGTAACGACAACAGGTTCACTGATGACATGGGTGATCGTCTCAGCCTCAAGTTATTCTGGAATCGAAACATATCTATTATGGTTTTCATTTCGGTGACAATTTTCTTTCAAGCACCATAGTTTAGGGCAGCTCTTGCATTTCTTATTCTCTCTCGTATGATTCCTAAAACACAGCTTTCCTGGGAAAATTTGCCAGGCGAACCAGAAGAGTCTTACTCTGACATCACGTTGTCAGCCCTGTTGTGCAACCAGTTCCACGACATGGGTCTCCTAAACTGGCTTGCACGGGGAGATCCTACCAGTGCAGTGATAACTTGGAATGACTCTCGAGTGTGAGATCTATGATTGCCAGTCACCCTGCAATATCGAGATAGCTGGTGAACTTTCGTGGCCTCCAAATTCTGACAAAAAGAAACCCAAAACGTGACGCAGGAAACGTATCGAAATATAAACTTCTCAATATAAAATTGAAAGAAATTTCCTTTTCAACCCAAGAAGTTGAAGTGGGAATGGCTCGTCCTTACTCTTTAACTCTTGTTGCTGAAATGTTTTTTAAAAGAATAAACGAAAATAAAAATTTGGCCAGAAGGAAAACATTCCCAGTTCATCCCATCTCTTAAGAGATCTAATTTTAAATTTTAAATCAATAAACATGAATCATGAATATCTAATTTGTTGCTATTTTTGTTGAAATGACACGTTTATGTAATTCAAGGATATCTTGTTAATAAGTTAATTATACATTTGAAGAAAAAGAAAAAAAAAAGACAACAACGATCGACACCGTCCATCGTGTGAAGCTACCGAATGATGACAAGAACATGCATGTATTATATTCATTAATAAAGACTAAAAAAGTTAACACCAAGGACTTTGCATCAGCAGCTTCGGTGCAAATATGGCTCACGTTAACTAAAAAAATTAGACAATAAATCTTAGCTAAATTCAACTAGAAGGAGTTTTCGAGACTTTGACAATGGAGATTAGGGTTTCTTTTTCTCATGCGTGGCCAAATGTCAAAGATCATCAAACGCATCAAATTGACTGCAATACAAGGCACTCTTTTTTTCTTTTTTTTTTCTTCCAGCAGAGCACGATTCCAACGTCTGTAACGAATCTTTCAAATGAATGCGTGATATCTGTGTTAATTTAATCTTTGAAATTCTCTTTAACCATCAAGAAACCACGTCGAAATTGTATTCGATTCTTTCTTGTTTGGAGGCTTCTATTCTTTGTGAAGTTTTCTCTCTGTACTGCTTTAATGGCTGACTTCTAGAATCTCGACCTTAGATTTTGTTTTATGTTAGAAGATAGACAGAACCTCAGTTGGAAAGTGGCTGTGCAGGTTAAGGGCTTCATTAGTCATCTGAATGTCTAGACTAAGAATAAAATGTTTGAGCTTGCAAAAGACCATAATTTAGGTTATTGAAGAAATTTTGATTATACCATTCTTTACTCATTGTTTGTGTTCTTGTTCAAATTATTATTTTTCAATAGAATAATATAAATTATATTTCGGAATCTCACTTAATAATTTAAATTTTTAGATGGGATAGTTAATTAATATCAAAACTTTGTTGATCAAGCGATTACGAGTTTGAATCTCATCACTCTTATTGTATTTGATAAAAAACAATTAAGCACAAAGTACGGTAAATTTATACAAGTTTCAAATTTAAAATAACTTTTATTTGAGATGGTATGTTGCAGAATAATATAAATCATATCACAGAACCATTTAATAATTTTAAAAAAATTCAATAATACATGTTGGACCCACATCCCATATTCTCAATGTTTTGATTTTAGGTTTGATGAGGAAGCTTGAATGACAGGCAGATTTAGTCTATGATTTCTCTCGTGATTTTTTTGTCCACTCTACAACCTAATCTGCCCTTACTTGACTTGGCCAATCCTAGGCTTGAGACTTTTTCAATTTATAATGCACTGGAGCTTAGGTTAAATAACAATCTAGAAGGAAGACGAAAAGATTCAATGTTTTTCTAAATTGTTTGATTTATTCTAATATAATAAGTAGACTGACCATGGACAATGAATACAATTCAAAGGGAAGAAAAAATCTGCAGAATTGATCCTATCTGCCTACACAGAAGCTTCTGTCAACTTAACTTTCTTGTTCTGGTGATAAAGAGAAAAACTAGAAACAATTAACCATCATAATCTGAAGTGTCTTTATCTCAATTATGTTTGTTTGGATTCCAAGAAAACTTCCAAGTCTCTGTGATCTATAAATACACACCTCATTAAGTTCAGAAAGCACATCCTTTAGCCTTCACTGCAAATCACTTGTTCTCTCAGAATTACAAATGGCCTACTCTAAAGCTCTTCCTCTTGTAGCTGTTCTTCTTGTGGTGCTACCTATGGTTGCCATGGCAGATCTTGACAGCAACCTCACTGCTTTCTATGGTACACAAAACTCTCTATCCCGCTCCTTCATACAAACACAAACACGTACGGGTAAAATCTTGTGTGTATGATTTGATGTGCTCTTTGTGAATTGCAGAAAGGCTGTGTGAAGAAGTGGATTGCGGAAAAGGAACGTGCGTTGGAGACAAATCATACCCATTGAACTACAAGTGTGAATGTCAATCTGGATGGAAGCAGGCCCTATATGATGACGATGACGATGACGATGAAAATAAGTTCCTCCCCTGCGTGATTCCAAACTGTAAACTCCTTTTCTTTTTGCCTTTTCTTTTCTGAACTTCATCCAGGAACATGGTAATGCAAGAAGCAGAAAAAGACATCTTCTGATGAATTAAAAAGACAGATTTTGTATTTTACACATGTAAGTAAACTTGGTTCATTTTCTTGTTTTTTGTTTTTGCAGGTACTCTTAACTATGGCACCGGCCAGCCAGCCCCACCTCCAGTTCCACAAAAGGAAGTTCCCCAGAACAGCTCCGCCTTCGATCGTAATCACCATAACATAAGACCTTTATTCACATAATATAAGATTAAAAAAATACTGCAGTCCTGCCTAATATCCTCTCTCTCTCTCTCTCTGCGCCACTAATTTTCTGCCCTGTTGATCGTGTAGCTTGCTATTGGATGTACTGTGGAGAAGGTCAATGCACAAAAAATGGAACATACAGACACAAGTGTACATGCAATCCTGGTTTCTCTAATCTTCTCAACATATCTTACTACCCTTGCTACGGCCCAGGTAAGAACTTCTACATGAAGTTTAAGCAGTGAATTCTGATGGAATATCAAAGCAACAAACTTTAAAAACTGATCTGTGCTATGGTTTTTGTTGTTAAGCTACCCTCGGATCTGATTGTAATGACATTATTAAAGTCGCAAACTCAACATCATCTGGAAATGGAACAACCACCGGTTCTAATCCTGGTGAGAATACAAACCAAATATATCACCCAGTCCTTGTAACATAAAAGATGTTATTTCAGATTTTGATGATTTCTCATCTATTTTTGTTATCCAGCTAGCACCATTCTTCCAGCGAAGTTCCAAGGGATGGTTATTTTGCTCATCTCTATGCTTATGGCTCTGAAGTAGGATGAGAATCAGAGGAGGATCCTGGCTAGCCAGCTTTACAGTTTCGTGATATGAGATACTTGATTATACTCACTAATAAATTTCATTAGGTGCATCTTTCGTTTGATTCTTCACCAGATTCTTACGTAGAAATTCAGTTTGTATGCGAGTGAAAGTCGGAACACCGACCTAGATGGAGGGTGGGTGTTGTCTACATACTACTATAGGATCCATTTGGTTTTTATGTAATTTTATTGATTATTTATTTATAAATAATTGAGCTTGTGAAAAATATTTTATCTATTTTTCTCTTTGGATTCAAGTTATCCACAGATATCCAAAGCAACAAGATCCAAGTAGCTTCTGGGACGAATGCTATTTGTTAATTGGCCATGTTGTTTGATGATTGATAATTCAAATAACATGGCAATAACAGTATCAAGAAAAATGATGTAGTTTAGCCCGGAGGGGGTGCAGCTCAACTAATTAGGCCTAGGTTTGCTCCCTGGAGGTCACCAGTTCTAGTCTCACAAACCATAGGGTAACCGGAGGTTTATATGGTCGTTAACTTCAGAGTTTGTGAAATTAGTTGAGGTACGCGCGAGCTGGCCTAGACATTCATATTATAAAAAAAAAAGAAAAATGTAGTCTAACATAATTTGGTCACAAAACTAAACACCGAGTACAAGTAACAAGCTACACAGTTGCCTTTTGCCAAGTGTGATTTTTCCTACCGGTTTCTGCATAAGACAGGCTTCTGTATTAGGTACAGGTAAGTCCTTGTCAAGCAATCAAAATTCAAAACTTGTGTTATGAATGGAAAGGATAAAGGATGACTCAGGAAAATAATCAACAAAATTATGTAGACTAGGCTGGCTGAGAAACACAAAATTGTACACCTAAGGCTGCTCATTTCTAATCCATAGTTCACGTTTGATTCGAGGGGGAAATGAACTGCCTCTTGGAATCCACAAGATGTATCTCCAAATGAATGATCCCTAAAACATTAAGACTATAGTATGCTATTGCAGTGAGTGATAAGAAAATCAACTCTAACAATCTTGAAACACTTCCACACCAAGATTTGCTCAATGATGATTGACCATCTGATAACAAAACAGTCGATATTGCTAAGCTTTCCCCTCACCTGCTCAACACAATAAAATGAGATTCAAAGATGGTATAGATTCATAATTGATCCCAGATCTACAGACTACACTTGAATAGACTTTTGCTTAGGACTCCACTTTACAAAAGCATATGTTCCGCGCAATAGCAGGACAAACGAGTCGCTGAAGCAAAACCAGCACAATGAGCTGCGTTATCGTTGTCAACATTGCACTTTGTGTTTTATTCAAATGAAACACCCAACTTTCTCAATTACAATCAACCCCTTATATACTAGTTACACTTTAGTATATGAAGTAACTGACTTGACAATTAACAACTACTAACTGATTATTAACTAGAAAGATAACAAACTAACAAACCGAATTTATCTCAACATATCCTCCCTTAAACTGGAACAGTTTACAAGTTCGAAATCCTGCATACTCCAAGTTGCTCTCGCAGTTTCACAAACCCATCAAGTTTCAATGGCTTGGTCATAATGTCCGCAGTCTGTTCCTTAGAGCTGCAATATTTCAGCTCTATTACCCCATCATTCGACAAGTCACGGAGAAAGTGATATCTGATTGTTATATGCTTGCTTCGCCCATGCATAACCGGATTCTTGGACAACTTGATCGTAGAACAATTATCACACAGAATCACACACTTATCCTGGTACCACTTAAGATGACTCAGAACCCTCAGCATCCAGATTGCTTGACACGCACACATAGCTGCTGAAATGAACTCTGCTTCAGTGGTCGACAAAGTGACTATAGCTTGTTTCTTTGAGCTCCATGCAACTGCCCCAGAGCTCATCATAAACACATATCCCGACGTGCTTCTCCGATCATCCAGATCACCAGCATAATCGCTATCTGAATAAGCAATCATTTCATCAAAATTTCCACCTTTCTGGAAGCAGATTCCCAATTCAATTGTCCCCTTAAGATACCTCAAGATTCTCTTAACTGCCATCATGTGTAGCTCAGTGGGCCTCTCCATATATCTACTCACCAAACTCATCACATACATTAGATCCGGTCTGGAAACTGTCAAATACATCAGACTTCCAACCATCTGCTTGTATTGTGTCGAGTCTACCTTGATTCCCCTTTCATCCTTATCTAATTTGCAGCCGGGAACCATGGGAGTTTTAGTGGAATTGCAATTTTCCATTCCAAATTTGCACAAAATCTCTTGAGCATACTTTCTTTGACTCATATAAATGCCTTTGCTGCCTTGAGTCACTTCCACGCCCAAGAAAAACTTCATCTTCCCCAAGTCTGTCATATCAAACTCCCTTTTCATAGATGCTCTAAACTCAGTCATCAAAGCTTCATCATTACCCGTGTAGATTAGATCATCTACATATATGCTCACTATCAACACCTTCCCTCCTTCAGATTTTGTGAACAATGTAGGTTCACTGGGGCATCTCTCAAATCCTTCAGAAGCAAAGTATGCTTCTATTCTGCTATATCAAGCCCGGGGGGCTTGTTTCAACCCATACAATGCTTTTCTGAGTTTAAGCACTTTCCCTTCTTCTGAATTTAATTCCGAGGAGTTTGATAGATTTTGTGTGGAGAATGGTATAAGCAGACAGCTAACTAATGCATATACTCCTCAGCAAAATGGAGTTGCTGAGCGAAAAAATAGGGATATCATGAATATGGCAAGGAGTTTGTTGATTGAGAGACAAGTGCCGAGAGAATTCTGGCCTGAAGCTGTGAATTGGGCAGTATATTTGATGAAAAGAAGTCCAACTATGGCAGTGAAAAATAAGACGCCTCAAGAAGTGTGGAAAAATCTGACACCCTCGGTTGAACACTTCAAAGTGTTTGGGTGTATAGGGTATGTTCATAACTCAGATCAGAGGAGGAGGAAGTTAGATGATAAGAGCACAAAATGTGTGCACTTGGGGCTAAGTAAGGAATCAAAGGGGTATCGAATGTATAATCCAGCCACTAAAAGGATAATCATCAGCAGAGATGTAGTTTTTGATGAGAACAAGGGCTGGAAATGGGACAAAGAGGGTTCAGAAATCAGTAATGATGTACTGGAATGGGAAGGAGAAATGGATGAGGGCTGTAATGAAGATGGCCAAGGGCTTACAGAAGAAAGAGAGGCTGAAAGAGAGGCAATCACAGCAGAAATTGAACCTACCACAGCAGAGGTAGAACATGTAGGAAGTGAAGAACCTGTGGGAGAAGAAAGTGCAGAAGAAAATCTTGGTGGCCAAGCTGATGAAGTGAATGAGAGGCTGCAAGAAAGCTCAAACAGCAGGCTGCAAGGAAGAATCAGAAGAAAACCTGAGTGGATGAAGGATCATGTGACTGGAGAGGATCTATTTGATGATGAAGATGAGCATGACCTTGTCATGTATACAGAAGCAGGAGATCCGAATTCTTATGAAGAAGCAGCAGTGATTCCAGTATGGAAAAAGGCAATGGAGAGTGAGATACAAGCAATAGAGAAGAATTCCACATGGGTCCTAACTGAATTACCAAAGGGAGCTAGAGCCATTGGGGTAAAATGGATCTACAAAACGAAGCTGAATGAAAGGGGTGAAGTAGACAAATACAAAGCCAGACTGGTGGTACTGGGTTATGCTCAGAAATATGGAATCGACTACAAGGAGGTGTTTGCACCAGTTGCGAGATGGGATACCATTCGGCTTATCTTGGCATTGGCAGCACACAAGGGCTGGAACATCTATCAATTAGATGTTAAAAGCACCTTCTTGCATGGAAATCTAGAAGAGAATGTGTATGTGGAGCAGCCAAAGGGTTTCATCAAAAAGGGGGAAGAAGGGAAAGTGCTTAAACTCAGAAAAGCATTGTATGGGTTGAAACAAGCCCCCCGGGCTTGGTATAGCAGAATAGAAGCATACTTTGCTTCTGAAGGATTTGAGAGATGCCCCAGTGAACCTACATTGTTCACAAAATCTATCAAACTCCTCGGAATTAAATCCCCCCCCTCTATCAGACCTCAAACAGCATATATTCTCATTCACTTCCTTTTCTACCAACACTTTAAAATTCTTAAAAGTGCTGAAGGCCTCAGATTTTTCACTCAGAAAATACACCCACATTTTTCTGCTGTGATCATCTATAAATGTGATCAAATACCTCCTTTTGTTGTGGGAAGCAGGAGTTATAGGACCACATATGTCAGTATGCACTAACTGAAGTTTTTTTTGTGCTCTCCACTGACTATGGCTAGGGAATTGATCCCTGTGCTGTTTGCCCAGTACACAGCCCTCACAAATACCCCCTGGGGCTTTAACAAGTGGCAGCCCAGTCACCATTTTATTGTAATACAGGGTTTTCAACCCTTTATAGCTCAAATGGCCATACCTACAGTGCCATAACTGTGCTTCTTCCTCAGCCACAGTCTTAAAACAAGTATGCTCACTATCTCTAGAGGTACTAGAAGCTATTATCACAAACATACGATTAGCAGACATTATGCTTTTCATGATAACCCCTCTAGTTGGATGAAACAATTTACACAGATTATACCTAATGAGTATGGCTAAGCCCTTCTCTTGCAATTGCCCAATACTTAACAAGTTATTTTTCAGTTCAGGAATATAATAAACTTGGGTGATTATCTGTGTAACCCCTTCAACATTCATCCTAATATCTCCCCTACCCATCACTCCCATTCTAGAATTGTTCCCTAACTTTACTGACTGTCTAAATTCATCATCAAAACTAATAAACCATAGTCTATTTCCAGTCATATGGTTGCTGCAACCAGAGTCAAGAAACCATACCTCATCTTGGGTTGCATTTTTTAACTCCGCATGAGCCATCAGGAGCATCTCATCCTCTTCCTCAAGCTCTGCATAGTGAGCACCTCTCTCCCAGTCTGGGCACTCATACTGGAAGTGCCCCAGCCTATGGCACTTGTAGCATTCAACCAATTCCTTGTTGAATTGGTTTCTTCCCCTTCCTCGGCCTCTTCCTCTGAACCCGCTAAACACACCCGAGGCACCCCTGCCTCTTCCCCTAACCATTCTGTTATCATGCACAATTTTAAAGGCTTGTTCTTCCTCTCTATAGTCAGACATTCTCTGTTCATGCACTAACAGACTGCCTTGCAACTCATCCAGACTCATTACATCTAAATCATTGGACTCTTCTATAGAACATACTATGTAATTAAACTTCATAGTCATAGTTCTAAGAATCTTACCAACAACCACATTCTCATTCATCTGCTCACCGTGAACCTTCATCTTGTTCACCACTGTCAACACCCGAGAGAAGTATTTATCCACCTTCTCTCCTTCCTTCATCCCAAGCAGCTCAAACTCCCTCCTCAGAGCTTGCAATTGTGCTCGCCTCACCTTGGTTGACCCTTGGTACTTCTGCTTCATGGAGTTCCAGATAGCCTTGGAAGTATTTTTGTCAAGAATCGTCTCCATTATCCCTCGGTCAATTGCACAAAATAGGTAATTCTTGATTTTTAGGTCTTTGAGCTTGGCTTCTTGCTCACTTTTCTTCTGAGCATCACTCCCTGCCGCTCCTCCTCGAGCTTCTGTTGGAATTCCATCTTCCACCAAGGACCACAGTTCCTTGCTCCTCAAGAAGTTTTCCATCATCATTGACCAATGGTCATAATAACCATCAAATTTGGGGATGGCAGCTTGCACAAAGGATTCAGACGTGGTCATCTTTTTTACTTTGCTCTCGGTATCAATCTCAGTGTACTCTCGGTGTTTCTCTCTCTCACTGATCTCTCGGTGTTTCTCTCTCTCTCAGTTGATCTCTCACTCTCAGTGTTTCTCTCTTTCTCACACTGAGAATTTCACTCTCACTGATGATTTTTTCCGAAGAATCTTGCAAGAAATTTCCTTCACTTCAAGATTCCTTCACTTCTCAGTTTCTCACAAAGCTTCGAGAATTTCTTTGAAATCACGAACTCAGAGGTTGAATTCGTGTTCTCGCTCGTTCGATTACTTGATCCTCACAGAAATCACACCAAAAATCGAACTCTCCTTTGATCTGCAAATTGCAGATCGTCTTCTCTCTTCGATCGAAGATC
This sequence comes from Salix arbutifolia, assembly GCA_025169955.1. Taxonomy (NCBI): domain Eukaryota; kingdom Viridiplantae; phylum Streptophyta; class Magnoliopsida; order Malpighiales; family Salicaceae; genus Salix; species Salix arbutifolia. The sequence continues at coordinate 2,717,275 of CM045914.1, forward strand.
GCAGCTCTCAGCTGCTCTCCTTCTCTCTCTTACTTTCCTTTTCCCTTTCCCGAAGCCTTTATTTCTCACTTCTCCAAATCAGTCCTTAGAATAGGCTCTGATACCATTTGTCAACACTGCACTTTGTGTTTTATTCAAATGAAACACCCAACTTTCTCAATTACAATCAGCCCCTTATATACTAGTTACACTTTAGTATATGAAGTAACTGACTTGACAATTAACAACTACTAACTGATTATTAACTAGAAAGATAGCAAACTAACAAACTAACAAACCGAATTTATCTCAACAATCGTCACTGTTCTATCGACCTGGAAAAACATGTTGAACTCAATGTGTATTACATTGCATGCATGAGACTCCAACAAGACATAGGATATTCACTTTATTGTGCCCAGGTCTCCTCTCAAAAGATTCTGAATGCAGGAATCTATAGATAGAATCATATCCAAATTTCTGTAAACCAGCATCATGATTGAACTATAGAGACCTCTCAAATATTATTCATGCGCTTCCATGAAACCATAACCATCTTGGTATTGTTCCCCAATCCCTCTATACAACTATTAGAAGTTTGGATTTCAAATGTACCCAGTTAGTTTTTTCAGCTTTGTCTCCTGAAATCTTTTCACTCAAGCATCTAGAAATCCTCCTTTCCATACTCTTCAGGCTTTGAACTAATTGATAGAACTAGATCTATGTTGTTTACCAATTTGATGCACCATCAATCCATTACTGTTTTTGAGACTAGAATACAAAGTATAAATAATCACTTGACGGCCAAAACACATCCCCTGTTCCCCTGGAAACTGCTATCACTAGAGAAACTAAATAAACTTGTTGTATCACCTGAGAAACATGTTTAGAGTAGACAGACATACCACTGCTCATGCAGATTAACCCAGTGGATTCCTTTTCAGCATGGTAGATTAGCTTCATTAACAAAGTAAAAGAAAAGATGGAAACCGTCTAAGATGTTGCTTGAGCACTTTCCTTTAAAAAACAAAAAACTTTACTACAGAACAACAAGAGAGAGCAACCATAAACGAAAACTTGGGCACTTTTACTCCAGTTGTCCTCACCAATGCACTTGCTATTTCCAAATTACCGGTAGAGCAGTACAGACCTTCAGGTTTCAATGGAATCGAGTTTCCCTTCTTCTAACTTAGAAAGCAGAGTAAAAGAAAAAAAAGAGAAGGGCATTGTTGATTTTTTACATACATGGGAATGCATTGGCACAAACTAAATCCTATTGATTATAAATAACAAGAAGCGAACAAACAATATTACAAGCCATCCATTTATTCATCCCAAAATAAAAACAAGGTGGCAACAACCATGACACCACTTCATCCATTATTTCCCATTTCCATTCCTAAGCTAAAGAGAAAAGTAACAAAATTATCCAACTAGAGTCCCAAGAGCTCAAATTTACCACAACAATGTCAATATAACAAAACCATCATATAACACAAGATTCGAATTTCTCACTTGCTTTTAACCTCAACTCCTGTCTTCCCAGCAATAATAACCGCGGTCGCCATATCCAAAAACAACCCATGTTCCACAACACCTTCAAGCCCCGAAATCTCCTTTCCGGCGGCATACCCATCTTTAATCGGGTTCTCAAAATACAAATCAACAATATAATTAAAATTATCGGTCACATAGGGCTTCCCATCTTCACCAACTCTCAATTTAGCCTCAACCCCTTCATCTTTAAACAGCTCTTGTAACCTCACCAAATTATATTTCCAACAAAATTGCACTACTTCAACTGGCATTGCCAGTTTGCTTCCACCAAGACCATCAACAAGCTTAGTCTCATCAGCAACAACAACAAACTCATCTGATGCTGCTTCAACCATTTTCTCTCTTAAAAGGGCTCCGCCGCGACCCTTCACTAAATTAAGTAGTGGGTCCACCTCATCAGCCCCATCAATGGCGAGATCAATGTGGGGGTGGTCATCGAGTATTGAAAGAGGGATATTAAGAGAACGAGCTTGTTCTTCTGTGCGTTTCGAAGTTGGGACTCCAATGATATTTGTCAGTTCACCGGTTTTTAAAAGCTCGCCGAGTTTTGCTACCACAAAGGCGGCTGTAGAGCCGGTTCCAAGGCCAAGGACCATGCCGGATTTGACATAATCGACGGCTTTGTCGGCTGCGAGCTTTTTAAGGTCGTCTTGAGTTAGCACTGGGGCGGATTGGGCTTTAATGGAGAAGAATTTGGTTGGGGAGGCGCGGAAGTTAAGGGAGGGAGTGCGTAGGAAAATGCGGGCGGAGGAAGGGGTGGTGTTGTGGAGGGAGGAAAGAGAGGAGGAGGAAGGAGGGGAGAGGAAGGATAAGGAGGCCATGGTTGGTGGTGGAGAGTGGGAAATGTGAGGTGTTTTTCTTCTTCTTCTTCTTTTTAACGGGTTTGTTCAATCTTAGTTCAAAGTGGTGTGGTTGTTATAAGTTTGTTTGTACTCGTGGAACGAAAGGAGGAAGACAAAAGACTTATGTTTTATTTTAAATAAGAATCTCATTTGGCACAGCTTAGTTACTGTTTGTGTGTTTTAAAAATATTTTTAAAAAATAAAAATAAAAATATTTTTATTTTATATTTTAAATTAAGTGTTTTTTTTTGTGTGTTTTATATGTGTTGATGTTAAAAATAATTTTTAAAAATAAAAAGACATTATCCTGATACTTTTTTGAATAAAAAACAACATTAATCAATCTCCAAAACAAACCCTTGACCAATGTTTGAATAATTAGAAGTTAATTGTTGATAACAAGAAAATAATAACCATGGTCATATTGAGACAAATTTATGTCGGTTTTGCACTGCGTTTTAAAATTATTTTATAAAAAATAAAAAAAATTACTTTTATTTTTTATGTATATATATATTATCTTGTTGTGTTAATATTAAAAATAAATTTTAAAAAATTAATTATATATTATTTTAAATAAAAAATATTTTAAAAAATAATATCAAATCGCGAAGATAGTCTCTTTGATACATGAAGGTTGGCTAGCTTGTAAAATAAAGAAATCTCTTGTATAAGTGCATGTTTGGTATTGTGGTGCGATCTGCGATTGCCAGATCGCACCACAATTTGTTGTTTGGCATTGCACCAGAACGCAGGTTATGGTGTGGGACCCATACTATTTTTGCACCCAAATCGCCGTTCCAGAAAAAACATGAATTAGGTGCTTTCAAAACCCCGATGAGAATCTGCAACCCAAAATTAAAAACACGATACACATTCAAACCCTTTAATTAACCGTTGAAAAACAAAATCCCTATCTTATCCTCTTCTGCAACCACCCGCATCTCCCTTCTCTCCATGTTCCTCATCCAAGCCCGTGTTCGTGTTGGAGGTGATACTCGACGGTTATAGCAGTTCATGGCTAATCGCAGCTGTAGAGAGGTTGGAGAACAGGTGGCAGCCATGGATGATACCGTGGTGGGTTTGGGTTTGGGTTTGTTAATATTTATGGAGTCAAAAATTGAGATTGAAGAGAGGAGATGAGTGTCTGTGTGTGGGCGGCGCAAGACAGAGGGAGGGAGATGTGTGTGGGGGGGTAGGAAGTAGGGTTTTTAGCAAATTGTAGTACGGGATGGGTTTTTATAATAATAATAATAATTATTATTATTATAATTATTAATTAAATTAATAATAATAATAATAATTTATTAATTTAATTAATAATTATTATTAATTTAATTAATAATAATAATTATTATTTATTAATTTAATTAATAATTATTATTTAATTAATAATAATAATATTTAATAATATAATAATAATAATAATAATTAGCATAAAAAAATAATTTTAAAAAAATTCACAAGTAATTTTGGTAACCCTAAAATATATATATATATATATATATATATATATATATATACCCTTTATAGTAATTTAACAAATTAAAAGCAATATAAAAAGTTTGGTAACCAAACACCCAAAATTGCTTTTTTTTCAACCTCCAATTCAATCACAGTTTTAACCAAACACTTCACAACTTATTTTGAACCGCAGTAAAAACGCTTTTTTTTTAAACTGCTTTTTTTCAATCTCAATCACAAAAGCAAAAACAATGCCAAACACACTCTAAATTGAAGATCTTTCACGACTACTTTAGCGTGTGAGAAAGTGAAGGCATAGTAGCTATAAAGTTGGAGTTAAATGAGATTTATATAGGTCTAAGAAGATATATAGGTATCCATCCTTGGAGCCGACTTATATACAAAAAAATGATAAGATAAAGCAAATGTTCCTAAAATAACAAAAAATAATAATACAAGATTCGAATTATTGATTCAAGTGAGTTTAATTGAATTAACCGAGTTTAATAAATTCGACTAATTTAAATAATACAAATAAAAAAATACAATGATAAGGTTTTTAAAATTTATAGAAATCAAAATGAATAAAACTATGAAGTTTAATTATTAAACAATTGAATGTTAAAAAGAGATACTAGAAGAAAAAAATACAAGTAAACATGGATTAATCAGTTAACTCTAAGATTAAAATAACCTCATGGAAAGAAAAGTGAAAAAAAATACAAAAATAATTCTAAATAAATCAAATATCAAAGAATAAAATAAAATAAACTATTTAAAAAAAATCTAAAACAAACAAAGTCAACTCATGTCAAGCTTCAAAACTCATTGCCCTAGTAATGAACACAAGACAAACCCCCTTAAATGGTTTAAGTATGTGGTTTTGTTTTAGAAATGTAAAATGGTTATTTCTCCCTGCAAATCTACAATGAAATACAAGCATATACACAATAAATACCGGATTTCTTTTAGTTTTGTTTTAATAAATACACTATTTATTCTCTAATTAGTGTTGCAAGTTAATAAAATGTTATTGATTTGATAAATATACTTGGAAACTATTTTTTTGGAGGAGACATTACCTAGTAAAGAAATCTTTAAAGAACACGACATGATGATAGAGAACTTGTGATTTATACAATAGATTTCGAGTTTAAATCAGGATATTTATCCCTTATAAAAATCTAAAATAATTAAAATTTTATTTATTTATATGTCTATATATTTTTTTAAAAATAGGGTTTCTCGTATAAAAAAAACGACTGCTAAAGAAGATAGATTTTGGTCAACTTTGCATGTTATCGTTGAATATAAAATATGCTGTGCGGCCATGTGAAACTTTGATACTCCTTTTGAAGCCTTCGAGGGAAAGACAGATTTGTTTGGTGAAAGGTAATAATAATATAGCACTAAACTTATAATAATTAAAATTCTGTTTGGGACAGCTGTTGTTGTAGCTTTTCAAAGTGTTTTTCATGCCGAAATATATCAAAATGATATTTTTTTATTTTTTAAAAATTATTTTTGACATCAGCACATCAAAATGATCTAAAAACACCAAAACATATTCATTTAAAATGATTTTTTTTTTTAGAAACACAGTTTCAAAAGCTGTCCCAAACAGCTTCTAAATCTTTTTTTTTAAAAAAAAACTCTTTTCCAGGAACAACTCATCAAATATTTCTTTATTTTGATCATGAGAATATTTCTTTATATGCCAAAAGAAAAGTTTTTTTTTTCTTTTTTCTTTCTTAAGAGAACAGCATGATACAGATTTGAATCTTTGTTTATGAGGAAGTCTCGGTACATGGTGTTCTGATTAAAAATATAATTTATATTATTTTTAAATATATTTTTTATTAGAATTATATTAAAATAATATTTTTTTAAATTATTTTTAACATTAAAATATAAAAACAATTTAAAAATATAAAAACAATTCTATTAATTTTTTAAAGTGCCATTTTTTCGCTTGCTTTAGGACAACACAACACAAAGTTTGGATCTTTGAAGATGTCCTGAGCTTAAGAGCCCAAACCGACCTCAACACACGCCAAACAGCGTCGTTTTATTCCGTCAAAACTAATCCTTCTTCCTCTGGCAAATATAAATCACTGTCCTAGAGAACAGAGAAACAAAAACTATTCTTTGTGTTTACTCTGTAAGCAATCCCTCTTGCTTGTCTGCCAAATACCCAAGCAGTACCAAAAAGGGAAAATAATGGCTGCAGAGTCAGCTACTGCAATTCCAAGAGGCCAAGTAAGTGTTTTTTTTGTTCTCTTTGTTTGATTTTCAAGAAAATTCATGGCAATTCTAGGATTCTGGGAACTGGGTTTATTGAGATTCGTTGATATGGGTATTAAAGTTTGAATCTTTTTGTGAATGAATCAGGTTGATTTATTGGACTTTATTGATTTTTCTGGGGTTGAATGTCTTAACCAAAGCCCAAGCCACTCTCTTTCCAATGCTATCAAGCAGGTAAGTTTACTTTTTTTTGTTTCTTCTTTTAAACAAAACTTGAATACAACTTCTGTAATTGTTTTATTAACTATTATACCATGATAGAATTTTCCTTTTATGCTTTAGAGTCTTGGTATTGCATGCAAGCATTTAGGGATTGTGTAGTTAGTAATTATCCTCGTCATGTATGCTAATTTAATTGAAGTAATGTAAAGAGAATTAGATTTGAATGCAAAAAAAAATTATTATTGGAAACCCATATGGTAGCTCTATTAAGTTTCCTTGAGTGCTCCTTTTGTCCTTAAGTATTCGGGTTTCATGCAATCAAAGTTTGGAGTCTTATAAGTGTTGTTATTGTTATGTTTTTTGCTAAAAAAAAAATAATTCTTGCTACGCAAAACTAGCCCTTTTTTTCCTCTCTACATGATGCTGATTGAATTTTACTTTTCTGAACTCTTTTCAATTTTAGGGTTATAGAGAAGATGATGGTTTGAATCTAGAGAGCGATGCGGATGAGCAGTTATTGATTAATGTACCTTTCAATCAAGTTGTTAAACTGCATTCTATTGCCATCAAAGGACTTGAAGAAGAAGGTATTTGTCGTTCAAATCTAAACTTTTCTTCTGAAGTGCATTTCTCTAATGTTTCACCTGCAAACTATGTTTTGCATTACATTAAAACAGTCCCTATGAGACGGATTCGATGTGCTTGTCTATCATTCTAATGTGAAGGTTTGTTTCTCCAGGTCCAAAGACAGTAAAACTTTTCTCAAACAAGGAGCATATGGGATTTAGGTATTATTAGTAATGATTAATTGATTTAAGTTTTGAAAGAAAATGCAATAGTTCTGATCTTACAAATATTGCATGGTTTGATTATGGCAGTAATGTTAACGACTACCCTCCAAGTGACACTATAGTTTTATCCCCAGATACTCTCAAGGTGGATATTATTTTCTCCTCCTGCTACTATGATGTTGATATTCACGATAATGAAATAATTGCTAAAAAATATGTTGATATATTCTCTTACATTACCATTATGCTTGGTTTATTCTTTTGTAGGGAAAACCTGTGATCTTAAAATATGTAAAGTTTCAGAATGTTCGTAGGTATGCTAAAAGTTTTTGCATTTACACTTGTTTTCTTTCTTGTCATGAAATGTTGCAGCAGTAAATCTTACTTATAAATTTTGATCAGCTTGACAATATTTATCGAGGATAATCAATCAGATTCTGAGATCACTAAAGTTCAAAAGATTGCTCTGTTTGGAACAACGTAAGCCTCTATCTCTATATCTGTGATGTACCTTTGCAGCAACTAACTTAAGCTCTTATCTAGTGAAATAGGCATTACCATATTCTTTGCCTTATAACTTGGATACATTAGAAGCACCATTATACTGATTGTTGACTGCACAGCATACACCTCATCTATCTTACATTTTGTGAAACCATGACGTTAATATAATCTAGTGGCTAGAAGAAATGCCAAAATAGTGAAATTTGAAATTAAAATTTTATGCTCAAATAACACTTTATCTTTATGCATTTCTTTTAATGATATTGATAGGCTGTGGATTCATATTTTCTAGATTTGTGGTGAAGTTTTGTTTCGCATTACACCTTGTGCACTTCAAACACTTAGAGAACAGAGGGTCATGTCATTTTCTCGTGCTTGATATTTTCTGTTCTGTAAATTGAATTTATGTTAGCGTGAATGATTTTTTTATGAACTAGGAGTTATTTAGAGTAGATGAGCATGACCATCTTAGTTATTTCATCTTAATTTGGAGTTACTCATGAGTTTATTGTCCGAGCATTAGAAAGAATGAGGTGAATTATTTTCTTACCATGATCTCTCTGATAATATTAGGATGTAGCTTCTAGAAGATGTGTTGAGTTGTTCAAATACTATCAGTGGCATGTTCACTGGACATGCTATTCTCTGTGCTTGGATAGCTTACTTCCTGTCTAGGTCTTGACTGTCAAACAAGCTAATGAGATGGGTTCATGTCTTCTTCTCAATCAAATTTTAAAAATCGATCCCAGCAGTGCCCTTGGTTTTTATTTTTGTTAAAGTATTGGTTAGTAAACATCTTGTTGGATGAATAATTTTAGAATAAAGATGAAAAGTGATAAGAAAATTTAAAACTCTTTCTAAAGTAAACACAACCTTTAAATTTCACTTTATTCATCTGACCCCAGATGTCCTATGTATATATTTCCTTTGTTTTAAACGTTACAAGCTCTAGTCTCCGGCATGAATTTTGTGAGCCTTGTTTTTGTAACAGGGTGGAAACAACAGACATGAAAAGCCTGAAGAAGATTGAGGATCACTAATCCCAGATGTGAGGGAAAAGGAATGAAGTTGTTGCTTTGAAGTATTATTGCTATTATCTTTGGGCCATTGTTTTATCCCATTGACAATTCAAAAATTAACTGCAAGAATTCATCCAATTTATGTTTCGGAAAGGGCCATGTTGAATCGACTTTGTGGTACTTGTCTTCGTAAGCTGCCTCTCTCTCTCTCTCTCTCTCTCTCTCTCTCACTCTCTCTCTCTCTCTCTCTCTCATTTTGCTCTTTTAATAAATCAGCTCCTTCGATTCTGGATCGGCATTTAGATCTTGTTGGATTCCATAGAAACTAGGCATCCTCTATCAACGTGGTACAGCAGAACATTTTAGCGGTGAATATGGTGGCTGGTCGGGTAGCCATAATGAGGGATTTCTACTTATTAATAATCTTGTCGCTATCATTTCGAGTTAAACATTGTTATGAACTTGTAATTACACCCCGTAAGCTGAGCAAACATCAAGCATCCATGGAAACCTCCATTGATTCAATGCAACTAGAAGCAAGTAATAAGGTTTAAATTGATGCTTGGCTCACAGGTACAAGCAGGCTGGTTAATTCTGTTCTGTTCTGGCCGGAATGTTCCGTGCCATTAAAAAAACCAAAACGAAACAGTATCGTTTTCATCTCGGTTTTAATTCCGGTCTGTTCCGGAAATTCCAGCTAAATTCAGGCCAGAACGTCTCGGTACTGTTCCGACTCAAAATCATAATATTTTTTTTATTTTAGAATATTTTACTATCATAATATTTTGAAATTTTAGAGATGTTTCTAATTTTGAGATTATGTTTGTTTGACTTTGTGTTTGTATTGTATAATTTAAAATTAATTTACCTTGAATTTAAATTATACTTGTTAAATTAATATTTTAATTTTTTTCATATATATATAATTAATTATATATGAACAGTACAACCCTGAAACGGCATGTCGAAACGCTCCGAAACTGAAACGTTCCGTTCCAATAGAAAAACTGTAACAGTGACCGGAACAGTATTAACAACCTTGGGTATAAGAGCCGGCCTAACTTGACATGTTTCCCTGCGATCATGTTTTGGTATATGCAGTTGCGGCAGCATTAACTAAAAACCTAAACCATGTAGAGAAAATATTGTAGCAGTAGACATAAATTACTTAAATTATTGTAGATTGTAATAATATAATTACTGGTTTGCCCTCTAATGTGTTGAAATTTAACTCTTGGCCTCGGGGCTATTTTCACCTTTTCACAGGGACTAGTTGTTGTTTTCTAATTGTTTGGGGGTATTTTTATACAGTAAAACTATGATTTTACCACTGCTATCAGACAAAACAATGTTGAGTGAGCAAGGGTATTTTTGGTTTTTTTGTTTGTCAATAAACAGTAAAATAATTGTTATACCCTTGAATAAGACAAAAAATCGGTTTACCTGGTGAGGGTATTTAGGTTTTTTATCATTTGATGCACAGTGAAACTACGAATGTACCTTCATAAACGAAAAAAATTGAAGAATTAGCTCTAGGAGTATGCGTATTTTCACATTCATTTTATTCTTTTTAAAATAAAAAGCTATAAGCGTGTCTCGCAGACATGCCGACAATTCTCTTTCATCTAATGTCTTGAAGGCGGCTTGTGCAATATCCTGTAGTGACCAGACATGTCTGTTCATCATCTCACCAAATACGCTGGTGTGTCCCCTTCCACATGGTGGTACACTTGTCGTCTCATGGTGGTCAGAGACGTGCTGGTGAGCAATTTGTCTTTTCTCTTTTCTCCTGCATGCTAACTTTGATGGTAGTCCTGCCTGAGCTTTTGATTGTGTTTTTTTGTCCTAATTTCTGCTATATAAATTTTGATTTATTTCAATTTGGTCCAATTGAATTTGAACAAATATTTATTTTCATTTTAGTCCTTATTCTTTACATTTTGGGTTTGATTTTAAATCTCTTAATTTATTCGTTATATAAGTTTTGATTTCTAATTTTTCATTCAACTGAAATTGACCATATATTTTTGTTTTTTATTTTGGTCTTTATTCTTTTAATTTTTTTTCTTTTAATTTTTTCGTTCATTCTAAAATAGTCCCTCTTTTATCCATGTTTATATGTATATCTCCTAGTTTTGGATTTTTTTTACTTAATGCCCTTTTAATATATCATTTTCAAAAGTTTTTTAAAATGCATGCTTTAATTAACAATTTAACACCCCCTCCATGTGTAGCTTTTTTGCACCTAAAGTATTTTAAAAAATGAGACAAATTACTTAAGTAAATTGGTTTTCTAAAAAAAAGAATTTATGAGGAGATTAGCATGATTTTTGTTTTGTTTTTAAATACTTAACATATTTTATATTTTTTCTTTAGAATAATTTTTATTAATTTAAATGATATTTTAATGACTAAGATAATATACATTTTAAAAAATTATTGTTTTGATTGAAATTTACCATATATTATGTTATTCATTTCGACTTTTATTATTTATTTAAAAAAAAATCTTTCAATTATTAAGCTTTTTTTATTTATTAATTTTATTATGGATAATGTGTTGAAAATAATGATAATGATTATTTGTACAGTATTTTTTCCTGAAAATATATTAAACTAATTATATATTTAACATTAACACATTAAAATAATATAAAAAACAATTTTTTTTATAAACTCTATTTAAAACTCCACAAACTCCACAACTAATTAAAAAAATCAATTGTTATATTTTATTTTAACCGTTATTCTTCTGATTTTTTTTTATTTTTGTTATTTTTTTTATGTTAAGGCTTTAATTGTTTCAATTTTGTCTTTCGATTGAAATTGTTTATATATTATGTTATTCATTTTGACCTTTATTCTTTTAAATTCTTTCAATTATTTAGTTTTCTTATATATTAATTTTATTATGAACAAGATGTTGAAAATAATGATAATGATTATTTCTTAAAAATATGTTAAATTAACTATATATTTTGATATTTGTTTCATATGAACACATTAAAATAATATTAAAATCATATTAATACTGGTTTTTTTAAAAGTGTTTTAAATATATTTTTTTACACTGCTAATATTTTTTTTTTAGTTTTGTCTTCAATCATAACAATAACAATAAGAAATTTATATTTATAAATTTACAACAAAGCTCACTCTTCAGCCATATTGTAGAAATAGTGCGTCAGCATCCAGCGTGTGGTTGACCACTCCTATCTTATAAAACTTAATTGCTGCCAGCATACAGATCTATGCTGCCCAGTTGAAAGCGTGAATTAGATTGAACGTCTCTGACAGCCAGAAATCGGAATCTGACATGGTATAGCTTGTTAGATCAGCAGTCATGAGGAACTAAAATGTAAAGTGCATGTAAATTAGTTTGGATCAACAGGATTTACCTGAAAGTGTTGCATGGGACACTATCTGAATTAATCTTAAATGATTTACGCTGAAAACGGTTTTTGAACATCTGAGAAGTTTGTTCATCCAAAATATGCCAACTAGAACCACTATCATGGCTGCCCTCGACAACCCTGTTAAGAAAAAAACCACAAATCATGAAAGCAAATAACATAAATCTGCAACAAACATGTGGATGTGAGAACTGTAGAGTAAATGCAGAGAGGAATCATTCACTTAGCGCCAGATGGTTGTTAATAGAAATATTAAATTCATGACCATGTCTGCTAAACTCATACCAATCCATAGGGTCTCTCTCTGGGGCATCATTAGCTGACATTAAATCATATGCTACTAGCTTGTGCATCTGTTTGTCTGGTAGTTTATAAACAATCCAGCAACCTGCGAGAGGCAATGCTATAATACATGAGATATGTTCAACAGGATCATCTACATTAATCCAACAATTGCTTCATGCCAAGTACAAAGAAACAACTGAGAAGTGCAAGAAAATCAAACTTAGGATCTATATACCAAACTAGATTTTTCAGATGTGTTCAACAGACCAAATCTGCATTTATGATTGCTTGGGCTTAAAGTCTATGATCACCAACAAAACATGTCACTCTCATATTTTCCAATTCAACAAGACAACATCAAGCACAGTACATTGAGAACATAGAATGAATGGATCTGTATCAAACATTAATAGTTCAACATCACAAGTTTTTCTAATATGATGTACATTACCTCTCGCTCCATTTGGTTCTTCCCATTTAGACGTGCGAAGTCCATCAAACGCTGATGTGGCCTGAAATTGTGTTAAATATGGGAATGATAAAGGAACTTTTGGGAGAAATCCTACACATGCGCAAAAAAGTAAACTGATGCATGGCAATTAGAGAAAGTGGATACTACTCACAATTCCAAAAGGAAGTTCCTCGCCACTTGCAAGAACAGAACCTGAATGGATCCTATTCAGCTTTATAAGTGGCCAGGAAAGAGAAACTTGACTTAAGTCGTCATAGTTGTTAAGAACATTGATCAAATCATCCAATGCATCCAACACGACAGGCAGTCCTAAAGAGGTGTTGACGGGGTCAGAGGCCAAACAGATGTCCACTTTTCCATCAGTGTCAATCTTGCTCTTCAATGACAGAGCATTTATTAACTCATCAAAATATGGCAGCAAATGAAGTATAAAAGGGTTTATGGAAGTTCGCCTGGTTTTATAGGACGAATTCCTAAGTTCCACCAAAATTTCTTTGAATATCTTCAGTATTTCAACAATTCTTGATTTGGGAAGAGAGTGGTCAACACAGAGAGAAAGGAGTGGGGAAAATGCATTGTAAATCTTTGTCACATGCTCATCTACACATACACGAATGGGACATGAAGTATTACTCAAAGAACAATGATCATCAGAACCAATTTCTGATCTCGCAATGCGCCATTCCTTGTTCCCACTTTGCCTACCAGGCAATGAGACTGAAGCATCACCAGTGGAATATAAAAATTTCTCAAGCTCTTCTGATTCAATCTTATCACGGCCTTCAAGTTCAGAAAGAATTTGAGTTGTAAAGCTTCTTCTGCATTCTCGAGTCATGCTATGGAGGGTAGCCAACAAATCAGGCTCTCTGGTAATGTTTCGTCGGGATAGAACCTGCAATTTTGGAGATTCTTTTAATCAAGAACTCGACATAAGAGAGCATAAAATTGCACATAAAGAATTGAAAGATCTATATGAAAGAATGGCATTTCAATAGTTAAAATTACATCAGCCCACTTCCTTGTGTAACGCTTGGTGACGTCATAAACTCCATCTTTTGCAATAGCAATGACATAGTTCAATTTCTTATTCCACCTATGAGAAAATAATGAAATCAGATTTATACAAAGCATGCTCAGAGCCAAAATAGACTATTGAAGATCCTGAAGCAGGGCAGAAGAAAAATTATTCAGTAGGCACCCATGTGTGCATGTAAATCACATAGATTGAGTAGATAAACTACCCCTTCTCGTATAGTAATGGTCTGTCAAACACTCCTTCACAAGGGTCAAGATGCATCCATCTGTATAATGACATCACAGAAAACTTGTAAATGACAGTTACCATGACAAAGAGCATGGTTTAGCTTAATTATTACTCTTCTGGAATGCTTCTGGAGAAAATAGACGGCATCATTTTTTTTAATGAAGCTTACCTGCCTAGAAATTCAGAAAAGCACTCGGTCCAAACATGATCTGTGAAATCCAGGATCTGATCAAACATGATATGGGAAAAGGTTATAATGACTTTCATCATGGCCAAGTTCTTTCATAAAACAATATATGAAGCCCCCTCAAACTATTCCACATTATTACAGAGCATGAATACAAGCATGCCCATGTGAGGACTTCCAGTAAACAAGAGATTGCTCGATAAAAGGGAACAACCTTTTCAAAGTATTTCATTTTAGTTCACATTTCACGAGATTTTATATGGAAAGCCATGATTTTGAGCCTAAATACATTCCAAGAAACAAAAGGTAGCTTCGCTATCTTATAGTCCATTGAAAATGGGTCAAGTTTTCACCAGAATTTCTTTACCACATTCAGAACACATTGAAAACAGACAAAGGTAGAACCCATATATTAAGCTACTTCAGATTTCTAATAATATAGAAAACTTTATTATTCTCCACAGAACCCAGGAAGACTTCTGTCATTGCGTTCAGTCATAACATTGGGAAAAAATGATCTAACAGAACATAGTTATTCCAAAGTGAGATGTGCTATTTGGGTATTGTATTTGAATTAAAGAAACGGACTTACCAAACGAGATTCATAGCCAAAAGCCCGACAATAAAGAGTAAAGCAATTGGCCCATTCCCCACAGCGACCCCTTCGAGTTTCCACAAGCTACAAGGTGAAAGGGGAGAAAGAAGAGTAAAACAACAGAGAAGAAGATTGAGAAATATAAACTTGTCAATTGGCATACGTCAAAATACCTTTAATGGATCATTGTAGCGTGGGAAACGGGTAGTTCTTGAACAGGAATTGCAGCTGAGATATTCCAAAGACACAGTAACAAAAAAATAAAGAAAGAAGTGGGAGGTGATGAACATGAGAACATATGCTTCTGCGCAGAGGAGGAAACGAAACCAAATAATCACAAAAAACCAATCCACCTATGACTGCTATTCACTATCGGAACAAAGATGTGTGTTGCACACACTTCTCTGTTTAGTATCACATATATATCAGCTAGCTATTTAGTTTTAATTTCATTCCAGAATTAATAAAGCAGATTGGACCACAGGATCCTCACTAGAACACTATTTACAAGCTACGAGTAAGAGGGGGGGAATCTTTTCAAATAAATAAACTCAGACACTAAAACAGCCATATATCAAGTGACCATGTTGATACAGGTAGGGATGAGACTGAGTTTAATTCTTCTAGTCGATTATAAACAATTGGCAAGGGGGCAAAAAGAAGAAGAAAGGTCTAGCCAAGGTGCAGACTTTCCCTTCAATTCGCAACATCAATTTCAAGAACTGTACAGTTTAACAATTTTGAAATTCCCATATAAACTGTTATCCATACAAAGCGCTGCTAAAGCAAACAACAGGCTATAAACATTGTAACTTGTCATGAGATTATTTGCAACAATAAATATTGCTAGGAATAAATTACATATTCAAGCTTACAACCAAAGGTATGAAATACAAAACCTGAACTTGGGGAGTAGTTGTTAAAGTCTAGGAGGACGAGTGATAAGGAAAAATAAATTACGTAAAACAGGAAGTCTAAATAAATCATGAAGAAACAATATTTATGATTAAAATGAAAACAAAATAAAATTCCAAAAAATATGAAAAAACCCAAAAATAAGGAAAAATACAGACATGGTGCATACCGGTAAAGTTCAACTCGAGCTGCTCCATATTGAATTTCTGTAGGAAGCGCAGCATCCATTCCTTGATTATTGGTATCATTGCCACAGCCATCACAAGGAGGAGCATTAACCCACCTACAATATCAGAAGATGACAATCATACATGGGCAACATTTTTAATTCTACTGGCAACCTATTGTAAGTAACAAGAAAAGAAATATTTTTGATTGAAAATTAAACACTAATTATTCTGTTTGTGGTTGGAAAACAAATCCATTCACATAACCATTCCATGGAAACATTTTTAAACCTTCAGATGAGGAAAGCATCTCTGGTACTTCGTGTGATTCAAAACTGTTTTGGGAAACTTGAGAGAATCTAGATTTCTAGACATATAAAGCCATTGGCACATATATGCAATGTGTACAAAAGAAGCACCAAACTTAACGATGCAAAAGATTCAATCCAACTTAAAAAAATAGAGCTTTCCTTGGAAAATAAACATAAAAGTGTCGAGCAAGAACAGCAACCATCCACTGCTTTCTTAATGCTGAAAGCCTTCTCTTTTATAAGAAGTAAACTTTGTTACAAAACTTTGAAGCGGAACCACCAAGCACTTCCAAAAACTTCATATGTTGGAATCATTGAAGCTTATTTCCTCCTTGCTGAATAGATCCTAAACTTCTAGCAAATAAAGGCAATGTCCAGGATCCTATCAATTTAATCAGACTTTCCTGACAGCATAAAGCAAAAAAAGCAAATTCCATGTTTGCACATGAGTTTGTTACATCAAGGAAGTACCATCCTTTGGTGCTACTTATAACATGAGATATCTAGTCCTAAAAATGATCTTCCTATGAAAATAGTGTCATTCTATGAACACAACATACAAAAGATAACAGTCTATTTACACAGAGTATAGTTCCTTACTCGGAGTACTTGTAAGTTGTGCAAGTATTTATTGCTGAGATATGTGGCTATTTATTAAGCAGTATTTTATTAATTTTTAAGGCAAATCCAGAGTAAAAACAGCAAAGGAATGAAAAACACCTGAATGATTGTTTGAACCAGAAAAGCAGCTGCAGCAGGAAAGCATGGTCTTGTTCGATTTTTGATGGTTTAAAGTTCCCCTCCTAAAACAAATTTATAAAATTTACCGTGGCATGTTAGCAGAGCAAACTCTAGATGTGAAATTATTAAAACAGCTTAAACCAGTTTGATCAACATGAACCACCTTTCTTATTTATTCCAATTATGACGTGGTTGCAATGCACATTGAAATACAAGAGTAGAAAAGAAATTCCAGTTGACAACTATGTTTTTATACTAGGATAAAACATGAATCAGCATTGCAAGACAATCATAAAACTAACCTAGGAGTCCAAGTTTTCCATCCAACAACATTGAACAACAAACTTGTAAATAAAAAACTACAGCCACTAATATACTGTTGAGCATCAAGATAACCACAACAAAGCAAGAAATCCCTTGAATATTATTTCCATTCCAGTCAGCCGCCCTCCATGAGTGATGTGTGAGAGAGAATTTTTTTTAATATACCATGTTTATAGCAAACTTCTGTCAAACTTAATGTGTTCTGTTCAACTTAGTTCAACACAGGTCCAAATAACTGTTCTAACTGTTTTAATACTAAGATTGCATAATCAATCAAGTTTTGAGCCTTAAGATTGTATTTTATGTATATTTGACTGGATAGTTAATGCATCTAATAATTAAATGCGAGACACACTACACTGGCAATCTTATAATGCTAAAGCTGCCCAAGGGTATTTTAGTATTTTAATCAAACAGTGAAGAGTTTTATGTCAACTAGTTGTTTGGACACCCTAATGCACTTTTATATATATAGTATAGATTAAGAAGTTGATGACAACAAGGTGAGTCTGAGTTCAGGTCCATGAACAATCTTTTATGCCGGGGAAAAAAGCATAAAAACACAAGTGGTCAACAACCAAAATAGTGACTTTAACTGCATGATTATTATATAAAAGAGACTGAGCCTTTACAAGCAATGAGGAAAAAGAAAGAGAGAGCACAAAACATAAACCTCTTACATTCATTGTAACACATTTATCAAACTCCATTAGCATAGTTTTTTTTCCAAGGTGACCTTTTGTTGCTCGTTATTCTGCATTTATTCTATAGCCATTGACTCAAATGTTTATTTTCCTCATCACTGTAAAAAAAATATATAAAAAAGCCAAAGACATTACCTTTGCCAGAGAAACCAAAGCTTTCTCCTCAAGGTCTTCTCTACGAACCGTCTTCCGTGCTGCCTCCTGCCTCACCGGGTCTTCATACTACATCAATAACAGGCCAAGTACTAAATAAGTACAATCTCTTGGAAATTATCCCTATCCAGTGTGTGAATGATTTAACAATTGATCATAAACAAAAGAAAAAGATTTGCACATTATTTTGATGATGAATGAACAGAATGAAGAAATACCTTTTTAATTTTATCAGGAAGAACAAAATAATAAATTTTGAAAATCAAATTTCTTTTTCAGTAACCAAACAAATGAAGAAAAACAACAAAGAGAAACCTCAAAATTTGATATTACCATTTGAACTTGACTGATATAGGGCCGTATTTGCTGCCCAATCTCTTCACTTTGTTCACTCACTGAAAACTCTTGCAACATAAGCGCTTCCTCTTCTGCCTAGACACAAACAGAACCTATAAACATGTTTGTTTAAATCACTCTCAATTGAAACACAGGCACAAAATTTTGTATAAAAAAACCTGTAACATCCGCGCAAATTCCTCATCTGATTTCATCAAATCAGCAGCAACACTGAACAATTCTTTGAATTCATTCGTAACATGAACGACGCCAGAATCATCCGACTCGTCATCTTCTCCAAGAATCTGCACAGCACACAACGTTTTACTACACAAGTGCATAAATACAACAACAACAATAAAATCCTCAATCAATTGCATAAGGAAATAAAATTATATAAAAACAAATGACCTGCACATTACGAACATCTTCTCCAAGAATCTGCACAGCACACAACGTTTTACTACACAAGTGCATAAATACAACAACAACAATAAAATCCTCAATCAATTGCATAAGGAAATAAAATTGTATAAAAACAAATGACCTGCACATTACGAATTGATTCCTCTTCATTATCCTGCACAACAACAGCGGCAATTGAATCTTGTAGCTTGATTTCCTTCTCTTCCTCGTTGATTTTTATCAATTTGAGTTTGTTAGAAATGTCAGTGAGATCAGAATCGTCCAATACGACTCGATCATCATCTTCTCCGTTGAACTAAAAAAAAACATCAATAAAATGAAAAGCGCACACATGCAAGTGTTGATGACGAGCTAACAAAACAAAAAAGACAAACCTGCTGGAGATGAGGAGGGATTGAAGTGAGAGAGAAAAGCTGGATCTTAAAAACCTGCAATATTAATCAACAAAGACTACTGTCAATAAAAAATGAGAGAATTGTGTGTTAGAGAATGGGAGACTGACTTCGAGGCCGTCATCGGTGTCATAATCTACGTCGAAGATGGAGTCGTTGTAGCTGACGATGAATCGGCGAGCTACCATCTTTACTGTTTTCTTTTCTCTCTCTTTGAGATAGAGTGAGAATTAAGAATTTCGTTTTATTCTGTTTAATCCGAAGGTAATAGATTCTTTTTAGACCGTACCGGTCAGACAGCAATCCGGCGTCGTATTCTTTTAATATCAATTAAAAAATATATATTATTTTAGTGGCAATTTTGTTGTTTTAAATGTTGGTAATTCTAAGCACAAAACAACTCACAGTAATTGTCTGATAATGCACTCTGTTGTAGAATTCAAAGCAATGGTTGACTTATATAAGTCTTCCATGATGATAAGATGAAAACATAACAACCCACGTTTCAGGTGGTGAACAATTAAATGAATATGTTTTGGTATTTTTAAATTATTTTGATGTGATGATATCAAAAATAATTTTTAGAAAATAAAAAAATATCATTTTGATGTATTTCGGCACGAAAAGCATTTTGAAAAACTACCGCATTCGCACTCCCAAACAAACCCGTCTCAACATTAAAGCAATAAAGACTTTTTAATAATTAAATTAGATATAATGAAAATCTGTAAATAATCTTCTTCTTTTTTTGTGTCATGGAAAATATTATGAATTCACAAAATGTAAGATATTTTATGTAATATTTTAAACAACAGAGATGAAATATAAAATGAAGTAAGTTAAATGAAACTTAAGTTATAGTCTTTGCACACAACCAATTAGGTATCAATGGTTCATGACGGGATGGATATATATGAATTTTCATATTTATTGGAGGAATAAAATGACCTCCTTGCTTTTAGTTATGTAGAACATGTTACAGAAGCATATATGCCGAAGAAAGAACATCTAAAATTCAAGGACAATTGAATTTTTCAGTAATCCGGGCGTTGAAGTTGGAATAACACGAAACTCGCCTAGTTAATGCGTTTCGTCTAGTTTGGAATCAGTAAAAAGCTTTGTTATTGATGCATACCTTTTTTGGCCGAATTCCATCGATTAGACCTGAAATCATCGTTTTTGTCATTTTAGAAAATTTTTGTTTTAGCCATAACTCTTAATTTCCAAGTTCGAATCGACTTCCGTCAATTTCAGCTTGCTCAAGATTTCTAGCTGTTTTGATTTCCACAATTATCTCAATTTTGCTATTTTTGATAATTTCTAATAATTATCTCGTTTCTTGTCAAACAAGAACTAGGGCTAGGGTTTTCGATTTAAATATCACTGTAAGCTTTCTAGTTGAATACTGAATTATTCAATAAAATTTCAATTATTTTTAGAATTTCTCTTGTTTCTGGGAATCCCAAAAGATTATCCAGAATATTGACATTGATTATATTTTTTTATGTTTTTCGCTGTGTCATTTAGATTAAATTTTCTTTAACTATTTAGCAGAGCATTTAGGTTCTTCAATTTTAAAATATATTATCCTTTTAATCTAAAATGTAAATCTAAGGTTATTTAGACATGTGGGTTTGGTCTAACTTTGAAGAAAGGAATAATGGTTGAGCAAAGCAAATATAGACAACAGAAACGTAAAATGATTGCACCAGCCGGGAATCGAACCCGGGTCTGTACCGTGGCAGGGTACTATTCTACCACTAGACCACTGGTGCCTCTATGTTCAACATGAGAAGTATTAATATATTATTATTATATTCTAATCTTAAAATAAAATTTATTTTGGTATATTTTCAAATAAAAAATATTTAAAAAAAAATAAAATACACTGCAATACATTTAGTTGAGTAGAGTGACAATGTAAAAGGTCAATAAGTGTTTAATCTTTCATTAGATATAAATAATTGAATTCAAATTGAATTATCATGATATAGTATATGATATAAACAAACAAAATTTACCTAACTAATATTTGTTTCTCTTATTTAATTTAAATAATTTAATTTAAAATTAAAGATAAAATTTAGGATATAAATTTTATTTTCATAGCCATGTCAATTTCTTTGTGGCAAGCGTGATTCTATTTAGAGGTAAAAAAAATCATTGAATTACGTTATTTTGCTGGCAAGATCAAATTGTTTTTGAACATGAAAACTAAATATTTTGGCACTGCTTATATTTTTCTAGTAAATATAAATTAAACTATTTGAAGGTTAAATTGATGTAATATAATTAACTTGATGTATCCAAAGACACCTCACACAATCGGTAAAAACATAGATTGATTCATAAAAATTCAAGATATTTTTTTTAAATAACATTTAAAGAATAATATATTAGATAAATTCAAGCTAGCCCAATTTAATATGTAAATCCATTACCCAAATCATGAGACCATAATAACCTCATACAAAATAAATTATAAAACTCTCTTAATTAATTTGATATTGAAGAGTAAATTTAAAAAATAAATAACAAAACCTATTATATGAGCTAACCTGCTAAATTTGTGCTCCGGGTCATGAGATCAAAATAACCTCATGAAAAGCAAATAAAGAAACAACCAAAGTCAACTCGTGACCAAGGTCGTAAGATTGTGATAAGCCTATAAAAAGAAAATAAAAACAAATTATAGATTCTAATTTTCAATAAATCCATTGTTAAAAGTTGAAAATGAAAAACAATCAATTTAAAAAACAGAACATAATAAAATTACATGAGCCTGCAAAATAGATGACCTAAGTCATAAGATTAGTATATCCTAATAGAAAACAAATGAAAATAAATCTTGAAGCTTGACTCATAAAGGTTGAAATTGAAAAAAATGCTAATTAAAAAATTAAGAGTCAACTGGGTTAACTAGCAATTTGAGTCATGAGACAATTTTATGGAAAGTAAACCAAAATAAATCATGGAATATAATTCTCATTCAATTAAATATTGAAGGATGAAATTAAAATAAGACAAAAAAACACAATAAAGTATGAAACCTAATATTCAATAAACTAAACATTGAATTAGAAAATTATAAAAAGAAATTTAAATTTTGAAAACAAAAACTATTAAAATGTATAATGTATTGTGAGGAGATGCACATTAAAAATGTCACCTCTTTTAGTTTACACTACTAGATTATTTACCCATTTTATACTACGAATTGGGTTAGATTTTTCTTAAACATAAAAAAATAGTTAGATGTTGCTAAAAACTATTTTAGTGAAAAAACATTTTAAATCATCCAATATAACCCATTTAACTTTGAGGGTTTAAATGCAACTCATATAACTTGTAAAAACATTTTTTGACTGCAACTATTTTAAGATGATATTTTGTTTTTTAATATTAAAATAACAACATATTAAATTGATTTTGGTCATTCCATGTTAACATGTGAAATCCATAATTTGAGTTATAAAACTATGATAATCTCATGAAAAATAAATTATAAATCTTAATTCCTAATCAACTCAACATGGAAAGATAGTTTTTTTTTTTTTTTTAAAAAAATGAAAGAACCTTAAAAAGCAATCTAAGTTAGTGTATCATGGTCGCAACCAAGGTAATAAGATAAAAATGACCTTGTAAAAAACAAATTATAAATTTCAATCCCTACTTAAACAAATATTAAATATTGCAATTAAAAAAGAACATAAATAATAACAATAGTCAATCAATTAAACTCATAAACTAGGTCATCATATTAAAATAATCTCATAGAAAAAAAAAATCTCATTTTACAAGGATTAACTTTTCAAATTTGAGACTTTGGTCATGAAACTAAAATAACTTCATATAAAACAAATGAAAATAAATTATAAATCCTAATTCTCAATCATTCATGTCGAATCCAATGTTAAACAATTAAATTTATAAGAATTTTAATTAAAAATAGAGTAAAGTTAACCCATATTATATCATGACATGATTCACGTGTTTTACTGTCTAATTAAATCATATTAGTTTTTTTTTTTTTTGGTTTAGTCATGCCTATAATTTGAGTTGCGTTTCGTTTTACTTACTTTTGATTTATGGTAGTATCAACCGAGCTTAAACTGATGAAAATATCTCAGGCCATAACTATAGTATATGTCAGGGTTGTCAGTTTTGTTTTGTTTTAGCTGAAATGATCGAGACGTTTCGTACCAATTAAAAAAATGAGTTAAAATAACATCATTTTTACTTCGATTTAAATTTTAGCCTATTCCGGATTTTTTTGGCCAAATACCGGTCGAAACGTCCTGGTTTCGTTCTGCTCGTTCTGTTTCGGCCAAATAGTATTTTTTTTAAATAATGAATAATTTTACAATATCAATCATATCTTTTAATACGACTGTTTGATTGAGATAAACTTTTACAAGGAGTCTATTGACATATTTATATATATCATGTTAAAATTTCAAAGCAATCAGATAATAGAATGACTTTGTGAGATTGATGATAATATTCTCGTAATATTATACATGTTCATAATTTTATTCAGAAAAAATATTTCATTGTCTTTTTTTAATTAAATTACACAATTCTAAATAATTTTATTTTTGGATTTGAACTAATTTTTTTTGAATTAATATATATTATTATATATACACACACATACATAAACAGTACAACTCTAAAACGACACGTTAAAACGCTCCAAAACCAAAACATTCTAACAAACTTGGTATATACTAAAAATACTTGCGTGTGTTTTCGAGAGTTTTCCTAATATTTGCTCATTTTCATAGTTTTTAAAGTTGAATCATGAGATCAGTTTCAGGAGGAGAGTTTATTTATTTTTTAAATAAAATATGAAATTAATATCTTCGTCATTAAAAAAAAAAAGTCTCGCTCTGACATGCATCCATACATTGCTGCCTTCTTACCAGAACTCGCTGTTTATATATATACACCCTTGGCGACCGAGTTTCGCTCTTGGAATGTCTTCTCCTCGTCTGTCATTTTTTGTAGTTGTTGTGCTTAATTTTCTGCGAAAGACTTCTTGTCATTGAAAATGATAATAGAGTTGGGATGGGAGCTCACGTGACATTTTGGGTAAATAAAACTCAGAAAGGACATCATCATGGTTGTTGCTTGTGGGTTTGGTCTCAACTTTGAAGAAAGGAATGATGGTTGGCTATGGAAAATTGGAAATACATAGACAAAAATAAAAGAAATGTAATATGCACCAGCCGGGAATCGAACCCGGGTCTGTACCGTGGCAGGGTACTATTCTACCACTAGACCACTGGTGCCTCGACGTTAACATCAGAATTTTAATATATTTAATATAACTTATTTATTTTATTAATATTAAAATTCTAAGATAGTTTTTTTGAATGTGTTATATTAATTTATACACCTTGAAACTGTGTTAGAAGCATTTTAAAATGCTTTTTACTCGAAAATAATACAATTTATATTTTAAAATATTTTCAATGATTTTATATGCTAATTTCCAAATAAAAAGTTTTTTTTTTAATAAATAATTGATCATTTTAGTCAATTCGCCGAACTCATAACAATCATCATACTGAAATAACCTCATAAAAAAAATCACTTCATTTAACCTGGATTAACTTCTCAAATTTACAACTTCAATTATGAAACTAAAATAACTTCATATAGAGAAAATAAAATAAAATTATAAAACTCAATTCTCAAATTATAAAATCACTTCGTTTATTGAGACAAAAACAACTCAATAAAAAAACAAATTACTTGTTGAGGGACCAATGACATGAGTTATGAAATCGAGATAACTTCTTAAAAAAAAAAACTCAATTTAATAGGAATTGAAATGCCAAAACCCGCAACCTTGATCGTAAGATGAAGATATATCTATAAAAATAAATCAAAATAAATTATAAAATTTAATTCTTAAATGACCTGTGTTTAATGATGAAATTAGAGAAAACAATTAATCAAGAAAAGAGCACAAAAAATGACTTAAGTCAACTTGGATGTACTGGTTAAACACTATTACAGCATCATAAAACTAAAATAATATAATAGAAAATAAACAAAATAAATTATAAAGTTCAATTTCTAATCATTCTAATATTAAAAAATAAAATTAAAAAAATAATAATTAAAAAAAAATTCCTTATCAACTAGATTAACTTACTAAATTCTTAATCCATGTCATGAGAGAGTTGATAACTCAAACCTCCTGTTTTAGTTTACATGTTGGTTGATAGTACCAGTACATTTGAGCAAACTCTATCATATATATATGACGTAAAGATTCAAGTTTCTCATCCTCCATACTGATTCTACAACATGTTACTACATGGATTCTTGTAGCTGCAACGCCAGAACAACCTTCAAAGACTTTCAGCAGCTTTTATAAATTTTCCAGGAAGTTGTCTACCCAAAGGTACAGAAAATGCTCAATTTAGGTTGTCCAAGATTTGTACAGGAAGTTGTTTACACAAGGGTACCAAAAATATGTTAATACATTATTTTGGTACATTTTCACCCTGATAATTTGTCCAGGATGGAATTTATTTAACACACTGAAATACAATCTAGCAACAACCCTTTGCTCTCACGAGCATATCAAGTTCAGACTTGGCTACTTTTAGGTTGTGGTGTGTTAGCGAACTTCCATGTAAGTTGGAACTGCGCAGATCTTACTCCAGCCACTTCATTGATGGGAACAGCATCGGAGATTTCCTTTAAATCTTCTTTTGTCAGCTTAACTTGCAATGATCCAATATTGTCATCCAGATTTCTAATCTTAGTGGTTCCTAGAGTTATTTGAGGAAAATATTAGCAATCCACTAACTTGTGGAATTTTATACATCAATCAATTTTTTGTTGCTTATATCAGAGTGCTGGATAACATAAATAAACACAAACCGACTCACCAGGGATTGGAACCACATCATCCCCTTGATTAATAACCCAAGCAAGGGCAAGCTGAGCAGGAGTACAGCCATGATTTGCAGCCAGTTTTTCGATTCGAGTATAAAACACCTTGTTCTTCTCGATATTTTCTTCTGTGAACCTTGGATGTGATTTCTAAAACAACACAAGTAGGCCACAAGTTACCAAGCATGTTCAGTCAAATAAACAACAAGACAAAAGTACAAGCACAAAAAAAAAATTGGGTTAATGGTGTTCAAGTTTCAGCAGTTTTCTTGAAGCACAGAAGACAGTATTTTAAGATTGAATTCAGTAACTAGATATGGTTTTCTTTTTATCTCATTATGCGAAGTGTGTGTGGAGCTTCATACCAGCACTGTCTCTGAAGACAAACTTTCCACGATTGCTCTGCCACCAAAAAAACCACGACCAATAGGGCTATATGGAACTATTGCAATTCCAAGTTCCCTGCACAAGTTAAGCAGCCTAAAGGTTAGAAAGGCAACAAATGTTAAAACAAAAATTTCAATTCGACAAATGTATTGAAGAAAAAGAAAAATAACTTAGTTCGTGAAAAACTAGATAAGAAGTTTTAAATCACGGAAAGTTTCCATTTTAAATGATCAGCTTGAAATGAAATTGGATACCTGCAAAGTGGGATTATTTCTTCCTCAATGTCACGAGACCAAAGTGACCATTCCATTTGTACTGCACTAATGGGATGGACTGCATGTGCCCTCTTTATCGTGTCAGGACTTGCTTCAGATAATCCAATATACTTAACTTTTCCCTCTTCCACTAACTTCTTAAGCTCTCCCATCTGCCAGCCCAAAGTAATTGGATTAGAAATTAAATGGTGCCCGAGGTTAATTTGAACTGTTCCTAAGTGAAAGAAAGGAAAAAGAACATACAGTTTCCTCTATTGGTACGGAAGTGTCGATACGGTGCTGATAGTAGAGATCAATGTAATCCAGATCAAGACGCTTCAGGCTAGCATTGCAACATGCACGGATGTATTCAGGACTGCCATTGACTGCAGCATTTCTTAAATCAGAACCTTTTGGAACGATACCAAATTTTGTAGCCAACTGGATCTTTTCTCTGGGCAAATGCTTCAATGCCTGCAAAATGCAAGTTTTGGAGATAAATAAAGAAAGAGAAGTCCCACCTGATGCTATATCAGAAACTCCTCAACTCAAAATCTCTTTTAGGGGAGGAGAGACACATGCCA
Source organism: Salix arbutifolia (assembly GCA_025169955.1). Taxonomy (NCBI): domain Eukaryota; kingdom Viridiplantae; phylum Streptophyta; class Magnoliopsida; order Malpighiales; family Salicaceae; genus Salix; species Salix arbutifolia. The sequence goes on from CM045914.1 coordinate 2,744,722, forward strand.
TTTGAAAGAAAGGCTCATTGTCCAGCTGTTCATAAAATATATTAGGCATGATCTTCATATGTTAATTGGTCGCTTCAGCGATATATTTTTTGTTTTGGGCGACCATTGTTGGACATGCTAGGTTCTCATTTACAAACACTGTTTCAATTCTTCAACATGATGATAAGCATAAACCCTTTTAATCCATAAGCTTTTCAAGCCATGACCACCCCTCCACAGGGAATTACTTAACCAGTGATTTGATGAGCGGGGAGAACCTTTTATTGGAAGAAGATAAAAGCACTTCACCCCTGAGTCTGAGAAACTCAAGCATGTCCAAGAATTGATTAAATGACAGTGACACATAGTCCTACAAATGCAATATATTTATGGCCTTCAACAACTAGACCAATTATGAGAAATAGCAGCATGAAAAGAAAATCATATCAATCTAAAGAATTACATCAGTTCCAGGCCAATATGACATATAATAGAAAAAAAGAAAGGGACTAGCTTCATCAGTAACCACCAGCAAGAGAGTCCAAATATTTTTAATTCTGATGCAGAGGCAAAATTCCATAGCTGTATAAGAAAATATATCAGGTCCAATTGAAGACGGAATTTTGCAGGCAAGAATTTCACTATTATCAAAACTATACACCAGCCAACTAGTTTGTGATTGAGGCTTGGTTGTTGTTGTAGTTATAAAAAAAACTATATGCCCATATTATACTGGCCAATTCTTTTACATGAAAGCATATTTTGAAAGAAACTTAGAGAAAACATTTCGAAACTTACCTTCCCAACCAAGATTTCATTAGTGTGAGGTCCATAAACATCTGCTGTATCAAAAAAAGTAATCCCCTTGTTATAAGCTTCCTTGATGATTGAAATGCCAGCCTCTTCAGGGAGTGGGGCATTGTACATTCCAGTAAGCCCCATGCATCCAAAGCCCAACTTCGAGACCTAGAAGTCGAAAAATATCACGCAGCAAAATTACGAGACAATAGCACATTTCCCTTCTTAGCACATACAAAATATTGTCTCCCTACAAAAGGGTTTCCTTAATAGTAACCAATCACTGTCCCATTTTTGCAACATTTCACTCAAGAATCTGTGAGGCGTTGAGGCTATGAATATAACAAGGGTTATGCCTCCAGTCCTTGAATCCCAAATCTAATCCCTAATTTTGCCTTATATTGTTTTCATAAATATATCAAATCCATAAATGATTTGTTGATAGAGTGGTGGATTAAGAAGAGTGCATGTGCAGATGTTGCTTCTAAAAATACCTATTGATCAGTGAACATAATGATTTTTGCCCATAGTCTTAATCTTCATTATTACTCGTTAGCTCAACCTATAACTAGTAATTAATCGTAAAGATTAAAAACAAAAAAAGTATTTAATTAATCACAAAGGAGAAGAACATCGTATTACATAAACAAGTCATTCAAATTGTACTTTTACAAGACATCTGACTAACAGAGAAACAGATGTTCATAGAGACAAAGGTGAAATGGGTTTTTACCTCTAATCCTTGGTTACCCAGTTTCACTCGTGGAATGATAACTCTCTGTTCCTCGGCCATCCTTTTCAATTCTTCTCCTTCTGTGTTGTAGCTTTGGAAGTGAGGCAGCAGGGGCAGAGAGAGTTAGTGAGTGACTGTGCCGAGAGCTATCGCCACCTCTTTATAGAGTTAGTGAGTGACTGTGCTGAGTCACTAGATTGCTAGGAGCTGCTGCCAGGTGACTACAAAAGGCAAATACTGACGCAGGATCTTATGCAACTGACGCATGATCATATGTCACACGCATAGACAGCAATCGATTATCTTTTTCATTTTATATGCCTTCATTGTTTGAAAATGTATTTAGAAAATATTTTTGAAAAAAATTAATTTTATTTTATTTTTTTTGATATTTATATATTATTTTGATGTATTAATATTAAAAATAATTTTTTAAAAATAAAAAAAATTATTTTAATATATTTTTAAACAAATAATATTTTAAAAAATAATTTCAATCACACTACCTCATTGTATATTCTCAAGGAATATTTTCTTTGTAGTATTCTCCTAGTAATATCATAGAATTAAAAATATTTTTTTTTAAAATAAAGTTATTAAAATTAATCAAGTTTAGCGGATAAATTGAGGTTAAATAAGATTTATATAATATATCATCATTTCAATATTAATTTTTTTTAATTTTAAGTATATATTTGATATTTAGTTGAAATTATTTGATATTTTTTATTTTTTAAAAATTATTTTTGATATTATTTTTTTAATTTCAAATAAATAATAAAAATAAAAAAATATATTTTTTAAAATATTTTTGAAACATAAATAAAAACACCCCCATAAATCATGAGACCATCTATTAATTTTTCTAAAATTCAATGTGAAATTGATATCGTCGTCGTTGAAAAAAGAGTCTTTCCATGGTGTATATTTCTCTCCTTCTGGTTTCTGCTTTCAATCTCGGAAAAAAGTTAAATGAGTATCTGGGCTCATAAAAAAAACTCAATGGATCTGATCTAGCCATGGTTGAGCATGGAAGTAATTATACTGGAGTGAGGCCGAAAAGCTTTATACAACAAGAAGAACGAACATTTCCACCCACCAATTTCTCCAAAAAATTTTTGCCATATGCAGAAGGGGGTGGCTAGAGGCATTCATTGCTGGTGTGAGTGTCTATTTGGTAAAGAAATCTAGAGAGTATTTTATTGTTACTGCTATCATTTATCCATACAATTTTTTTGGATGCGACGAAACTCATCCTGGAAACGCATTTTGTGGACCAGATAAACGATAAAATAGCCATGAATGCAAGCATCTTTTCTCAACAACTCCATCTATTAGAAATCACTGTGACCACTTAAGAGTCCACTGATGTCTCTACTTAAAAAAATATAAATGACAATTATTATTATTATTAAAGCAAAGAGAAAGAAAGCAGGATAATTAGTAGCATCCCTCCACCTTCTTTGGTGAAATGATGGATGGTCCTTCCGTATGTTATCTACTTCCATCTTGGAGGCAAAGGAAAGTGAAAATTTGAAGAGTTTTTTTTTTTTGTTATAAAAAGTATCGGTATTTATGAATTTTTAAGTACGTTCAATTTTGATCAAAATGTAAAGTTGAGGGCCACAGGGTGTGGTGGAGGAATCGCTAAAACCGCCGTCACTGTCCTTGCAGTGCTCAGGAAGACATTGTCCCTCCTTGTAAAACCCTACACAAGATAAAAGTTTGCAGCTTTGTCAATCTTTGATGGGTCCCTTCTCAAAATGGTGTTAAGACTTGAGAGACATACATCTCCTGCCCAACAAGAGCTTGTGGTGGTGGGGCATTCAATTTTAATGTTGTCAAGACAACAAGGTACTCTTTTCTTCCATTTTCTGTTGCTTCAAAATAAATCCGAAGAAACAAAAAAGAAAAAGGATTTTAAATTGAATAATAAACATGGGAATTTTGCCCAGGTAAAGTTCGATAGTAGTATTTGTTTTGCTTGTCATGATAACAAATGAAGATGCCCAGAAATGTGAAATGGGATACTGTATGGCATTGGCTTTGCTATTTGATTTCGATGGTGGGTTTCTACCTTTTAACTACGATGTTTGAAGGGGCAATTCAAGAAGTGACTTTGATATAGCTATATTAATTCAATGAAGAGGATCATAGGAACTTCTAGTCTTTGGGATATTTTACCTCATGTTTGTATTAATATATTTTTGAGTTAACTTCCTATGGAATTGAATAATGTTTTCCAATGGAGGTCATGGTAAAGCAGTTTTTCCTGGAAGTTCATAAATGAAATGTTCATAGAATAGCATATCGAGACAGCATTTTGTATTCAATAATATGAGAAACAATGTACAAATGAAAAGAACAAAAACATAGTTTAAAAATAAGGACTGTTTGACTACAAATTCCCATGAACCCTTATTACTTGAAATCAAAATGACAAATTAGAGAGGCACACATATAGGAATATGCATGTGGTTTTAACTCCTCGGAGCTGTAGCAATGGAGTGAAATTCACCATCATTCCAAAATTGCTCCAGTTTTATCATGTCTTTTGGTGGATGGAGACACCTTGTTATAAAATGCATCTGGTGATTGGTATTGTGCCAAGCCATCAAACTTAGCAGTAACTTTCGAAATGAGAGTTCATGGTGTGGCAAATACCAGTAGACTGATTTATCTTAAATCAAGTGTCTGGACTCCTATAGAAAATAAACTCTCGAGCATGAGGAATGTTTAAACTGAAAAGTTTGTAATATTGATAGATACTAAAATTAACAAATATGGTTAAAGATACTCTGTCTTAGAATGAGGCCATGTTGACATTTATTATTTCATGTATTCACCTAGAATATTTTTATGATGTCCTCCACTGCAGAACATAATACTTTCAGATTTGAAGTTTCTATTGTTGTTTTCCTTGTTTAATATGTTATGGCAATTGTTTTCCTTTTTGGTCCGTTTTCTGCTGTGGCTCCATTTATTTTAGAGAGAGATTCTGTGTAGCACCGGAGTTGCACGAGGTCTAAGTTGAAAAACTGAAGTGCCAAGCATATTCTTCTTTTTTGGTTAAATATTATTCATAATCTTACACACACTCATGTATGCTCATGTGCACACACACAGCCATTCATGCCAGACGAACAATGTAATTAGAACTATGATAGCTGAAACTTTTGGATTGAAGGTTGTTGGTTTGAATTGAATATCTTCAAAGTCAACAAATAATTTTTAAGTCCACTGGACCCCGTTTGCCATCTCTCTAAAACTTCACGTTGTAGTTTACCATTTGATGCAACTTTTCATATGTGTAGTTTCTCTGACTCTCAACTCCGTTATATATTTATATTATTTTGTTGAGACTTCTGGTCCTTGATGTTCAACCCCAACTCTTCATTAGGTCTCTTCCTGCCCACCCCAAATTTGAAAGAAAAAACTTCAATCCTATTTTAGCTCGGGGTTTAATTGTAAGAGGAAATGTTCAAGCCCATGTGACCTTCTTTGCTTTTCTTTTCTAGTGTCCCTATCTTGAAACTCTTCTTTTGTGACCCGTCAAATGATCTCATGGTTAGTGAATATAGAGCATCAGGTATATTTATGTTTCCATCATCCCATTTAAGAAATGGTTTGTTTAATGTTATTGTGCTCAGCGTGTTTAAGTGAAGTACTAAGATTATTTGGAGCATTAGGACATGTTTATATTTATGTTTCCATCATCCCATTTAAGATTTACTTGCAGAGACCAAAAATATTTAATGCAAGGTCCGTGGTAGACCTAACTTCGCAACCTCAATGATGGACATTCTTATTAGTTTTTCTTATCTGATCTTCTATTGGTGCCTACATTTAATCGCAAATAGAAGCAATAAGATACAGTAGTGAAATAAGAACAAGAACTTTCTCATCAATTGGGGATTTCATTCAGAACATAAAGATATAAAATGCAGTTAGTAGACTCCAAATTTGATTCCATATATTCTCTAAAAGAAACTGCAAACAATAAGCTTTGAAATCTAAAATTATCTTAACTTTCCTTGTCAGATCTACCTTGAACAGGAGAGAAAAAAGAAGAGACAATGATAACTGATTAGTGGCTATGTGTTCTTATGATCCATAGGCTGCTTGGAAGAAACTGGAATGCATTTCACAAGACAGCCAATTGGCCAAGACAGAACTGCAATTGCAATGCAAGCACCCCACTGCAGTAATTAGATTCACTTAAGTCCATGTATATTTTAAAAGAAAAGGTTAACAATTGAAAGCTTTCGAAATCATAATTATGTAAACATTCCTTGTTAAATCTACCATTAGCAGGAAAAGCAGAATGAATAAAGTAGAAGGATAACTGATTAGTGGCTTTGTGTCCGCTCGCAAGAAACTGGAATGCACTTCACTAGACAACCAATTGGCCAAGTAAGAACTGCAATGGCAATGCAGGCACCCCACTGCTGCCAATTCAACCTCTCAGTGCTGGCAAACTTGTTCAGAAGCTCCACCATCAGCACTTGAAGAATTATGGTAATTCCTATGATTGCTAAGAATAACTTGTTCTTATATATCCCCTTGAATATGTTTATCTTCTCCAGCTTACGAGCATTGAACTCATTAAACACTTGGCAGAGGACAAAGGTGTTGAAGATGAGGGTATTCTTAACCTCCTCATCCACACCAAATATCGCTTTTCCCTTGAACTGTAGAGTCAGTAAGATGGTGACCTGATACAGGGCCTGAGCAAGGAGGTTCCTCCACATGATTTTGGTGATAAGTGGCTCTGATCGACCGACAGGTGGCCTTGTCATGAGATCATTCGTGGGTTGTTCAGTTGCCAAGGCTAGTGCTCCCAAGGTGTCCATTATGAGATTAACCCACAGCAGTTGGACTGCAGTCAGAGGGATTTTGCCAGAAGAAACAGCTGCAACGAAGTTGATGACAAGGGCAGCAACATTGACAGTGAGCTGAAATTGAATGAACTTCTGAATATTGTTGTAAACACACCTTCCCCACCTCAATACAGTTACCACAGAGGTGAAGTTATCATCCAATATGACAATGTCTGAGCTCTCCTTTGCCACCTCGGTCCCTTGAATTCCCATGGAGAGCCCAATATCTGCTTCCTTTAGAGCGGGGGCATCATTTGTGCCATCACCAGTGACTGCTACCACGTGACCTTTCTCCTTTAAGCACTGTACCATGAGAAGCTTGTCGAATGGAGATGATCTTGCCATAACCTGGATATTATCAATCTTGGCCATCCTCTCTTCAGGTGAGTAGTTTCTGAATTGTACACCTTCTACTACAGCACCATTCTTCATGTCTTGTTCAGGATTGAGAATCCCGCATTCAATAGCTATAGCTCTTGCTGTATGCATATTGTCACCTGTAATCATTTTAACATTCACTCCTGCGTTCTTACATGATTCCACTGCCATCTTGACCCCCATTCGGCATGGGTCTTTCAAACCCACAAGCCCCAAAAAGGTCATTCCATTTTCTTCAAGCTTCGCAGACACCTGGCTATTCTCTTCTACAACCTTTTTGTGGGCAAAAGCAATGCATCTTAGGCTTTTGGCTGCCATACTCTGAATTATGGCCCCAAATTGCACTTTTTCTTCGTCATTCAAGTCTCTTAGCTCTCCATTTCTGACATAATAATTTGAACACATGGCTAGTATCATCTCGGCAGCTCCTTTCCAGTGTGTGTGAATTGCCTTTTCACTGTTTTTCCTCATCAACACTCCACTTCTCTTTTTCTCCGAATTAAAGGTTTCTACATGTATTATTTCACATTTTCCCTTTGTTTCATTGATATTCATGCCCAAATCCATTACAGCCCAAGAAATTATTGCCTTTTCAGTCGGACTGCCAGTAATTTCAGGAACTACGTTAGCATGAGAGTTGTTGACAGTACCTGTTGTATTTAAAGCAACCCCTTCTTGTAGTAAGTAATAGATCTCTGATTCTAATTTAGTATTGCTCTCAATTGTTTCTTTCCCAAGACAAAACTCTGTAACCTTCATTTGGTTCAAAGTAAGAGTGCCTGTTTTGTCTGTGCAGATTGTTGTGGCTGAACCCATTGTTTCACAAGCAGAGAGTTTACGAACCATGGCGTTATCTTTCATCATTCTTTTCATGGAGTAAGCCAGAGTTATGGTTACTGCTAGAGGGAGACCTTCTGGAATTGCCACCACGACAATGGTCACTGCTGCAGCAATAATGCCCACAACTGAATCCAGTACATCACTGACCTTTGTCTTGCTCCCAAAGTATTCTTTCCGACCATTATCATCTCTAGTATTTCCTGTGAAGTACCTTATCATCATAACGACCAGCACAAGAATGGCAACTGTCAATCCAACCTTGCCAATATAAGAAGTGAGCTTGTTGAGGCGAGCTTGCAATGGAGTTTGCTCATCCAAATCGCGGCTTATTGAACTCATCATCTCTCCCCATGCTGTACTCATGCCAACAGATGTGACAAGCATGAAGCCAAAGCCATCAGTCACCTTAGTACCAGAGAGCAAGAAAGGGTTTTCGCTCCCATTCACCTCAACGTGGTCGCTTTCTCCGGTCATGCTAGATTCGTCCACCTTCATAGAATACCCATGCAAGAACAATCCATCAGCAGGTATTTGGTCTCCAATGTTCAAAGACACCACATCACCCACCACCACATCAAAAATAGATATATGATTGTGCCTCCCATCTCTCACTACTTGCACATTTATGTCGCGGCTCGCATCAGATAACTTCTCAAATTGTTTGGATTGCCTGAAGTTGCTGATAGCAGAGACAGCAATAACGAGAACAACTGCGACAATAATGCTTCCTCCATCATACCACCCGTTTTTCAGGCCATGCTGTTTGATACCGAATACCAGGGACATAATAGCACAGACCAGAAGAATGATAATGGTCGTGTCCTTGCATGCTTCGAGAACAAAGCTTAGAAAGCTTTTTGAAGGAGGTTTATTAAACCTATTTGCACCAAAAACATCCCTTCTACACGCAGCATCAGCCTCCCTTGTACCATCCTTCACATCAGTTTCTAGAATTGTGGCAACTTGTGTAACTCCTCCCAGTTGGTTCAAAGATTCAATATTCTTTTCTTTTATCATATCATTGAGGGTTCTCTGATCGACATGAATCAAAGAACCACGTTTACTCTCATGCAGGGACTTATCATCACGAACATCAATAGCAACATAGGGTTGGGAGCGCAAGATCTTGGTCTGGCTTTCAAGAGCTTTCTTGGATAAAGAAACAAGAAGCCTTGTGAAATATATGGCCGTGTAAGCAATCCTCCACCTTCTCTGATTGCTTTTCGGCTCTGGTGTCAGATTTTCTTGATCAAGAGTGATTTTGTCGCTAGTTTTTCGAGACCTCATAGTCATGATGTTGACTAACCAGGAAAAATTGATTAAAGAAAAAACAACAGGTTGAAAAAGAGTCAGAAGTGTTGCTAAACTGTCTGTAGGTTTTTTTTGCTGTTTCTGAAGGAACAGACGTCGAGGTTTAGAAATATGAAACTGAAGGATGCTTTGTTTTATAGAGGAGGAAAGGCAAAAATACGCCCTTCAGTCGGCACAAAGTAATTTCATGTGAATCTACCGTATAGCTTCCTCTCAGGTACATTATCATTTCTACCTTGTTTATGTTTTCCTAAAAAAAAGCTCCAGTAATCTTGGGTTTGGTTTGTTGTAGATAGATACTTGCCCCGTGATTCACAAACTGTCAACGAGTTTTTAGTATTTTTTTTTAATTATGAATTGAAGATTTGATATATATGTTTAATGAATATTTTGAAAATTATGTGTTAATAAATATTAAAAATGTTTGTTAATATTAACTAGAGAACAAGTGGAAAAGTTGAGAGATAGATGGAGATTCTGATTTCTAATCTCATATAGCTAGGAGCTCTTTAGTATATATATACTTTTTAATTTAATTATATTGTAATCATTTGTTTTTGTAAGAACGAAAAAAATTTATCTTGAAATAAAATAATTTGCTAATATTTTTTTTTATATAAGTATTTTTTTTCTCTTCTAAAAAAAACAACTTTTTCATGATGTTCTTTATTATTAAAAAAATAAAAGCAATAAAGAAAGTATTGAATGTTTTGAAATAATAATAATAAAAAAGTATCTTTCTAGTCATATCTTGTCCATAATCATAAAATCAAGTTTTAAATAATAATAATAATAATAATAATAATAATAATAATAATAATAATAATAATATAATTCCTACAAATGAATTCATGTTCAACTATAATAAAGCTAACTATGAATATAATTCATAAGTCTTGTGTTTCCTTAAAAGGAAGATATACAATTTCTTGAACATTAAGTAATCTTCTATAAAGTCTAGTGTGTGGAAAAATACATAATCAAGAACACTTTTTTCTTTTGGATGAAAGCATCCCAAAAAGTATGGCTAGCCCTTTATGTTTTCGTGACTGTTTGAGAGTGTGATTGATATTTTTTTGAAAATAATTTTTATTCAGAAATGTATCAAAATGATATTTTTTAAAAATTATTTTTGATATCATTATATAAAAATGATTTAAAAACATAAAAAAATTAATGTATAATATAAAAAAAATCAATTTTTTTGTAAAATATTTTTGAAACGACAAACAATTACTTCCTTTGCAGTCCTCTTCTTGTCTTTTGATACTATATTATAGAATCATTTCAGTTTAATAACATAAATGATCAGCTGCAACTGAAAATATTATTTATATAATTCTGAACCAAGAACAGAATCAAGCTTAGAAAGAGCTGGGTTTTGAATATCTAGGAACGATGTAACCACAAGAACAGATCTCGAATCTCTATAAAACATTGCATTATAGCCATTGATTGTTTGTTTCTCTGCAACTTTTCTGCCATGAAATATTTCTCGAAGACTTTGATGAACGCTGGCAAATTGTAACTTAATATTGATGTTTTCCTTTTATTTAAAAAGTTTCGAGTTCAGATGTGGATAGAATAATTTGTCTTCTGTTGACCACGCAAGAGAAACTTTTCATTTCTTGCTGTGCAAGCTGCTGTTGACATGGAAGAGTAATGTCTTATACGTTCAAATAAGATTGTGACATTATGATTAGGGCATTACAACCTTAAAGCCACCAACCTTGCTTGAGCTTCAAGCTTCTGACTTCTAGTCTTGGAAAGAAGAAGACACGTGTTTTTCAAAACCATGAGATTTCCCGTGTTCTTGAAAAGCTACACTCATCGAATGTTCTGGAATCGTGTTTTTCATGTAATAAAAAGCATAGCCTAAGGGGGAGAGGAAGGGATAAATTCAAGTGTGATTAACATTGTTAGAACAAGTGTTATTGTTACAAAAAGGGTTCGGAAATGTAGAAAAATAAAAAAGTTGACTCAGAATCGTGAAAACACTTGTCTTTTAAGGTGTTTATTTGTTCACCATAGAGACAATACTTTCAGGATATAGTTAAATAATCTAAACCCATAAAAAAAAACATTTTATTTTGTATATATTTTCTCCATGTAGTAGTAACAAGTGTATATACACTTGAAATATTATGTCTTTTAATGAAATTATATAATTGCTAAAGAAACATTTAGGGGGTGTTTGGGAAGCGTTTTTTAAAAAAATTGATTTTTTTTTACTTTAAATAATAATTTTTTGGTGTTTTTAGATCATTTTCATGTACTGATGTCAAAAATAACTTTTTAAAAATAAAAAAAATATCATTTTGATATATTTATGATCGAAAAATAATTTAAAAAACAACCTCAATCACGTTCTGAAACATACACTTATATTTGAATCAAACTAAATATGTGTTATTTAATTTTATCTCAACAACCACAAATATCAAAATTAATTATGAAAATTAAAAGAAATAAATTGAAAAAAAGAAGATTATTACATATTTAGTTCCATGTATTAACATTAGAAAGCTTACTAGAAGAGCTCATTGACCATGATTTTTATTTAATTTATTACATAATAGAAATTTATACTTATAAACACTCAAAAAATAGTGTTTCTTTACTCTCTAAAGTGGAATATATACCTTTTTTTTCTCTTTATTCATTTATAAATTACTTCAATAATAAATCATATTGATGAGAGAGAGAGAGAGAGAGAGAGAGAGAGAGAGAAAAGAACATTAAAAAGTCGAATTTATTTCCCGATTCCTTTCAAAGTAGATGGAGAATATACTCGGAGTAACCTCAAAGGCAAGGAAAGGATTTTTCAAAGTTTTTTTTTTTTTTTTTACTTTTATGGGTAGTTTATTTTATAAACTTTAAAAAGTATTTACGCGTTAACACGACTTGAAGTGGAAAATACCTAATTTTGGCGTTCAAAGAAAAAGAAAAGACTTTACTATTTATTTTTTGTATTTTAAAAGTTTTTTTAAATATTATTATTATTTGCTTTAAATTTTTAAAAATAATTTTTCCATGTTGATATTAAAAATAAATTATTTCAGTATATTTTTAAATAAAAAATATTTAAAAAGTAATAGCTAGCGGAATACTAAACAACCTCTGAAGCAACTTTGATAAAAAGTATCCAGAAACTTTCTCAGATGTTTGAAGAAAGTCATAAATTCCAAAATAAATAGAGAGAAAAAAAAAAAGAGTCTCGACGTGTTCATAAAGTTGTAGTTTTAATTTCTGAAGGATAAAAGTCAAGGAATTACATTTCAAGGATGTTACCTGGAAATCATGCTTGGTATTATTTTGCTCCAATCACATCTCCTTAACTTAAAAATATTAAATAATTTTAAAAAATATAAAAAAATATTATTCTAATATATTTTAAAAAATAAATTATACCTCTACCAAACTCTTGAAAAAAATTATAATCTCGAAAGCAACTCAACTATGCCCAATGAAGGCCCAAACATGGAAGAAGAAAATGAGTTCACAAACAAGTTCCACCCATCACAATAACCCTAGAATGTAGAGCATACAAAAAGGGGGCCCAAATATATTTTATACCCTATAAACTTTAATATAATAGATGTGATATTTCCACACTAAATAAGTGTTTTGAAGGTCTTACATTAAGAAGCTATTTGGGACAGCTTTTGAAATTGTGTTTTCAAAAAAATTAATTTTTATTTTATTTTAAATGAATATGTTTTGGTGTTTTTATATTATTTTGATGTGCTGGTGTCAAAAATAATTTTTAAAAATAAAAAAATATCATTTTGATATATTTCGGCACAAAAAACACTTTGAAAAGCTACAACAACAGCTGTCCCAAACAGACCCTAAAATCTCCCCACTCCTATGAAAAAAAAAGAGTTATTAACTTGAATAGAATAAAACAGAAAATTAAAAAAAAATTTAAACAAAAGGGACTTATATGGAATCAATTAATGAACGTTTAAATAGTTGACAACATCATAGAAAGTCTTGTTTAAATTCACTAATCACATCTTACGAATTACAATATCATTTCTCAAAATCCATTCGAGAGCTATATCATTAGTGTTGCATGTGGAATCGTATCATCAATGTAGCACGAATAGGGAGGTCGGAGATACTATTTGCTCAAACTGCCAGCATCATTCTCACAAATTCCTCATAATTAACCAGACCATCTCTGTCCAAGTCAGCCACTCGAATCATCTGCTCCAGCTCCTCTTCTGTCAGCTGCTCTCCTAGATTCATCATTACATGCCTCAGCTGCATGACAAAAGTGGAATTAAACATAGAAATTCTCAGGAAGAGATTACCAGATACTGATCATTGTCATCACCAAAGTTTTGTCGTCATACGGTAGGGTTAGTGGTGCTGACAAGATCAGTTATCGCTGCAGAGAGCTTCAACTTCTGGATCATTTAAAGGAATCAGATGTGGAAATGGCATGTATATGAGCATTTGCAAGTGTTTAGTCTAATGATTTAACTTTGATAACTCGTGCTAAGAGGATTGGTTTCAATTCTACTATAAATTAGTGATAAGTTTTTTTATTAATATTAGTCATTTAAATTCTATTATTTAGTGATGTGTTTTGATTGTTTTTTTCTACTTCTAGTTTAAATCTTATCTATGATAAGATTAGTTTAAGAGTTTGTGTTTGATTAGGGTTCTTGTAATGCCTTTGATTTCTTCTATAAATACAATTAGAGGGATAACAATAAAATTATCTTGGGTTTTTACCCCTTGATCTCTTTGTTCTTTGTTCTCAGCTAAAGGCTGAAATATTTCAATTAATTCTTAGCTAAGGGTTAGAATTTTTCAATTGAATTAGTGGGCACCTCTACATTCCAACAATTGATATCAAAGTTTTTTCCAATTTTCCAACAGAAATGCAATTTATTGAAAATGCAATTAGAGAATAATATAAAGACTTATTTATCAGTTTAAAATTTTAGTTGAGATAGTTTTTTAATATGGTATCAGAATCTTATTGACCCAACGGTCACGAGTTCGAATCTCACCACCTCCATTCTATTTGATAAAAATCAAGCACAAGATAAATTGAGTCTATGTGCAAGTTTCAAGTCCAAAAATCTTTCACAACTTTCACTTGAGGGTGTATGTTAGAAAATAGTATAAATGATATTCTGTAACCTCACCTAAAAGCTCAAGTTTTTATGTGAGATGATTTCTTGATATGATATCAAAGCCTTGTTGACCCAACGGTCACGGGTTCGAATCTCACTACCCTTATTCTATTTGATAAAAATCAAGCACAGGTTAAATTGGATATGTGTGCAGGTTTCAAACTCAAAGGGTTTTCACTTGAGAGAGTGTATGAGATGATTCCTTAACGGAACACACTTCTTGTCAGATTCCTAGGACTCCCTTTAAGGGCAAACCCGAAAAGATCCAATTAGAAACCTGTAATAAACAGCATCTGTACAAGATTAGGACTATGGAAAGGAAAATTACTGAGCATGGCAGAAAGAGTTTGTCTTGTTAAGTCTGTGCTGTCCTTCGTTCCTGAGTTTTTCAGGTTGGCGATGGGAGCAACATTCATTTCAGAACAGAAAAGTGGCAAATAAGTGGGCTGTTAAGAGATTGTTTTCCACGACTATTTTCCTTTTCAACAACACCATCTTTCTACTGAGTGATCGCGTAGTCTAACATGAACTTATTATTTTCTATTTCCACTGAGAGATATTTAGAAAATCAAACCTCATTAGGTGAAATGTAACCATCTTGATCCTTGTCGAATACTTTGAAGGCCTCTTTCAGTTCCTCATCAGCATCATTTTCCTACAAACGTTTTTCAAAACAGGTGAGGTACTTTCCGTCGACTTGGGCAAGGTTTGAAAAATTGACCACTGTACGTACGCACGCACGTATGTATGTATATGTATGTATGTATGTATATTGCATTACCTTGATTTTCCTTGCCATTAGATTCCAGAACTCCCCAAATTCTATGGTTCCATTTCCATCGGCATCAACTTCCCTGATCATAATACGTAACTCTTCTTCCGTGGCGCCGCGATCAAGAGATTTGAATACAGTGGCCAGCTCCTCAAAGGTAATGCGCCCTGGCAAGTATATATATATAGATCGGAGTGTATATAAAAAAATAAAGAGAAGTAACAGATCCAAATAGAAAAAGAAAAGGAGGAGATATATCAAGCTAGGGCATGGCAGAACAGTACCATCTCCATCCTTGTCAAATAGACAAAAGGCTTCTCGGAACTCAGCAATCTGCTTCTCTGTAAATACAGCTGCCATGCTTGGTTTCTTCTTTGGAACCAGACAACTCTTGATTTCTGAGGTTAGAAGCTACTTAAACCAGAGGCTCCTCTTTATACATGCAGACTCTGAAAGCCGATTGGTACAGCTCACCTCTGGTCCATGCCATGGAAAGAAAAAAGATTTTAGTATTAGTCAAAAGATGACTAATAATAGTGGGCAGAATTTCTTTCCTCATGCCCACGAATCTTCTGCAACTTGGTTTCCAAAGATTTGATCAAAATCAAAGTTCAAAAGTCTTGAACGGCGCAGAAAACAATCGTGGAAGGTGGTGGTGGTGAAGATTTATATATTTTGTTGACCCTGACCACTGGTTGTTTCTGTGATTTCGTAAACCACTGGTGCATATCCTTAGAGCAAATTTCCTGTGCAAATTCTATATTTAGCATTATCTGTGTACACGTAGCTGGATAAATTAGTGGTTCAATACTTCAAGAGTTATAAAAAAATACAGCTAGCTAAGACATTATAATAAAATATAAAGTAATCTTAAAAATTAAAATTGAGCTTGTTTTTTAAAATATTTTTAATTTGGAAACAAATCAAAATAATATATATTTTTAAATTATTTTTAATATCAGCATATCAAAATAATTTTAAAAAAAAATACTCTTTTAAAAAAAACATTTTTAAAATACAAAAACAACAACTACCGAGTCTTTAAGAGATCTTACAATAAAATGAAAGTGAATCAATCTTAAAAAACCTGGAGTACTAGATTATTAGGTTAATTTATAAATCATCCAGTTAACCTATATTTATTATTTTTATTAAAATAATGTTTTTAATTATTAATTCAATGAAATCTGATTAGATGGGTCAATTGAATTGAATAAGATCATAGTCTGTACCACGCGTCATCCTCTCGAAAGTCCTAGTTGTGACATTAAAACTTTCACTGTCTTTCTTTCTTTCAGTTGAGTCCTAGTTGTGACTCATGAAAGGATGTGCAATAAACAATTGGGCACACCAAACCTGGTCTAGAACAGACCTGGCCATGCCAAAATCAGGTCAAAAATAAAAAAAAACTCTTGGAAAACTCTGGTCAAAAACTTGGTTATGACTCCATGGCAATTTATTTATTTTTTATATAAAGATTTAGCGGTCAACTCGTGACGTGTTTAATTTAATTTTTTAAATAGAAATTCAATACATTATTTTATTAATTGTTTAATAAAATAATATAGTTTTTGTTAAGGAAACATCTCACCTAAAAGCTCAAACTTATAGGTTAGGCCCCGGAATATGATTTATATTATTCTCTAACATCCCCCTCAAGTGAAAACCCTTTGGACTTGAAACTTGCACAGACCCACATTACCTTGTTATTGATTTTTATCAAATAGAATAGGGGTGGTGAGATTCGAACTCGTGACTGCTGGGTCAACAAGGTTCTGATACAATGTTCTGAAGCTATGGGACCAGTTACTGCAATTTCTCTTGGCTCTTTAGACCTTGACTTACGTTTTCCTTGACCCAAAGAGGGTGAAAAGAGAGAAATATATAGAGTATACTTTTTAACTTTAGGGCAACCCTCAAATATACCCCTAACTATTGGGATAGTATTAATTTTACTCCCACGTAATTTTTGTGCCAATTCATCCTCGGAGTATTTGAATATTTCAATAGTGTCCTTTTATTAGAATTCTAAATATATGATGTTAAATTTTCTACAAAATGAGAGTACATTTTTAATGGAATTCATGATAAAACAAGGATGTAAAAGCTTTATTGCAAGTAATTTTATGAAAGAATAAAAACAAGTGTCTAATTTACTTGAATTATTTCAAATATTTTGTTATTATGATTATTAAATCTATGAAATTAAAAAAACAATATATTTATATACATGTGCGTGTGTGTGTATGTTCTTTAAAGTAATTTCACAAGTTGACAGCAATATGAAAAGCATGGTAAAACTTGCTTTTCATTAAACTCAAACTCAACCATAATTTTAACCAAACACTTAAATTTCAATTATGAACCCAGTTAAAAGTGTTTTTCATGAAACCTCTTTTTTAAAACTTTAACCACAACAGCAACCACAATGTCAACCAGACCCTAAGCATTCCAAAAACAAAAGTGAATATTATAATTGAAAATAAAATCATTTTTATCATTATTTATTAAACTTTAGTTTAAATGATTTTTTTTATATGATATCACTTTTTTTTTTATCAAAACAATTACAAGTTAAATTTCAATTCATTTTTTTATTTATTAACATGATATTCAGATCAGCTTGCGTGCACCTCGATCAATTCCATGAATCCTAAAATTAACGATCATATAAACTTCTAATAATCATTATATTAATAACTTTAGGACTCGAGTATGAGAGTATATAAAGAGCAAACCTCTTAGTCGACAAGAGAGAAGGCAGAGGCTGTGACTTCACGAAGATTGAGTTGATTTGAATGTTGTTTTGTCCATCACCTCTTCCCTCAATTGGAACAACTCCTGGCCTGCATTTTGGTACCCTTTACACTACTATAATATAATTTATGTAGATAATATAACTATTTTAGTGATAGAATCACTCCGTCAATAATATTACATGTAAAAAACTAACGGCAATACTCGTCAGTAAATATCTATGAAAACAGCAACGACAACATTTCGTCGATGATACTATCATTGAGAAATTTCGTTGGTATTTCTATATAAATTAGTTGATTTTCTGGCAGTGTTAATGGTTTTACCAGTGATCATTGGTTCATATCCATGCTTGATTACGTTAGTAATGATAAATTTAGCATGCCATATAACACAATTTTTCTTGTCATCTTGCTAGCTGGATGAACCATCAACTTGTTGGTATCTTCTCAAAATATAGATCATCGCCGAGGCTGATATTCCTCCTCTGTTATCTGGCGGTGGAGAAAGCTCAAACCTGCAGACAAATTGCCTTCCTATGGAAATCGCATGGAGCTGCCCTCCAACTTGTTGCATGGATGAACAAGGGAGACAGTTTCAAAGCATACCAGGACTCGTGATTCTGTACGGCAGCGTAGTAAAAAAGAAATGGGCCATAAACTCATCATTCATGGTCTTTTATGCTTTTGCAATGGTACTTGTTTGTTGTGTAGGGTGGGGTTTCCGCATGTCATTTGGTGAAAAACCTGCGGTTGCCTTGGACGAGAAGTTCTTGCTAGGGCAAGCATTTTTAGGCTACTTCCCAGCAGCTACAATGGTGTTCTTTCAAGATTTTGATCGCTGGTTGTCTATTAGGAAGGATGAATTTCCGTGCTTGGATCATGTTTGTGCCCTTGTGGCTAACATTTTCTTACACCATCGCTGCATTTAGTATACGGTGGCCGGACGGATGGTTGGCCAAACTTGGGTAATTGATTTTTCAGGAGGGTATGTTATTCATCTCTCTGCTGGTGTTGCTGGCTTCACCGCAGCATATTGGGTAAGCCTAAAAGGAAAATTAGCACAAATTTCGCTTGATTTATTGAAATGTTAACATAAGCTAGCAATCATAGTAAGATCACAAAGTTGTCGTTGTTGAGTGTTTGATTACAAGCTTCCATGATCAGTTAATCCCACAAGGAACATTATAAATCAAGAAACCATAGCTCTGATCAGTTTCTGTGAAACTTTGAATTCGAATAATTCGGTAGTTTGATTGTATTTTAAGTTGTATGTTTAAGTGTTACAGCAGTAGAATATATACATGAAAAATAAACCTATTGTACAATCTACTTTTCTTACTTGCAGAACTTGTTACACAGGAAAGGAAATAAACGGTAACCTGCAATTTACAACTGTATTCTTACATCTACAGCTGTATTCTCAACAGTTTCACGACTAAAAATTAACAATTTGTAGATCATGTTATGAATCGTTCCAGGTGGGAATGCTTTTTTGACAAGACCATACTTTTTTGAACAGGAGTTGTGTGCAGTGCTGGGCAGCAATTCTGATGGGAATTGTATCAGGAAGAAGGTGAAGTTCTTAAGACTAGTTGACGATCCCATTGCCGGAGGTCTCGGAGGCATCCTCACTGGCTTCTTCGCCGTGCCTAAATTATGTCGCCTTTTTTACATGGTTCCCGATTGGGACAAATACATCGGCTTAGGATATGGACTCCAGAATGGTCAAACTTCTGCCGGATTCCGGCAAATGGGAATTCAACTAGGAGGCATTCTCTTTGTTATATTCATAAACATTTCTACTACTAGCATGATCTGCTGGTTTGTTGGGCTTTTTGTTCCACTGAGATTTTTTTGTTTGTTTTTGAAATGATACAAGATATGTCGGTTATTCTAGTTGGAATGGAATAGAATTGATAATTTAGGATCCCATTTGGCACTTTGGTTGTACCGCCGGTTGACCAAAATTCAAAAGTTTTTTTTTTCATTTTAAATTAATATGTTTTGATGTTTTTAGATTATTTTGATGTGCTGATGTCAAAAATGATTTTTAAAAAATAAAAAAATATCATTTGAATGTATTTCGGCACGAAAAGCACTTTGAAAAGCTACAGCAACAGCTGTCCCAAACACCCTCTTGGTTTTTATAATCCATTCTCAACTCTTTATCGACAAGTTGGACTAAAAAATATTAAATGTAAAAAACGAATGTCAAGATCATGGAAGATTTCTTGGTGGTGTCATCAAACTCGGCTAACCATGTTAATCTTGAAATTTATCTAGCTTAGTTTTGTTCTTAAATCGAGTTTCAAATTAAATTGTGTAAGAGTTTTTTCGACATGAATAGATTGACTTTACAGGTCATAAATCAAAATAAATAACGAGTAAAAACATGATTTGATTTAAGAAAAAATCAAAATAATATTTTTTAATATTAGTGGGACGATGATATATTGGATTGATCTTGCTCAACTAGCATTATAAATCATTGACTTTAATGGGTTTAATAAAAAAAAATTCAAAATTATAGTATTTAATTATATAATAAATAAAATAAATACTCGCAAAATCAATAACCAGCACAATGTTGAAATATTTGTTTGAGACAAATCATATTAAAATAAATTATAAAACATATTTTCCAGTCAATTTAGAATTGAAGAATATAGTAAAAAACAAAATCAATTAAAAAATTAAAGAACAAAAAACAAATAATAAACAAAGGCATAATGGGTCTGGTGAGTAAAATTGTCAACTCGATAAACGAATCACCTAGGTCAAACACCAAACCCGTGAACTAGGTCATAAACTCCAATGGAATTAATAGCTTAGTTTATTTCTCAAAACTATTATTTATTTAGCTATATGGTAATAAAAATAGATAACCACAAAATTAATCATTAACGTTATATGAGGATATTTGTTTGAGAATATGGTAATCTTATAGAGAACGGTAAAATAAATTATAAAACTCAATTCTTAATTAATTCAATATTAAAAAATTAAAAAAAAAGTTTAACCTATCGAATACGTGAACTAGATCAATTCTCCAAACTTGCAAATCGGTTTATGAACTTTATGAAGTTTAATAACATGGTATATTTCTGCAACGAGAATTGCGGCATCCTGATTAGTTGGATCACTTTTTTAGTGTCTTTATTCTTTTAAAAATTAAAGTATGCATCTTAAATCAATGTGATTTTTAAATTTGTATGAAAAAGATAATTTTTTTCCCCATATATAATATAACAAAAACACCAGAAAATGTTTCTTTGAACCCTTATCTCCTATCAAAAGAAATTCCTGTTAACCAACAATGGCTATGAGCTCTTTTGCCATAATGGAAAGCTTATCAGCCACAAATGGCCATGAGCTCTTTTGCCATGCCATAAAGTGCTTATCAGTCACAAAAAGGAAAAAGGCACCACGTGCAAATCTACCCCACGTGTGGTGGAATGATTCAAGCAAATTGCATGAATGCCGCTGTCATTCTCAGACAATAACATGAATATTGCCAAAACACAAAAGTTTGGACATCAAGCCAGTACTTTTTGGAGCCTTGTTCTTCCACGTTACACGATAGGCTCCTTGTGTTTCTCGTGAGCCATATAGTCTTCTCTCCGAATTGTGAACCACCAAATCCAGGCCTGTGATCTTTGTCGGTGCCTTTCTCTATCTAGAATCAGTAAGCATTCAACTGGGGGCACATATTTATTGGAGGACAATAATAGAATGCTACAACAGTGTAAACAACACGAGGATGAGTCCCCAGTCCTCCAGTGATCAGATGAGTCAACTAATGGATAACCATTCAATCTCTCCAGCAAGTTCCCAGTTTTTTAAGAACTTTCAAGTTCCCAGTTTTTTAACAAAAAGGGTAAGCTTTCATAACAAGATACAGCATGGGTGAAGAAGAAAATATTATTCATCATAGACCACCAATGGTAAATAGTTATGGCAGGAACAAAATGAAGTTATTATGCCTGCAACATGATATTACAGTAGAAGGTTGCTAGAAAAACCAGATTGATAGAGAGTGAGGGCATAAAAGCTTCCCTCGGAAAAACCAACTTGGTGCACACCCGAAACTAGAGAAGTGTGGATTACAGCCCTGTGACTCCAGAACCATGACATAACATAATAAGAAAAACTGGCTTCCTGATGTATAACTGCTAGACATCTATAGCTTCAACACTTCATTCATTGCCATCAGCAGCACGAAGTGAGCCCAGTTGAACTGGTGCTTGAGTTCCCACCACTTTAGATGAACCATAAATAGACAAGTCAATTCCTTGTGACTTCTCTTTCTCAATCTGTTCCTTGATCCAAAAGTATGTGATTCTCAGCCCATCCTGCAAAAAATAATTAGCATGTTCAGAGTGCTTAGTGGTAAAGGCAAGGCTAAGATGTGTGACCCAAAATCATTTCTTGAAAGACAGGCACCTTCAGCTTCATTGTAGGAGCCCAACCAAGCTTCTCTTTGATTAGCGTGTTGTCGGAGTTACGTCCCCGCACACCTTCTGGGCCAGGAATGTGATGAATAGGGAGATTCTTGTTGTCAAAGCTGAGAACAGTCTCAGCCATCCCATTCATGCTAACCATCTCATCACTTCCGATGTTCAATGGCTCACGGAAGTCTGACTTTGTCAATCTGAACATAGAAAATGTATTCAAGGATAATTAATTAAATAACAATGCTGGCAGAACCAATGAGATATGACAGGAATGGTGATCAATATCAGTACAAACCCAGGTATCTCAAGAACAGACGTGAGTGCTTCAATTATACATTATAGAAAAAACACAAAGTACTCACCTAAGCACACCTTCCACACATTCATCAATGAATGTGAAGGATCGGGTTTGAAGTCCATCTCCCCACATCTCAAATTTATCAATAGAAGTGATAGCCTTTCTGCAGAAAGCAGCGGGTGCCTTCTCCCTGCCACCTATGGTGGACATATGAGATAACAAATTAGAATAATCCAGGAAGCCGCAAAAATAATACAAAAGCAAGAAATCCCTCCATATTGCGAGTGATGGAAGTTGTTAAGCACTAACCTTTCCATGTTCCAAAAGGACCATAAATGTTATGGAACCTTCCAATGCGGCATTCAATTCCAAAGTCTTTGGTGTAATGCTTGCACAGCTCTTCCGTTGCAAGCTTCTCCAAGCCATAAGCATCTTGAGGCTAAAAACACAAGTTGAGAAAGTATATTCATCAAGCACTCCATTCATTTACAGGTAAAAAAATAAGTGAATTGCATTCCTCTTAGCTAGAAAGAGTAATCAACCTCTGCAGGCCAGGCATCAGCTTCCTTCAGGCTCACATTAGTCTCCAGCTGCTTAAATTCAGGGTAAATACAAGCACTAGAGGCGTAGAATAACCTGCAGGAAGAAAAACATCAACACTTTCTGAGCATGTGTCAAATTAAACAGGACTGCTCCATATCCTATCCACAACAACTAACCTCTTAACTCCGTTGATCCTGGAAGCTTCAAGCATGTTGAAGCTGATCATTGTGTTGTTATACATAATGACAGAGTGGTTAGACTGAATGAAGCCCATCCCACCCATATCAGCAGCCAGGTTGAAAACATGGTCTACTCCTTTTGTAACCTTAAGGCAGTTATCCATGACCCTAAGATCAACAAGATGGAATTCATTACAGAACATGTCTTCTGTCATGTGCTCATTCTTCTTCCAGTCAGAAGCAATAATATAATGCCCCTCGGCCTTCAAACGTCGAGCAATGTGAGAGGCAATAAAACCACCAGCTCCAGTAATGGAAATTCTGAGCTTTTCAGATGGCCAGTATGGCTCCCTCTCGAGGGCCTCATATGTGTATGCGCCATAGCTTCCATCAGCACTTCCCATTCTGTATTTGATAAAATCAACAAGTGAACAAAGAAAAAGTTAAACAATGATTACTAAAATTACTTTTCATTTAACACAGAACCATAGATTCTCTAAATCAAATGCCCCATAACTGGAAAACCTAAAGAAAAATTACATGCAACCACAAAATGATAACTTAATCATGATAAAACCACTCCTGAGAAGAAAATACATAGTGGTAGTGCTAACCAACACATTTGCATACATAATTCGTCGCACTAAGCTTACAAAATTTCATATTTAACATTTAATTAAGCACAAATCTCATTGATATCTTCAAAGTTTGTAGAATTAACCAAGTGAAGAGGAAAAAGAAACAAGAGAACTGATGGCAAAACCTACCCCCTAAAAGACAAAAAGGAATTCCAGCCTACCAAATCCTAATTTCACCAACAAGGAAACATGGTCAAGGGTTATACATCAAAATTAACCAGATAAAAAGCACCTCCTCAAGTGCGCGAGGTACAAATTACAGGACAAATAAAAGATTTAGAAAGCTACACAAAAATATTCCTCGAAGAGAAAAAAAGAAAAAGGAGAGACTATTTTACTTGACTTAACAACGTCAGAGCATCCGAGGATATTACTTATGGTAGAAAATAGAAAAGAAAGAGCACGTGAATGGTAGAAAATAGAAAAGAAAGAGCACATGAGAAAACAATAAACTGACCAGTGACCACATCTCGTTGGAAAGAATTAGAACAGCACAGCTAGTGAAAGCACACTAGGGTAAATTAAAAGTTGCACTGAAAATTATATGAACATAATTCATGAGAAGTCAAGAACAGGCAGCTATTTTCAGAATTAGCTAAGAAACAAAGGAAAAGGTAATCACCCATGTCACTGAATTGAAAAAGATTTGAAATTTAACATACCAAAAGTCCAATAACAAATAATTCATAGCAGGGTCTGAACCAGAGGATTAAGTTATGGTAAAACAAACCCATTTCAAATTCTAACACTAACACCTAAAAAGAAACGAGAAACTAAAAAAGCAAGGATCTTGGTCACAAAAGATGCATTTTGAGCTAGAAAAGTGAGCAACAAAGACAGGTTCAGATTTTATTCTTTTACCTGAGTAATTGGAAATCTGGGGTCTCGTAGCTTTGCTAATGAAGATAATATGCAGAGAAAGTAAAGGGATTGGTTGCGAGAGAGGGTATGATTCAGAAGGCCATAATTCTTGTGCTATTTATAGGCAAGAGAAACAAAACCCACTCCTTTTCCCATGGACAGCTGCTAACTCTAATTTTTCTCCCACTACTGAGAGAGGTCCTTTCCTAGTATCTAGGAGTAGGGAGAGTGCAGGATTATTATTATTTTTGTCCTTCCACAATTGAGAGAATTTTTTTTTCACTTTTGAGTATATAATGTTTTCGTTAATTCAATTGGAAACTTCGGAATATGAATATAAATATGTGGTGGTTTTTTATTATTTTTTAAGTGATAATAAGAAGCTGTTTGGGACAGCTTTTGAAACTGCATTTTCAAAAAATTCAATTTTTTTTTCCATTTTAAATGAATATGTTTTGGTGTTTTTAGATCATTTTGATGTGCTGATGTCAAAAATAATTTTTAAAAAATAAAAAAATATCATTTTGATATATTTCGGCACGAAAAGCACTTTGAAAAGCTACAGCAACAACTGTCCCAAACAGGCCATAAGATTCCATGATGATAGGGAGAGTTTTGTTATATATTAGGATCTTTTAATTTTATCAAGATAGTTGTTGAATATAAATGGAGAAAAATATGTAATTAATAT
The DNA here is from genome assembly GCA_025169955.1 of Salix arbutifolia. Classification (NCBI taxonomy): domain Eukaryota; kingdom Viridiplantae; phylum Streptophyta; class Magnoliopsida; order Malpighiales; family Salicaceae; genus Salix; species Salix arbutifolia. The sequence goes on from CM045914.1 coordinate 2,769,989, forward strand.
TACTAAATATTTTTAAAAAAAATCAAAATACAATTGTATTTTATCTTTTAAATAGGGATATATTGAATTGATATGGATCAATTTAAATTTAGTTGTCAAATACAAGTCCCAAGTCGGGAGCTTAATTTGATTCAATACTTTTTATATATATTTTTTGATTAATTATATAATAATAAAGTTAAACACTTACAAAAGAGTTACTAAATTTTTTATTCATAAGGCTTTTATGAATAATAATAATAATAATAATATTTTTTTATTTTATATTATTATACTTTTTTAGTAAAATTAAACCGGTATAATCCAAGTAAAAAACTCAAGTTAATAAACTAGTTGATTTTTAAATTATTTTTTCCCAAACATTGTTGTTTAGATATTTTCAAAAGAAATTGGAAATTAAATTTAATAATATGCTAAACAAAACTTTTAGAAAGTTAGTGATAAAATCAAACTTACCAAATTTTTCCATGGCCGCATTAACATTTAAAAGGAATTGTATTTATTATTTCTTTATATAACTTGAAATTTAAAAGAAAACATTGGATTTGAAAAATATAAATACATTTGAATTGGAAAGGGTAGACCATCAAGACAAATTTCTTTTTTTGTCTTAATGTTATTTATTATTTTTTCTTGTAATAATTACATATATTTCAAAGCACTAATTACTCTCAAATAAAAAAATAAATATTATTGCTCCTTGAATTTAAATCTTTTTCAAGTCATTTATTGCTCCTCTCATAAAGTCAATAACTTTATTATCAATCTTTGACCCTCCTCGATTGAAAGTATTTCCTAGTTGAGAAGTAGAAAATTGTATCGTTGAATACCTTGACTAACCACGATTAAAACATTAAATAATTTATTAATTAAATATTTTCTTGATTCTGGTCAATATGTTCATGAAAAACTAAGAGTAATTTTGTTTTTTTTAATATATAATAAAATTTTCACGATGCAGACTTGCTAGAATCTCATCATGTGTGGCTTTCACGAGGAGTGTATCTCCTTTCATGATCTCCCTATTTTATATGACTAAACACCCATGGAGGAAAATCCTTTTTTAATAATTTTTCATGCTCGGTGGGATACCTAATATCCCATTGCACCTCCTAGTTTGGACCCATTTTTCAATAAGAGCTGGATTATGTGACGGTTGAGAGTGTGATTATGATTATTTTTTAAAATATTTTTTATTTAGAATTATATTAAAATAATATTTTTTTATTTTTAAAAAATAATTTTTGATATCAATATATAAAAATAATTTAAAAATATTAATTCAAAATAAAATTCAAATCTTTTCAAAAATATTTTTTAAAACGCAGTAGAAAACAGTTAGAGAAATTTCCAGGAAAGTGTTGCGGAAGTGGAACCTCCTTGGATGTCTGGGACATGGGACCATCAGAAATTACTTGGAAAATGCTTTTTGCATGGCTGTTTCAGCCTTTACCTCAAGCACTTCAAATACTCGGTTTCATGGCAAGACAGTGCTGGAAGATGCAGCTAACAGTATATTTAATCCTTTTTAATTTGAATATATAAAGGCAAAACATGTGAAATTCCAGCTCGATTAGGAGCTGTTTGGGAGGGCGGTTGTGGTAGCTTTTCAAAGTGCTTTTCATGTCGAAATATATCCCAATGATATTTTTTATTTTTTAAAAATCATTTTTGACATCAGCACATCAAAATGATCTAAAAACACCAAAATATATTTATTTAAAATGAAAGAAAAAAATGAAAAGCTGCGGCGCGGCGGGTGAAACACCGCGCCAAACAGCTTCTAGATATCCTAATCTCAAATCCTACTGCAAGTTTCTTAAGGCTAAGACGGAGTTATGACTGCGATACTGACACAACAATTATTTTTAAGATGTCTGACGTGATAATAAAAGCTTGTGATATATATAATGGATCTCGAGTTCAAATTGATATATATAGTGATCAGATTTGCACAGCTCCTTGTAAGAGCCTAAACTAAATAAAATTTTACTCGCTCATCTAAATTTTCTCAGATAAAAAAATTAACAAAGCAATCATTGTTAATCGGTAACTAGACAACAATCTCATTTTATAAAATTAATAATAATAAAATGTTATTTATAAATTAAAATCATTGGATCCACCATCGTCTTGATACCAAAAACGTGTGGTGATCCGATTTTCTCATCAATAAATTATGAATCAAGTTGGATGAAAGAATGAGTATAAAATAGGGTCATGTTGGATTAAACAATGTGTAGGTTGGAAATTAAAGATTAATTAAGATTTGGTGATAGGAGCGGCTAAGTGGTCCATAAAGGACCGATGATGATGCCATTCCACGGTAGCTAGGAATCTAAACCCTAGATGACTTTAATTGCAAGGTTACACGTCTCTCATTTGGGATTATATGGTCAGAGCATCTGTTTAGTTTTTGTTTTTGTTTTTGTTTTAGAATAGTTTTAACTAATTTGATGACCCGCATTTCGTTGCAGGCAGAGTAAACAATTTTTATAGTTATTCAGATTAAAATATAATATTTTAACATATAAAATTTGATATAATAAAACGGATAAAAATACCTGATCATAAAACAGCAACATCGAAGTGTTAACTTCTAAAATTATCATCACTATTACTGTCAAAACAATAAAAATTATTAAACTACTTTGAGAAAAAAACACAAAAAAAACAAAAAAAAAACAAGTAAGAACAAAAACTAAAATTATTATTATCATTCTTAATATTAATATTATTATTTAATTAATAACAAAAAAAAACAAAATTAAATCAAAGACTAAAAGAAGTCTAAAAACATTCACAAAAGAGGAAATAAAAAAATAAAATAAATGATAAATCAAAAATAAAAATTATTACCTGGAAAAAAAATTGACCGCACTACGTTGCAGGCTGAGCAAACAATTTTTATGATTCTTGGGATTAAAGAAATTAATAGAATTTGTTGGTCCAAAATTAAAATATAATATCTATATATGTGAAATTTCATATAATAAAATAGATTACCATACCCTATTATAAAAATAGCAACATCGAAGTGTTAACATCTAAAATTATCATTGTTATTACTGCCAAAACAATTAAAATTATCAAATTATCCTGATAGAAAAAATATTAACAAAAGAGTTAGCAAGAAAAATAATTAAATTTATTATTATTATTATTATTAACTGAAAAAAAACAGAAATAACTGAAAGACTAAAAAAGTCCTAATAACTTTAACAAAAGATCATACAAAAACACTTAAATAAAAAAAATATCATTTCTATTACTGTTAACAAAATAAAAAAATTTAAATTATCCCGAGAAGAAAAAACTAAAAAACATTAACAAAAGAGTAACCAAGAAAAACAATTAAATTCTTATCATTATCATTATTATTATTATTATTATTATTATTATTATTAACTAAAAAACATTAACATAAGAGTAAGAAAGAAAAATAATTAAATTATTATTATTATTATTATTATTATCATCATCATCATTATCATTATTATTATTATGTTAATAATGAAAGAAACAAAAATAAATGAAAAACTAAAAAAATCTTAAAAACTTTAAGAAGAGATCAAACAAAAAAAATAAAATAGAAACAAAAATTATCAGGTGAAAAATATTCAAGAGCAAAGGTAGAAAAAAAACAGAAATATCAATTTTTAAATGATTATAAACACAAAATAAAATTAAAAACCAAAGTTAAGGGCATATTTATATATACATTGACAAAAATAGAGACTATTCTAGAAAAATAAAAAATATAGGGATTAAAATAAAAAATTAAAAGTATAAGGGCCGAAATGAAAATCAAATATATTATCAATTTTAATTAAAGGAAAAAATTGAAAAAATCACAACTTCTGTACCGAATATATTAAGGTTTTTAAACCCAATCCGGAAATTAAAAGAAGGAGGACCGAAGTGAAACATTAACATTTAATTAATTTCAATTGAAGGACTCAATTAAAAGTGCAGGGACCGAAGTGCAAAGTCAACACTATGGGCCTCTCCTATACCATACAGAAAATTAAAAGTCCAGGGACCGAAGTGAAAAATCAACAAAATGGGGGCCTCTCCTGTACTTTTGCGTGCAAGAGAGAGAGAAACGGAACAAACAGCTTTAACTGGCTACTGCCGCGTACATGGACACCGGGTGATGAAACGCGCCGCACCGGGAGAAAGACCACGCGGAGACGCATCGACAGAGACGTCGGTAGCCCATTTTGGGCGACGATATAAGCCATCAGGCGCCACTTGAACAGGGCGTGACGCGGAATATTGCCGGCCGCGTGTCCCACATGCTCGACAGTATTTCGAAAAAACTAATAAAAATGTTGGTCAATTACCGGTCTATCTCTGTGCCTAATTCATCAATTTTGTCTTATTAAGGACTATATCCGTATTTAGCCATTTTCAAAAAATATTAAAAAAAAATGTGGCGGACCGGACTGGTCCGTACACACGCAATTATCTCCGCACCTCTCCAGCGTGGAATCGTTTTTTGTCCTTTTCGAGGGACAAAAATGTTATTCCATTGTTCATATAAGGGGGGAGAAAAAAGGTAAACATACGCGCGCGAAGCACAATTAGCAAATGTCCAGTCCATAGTGTTTACACTCACACGCTACAGGAAAATGCTGATCTCTTTTAGATAGTTTTATAATAATGCGATGGGTGTAAAAAAAAACTAAATTTAAATTTATTATTTTAAAGCCAAAAAATTTTCAAAAGCAAATTTTTTTACACTACCAAATATGCATCCAGGAGTGAGTGAAGTTGTGAATCAAGGTTAATTTCTATTTAATATAGAAAAAATATTCAAATGTTATTAATATATTTTCTAATAAAAAATACAATTATAAACTCAAAATAAACACACACAATGCTTTTTAAAAATATTAAAGCCATGACATATTAGATGTTATTTAATAAAATATTAAGATGGTAACATGTTGAATACACTTTCAAATATGTAACTCGAGTTATGAAACTGTAATAATTTTATAAAAAAAATATAAAAGTCAACTTTTAATCAATCAAATATTAAAAAAAATCAAATTAAAAAAGATATTTTTTTAATCTAAATCAACCCAGTTTAATCTAGTAAAGACATAACATGAGTCATAAAATTGAGATAACTTTTAATCAATCCTTTTTTTTTTCTCGGGGTGTTTTCGGTTTTTGGCTTCTTTTTTTTTCACTTTCCGCTTTTGTACAGTGTATTGACGCCTCTGGCCCTCGAAAACGACAAAATAGTGCACAGGGACGAGGGGCTCCGTCGGCTTTTCACAAAGTCAGTGCATAGTGCACCGACGAAAAAAGCCCTCGATAATGACAAAATAATGCACAGTGAACGGGGACACGGGCGTATTTTCCCCGCCGGTTTTTTCGTGATTCTCGGTTGGCTCAGGGGCGGCTTGGTAATTAGCCTATATTTTATTATTTTCCCGTCTGCACGGCTGGCGCGTCGTCAGAACGCGACAGCGGCGCTCAACGCCAACGCGCCATGGAAGCGGCGCGTGCGGTGCCATACGGTGGACAAAAATTCTGTTCCTCCGGTGAATACGGTGCGCTGCCTGGTCCTCTATCTCTCGTCTCGGCGCGTGTTCATCAGATATGTCAGGGTAAACGGCGGGGGCCGGTTTTGTGGCGGGTGTACGTTTTCTCTCTCCTGCGGGGCCAATGTCAGGTCCGGTCCCTCATGTATATAAGATGTTAATTTCGGTCCCTGAGGTTTGGATTTCGATTTTATGCCTGATTTCGAGAATGGAAAGTTTGATTGTTTTCAATTGTGTCCTTCAATTAAAACTAATTATATAAAGCATTTTGATTCGGTCCCTAAACTTTTGATTTTTGATTTCTTTTTTGTTCCTGTAATTTTTTCGGTCCGGATGTTTTGATTTCTTTAATTTGGTCCTCCAATTAAAATTCTTAATATACACAACTTTTCATATCAGTCCCACTTCTTCTAATTTTTTGATATAATAACAGCAATTACCATTATTATTACTTCATTATTTATTTTGGTCCCAAGATTTTTTTTTCCAGTTTTATCCTTCAATTGGAATTAATTATATATGTTATTTTTCATTTCAGCCCTTATTCTTTGAATATTTTATTTTATATTAATTAATTTTTGTTTTTTTCTTTAAATTCTTTGATGATGTTTATTTTTATTTCAAATTTATGCATTTATGCTCTTAGTTTTTTGAATTTTCTTTTAGTTTTTAATCGGTTCAATCCTTAAATTTTAATTTATGTTGGTATTCATTTTAAAATAAATATTGCATATTTTTTCCCTTTATTTTTTTTTGGATGTGTTCTTTGGATTAGATGATTTTTATGATTTCGCTATTTACACAATGATATTGATAATTTTAGCGATTATTTTTTATTTTTATGTTTTTTTAAATCTTTTGCTTTTTTTGTAATGATTTTTTTGTGCAATTTAATTTTTTTGAATGTTTTTAACAGTAATGTTAATAATAATTTTAACTGTTATAGTCACGATAATGACAATAACATAAAGATTGATTTTCAATTTATGTTTTCATCTTTTTATTGATAGGGAATTGATCATTTATTTCTGTTATTTAATTATTGGAGGGTTTTTTTTTAATAATTTTTTCTTCCTTTCGTTTTTTCCCCTTCTTTAGATTAAATTATTTTTATGATTTCAGTATTTATGCAATAATAATGATAATTTTGGTTATTGGTTTTTTATTGTTTTTTTTATGAAAACTCTTTTCCTTTTTTTTATGGTTTCCCTGGGTAATTTAATTATTTTAATAGTAATGTTAATAAGAATTTTAGATGTTATAGCGATAATAATAAAAATAATATCAGGATGGATTTTCAATTGATATTTCTGTCTTTTTGTCAACAAAAAATAACTACTTATTTTGGTTATTTAATTATTACAGGTCTGTTAACAATTTATATTTTTTCTTTAATCTTAATTCATTCATTTATTTATTCTTTCATAATAATAATAATAATAATAATAATAATAATGATAATAATAATAATAATAATTTTTTAATTTTTTTTCTTGCTTCCTATTTTGTTCATGCTTTTTCTTTTTTTTCCTCGGTATAATTTAATAATTTTTATTGTTTTAATAGTAACAACAATAATAAGTTTAGATTTTTAGACTCCGATGATGCTATTGTTATAGTATTTTAAATTAATATTGCTTCCTTTTTCCCTGTATTTTTTTAAAATTTGCTCTTTGTATTAAATGATTTTTCTAATTTTACTATCTGCACAATAATAACGATGATTTTTGTGATTAATTTTTCCTTTCTTATGAAAATATTTTGCTCTGGTTTTTAAAATGTTAGTTCACGCTCTTTTGTAATCTTTCATGACGTAATATCTACATTCTAAAAGATGTAATCTATACTTGCGCAATAAATTGTACTTAAATATTTTTACATTTTATCTCCTAATCTATAACTTTTATTTAGTTATATCATATAAATTTATCGTTGTTGATTTAATTATGTTAAATTATATAGATAAGAATGTCAGCGGCAACGCGCGGGCAATATAGCTATTATAGTATAGACTAAATCTCACGGGCATGTTTGGAAATAAATTGAAGATTATTTTTTACACAAAAATACATCAATATATAATAAATTATGAATTCCAACGTCTACCCTACACGCCAAAAGAAACACCCCCGCATAAATATGAACCCATGAACAGAACAGGCTGAACAGCCATGAAACACAAACTTGAGCACTAGATCTATCAATTTCCTGAAATTGTGTTTTAAAAATATTGTTTAAAAAATTTAAATTTTTTTAAATTAAAAAAATTGGTTTTCTTAGATTCATGTGAATATCAAAAATAATTTTTTTAAAATAAAAAAATATTATTTTAATATATTTTGAAATAAAAAATAATTTTAACCACAGTTGACGACCACATAGCTTTCTCATCTTCTTCGTGGTGTCGAGAGCTCCGCGTGAGTGTTGTTATGTCTTCTCTCCCACCCATGATTTTTACACTAAACAAGGAAGCACAGATCTCGAAACTTGTGTACCGAAAATTAGGGTTTTTTGAAGGGGAAAAAAAATCTAATAAATTAGGTTTTTTCAGTTAAATTGCGTTGAGAATGGAGAGGGAGGGAGGGAGTTCCCGTGAAAGTCAACGAAAAAAATAATAAAAATTATTATTAAAATTCTTGATATAATAATAAAATTCTTGCGTTGAGACTTAGGAATTTTAATAATAAAATACTTGATATAATAACTCTTGGAATTAAAATTCTCAAGGCATGACTTAGGGGATTTTATGTAATTTCATAGGGAATTTTCATAATAATCATTTGGTTTTAGGATTAATGTGTTAATATAATAAAAAATAAAAACAAATTGTCAATTCATGCTCCTCTACCTTCAGGCAGTGCATATGCTAACTCCAATCATTAAAATCTTTCTTCCACCACGTCATTAAAATCCTTTAGAAGAATCGCCTGATATTTTTTTTGTTAATTGGGGTGTCCGTACCAGTTTATGCGCATCACAACTAATCAATGGATTTACTGAATATCCTGCAAGCCCAGTAAACATGTAAAACACCACGAGAATGACAGGTCCACATTGAGGACTCGAATCACCTGCTTATTGTTATTGATGAAAAATATAGTTTTTTCTCCCTTTCTTTCAAATTTAGGCTAAACCATTTAAAATTTTATATTAGATAAAACTCTTGTTATTATTCTTTTGATTTGTAACTTTTTTTTTCATTGTAATTGTTTTCAACTTCATCATTTGAAAAAAAAAATCAAATAGTCCTCGTTTTCTTAATATTTTTTAATTTAATTATTTTTGTGATTTTTTTTCATTATAACCCTTTAATCCAAAATTATTCATCTTCTCATTTATTTTATTTCTTTCAAATTTAATCCTCGGTATTTTTATTGTTATTTTATCATTTGAACCCTTTTATATAATTGATTTTTTTTCAACTTCATCATTGACTTGTAATTTATTAAAAATTAGACTTCATGGTTTTTCAGGTTTGGTTCTCCTGATCATTTGGTTTAGGTCATGGGTTGACATTATTTTTTTGGATTTTTCCAATCCCATTACTCGACATTGATTTAGTTATTTTCTTTACTCTTATTTTTATTGAGTTAACTTAATTTCATAACTTAGATTCTGAAATTGACGAGTTAACCCAAATAGTTTCGTGGGCTTAGACCTTTGCTTTTTGTTTTTAATTACTCTTTCTTCTTTCCTTTTGTGTGGTTATATATATTAATTTGTTTTATTTTTTAATATTTAATTGGTTGAGAATTATACTTGAAGGTTTTTTATATTTGGTGTTTTTCGATCAAACAATGATTTTTTTTTATAAAAAAAATAGGGATTGTGATTTTCTTCATCTTCCTTTTCATCGAGCTATCTGATTCATAACCTGACTAAGGGGTTTAGGGGGTTGACATGGGTGGGCTCAAGCTTTTTTTGGTGGATAATTGCTAAATGTGTGTTTATCTTTTTGTATGAATATTTTTTTATTTCATCCATAAATATTTGATCAATCTAAGTTTGGGCTTTAAGGTTTTTTAAATTTGATATTTTTGATCAAATGACTTGGATCACGGGTTTAATAGGTCCATACAAATTGATATTATTTATTTTCTTTGCTTATTTCAAGGGTTATGATTTTAAAGAATTAACCCGAGTCTATGAAATTCACTCAAGTATATTGGTTTTAATGTTATTAAAAATGAATTACCTTTTCTAATGACTCCGAGTCTAAATGATCTCACACTCTAGATCACATGTTTCCTTGAAAAACACCCAAATAAATCTGAAAGCTAAAAGAGCTCAGCTTGGTTTGATCAATGTCGATCGCTCTCATGAATAGTTCCAATGAATACTTGATGCACCTATATTAATCATGTCACCATTGTAGAGTGACAACAGTTCATACACAGCAGCTTAGCTAGCCCTGATGTCTTCGTAATTCCCACAGATTCTTAATGCTCCCTCGTGAAGTATTCAGGCAATCTATATCTTATAGCTAGCTTAGACATTGTAAATAATCGCAGGTTTTAAGGTTTCGACGGTCAATTCCTGGATCATTTATTCATTCTCCGTATAAATTTCAAGTGGATGATTACAATCTCTCGTCTAATAGCTTAAATTTTTAGGAGATGAGAAGGTTCCTTGATATGATATCAGAGCATTGTTAACCCAGCGATTACAAGTTTAAATCTCACTATTTCATTGTACTTGATAAAAATCAAGCACAAATCGTGTAAGACTGTGCAAGATTCAAACTAAAAGAGCTTTAACTTGATGAGATGTGTTAGAGAATAATATAAATAACATTCTAAAACTTCACCTAACAATTCAAGTTCTTAGGTAGGATAGTTTTGACAATATGATCTTGACACTGTTCCACTCCTGGAGAATATTGGATCCATCCGTAGGCTCTTGAAGAAAAACAAGAGATTAGCGATGCTCTTGTTGTTTATCCATGAAACAATTACAGGGAAAAAGTTGAACTTTGAGCGGATTCTCAATTTGGCATAAATATAACAGCAAGGGAACTTGTCAAACTTAATTTGTTGGTAACCATGGTAGAGTGCATGCATGTTTTGAGGCCAAGACCAGTACCACAGTCACAGGCAATCTCCATTGTTTCTCGATTTCTTGAACTAAACCAATCGAGCAGGGATCGAGCTCATGATGGGGATGTCTGTGGCGTGTACTGTTCTAAGAGAACTGGCAACTCTTCTTCAGATTTTTGATTGTTGATTGAACGGTTTCTATATAATCTGCTGTTTGTATACCTCACAAGCAATGATTTCTAGTAATGTTTCATCATAATTGCTTGCCTGTTCTTTACTATCTCCGTTGATGAAATCATTCTCTCTATGTTATAGTGTGATTTGTGATCATAGCAAAGCAGCTCCATGCAGAAAAGCGATGTTCATCCTGTGAGAATTGCTCAAATACATTTTAATGGCTGATTCTGGATATAAAGATGATCCATAGCTTATAGGACGAAGGTGATGTCCATAGCAAAACTCATAATTAATCCAAAGCCCATTTGCATATTATACATTGGACACCTACAAGGATGCGAGATCAAAACCCAGGTAGCATATATATTGTCCATGATATAAATAGCGATACACACCTTTATTGTTTCTCTCTCTCTTATATGATGGATTGAAATTGCGAGATCAAACATTGTGGGTTTTTTTTATTCAATTATGTGTTATTAAAATAGATATTCAAAAAAATGCAATGATATAAATGCTGATGAAAAAAAAAATGTTTTTTATGTCAAAATTCTAGTTTTTATTCATGTATTAATTTTTTATGAAAATAGTTTTTTTATATATAAAAAAAATATTTTAAATAAAGACATGTTATGGTTTGAGAAGAAACTTTCAATTGATATAAAAAAAACTATGTCTAAGTACTTTTTAATGGAATATATTAAAAAAACAAAAGAATAATTAATTTGATAAATTTATATAAGGAGTTAATAATACAATATGTTTTAGGCTCATGTATAATTATACATAAAATAATTGTTAATATTACCATTAAAATCTTAAATATTATGTTACACTATCAAGAAAAAAAATTAGACAATTGATGCTTAATTTAAAAAAATTAAATGAAAATTTATTGATATAAAACAATTACAACTTTAGGGACTGAATTTCAATATTAGTTAAATATTCAACGTTTGTTTTTGCTAGAACCAAGGACTTAATTAAGTAGGCAAGGAAAAATATCCAAACCTCCTTTTACTTTCAATTTAATCTTTACACATTGAGTTTATATGAGATTTGATTTAATCATTGTTTTGGTTTTCTAGAAGTGAGGATCTCAATTATATTGATCTAAAACAATTGAGAATTTAAGGATCAAGTTAAAAAATCAAACAAGAGAGAGGATAAAATTAAACAAGGGTAAGGTATGGCCTGTGCAATTCATCCACTAATGTGCTGGCAAATTTGATACATAGTGAAGGCACATGTAGTTTTTTATACCCTAAAAAAAAGTTTTTTTTTTGTTGTTTCTTATATCATTTTGGAAAGCATTCCAAGGAGAGGGGAAAGTGTGTTTATTGCTTGTTTGAGAATATGGTTGATATTGCTTTAATTTTTTTTATATACATGAAAATGATTTAAAAATATTAAAAAATTAATTTAAAATAAAAAGAATTTAATTTTTTCAAAAGCATTTTTGAAATATAGTGTCAAATAGGCCCTTACGGCTTAGTCATCTTCTGTTTCCCTCCTTTTTCTTTTCTCTCTCGTCACCTTGATTTTCTTGTTTTTCATGTTAATATTTTCGTATGTCTTTATACTTTTTATTGTTGTTTGTAACTGTTTTTCTTTCTTTCAATTTTATCTTTAAACATTGAGTCGATTGAGAATTGATTTTTTTAATTTTTTTTTTACTTGTGTTTATATGTGATAATATCAATCTCATTACTTGGTTTTGGATTTAAAACTCAACCCCACTTGTATTGTTTATTTTTTTTTAAAAATATTTTGATTCAACATGTAATTTGTTGAGAATTGAGTTTTATTATGTTTTTATTGATTTGTTTTATATAAAGCTATTATGGTCTTATGACTCAAAACAAGGGTTTGGTGAGTTAATATTGGTTTATGTTATTTTTTTTCCTTTCAATTTTGTTATTCAAAATGAGTTTGTTGAAATATGTATTTTATGATTTTTTTTAATTTGCTTTCTTTGAGGGCAATCATATATTTATGACTAAAAATGTAAGTATATTTAGGTTGAGTTGAGTTATTTTTTATGAAATATTTTTTATTCACTTCCTTCAGTATTTGGTTTAGTGGGAATTAGATTTTCCAGTTTTTTTTTTCTGTACTGTTACCATAGTCTTATGATCTAAGTTATAGTTTTGCAGGTAATCAGGGTCAACTTAAGTCGATCCAAAATATCTTCATCTCAATGTTAAAAAAATAAATACTATGCTATATGTCATTATCTTAGTATTTAAAAAGAATATTGTCCATTATCCATTAGATTTTTAGTTCATAATTGATTATTTGTTTTATATATAAAAAAACATGTTAGTAACGTTGTTACTTATTTTTTACATTTTTATTTTTAAAAAATAAATTACGACACTGAGTTGCCAAGTATTTGGTTATTTCTAATCTTATAAAATAAAAAAGGTTCACTAATGTTAAATTGATATGAAACTCCTAAGAGATACATGCACCATTTTCATAGATAGAAATGGAAGAAATCAACTAGAAAGGAAAAGCCTATATTTTAGTTTTAATAGATTATACTTTTAATTTAGATATTTGCTGGGGTTGTGAACCTAGTATAGAAAGCTAATTTACAGCTTTATAATATGATTTTTTAAAAATAAATTACAAAATAACACCATTTGTTTTTTTTTATCATATAGTATAATTTAATATATGTCATGATTTGAGAGTAAATGTTTTATCAAAATAGTGTAAAATTATTTTTTGTGTATTTTTATATTAATTTAATGTTCAGGTAGTAAAACTAATTTAAAAAAATTAAAAAAACATATCTGCCAAACAAATTATTTGTGAAAGAAAAAACTAAGTTAACATCATGATTATCCATACTGCTTCCAACATGAAGACAAAAACAAAGATATTGTCGTTTCGAATCTAGCCATGACTAACCAATGAAAGCCTAGTTAGCTCAATTTTTATTGTTTTTGCAACCAAAAGCAGCTCCTCGGTTAGGGTTCCAAGCCAGATTCTCCAAGCCGGATAAAAGCTTGCTAAATGGATAGACATTGATGGCAACAGCAGTGACGGGTTCAACAAAAGAGGCTAACACATCTCTTCCAGGAAAATAGATAAAAAAAAAAGTGGTGGGCCCAAGAGATACCATGGCCCACAGTAGTTTAGGGGTCAGATTCAGTATTTATCCAGAATTTAAGCCGCCGCATCCCACCAGAGAGAGCCGTCCAATGGCCGCCACCGGAATCTGGGGGAAAAGTCGTCTCGTCCTATGAACCGTACTATACATCTTCAACAAATACCTAGCAAGTTGGAGATTCTAACGCCAGTCATGTTACTCCTAGCTGATGATTAGGATTTTTTTTTATTCTTTCATTCCAAGATTATTGCAACGAACAACCATTACACGAAAGGTTTTATTATATTGAAAAGTGATTATTTTCTTTATTTTTACGTGATATTTTTTATTTATTTATTTGGGAATTTCAAATAATAGCGTGAAATAAAGTTACCAAAAGAGGGTTTAGATTATTCTTATTTGATTTTCATGGAAGATTTTTCTTTTCTTTTCTTTTCCATAATTTCCACCTTTTCCAAGGTGGACTTGTAAGTTTACAATGGAATAAAAAAGATATTTATAGAGATATTTAGAATAATTTCTAGATTGAAATGGTTGAAAGATCAATGAAAGATATATATAACTATATAGAGAAATTTATAAAGATATTTGATTTCTAGAGAAATTTTATGGTGCTTATACTATAACTATCTGAAAGATATATATATATATATATATATATAGAGAGAGAGAGAGAGAGAGAGAGAGAGAGAAATAAATAATAGGAAAGAAAATTCTTATCATTTTTGATAAGACAAGACTAAATACGTTTTCTGTCTCTTTCTTTTTCTTTTATGTATATCTTTTTTCTATAAGACGAATATCTTACATAGAATTTTTATAAAAACGGTGCGTGAACAAGATATCTTCTAATGTATTTTTGGATTGTAATCATATGATAAACCCACTTACCATTGGAGCTAATATGTTAAGAGTATACTTATTTAATATATATATATATATATAAATTATTTAATTGTCAATGGAAATAACTAAAATCAAGCTATTATCATATTTATGATTTTCCAAATTCAGATTTGATAAAAGATAAAAATTTTTTTATCAAAGCTTTGGAATTTTAGATATATCACTAAATCATTATTGATTAAAAAACAAAAATCAAATGGCAGAAAATATCACTAGATCAATTGAATAGAACAGAAATATCAAAATCTCCCCAGTCAAAATGGATATGCACAAAAGATATATTCTTCTTCTTCTTCGTTCTTCGAGGAGGAGGGAGGAGGGAGGAGGGACCATGAACATGATTGATTTTCTGCATCATGCAAGTTGTTGATATTTCTCCCCACTTGCGTAATAGAAAATACATGGATTGCTCCGCCACAGATAATAATACAATATAAAATGGACCCCATCCCCCCAAAATGAAGCCTACAACAGACGAAAAGAAAGGTAGGAAAATCATTTGTAAAACTCCATTTTATCCATTACCACCTCAGACCCACATCACCTCCACCTAATCTTATTATATTTAAGACAACATTATAAACACCTACAAGCAAGTTCAACATCCATGGATAGGGTATTTTCAGAGGAAGATAACATTACTGAGCATTTTTGGTCGCCACCACCTAAAGACTTGTCCAAAATGAACCGGTCTGAATCTGAATGGGCTTTCGAAAGATTCCTTCAAGAAGCCTCTGCTGCAACCTATGATGACAACACTTCTTCTAATTCTTCTGCTGATAAAACTGACGTTGTTCAAATCAAAGATCATGGTAATTGTAATAACAACGCTACAAGTAAGTGTTCCTTTAGTAATGGGACATGTGCTACTGCCGCTTCCTCCTTTGGTGCTCCGGCGAGTTTTCCGGTGGAATCTGACGATTATCATGCGTTTTTGAAGAGTAAACTCAATTTGGCTTGCGCTGCTGTTGCTTTGACTCGGGTAAACCTTTTTTTTATTATCATTATTACTTAAATTGAGAATATACGTGTTGTATTTATATTTTTTTGTGTGATTTCATGTGAGATTTTTAGTTTGTTGCTTAGCAAGTTAAAGAAAAGAAAAAAGATCGGATCTTGTAGGTATTCTTTTTTTCCTTGGTGGTTGTGTTTGATTAGTGAGAAAAAAATTGGGAAAGGGAGTAAAGTTTGGATTTTTTTTTTTTTGCGTGTTTTAAAGTTCTTACCATGTTGTTTTAGTTTCTTGGTAATGGAGAAATTAGTTTAATTAGTTAACTAGCTGATAGATTTGTTTTTCCTTTTATTTCTGAGAAAATTGAAGAAAGCTAAAAGGAAGCACATTTATGGGTGCTTTTGTTCTTAGTTCATTGGAAATGGAAAAGTTAGATGGATTTTTTTCTTAGAGGAGTAAAATAGCTGTTTTGGTTTCCGATTCAGTGAAGAATTTGGTTTACATGGAAGCCAAATGGTTGGCAGTTAGGTCTATTCCCCCCCCTTACTTTGCTGGCATTTCGTGTCAACCAAACATGATTAATCTTTTTTTTATTAGCGTGGGTGTTCGGGCTAGCTTGAAACATCTCGACTAATCCCACGGATCCTGAAATTAACGGCCATGTAAGTCTCCAGTGACCATCATATTAGCTACCACAAAGCTCGAACCTGAGACCATAGGAGGAGCAAACCCCTTGGTCCCATGCTCATACCACTAAGCCACCTACTAGATGAGTAATAAGTTCTTTTTTTTTTAATTAACGTGGGTGTTTAGGCCAGCGCACACCTCGACTAATTCCACGGGCACTAAAGTTAATGATCATGTAAGGTTTCATTGACCTTCATATTAACAACTACAGGGCTCAAACCTAAAACCACAAGGAGAGCAAACTTCTTAGTCCCAAACCTTACCATTGGCCACCTACTAGATGGTTGTAATATTTTCTTTTTAATTCGACGGGTGGTTGTGTTCCAAACTTCCAATAGCTTTATTTAATTTGTCGCATTGTCAAGTTGAATGTGGAAATTCCACAAGGAGGTGGTGGTAATGAGGTTTGTGCCTTTGTGGGGTCTGTTATGGAAAACAACTTTTTCCATAAAAAGAAATTGCCCTTAGAGATGAAAGAATGGCCAGGGACAAAGTAGGCATCAGCTGTACAAGGGAAATGCTACTTGATGCTTGACTAAATTTGAAGCAAGGAATCCACTGGGAACGAGGAGGTTAGCACTTTTGAAATTACTTGAACGTTAGTTTCCATGGGTATGAAACATTAGAACAAAAGTTATTGTTGAAGCTAGGTATTAAGGTCTATTTGATGCTTCAGCCAGATGAAGACAGGAAGACCACAAATTATTTTAACCAGTTGAATTGTCAGAATCATTGCCTGAATTATTGATTGCAAAGGGATTGTTAAAGCCACTTTTTTTTTCTGGAATGGTGGAGGTCAGTTCTTAGCTTGGAAACTAATTTGGAATGGTGGAACTAAAGATTCTTGAAGCGTTCAGAACCTCCTATATGGTGTTTTGTGAATAACAAGGGTTAAGTGCTAGTTAGCTCATGTTAATTTGTAAAGTAGCACTATGTTTGAATAAAGCAAATGCAAAACCATCCATACAATTTTGCATTCTTTATTCTTTTAGTAATTTCCAGTTACTGTAAATATTTTAAAAGTTTTATCTTGGTTAATTGAATATGTTGCTCTTGTCAATAGGCATCTTTTGTAAAGCATCTAGATTCTCATGCCACAGCTGAAAGTGGATCACAGGCTTCAAACACTTCACATTTGAGATCTCATGCTCCTTCTAAAGGTTCAACTTCCTTTATTTGCCATTTCTGTGCATGTTGTTTATCTAATGTACATATACCTATACCTTTCTGGGCAACGACCACTTTCAATATACCAATAAATTATTACAGAGAGATTAGATATAGTGGTTAAAAAGCTTCAAGAGCTGAGTCATTTTTATAGGGATAAACAAACTTAGTGTGCCAACTTAATTTCCTGGACTACTAGATTCATTTAGCATATAAATCAATCACGGAAGTCTAGTAATGTAGCCCATGTCAAGGGAAATGGGATTCCTGTGCACAATAGAAAAAAGGAGCTCTTAAATAACCTCAGAAAGATTTTTTAAAGAATCTGATGTAGGAAAGGGTTGCTGCAATCTAGTATTACCTTGGAAGGGGCTTTTGCTCGGTGATCCACCTGTCTGGTCATTCCCTTATCTGATATCAAACCAGATGAGAATGCTTTAAAAACCAGTGTTAAGTCATTGCTTCTTGGAAGAAGTTAGTGACAGGCTAATAGCATTAAAGTCTGTAAGTAAGGGAATCTGGCTGCAGGAACCTGAAATCGTAGTGAGATGATGAACTGTCACATAAGAGAAAGCTGACAGGAAAGTGACTGAGAAAGAGAGGTATCATGAAGTGAAGGAAATTAGAAGTTCATTGCTCCATATCCCTAAACAAGGCTTCTTTGATGAAAAAAATCAATGTTATCAATTCATTTGACAAAATGTCAGTAGCTCCAAGTAGGAAGTCTGAAAAGGTGTTCTGACTAGTCTTGCATTATTCCCTGGCTAAAAAAAATATTGCAAAACTTGAACCATCTAGCCATAATTGATAGGTTTGCATTTTGATGCTATGATCAGCATATGCTGCCTAAACCCTAAACAAGTTCTTTTCTCTTTCACCCGCAGCGGACATCTCCACTGAGGTTGTGTAAGGTTTTGCATGCTTCTATAAAGCAATTGCATTGTTGCTCTTTTAGTTATTTCCCTTTTTAATTACCTATGCAGGAGCTGGATATAATTTATCAAGATCCCAAGCTAAAGATGCTAATGAGCCTGTTGGAACCCCCTCCTTACCTTCCATGCAAAGAAAATCTGCAGTTACTGTGAAGCCAGCAACTAGTGTATCATCCAGAGAACTGTCGGAGGACGATGAAAATGAAGCAGAAACTGAATTAACTGAGAATTTGCGCCCTACTGATGCAAAGCGTGTAAGGAGGTAACTACTTCTGTGCTTTTCTGATTGTTAGTATTATAGGTTTGTTACTTGTAGACTGTTATATAAATTATTCTTCATAAATTGGGAAATTCATGTTTCTATTATCTGATATGTGATAAACGCTTTCACTGCAAGACCACATGTTCCAGTTGTGACTTTTGGTATATAGCAATTGTTTTGTTTTGTTACCATACTCTGGTCCTGCAATGTGTGATTGGCATGCCAGAGAGAGATCAATGGTGTTAAGTCAGTTTATGCGGAACAAACATGTTCCATTTAAATTTCAGATGATAGTTCATAAAACATCAGCTTACAGTAAGTTTTTGAACTCTATCTCATGCATTTAGGATTAGGTTCATCAAAGAGACAGCCAACTGAAACATAGGCATGTGTGCAAGAACAAATTGCTTAATGGAAAACAGTTGGTAGCATCTTTGATGATGACACCAGAAACTTGAGCACATTTTGTTCTAATTTGTGGACACTGATGGATTAGTATATATTCTTCTGATTTTTCTGCTCTTGGTTCCAATCCCTTCATGGAATCATGCGGGTATTTTTTCCCCCCAGAATGCTTTCAAATAGAGAGTCAGCTCGACGATCAAGAAGCAGAAAGCAGGCCCATTTGACTGAGCTTGAGACACAGGTCTGGTTCTTGTAACTGCCTGCTTGCCGTTTTGTTTTTCCTCTTCTACAGAAATCCTAAACATTTATCTTTTCAGGTTTCTCAATTAAGGGTTGAAAATTCATCTCTACTGAAGCGCCTCACTGACACAAATCAGAGGTACAATGAGTCAGCTGTTGACAACAGAGTTTTAAAAGCTGATGTTGAAACACTAAGAGCGAAGGTAACTCATTTTACTGTTTTGTCTTTAGAGTATACACCAAGATATCTACATAGCAATTGCAAGGCTTTCACCTCCACTACCCAGCTAAATACATGCCAGCTCATGTGCTGTGAAACTACAATCACCATATCAAGAGAACAAATTCTAGTGACATGCAAAGGGGAGAGATTTTGGTGTGCAATGGGAGGCAGAAAACTGACACTGGTTTTTTTTTTTTTTTTTCATTTGGTGATTGCATGAATATCCAGGTGAAGATGGCTGAAGAGAAAGTCAAAAGATTTACTGGGTTAAACACTATGTTCCATGGCATGCCTGATATATCCACAATGAGTATGCTATCATTTGATGGAAGCCCCTCTGAGACATCCGCAGATGCTGCTGTCCCTGTACAGGATGAGCCAAACCACCACTTCTATCATGCTCCAAACAATCCTATAACAATTCATGATTCCAGGCCCAGAGGCAACAATGTGTTGGCAGATATATCTTCAGTTGAAAATGTGCAGCCAAATTCTGTATCAGGGAACAAGTTGGGGCGGTCACCTTCCTTGCAGCGAGTAGCAAGCTTGGAGCATTTGCAGAAACGGATTCGTGGAGCTACAAGTCCATGCGGGCCTCAGTCCAATGGGGAGCAGGCAAAGTGAACCCCGAGTTTGAAGATTTAAGTGACAGATTTCGAGAAGACGATTCCATTCCGGTATGATTTTTGGTTTAACTGTATGTAAAGGTTGTATTCTTTAACAACATGTTGAATCAAACAGCTATTTTTGACCGCAACTGACAATTCGAAATCTTGCTGTACAGAACAAGCTTATTAATTTAGTTGTCGACTTTTTACTATGCAGTTGTTTGTCAGACTTTTTTACACCTGTGTGAATGGTTTGTTCCTTTCCATGAATAGGAGCTTAAGATACGCACTTTGCCATTTGGTTTTAAATAAGATTTTGAAAAAAATTGATTTTTTTATATTAAATTAAAATTTCCAAATAACATTTTTCAACATATATATATATATATATAAAAGTAGTCACAGGTCAATGACAAGTCATTGATGTTGAAAGCAGTGGTCAGACGTTAAAATAATTTTGAAGTGATAATAATCACCAGCCCTATTTGTGTCTTGTTGGCATGTATAAACCATCGCTCACTCAGGTCACGAGTTCGAAGGCTGGTAGAGAGGAAGAAAGAAGACGAAGAAAAATAAATAATTAAAAGGAGGTATTCTAAAATACCTTTTTTTTTCACCCTTATAATTTTCAATTAAAAAAAAACATTAAAAAATGTTGGTTATTCCCAGTTGCAATTTATTCAAACATCATTATATTAAAATTGTTATCTAATTTAAGGCATTGAGGTAAATATGAGACTTGGTTGGATTTACAGTTTCAAGATGAAGACACAGTCCTACCTCCTTGTCCTAGAGACTGAACCTTCAAGTTTTGCAAAGGTGACGACCACATAGCTACTTTTCATTCCAAGAAATGCTTCAAAGTAAATGCTTTTCGGTAAGTATACCAAAGAAATTGGCAATACAAAATAGGTAGATGCTGCTTCAAATCTCTACATACAACAAAAGATTCACTCGTCAAAACTTTCCGGAATATAAAATATTGGTTATCTCAAAACCATCAGCAGTTAGGCTTGCCCTCGTCACAGGATGCTTCATCAAGCATGTCAAGAAATCCTTTTTGTGAAGTTCTTTTGAATGAAGAATTCATACGGAACTCATATGAAGATGCTGCTTCAAATCTTGTCCAAAGTTCCTTCTTCAGGGTATTCTCACCAGGACGCTTCCCTGTCCTGATTGTGCTTTCAGGCTCCTTCCATAAAGGTGTGCTTTCTATTATTAGCTTTGAGATGCCACGTCCAGGTCCTGTTGGAAAAGGGGAACTTTGATTATGATAGTGTTCAACATGCTATCAGAGTTGACAAAGAACATTGCGAAAATGAATGCATACCTCCTTGAACATTGCAAGGTTTCTTGATTTGATGACAACCTCCTTGAACATCAAATTCTTTTGAGGGAGTCGAATTGGTTTGCTGATTCAAAATAGGAGCATGGACTTTCAAGTGGTGATCAGCAACTTGGATGTCCAATGATTTCTCAACTGGTGGCTCCAAAACAACACATGTTTTAGGAGGAGAAAAGGACCAGTTTGGAGATGAATCTAGATCTTTAATTCCCATTCTAGATTTATAAGCTCGTTGTATCCCTAAGAGCTCTGGGTACTTCAAAGTCAGATCCTCAGAACCCTCACTGCCAGAGGATTCAGAAATGTGTGAGTGAATTCCAACAGGAAACGGCGTGGACTTCCGCAACCTATAATTGTCTTTACGAGAGGTCTGAGAGATGGGTTCGAGCAACACACAAGATTTTGGAGGAGACATGTTTAAGCATGGGGTCATAGCAACAACAAAGTGGTTTTGTTTTGAAAACATCGGGGAAGAAAGACACACAAGTTTTCCTTCAGTTGCAACAGGATCAGCAGGCTTACTTGTGGTCGGTTTTGTTGCCATGTCTTCAAGCAAATCTTCATTTCCATCTCCAGAAATAGTAGAAGTTGATGGTGGCTCAACAGCAGGATTTAAAACAATCTTTTCAAATACTGATGTAGGCAAGTCTTGACATCTAGCCGATAATGTTTTTGGCATAGGAAGGGGTGTTAGCAGAAACAGTTGCCTCCCTCTTTCAACATTGCAGCCAGCTCGCCAGGATACAAGGGGAGAAGGAGAGATCAGCGAATCCATGTTGGTTTTTTCTGGGCTGTCAACATCAAAGCTTCCATCTTCATTTATTTCAGAAACAGTTTTATTCGGTAATTGATTTTCAGGCTCCACAAAATGACTGGAAAAAACCTTCTGAAATCTAGGGACCCATGGCTGCAATAATTGAACATGATACCTATATCATTTGCACAACAGTGCTTGCAAGGGATGTAAAACACGGAGAAAGAAAATGGTAGAATAGTAACCTTTAAAGAAGAAAGCATATTGGACAAGACTTGCATAAAAGATTCAATTTCTTGTCTCCCCTCTTTGCTTGTGGCCTTCAATTTAAACGCTTGCGCAACAAGTTCATCTATCTGTAATTTGATAGATTAATAACGCACGAGACAGCTACAACTTAAACATGAAACTAAAATATGTTCACAAAAGAGGATGTTATGTATCTCAAGCCAAATGCAAAACAAGTTACACACAAACACGAAGTAAACCTTAAAATTAGGAAACAAAATGAGAATAAGAACTCTTTCTCAATTCTCAAAGGATGACACCATGCCAATCACTAAAGAATCTAAAACAACCCGCCACTAAACAATCCTGTCGAATTCCTTCAGCATTACAGCATACAGATACAGTACCACATTGAACATGTTCAATAATACCCGCTGTAAATAAATTTTGACACATCTCTTAAGCGAAGAAGCTAGGAATTAAAATCGGCAAACTAAGTGTAAATATCCCACCACATTGTGTAACCGAATTAATTAAATCACCAATAAGATTTAACTAAAACCCTTCTTGTTGATGCGTAAGGTCTTGCTTAGATCTGGCTGAAACGTACAAGATATAGAAAATACATGCTCCAATCCTCCTCTTTCGAGGTTCATGATAGTAAAAAAGCGCACCCTTCGTCTATTAATGCTTTCCCTAAAACCTGCTTCAACTATCAAGGCAAAATCGCAATAAGCTTATTGAAGCTTCTTGGTTTCAGAATAATTTTTTTCTTTAATGGGTTACTTGCATACTTGACAAAATAAAGAAAACATTAGACAGATCAAAATCATCCAGTCAATCAAGAAATTTTAAATCTCTCTGAGTTTCATCAGAAACAATTAAAAACCAAAACTTTCTCCATAAACGAAATGTAGTAAATGGAATACTTGGTCTTGAATAGAGAAGTAAGTACCTGGCGAGTGAGAGACGAGAGATCAGACTGGACAAGCAAGAGGTGATCGAGACAGTCATCGTCTTGTTGTTGTTGTTTTTGTTCTTCTTCTTCTTGAGCCCTGACAACACTTTGTTTATCACCGATTTCCTTGGCTGGCATTGATATTTTCTTGGGGTTCACAGATCTCAAGAAGCTTCCATTGTTATTTGATAAGTCTTTCAGTGGCTTCCTCACCGATGATTTGGATGCTATTGAGATCTGATGAGACTGCTTCATCTCTTTATTAATTCTGATAAACAAACAACGAAACCGTTAATCAATAAGCCACCGTCAAATTAGGGTTCTTAGATTTTTTTCTTCTTTCAAAGATGGAGACTGAGATGGCGTTTGGTGAGGAGAGTTTTGAAATTCAAATCTCAACGGTAACGGAGGAATAAACACCATCATCGATATATAGTACAATTTCCAACTTGGCTGTTAAATCTTCTGGTTGACTTGAAAAACTTAGCTTAATTCATCTTTATAAATATTTACTGGTTAAGTTAGCTTGTGTTTTTGGTTATTTTGAAAGTGTGGTTAAAATTATTTTTTAAATATTTTTTATTTAAAAATATATTAAAATAATATATATTTTTAAAAAATTATTTTTAATATTGATGATATAAAAAAAATACTTAATTTAAAAAATATATAATTTTTTTTAAAAAAAAAACACAATGACAAATAGGCATATTTTGTACCATTATTAAACCCAACTAGTTAATTATAGGCTATTAAACTTGGCTCGTGGGTTTGCTTGTGATTTGAAATTTGATTTATGTCGAGTTTTATTTTGAATTTTTTTTATATTCACTATTCAAAATTAAATAAAATGATATATTAACTCATGACTTGAACAAGTTAGTCCAAACTCAATCTACTTAAAATAAAGAAATTAAAACTTTTTTGCAAGAATATCTTTTTTTCAATAGAAAAATAATAGATGTAGGTTGACTTGATTGAATTGATATCTTGGTCCTGAATTAAAGGGGTGTTTGACATGCGTTTTTAGATCATTTTGATGTATTGATGTCAAAAATAATTTTTTTAAAAATAAAAATAAAATTAGTTTAATGCATTTCTGAACAAAAAAAATACTTTAAAAAACAACTCTAATCACACTGTTAAATATAACAGAAATGGTTTGAATATCTTTCTTGCTATTTACTTTCTCAATATATAGGGCAGAATACCTCATACATTAATTACAATATCTTCTATATATGCTAAGCTATATCTTTGCTTTAATTGCCTACTCTAATTGAGTATATTTGCCAATCTCCCATTATCTGCAGCATGCTTTCCTTTCTTAACTTATCTTACTGTCATCTTACTGTCATCCCCCCTCAAATTGATGCTGGTGTGTCCAGCAGCATCAATTTGTCAACTAGAAATTGATGTCTCTGTCGAGTAAGTGTCTTGGTAAAGATATCAGCAACTTGAAGGTTGCTGGTTACATGAGGTAGAGAGATCAATTTGTCTTCAAAGGCATCTCGAATGAAGTGACAGTCCACTTCAATATGCTTAGTTCTTTCATGAAAAATAGGATTAGCAGCAAGATGTATGGCACTTGTATTGTCCCCATAAAGAGGAGTAGGTGTAGTTTGTGGAAAACCAAGCTCTGAAAGAAGCCCATGTAGCCAAACTACTTCTGAGCAGACTTGAGACATAGCCCTGTATTCAGCCTCAGTGGATGACTTCGAAACCCTATCCTGTTTCTTGCTTTTCCATGAAATAAGTGCTGGCCCAAGGAACATACACCATCCAGTAGTTGATCTTCTAGTGTCTGAACAACCAGCATAATCAGCATCACAGTAGGCATGTAGATCAGGAGAAGTACCAGTAGGATAGCATAACCCTCTTTGTAAAGTGCCATTCACATACCGAATGATCCTTTTAACAGCCACCAAGTGAAGGTGTCTAGGAGAATCCATAAACTGACTCACCTGTTGAACTGCATAAGAAATATCAGGCCTAGTATTTGTTAGATAGATCAGACTCCCCACAAGTGTTCTAAACACTGTCGGATCAGGTAGTAGTTCTCCCTCATCCTTTCGAAGCTTGACATTGATTTCCATTGGAGTATCCATCGGTGGTAAATCCTTGAGTCCAGCTGCAGCCACCAAATCCATGGCATATTTGTGTTGTGATAAAAATAATCCATGCGTACCAGCCTGAATTTCCAGACCAAGAAAATAGGCTAAATTACCAAGGTCCTTTATGTGAAAGGACTGTTGTAAGTGTTGCTTTAGGTGCTGTATTAGGCTTAAATCAGTGCCAGTGATGATTATATCATCAACATAGACTAGGACAAACACAACACCAATGGCAGTAGTACGCAGGAATAAGGAGGCATCATACTTGCTTTTTATAAACTCAAAATCAATAAGAGTAGAAGCAAATTTGGCATACCAGGCACGAGGGGCTTGTTTAAGTCCATACAAGGACTTTCGTAACTTACACACAGCAGTAGTAGGCCTAGAAAACAGACCAGCAGGAGGTCGCATGTAGATATCTTCAGCTAGATCCCCATGAAAAAAGGCATTCTTCACATCCAATTGGTGTAAACACCATTGTTGTGAGGCTGCAATGGCCAGAATAGTTCGTATTGTTGTCATTTTGACCACTGGTGCAAAGGTCTCTTCATAGTTAATACCATATTGTTGGTGATTCCCAAGAGCTACCAACCTAGCCTTATGTCTGTCCAAGCTGCCATCAGCTCTAACCTTCACTGAATATACCCATCGACAGCCCAAAGGTGTAACACCTGCAGGGCACTCAACAATATCCCAGGTGTGATTAGTGTCCAGGGCATGAAGTTCCTCCTTCATAGCTTGTTGCCAACAAGATTCTTTAACTGCCTGTGAATAGCTGGTAGGTACTGAAGTAGCATGCAATGAAGCAGAGAGAGCTGACTGAGAATCTTGAGTCTTAGAGGGGTCAAACCCATACCTGTCAGGAGGAACAGAAACTCGAGTAGATCTCCTTATAGAAGGCATTACAATAGGTAAGTCATTTACCTCACAGACTGTAGGATGCCTGGGATCTGATGCCAGGACAGTAGCAGAAGGGGGCTGCACATGTGGTTGTCTACGTCTATATACAAGCAATGGCTTTGAAGATACCTGTGGTAGGTTATCAATGTTTGAAGACACAGATTTATCAATAGCAGCAGAGTGTAGAGTTTCATCTTCACTACTTGTGTTAAGATTAGGGAATGAAGGTAGCAGGGCAAGTGTGTTGGATGATGTTGAGGAAAACATAGGAAAGAAACACTGATTTTCAAGAAAGACAACATTTCTAGAAATATGAATGCGATTGGTATGAGGATCAAAGCATAGATAACCTTTTTGATTGACACTATATCCTAGAAATGCACATTTCATGGACTGGGCAGTAAGTTTGTTTCTGTAAGGTGGAGGCAGATGCATGAAACATACACACCCAAAGGTGTGTAGATTCTCATATGTGGGCTGACAGTGATGAAGTCTAAAATATGGAGAGTCTAGACCTAATTTTTGTGAAGGAAGTCTATTGATTAAGTATGTGGCAGTAGCAAGGGCTTCTGCCCAGAACTTTGGTGGTACTGAAGTATCAATAAGAAGGGTTCTCACAACATCTAAGAGGTGTCGATTCTTACGTTCTGCTACTCCATTTTGTTGTGGAGTATAGGGACATGATCTATGATCAATGATACCTCTGTTTTGTAAGAATGACTGGAATTCATTTGACATATATTCTCCTCCAGAGTCTGATCTAAGAATTTTGACAGTGGTCTGAAATTGAGTGTGGATCAGTTCTAGAAAGAGTTTGAACATAGCAAATACTTCTGATTTCTTTCTTAGGAAGTAAACCCATGTATATCTACTGTAATCATCTATAAAAGTTACAAAATATTTGTAACCTGCATGAGATAAAACTGGACTTATTCCCCATACATCACTATGTATAACATCAAATGGTTTTACTGCCCTACTGCCTTCAGAAGGAAAGGGTAATCTTTTACTTTTGCCAAGCTTGCAAGTAGTACAATCAAAAAACAGATTAGAAGAGGAAAACATCTTATTCTTTATTAGACCAGATTTCAAAAGATGTGACAAAACTATATGATTTGGATGCCCAAGACGTCTATGCCACATTTCTTTTGATACTTTTAGAATAGTACAGAGAAGAGAAACAAAAGGAAAGGAAACTAAGCTGCGTGGAACAGCAGATTGTAAGAGAAATAGACGTCCATGCTTAGGCCCCTTCACTATCAGTTGTCCTGTCATTTGATCCTGCACAATACAACCTTGTTTAGAAAAATGAACCTTACAATCATTGTCTACAAGTTGCCCCACAGAGGCCAGGTTAACAGCCAGTTTTGGAGAGACAAAAACATCCTTTAGAGGAGGTTTATCACCAATAGCCACAATAGGAAGAATACTCCTATTAGCTGTTTGAAT
Source organism: Salix arbutifolia (assembly GCA_025169955.1). Classification (NCBI taxonomy): domain Eukaryota; kingdom Viridiplantae; phylum Streptophyta; class Magnoliopsida; order Malpighiales; family Salicaceae; genus Salix; species Salix arbutifolia. The sequence continues at coordinate 2,798,011 of CM045914.1, forward strand.
CTTTGAAGTTCCACAGTATTTTCTAAGATTTTTTAGACCTTTCAAAGAGTTTGTCATATGATTAGAAGCACCAGAGTCTAATATCCAAGAAGAAAGTGCAGAGGCATCATTACCTTGTAGGCCAAGTGTGGTGAATGCACTTACAATCATTTCTTGCACCATTTCTCTTGTTAAGGCTGTCTCTGTAGAAGACACATTACTGGTGACAACATTTGCAGTGTTGGCTGTGTGCTGATTCTTGTTGAATCTTGAAGGTGGTCGAATGGGACACTCCTTAATAATGTGTCCAGGCTGCTTGCAATAATTGCAGACTTTGTTTGGACAGTGGGGTGCAATGTGTCCATACCTCTTGCAGCTGTAACATTGAATCTTCTTCATCTCAGATCCTCTTCCCCTGCTATAAGCAGCATAAGCCACAGGAGCAGCTCTTGTTTGTTCCATGGTGTTCTGAGTATGAAGACGTTGTTCTTCACGCAAGAGTTCTCCAAAACAAGCATCTAGAGATGGAACCGGATCTCTATTCACTAGAGAGGCACGAACAGATTCAAATTCAGGCCTCAATTTCATCAGAAATTGATCTCTTTGGCTGACTTTATGAACCTGTTGAACTGCTAGAATCCCTTCTCCCGATATCTTGGCTGTAACTAGATCAGAATAGTCATTCCATAGTGTTAGGAATCCAGCATAATACTCCTGGATTGATAAATCTCCCTGAGTGTAGTTTCCAATGCTCAATTCAAGCTGAAATCTTCGAGCATTGTTATCTTGGTTATAAACTTGTGCAAGATGATTCCACATAGCTTTTGCTGACCTATGAGGTCTCAAAGACATGATTAATTGAGATTCCATAGAACCTAGAATCCAGGACATGATTTGTGCATCCTTTGCTGCCCATACAGCCTTTGCACTAGCTGATTTTTCAGCATCCTTCTCACTGTCTGATTTTTCAGCATCCTTCTCACTGGCTGATTCTTCAGCATCTAAGGTTTCCTTCTCACTGTCATCTACATGACTCCATAACACCTTTCCCTTGAGAAAAATCTCCATTTGAAATGCCCAGGCAGCATAATTTTTGCCAGTAAATCTGACACAAACATTATCTGCCTTCTCCATCAAGCTAAGACTCTTAAACTCTAGAGTTTCTAAGAGGGTTTCTAAGAAATCTGGGAATTCTATGAAAGAGACTCTGATACCATAACAGAAATGGTTTGAATATCTTTCTTGTTATTTACTTTCTCAATATATAGGGCAGAATACCTCATACATTAATTACAATATCTTCTATATATGCTAAGCTATATCTTTGCTTTAATTGCCTACTCTAATTGAGTATATTTGCCAATCTCCCATTATCTGCAGCATGCTTTCCTTTCTTAACTTATCTTACTGTCATCTTACTGTCAAAATAGACACTAAATCCAACTCAATCCCTGATAGCTTTGATAAGTATGAGTTAAGTGCTAAGGATTTTTTTTTTTTTTATGAAAAAGAGATATAAAAATGGTTAAGAATTGGGAACTTAAGGATTAATTAGATTAGAATTTCAACCAGTGAGGGATATTTTTGGATTTCCTAGTTTAGTTAGACTTCTTAGAGTATTTTTTTTCCTCTCAATAATGAACTGAAAATTATATACATTTGTTTTCACATAATATGAATTAATTGTTTCATTGAGTAATCGATATGGAATTTATTTGGTGGAACAATATGATTTATTAAAATCCCAAAGCAATTCCATAGTTTTGTTATTTTGTTTATATAATTTGAAATGTGAGGACTCTCTCCGGCTGTCTTCGTAGTTTAGTGGTGATTGATGATGATGATGATTAATTAACTATTAATTAATCATTGATCAACACAAGTATTCTAAAATACCTTTTGTTTTTAATTTTTGAAGTTATTTTTAAGATTATAATGAAATGAGAAAAAAAAAAGCATGCAAGGATAGATGGAAAAAAAAGACCACCACCAAGATGTTCATTACATTTATCCCATCCATTACAATTATTATTGTGATTTTTTTATTATTTTTAACACTATTAATTATCATTTTATAAATTCATACTAACTTATATCTTATGTTTAGTTTTTATCAAATAAAATAAAAATAAAACATCATTTGAATTACAAATTTTAAGTTGTCAAGTAAAGTTTCATATAATATATATTATTCTTTAATTCTAAAAAAACTTGTTTTCCCCACTTCTATAATTTCTTTTTTATATATATAATTTATCAGCAAAAAGAATAAAAGGGTGGGCAAAAATTAGAATCCATGATTCTTAGACCAAGCAATAAAAAATATACCATCAACAACCAAAATATCAAAATACCGACGATACTTTTATTATTATTTTAATGTTTTTGAATCTTTTGTGAAATTGATTTTTCTTTTTAACTTTACTATTTAATCAAAACACAACATCTATTTTGTATTTTAAATTTTAATCCTTATTTTTTTAATTGCTATCTTTTATTAATTTTTTTGTATAATTGATTTTCTTCTTAATTTCATTCTTTAATATTTTATTAAGTTTATTAATTGAGAATTGATTCCCCCCCATATATAGGGTGTGCTTTCAGTCTAATGACATGGGTTAGAAGTGCAAGTTGACATTTTTTTTAACGAGAGTTATTATTTTCTTTGTTTTTTTTTTTATCGAGTTATTTCAATCTCATAATTCAAATTACAAGTTTTACATATTAACTTGAGTTGACTCGACTCTAATTATAAATATTATAGGTTTAACTGATCAATATAATTATAGATTTATGAAAAACAATTCTAGTTATTTTTTCACAGGATAGCAATGAATTCATTGTTCTTGATCAAAGCAAGCAGAGTACCAACATGGAACAAAACATGATCTATTAAAAACTTGAAACTAATTCAACTATTTGTCTTTTATTTTGTTTATGTAATTTGAAATGGGAGCCTTGTCGCCAGCCGCCTTCGTAGCTTGTTGGCTTGTGTCGTGCGCATGCTGCGCATCGAGGGTTCAAAGGCTGGCAGATGATGATGATGATGAGTGAAGGCCATGGATTTCTTAATTATATTGATAAATGGAGGTATTTTAAAATACCTTTTCTTTTTTAATATTTCCTAGTGTCAAATTAATTTTAGGTATTTTTTTAGATATTACAATGAAATGAGAAGAAAAAAAGATTTGCTACCCGAGAGAAAATCTATTGGTAAGCATACATTTGTTGGTTAATTGATATCTTATTTATTTATTCTTTTCTAAATATTTTTTAAACTTATGGTTCAATTAATAATACCTCTCTATTATTATTATTTTTATTAAAAAATTTAATGGTGTTGTGCATATATAGTTTTTGAAGACATTATTATAACTGATCTATAATTTGTTTTAATCTTTTATATAGATAACAATTACATTTTAAAATAAAATTATTTATTTTTAAATATATACAGTCTTGCATAATTGTTTATATTTTAAAATACATATCTATTTCTTTTATCGTTTGATTTTAAAAAATAAATTCATTAAACACAACCGATTAAATACATTAACTTATACATTTTTCTTAATTATTTTGAAAAGTTGGGACTAATCATAGCCCCAAGCTAACTGTTCTTTATGAACAATTAAAATATATTAAGAATTAAGAGCTGACGACTGCCTCTCCCGTGACCTATTGGTTTGAGTCGTGCACGCTCGTTCCACAGGTTATGGGTTCGAGGCTGGTCACAGAGAGAGAAGGAAAATATAAATCATTTATACTTACAAAAGAGGTATTTTAAAATACCTTTTTTCGCCGGCGGCCCCAAAACACATAAATAATCAATCCCTTAATTATTATTATTTTTGTTTTTGTTACCGAGGTGTCCGGGTCAGCGTACGCGCATCTTGACTATTTCCCGGGTCCACTGAACATCCTGCAAGCTCAATGAGCATGTAAGACACCACGAGGATGACAGGCATACCGCGCAAGAATGGATCCAGGAGAGACATGAAAGGAGGAACCCTCCAGCCTCACTCCCACAGGGACTCGAACCGTATTCGCATGAAGAAGGGTGCTCCCAACAACCACTGAGCCACAACACCTGCTGGTATTCTTTAATTATTATTGATCATACTTAGTGTAACATTAATTTATCTTAAAAGGTCAATTTTCTAATTTTTTTTTATAATAGTTATTTACCTTTAAAAGAAATTAGAAAAGGGCATGAAATGAATAAAAGGGACTACTTAATTAGTTTTAAAGCAGTGAAAACTCAAGATCATCTTCATTACGGAATTATTTGGCCTAACATCTGACTAGAGGTAGGGTGGACAAGTCAGACCACAATTTGGACTTCTTGGAATTGACATTAGTAAATAATTCCATTTGCTTGGCATTCTAAAATCAAAACAAAGATGAACTCCCTTTTTTTTTTTTAATTTTTTGTATTACTTAAGAATAAATCACTGATTAATCAAAAATGAATTTCTCAATCTTTGAGGGATCAAGTGATTCAAATGACCTTAATCATAAACTAAAAAATTAAACTCAATTTTTAAGACAAGGTTCAAGTCTGGAGGCTGTGTTTGTTTACCAAAAAGATGTACTTTTATTTTCCAAGCTATTAACAACAATTAATTAACAAACGCACAACAATTTACACATGTAGTAACCAAAAATATCTAGCAGCCCTAAAATCCACAAAAAAACAAAACACCAAAAAACACTAGCTAAGAAAATAATCCAAAAAAACTCAATCCCCACCACCACATCATCATCATCGTGTTATCATCCCCTTCTCCTCAAACCCAGCAAACCAAAAATCTCGTCAAAACCCGCAAGTCCCAGAGAGGGAAATAAACATGATCATGGAGATCTCATCAATAACTCTATCTCTTCCCAAAACCCCATGTTCTCTTCCCGTTTCTTCTTCTAACTCCATCTTCTTCAACAGCTCTGCTTTCTTCAAAAAAACCAAGTCTTGTAATTCTCTGGTTATTGGCAAAACAAGTAGAAGTCAGAGGGATACAAAGGGTCTAACTTGCAATGCTTTGTTTGGTCTAGGAGTGCCTGAACTGGTTGTTATTGCTGGAGTGGCTGCTTTGGTCTTTGGCCCCAAGAAATTGCCTGAAGTGGGAAAGAGTATTGGCAAGACTGTCAAAAGCTTCCAACAGGTGAGTGGTTACTTCTGGCTCTCTTTGGTATTCAAGTAAATGACCGAAACTTTTGAGTTTTATTGTTTGTTATACTGTTTAGGTGTCTGGGTAGTGAATATGATTGGAAATTTAAGTTAATTTAATTGAACCAACTACTCGTTCAGTTTGTGGATTTGATGTTAGACCCGAAATAGAATATGCGGAGAAGAGCAGAAAGGTGGATGAAAGATTGTTACTTGCTTCAATTATGGTTGATTTGTTTTGGGTGTTCAAGGAAAAAAATAGAGGGACAGAAGTGGTTCAAGGTAGATTCTTGCAACATGTCTGCTATGTGGGTTTGGTTTCAGTTAAATCTATCCTTGATATACCAAATAGATGCATAAGATTGAGTAAGGATTTCTGGATTGTAGATCTTGGTCTTAATGATTGAGAATTAGTCTGTGAAGTTATTGACTTTGTTAATACATCTTCTGATCGTAATGGTCCGATTAATTTAGCCTCTACTGGTTCTGGGGTTGTTTTATTGAGGGCTATTTGTATGGCAGTCGTTTTTCTCTGGTTCATGTGTATTTCTATAACCATATAACCATATTGTGCTTGCTCGGATCGGTGGACATGTTAGTTGACTATCTATTTTCTATTTTGCAACCCCTCTCTTTTTCAGAGACAATGCTTGGAGTATTTATTGGTAGTCTTATTTCTCAAGTTTGAAGCCCCCACCACCCTTCCTCAATTTTCCACCAACTATTTCTGCTCTTTTATTAGGTGATCACACCTTCCACTGAATTTATGTACTCAGGATGCTAGCATTTCCCCTTTTTTTTTCAGGTCACAATTTGAACTTAGTAACTAAGATAAGGGTTAGGGCCTAATTATTGAGACATGGACTATGTTTATGTTAACCAAGTTGGCAGGGAAAAGCTATAAAGCCTTATATGTGGTTGTCTTCTGAATTTATGCCTCCTAAGTTTTTCTTTGTAATGGCTTTTTATTGACAATAGAACATAATAGAAATGAGTATTTAAACTCAGTTTTTGGTTATGATATCTTTAAATAAAACAGTACCTCTCTATCACCCATTTGATGGATCTTAAGCTTGACTTTGCATAAATTCTTAGCCTCAGAACTCCGTATCCAGTTCTGTGCAAAGAATGGTTCTTGTGCTGGTCAATGAAACTTTAAAGTTAATGGTCTTCCCAAACAAACTGGCATACATGGACAAAGCTGCAAACCAGATAATTAGTGGCATGACCTTTTCAAACGAAAGAACTTTGGGCCCTGTTAATTTGTGGTTTCTATTTTCAGGAAGCTGTTTCATGTTTTTGTATGTTTGTTTGCATGAATTCAATTTTGAGGACTCAACTAACTTCCTGTGCTTTTCTATGGATGCATTTCTGGTTTTACTATAAATGCATGCAAGCCTCGAATGCTTCTTCTTTTTTTCCTCGAGTGCAGAGGCCATGTCCATCATAGAAAAGTAACGAAATTTTTAGAGTGGCGTTATTAGTGTTGGAATTGGCTGGTCATATTACTTGTGGGCATGCAGAATCCCACTTGATATTGAATCAATAGTACACAGATGAATATTGTAATCCTCGAAAATAAGTTCACGTGTTGAAATCATCAATCTAGCAGTGCACTTGTAAAAAACAACTTGGATAAATGAAATGGTTCATTTGTTCATCATATTATAACATAAAAAGAAATAGCATAATGGACTCACTTTAATAGCTTAACCAACCATGGACTCATCAATTTTTTAAGGATCTCCGAGGACCCTATACTGAATTTCTGGTAGAGATAAAAATAAGAAAGGTTGGTAAGGAGTCATTAGTGAGGAGGTTGGTAAGGAGTCATTAGTAAGGGCTTGAAGAAAAAATAAACAATAAACTGGATCATTCAGCTGCTTTACTCAAAAGATAATCTGTTTTCTAGTGTCTTCTTTTTCTAAAGCTTGCTTCTAAACCAATGTCTATGCTCTGAGAATTATCTGGCGTTGTTTTCGACAATTTCCGGCAAGGTACCTCTTCTTTGCTCTCTTTTTAGGACATATCAAATTTATATAATTCATTTAAATTTGCAGGCAGCAAAAGAGTTTGAGTCTGAGCTTAAAAAGGAACCTGATTCTGAATCAGAGACCCCGGGAGAGCAGCCTAAAACAATCAGTGAGGTGAAGAAACAAGACGTGGAAGTCTCAAGCTCTAAGGAGAGTATATGAGTTGGCAGTTGCTACGTTTTCTCTAGCCCTAAGCTGTCGTGTCATCTTCTTTAGATCAGATTATTCATATTCATTTGTGATGTAGATCAGTGAGAAACCTTGATTTGGCAAATAGTAAAAGCAGCGTGCTTTTGTATTCTGTTTTTCATAATGCCTGATAAAGAAGATCACAAACTAGGTCAGCTGGCAGGCAATGTAACAATTTTTGCATCTGAAGTCACAATTATGCCATTGAGGGCTATATTGAGCTGCATCTGTTTGCAGATTGTGAAATCATCCACTGCACTTCCTTAGTGCTTGTCTGACAGTATAGTTGAAGTTGTTTTTTAAAGTATTTTTCTTTTTGAGAGTAGTTGAAGTTGTTTTTGAAAGTATTTTTTGTTCAGAAATATATTAAAATGATATTTTTTTTATATTAACACATGAAAATGATCTAAAAATTCCTAAAAAAATTAATTGAAAGAAAAAATAAAAAATTCAATTTCTTTCAAAAATATTTTTGAAAACAAAATCTAATCGCTTGAAGACAAATTGAAATGGCAGTATTAGATTTACATTGCCCTGCACAATTTTTTTCCAGAATCAGAGCGTGGTATTGAAGGACCTGTTATATGCTCAAATTTATTGTCATCAAAATTGCCAAAAACCAGAGCCTTCCTTTTCCTCTCTCCCTTCACTGTCACTTATTTCGTCCCGGACTTGGCACCGGAAGCTGGAGCCTATCACAATTGCAAAGAATTATGGTAGTAAGCCTGCTATATCCGCAGTTGTTTTTTCAATTTGATTCTCAAATCTTTTTTTTTTTTAATTATATCCTTCTATGCTAAAATCTGTGGCTTATTATAAAAACTTGTTAGGAGGGACAAAATTAAAACAAAGGGCATCGAAGTGTAAAACAAGTGGTTGATTTAAAAATATGACTAATTTTGCCATGTTTTTTTATTCTCAATCCCCTATCTTCTTATCAACACACTCTTAATTTGATTGATGTTAACAACTTTTCCTAAGTTTATTGGTTCATACTTTTTAAGACCTATTTTATTTAGTGTAAAAGGCATTTTTATGATTTTCAATTAACAAAATCATGATATAGTGAAACACACTCTTAGTATATATATTTTTTATTTTTCTACCACATTAAAAGTTAACTCCAAATCATTCATGTGTTGTTGCGTTAGCAATTGTTTTTATTCATTAATACATACGATTCTCGTTTTATTTTATCGTGTACAAACTGGTTTTTTGATGTAGAATTGTATTTTTTCATCGATATCAATATTAAAAGTATATTTTATTTTAAAAAATCATTTGGCATGCGGCGAAGCGCAAGTAAACTAGCGAGCACAGATCGAAACATGTTGTTTTCTTTCTCGAAAATCCTTCCACAAGGAATTTGTTCCACAAGTATTTTTAAAGTAGTAGTTGACATTCCAATCATAAGCACACCAGAAAATGTAAAACATTTTTCGGTTGAGTTAATAAGAACCTAATCATACAAGACTTAATTTTCTAGAGGATAAAAGATGATGTCCATTAGGAATGACAAGTCTACTAACACACTCGCATCTTACAAAGTCCGATGACAAAAGTTGGTGAGACTGAAAGTTTTGTCCATTATCATCATCATCATGGTGCTATAATTAAAGAAATGAAGATATCAAATTTGTCACTTACCACCATTGTTGTCACTGCTTGCGCTGGTGGACAGCAACGATAGAATAACACAACTCACACTCAGAGAGGATAAGATAGGGTTATATTACATTGTTATTATTAAAAAAACATCACAAATCAATAACCTTTCGATCCTGTTCTTCTTAACCTAACATGAACCTAGGAGTTAGCTAGTATATTAGGTTAACTCAAGCAAGTCCTTAAAAGCAGTGTTGTTTTGTTTTGTTTCGGTTAAAATAGTGGAAACATTTCATATCAGTTAAAAAACGAGATAAAACGATATAATTTTTATCTTGTTTAAAATTTTGGTCCGTTCCCAAAATTCCATCTAAATTTTGGATGGAATGTTCCGGTTTCGTTCTGCCTGTTCTGTTTTGGCCAAATAATATTTTTTTTAAATAATGAATAATTTTATAATATCAATCATATCTCTTAATCCGACCATTATATTGAGATGAAATTTTACGAGGAGTCTCTTGATATATTTATATATATCATGTTAAAATTTCAGAGCAATCAGAGAATGTAATAACCTTGCGAGATTGATGATGACATTCTCATGATATTATACATCTTCATAATTTTGTTTAGAAAAATCATTTTATTGTGTTTTTTTAGATAAAATTGCACAATTCTTAATAATTTTATTTTTGGGTTTGAACTATTTTTTTTTGAATTAATATATTTAATTATATAAATATATATACATAAATAGTACAACTCCGAAACGGCGCGCTGAAATACTCCAAAACCGAAACATTCTTTTCCAATTGAAAAAACAGAATTGACAACCTTACTTAAAAGATAGATATGGTGTATATTAGGTTAACTCACGCAAGTCCTTAAAAATATGTCATGTGGTGATAAAAAGTTTGCATTATGATCATCTAGTCATTATTTGTCCACTCGTTTGTCTATCATCTTCCTTTACAGCATAAAGAATCTAATGTCATTAAAATGCGGATGGCATTTTTGTTTTCTTTTTTTTCCCATTCATATTTTGAAGTTGTTTGGAACAGCTTCTCAAAATGCGTTTTAATTTTTTTTTTCATTTAAAAAAAATATGTTTTGGTGTTTTTAGATTATTTTGATGTACTGATGTCAAAAATAATTTTTAAAAAATTAAAAAACATCATTTTGATATATTTCAGCACGAAAAACAATTTGAAAAGCTACAACAATAGCTGTCCCAAACAGGCCCTTATATATTTCAATATGATACATACCTGGTTCATAAAGGCTGAAAAAGCCCCGCCTCAGAAGACCTCTCCCCTAAGAAAATAATTCATCACTTCCTATAATATATTTATCTTGGCCAAGGAAAACAATCATCTTTTTTAGGTATAAATACATGTTGGACCTCACTTTTTCTATACTTTAGATATTTAAAAATCCCCCGATTGCATTATGATCTCACCTTTTCTATACTTTAGATAGTATGTCACTAGAGAATGTAAATAATAATAAAAAAGCAAGCATTATTATTTATTTTAACAGGAAAAAAAAGCATGCTAAACATAAGAATATTAGAGTTCATACATGTAACTAATAAACTTATATATATATATAATGTCAATCATGCAACCAAAGATTAAAATATATAAAAGTTATAGCAAACATACCAAGGGGGTGTTTGAGAGTGCTTTTAGAAAGTGTTGAAAAAAAATAATTTTTTTTATTTTAAATTAAAAATTTTTGGTGTTTTTAGATCATTTTGATATGCTGATGTAAAAAATAATTATTTTAAAAAAATCATTTTGATGCATTTCTAGATGAAAAACACTTTAAAAAATAACCGTAATCACACTCTCAAATAGTCACTGAGCATGAATTCAATCTTTGAGACTAAATAATTATATTGAAGAAAAAGGATTAAAAAAAAGTATTTAATTGTTGAAACAATTTAAAATTGATGGAGCTTTGATGTTTTTAATGATTAATCTTTGAGACTTTATTGCTCATCTTTTTGTGCAAAAGATGTTTACAATAAGCATTACAAGATTCTAACACCACCAACTTATTTTATGTGCATTTATAAACAAGATATTTGAACCAAACATTATTTAATTCAAACATCTTCAAAGAAGATGAATCTAAGATCTAGATTTAGAAGAAAAATCAAAACATTTAAAAGAAATAAAAAAAAAAGCACTAAAAATGGGGTGAGGAAAAATATATAAAAATTTTGAAAAACATTTTCTTAAACTCTTCAATCATCTTTTTTTTTTTATAATGAATTTGAAAGTTAAAAGGTTCAAAAAATATTTATATATATATATATTAATAGCATTTGATTAGCTAACATAAGCTAATAATTTAATATGAACATAAATTTGTATAGGATACTTCTAGAAAAAAACCATTTATTAATTGGATGAAAGAAATTATTTTTTTGTGTTCCAAAATATTAGTTTAGTATAAACTCAGGCGAAAACCCAACCTTTACATGTCCAAGTTTAAACTCAAAATCTACTTTTATGATTTCTCCACTCTAAAAACTTGGGTACTCTTCGGATCCAAATCTAATTTTAAACTTTTTATCTTTAAACATCAACATTACAATTTTAGGTTTTACCAGAAAACACTAAGTAATTAGGTGTGATCATATCAATTCTAATGCACAGTATTTTATCAGAATTTTGAAATTAAAACGTCCTCAAGAACATAACGTAATGGTAGAAGGCTCGCGATTTGCACAACAGATTTCTAGTTCGAGTCAGGACGTGTACCCTTGTAAAAGCCTAAAACAACCAAGATTTTACTTGCTCGCATGTACCCATAAAATTGCGCTTTTCGGGAGTGAAGTTTCCTCCCATCCAAAAAAAACCAATTTTTTTTATATTAATTTTTCACATATCCATAGCTATATATAAATTATATGAATATTTTAAGTTGAAAAACATATATTAAAGATTAAACTCCAATAAGATTTCAGCCTCAAAAAGTAAATATACTGTACATTTAATTTGTTATCGTGTGCCCAATAATTAATTTTTTATATCCAAATTTCTAGCAGAGAAATGAAAATATAATAATCACAGCCTTTCCGAGCTCGTGGAGCCAGCAGGGAGTGACCACAGCATTAGTTAGGGCAGGGCAGAATGAAGGCATAAAAAAAAAAAAAAAAAAAATCGAACTTTAGCCATTCAAAGTCTCACCCACCCTTTGAAAGCCGTGGAGGTCACACACAGCACTATCCACAAGTCAGACCCCATGATATTCTTCTGAACTTCTCCTCTCCATCCCTTTTACTGAACAAAAGATGTCAAGAAAATAGTAACAGCCATACCCATTAATCCCATCTTGGAATCCACAGCTCACTTTCCGGGTTATCGGGCTCCGGATCTGCCACCTAATTCACCAACACGACACTCTTTTTCTCGGGTTTCCCTTAAACATCCTCCATTTATTCTCCTTCATCGTCTCGATCTCGATGCATTCTCTCTCTTTTCCTCAAAGAACCAACACATAACAAAGTACAGATACAAGTCTTTCTGCTAAGTTTTATTACTGGCACTGCTTATACATACCAAGCTAAACAAAGTCTTCTTGCACATATATATTTATTGATAGAAGTAGTAGTATTTGGTGTCATATATTTGCATGCATGGCGGGGAATCCTCCACCTGAAGGGCTAGGAGATGATTTTCTTGAGCAGATCTTGGCGGTGCAGCCGCCTGGTTATGGTGGTGGTGGTGAGGTTATGGGGTTGCAGTTAGGGTCTTATGCTGGTAATGCTGGATTACTGAGGAGTAACGCTGATAATAATATGGGAATGATGCCTCTAGGGCTGAACTTAGAGCATCATGGGTTTTTAAGGCAACAACAAGATGATAGTAGTAGTTCTTTAGATACCAACAACAGCAATAATATCAATAACTCTTGTCCTTCTATAACTTCTGCTGGAATCTTGGTAAGTTCTATCCTTTTTATTCCTCTCTAGTTGCTGCTGTTATTCTTTCTCTCCTTTTCCTTTTCTTTTGTCTAAACCCTCTTGTTAATGCTTACTTATTAGTTACTCTCTTTTTTTCTGTCTATCTTGGTGGTTTTCTAAGTGGACTTGTCTGCTTGTTTGTTTGTACTTTTGAGTTGGTTATAGTATCTGTTTTTTTGCATTTGTCTTGTCGTTTTTTCTGGATTTTGTTCTGGTAAAGAATAAAGAAAACTGTGGCGTTTTCCGATTCAGGAATTAAACATTTTGATTTCTTGCTAAGCTACTTTGGAGAAACACTAATATGGTTTGCTGTCTTTCTCTTTACTCATTAGAATTTTTTTTGATAACATTACCACCCCATCAAAGTTAGAAAAATGAAAATCGGAGACTATGAGAGTGATTTGATAATGTTAAATTTGGTCCAGAGAGTTGATTTGTAAGTTTGTAAATATTGTGGTGGCAGGGGAGAGATTCAGTGCACATGACAAGCTTGTTTCCAACATTTGGACATCTGCAGATTCATTCATCAATCCGGCCTACACCACCTCCTCCTCGACCACCTCAAATTCACCAGGTAAGAAACTCGAGTGTTTGGATTAAAATACCTTGCTATTCACCTACATCTGGACAGCTTTTATTATTCAACCATGTAAAATCTGGAAATCTCAGATAGAACTACCTTCTTCATTTTCTCTTTCTATTTGAATTTGAGACCGAGAACTGCCCTTTTTGATTGCGATAATAGTTTGTTTTGGCTGTTGAATTCTTGGTTACTCATAAATTATATTCAAGACTGGATGGCGGCGCTTCATTTAATCGTTGGACAATATCATTAGGATGTGATTTTTCTTTTTGAAGTGTTCAGAATCTTGTGCTTTTAGGAGAAAGTATCGCTGCACTAAATGCTTATTAGTACAATAGAGTAGTACCTCGTTGTTTTTTCAGCATTTCTAGCGGTAGTCCTTGTCAATATTCAGTGGAAAGATGAGTGTCAGCATGCGCTAGCTTGTATAATTGCAGTACTCCCTCTCAGGAATTGATCCTGGTCAAGTGTTCATTATTTCTCAAATTTTCAGGCATTGGCATGATTTTCTGAGGTCAAAACTGAAAACCCTTTGAATTTCTTATTCTACTCAACTTTCCATTTTCCGAGGCTAGAACCTTGGATAATGTTGTCAGCCTTCGTTGAATCGGTTAAAATAATTTGTGCAAGAACAAATGTTGAAAAGTGTTGTGCAACCGTCAATGTGCAGCTCATTAAAATGATTTTTAAACTCGATCTGATGCTCAGACTCATTGCATCACATCAGCAGTAAAGCTTAAATTTATCCAGGTTTTAATTTCCTCGTGGGGTTACAGTTTGTTGTTGGCTAATAAGTTAATCTGTGTAGCTTGGTCTTTTCTTATCTGTTCTGATTCTAGCTGAAATCCCACGACCTAGGAAAATAATAGTTTGAGAGACCTTGAAGTTCTAGCGATAAATGATCAAACCCTTATTACCAATATATATATATATATATATATATATATATATATATATATATAAGTCTTTAAGGAGTACTATAGGCTTTACTTGATGGATAGTTTTTTCCTTCTTAAACCCCCATCATTGCATTGGATCTAAACATTTACCATCTGCTGTTTAAACTTTTGCACAGATTAATAGCCATCCAAATCCAGGAGCAGTTTCAGCTGTACCACAGCCGCCTGGCATACGGCCAAGGGTGCGAGCAAGACGGGGGCAGGCCACGGATCCTCACAGTATTGCTGAGAGGGTATAAATTTGATCTCTATTTGTTCGATATTTCTGTTTATGGAATCTGTATATGAACATTCGTGTAGTTAATTTCTTGGGAAATCTCTCCATGTTTAAGTTGCAGAACAATTAATTCGTTACGCTTAATTTCCCCCCGACAGTTCTACATATAGCTGTTTCTATACTGGAATATAGCTTTCCAGCCAGTTTTTGATCATATGTTTTCTGGATGCAGCTGCGAAGAGTAAGAATCACGGAGAGGGTGAAGGCGTTGCAAGAATTGGTTCCCACCTGCAACAAGGTTTGAATATACACACAGTCAACTGGAGTTCTTTCTGTTCCTCGCCATAACTTTCCAATTATTGAATCTGCAATAAATGCTGGTTCCTGCATGTATCTATTGTTGAATCCTTCTATTCTTAGCTCATGAAATTAATGGTTCGAATTGCAATTTAGAAAACATCAAGGAGCCGGTTTCTTTCCGAAACCACAAGTTTAATTTCACCTCAGCAAATCTTTTTGTAGCTCCTAATTTTTTTAATTCCAAATTCCATGCAGACAGATAGGGCAGCCATGCTTGACGAAATTGTAGACTACGTGAAGTTTCTAAAACTACAAGTCAAGGTATTAAAATCGAAAGGCACCATTGCTATCCATACAGATTTATGACCTAGAGGAGATCGATTATATTCCTATATTATTCCAAATTATATATCCAGAAGGCGGGTCTGATTCCAATAAGTCTATAAATTTTCTCATGATCGAGGAGGTCTTCATATCATGGTGGGGACATAACCTTTTGACTATCCTAGACGAAGTTGAAGACCTTTAAATATTTGTTTAAACGAGTTAGTTGAGATGTCGAGCCTGAAGTGGATCTGTCTTTCGTCGGCTTCTGCACGCTTGCAATTAAATCATCATTGAAAACATGAACTAGAAAGGGACATGACCTTTACTACTGCCATTTCTTTTCTCATTTTTCCTGCACTATTTTTCTTGACCTCCATAATCATACTTTGATTTCATTTGTATGCTCGATCAGGTTCTGAACATGAGCAGACTAGGTGCAGCAGGAGCTGTGGCTCAGCTTGTAGCCGATGTGCCACTGTTATCAGTTCAGGTACCAGAGTTAGAAGAAATGTTACTTAAAACTTCTTTTCTTGATATTTTTTTTTATCATATCTAATAAGTTATGGTTTTGATGAGATTAAGGGAGAGGGCAATGAAGGAGGAGCCAATCAGGAATCTTGGGGAAATTGGTCAAATGATGGCACTGAACAAGAAGTAGCGAAGTTAATGGAAGAAGACGTTGGAGCTGCCATGCAATTCCTTCAGTCCAAGGCACTTTGCATCATGCCCATATCACTTGCTTCAGCAATCTTCCGAGCACGCTCACCTAACGCACTAACACTCATCAATACCGAATCAAACACCCCTTCATAAACCTAAGCAAGAAAGTGCAAACTTCTTGTGCTCGTCGATCATTCCAGCAGGCATCTGGGTCCCAAATCTTGTTCTTGTCCCATTGTAAAATCGACAGTCAGCTCAGGTGTCAACTTCCACTAGTCGACCTTACTGAAAGAGAGAAAAAAATAATGAAGTCAGAGAAATTGTTCTTCTTTTTTCCTGTTTCGTCAACCTCACGGGCACTTGATGATGTCATAGCCATGGTTAAGTCAAGGAAAAAACTTTCAAAACCCCCATTAATGTGTGCTCCTATTATCTATGGTGGGGTTAGTGGAAAATGACCAGAATATTAGTGGTAAGAACTCTCTTTTATTTCTCTTTGCTTAGTGGGAATGTAGGGCCTTTCAAAAGAGAGATTGATGGGTGTGTGTATTATGTATTTGGATAAATTTGTATGCAAGTTGAAATAGATAATAGTAGGTTGTCCTCTAAGAAGCTTCTTGTTTGGCGAAAATAATAGCCTGCCTTAGATTGTTTATAGGGTCACTTTGTTTTTTTCTGAGCCCCTTTTCCATCCTCTATTAAAAAAAAAACGGTGCTCTCTTTGCAAATTCTTGCTTGAATGATTATTGAAGGAAGAGTTATTGGAGAGAGATATAGGGTAATATAAAAATCATCATGACGACATGATCTCATATAGTTTTTTCCTTTCTTTCTATTTTCAATGAGGGAATTTTATGGGCCAACTCGTAGAGCTTGGAGCTTGCACCACTCATCAGATGCAAGCTCTCCCTGAAAACTGGATTCCACAGTAAATGGTTCATGACAGCCTGTTATTCAGATGTTCCTGACTGTCCTACTAAACATCTTGCAAGCCTGGTGAATGAATAAATAAGACACTACGAGATGACAGGCGTGCATATTAAGGTTGTGCGGATACCTTCCTCCGCTAGGCCAAGACCCCACCTGCTGAGACCTTTGGCTTCCCATGTTCTGGATGTTGCATCAGTGTTGCTTTAAGACCTTGGAAAGTATGGAAAACAAATAACACCAAGCTAATTATAGGCTAGTAGCCAAAGCAATCGAAGAAAAGCAAAGACATTATAAATCCTGTTGGATATGTTTTGCTGGGTTGAGAAATGGGAAAAAATTGATAGTAGACAACTCTCTGTTTTGGGCTTTAACTGGTTTACAACAGCAAACTCAATCAAAGAAGTAAAATACTACTGCTGGTCCAAACCTTGAACTAAGAAAAAGGAGCCAGTGCCGCTCAAAGGTTTGGACCTTGTCAAAAACTGGTAGATAAAACGGGTGAGAGACTACTGCAAGCAAGAGGACTAACACCACCACCACCTGGGATCCTGCAGCAGCACTTGACCTTAATAACCCATCTCAGGTTTTGCTTAAATAATGCAAAACCAGAGATCATTTCAAGCAGATTCTGTGTCGGATTGTGAGTAGTAAACTCATTGGCAAAACATTTCCAATGAGTAAACTCATAATTTATTTCTCATTCTTTTCACACCCTGCTAACGCAAGACTTGGCGGTTACTCTCTTTAATCACTTCACTCCTGCCTCAAATCTTTATATTTACAATACAATCATTTCTGCTTTTTTTCCATTGAAAAACATTGAATTCTTTTATTTGTATCGTGTTTTGTTGAGTTCTGATGTGTGGCCAGATAAGCCTTTATTTGATTCAAGCTCACTGGATCACTGGTCACAAATTTTCCCATAAAACAAGTAGAGAGAGAGTAATGCATGGCGTGACCTTGAGTTAGCCTTTCTTTTTAACCAAAAGACAATAGAGACTAATTTCAAGTCTAGATTCAGAATTAATTGACAAACTTATAATTAGAGTAAGGTCGCAAACCTATTATCTTGAATGGTGTTTTATGTCCATGGCCAGGTTGTTTCTGTTCTTTCAGCTTGTAGCCATAGTGGACTTGTAGATCAAGCGATTAGAATTTTCAGTTCTATGAAAGACCAAGGCATTGAATCAGGAGTCAGCTCTACGGATGCTTGCTAGATCTTTTAGCACGACCAGGGAGGTTGTCTGAGGCAAAAGATATCATTGATCAGATGCCAATAAACGTGCTTGTCAAGCTCAGGATGTGGAAACGGCGGAGATGGCTTCCAGTGAGCCGCTAAATTAAGACCCTGAGGAAGGTGGGTTGCTGTCTAACATATATGCTGCTAGTGGAAGGTGGAGCTACTCCAAAAAGATCAGAGAAACCATGGAGAGTAGAGGAGCGAAGAAGACTGCTGGACACATATTGATAGAGGTTTGATTTTCTAACCTTCCTCTTCAATAACATAAGATGCAGAGATATTTTATCTGTTGTCTGCTGCATGCAAACAATATTCTTTGCCTGTGGTGCTCATTCAAATTAAGAGTCTGATTGAGCGCACGTTGAGTCTGTGGTTTACAAGAAGCAAAGTTAGGATACAAGACAGGAAGATAGGAGCCAGATCCATCTGTACAGTAATACGAAGTATATTGCTGCACAAGGGTTCTTCAGAAGAAAATGAGGCTTTAATTTTAAGTCTAGATGGATGGAAAAGAGGAAAATGATGGTCACCCTCGGATTAAAGACAGCGTCTTCTACTTGAGATGGATAATTAGCTTTTTATAGAGATAAAGCTCACAAATACTTTGATATTTTGAACCAGATGGGAGTTCTGATCTGATGCAGACAACTTTGCGATTCCTTGGACCTAAAATGGGCAGGACGATTTCTTTAACATTATATGAGGAATATCACAGCATGGTTTTACGCAAGAATCCTCATTATGCATTCCAGCAGCTTAGATGAGGAACCTCACAGCATGGCTGCTGCAGCTTCATTTTAAGACATTTGATTTTTCGAAAGAAACTTGAATGATGTGCTTTTTAACGACACAAGGAGCACGCCGCGACAAGTGTATATCAATACATTAATGGATCAGCTTAAGCTCATCATCAAAATCACAAACTCGGGTCGGAGAAATGGGACACCAGAGGTGGAGAAGGCAATAAAATAGGAATCCAAGCTCCTGATTCAGCTTGGAAAGAACTTTAGTGGAAAAGCAAAGTGGCAGATCATTAAAGGCAGCGAATTCCCTACCTGCAAGAAATTTAAAACTGGGAACATGACAGTCAGTGCCAACATATACATAACTAAAAACTGGAACAGTCAGAAGACAGTCGCAACCTTCGGAATGCCTATGGAGGTATACAACAGTGTTATTTTTGTTTTCACGAGGTTTGTCTACTCAGCAACTACGTTTTATGTACAGAGGAAAACAACCGCTACAATACCGGTATCTGCAAAAACAATTTACACCCTAATCATCAGAACACTGGATCAGCTAATTCAATGAGTCAAAAAGTCCTGCAATGTCATCTGTATCTTCAACAGAACTTGTTGCCATCATATGACCTTATTTCTCATCAATGCAAGGCCCTATCTAATTCATCATACCAGATCATTGCAAATAATTCAAAGATTGATGTGGAAAGCAGTTAACCTATTAATCATGTTGTCCCGGAGCTTGCAGTGACCCCAATGCCATCTCTCAACCCTTGGAGGCACATATTCAGGGTTCTTTGCACACTATCTGCAACTACTCTCAACCTTCCTTGGGCATCTCCTGTCGAAGATCCATTCACTTCCACAGTTCGAGCCACCCTCTGTCTACATTTCTCCCAGTCATCAACATGTGACCAGCAAGCTCGGCCGCCATGGCTTCCTTCCATGCCAAGGAAAGACACATTCATGTTTTCACCAAACGAGTATCTCAACCTCACTGAGACACAGTAAGGTAACCAAGCAGCACCACCCGCAGCATTAATGTGAGGTATGTGAGCAGGATCAAGGACAACAGTCAGTGCGAAATCAACAGAATTGTGGGGCCGATCATAATGGATATTGCTTTTCGCAGCAGATGAATTCTCAGCCACATTTAACCCAACATGATTTTCAAGACATAGTTCAATTCGGGGTTTTTGTCCAGGTGTTATCTCCCCCCCATGTGCCTGAGCCAATCCTTTCTTCCATGCGATTAATTTTAAAAATTCTTTTAAAACTGATATGGGTAGAGTGAGAAAGGTAATGAATGATGCAACACGAGAAGCATCATAGGGCTCTGATGCTACCCGGCGACTGAAATAATCACATATTTCTCCTATTTCAGATTGAGTCAGTTCTTCTTGAGCAGCTACATTGTTTTGTTGCTGTTGCTGCTGCTGTTGATGATGAAAGCGCTTGACGCTAAGTACTTGAAGAAGAAGTTGAACTCTGTGGACACTTACAGCAAACACATAGCCCCTGCAGGAAAAAAATCAAATCGTGTAAGAAAATGGACACACCAGGTCCCAGCACAAAGACACAGCAAATACATAGCCCTTCCAGGAGACAAACATACTATGGCCTGGAAATATTTAATAATACACTACCGATACTGATAACAGAAAACACTGTTATCTGCGGTTTCAGTACCCCCACACACAAAAAAAATGGTGCTTAGCATGCTCCATATAAAAACTTTTCATCCTCCCATATTATTCATTATCGTCCATTGCTGCCAATACAGTGGAGCATTAACTAAACCTTGTATTACAACAGGTGGGTCCCTCATGAATGTGACAGGAAGGCACATTTCCACATCTCCATCCCTATCCCTCCCCATCCCCACCTCACTACTAAATTTGATTCTCTATAAACAGAGCTGGCACCTACTTTGCATGGATTAGGCATAGCGGCATTCAAACCAATTTTAGTGGAAGGACATTTTATTTGTTTACATCCACAAGTTCAAAATGGATTCGATGCAGATTTGGTCAAGGATCAAATGGTTGTTCATGTTTCTTTATCATTGGAGGCTCAAGTGGAGACTCATTTACTAATGTTTTTTTCATATGAATCTCTTGTCTCTAGCTATCTGATATCCCATTTCCAAACCAACTCAAGATATGCTTACAGGGCTCTATGTATTAACAAGAGGAAATCATCGAGGTATTTGCACAAATAGGTATAATCAGCTTAATTGCATAAATTTTCAAAATGAAAAAATTGACACTGATGCTAATAAGTATATAAAAGAACCTCTTTTTTTTTGTAATTCCTATGATGCAATTGGAGCTAATCGCCATAAGAGAATCAAATTAGAGAGCCTTTTGTGGCTTCGGTGACAGATTGATCAAGACCTTACTGCATCAAGAGAAGCTCCCATCGAAGGTCCATTTGATCTTTAGGTATTTATGGACACCATCTAACACTAAGAAGTATACAAAAAATTCTTTCTATATACATCCAAGCTACCGTTGGTCATATTTCTCTTTATCAAGATATCAAAGAAGCTATACAAGGGTTTCGCCATGCCTGCTCAAACAGTGCCTATTCTAATCATAAGGATCTTAGCTATGTGATTCTATGACATCAGTGTGAATCCAGATCTCAATGGTGCAACTAGGACTATATTTCCTGAATTTCTATGCGAATCAAGATTGAGAAAAGGAAGTTTTCCAAGAATTAACATAAATCTATTGTCGAATATCCTCCTCCTGTTTTGTGTTTTTGTTTTTTGAATTTTCTCCAGGAATACAATGACATTACATCAGTACAGGCGTGCAGAGGTTATTAACACACCACACCAATCACTGATGCACTCTCACAGATCAATGATCATTGAATAAAAATGAAAAATTCTCTTGAACTGATTTGCAACAAGGAAAAAAGACTTTTTTACTTACCCCACAAAGAAGCGCAAGGCTGGCTGTTCCTGGTCCAAATTCAAGAGCGCACCTTCATTTTCCTTCAAAATTGACCCTAGGATCTCTTTCAAAAGGTCTGGTAATTGAGCAAAAAGCCACAGCACTCCAAGGTATTTAAGAATGCCTCTTAGAACCTTCTTAAGAGCAACAAGAGGAACCCATCCACCTCCATACCCTCCATCATCACCAAGACCGATAATGGCTGTATTCAGCTCTCCTCTAACATGAGCAGGGACACCAGCACCTGGGGATCTGCGTATGGGCAATCCTGAGCTCAGGACAGCCAAATTTGATGATCCCGGAACAACATTTCCAACACGATTCAATGCAGCCACTTGATTTGCTGCCCTGGATGTTGCTGCAGAATTAGGAAGGTTAACTCTATTTCCATTAACAGTTGATAGTTGAGAACCTGAACTTGGGCTAGGATTGTTAGAATTCCCCATTCCAACTGTATGCTGACCACCAGCAAAGCCAGGATCTAATCCATTCAGTTCTTGGGCAACATGCTCCATGATGAAAGGACGAAACTGTGGACAGGGTAGTGATCCTCCAACTGAAGGACCCCCCTTAGGTGGTGTTGCTGGTTGCAACCAAACCTGATCTCCAGCAAAGCATCGCATATCAACTGCAAAATGCTTCCGGTATATAATCCGGATCCAGTAGGGACCTCGTAGTACAACAGAGACATCAATTGGCAACAGTGAGCTGGGAACAATGCCAGGGCCACCTCGACCAGTAGCAGCTAACATTGCAACATTATGAGGGTTGTGATTTCCAAGAGGTCCAGTACTAGAAGAAACATTGCTTACAGGGCCAGAAGTTGGCTGGCTAATATTATTCACCAAACTACTGGGCGAGACTCCCTGGGATTGGATGTACCCTGCCTGTTTCGGCATAGAAGCAACAGCTGCTGTTGCACCTGGAACAGCTGGAGCAGGACCAGCTCTTGCAGGGCGAGTAGCAGCAGCAAGAGCATGCAAGGGACCAGCAGTTAGGCGAATGCAATCCAACAGGGATGCAACTTCAGCCCCATTTATAAAATCTTCCAGGAACTAAACAAAATACCAAATTCTAGAGATGTAAGAGCAGCTCATTTAAGTCACAAACACAACATAAAACACAAGGTCACAAAACAAAAATAACTAAAACAAGATACATGATAAAGCTGAGCGATAAAAGTTCCATGCAGCATCAGAATTTTACCAGGTAGTCAAAATATACATTAAGAGAGGAAAATGGTATTAATCAATAAAACGCGTGACTTGTACCATCCAAAACTGTCTCGCCTCTTTAGTGTAAATCAACTACTGATAATTAGGCATCACAAAACGAATTCAGTGTAAAAAACGCAAGACCAGCTGACTGCAGAAGAGCACTTCCAAACAAAATATCATTATGCTAGATATCTGAAGAGAGCTGATATTTAGTGGTGTGGTGCAGGATAGACAGGACTGCAATCAGACATGAAAAAGATGAAAAAACCAGGGACTGGATTGCAACCCGATAGTAATTTAACAATTGAGATTACAGATTCACAGGAAAAACAAAACGTACAAATCTATGCTGGGTTTAAACAGGTGAAAATATGGGCCAAAAATGATGGTGAATCACACAGAGCATGTGAGCTGCTCCACGTGAACTTCATGTCATGATGATAAATGCAGGTGACTAAAATAACTTGGTATAAACATATCGATGACAATAACCCAGCATAAGCACAGTAAAGATTGAAATAAAAATGAACACAAACAAAATTAAATTATAACACACCTTAGTATGAGGCCAAAGTTGGTCTGGTAAAACATGCAATGTACATCCTTCTTTACCTGATTCCCACTCAACAACAAAACGAGCAAGAACACCTGAACCAAAGCTAAACCACAAACTCATTAGTCCAACTGCCTCAATTCTAAATGCCCTCCTCATATGTTCCAACAACTTATCAGCTCCCTCAGGAGCATTTTTTCCTCCAATAGGCACTTTAACATCAGAGTTTGCACTGCTTTCCTCTGGTTTCTCATCTGCCCTTACTCCAAGCAGCTTACGCATTCCAAGAGCAAACATTCTAGCATTAGAAAGCCTTTGAATATCCGCCACTAGCTTCTTTATACTATCACACTCAACAGACTGGTAACTCAGGACAACACCATCTGGATCATAACGAATATGGGAATCCACATCAGATGCATTCGCAATATGGACCCCAGAACCCCAGGGAGTGCCACTGCTTCCCTTCTGAAGTTCCCACAAATCCCTGAAGTGTTGATCATTTATCTTGACATCCCAATACATGCTTCCAGGTCTGCCAAGCCGCAAGCAAATATGTTGCCATGAATCGCCTCGTGCAAGTGGAAGTCGGAACCATATATTTGAGGATGCGCTTCTTAGACTCACTTCTTCAACATATGGAATGCCCAAGTCATCCATCTGGCTAGTTAATCTAGCATGCTTAATGGAAAGTGAGCAATGCCTAACCACGTGAAGAAGAGCGGAGACATAAATGCTTGAAGGTGAATTCCCTTTATTTGCTTCAGCAATAAGGTTCCCATAGCTGTATTTCTCATTTTTACTGACCATTTCTGATGATAGAAGCATCTGTGAGGAAACCTGCTGAAAGTGAGCTGTTTCTGAGGTTCTTCTTCTCTTAGAAAATCCTGCTTTAGCATCTATGTCTTGGAGAGATGGAATCATACTCAACATGTCTAAAACTGTACGCTTTCTTGGATTTTTTTCATGTATGGATACATCATGACTAGAGCCAAGATATATTGCAGTATCTCCTGCTGTATGGGCTGGAAAAGGTATTTTCTAGTCAAAAATTACTAATATAGTTGAAGAAAGATAAAACTAAGAAAAGCATCATGTGAATTTAAAGAATGCAGATAAAATTATAGAAGGTATCTTACATACGGGAGTTGTAGCTAATGGGCTTGATCCAACAACTCTGACCACAGACCCAGCTGGCAAGCTTCTGGCTCCATTAGGTTTCACATTTGAAGCTGAAATTCGAGAGCCTGTTGGTCGAGATGGAGATGACAATTGAGAGGGCCTAATCCCAGAGAGTGCATCCTTTGATGCATCATTCAGCAATCTTAGAGGATCATCATCCATTGCGGAATTAGTGCCAACCTCAACCGAATGTTGAGGTCTAAGAGAAGCCAAATCCTGGTCAGATTTTGAGGCTGATAATATTTTCACAGCTGTGGTCCTTCCTAGACCAGAAGATAACGAACTGAATGAACTGGAATGCACAGGTCCCTTCAGGTTGTTTGATGGATACAAGGATCCGTTATAGTGAGAGGCCACACTTGACACTTTTGCAACACTGTTAACTTGTGACCCCTGCATGCCTGCTTCCCACTTATGAGAAGGGGTTCCGGCTTTAATGGTATGAAGATTCGTCGGAACAGAGCCAAAATGAGAAGCAGGAGATGCACTGAATGAAGTAATATTCTGAAGTGGGAATAAAGGTTGAGATGCCCCTTTCTCAAGTTCAAACACTTCATCAACAACAGATGAAAAACTTGATGGAGGACATCCTGCAATTGGTATGGGACCCTCTGGATGGAATTCAGATAGAAGACCACGTTCAGAGATCTGGTTATATGGAGAAGCATTAGGCAAAACACGATTCAATTTTTCCAGGTCAACAATACTCGTATCATCTTCAAGCATCTGCATCTGGCTAACATCGATCTTCTTCATGCGCATCACAGCAGTTGAGTCATTAGAAGAATGAACTTTTCCAGATGGATCTGGTTGTGTCTCCAGCAACTTAAAGAGAGGTTTGAAATCCT
The DNA here is from genome assembly GCA_025169955.1 of Salix arbutifolia. Taxonomy (NCBI): domain Eukaryota; kingdom Viridiplantae; phylum Streptophyta; class Magnoliopsida; order Malpighiales; family Salicaceae; genus Salix; species Salix arbutifolia. The sequence goes on from CM045914.1 coordinate 2,823,679, forward strand.
TATCAAGTTGTGCCAACAGAAAATACAAATTCCCACAGTCTGGGAACCCCATTAGCAGCATAGTTGAACCATTCAAAAGGTTTTTAGGTATTTTCACTGCAGCCAAACCATGTTCATATACCTGCAAATTTCATATCCTATGTTTTAGTGACTTTTACCCATGAATGCCTAGGCGTAAGTCGAAATTCAGATCCATTTAATCATTTTAATCAGCTCTAAGAAGGCATTCATTTTTTTCCTGAAATTAAAAGTTACCTCGAGACCTAAGAACCTCCCAATAGATGCAAATAAGTGCAAGATACTTTTGCTTCTCAAACTAATAAAAACTTCAGCTGCAGTTATGCTTCCTTGATTTAAAGTTTCTTCAAAATCTATCAACACTGAAGGTGTAATTATATTTTGGGATGATCGGAGGAGAAAGCGGCCATTCCTGCAAGCATAAAAATGAAACTCAGAAAAGTAGAAAATGTATCCTCTAACAGGCATTAAATGCAATAGAACATAGCCTTATTGTGTACGGTTTCTACTACGAAACAAAGAAGCTTGTTAAACAAGAGGATAGACAGCTTCTTCAAAAGTTTTTTTAGCATATCAATACCAGTAGTCTTAATTGCCCTTCTTTATGCATACTAGAAGATGACCATTTATCCTTTCAAAGCACAGATTCATCCATGCTGGTGCTTTGTGGGGGGGGGGTTTCCAAACATTTGAGGAATTTTTCATTTTAGTGCTAGGACTTTCTAATTCTTACCCATCATTAGTTTATTCATTTTTAAGTTTACACTTACACAACATTCTATGCCCCCTCACCCCAAAGAAAAAAGAAGAGAAAAGAAAATTGAAAGTTGTAAAATCCTTATTATTCCCCTCTTTTAGCTTTTCCACACACAAAGGAAGAATTAGACAACCCAGAGGAGACAAGCAGATGAAATAAAAATCGTTCCATATGCATGGATCAAGGGAAGACACCTTATATTTATTCCAAGGGTAAAAAACGATGATCCATAGGCACGAACATGCAGTACTTCCTGCCCCTCTTGATCCCCACCATCAGACTTAGTTTCTCTCTGCATATAGAATTCAATAAAGGGAAAAAAATAATTCAGGAATGATATGCCTTTAAGATCATATCTACAAAAAAGAAAAGTACAAAACAAAAGGGTAATCATCCTCCATGAAGACAGTCTTAAACATACTAGAGGAACAGAGGCTCCTTTACTATTTATGCACCACAAATTTCTTGATTAGAAAAATTTCTAAAAGCTCAAGCAAAATGTATTGATAAATCTATAATAATGAAAACCAACCTTTTTATGGTCAGCATCAGGTTCATCCATGTGGAACTGAAGAACAACATCACCTGCAGCATGGCAGATCTGAACATTTTTTGCCAGCTCTTTCTGAATTTCAAGCAAACGAGTATATTTATTACAGCATATTGCTCTTAGAAGCAGCTTCTCAACATCGATGCAGCTCTGGTCAAGGGAGAATTCAGCCTCCCTTCCATTTAGAGGATCAATAACAAAAGTGCTATGACTACATTTTATCTGTAGATCAGGTCCTGGTTCAATTTTTATAAATGGGCAAATTCCTGAGTCAGATGTGCCAGAGTTTTTATCCAAATCTAACCAGTATATAATTTTCAACCCTGGTGTTCGTAAACCAGCTGAATCAGCTTCTCCATCTTGATTTAGCTGAGTGGCATTACTACTACTGCCATCAGATATGAACTCAAATCGAATTACGTCTTTCCATCTTCCTTGACGGAGTACTTGTACTTGCCTTAGAACAGTATCCATAACCAATCTAACACAAAGCTCATGAAGAACTGAATATAGAATCATAAATGGATTCTCCACCGCAGCCATTCTGCGCTCCAAATCATCTCCCAGAACATGCCGTCGCAATTCTTCCAATTTCACAGATCCACTTCTCTCACCAACAAGCAATTCCATATGTAGTATCCTCCACATGGAAAGGTGCCCTCGGTACCCAAGAGTAACTAAAACCTTAAATTCTCCATCCACACAAATCAATGCAGTACCATCAGACACTTTCACCTTGGAAATTTCCTTTGGTAGTGCAACTTCAAGTAACTTGGATCGCACAAGCGTGTCCAACTTTCTCAAAGTTGGCTTCTTCTGAACCTCAGTTAATGTTCCCTGAATACCCACATCTTCTATACATTTTGGCAAACGCTCATAAGATCCAGTTAGGAGTACTTCTATAGCAGATGGAACATCATAGCTAGGAGCACGAGCCTGCTGTAGCCCCTCGTGCATGAAAAATAAAGAATCTGAGGCTTGGATAAAACAAGTATCATGACTTGACAAGGTTGATTGAAGTTGTTGACAATATTGTATCAACGGAACCTGAAAAACAAAAGTAGAGTTAAAAACCAGTATTATTTGAACATGAAAGTGGCCTTCCATTCCATAACTTACACAAGAATCCAAAGCATAAAATTACCTTTAACACATTACATTTTAACAAAATTAAGACTTTAAATTTCAAATGCTTGGGAAATACTTGAGGCTTGACATGTGTTCTTGAGCTAATATAGAATATTGGGTTTTGATGATGAAGTTAATGGCTAAGGAAGTTGGAAGTTTTTTCACTAGTTTATTTTGTCCTTGTACATAAAAGATTGCCAACTTCTAAACTTCAAATGGTCATACTGTTTTCACGTAAGATTGTACATGAGGACTATGGACAGAGGCAGATGCCTATTCTGCAATTTGTTCCTATATGTCTCAACCAACAAAACATGATTGCAATAGCCCACCATATATACAAAGGTTTGTTGGTTTCTAATCTCATGTGATAATACTGATTCAATACCATCTATACCTTTTACTACTGAAATCCAGTGCCTAAGTTAATGGCACAACATGAAAGCATTGACAATAGACACAGCATATGCTTAGGAAATTTTCAAACCCAAAATACTTTCAGAAGGCTAAATAAGCCCCTCAAATAAAATTTCAGCACATCTTAAATCTAATGTTCATAGTGCTTAAGCAACGATACTGGTCTATCTCATTCAACTCTCTAGCACTATTAATATAATTGGATTTAAATCTAGGTTGGTTCTTTGATAATGTTAGCAACATTCATCAGGCAAATAACACAATCTGCCGACTAAGAAATATCATAATTTTTTTTGCTTCTCAACTTACACAAGCTACTGGAAACAATAAACTCCCATACATTACCACCTCCATTATGTTCACATTGGCAAGCATGTTCATATTTTTTTTTCTAAATACACACAACATTGACTTATATTTAGAGAGGGGGTATGAGATTTTTTTTCCACCGACTATTGAGTCAAAAACCAAGCAAATTTATAGTATCTCCTCCCGATTTGAAAACTTTGGAGCAAAATTTTAATTCAAATTACTGCGAATGAAGATAAATTAGATTTCATCTTTTATAAGGAACTCTAATATAATACCTGGAATGCAGTTAGCAACCTACCAAATTTCCTAGCATCTCCAACAAATCAAGTCTCAAGAAAAAGCTTAAGAATTTCTTCCCAGTTCTACATTCAAATTCAAATAAATCCTAAACTCACCAAAACAACCTATAAGAATTCAAACTAACAAACCAAGACTTGCTCACTCTTTTATCCAATTAAACACCTAACCAATGACCTGCCTGTAGCCACAAGTTTCCAATTTAAAAACTATATATATTCAAAATCACCCAACTGAGCCAAATACTCCAGAGACCAGCACCCCCAAATTAAATTAACAATCTTTTAACAAAAGACACAAAAATCCAATCCTTCATTCCTTACGGCCACAGTTTTTTAATACATAAAAATCTCAACAAACCCTAAATTCAAAAGTATCGAGTCTATAGCAAAAAAACAAAATTCCCTTCTTCAAAAATTAGCTCTCTAACACAAAAACAAAAAAAAAATCTTCTTGACCTGTTGGCACCATTTAGCAAGGACATTGAGTCTAAGCATACGCTGTTGAGTGTGAACCAAGTACTTCAAAAGACTAATTTTCTTGTCAGAATCAGATTGTTGGGTGGATTTGGATTTGTCCACCAATTCTTTCAAAGAAAAAAACGAATCCTCAGCAGCTCGACTCACGAGAGTCGAGAATTCCACAGTTTGTTGCCCTAACTCAGCCATTCCAGGTCTTCAAGAGTTAGGCTTTATTTCTTCGTTTGTTTTATTACTGGATCTGTGTATTACTATTATTGTTATGAAGGCATAACAATAGAAGAAGCTAGGTTTTTTGGAGACAGAAACAGAAGAACTGGTTTTGTTTTCTTTTTCGGAAGGATAGAGAGAAGTCAGATTGTCTGAGCCTGAAAGAAAAGTCGAGGCCTTTTCTCGGCTCTCTCCCCCCTCTCGTTTTTCTTTTCTTTTGTAATAAGAGAACAGAAAGAGGAAGAGAGGAACGCTGGTCAGATTGCTTGCTTGCTTGCTTATTTAGTGCGTGTTTATATTAAAATAATATTTTATTTATTTTTTAAAATTATTTACTTCATTAAAATAATTTTAAAATATCAAAACAAAATTAATTTGAAATAATTTTAGTAATTGATATATTTGTTTGACTCGCGCTTTGTTATGGATTAAATAATATTTTTACTAGTAAAACAATAGATATATAAGCTTTAGCAACATGTTTTTTTATACAAAAATATTCTCAATTATAAATTAAATCAAATAAGATCAAATGATATGTATGAAATTAAAAGAAATAATAAATTAAAAGAAGATAAAATAAAATAAAAATAGCAACAAAAAAGGATCAAATTGAATTCAAAAAACAAATAAAAGAAAATCATCATACTTTGACAAGGAAAAGAGAGAAAGAAAAGGAAGGAAAAGAAAAAAAATATCATCAAAGCTTATTTGTCATGCCTCCACACATGAGTTGTACCTCTACGAAAACGATGTCAGTGTGTTTCCAATGCCATCATGAAATTCGATATTTTGCATAAAAATGAAGTCATGTGTGCAGCCCGAAGGGTCGAGAAGCATAGCTCAATAGCACATGTTTATCATGTGTCATTAACTTCTTTTTTTTATAAATATTTCATATTATTAAAAGAGAGGAATGCTCATGAGCCTAACTGAAAATAACAAAATAAATGAAGTGCATCTAACAAATAATTCACTCAAAAAGAAAATGACCACACAACCCTAAATAAATAGTTCATTTTGTTACCAAAAATGATAGTTTAGTAATTCAACTATTTAAATAAAATATAAAAAGACTTATGTGCATCTAACAATTTTTAAAAAAATAAATGTGTTCCCATGAAAAACGATGATAATACTCTCATTGCTAAAGTTTAATTTTCTTTTATGTATATAGGGATAAAATAGAAAAAAAACATTTTGGATTCATTATGGACATCAATAATATTTTCTCCACACAATTTAGAGTTTCATTTAATTTTAAAATAAAATAAAGTTGATTAAAGTTATGATAGCTGAAAATCATGAAAGAAAAAGCCTATTTTATGTTATTCTTAATTTTGTTTTAGCAATTTGAACTATGTATTTGGGTGGGACTACATAAACATTTTGAACATGGATATTCCTCAGTCCACATTCATTCATTGCTCATAATTAAAATCAACCATGTTGTTTTTGTGTTTTGGAGCATTTTAAAAACGTGTTGTGCTAGAAAAAAAACATCAAATTGATGTTTTGCAATATTTTTTAATGGTTTTGATGCGCTAATATAAAAAATCTAAAAAATCATTTTGAAATATTTTTAAGAAAAAATCAGTTTAAAAGTATTGTGCACCACAATACCAAACACACACTAAAAAAAATGTGTTTCTATATTATCCTTTTTTCTAGTATTAATGCAATAAAACATATGCAAAAAAAGTGATGGTCTATATTTAGCATCTTATGTAACACTTTTTAAAACATTGATAGACCATCACTTTTTATGAGAAATAGGTGTATCTATATTAATTTTTAATACGCCTTAACTTAAAGCTAATTATCTAATCTCTACTCTTAATAAAACTAAATTAGCATGATTCCTTGTCATATTTTTAACTTTATAATCATTAAAAAAGAGATTTTGTATATTACAATGAATATATTACTAAGGAACAAAAATGATTAAAGCAATTTAGCTATTAAAAAAATGGTTAGTAGTGAGTTTTGAGAATAATGCACTTTAAATCACATTAAATATATGTGTGATCCTTATCATTGACAATGGATCATTCTTGGACTTCCACGACCCAATGTAGTAACAAAGAAAATCTTAGCTAGCCATTATCCATATATTTAGAACATATATCCAATAAAAGTAGCAATTAGACCTCTTACTTAACAGCATGGCCAAGAAAAAAAATCATAAATCCTAATTGGATCTCTCTAATAGACTTAATCTTATCAAACTTCTTTCCTTTATTTTTTGTATGTTTACATAAACGCTTAATAATTTCAGTATAAAGTTTGTGCAAGTTCTAATAAGAACACTTTTGTGACTATTTTTTATTGAGTTAATAACATGGTTAATAAAATAGTCATTTTCTATAACCAATAAGGAATATGAGTTCATTCTCAAATTTAGTTGTTTGTTTCACAAGTTAGACATCTTTGATAGGTTCAAGCATTCATCATTCTTGTAGATGCCAAATCAGCAACCCTTACATGATGAGCTACCTAGTGTGGTCATCTTATGATGATAAAGTACTCTTTATTTTCATTTTCCAAGGTAAATCTATTCTTTATTTTCACCTTTAAAGGCAATATTTTCTAGGTAAGTCGTGGGTAATGTGTTTAAATATATCCATTATCCAATGATAAAGAATGAGTCTTCAATGCTTCTCTATTATAAACAAACACCTACCTTTCTAGTTTTTACATATTAAACTCCTTTTCTAAACTAACCTAGACATCATAAAAACCTTTGAAACACATATCAGACTTTGTTTTATAGGAACAACTTATTGAGATTAGTCTAATTCATTATCAATAGTAAAAAAAGCCAAGTGATTTTTTAAGCATTTTTTTTATTTCATCATATTTTATTCATGATATGAAATAACTATACATTGTATTGTTTTAACAGTATAAAGTCAAATACCAATCACAATCTTTTAAACACATATAGTGTATTTTCAATCCTATTATTACTTATATCATAAAACATCTAGGATTTGGATTTGAAATGGGAATAGGTAGTGTGAGGCGTGTGTACCTATACCCAACCTAAAAATTATACCCTTCGCACCTACATTTAACTCATACCCAATGAGGTTAATTTAGGTGATAAAGTTTCTCTCCTCGTTGAGTACCCATTACATACCTAACCAAAACTAAATATTTTTCAGATCTAAAAACAATTCTCTTTTCTAAAATATTTTGCACGTCAACACAAAATCATGCCCTAAAGAATCATACAAAGAATCTCATATACTTAATAATCTTATTTTTTGAAGTTATATTTAAAACATGTAGTAAATATGATTTAAAAATATAGAATTATACAATTGAATATCACTAATAATATATACTAATTAGTAAATTTTTATTGATTAATATACGTATATATAAATCATTCAAAGATCTGTTTCATAAGTAATAACCATGTATATGATTTTAAATTATGTGTTAATTATTTTTTATATTTAATTATATTATGTATTCAAAAATAATATATCAATTATATAATTTATATTATATACTATTTAATGCCTGATAAATATATATGACTAATTTAGTTTTTTACATTAAGTTGCGCGTTAAAGATTTTTTTAATGTTTTTCTACCATTAAGATAAATTTTGACTGCAAACTAAAAAAACATTGATAATGCATTTATTTAAATATGAAGGTTAGACAATGTATAATGTCTATGTAAGATTATTTAATTTAAATGCACAATAAATGTTTGGTAAATTGTGTGAAGGAGAAAAAACTTATTAAATTGGATTACAAAAAAAGGGCAATGATAAGTTTGAACAGAAAAATAGATTACAAAAAAGGATAATGTTATGTTTATTTATTAAATTAGGTTATAAAAATGGGTAATAATATGTATAGACAGTAAATTGGTCTATGAAAATGGGTGACAATATGATTTAGTAGAAGTGATAAATGGACCAAGAAAAATTGGGTAGTGATTTAATTAGGATATTCTTATGGAATTCAAGGGGAATATTGGAAGTAAGACCCTCAATAAAAAGAGCATGTCTCATAAAAGCTCCAAGTAGTTGTTTATCAACTTACTTCTTTTAATTCAATAAGTGTTTATGTAATTATTTAATTGCAAATGAAATATGTCATGCAAATGAGTACATGATATGAAACTAAGTCAATAACAATGATGAGGGCTATGATTGTAAATGAAATATGTTATGAGAATGAGTACACCATGCAAAACTAATCTAGTAATAATGGTGGGGGCTAAGATGTGAATTTAAGTCGGATGCAATGGTGAGAGCTATGATATAGAAATTAAGACACTAATTATGATTATTAAAATGGATGAATGAATGTGTAGTTGATGGAATATCAATCTACATATAAAATATGGTGGAATACTAAAAAATATTGAGGCTTATCAATTGATAAAGTGATTTTTTTTTGGAAATATATTATAGATTGAATATACTCATGAAATGACTTTTAATATTGTGATGTTCCTAGAGTTTGATAGAACTATTAGTTGAGATGGATACTTATTCACTTATTCTTTATGTTATACTTCTATGTGTTTAACAAGTACATCTCATCCATTACCTCTACTTATATATCGTACTCCAAATAATTTTCAAGTATTCCATATAAGGTAGAATTTTGAAAAAAAAAATAATGTTAGGTAAATAAACTTATCATGTATACTTAAACTAGTAATTAATACCTTATAGATTGTTACAAAAACAAAAACATAAGATGACTTTTCTTATTTTTAGGGATGTTTGCGTGTGTGTATTCCAAGTATTATGATCTTGATATTTTGTATGCATATTGTGTACAATCATAATTACAATGCAATTGATGGATGGTAAGTTTGAGGCCATCGTTGAGTGATAAATATGTGATTTGAGTTATTTTAGGATGGATGAACCTTTTTATAAGAAAATCATATTGAAAAAAAAAATTACAGCCCATTTTGCACTAATATAATCATTTGAAAAGAAGAAATATTTTATAAGATTTTAGTCTATTACATGAGTGCATGCCTAATATGTCTTTAGACCAAAAACAAACCCAATAGACCTAAACTTTTGGGCTTTTTTTAAGCCCTTGATTCGGAAATATTTTTCCTTGAATTTTTTTTATTTAAAAAATAATCTAAACTACATTCTCAAGACAATGTAATTCCATACAAAATGAGCTAATTACAAGGGAAGTGCAATCAGAGCAAGACCTAGCGGCCAGCCAATCAATAAAAACACCATAATAGTCATAAGTAATTAGTAATTGAGATGATTGTGTTGGAAGTGACAACACTTATGGTTAGATCATCGTAGAGATTTTCGCACAATTATAATAATCAAAACAATATTGTTCCTCCATCGAAGTCACATGCAATTCCTATTGTTTTGACCAGAAAAGCTAATCATTTCTTGTTTTTCCTTAATCACCCGCTAATATTTGTTATTAAAATACAATCCACTTGGCTACACTCATAACTCTCTCTCTCTTTTCTATTGGAAAGTCAAACTTGTATACAAGGCAATGATGATACTTATTTTCCTTTATTCCTTCTATATATCACGCATGGTGGCGCATCCAGGAGCTGTAGTTTAAAGTAACAACATGATCCATACATCCCAGTTTTCTTTTTCTTTTTTCATTTTCTCAGATATATGAAATGTATAGTCATTTGACTCTTTCCAGCGAAAATTATTGCAGGATAGAAAATACACACAGACGGACGTATAATTTGAGTTTTTTTTTGGTTCTCATTTTGATTTCGCAAAGCTTTTAATTCAACCATGCGAAAGAAAATATGTCTGCGTTGTGGAAGACAGAGAGAATAAAATTTCCATCCCCTAGATACTACCCGACGAGTCTTTAATTAGGTCAACAATATTCACTTCTAATACGAATCAAAGCAAAGGGGGAGAGAGGCAGAGGGGGGGAGAGCTGAGGTCTCGAATTTTTTTCTAAAAGGAAAACAAAACGAATATATCATCCCTCTCCATCATGCAGCTCCAACAAATATATAATCACGCACACTAACCAGATAAAACATAAGCAAATACTCTGCATTTATGGTTGTTAAGGAATCATCTTAGTTAAAAGTTTAAGCTGTTAGGTGAAACTTTAAGATATGATTTATATTATTCTCTAACATTCTTCTTAGGTAAAAGCTCTTTGCGTTTAAAAGTTGCACAGGATCATATTACCTTGTGCTTGATTTTTATTAAATAGAATAGAGGTGGTGAGATTCGAACTCGTGACTGCTGGGTCAACAAGACTCTGATATCATATTAAGAAACCATTTCATCTAAAAACTGAAGTTGTTAGATGAGATTTCAAAATATAATTTATATTATTCTCTAACAATAGTATGGTAAGCTCGATCATTTCTACCATGGTAATGAAAAATATTTTGCATAATTTATGATAACAATTTGGTACATGGAAAAACTTGTGACCTTATGTAGAATTCTCTGTACAACTGCATTTTTCAAGAAGCAAATTTGCCAACTCTACATGCAGGCCTGTGATCTCCTAGTAAATCCTTCTAAAATTTTCTATTACATGCAATCCCAGATAAGAAAAATCCAGATCCAGGTCTGTGATCCATTTTTGATATTTCTTCTTGGATAAAAGTGCAGCTCTTCCCTTTCTGTCCTCTTCTTCATCTTTTGTTAGTGGCCTGAATATATTGCACATGCGAGGCTCTACACAGCACAGCCCAAGCCTCTAGCTTCTGACTCTTTCATGATTCTTAGCCTCTTACATGAACTGATGAACATACTGTATTCAAGGGGGTGGGGTGGAACAATTGTAAGTTTAACTATACAATGGAGTAATTGATTAACTAATATCTTTTGCAATTACTAAGGAAATTGCAATCTAAGAGCTAGCAACGAGAAAAGAACTTACTCCCATGGAACATCTCCAACCAGCATCCAATCTCCATCTTTGTCCTCATATGTCGGTACATGTTCTGATCCATTATACCCTTCCCTCTCCGAATACTTACCTGGAAAAAAAGTTCGTGTCTTTAGTTTTAGATTAAACAACATATATATATATATATATATATATATATATATAGTAAAAAGGAAAAAAAGGGGAAAAAACGAACTTACCAGCTTTGAATTTGAACATCTCTTCTAAGGCCTTAAGGAGTTCTGGATAACCTTTGTAAACCTTCAGATCAATCTTTCTGAGATAAGGAGCTCCATCCATACTAACTTTCACGTAAAGTCCGGCAGCTTCAGCCTCTAGTTTCTTTGCTTGTAGACAGTTTTTCCTGTAAGATCTGATTGGTGGCCACCCTACAACTTGTGCCCTATAAAATCACACCAATCCACCCTATATTAGGTCATTATTCAAAACCATGCGTGCATAACCCTCAAACATGATCAAACCCTCACCAAATTACTAAAATCCCAGATCACTAGAAGGCTTTAACAAGAATATATATAGTTAACATGTTTTGACACGATTCATTGAGGCCTCTAGCTAGGATTTTTTCTCATTTTGAAGTGCAGAAACTGGGAAACTTACTTGATGGGCGGGGCAGTTTCTTGGTCATGGCTTTTGTTGTCATTTGATGACACAGTTCTTGAACTTTCCCTTGATGATCCTGCAGACTCTTCATTCATGTCAGGCAATGATCTTTTGTTGCTCTTGGCAAGATTTGAGTTAGGTTTTTGCTTCTCTGACTGTTTTGTGGCAGTGCCGGGGAGGCCTAACCTAAGCTCTGTTGCATCAAGATGAAGATCTCTCTCGAATTCCATGTTTTTCTTCTCTTTGATCAACGATCTTGAATCTAAACTGAAGTTTTTTGTTTCTCTTCCAAAGTGGTAGCGATCAGATTAACTTCTCTGTAATTCTTGTGTGGTTGTAAAGCACTCTGAGAGGGGTGAAGCGAATGCGTGCCTACGTTATATAAGCAAATTGGCAATTGAAATTAAAGGCAAATTAAGGACTGTATTGTTTGGGAAAACAAAAACAATATTATCTTCATCCCTCGTGGCGCGTGGATAACAAACTAAGTATGTTTCTATTAAATTATTTTAATCTTTGTAAATTGATAGAACTACTTATCATTAATTTTAATGGCAACTCCTATATATGTGTTCAAATAGCTCATTATTTGATAATGTGTGTGTATAAAGAAATATTACTAGCAATATACATGTATTTTAATATAAAAATAAATATAATTTGACAATTGTTTTGCTTAAATATTGGATCGCTAATCTTTTAAATTTAAAATCTGTTTGATATTATGGTAATAATTATTTTTAAAAATATTTTTTGTCTAGATATTTATTAAAATTATTTATTTTTTAAATTTATTTTTAATATTATCACATCAAAACGATCTAAAAATAAAATAAAAAGATAATTTAAGGAGAGAAAAAAACATTTTATTTTAAAAAAAAACTCAATTAAAACACAAAAAATAAACAAACTCTTAATTATGTAAATGTGGTGGTTCATGTCCTAAAATGAAGAGGTAATATTAATACAGAAAGACTGGACAACTCCCTTTCTTTTTTTTCTTTTTCTTTTTTTCAATAACGAAATCATTTTGTTTGTAATATATTTTTTGAAAGAAAAAAAAGAGAGAGATTTTGATCGGGGAAATGGACTACACGCACCCTGGAGAGAGAGTGAGTTAAGAACATTGGAGAGAGGAATCTCAAAGCACAAATTTGGAGATGGGTGCCAAATTGTCTTTGTCACATGAACAGCAGAATAGAGAGAGCTGTCATTGCATCTGGGGACAAGGATGGGACAAAGCTGAGCCGCTCACATTGAATACCGTGACTCTAAACTCAACGGTCAAGATGCAGCCCAAGGATTCCGCTGGAAGAAATGAGAAGCATTGGATTAATCAAGAGTGGAGGTTTGTGCTGCCCATGTGAGTCGGGTCCACATGGGACAGGTACGGACATTATTAATTTGGTCATTATATTTACATGTGGGCATGGTCAAGCCCCATGAGCCATTGCCATGCATTAAGGAATGCTTCCTTATATTAATTCAACCTTTCAATCATTTATCTATCTATCTACCTATATATATATATATATATACCATGAACTAGCTTCCACACACTTATATTGGTTATCTTCTCCTCAAATATTAAGTTTTTAATAATATAACATACTTTACTGTCCGTAATCTATGGAATTAAAAATAAAATTATTAAAATTTATTTATTTTATGACTATGACTCGACATAAGATTCAAATTATAGATTAAATAAATTAATTCAGATCCATCTAAGTTGACTTATTTTATTTTTTAGATTATATTAAAATTATGACTAGATTCATCAAGTCAAATTGAATTAAATTTGAGTTAATTTTTTTAAAATTTGTTCAGATTAGAGATTATCATTTTTCAGGTCAGGTCATGTTTTATATCTAAATTAAAAGTTGATACAAAAAAAATCAGATTCCCATTTTCCTTCGAATCTCATTTCGGATGATCGAAACAAAAAAATAGGTTGGAAACTTCATGGGTGATGTGCACTTCTTTAGTAAATTTTGAAGTAAAATATCAAAGTGAAAATCGGAGTCAGTCTACTTTCATGACACACAAAACCTGAGTTGTCAATACCATGCTGTTTCGACCTTAAAATCTTCTTTATTTTAATTAATTTATGGTTGTGTTTTTAATTTTGAGATTATATTTGTTTGACTTTGTGTTTGTATTGTATAATTTAAAGTTAATTTATTTTAATTTTTAATTATGCTTGTTAAATTAATATTTTAATTTTTTTCACACACACATATATATAATTAATTATATATGAACAGTACAACCCCGAAACGGCACGCCGAAATACTCCGAAACCAAAACGTTTCGTACCAATAAAAAAACCAGAACGACGACCAAAACAGCGACCAGAACGGTATTGACAACCTTACACGAAACTATTACATTTGAAAAATAAAAAGGGCAAATTATGATTGTTCAATCAAAAATTGATTTTTTTATTTTACTGTAAATTAATTTTTTTAATGTTTTTAAATTATTTTTATGTGTTGATTTTAAAAATAATTTTATAAAAAATAAAAAAATATATTATTTTGATATATTTTTAAATAAAAATAATTTTAAAATCAACTTCAACCATACTATTAACGCATACACTATATACTATATAACTTTTCAAGCTGCTAGTAAAAGTGTCGCTTTTAACATTACGTGTGTGATAGCACCAAGCCCAAAAACACACTTCTGATTGCATCATGTAAGACTAACACAACAATGTTAATTTGTGGAGCTAGCCTGAAATTACTGGGATTTGGAGGGAAAAAACGAGCTTATGTATATGCTTCATTGAGATATAACGTTTCAAAAATTTATAATAAAAATGAGAGTTTTTTTCAAGATTAAATTATTTTATATTTTTATATTATTTTAATATACTGATATCAAAAATATTTTTATATTAAAAAATAGCATTAAACACGCAACAGGCAATCTTAAAATACTTCATAAAGTGTCTGAGCTGGTTGCTTTTAATTGATAGTGATAACCCATTGTCTGAGTTGAAACTTTAGTCCCTTGATTACTCACATAACAAGGAATTATATATATATATATATATATATATATATATAAATGGTAGACAAATTGTAGCTGAGTGGATAGGTTAAGATAGCGAGGAAATCTTCACTGCAAGAGTTACCTTGCGGCTCATGCTAGAGAAAGGTGACACCTACTCATATGAAACCCTAAATGGTCCTAACATGTCGAACCAAATTAGCAAAATCGCAAATATAATTGTTGAAATATAACACTAACATTAATAAAACAATTAGCAAATTCGAGTGTGGCTTTGGCTTTCTCTACTTTACTGCACTTCTGGCATAAAAACAGAGAAGTAGCGTTTAATATTGCATTTCAAAAATATTTCAAAAAACAATTAAGAAAAAAACATTTTTATTTTTTATTTTTTATTTTAAATTAAAAAATTCTGATATTTTTAGTTTATTTTCATATATTAATGTCAAAAATATTATTTTTTTAAAAAATATATATATATATTAATTTAATATATTTTTAAATAAAAAATATTTTTAAACACATCAATAGCACAACAATAAATCGTGCACCCAAATCATATTTTGGAACCCCGGAGACACGAAGGGTCCACTACTCTTGCTGATTTATGACACTGCATTATGAGCTTTCTCTCCGGTGTCTGGTTCGGGTCTATTCTCCAATGGTGGCCAGCCAATCTGGGGTCCACTCGACGTCCAGTTTTGGGTCCCCTTTTCTATTCGGCTAGACCAGATGGGTCCCTTCCCAGCTAATTATCGCTATCTCGGCTTTATCTACTTTAGTTCTTACCATTTTTTATTCTCCAGGACCCTTTCCTTTTCTTATGCTCTCATTTTTTAATCTGCTTTGAACGTGTATTTAGGGAATAACCCGTAAATCATGTCAATTAACTATCTAATATAATTAATTATTTGTTTTTTTTATTGGGAATACACCTTTTTAGCTTGTTTATGTCTACTCAAGATGATTGAATCATAAAAAAATTAGGGTTCTTTTCAATGAGTGTATGGTTTTTAATTTTTTATGCTAGATAGTCAAAGCCTTTCTATTTTTAATTATTGGTGTCCTTCCTGTGTTGGATGAGAACCGCACAAAATAATTGAAATATTAAAATAATATCAATTAATTTTTTTATTTATTTTTCAATATACTACTATAACTCCAATTGCTCCTAGTTTATCCTTATAATTTACACAATTCTCCAACCACTCCTCTAATATAGTTATTTCGGTGCAAACTAATCTAATCAAAATAAAAACAGTATATCTTAATAAAGTAATATTCGAATTCTAATAAAGTTATAATAATGTAACGAGAGGTTTACTCTTGTAGTGTAGTTGAAAATACATACAATCTCCGATGAATAAAAATAAATAGTAAAAATAAAATGCTTATACATGATCATCATTATGTCCTCAAATGATGTGACGTGATAACAAAGAGTTTGGGATCTATATAGCAAGTATCGAGTTTGAATCATGACGTGTATCTCTTGTAAAAATCTATAACAACCAGAGTTTTACTCGTTCAACTAGATTCATAAAATATATTTTTCAAGAATAATCATCACTATAGCATTAGGCCTCATTAAATTTATAACTTCCTAAGCTTTGGCCATATCAGGAGGGATGTTTCTGCTGTGTAGCATCGGCTCTTTGGGCGCCGCCGTGTGAAAGAAAATTGGCCATGGCAGGAGGGATGTTTCTGCTGTATAGCCTCGGCTCTTCGGCTGCTGTGTTAAAGAAAACTGGCCATTCTGCACATTTATTGTCTGAAAACATTTTTTATTTAAAAATATATTAAAATAATATTTTTATTTTTTTAAAATTATTTTTTTATATTAGCACATGAAAACACAGTTTCAACATAATGGTATTCTCTAATTAACATCGACGTCCACTGTGTGAAAGTGTAGACTGCAAATTAAAATGTTTTTAATTTTCTGAATCCAAGGAATAAACAATGAACAGCGTCACCTTCTGGCACATAAAATTAAATGCAGAAAAGAACCCTATCCATAACGAGCGTAGAGTTTCAACATTCATGCATCTGCTATCAGTCATGTGCATATGTCTTGATATACATGACCATCACTTTCTCTGAGAAAATCTTGTTAGAGTACGAGGGAGACAATCTCACTCGTGACTTCAATGTCGTGTTTAAGATTATAATATAAATTCCCAATTTCTAAAAATGATAAAAAAAAAAACATAAAATAGTAATTTTTCTTACAAAAATGTTGTCTAGCTCAGGCGCATTCAAGATTCAACTGACAAGCAAGCTGTTTGGACAGCTTTTGAAACTGCGTTTCAAAAAATTTTATTTTTTTTTATTTTAAATAAATATATTTTGGTGTTTTTAGATTATTTTGATGTGCTGATGTCAAAAATAATTTTTAAAAAATAAAAAATATTATTTTAATATATTTCGGCACGAAAAACATTTTGAAAAGCTACAACAACAGTTGTCCCAAACAGATCCAAGATATGCATGAGTGGGTTTTGAGAGAGAAAAAGTTTTGGAGAAAGTGATTTGTATCATGTCTCAAGGATAATTACAAGTGTCATTATAGTAGAGCAACATTAACATTGACAATAATTATGATGTTTGCTATGCGCAATCCAATAATTAAAGCATATGGTCTGATTTCCCTTTATTTAGAGTGACTATTCAACTATTCTGGATCGAGATTAGTCACGATCAAGTCTTGAGAAAGCTTGGTATCAAATTGATTCTTCACCATGCAATCCAAAATTGACGTTTTTGTCTCTAATAACACCAGTTAATGCAGCCAGCCATAGCAATTATTAAGCTATTTACTTAGCCAGAAATTATCAGAATAGAGCTGATCATTCGAGACCTTACCTGCTTGTTCAAACGAGCAATTATCATGTTCAAGGACTGAAATCATATGGTAAAAGGGAAGGGAACATTTTACTTGAGCAAGTAGGAGAGTCCCAACAAATAGAATGGATACCTTTCTAATAATCTATTTAAATAACTTATTTAGTATGTGATTGTGATTGTTTTTTATATTAAAATAATTTTTATTTTATTTTTTAAAATTATTTTTAAAACACAGTAACAAATAGTGTTTTATAATCATTGGAGATTTTTTTCCACTTTATCAATTTCTTTTAGCATGAACCATATCAATAAGTTTTGATCATTCAGGCTTATTTCTATATCAATAAATTTTGATAATTGTTTTTAAAAAAAAAATATTTTTGAAATAAAGTTCAAGAAACAGGGATAAGAGTACAGTACGGACACCAAAAGAGGATACTCTTTCTTACAGGGATAAGGAGTTCGTGACTAGGCGGCTGTGATTGTTTGGTGAACTGCAACGAAACTGTTCGGGCTTCGGGGGTGAGATCGCGGAAGGGAAACCGAGCTGACTTATTATTAATGTCCACACGTGTGATGTCTCTCGTGGATGTGGACCGTGTTGCGGATGGTGCGCCTACCGGCGATGAATGCACACGTGTCTCGGTCTAGTGACGGTGACAGTGAGCCTTGTTTGGTGGTGGTGGACCTCCCCCACACGAGGGGACGTCTGAGTGTTGGATTGGTTGGCATGGGGTCGGATACTTCCCTCCTCCTCCTCTAATTATATTTCTGTGTTCTGTCAAATTCTGGGGGTGGTTTAATTCAAATCTATATAGATGTTGGCTATGTCATGTGTACATCATTGGCCGTCATGCATCATCACACACAAGAGCCATCCCATTCGGTTTGACTAAATAAATTTATTCCGGTCCCTCAGTCTTTGGGGGGTAATTCAATGGAGCCCTTTGATTCTTTATATATATGTATATATATAAGTTGGATAATTATTTAAGCCCATTAATTCAAAACTTGGTCCATCATTGTAGAAACGAAAGCATTCAACCAAATAATTAATCTTTTGTACAAGAAATCCTCATTCGAGTTTAATTTTATCACAATTTTAATTTGTATAATCTAATTGTTACACTCTATTAACTCTATTATATGAAAGGTTAATTTAATTGGGGAGAGATAATATGACTTAAATACGTAATGCCTTCCTTTTAGAGCATCTCTAGTGGGACTAGGTATTTTGGAGAGTCAAATCTTTAAAATGGATGTTTGAATAGTATATATATGA
Source organism: Salix arbutifolia (assembly GCA_025169955.1). Lineage (NCBI taxonomy): Eukaryota > Viridiplantae > Streptophyta > Magnoliopsida > Malpighiales > Salicaceae > Salix > Salix arbutifolia. The sequence continues at coordinate 2,842,529 of CM045914.1, forward strand.
CTTTTTTGTTGATATGTGCTCTAATGGTAAAAGCCATTTTAGATAATCATTTTTTTATATTATTTTAAATATAATACAATTATTTTGTATGTAGTTTAATTATGCAATTAATTATACAATTAATAAGAGTTTATACAATTAATAAGAGTAAGTTATATAATTAAATAATTGCTTTAAAAAAACCCTCCAATAATATAATTATTAATTTTATATATAATTTTTTTATTCTCTTGTTAAGGTATTTTTAAGTAAAAATAAAAATAAATATTTTTGATATAATTACATTATTTTCTAATACATATATATATATATATTATATTATTTTATTTATATATATATTATAATATATAAAGAAGGTGGCCCCAAGGTGGGGCCACAATTTTAGCTTTCTCTCCTTAGCTGCTACAAATAGTAGCTCATGGAGAGGAAGGTATTTTTACCTTCTTTTTTGCCTTCTCCGTTGCCGTGCTCAAAATTGCACAAATAAGCTAAAAAATTCATTTTTAATTTATAGCTCTCCAAATGCCTTTACCGCTGGAGATGTTCTTACTAATTTATGTTCCAAATTGCCATTGCCAACTTTTTAAAGAGTTAATGGTAGTTAGAAATTGCGATTTAGGAAGGTTTTATTGCATCATCAATCTATGTAAATGATACTTTTTACTCTGTTAATCATTGTCTTCCTGCTCTATCAGGGTTTTTCATCCTTTCTCCTTTCATTTTGAGTTCTCATGCATCTTCAACCTTTCCTAATGATGGACCAGCATATTTGAATGAGTGTAAGTGAATAAAGATTTAATGAGTTAGCATATCCAATATTATTGGGTTCAGATACGCATTAAGCAGTCTAGTGAGTTGTCATAATTAATATATTTGGGCTCAATTACGAGCTTAGCCTAAATAAATACGAGTTTGGCAAACTATCATACTCAAAGTTCTTAGGGTTGGCTATGCATTGAACTCAAGTTGTCATTGGTTCGCTGAGCCTAAAAATACATGAGTCTGATGAGCTGTTAGAATCAAAGTTCTTGGGTTTAACTACGTGTTGATCCCAAGCAAGAACGAGTTTACCAAGCTTCCATACCTAACATCCCTAAGTTCAACTGTGCGTTAAGCTTAAGTGAAAATGAGTATGATGAGCTGATAGACCCAACATCATCGCATTCAGCTACAAGTTAAGACTAAGTATATATTATTTTGACGAGTTGCTAGACTCACATCATTGAATTTAGCCATGCTCTAACCCAAGTGGATATGAATCTAGCAAGATGCTAGATCCAACATCCTTGGGGTCAGCCACACTTTGAGTATAGGTGAACATGAGTTTGAAAATATGCTAGAACATTGTCTATGAACTTAGCATTATGAAAACTTCTGATAGGTATAGGTCTAACGATTATTATAGACCCTACATTGGGATATAAGGTTTTATTTGCATATTTTGATGACTTATTATATCAAATATTAATGTCCATGATACTTATCTCTCTACAACCCTAAGCCAAGGGGAATCTTCTAAGAGTTTATCAATTTTTCATCAACAATAATATTATGTAAGAGATATTTGTTCTTTGTGTAAGAAATATTTATCTCTTATTAATGCTATCAGGAGGAAATGATTATTTAATCTTTCAACTCTAACAAAAACAACAAGATTTAAGAGGCTACAAATAACCTTGAACCACTCAAGTAGAGAATTCACTATTTCTAATCTCAAAGTATTCATATTTTACCTCTCAAATCATTTTGTATACAAAAATAAGAACAAACACTTTTGTTCGTGGACCTTAAAGCTCATTATCTCATTTATTATGACCCTTTCCTAAAAATTCATCGATTTTATCATTTGAGAGTTCATATACCTCATAAAAAATTATTTTGATGTGTTGGATCTTTTATCACTAATCATTTGCTTCTTGAGCTATGGAGAAGGGAGTATTGATATGAACATATTATACAATACACTAAAAGAGATCGTGATGTCATGGGTGGGTTATTGTGTATTGTGAGACAAATCATAGTGGATTACAATAATATTGCTCAATTTTCAGGTCGGTTTGGGTCATTCAGTTTGTCAGTTTACTGGTTTATTTCCTTTTTGCACAGTAAAATAACGATTTTATCCCTCGAAAAAGATAAAAAATGGTTTCTGGACGGAGGGGTTCCACGATAATTGCACAATTTCGATTCGGTCCACCATATTTTTAAATTTCTTTACACAATAAAATAATCATTCTATCCCTCGAAAAGGAAAAAAATCAACTCTGAGCGGGAAGGGTGCCACGGGAATTTCATATTTTTTTAAAAATGGCTATATACGGATATAGCCCCTAACAAGACAAAATTGATGACTTACGCATAGGGGTATACCGGTAATTGACCATAATTGTTTATTATTTTTCTTGGAATACTGTCGGCCCGTGTGGAACACGCAACCGACAGTATTAGGCCTCACCCTCTATCGGGCAGTGCGTGAGGCCTGTTCAGATCAATGAAAATGGGCTTCCGGCATCGCCGTCGATTTGTTCATGTATATATAAGTGTGCTCTTAGCTTTGGTTTTTAATTTTTATTTTATTTTCTTATTTGTTTAGGTGGTATTTTTTTGAAAAAAATAGCTTTTAAATTTTATTTTGTGTCTATGATCATTTGAAAATTGATATTTTTGTTTTTTCTCTCCCTTTGTTCTTTCTTTTAGTTTTTTTATTTGTTTTTTTTTATTTTATTTTCAAGTTAAATGAATTTTTTTCACTTGATAATTTTTATTTTATTTTTTTATTTGATCTTTTGTTAAAGTTTTTAGGATTTTTATAGTCTTTCATTGATTTTTATTTTTTCATTATTAACACAATAATAATAATAATAATAATAATAATAATAATAATAATAATAATAATAAAAATAATTTTAGTTGTTTTTCTTGCTTACTCTTTTGTTAATGTTTTTGAGTTTTTTTTTCTCTCGGGTTGGTGTTGAATTGTTTTTATTGTTTTGACAGTTATAACAATGATAATTTTAGATGTTAAGACTTCGATATTGCTATTGTTATAATAGGGTGTGTTGATTTGTTTTATTATATTAAACTTTGTATATATAGATATTATATTTTAATTTTGAACCAGCAAATCCTATTAATTTCTTTAATCCCAAAAATTATAAAAATTGTTTGCTCAACCCGCAATGTAGTGCGGTCAATTTTTTTAATTTTCAAGTCAAATGATTTTTTTTCCTAGCTAATAATTTTTATTTTTGTTTTATCATTTATTTTATTTTTTTATTTGCTCTTTTGTTAATGTTTTTAGACTTTTTTTAGTCTTTGATTTTTTTTTGAATTATTAACCCAATTATTATTATTAATAATAATTTTAGTTTTTATTCTTACTTGTTTTTTTGTGTTTTTTTCTCGAGGTAGTTTAATATTTTTTATTGTTTTGGAAATAATAGTGATTATAACTTCAATGTTACTATTGTTATAATAGGATATGTTAATATGTTTCATTATATCAAACTTTACATGTATAAATATTATATTTTAATCTCAATAGTTATAAAAATTGTTTGTTCTGCCCGCAACGTAGTGCGGGCAATTAACTAGTAATTATCTATTTTTCAAACTCTCAAAAACCTCATCCCTAAACATATTTAATTTTAAAACATCACCACTCTTAATTTAAAGTTTGTTGTGTTCATTGTATCCTTAGCTTATCAGAAAAAACAAAATGGTTATAAACGCAAGAAATCAGTGCTGCATTTAAAGAATCTCGTGAGTTTAATTAGGGACAATAATAATAATAATAAATATAAGAAACGGGCAATGAAATCTATGATTCTGTAGCTATATGACCAGGGGGGAAGAAAAAGACAAGAGTTGACCAAACTATGACATTGTATTCATTGCAATAACGAAGCTTATCACTTCAGGAACTCGCCGAGTATGCCACGCACCAAAAACATTTATAGAATTGCCAAAAATTAGGGACATATTCAAAGAACTGACAATGAATTCAATGATTCTAACTTTATGGGCTGCAAGAAGAAATAAGATAGAATTTGGTTATAATTCGAGTTGATATAGTGCTTGTTTGAGAGTGCGATTGCGGTAGCTTTTCAAAGTACTTTTTGTGCTGAAATACATCAAAATGATGTTTTTTTATTTTTTTAAAATCATTTTTGACATTAGCACATTAAAATGATCTAAAAACATCAAACCATATTCATTTAAAATAAAAATAAAAATCAAATTTCGGCAAAACACCAATTGAAACGCACAGTCAAACAGACATATAGTTTTAGATATATTACAAAACTATTCCATGACAAGGATTTAAAATGCGACAAAACTCTTTATTTACACCTTATGTTTTTACTAATTCATTAAATCCTTTTTTTTTATCACTTAGGTCAACTAAACTCTTGTGTTTTTTATTTTATTTCAACAAGTCAAGTACAATTTACCCAATTGAAAAATAGATGCCAATTTAATATGACACGTCATCGTTCTCTAACGAATTTACCAATGATATTTTCATAAACAATTCTATAAGTAAATTTAAAAATGTTAACAACATGTATAGATAGATAGATAGACAAACAGTCTTCTTCTTCTTAAACGGTAAATGAAAACAACAGTCTCTCCCATCTATTTTTCAATAAATCTAGGCTCTATCATCACAAATCCAACCACTAAATACTCCATAATATTAGCATCATTGTTTTGATACCATTTCCCCCCTAAATATTCCTAACACTAAGTAAACAAACCTCCTCATTTATGTTTTAAGTTAATATATTAATTTGTTTGTATATTTAAGTGTTTCACAATATCTTTATAAAGAATTAAAGTTTGATTTGTTTATTAGTGTTTGTTTGTAATTTTGATTTTTTTTAATTTGATAAAATAGATTTTGATTTTGTAATTTATGTGCATTATAATTAAAGAAATAATAAATTATTTAATGAGTAACAATCATATTTTCTCAATTTTATTGTTATGTTGGAAGTTTTGGGGAAATTGATTTTTTGTGTCAAATTGATAAAAAATAAATGACATTAATTTAGATTTAATATGTAATAAACCAACTTTTCATGACATTAGTCTAACAACATTATAGACCGATTCTTCTTTATATCTCTTTTTTTTCATATAATAATTTCTTTTTTTACATCTCTCTCTCTCTCTCTCATTTCAAGTTATCGATATTTAACCTACCACATATTTTCATGATTAATTCCTCATTCTGTATTTTTCCAATATCTCAAAGTGCAGTTTCATCAATACATCAAAAAATATATATTTTTTTAATTCTATTGTTGTTTTCATCTAAAATTACTAAAAAAATTTTATATCAATGTTTTCATTGGTAAACCATAAGGGGATATTTTGTTTCTAGCATTTTTGTGCCTTTTTTCCCCTAACTTTTTCATAGTTATTACCAAGGTTGTCAATTTCGCTTCGGTTGGTGCTTTGTTTTTTTAATTGGAATGGAATATTTCAGTTTCGGAGTGTTTCGGCGCACCGTTTCGGAGTTATACTCTTTATGTGTATATATAATTAAATATATTAATTAAAAAAATAGTTCAATTAAAAAAATAAAATAATTTAGAATTGTGCAATTTAATCTAAAAAAAACATAATAAAATGATTTTTCAGAACAAAATTATGAATATGTATAATATTACGAGAATATCATCATCAATCTCGTAAGGTCATTATATTCTCTAATTGCTCTGAAATTTTAACATAATATACATAAATATGTCAAGAGACTCCTTGTAAAATTTCATCTCAATCTAACAGTTGGATTAAGAGATGTAATTGATATTGTAAAATTATTTATTAATTAAAAAAAATGCTATTTGGTCGAAACGGAACAGACAAAAAAAAACTGGAACATTTCGGTCGGTATTTGGCAGAAACATTCGGAATGAATCAAAATTTAAATCGAGATAAAAACGATGCTATTTTATTTTATTTTCTTAACTGATACAAAATATTTCGACCATTTCAGTCGAAACTAAACGAGACTTAGGGATTGACCTTTTCTAATACGAGTGATGGGTGGGTTCATTCTATACCTCTCCAGAAGGAACCTCATAATATGTTTCACTGACTCGGATCGTTTGACGGATTCGTTTTGCTGGCTATCTCTGCCTTTATTTATCGTGCCTATATTCATTGGATTCTTAATTTGGAAGGGATAAGATACAATATTCAGAATCGGTTGCTATAAAAAAAAACAATTATATAATATAAAAAATGATTCTTAAAAATATTTGGTGCGTGTGCTAATAATTGAAGAGTAAATTGTTAGTGAAAATAATTACATTATTAGTTGTTATTCATGAAAAAGAAATAAAAAAACCATTTGATTTGGAAGAACACTAATTTATAATCAACTTCATTATATACAAACAGAAAAGTCCATTCCTCCTCTCAATCTGATCTCCTTTACATGATGTGAAGTGGATTTGACCCCAAAAATATACAATCGAGAAGAAAGAAGAAGGTTTAGGGTTTCACGTTTCGTTTTTAAAATATATAATTTTTTTCAAATTAATTTTCTTTAGTGTTTTTAGATTGTTTTTATGTGTTGATGTTAAAAATATTTTTTTAAAAATAAAAAATATATTATTTTAATACATTTCTAAATAAAAACACTTTAAAAAACAATTTCATACGCATTTTCAAACAGTTACCTAGTAAACCATCAAAGTTATGATAAGACAATTTGTTATTTTTACGTGGAAGAACACATTTTTTAACCTAATATTTCTCTATCTTACATTTCCTCTCACGTTTACTATTTTAGAGAGCATTTAGTGGCACACATCCTTGCCATGATGTATCTGCTTTGAATGGTTACCGCTGGAAGTGGAGAGTGCATAAACCTGATGAAGATCGAAAAGATTTTGAAGTAACCTTCGAATGACAGGCATACCTGTTCCCCTTTTTTGGATTTGGAAATTAATGGTCTAGTCTCACACGTTTCATATATATATCATTGAAATGTTAATGCATATAGTAAATCTGCAATTTTAATCTACTCATCCCCTTTTAAAAATATTGAAAAGACAGTAAATTCTTTTGATACAATATATGTAAATAAAAATACCCGATAAAATATGATATAATATAAGTAAATAATAATAATAAAACACTCCCAACTTTATATATATATCAGATTTCACCCTTTTCATGCAACAATGGCAGCGTTTATTATTCTGTGGAGCCTAAGGAAACAAGGAGGAAACGCATGCCAAAGCCAACTAGGGCTGTTCACTCGCATTACCACAATCATTCTATCTTATACATCACCCGTGACCTCACTCCCCCCGACAACCCATGGCGATTTAGTCGTACACGTGTCATCATCTCCACCCTCTAAAGCCCCCCATCACCATGTCTCAACAAAACCATATATTATAGCACCCTATAGCTAATTCGGCCCTTCTATTTCTTCTCCCACTACTATTCTTCAACCTTTATTACATGTGCTTACCATAAATCTCTCTACATCAAGATAATTAGCAGCACGAAAGTACCATCAACAAGAACAAGAGAGAGAGAGAGAGAGAGAGAGAGAGAGAGAGAGAGAGAGAGAGAGAGGATAAGAGAGGTGAAGTGGCACTACTTATTTTCAAGTATTGGAAGTTTTTTTTGTGAATGATGACTAGCATAACGAGAGCAGAGCCTGGAAAGTATAGCATGATTAACTTCGAAGAGACTGAGTTACGTCTAGGGTTACCCGGAGGAACTGGCAATGGAAATGATGGTGAGGTTGGGAAGAGTAACGGGAAGAGAGGGTTTTCTGAGACTGTTGATTTGAAGCTTAACCTTTCTACAAAGGAATCTGGAAAGGGAGGAGATGATCAGGAGAAAGTAACGGAGGAGAAAACTGCTGCTCCTCCCTCTACTGATCCGGCAAAGGCGCCGCCGGCCAAGTAAGTTTTCTTTTCTTTTAATTTACCTCTCCATTTCTCACACCATTTATGGACTTACGAGGGTTATTATCTATTTCGTTCAATTATTTATTTTCTTTGCATGCTCCAAATCCATGAAGAGAAACGTACATTTGAGAGATTAACTTATTGTGCTGATCAAGAAGGTTTAGATATAGATATAATAAGCCTAAATAATGCCCACCCACTTTGTATGTAAATCACGTACGTACGTATAATAGCAGCTCAGGTAAGCAAGATGTGATTTAATTGATTATTTTAGCTTAATTATGAGAAATATTTAATTCTGGCGAGCAAAAACCTTGGATCTAATGAATAATCTAGTAAGTATCAAGCTTGGTGAAGAACTCTTCTTCTACATTTTTTTTTCCACATAAAAATGTCTTCTCTTCCCTTCATCGTCTTATATATTACCGCTAGCTAGTTGTGTTGTTATTATACTATTTAATCTTATTCATGGAAGAGTTGCAAGAATATGTGCTGCATTGTTTTCTCCTTCTTGGCTTGATTTTTCATGGCTTTGGCTGGTGTCTGTAATAAAGGAAAATAGCAAAACATATGGAATCTTTACTTTTCTCGACAACCAAACAACCAAGGATAGAGAAAAGGAAAAATGACAGTACTTGCTAAGCTATCAAATGCTATACCCTTGAATGAAAATTTTCTAGTGTACGGATCCATTGTACACCATAACTTTTATTTATATATAAAAAAATCCCCTTTTCATAAACGGGACCATAAGATAAATATAAAAATATACACTTCTTTTTTTGTTCTTAAAAATCAATTCGTTTTCTTTCTTAATAAAAACTATGGGGACCATAAGAGACATGTCAACTTGCTATTGCCTTTCGTTTTCGGATAAAGCTGTCCGGAAATGGGAATCCATAGATAAGTGAAGGTTATCCTCTATTTAATTAAATATAGATATGATCATATTAATCATTTCTGAGAGTGTTAAATGTTACAAAACCTAATAAATGTGTTTCAAATCAATTCCAGGGCACAAGTTGTGGGTTGGCCACCCATTAGATCGTTCCGTAAGAATGTCATGGCTGTACAGAAGAACAGCAACGACGAAAGATCCGGCAGCAGTGGCTCCGGTGTGGCTTTTGTCAAGGTTAGCATGGACGGTGCTCCGTATTTACGTAAGGTGGACTTGAAATTATACAAGAGCTACCAAGAACTCTCCGGCGCTCTCGGCAAAATGTTCAGCTCCTTCACCATTGGTAGTTAATATAATGTTATATATATAAAATTCAGAATTATATTATTAGAGTGTAATAATCACCTTACAAAATCACCACCCATTTGTTTTTTCAAAAGGTAACTGTGGCTCACAAGGTATGAAAGATTTCATGAACGAAAGCAAATTGATCGATCTTTTGAATGGTTCTGAGTATGTGCCAACTTATGAAGACAAGGATGGAGACTGGATGCTTGTAGGAGATGTTCCTTGGGAGTAAGTTTTAATTAATTTCTTTCATATAATTTTGAATATCTTATCACACCAAGCAATTATTGATCATTGAAAACAATTATGCCAACTAATTCTTCATCAATTTGGCAGGATGTTTGTGGATTCATGCAAGCGCGTGAGGATTATGAAAGGGTCTGAGGCTATAGGACTTGGTTAGTACTGGGCCATGCCTTAATTATTATCATCAAATTCAAATTAATCTGCAAACTATACCTTAAACTGGTACCGTGAGACTAATCCCATGAAATTTTCTTGATCTTGATCTGATTTCAGCCCCGAGAGCTGTGGAGAAGTGCAAGAACAGAATTTGAAGTTTTTTTCCCAGCCAATCTGGTCAGCCGATCCAATTGTCCACAGAGAAAACGAGCCGGCTCAAAAGGGATCGAGCTTTGAAGTCTGGATGTCTATGTACCATGTTTTTTTCTTCTTCTTCTCAGTGTTTTCTTTTTCACATACATAGTAAGTCTGAAGTATATGAGGAAATGTATTTCAAGGGATTTGTTAATTATCTAGGAGATGAAGTAATAATAGAAGAAGATGTTTATAAAACTTCTTTTATTATGTATGATCACGTGTAATGTTTTTATTATCGGAATGGCTTGCTTAATAATGACTTTAAATTATTGCTCGTAGGTTGTCATGAGTGTTTTTTGTCCCCCTCCATTTTTGTTTAATGGTGGCAAGTTCTTATTTAATTGCTTAATGAATGCATTATGAGATTCTCTGCATAATATGCAATAATTTAATCATCTTTTTTATATTTTTTTCCCTTTTTCAAGTGATTGGTTGGGGGGGGGGGCAAAGAATACGATCCATGAACAAAGAGATAAAGATGAGGAGCAAGGGCATGTGCTTGCTGCTGTGGGGGCATTCCATTATTTTTTGTTGGCATATTTCTCCCACTTTAGACCATTAAAAACCGTATAAAGTTGATTGACATTTGAGGACGGGAAGGAATGGCTTGGAAAAGAATATTTCGTAAAATAATATTTGCGTTGGTCTGCCGAGACATTTATTTTTTCTTTACGTTATTCTAATTGTTGTGAAACTAAACCCGTAAAATTTCTATTAATACATTAATGAATGAAAATACTTATAATTAAGAAAATATAACAGAACCATATTCTATGATGTCAAGCTTTTATGTTGAATATATGGCTGTTTGATTTAGTATAAGAGTTCTTCATCCAAATTCAAACATCCAAATTCAAACGCTTCCTTTCTTTTTTTCCGGGTGCGAGGAAACTTTATCTCTTGAAAAGTACATCTTGTGGACCTAGATGAACGAAAATAACCCTGATTGTTTTAGGTTTTTACAAGGGGTACATGTCCTGACTTGAACTTGAGATCTGCTGTATAAAGTACAAGTTTTCTGTCATCACGTTACGGTCTTTTCATTTCATTTTCTAATAAAAAATAAAATAACATGAAATAATATGTGATAAATCTATCTAAGTTGAAAGTTTAAAAATCTTTAATTTGAGAGAGTGTATTACTGAATTAATATAAAATTATGTAGTTTGATATTTGATATGATGCTAAAGTTTGGTTTAGTATATAGTTATGAATTCATAAATACTTTTGAGTTGAGTAATTTTTTCAACTTTAACATAGATATTTTCTTCTTCTCGAAAGAGACTTTATATATATATATATATATATATATATGGTAACGAAATGGTCGCATATATTGAGCTTAGGAGTGATAACCTCATCGTTTATAATAGGAAATGTATGTAACCTTGCCAATAGTTGGCTATTACCAAATGTTTACTATGGAACTATATATATAAAAAATCAATTTATTTAAGAGTTAATTTGAAATCATTATATAATTATTGAGAAATTGTAACTTTCGTGTTTTTTATTTTATTTTAAATATGTATATATATAAAGAGTCAATACCCAATCCTCGATCTTGCTTTTTCTCTAATCACAACATTTCATTAACGAAATAAAAACATAAACACGAAAGCATCTTTCGGGATTAAAAACATAAACATAAAATAAAGAGGCAATGATTAAGCATTAAGCACTCTCTCTCTCTATCATGCATGTCCTTACTGCCATGCTAATCTTCTTACCCATCCACATTCAAAGTCCACAGAAATCACACACGAATCTCTTTCATTTGATCTCCCCGACGTTAAAGTGGGGATTTGTCATCTCCTTTTCTCGACACAAATAACTTTAGGAATCTTTTAAAAATCTTCCCTTCTTTAGCAAGTGTCTGTTTGTTTAAGCATAACTTCACTATCTCGATCTGATAAGACAAAATCACACATCGAAAATGATCCACATTGGCTTTTATTTATTTGGTTTTTTCTAAGAGAAAAAATTATGGTATAAACATTACATGATAATTCCTTTTCAAATTTAAAATTGTAATGTATATTGATTAATTAAATATTTCTAAATTTATATTCAGAGAGCTGAGCATAGATTTACCGTATTATAAAATAATGAATCGCATGTTAGAAAATAATATAAATTATATTTTTAAATTTTATCTAATAACTTAAATTTTTAAATGAAAGGATTCTTTACTGTACAAATAATAAAAAAAAACAAAGGGCAACCACTCGCTAATCCCCATGTTAGTCCATGTGCTTTTGTTCTTGCTGGTAAAACATGTTGATCGATGAAACTTATTTGCTCGGGCTTTCTTTGACAGAGAGATTCCACTTCTTTTAATGCCCCCCCCAACCATTAAAACTCTGGTGAGCTTAAGGAGCTCGATGAAATCCCTTTTTCTTTCTCCTTCACTGTAACATAAAAACTAAATAAGATTAACTATTTTGCGTACAACATAAGGGTTTCATTTGGATCGAAGAGTGGTAGACAGAAGATTAACTCTTCTATGTGTTCATACATTGTTTACAAATTAGCCAGGGACAAGCCCTCTACAGAAAGATTGAAGTGGGAAAGCCCTCGATGGATGATCGATTTCCTGGTATTTTAGTGAAAAGGTATATAAATATAGCCGATGAGGTATAGATTAATTCATATTAATGAATGATATGCTCAACTGTAAGCACTTAAAAAATGGTGCTCAATTAGCTAGCTGTCTCATGACAGCAAGCTCTAAGAGATCACTCAGACCAGTCCTTTCTTTTCATTTACTAGGATTCTTGAAGATCATGATGAGCATCTCCACTTGATCCAAAAGAAAGTTCCTACTGTAGGATCATGCGCAGCCTAAGAACAAAAGGGTTTCATGATGCGGTCCTTGATTTTTCTGCCCTATCAATTGCAAAAAAAAAAAAAACAAGTGAAAGAAAGAAAGAAAGGTCAGACAGATCATCATGAACAAGATGTTTAGATGGTGTTTTTTCACTGCGTTTTAAAAGTATTTTTTGAATAAATTTGAATTTTTTTTTTAGATTAATTTTTTAAATATTTTTAGATCATTTTCATATGCTGATATCAAAAATAATTTTTAAAAATAATCATAACTATACTCCCAAATAATTACATCACAGCAACTTCATTATCATGTTGGGTTTGATTAAGAGATATACTTATTTAAAGGAGAATAAATCACGCTGAGAGTGCTTTGGCCATGATTAAAATAGAGAATGGGTGCGAGCCCTCTCTATCAGAAATCAATTGTGCTGTCCTATTGGTTAGGTGTATGGGTTCACCTTGTCGCTCAATCATATCCATGTCTCCCTCCTAAAAAAGTTGTGGTTTGAATTTCTTTTATATTTATTTTCTTTTTAATATAAAAAGTAAGTTCATTTTTACAATATATACCTGATATATTAAAGCAAACCGTTTTCTAATTTTAGATCATATTACTACGTATTACCAATTTACTTGTATGGATAGATATTGTATTGTTCTTATTATTAGGGTAAGTCATATGCTAACTATTGTTAATTACTAAAAGAAGGAGGAGCAGGAGGAGGAGGAGGGCAAATCAAGGACTTAATTGCATAAAATTTAAATTTTAGAGGTAATTAAGGACTTAAACAAATAAATTCAAAATCAAAGACTAATTTGTAGAATGTACACAGCTTCAGGGAATTCAATCAATAAACTTCAAAAACTCAGATTGAAGAAAAACAGAGTCTAATTGACCAATCAAGGGTTAAATTGAAAAAAAATCCAAAATCCAGGGACAATATTAGATCCTAACAAGGGGTGAAATTGCAAGGATTGAGGTATACATGAGAAAATTGAAAGCATAAGGGGCAATAAAAAAATTCCCATTCTAGAAAATCCTAGATTATATTAATTGAGATTCGGATGAAGATAATAAAGTATTAATAATTTCGAACAATATAATTATTAATAGTTTATAAATGATTGATTTCATAGACTTTGAATTTTAAAATTTAAAATTAATACAAAGAGATTAGTTTACTAAATCTATCAAAGTAATTAAATGTGATTAATAATTGAAGATATATGAATAACATTCTCCTCCTCGATTTATTTATTTTATTTTATTATATTACTTTGAAGATTTCATTCGATCAATAATCTTGACCTAGAAAAAAAAACACTATAATCTAGGCATAACTTCGATTTTTACGGGGTTTAGAAATATAGTTAAAATTATTTCTTAAAATGTATTTTTATTCAGAAATTCATTAAAATAATATTGTTTTATTTTAAAAAAATTATTTCTGATATCAATACATTAAAATAATAAGAAAATATAAAAAATAATTTAAAACAAAAAATAAAAATATTTTTAAAATGATTCCAAACAGCACTGGAACAAATGGTGACAGGAGACATAAGACCTCACCTTTTATCAACAACATTAGTTTTGTTTGCAACGAGGTGCCTGTGTTTTTCTTCGAGCAACGATAAACACTGGCTGAATAGAAACAGAACGCAAGGAAACTTTTACAGAGACAGTGGTGTTCCCGGAGCAGTAACAGTGGCTGTTCAAGCTACATATAATTAATCTGTTAAATATCAAAAGCATTAACTTGTTCTTTATTTGGGCAGCAGCTCGGATGCACTGTCATAAAGCTGCGCAGCACATATGTGTTGATGAAGTTCAAATCGCAGAGAAATCAAAAAAGAGGAAGGGATTTAAAACAAAGCTGTCGATTCCGTTGATGATTTTTTTTTTCAATTGAAACAAAATATTTTGATTTCGAAGTGTTTCAGCATGCCGTTTTTGAGGTTATTGTTTATGTATATATGTGTGTGTATATAACTAAATATATTAATTTAAAAAAAATTTAGTTCAAATCCAAAAATAAAATTATTTAAAATTTTACAATTTAATATAAAAAAAAACAAAATAAAATGATTTTTCTAAACAAAATTATGAACATGTATAATATTACGAGAATATCATCATCAATCTCGCAAGGTCATTACATTCTCTGATTGATATGAAATTTTAACATAATATATATAAATATGTCAAGAGACTCCTCATAAAAGTTCATGTCAATCTAATGGTCGGATTAAGAGATATGATTGATATTATAAAATTATTTATTATTTAAAAAAATAGTATTTGACCGAAACAGCACGGGCGAAACGATTCCGACACATTCAGCCGTAATTTGGCCGAAAAATTCAGAATGAACCGGAATTTAATCCGAGGTAAATACGACACTAATTTATCTTATTTTTTTAATTGGTACGAAACGTTTCTCTTAAAACTAAAAGAGTAGAGATTGACATCCCTGATTTAATAGCAAGAAATACGGCATAAACTGCTTAGAAAGCACAGTAATCAAGAGATAAATCAAAAGAAGTCGTGTCTTCTTCAAAGATTAATTTTCTCCTTGTTTGCGACGCCAAAGAAGAGGTAAACGCAGGATGTATTGCTGGGGACTATGCCTGCAATGAAGCAGCAGTGTCAGTATGATCATAGGGCGTGATATTTACAGATGCTGCGAGGTCCGACGAAGGAGCTACTCTAGAGCTTGATGAAGTTGTTAGATCGATACCTAACACAATATTGGTAGAGGGAAATTGATAAATGATGAATCATATTCATCAGAGCATGGAAAAATCGTTCGAGTCATCGTTGCCAATGCTAAGAATCCATTCAGCAAATTGACTTTTCTCGTATCTTTCGTTAGAACATAGCTTATCGATTGAAACATGCATGTTCTCTTTGAACATTAGAACAATAAATCTGGACCATGCACAGTGATGAGCTAATTAAAGAAGCATGTATTGTATCCTCTCGAGTTCCTCTACGAACGATAAACTAGCTAATATCATCACTGCTAAGAAAAACTATTAATTTTCCCACTAAATAGCAGATTTTGGTAAAAAAGAAGAACCTGAAAACCGATGGAGGGTAAAAAAAACAAGCAAATTATTCCAAAATCTATCTCTGGATGACCATATCAGAAAATTTTCACGTTGAAAAGACAATCATGCAAGTCATAAATGGAGCCAGAAAGCAAAATCACCACCCAAATGATGGCATGAGAAACCAATGAAGCAAAAGCTTGCAAACAGAAGAAAGCATATGAAAACATGGCAGGGAATTGCTCGTAAAGAAAAAAGAGCAGACCTAACAGGCATGACAACGTAAAAAACATCGAGGAGCTACAAAATACAGTCAACACACACCCTTCTAGACTATAATAAACACATGTCTAGCCAAAGGATCAATGGAATGCTATAATTAAAAAAAATCTTTCGAAACAAGAAAGGAAATGAAAGTAAGAAAATAATGCAAAATAGTTTGCAGAAACCAACCAATCCCGTTAGAACCTGCACCTTTAGCCAATAAACACACAATCACATCCAATCCCACCGAATTTTGCATCCACTCTCCTTGTTCTAGAGAAAGAGCAAAGACACAAGCAAGTTGTCAAAACATTCAATTCACCATCATGATGACAACATTTCATCTTTTCTAAGGCTTTGCAGGCCAACATGAGTAGCAAATTTGACAATTCCACCTATCCCCAAGCCAACAATACAGATTTGATAGGCCCACCATGCCCCAGTCGCTGCTTAAAATTGCTTGGTGCAAGTCTTGTCCTTTTTTCTCAAAGTCTTCCCAAGTCATTAGCCTACTAAGCCTAAAGGAAGAGCAAGCTCTGGAAGCCATGGAAACAAATTGTGCAAGCTAAATTGCCTCGTATCATGTTTTCTAAACTCTTTCCAAGCCAATGATTTACTAAGATCAAAGGAAAAACAGCTTTCTAAGCCTCAAAGAAAAGCGAAACAACTTTCAAAAGCTGTGAAAATTAACCACCTATGCGAGTTCACAGTTAGTTTACAGTGCACATGCAGTCTAAATTCGATAATTAGATACAAAAATTCTATTTTTTTAGCTATCTTTCTAATCTTGGGTAGCCAAATCTTCTTTTCCGTTTAAATCATGCTAGTCTATAAATATATTTACACGATCTATATATCTAGAGCATATATTTATTTACTTAGGATAGACTTATAATCATCCATTATCTCAACACCTAGTACATCATATTCACAACAAAAGTAAAAGCACATGAAGGAATAAGTCTAGACACCTAAAAGCCGCCATGGACTGTTCATCTCTTTATTGTTTAGCATCGATCATTTAGCTCTGTAGATTAGATAAAAATCAGCAGCCACCATTATTGAACAAGTCCAGCTAGTATTTATTAAAATAAGACAAGTATTAATTGTCCATGATTCCCCCTTTATGGCTTTTTATATATATATATATATATCAGTGTTTTTAATTTTATTTTGTTTTTATTGAAATAGACAAAATATTTCGTACCAATAAAAAAATAATTTTTTTCTCGTTTAAAATTTTGGCTAGAACATTCTGGTTTCGTTATGCTTGTTCCGTTTCGGCCAAATAGCGTTTTTTTTAAATAATAAATAATTTTACAATATCAATCATATCTCTTAATCCTACCATTAGATTGAGATGAAATTTTACAATGAGTCTCTTAACATATTTATATATATATTATGTTAAAATCTCAGAGCAATCAATGTATTTAATGAACTTGCAAAATTAATGATAATATTTTTGTAATATTATACATATTCATAATATTGTTCAGAAAAATTATTTTATTGTGTTTTTTTAGATTAAATTGCACAATTCTAAATAATTTTATTTTTAGATTTGAACTAATTTTTTTTTTTAATTAATATATTTAATTATATATATACATAAACAGAAAAATCTGAAACATGTCAAAACACTTCAAAACCAAAACATTTTATTTCAATTGAAAAAATAAAGCACCAACCATAACAAAATATCTTGATACCAGTGCTCTAACAAACTTGTCATCCAACAAAATCCCAAGCACAAAACTAGAAAATGAAGATTCGGGTCTTCACAGTTTTCACTCTATTACTGTCCCTTTTGCTAGGAGTCTCAGCTGAGCAATGTGGAAGGCAGGCTGGGGGTGCTCTTTCTCCAGGAGGTCAGTGCTGTAGCCAATTTGGCTGGTGTGGCAAACACTGATGCTTGCTGATTCCATGGTTGTTTTCTTGTTATTTTTTATTTTTCTTACAACGTTCCATAGTATCCTGCAATGTTTTACCTGCCACGTGTTGCTTGTACGTGTCAACTGCACCACGAGATTAATATCTAGATATTCCCGCAGAGGGCCCTGAAGTCTATGGAAGCACCGCTCGTCAAAATATGCTGGATAACGTTAAGGTTATCCAAAAGTTTTGGCACTATATTCTTTATTGAACAATTATACATAAAGTAGCAGCCTGTGCAACTCAAAACCATGCATGTAGCCGCCTCGCATGCACTTTGAATTTCTCCACTTATTCAGCTAACCAATCTCTCATCTCCACGACTATCACTTTGAAATTTAGGGCTCCTCGATCTCTTTCTTCTGGACAACATCAAAGACTAAGATATTTGAACGGTGCATTAAAAGCTTGATTGGTTTATTTATTTTTGATATTCGGGGTGTTCTAATCAGTTTACACTCATCATAACTAATTCCCGGATCCATTGAATATCCTGCAAGTCCAATGAAATATCTAAATAATTAAACACTTGCTTATAAATAATAATCACCAAGGGAAAAAAAAACTTGTTTATAAAGTAGCAGCCGGTATCTTTCAACTCGCATCATTTTCGCTAACAACTGATCAAAAGTCAATAGTACCATGCTGATCATATCCCTTTGGATTGTCCACACTAATCACCTGCCGTTTACTTAATCAATCTGTAAGATCAACGACAATCCGAAGCACCATCAGTGGTTTGTCCTGATCCTCATAAAGGAACCAGGGCATTCTGGGGATTACATATCAGCCACTTGATGCTAAAATAAAATAAAAATCAACCTCCTCTGCTATAAAGTCCTATGTATGAAATGGAAGACTGAAACATATGAAAACCTAGGAGGGTTAAGAAATGAGGATTTATGATACATTCGCGATCGTTTTGTTTTGTCTGATAGGAGGAGCAATTGGTGAGCAGTGTGGTTCGCAAGCGGGTGGCCAGACCTGCCCCAATAACCTGTGTTGCAGTCAATATGGGTGGTGTGGAGACACTGATGATTACTGCTCGCCGTCCAAGAACTGTCAAAGCAACTGCAAAGGTGGCGGCGGCGGTGAGAGTGCGTCAAATGTGCGTGCCACGTACCACCTGTACAATCCTCAAGACAACGGATGGGATTTGAATGCAGTCAGTGCTTATTGTTCTACATGGGATGCAAGCAAGCCTTATTCTTGGCGCAGTAAATATGGCTGGACTGCTTTTTGCGGCCCTGCAGGTCCTCGCGGCCAAGCTTCTTGCGGCAAGTGCTTGACGGTAAGATATGCTTTCTTCTCCTTCTTCTTCTTGAAATCTTGACAATTAGCTACTGCAGCTGACTTATTGATTAATTTGATGCGTGTAGGTGACAAATACAAGAACAGGAGCTCGAACAACAGTAAGGATTGTGGATCAATGTGCCAATGGAGGACTAGATTTGGACGTGAACGTTTTTCGGACAATAGACACAGATGGAGATGGATATGCGAAGGGGCACCTCATTGTGAACTACCAGTTCGTTGACTGTGGTGATTCTATCAAGATCCCAGAACCTCTCTTCTCGATAATCGAAGATCAATAGACTGAATGTATGTCTAGATTCATATATATGTCAAAGATCTTATAACTATGGACTGTTAATAAGCATCAGGTGATGCAGTTAAGGCAAAATTAAGTTTCATTTGGCCAAAGCTGTGATGAATAAATATTTCTGTCTCTCTATTTTTCTTTTTGTTGTGAATATTTTGTGCAGGTTCTTGAAGGTATTGTGTTTTGATGCTAAAAAATTGTGAATTAACCAAGATTTTTGTAAGTGACAAGAGTGAATTGTTTTTTTATTTAGGATTTTTTTTATAAAAATCTTTCTAAATGGGTTTGCTACTCTGGACCAAATACAAGTCAAAGAAAATATATGTTTAATTAACACACTAGATCTAAATAACTTGCTAAATTCTAAGGGTTTTTTCTATAAATAAATAATAAAGACATTACTTATTCATATTAATGTATTATTATAGGTGTATACAATAAATTTTTAGGGACCCGCCATACTTATTATCTCATTAATGAGACATAAAAAATAATTCTTTATTATTAATGTCACCGAAAATAGAGGACTTTTCAACTATTTTTTTCACAAAAAGACGACTCAATTATAAATAAATAATGAGAGCTTTAGAATAAAAACTCACAATCTTCATTCTTTACTATATATATATATATATATATATTTTTGAAGCATTTTTTTCTATAATATTATTGTATTTTCTTTCACTAAATTATAATTATGTAAACATTAAAGAATCCATACATCCAATAAAAAAGATTTTTTTGCAGGTACTAACAATAAGCCTTCTTAGCCTACTAACATCAAAGAATAAACTATTAACTATCTTCGCAACAAAGAATAGATGAGATTATTAAGACCAATTGATTATATCAAAACATCATAACATGGCATGGTGAGTTGGTGAGTTGGGTGTTGTTTGATAATTGAATTGAATGAATCAAGATAAATTGGGATTACAGGGGTTAGGCTTATAGTTGTGAAACCCAGCCTAAATTAATGGGACTACATTTAACTTGTGTTACACTTTAAGGACTAACTTGCAATATAATTGTGTTTCTCGATTAATGACCGATAAATAGCTTATAATATGTCAATTATTGCATAAAAGATATTTATCAACGTTAATTATGAATTTACTTACACTAACATGGGAGATAAATATTCTAGTTTTATATGGTCGAGAATGGAAGGTGTGCATCTGCTTGTTCATGGCTTTTGCTCTTTTGAACCCATTAAAGCCCTAAGCCCGAGCCACGGAGTGGAAACCAAAGCTCAATTCGAGTACTTTGTGGACCCGGTGAAGCCGAACTCATGAACAAGCAGCCGGTGCCTTTTTCTTTTTTCATTATTATTGTACCAGCTCCAATAATTATTAATTACACTTCAATTTATAGTCAGAGAAATTAAATTTTACCACTTTGTAATTTTTTGCTGATTACTATGATTAAATTTAAAACCCGTTTGTAATTCTTATAATCAAAACTGTACAATATTTGATTAATTTAGGAGATAAAACATAAATATCTCATAACTCGTTCTATTTAAATTACTCTATTAAAGCATTTATAGTATTTAATATTTAATTGATTGAGGATTGAACTTCATAAATTTTTTGAATATAATATTTCAAATCTAATAATTAGAATCATGAGTTTGAATAATTAATATATATTGATAATTTTTTATATCAAATTATTTTGATCTCATGATTTAAGTTGCGAGTTTGGAAGGTGATGCTGTCCAGATAAATTAGAGTGACATCATAATCTTACTTTAGGATTCTATCTAACTCCAAATCCAACCAAAATTAAACAAATTTAACAGTACAACGTTGTCCATAAGTTGCATATGGACATTTTAAAACCTATCAAGTTTGAAAAAACAACTCAATCTAGAACTCGTGCAGGAAAGAGATCAGAGCTGACTAGTCTTGATGCCGCGCTTCACCACATGGCAACGAACGACAAGTCAGTACCTTCAATCCCTGTCAGTGGGACCGTCGTGTCCATGCAAGGTCGTAATTCATGGTGGTGCCGCTGCATTTCAAAAGCAGCCATCGTAACATGATAAAGGTATTCCGAAAATATTTTTAAAAATATAGAATTTTTTATTTTAAATTAGTGTTGTTTTTTAAAATTATTATAGCTATTAATACTTTAAAATGATTTTAAAAATTCAAAAATATTAATTTAAAATTAAAAAATCAGCTTTTTTAATAAACACTTTTGAAATACAGAAAAAACAGTCGGTGAATTATATTAGCAGCTCGTTAATTATAATAGTGATTTTGTCACAAGTGCCAAACCTATGCTCTCTATGATGGAGAATGAATAGACTGAGGGCCTAACAACATACGATAAAGACATTATGGCAAAGGACTCTGCTGATAAGCATCGGGCCAGGTTCATTTGACTAAAGCTGTGGTGGTGAATAAATTATTTTTAATTTATTTTTTATATTAGTATTTTAAATTGAACTAATAATAATATTTTGTAAATATATTTTCAAAATACAAAAACAAACAATTTCTAAAATGCTGAAAGAAAAAAGAAAAGTCATCATCCTCTATGACGAGTGTGTGGCTCTAGATGGGACAAAATAGTTGCCTCTTTTGACTCTTCATTTGCCTGCTGCCATAGGCTTGGAGGTTGTATCATTAAATACGTCGGAAATACAATATGAATTTGAATTGTTAAATTATAAGTAAGATTTTTCAATTAATTATATATTAATAATCCTAGTAAAAAATTAAATTACATTAAAATCTAATTCAGAGAGTTAATAATATTATAAAAATAAATAATTTAAAAGTGTATCACTGAATAATAATAGAAAATACACAATAACCCAATGACAACTTAGTTGTTTCCATGACAACAAGTTTTGATAGACACGTTTTAGATTAATTAATATAAATCTAATAATAGAATAAATCTCTAAATAATGTCTAATGTACTAAGATAAATTCTAATTAAAAATAATTATTCAGCATCAAATAAATATAAATATACGTGTCAATCAAAATTAAATTCTTTCTTATCTAATCATGTTCAAAAATTACTTTGAAGAAAGTTTTTTTTTCTAGTGCAACTTAAAACTTAACTTGGCCTAAGAGAACAAAAAAACATAAATCAGATTAAAATTGGAACAGCTTATTGGATTTTCATGTGTGTGTATATATAGATAAATAGTGAGTGAAATCTCAAATGGATCAAAGATTGTAAATTCATGATTTAGAACAAGATAATTAGCATACTAATCTAGATAGGATTTGCTCTTGAATTAGTCGAGTCAAAGAAGACAATTTAGAAGTCCAGTGGAAATCCACGTACGTAATGAGATGGAGATTCAAATACATGTGATTGTTTAGAGTATATTTAAGGTTGTTTTTTAAAGTATTTTTTGTTTAAAAATATAATAAAATAATATTTTTTATTTTTAAAAAATTATTTTTAACATCAACATATAAAAAATAATTTAAAAATATCAAATTATTTTAATTTAAAATAAAAAATACTTTTTTTTTTTTTCAAAAACAGTTTCGAATACTTTTTGGCAAGCTTCTCGAAATGCAGAGGGCTAATATCGGTGCTTATACGGCAGTGTCATCCCTGATCCTTCCTATAAATTCAGCACCTCTCACCACGACTCCATGCAACCAGAAACACACACAAAAGAAAATGGAGAGGTTAAGTTTGTTCTTGGTGTTCTTTCTCAGCCTAGCAGCCACTTCCATCGCCCAAAGTGCTTCCAATGTGAGAGCTACATACCACTTCTACAATCCTGAGCAAAATGGGTGGGATTTGAATGCTGTAAGTGCTTACTGCTCGACATGGGACGCCAACAAGCCACTGGCATGGCGTAAGCAATATGGTTGGACTGCTTTTTGCGGACCGGTCGGGCCCCGTGGGCAAGCTTCCTGCGGCAGGTGCTTGAGGGTAAGAATTAAGTTATGATATTCCTTGATTTGATTTACTGTCTCTGTTTATTGTTTGAGACGAGATATATAAATGCAAATTTCAGGTGACAAATTCAGGGACGGGAGCTCAAGCAACGGTGAGGATTGTTGACCAGTGCAGCAATGGAGGTCTCGACTTGGACGCTGGAGTTTTCCGGCAAATAGATACTGATGGAAGAGGCTACGCTCAAGGCCATCTCATCGTGAGTTATCAGTTCGTGAATTGCTGATAAAACCCTGCTCATTTCAATGGTTTACTAGTACGTACTGTTTGTCGAATAAAAAGCAAGCTAGCTACCTAGCGATTGCTGTAACTCCAGTTTGTGGAATAAAATCTCTGAACAATTGCAGAAAAGGTGTTTTATGACCTTTGCTTGCAATTATATTATATATATATATTTTGCGAGTCGTCCAATATCATGATAATCATGGAAAATTGCGAACTAAAATCCTCATGTAAGAACAGGAGGGAGTACGCAAGTTCCGATGCGTGGATACTGTACATTACTTACTAATTTTAAAGATTCCTAAAATAAATCGGAGCAACAGTGAACGAATCCTCCTTTATAATTAATACCAGTTTCTTTGGGGAATATTGAACACGAACAGATTACAAGCACAGATACCCAGAATAAGAATCAAATTTGTATGTTTTCCTTTCTTTGAAAAACAAACCGCTGTCAAAGTTGAAGATTCACATGTCGGTGCCTCCATAGATGATGAAGCAACAATATGTAGGAGCTGTGTATAAGAAACCTCAATGTTCTTAATTACTGGAGAGTTAAGATCTCTATGGTATTTACTGCCATACATTTTGGAATCTAAACAATGGTTTATATACGATAAAAATATCAAAACATCAAGTTTTGCTATCAAACGGAAATCATTGCTTAAATTCTCTGCTTGTGAGTTTCGAATACGTAGTTTTTCTTAGCCATGGCATGACAGATTGACAGCACGTAGTGGTTCGTGGAAGATTCTGCCAACTACCATCAATCCATTAGTATAGGGAGGAAGGGACCTTCCTGCAACTATATGTATCTCATCGTTCCACGCTTCATTTCATCTCTAATATTCCAAACCATACCTGTCTCTTTTGATCTCAAAATTTCTTCTTTGATTTCCCAAAACAAATCAGAGAGAATATGGCAGCATGCAGAGCTTTTCTTACGTAGGAGACTTTGAAAAGGGTGAGTTGCATAGCTTCTGAAGGGATCGAATTTGCTTGGGGATTGGAGGGACACCTGCGAAAGCTCAACCAGTCCTTAATTGGCCATGATCCAAACTGTGCTCCAAGATGGAGCCAGAAGAAAAGCAACAGACGAGTCTGTGAAGTCTTGGCTGCAGAACCTACAGGATGTAGCTTATGATGTTGAAGTTGTTCTAGACGAGTTTGCGTATGAGATTTTCCGCAAAGTTCAAAATAAGGGAAAATCACGTGACCTTTGAATACGGGTTAAGAAGTTAAGAAGATCAATGAAGACTTGGATGAAATCCGGAAAGATACAGCTGGATTTGGACATGGATTGATATCTCTACCTGTACGTAGTCAGAGCTCAAGAAAGTTAGCTGTGGATAATTGGAAAAGTAGGGTTTTTAAAATTAGAAAGTAAATTACTATTACATAAATGAAAGTAATATAAAATGAAATGAATTAAATTATTGGGTAAAGTATAAACCTTTTTCCCCTCTAAACGGGGAGGTAATGCTTTTTTAGAACTAGAAATTACATTAATATTAAATAAATTAGATTAAAGTTATTGGCCAAAATATCCATCCTTTTCCTAGGATTTTGAAGTATATACTTCATTCACATGTAACTTTCTTAACCACAACTTACAGTTGACTCGACCTGTAGGTCATGGAAAGAGGTGAAGGAGTCTATGGATGAGCCACATTATGCGGCACAACCGTCGGACTTGTAAGAAGATAGTACTTGCGTGTTTCGACTCTCAACTCCGATGCTAGTTTTTCTTTTGCTACCCATCCATCCTATGGATTTTGATAATTGTTTGAGATTATTTTTTAAAATATTTTTTTGTTTAAAAATATATTAATTTTTTTTAAAAAAAATATTTTGATATTAGTATGTGAAAATATCTAAAAACATTAAAAAATTAAATTAAAATACATTTTTTAAATTTTAAAAAATAATTTTGAAACACAATATCAAATAGAGAGCATTTCTCTCATAAAGTAGATGTCTATCTAGAACATCAACTTAAAGGACCAATAAAAAAAGACATTGACTCCATTCACGAAAATTAAGTATAAATCTAAATGAGATCGTGGTATTATTTCAGCAAAATTACTGTAGCTCTAGACTTATATTACTGTGAATTGTAATAGTAAAATTATTATTTTATCCCTTAGTGCACACTGACTTTAGCCTTGGGTTCGAGGATATTTTTGATTTTGTATATTTCTATGCATAATAAAATAACCATAATACTCATATATAAGATAAAACAATACAGTAACCGTCGGGGACATTTTAGTTATTGAACATATTTTTTAAATTGTTAAATACAAAAATACTCTTATATAAGATAAAATTGAACAGTAAACGCCGGGTCAGTAGGGTCATTGCACCTTTTTTTTAAAATGGCCAAAAACATATATACCCCCTATATAAGATAAAATCTAAAAGTTGGTTGTAGGGGTGTGGAAGTAATTTACCATTTTTATTATATATTCTGACACGTTGTAGGGGTGTAGGTTGTATTTCTTAGAATTTGGTTAAAAAATTACTTTTACAATATTTTTATGTATAATATTTTAGATTTAATATTATGTAAATAAAAAACAAAAAACGAGGCAATACATAAATAAGATGGGTAGACAAATTTACCCAAGTTATCTACAATGAAAAAAATATATGAGTCATTTCGCCTTCGTTTCAATTACAATGTTTTTTTTAGACAAAAAAACAAACTTATTTCTAATAGATTTTATCTATTATAATTTTACTAATTAATATTAAAATAACTAATTATAACACATATAAAATTAATTAGTTTTTTATATATAAAAAATCTTTTACAGCACGCGGTCAAGTAATCTCGATATCGTTATTTCATGTTGTACTTGTCCAAAAAAAAGGTATCTGTGTGCGAAAAGAAGTGCTCTCCTCGTTATAAACTCAAGCGTCCTAGGGCAACATGTAGGGAGAAAAACATGCTCGAAACAAAATGCAGAGGTTAAGCTTATTCGCTGTATTCCACCTATGCCTGGCAGCTGCTGCCACTGCTCAAACTGGTGGCCGGGAGGCGGGAGGCTACTGTGAGGATTGTTTTTACCCATGCAGCAATGGAGGTCTAGACTTGGATGCTGGCCGGAGTACTCCGGCAAATAGATACTGATGGAAGAGGCAATGCTCAGGCCCACCTTATCGTGAACTACCAGTTTGTGGATTGTGGGGGCTAGATCATATGGCCCTCTAGTTCTATGATGAAAATAAAAGAAAACCGCACCTAAATAATTTCAATTCCCAATACTGCAATGTATATGTTGAGGTTTGAATAATAGATTAGTTTAGGACTAAAATGTTTGTTTTTGTTATAATTTCAGTTTCAGAATTTAGTTTCCAGCTATGTGATTGCTAATATAATGACTATCAGAAGTTTATATAAGCATTAATTTTAAAATTTATAGAATTAATTAAGATAAATACAAGTTGAACCGAACATCCACGTTAATAAAAAAATATTAATAATGGTAAACTAATGTTATATTTTTTTAAATATCTTCCAGTGAAATGGTAATCTACGAAGGTTATTTCGCAACTCAAACAAAATCATATTTGATTTTTAAAAACAAGAAAAATATTAATTTAAAAATTATTATTATTATTGATTCAAATTATTTTGCTCGATCCATGATTTAGGGCTTATACCTTAACGTGCATTTTGAAATAAAATTTAAAAAACTGTAAGCGTGGTTTGATTAATGTGCTAAATTTTGTAGGCATAAATATTGGATTCGGAAAATGCAAATTATCAAGGTCGAGGTCAAGTTTGTAGAGGATCCTATTTGAGGGCTAAAATATTTTAATGAAAACCCTAGAACTAGAATGGAAATCAATTAATGAGCCTAATGGCTAGCCATAATGCAAATCTGTACCACATCATGTGCTGCACTGCCCTGTGACTCTAGCACTCACCTCAGCCCTGCTGTGTTCAAGATGAGTCTAATTCTTATACAGGAAAATTCCAAATCATGGTAAAACTTGTCGTTTTCACTGTAAGTTCTTGATCTATCCGGGGGGGGAGGCACCTAAAGTTTATTAAAAAGGGAGAAAAATAAGGAAATTATTATATATATATATATATATATATATTAAAATAGTAATAGTTCATTATAAGTCAAGTTTGTCAATTACGATTTGGTTGGTGATTCATTTTTTCAATTGGAACGAAATGTTTCGGTTTCGAAGCACCGTTTTGGGGTTGTACTATTTATGTTTATATATATATATAATTAAATATATTAATTCAAAAAAAATACTTCAAATCCAAAAATAAAATCATTTAGAATCATGCAATTTAATCTAAAAAAAGATACAATAAAATAAATTTTTCTGAACAAAATTATGAACGTATATAATATTAAAAGAATAAAATTATTAATCTCGCAAGGTCAGTACATTCTCTGATTGCTCTGAAATTTTAACATAATATATATAAATATGTCAAGAGACTCCTTATAAAATTTTATCTCAATCTAACAGTTGGATTAAGAGATATGATTAATATTGTAAAATTATTTATTATTTTAAAAAAATACTATTTGGCTGAAACATAATGGACAGAACGAAACCAGAATGTTTCAGCTGATATTTGGTCAAAAAATCCAGAATGGGATGGAATTGAAACTGAGGTAAAAACGATGTTGTTTTGTCTCGTTTTTTTACTGGTACGGGACATTTCGGCCGAAACTAACAACCCTGCTGTGAGTTAGAATAGTTAACCGATTTAAATTGATTTAACCAATCAGTCGACCAATTACTAAATTCCACTAGTATCTTTAGCAGTCAAACAAACAGTCAAGAAATTTGATTTACCAAATATATATATATAGTTCATTATCAGTTAGAATAGTTAACCAGTTTAAATTGGCACAACCAACCAATCAATTAGTTACTAAATTTCACTAGTATCTTTAAAGTCAAACAAATAGTCAATAAATTTGATTAACCGAATTAGACAATAGTTAAATTGAAATTCTTTCTAACCAAACATATTTATATGTTTAAATGAAATATTAAAAAAAGACCTTAAATAAATTTATAAAAGTCGCCATAAATGTAACTTTATCTATTGAATCTCTTATGAAAAAAATATTTAAATCCATGCAACATCCATATATTATCGATCTTGATTATACTTCTTAATTTACATTCATTATCCAAGTGGTTTGCACTAAAATCAATTTACTCAAAAAGACATGGATATATGGGTCAAGAAAAAGATGATTAATCATAATAGCTTAATATGGGTCAAAAACCTTGAAAAAAAAAGGGTTAGCAAGATGTTGAATTCAACTCTCTTGACCGAATTAGACAAAAGTTAATTGTATTGTTTCTTCTATCAATTAGATCATTGACAATGTAAAACAGTTGATTGATTTAGACAGTACATCTATTATTATCATCATCATCATCATCATCATCATCTTCTTTGCACAAATATATATCAATCAAAACAAAATTGATCCAATCATTTTATACCAGTCACTTATCCTTATATCACCTATCATTTTTCATTATGTTAGCGGCTAATGCAAATAACATATTCTAATAAATGACAGTAAAGTTAAGCATTCATGTTTACATGTTTAAAATAAAATAATACTACAATCCAAAATACAAATAATATACCTAGTATATATAAATAAAAAAAGATAAAGGAAGTCAACTGTTGACATGAGCATGATAACCTTAAAAGGTATAACATACAATACATCAACCAAGGGATAACTAATGAATAATTAAAACATTAAAAAAGATAAATAAATATCTTAATATTCCATTATTATTCTTAATCTAGTATGTGCATTAAACATCATAATATCATTAGTCACTCGTAACTCAGTACCACTAGAACAATGATGACATCAATTAACCTAGTATCATTAGTTTGTAGTCCATTGGATATCTGATCAAGTTTGAAATACATACTAATGTGAATGTATTTGTATTGACATCATTAGCCCTTCTTATATTTTTGAAACAACGAATCAAATCTCAAATGATCATCATTGATATCATTAGTCTCTTATACTGAGAATAATTAATCAAATTCAAGTAAATATAGATACCAGTTATCATTATTGATATCATTAGACTTTAATATGAGAAATAACTACTCAAATTTGAGTAAATATTGTTACCAACAATCATCATTGATATCATTGGTCTCTCATATATATGGAAAGACCAATCAAACTCGGGTAAATATTGATACCAATGATCATTATTGATATCATTAGCCTTCCATATTGGAAATAAGTAATCAAATTCTCATATTTTTTTTCTTTTTTTCTTTATTTATCAAACTATTTATTTCTTAATGTCACTTGAAGAGACATGAGGAATTGAATTAACAATTATATTGGTGTATTAATTTAACTATGATAGGTGTTAGACACTTATTTGCTACAAGTGATGTCACAACTCTTGCTCTAGACTGTGTTGTATTTGATATAGTATCCATTGTTAATGCAGAATAACTTCATCATTATTATATCTAACTTTTATTATCTCCTTATAATATAATATCAACTAAACACAATTAGGTTGAAAAATACATTTCCATAATGATTTCATTCACTATTTACATTAATTATCCTTCTCACTTCTTTTCATGTCTATTTGGCTGAAACTATACATAAATAATTGATTTATATTCCTAGCTAGTTTCCGCATAAACTTAATATATAATTAATATTTGTTGTGTGCAAATACACACAAATAATTAAGTGAATTGATAGTTTTTGAAAATGTAATAACTCAGAAATATATTAAAATAATATATTTTTTAAAATATTTTTAATTTTAAGATATCAAAATAATTTAAAAATATAAACAAAAATCCTAAATTAAATCAACATTAGTATTAGTATTATTATTATTTCGAAAAATATTTTTGCACAATTTTAATTAAATCAACCAATTTTATTTTAAAATATGAGTTATAATTAATATTTTAAAATATGAGTTACAATTTTAAATTCCTAGTTTCAAAAATCACGAGATATAATTGCATGGTTCCTCCTTCAGATTAATGCCCTTCTCACTCAAATCCAAATCCAAATCTAAAAAAATCATATTTATGTAAAAAAAATATATTAAATTATGTTAGGTTAGTATAGTAGAAGAGAAAAGACAAATACAAAAAAAAAAAGACATATTTAGTTAAAAATAAAAATAAATTTATTTTAAAAATATTTTATATACTTTTAAAATACAAAAATATATTACTGTCTATTTTCACTATTTGTTTTTTATTTTCTTATCGCAATACAATTTCTAATAAAGCGGTTTTGTTCAGTTAAAACATGAAACCGAAGGCACCGAACGTTAAACACGAACGAAGCGTGTTCCGCATATACACGCACACACAAACAGACAAACACATGAAGAAAACGAAAGAAACACACACGCGCTCACACACACGCGCACCGCTGCGGCCTTACCTTTCCTTTCATGTGATTTCGTCGAATGAAGAAAAAAGCTCCAACTCCACAATCCCCATCCCCCTTTTGTGTCCTAAATTTCCAACAAACTCTTAACCTCACACGTTGTTACTCCTTCTTCTTCTTCACTTTTCTCTCTTTTTAATATTAGATCTTTCTTAATTACTATGTTTTTCTCGGCTCGCCTCTGAATGTACTGTGGATATGGCGGGACAGATTGTCAAAGTTCAGAGACAGGTACTAGAGGCATGCATGACATGTCCTCTTTGTAACAAGCTCTTAAAAGAAGCTACTACGATTTCTTTGTGTCTCCATTCCTGTAAGTTTTTCTCTTCTTTTTTTGCCCCTCTCTTGTGTAATTTGTTGTCTTCACTATTTTTGATCTGGGGTTGTTGGGATTGTTGTGGAATTGGATGATAAGATTCGGGTTGTTTTTGGTTTGTTGTTTCTTGATCTGGGTTTTTCTTGTTCAGTTTGCGTAACATGGCTTGAGTGGATGTTGCGATTTGATGATTCAATGTCGTTGAATTCGTGATGGGGTGTGTCTTAAATTGTGTTAATGATGTGGAGTGCAATTCTATTAGTGTTCATTTTTGTTATATGGTGAATTGTTGTAGTTTTCGAATTCTCTTTTACTATGTATTTTTGCCTTCATATCTGGTTTTGGTTCATGCATGTTCTGTCTGACCTATGTCACGTAGTGTTGAATAGTGTTTTCTTGGTGATTTAAGTTTCAACTTTGTACACTGCCTGTATAGTATTATGATTAAATAAACGTAGTCAGTTGATTAGCAACGATATGCATACTTGAATTTGTAAAAGAATCTCCAAATACTCTCTCAGTTTGGTCCTTTAGTCTTCAGGCGGTTCAGTTGTGCAATGCATGCTTTACATCACATGGAAATATTTGCTTTCGTTCTTGTTGATCTCTGTCACTGATAAGAAAATTAAACTAAAACTTCCATTGGTGAAGTAATTTGAGTTTTTGCTGTACCTTGTGACCAGTGTTTAATAATAAATCCGTTTTGCCACGCACTATCCTCTGTCAATGACTCGTGTAAAAATTCCTCCAACTTCATGACTATTCTATATTTATTTAAAGAAAACAAAATATTAAAAGCTGTCAAAGTCCTTTGCCGGGCATGTAATTAAGATTATGCATGCTGGTTACAATGGAGTGGCAACAATCCCACGGGACTTTGCTGAACTAAGGCAATTTGCTTGTTTAATCATCTGAAGCGCATTTTATCTTGAACTATTTTATTTATTTACTTTCAGTGCTGCCATGTCCTTAGATTCTATTTCTTGTTGATTGTTTTATATAAGGTGCTAGATCAAATCCTCTGGTCTTGAATAAGCAATACCCTCTAATTCCTTTTCCATCTAGAATTCTTCGGTTGTTCAATGATCTGTTTCTGATGACTTGGTTTTGAATTCCAAACCAGTCTGCAGGAAGTGCATATATGAAAAGCTCTCGGATGAAGAGGTAGATTGTTGTCCAGTATGCAACATTGATCTGGGTTGTCTGCCAGTGGAGAAACTCAGGTCAGCCTTTCTGTGAAGCCATACACCCATAAACATGCACACAATCATGCTTGCATACATACAAGCTCTTATTCTCATTTCAAAGTGCCACAGAGCACCATTCTTCTATTCTAATGAATTGCTTCTCAATTGAGTTTGATATGGTCCGGGTATTGTTTTTGGAAACATATACTAATTCTCTACAAATCCATTCAGGTGATTTTATGTTCACTAACTTTAACACTGGTTACCTTAAGCAACATAATAAATTGATTTGTATTTGTCGCTCTTCCTTAAAAGTGAAGCAAAACTTCTTAATTCAAGAAATCCTGAATTTGCAAAATTCAAAATGATATTTTAGCTAAATAACTGTTCATGCCCATGACATGCATTTTGACAAACTTCCAGGAAAACATTTAGCTCAGAACACATACTATGAAGTTCTTGTGTTTATAGAAAAATAATATGCTTTGGAATTTCATGTTTGTATGCAGGCCAGACCATAATTTGCAAGATATAAGGGCCAAAGTATTTCCTTTTAAGAGAAGAAAAGTTAATGCCCCTGAAATTATGCCTTCGATTGCATTGCCAGTAAAAAGAAAGGAGAGATCATTATCATCATTGGTGGTCAGCACTCCCAAAGTGCAAATTCAAAATGGCTTGACGGGAAGGAGATCCAAAGCTAGTGCCAGAAAGGCTGCTGCATTACGAGGATGCAATTTTACTGTTGAGGAATCCAAGAAAGAAGATTTTGCCGAAGATAATCTGATGAGCCCAAGCTCACCAGGGTCTCCTGTCAAAAGTATTCAAAAGAGAAGGCTGGTAAAGGAGACATTTTCATTCTTGTGCTTGCATGGGTTTAAATTCCACCTTGATGTTGTGCAGACAATACTAATGATTTTTTTTCCTTGGTAAATTCATGCAGGATTCCTCTGTGGCTGAACCTTCTACTGAGCAAAGACCTAATGATGATGACGAGGATGATGATGTTGAAATAATTGAAGGGAAGGCTGATCTATGGACCCCCTTGAATTGTCTTGTTGAAGCTGCGAACAGAACCAAGTCCTCCAAATCACATTCACAAGGGCTGTCTTTAGCCAAATCTGGCCTGCTTGATGGCCCTGATTGTGAACCTCATCTGTATGAAACAAAATCCCGAGCAGAATCACCCAGTGGTCATCACAGTGAAGTATATATGTCTAAAACAAAAAATAAGGAGCATGGACAGGGAATAGGAGTCCAAGATGACAAGAATGGGAAAAACTCACTTCCCATGTCAGTGAAGCGGAGAAGGTTAACTGCAGCACGAAAAAGGGCAACTCTATCTGAGGGATTGAGTGTCTCAGCTCAAGCAATGATAGATGCTGCAGGAGCTAAGAACAATAGAAGAAATGGTCCAATATGGTTCTCATTGGTTGCCTCTGAAGACCAGTAAGATCCTTCTCAGGACATCTCTAATTTTTATTATTTTATCTACTTTGTGAAGCTTGGATTGTAACTGCATCAATGTTTGTTGCTGATGTTATGGAAATTGTCTCCAGGAAAGAAGATGCTTCCTTGCCGCAGATACCCACATGCTACTTGAGGATTAAGTGAGTTTCTTTAGTATTATTACCCTCAAGGCTATGTCTCATTTTGCGTTATTCTTCTTAATATGTATATATTATTTTTCTCTGCATTTGTGTATTTGAAAACTACCTCAATTTTTGAAAGGGTAAATTTGAAGTGAACCACCATGCTTCCTCTTAATCTCTTTTCACAGGTTAGAAAATGGGTCTTTGTTTTTTGTATGAAGATGTCAAACAGAAACAAAGATTAAGGTTCTTACATGGGATGATATGATTTTATGGTCCAAGCATTTGTTTCCCCAGAATGTGGATAACCTTTTTACATATTATATCCATCTGGTATAATTGAGAATGTTACGCATTTCATGTGTTGGTTATTTCAGTAATGCACTGATTTTATTGTTTTGTACTCTAGAAACTGTTTGGTCTTACTTTGCTTTTAATATTGGAAAATCAAATTGCTGTTCTCATTGATCAATTTAGTTTTTGTGTGCTCACTTGATGGTTATACCTCTTGATTTTGCTCAAATCTTGGTCTTTTATAATGAAGCTGTCAATTGACTCGGAACTCATCCTCAAGTACCTCTTGCTTTATTGTTCTTGATTTTTCTCATCACAGGGATGGTAGAATGCCTGTGTCTTTCATTCAGAAGTACCTTGTAAAGAAACTTGATCTTGATAGTGAGACTGAGGTGTGTTCATCTCTCTTGCCTTCCTGTAAATATAATTTCCTTGTTGGTTTACTCGTTAAAAATTGCTGTGATTTTCATTTATCAGTTATATTGTTGTATGCTGGCTCTTTATTATTGTTTGTAAAAGGTCAGGAACAGATACCAAGCTTGTAACATTGTTGGGTGTAACTTGAAATTAATTTTTTTATGGAAAGATCCTGAGGGCATGTTTTCTTACTCCAATTGTGCCTGAGGGTACCGACTAATTTACCCCTAAGAAGTTTATTTGGAATGATTTGAATAATTCCAAAAACTCCAAGAATCAAAATGATTGCACCTTTTGTCAAGTGTCAATGAGGCTTCAAATTGTCTTACCAAGATCTGCTCGGGAAACTTAAATCATGTGAGAAAATGAACTATCTTCAATTAATGTAAATTCTACTCTATCTTTTGAGTAACATGTAGTTTTACTGGAATGAAGGGAGATACATATGCTGATGAATGATAAACAACGATAACAAGCATACAGGGCTATGGATGTAATACACCATTGTATTTTTCTTTGAGCATCGATGTTCTTAGCGAGATGCAAAACAAGTAGTTTTTACTTTTTAGATAATTTCCGGGTAACAAGAGGGAGTGTTATGATGCATTCAATATCAACATAGTCAATGCTTTCATAATTCATATTTCCTTAAATCTCTTCTGTTTTCTCATGACATTATGAAAACATTTCCTCTGATGTTGAATAAAAATGAAATCTACACAACTTTAAATAACTACTGACATGGTTGCTTGATGTTCATGTGGGGGGGAAAACTGAACTATGTAAGGGACTTTGCTAGGAAGCTTGGATATTTGGTCCCCACTTTTCTTGACAGTTCATTGTTTTGTAAAATTGTTGCTGCATATCTGATAAAATTGTTGGTGAACATTCCAAATACTTCAAAGTCATGATTTTTAGAAATGGCATCAGAACATGTGATTTGTGTGCTTATAATGAATGAACACTAGCTGCTGCTGCTGCTGCTTCTTTCTTCTTCATTTTAATTTTGTAGGTGGAAATACTTTGCCGGGGTCAGCCTGCTCAGCCAACTTTGCAATTACAGAACTTAGTAGACTTGTGGTTTCGAACTGGTTCGACATCGAAAAAAGTACCAGCATCTGTGGGATCGTCGGCGAAGGACTTCGTGATGGCATTGTCATATTGTCGAAAAGTCCAAGAGTCTTAAAATATACCTTTAACCTGCGTGTCTTCTCAATGATTATTTACATCTTCAGTTATGAAATATTTATATTGTTGGATTTTCATCATCTGTAACCTTTCTGTGATCTTCCAACCCATCACCACATGCTCGCTGCTTTGTTTCATGCATGTGAGTATGGATATATTTATATTTCATTTATTATATTAGAGAGCCACATCACTCATGGTTTGTATACTCTCTCAACACTGTCATCCATTTATCATGAATTCTAATGATCTTTAGCCATATCGCTATTTGAATTTACCACCTCACTAATTTACTGTTGAAAGTTGCAAATTGAAAGGAGAATCTATGTTTGTGAGAGGGGGTAGTTGTTGAAGCAGTTAAGAGACTTGTAAAACGTTAAATTATGGATTGGCAAATGAAATTAACGACAGGCAACTGCTGTCGTTAAATTTTGCTCGTACCAAGAAGCATCAATCCGAATGATTCTTTGCCACATTTAATTATGGATTTGCTCATAAAGCAGATGATGAATAATGGATGCAGATCTTCATCGGAAAGGGACTTAATTTCAGTATACACAAACAAGCTAAAGAATTTGAGAAGAAAAGAAAGAAAAATCATCAAGTCGGTTGAAAATAAACATAAAAGAAGCCTATAAAATAATTAGTAAATCTCCTTTTTTAGCAATATAATAATTAGTAAATCCCTTTATTTTAAAGCCATAACTTAAATTCTATTTATTATTGTAAATTATTCATCGGGTTTTGTATATTCAATAGGTATTTCCTTATTTATTATCTAATATTATTTATTAATTAACAAAAAATAAAATAGATATTCATTATAGTTAGGTATGGATGATAAAGGGTGACTATAGGTAAGGTTTTTTTATATATCTAGATTATATTTATTATCCATATGTTAAAAAAAAATAGATATACATTAATTATTCATCGGGTTTAAATATCTAATAGTATTCATTATCTACTATTATTTATTAATTAATAAAAAAATAAAATACTTTATATATATATATAAGCATGCATATGTATATTAAATGATAAATATATATATATATATATATATAAATTTAAATAATCTATAAATATATTTATAATTCACACATACATATCAGGCCTAAAAAACATTCACTTGAGTTAGGTGAATATTCAATGTTTAAGATTAAATAGGAATTGACTCATTATTTGCAAAACTAGAAGTAATAAGGCCCTGTTTGTTTGCTGGAAAGTGATTTCCTTTTGGAAAGTGAATTTCGGGGAAAATGAATTCCTGAAAAGTGAATTCCGATATTTGGCAGTGTTATGGAAAATGAACTGGAAAATAATTTATTAATAAATTAATTTTTTTTCAAGTTTATTAAAGTAATGAGGAACAAATCTTACAAATTAAAAAGTTGGATGAGAATGAAATTGAAAAAAAATATAATTTCATAAATTATCTCAAATAAAATAAATAATAATCAAAATAATAGAGATCAAATCTAAAAAAAATTTAAAAAAATGAAAGGTGAATAAATTAAAATAATAATAATTAACATTTCATAAATTATTTCAAATAAAATAAGTAACAATAAAAAAATGAGGACCAAATTTGATAGATAAAAAATTTCAATAAAAAAATGATAAGAAAAAAGCAAATAGCAATTATAAAAATAAGGACCAAAATTAATATAAAAATTAAATTTTAAGAGATGGAATTGAAAAATAAATATTCAAAAACAAATTATATAT
Source organism: Salix arbutifolia (assembly GCA_025169955.1). NCBI lineage: Eukaryota > Viridiplantae > Streptophyta > Magnoliopsida > Malpighiales > Salicaceae > Salix > Salix arbutifolia. The sequence continues at coordinate 2,880,370 of CM045914.1, forward strand.
AGCAATCAAAAGTTTGAGGATCAAATTTGATATAATCAGTAAATAATAACATTTCTAAATTTTTCACAACTTCCGGAAAGTGTTTTCCGCCCAAATTTTCCGGAAAACACTTTCCTGAAAACCAAGTCAAATTTATCTTTGACCCGAAAGTGTTTTCTATTGACCGGAAAGTGTTTTCCGTTGACCAACTTTTCGAAAGACAAACAAACACGAGAAAGTTTGGAAAATAGTTTCCCAGAAAGTGAATTACGAGAAACAAACGGGCTCTAAATCATAAATTTTGTAAAACATAGAGAGACTAAGTATAATTTACTCAATAACCGTTAATTATATATACTGGAAACTCTTCATCGTGTTGTTTGGAGTAGTTGAGAGATTGAAGTGAGTGCTCCAAACCTTGCTTGGTCTGTCTGTCTGTTGTTCTGTCAACTTGGAAGCTTTCTCAAAATCAAAACATGCAGCAGGTAATCAATCGAAAACCTCCTACAAACTACTCCACTATTATTGTTGTTGTTGTTGTGGTTGTTGCTGTTTTTATATGGTTTAATAATGAAGTAAATAACAATGAGGTGAATGGTGAAAGGGTGGTGGATCTGGCAAGGAGGTGACTTGGGAGGATCAACAGAACATCAACAAATTTGGCAGATTAAACAACAGATTGCACGAGCTTGAAGACGAAATTAAGTTTGCCAAGGTACCATCTTTTTGTGTATTAACGCTTTGAATTTATGTGGAGATGGGTTTTCAAGATTTGTAACAAGGGCAGCTTTGATTTTTTTGTTTTATTTGATGGGTTTGTTCTATCATCTCTTTTGGGTTAGTTTTTTATGTTTTGAATAAGAGTTTAATATTTTTACTGGGTATTATTGGTAGATAAAAGAAAAAAGAAGATTATTGCATTTATTGATCAGAGTGTGCAGCAACTGAAGTTTGCGTTTAAAATGTTAAATGTGATTGATTTGAATATGAATTGGAAGTTCAATTTTCTGTCTTAGTGTTTGTACGATCAAGGGTGTGTTGGTTTGGTACAGTATGAGGGCTTATGTAAATGTAGGGTAAAAAAAAAGTTCAGTGCTTGCAAAGCTAAAGTGAGCTATTTGAGCTTATGTTGAATGTTAAAGATTGTTGAGGTTGCCTCGTTTATCTAGAAATAGATGATCTTGAATATGTTAATATGAGTGAAGATTGCATTAAGGTAGTGGGTTTATATTTTCCTATGCCTTCAATGGGAACTGAAGTTAAGCTTGTGAAAGATTTTGAGGAATTGCATTATCTTGCTGATCTGGAGCAAAGCTTGAGCAGATTGGTTTATCATAGGATCGGTTCATCATAGGGTCCAAATATTGTGGTCACGGGCAAGTTGTTGGGCATGTCAATGGACCATGTTCATAGAAAATTAAGATAGTGCAGGCATACTCTTGGTCTCCTATGCCAAAACTAAGTTACTGAAACTCTAAAGTGAAGTTCTAATTTCCCTCTCTGTTTCCTAGTTTGATTTAGAATTAGAATGGTAGGGAAGGAGACTTGGAATAATTTTTTATTCTATTTTCTTACTGCAAAAGTTTTCGATCCAAATTTTATTTTATTTTTCTTGACTTAATTATACATAAACAACGTGCAAGGATTACCATCATTTATATGGACAGTTTGTCACAATTCCAGTAGTAGCGCAACAGCACAGCATAATAGCCATCTTATGCAAATGGCAGCAAGTTATTCATATTGTCCTTGTGGATTTTGTTCACCTAGATGTAAACTTTGTATTTGAAGACCTGGAATTGAAATCCCATCCAAACTGGGATGGGAAGGATAAAAGGGAGGAAAGGATGCATCTTGTTGTATAACCTAGCTCCATACTGCACCCATTCTATAAATGCATATAGGGAGGCGTAATTTTGTTCTCAATCCTGGTCTCTACCATGCTGAGTTTTTTTTACTTATGCCATCGTTTTCTTCAGGAAAGCAATGATAATCTGGAGGATGCAAGCAATGAATTGATTCTTACTGATGAGGAGGTGGTTCGGTTCCAAATCGGAGAAGTCTTTGCTCATGTTCCAAGGGATGAGGTTGAGACCAGGATAGAGCAGTTGAAAGAGGTGACGAGTAAGAACTTGGAGAAACTCGATGAAGAGAAAGGGTCCGTGGTTGCACTGATGGCTGAGTTGAAGAAGATTTTGTATGGAAAGTTTGGGGACTCCATTAACTTAGAGGAGGATTGATGAGACAGGTTTTTGTTTCATTCCCCAGAAACTGTTTTTGCTGATTTGCCATGTTAGAATTCTCTTGTTTATCGTTGAAATATCAGGGAGTCGACTTCTTCAAATGATAACTGGATATTTTGTCATCATTGTCTCTTCTTTTATGTGTTTTAAGACACTAGTCAAATGTTATTGTAGAAGCAGTAAAGCAGGAATTTGCGGTGGCTATTACTGCCATGAAATGATACTAATTTATTAAAGGTTAAGATCTGTTATATGATATGCGCATAAGATGTTGCAAGACAACTTCATCTCTTAATGTCTGCGGGTTGTGTTCCAGGCTTGAAAGATTCGGTTGCAGGCTCATTGATGCAGAATAAAAGCTGATAAGAACAACACCCCAAAAAACAAGTAAGGTTTAATGATTGAAAAGGGTTCAAGATATCTGAAAATAAATATAATGAAGTTTGTCATCTTAAAGGTTTATAAGAAAACCCTACATCTACTATAAAACAACTTAAGAGTTGGATTATAATCACTTTTGAGATCAATCTTGAAAAAAACCCTTGAACTTGCCAACTAATCTAATATGCTATTTAAATATAGTATCAAAAGTCTTTACTTTATTGTGATTTGATTAATGGTTTGGTTATCTACACATAATATACACATGGACCATCATTTTAAAGGACTAAAAAAGTTGAGACTACATATGTAAGTGAACATGTTCTGTATCAAAATAGTTGGTTACACGTGATATTAATTTCAAAACTCGAGGGAAATTACAACATGATCTGAAAAATAGAAAAAAAATAACAAAATCGACACAAACAACAACTTTTAGACCTAATTATAGAGATTCAATGATTTAATAAGCAACAAAGAAACTTTTCATTAGAAAACTACATGTAGAATCACGTGAAAAATATGAGTTTGATCCTGCAATCAGATCTCGTGTTGTCATAGTTTTAAGATGTTGACCTAATTTGGCACGATTTGAGACTAAATTTACCCCATTAGCTCATAAAAACACTTGTTTCGTCATTCACATGGTTTGCCCGAGTTAGATCTTAGATCTTACAACCTTCGACCTTTAATTTCTATATGCCCAACTACATCACTCGGCCACCAAACACACGTCTATTAATGTTAAATAATCATCATGTGTTATGGCGTTCAATCAACCAAAGCACCAATTAACCTATATATAAAAACATTAACGATTTTAACTCTTTTAACCACTTGGAAGGCTCAAGTGGTTTAACGTGCTAAAAATAGAGTTCACGTTCTCGAGATTTTAAATCCTTGATAATCATGTTTCATCATCGTAGATTTATACAAGTTCCTTAAAATTATATCAATTCTTGATGGTCAATGGTTTTACCTATCTGGGGATGAGTTTCTAAGCTTGTAAAGAAGCTCAGCAAGCACTCTAGTTTAGGTTCAAGTCATGCGATTGCTAATTTAATGATTACTGGAGACTTATAATCGTTAATTTCAGAGTTCGTGGGATTAGTCGAGGTGCGTGAAAGCTGACCTGAACATCCACGTTAATAAAAAAATGTTACATGTTTAAAAAAATTGAGTTCTGATTTCAATATTTAAATTTATTACTTGTAACCAACCGTATACAATTTCTTGTAACAATCCGTATTATCTTTAATGAAACTAGGTTACTTTTCTTAGCTCTAAATTATTATCGATGGTGGATGAATCGAACACATATCACTCAATGAAGAAGCTAAAAATATCAAAATATGTAGAAATAATATTATGATCAAAGGTAATGCAGCACAGACATTACCTTCAATGGTGATTTTGACAAAAAAAAAAAAAAAAGAGATGAAATTTGCAATACCTCATGGAAACTCTGGTAAAAAAATATAATATATAAATGCATCAATTTCTAATCAAGTTATCATGAGCCAATTTGTAAATCACCCCGTAACGCCTCCTCGTGTTTCTGTTGGCCTCTGTAATGGTAGTAAATTCTATCAAGACCCTAATGAAAATTTTAGCCAACCTCTCTCTCTCTCTCTCGTTTTGGATTCGTGTTTTCCTCTGATCTAGCTCTTGTTTATCTCTCACTGTACAATCTATCCCACACTTTGGTCAATAAGTCTGCCTGACCGAACAAGCTACAGCTTGTGCCCAGTGCCTTAGCTTAGTCTTCACTTGCTTTGGATCATCACCTGCATGCAGAGAATCAGAAAAATCCAAGTTAATATAATTCTGAACTCAATAATGAGAAGGGAAATCTTTCTTTGTTTTGAATAATCAAGTATATGAAATCAAAATTTATATGTCAATTCTGTACGATATGGAACCTTTCTTTACCTGGGCTACAAATCTTCCAATCTGGATCGCCCTTGGGGCTTCCAAATGAAGATGAACGTGTGCCCATTGCTGATGATGATGACGATTCTCCACTTTGAGGTGTGGATACCGGGCTTGGCGATAGTTGCCGGTTTACGGCAAAATAAAGATCCAATGCTGGTAACGTATTGGTCAATTTCTGCCCTTCTTCCTCTTTAAATCCAAACCCAAGCTCTATGCACCCTTTGAGCTCTTTCAGGTCTTCATCTGTCAATTCATCAGAATCTAGCAGCCTCTTTTTTCTCTCCTCTTGCATTAGTATTTGGCGGCGACGCCTCTCCCATGCTCTGTCACGTCGAGTTTCGCACATTGAAAGCTGCTTGGACAGGCGTTTCTTGTTCTTCCATGCCAGCGGCGCCAATGGCATGCGCTCCAAATGTTCAGAATCTGACGAGTTCAATGGTGACGACAAAAATGTCAGGTTTTTAGCCGTAATCTCATTGCCGTTGTTCATCTTATAATTGACAGGTGCGGGAGGGAGTCAGGGCACGACAACTATATCATATGATTAAGATGCCGAGGTAGCAGCGACAGAGAAAAACTGTCTGTCGCGCCACCAGCAAATGTGAACAATCCGGGACCGGGACAGGGGCACCTCTGAAAAGTTTTCTCAACAACAAGGAACGAAAGGCACCACCGAACCAGGTCAGGCTGGAATTGATTGAGAAGGCTTTAATGGGGAAGAGAGGAAGGTGGGATGCGGCTGTAAACGACTGTGTGGTGGGAGGATTTGTTCGCCATTCATTTATAAGTGTCAATTTGGAGTGTTTTTGTTAAATTTGGAAAGAGTGATAGCCATTTCTGGTCATTTTGTTTCTATTTTTCAGAATTTAATGTAACAAACAGAGAATATAAGTTTTCTGTTGCATGGATATCCTTTTCATTTTTACGCAGATTTTATTTCTTTGAAATTTTGTAATGATTGTTTTTTGAAACTTGGAAGAGCTTTTTTATTTTATTTTTTTGGATTTGTTTTAAGAAGAAAAAAACATAATTTGATTAACAATATATATATAAAAAAATAGATTTGAGAAGCTGTGGGGTGAAAAATGACTATAATTTATATAAATTCAAGGAATATAATTAATTTAAAAAAAAAATGAATTTCTTTTTGGTAATGAATTGGGTTTAAGCAGCGCAAAACAGTTAACGATAACTAGTTATCAGTAGAACTGCCACAGCATTAGAGGGTTTTGATGTTGGAGTTACCGGACTCCCGGTTGCTTAGGAATATTTTTGGGATAGTTTTCATACATTAAGATTAGTTTCTTAAGACAAAGTACAATGAACTTGCCCCAAAAAATAGATTGTCGTCCAGTTATCAATCCTTACAATGACAGAAATTATGAGTAGAGCCATGCACATCCATTACCAAGCTAGCATTGCACTTTGCCTGTACAATGTGGAATTCCTGAGAAAAAGAGAGCTCTGTGGAACAGGTGTTCTTGCGGTGCTATGTTGTTGAACCTTGAGACCTGCTGGAAGGCCAGAGTTTTGTATTACATATGCACAGAGACGCTTTTTCGGCAATCCAGCAGTTCTTGTGCGGCTTGGAAATCTGAGGACTTATCAGCTAGTCAGGCCAGTTATTTTTTTACAGTTTAACAACTGTCCAAGAACTTCATTAAGCCCTAGACAACTGAAGGCAAAAAAAAAATGCATGTTTTTTAGCCTCGCAAGCCCTTTAGAACCAATCAAAGCAATAGGAATTCCGATTCTCGCTCCCTGCATCAATATAAATCATATTGTAGAGTTTTATCTAACAACTTAAGTTTTTAAGTGAGATAGTTCATTGTCATGATATTAGAGTTGTTTTATATTATTTTCTAATACCTCCTCGAGTGAAAGCTCTTTAGGCTTGAAACTTGAACACAGACTCACACTACTTTGCGCTTGATTTTTACCAAATAGAATGAGGTTGTTGAGATTCAAACTCGTGACCGTTGAGTTAACAAAGCTCTGATATTATATCAAGGAACCATTTTATCTAAAAACTTAGGCAAAGTTCTAAAATATGATTTACCAACTACCTGCCAGTTCCCAACAATGGGTGTTTAGCCAAACAAAACTTGTTCAATAAAATAACAGCGAAAGTTACATCACCTCTTTTTGCCTGGTTTGATACCCTGATTTGATCCAGGCATGAGTCTCCCTGGAAGATTAAAGATGGCTTAGGCTGGTTAACCCTCCATGAAAGATAATCAAGTAGTCCCAGCGTACAGGAAAAGATTGTTTTTCCTTTCCTGTACGCCCGCCCTCCCTTTTGCATTCCCTCCCTGTCTATTTCTCTTTAGCCATGCAAACTAATACCCATGCCTTTTGCTGTCTCTAGCTTGTTTTGCTCTTGTTTTCAATGCCCTTTATGTGTCAGGCACAGGGCCACAGCCACAGAGTTTGTCTTTGAACTGTGGATCAGAAAATGGTGGCACAGATGGTGATGGGCGAAAATGGGAATCAGATGTCAAATACATTACTGGAAAGTATCCACACGCCAGAGCTCAATACCAAGACTCTTCAATTGTTTCTGAGGTTCCATACATGGATGCCAGGATTTTTACCTCCGAAGTAACCTATACTCCCCCCGTCATGTTGAAAACGCGCTATTGGCTCAGGCTCTATTTGTATCCTTCTGGATATTCTGGCCTCAATATCGCAAACTCCTATTTCTCTGTGGTCGCAGGAGGGGTTACTCTGAAAAATTCTAGAGCTTCGATCACAGCGCAGGCTCTCACTCAGGCTTACCTCATTAAAGAGTATTCTCTGGCTCCTGTGAATTACCAGATTCTCAAAGTCACCTTTAAGCCAGCAGATAGGCCTGATGCTTTTGCTTTTATCAATGCCATAGAGTCGGTTCCAATTACTGGCCTCTTTGGCTCAGGTACAATGGTGGGGTTTGCTGACCAAAATTTTGACGCGGTGAGCGCAAATTTGGAGACAATGTATAGATTGGATGTGGCAGGGCAATATATTCCACCGACTAAAGACTCCGGTAATCTTACAAGAACCTGGTATAATGACGCGCCTTATTTATTTGGTGCGGCAACTGGGGTTAATTTGCAGGCTGATGAAAGTTTTAAAGTCCGGTATGGAGAATTGACAGAGTCTGTAGCACCTCCTGATGTTTACAGAACGGCAAGAGGTATGGGATATCACAAGGACCTCAACTTGGCTTTCAATTTGACATGGCTGTTTCAGGCTGATGCCAATTTCACATATGTTGTGAGGCTGCATTTCTGTGAGTTCCAATTAACCAAAGTCAATCAGAAAGTCTTCAACATACACATCAACAATCAAACTTTCCAGGTTGCGCCTAATGCAGCTGAAATTATCTGGTGGACAGGAGAAATGGGAGTGCCAACATATAAAGACTACGCAGTTTTCGTGAAGGACAAGCCTGGCGATGAAGAAATTCGGGTGGACTTGCACCCGGCAACCTATTCGAAGCCTGAGTTTTATGATGCATCAATCAATGGAATAGAGATATTCAAGATGAGTGAAAGGAACAATAACTTGGCAGTCACCTCTCATCACTGGCTCAAGGTCTTAGTCGCCATTTCACGCTTCCAGAGATCCTAAGGGCAACCAAGAATTTTGATGATTCTAATGTCATTGGTGTTGGAGGCTTCGGTAAAGTGTATAAAGGTGTTATTGATCAAACAACCAAAGTGGCCATCAAAAGATCAAATCCACAATCAGAACAGGGAGTTAATGAGTTCATGACAGAGATTGAGATGCTAATTATAATGAATTACTAGTAATAGCTCTTCCACCCGGGAATCGGGATCAATCGAGGTCATGAAACTCAATTGTTGTTGGACATCATTTATTTGTTGTGGATTTTTGGTATTACATAATGGTGAGGCCTGTTTAAAATCATAGCACCTGTACTCTACAGACAGGATTAAGACACAGTCAAGTTCATCATGCCTGCTACTCTATATGGTTTACTCAATCTATGATTTAACTTATACATTAAAGATGTACAACCTCATGGAAGATTTTGAATCTTTTTTCAGATTTTTCTTTGCCTGAATTCTGCTTCATAACAATGTTACTGAAACATTTGCTATAACCATGAAGCATATAATATTCGTGTCAAGACTAAATGAAGGACAAAGAAAGATTTTCCGGGGAATTTCTTTGTTCTGATATCTGTTCTTTCTGCAGCTTTTTCTTTCACTATAACAAGAAAATTTCTTAATTGGATTTCTTTTCTTCATGATCTTGGCTGTGTCTGTCTGTTTATGGGGGTGAACATCCTGTTCGTAGGAACATCGTGTTCAAAGCTTGCTTGAAGTTTTAACCAGGCCTAGCAGGCATAAGAATATCCAGGCATTAACCGACATGTCGTTTGCATAACTCCAACTGACATGTCGTTTGAGTGGCCAAAACCAGAAAATTGCCATGTCTTGTGCACTCCAACTCGACAAGCAATAGGGTTGATTTTATTTGTTTCTAGCCATTTATTGAGTTTCTTTTTTGTTCTTATGATTTCTTATTTATCAAGAGATTTAACAGATCTTGGATCATATGATAACTGCTTTAATGAGTCTTTAATCACGTAAGAGTTAATTTCATTTTTCTCTTGTTATTTTTATGGAATATATAAAAGCCAAATTCAATTCAAATGATTTTTGATAACTTTTACTAGTCTAAATTATATATGATATCTTATAATATAGTAATTAAATTCATTTATTATTAATTTTAGTGAGATATAATTTGTATTTTAAGAGAATTATACCATAAAAACTATATCTCGCCACATTTCTATCCCAAACACACTCTTCCTTTCCCATTAACACAATGAACTTGAAAATATCTCTTTCAAGGGTTTTGTACGAGGATTGGTTTCCTGAGTGCAATTATCACGCAATTAGTCATCAGATATTATGTCGCGATGATTGAATATTTGTGATTTGTTTAATAAATTTTAAATTTGGATCATGACATGTATTTCTTGTAAGAATCTAAAATATCTAAAATTTTACTTATTCATCTAAACCCATAAAATACATTTTCTAGAATATAAAATTTCCACGTAATCAAAAAAAATTATCACGAAATTAGTGTCATTTAATCAATCAAACTTTATAGTCGATTTAATCTTAAATTAGAAAAAATAAAATAATAATCGAACATTGATTTGTAAAACATCTCGGGGACCCACATTTTGGTAGTCATATGATTAATCTTATCCGATAACTACTATGTTTTATTAAATATTTTCTTGATATTGCTTGCATCCACCGAAGACGTAGTTGCGTATTGGGTTCTCGTAGAGTTGAATTTTTTATATATATATTTGAAAGATGAATTCTTCTGTATTCTATGAATAATTTGGTGGATAATTATGTTGTTTATTTTTACATTTCAAAAATAGTGTTGAAAAAAATTAAACTTTTATTCACTTTCTTCTTTGTTTCAAATTAGGCAAATTTTAATGTGTTTTGAATTATTTTAATGTACTAATATTAAATAAATAAAATTTAGTGGATAATCACGTTGTTTATTTTTACTTTTCAAAAGTAGTGTTGAATAAAATTGATTTTTTTATTTTAAATTAAATAATTTTTAATATATTTCAAATTATTTTAATATATTGATATTAAAATTAATTTTAAAAAGTTAGATAGTCATTAAAAATGGACATAAAATGCATGCAAACAGGTCATATAATTAATATTTTTTATATGAGAAAACTCTACTTTTTAGAAAACGTGTTTTGTAGGTTTAGATGAGTGAATAAAACTTTAGCTGTCTCGGGATCTTATAAAAAATACACGTCATAACTTGAATTTAAAATTTACTGTGTAAATCGCAAACTCGTTGTTTTCACAATATTTAATTACCATATAATTGAATTGTTAGGGCATATGTCACTCTAAACAAACACAAATCCTGGAGTAATCAGTTGAATAATAATTTGAGATGACCTCATGGCTAGTAGACAATTAGTATGAAATGACTATTTATTAATTAATTAAAAAAAAACACAGAAGTCAATCATGGTTAGAGACAGGAGTAATATTATAAGTAGTTAATGGAATTGTTGAGTGTTTTTAAGGTGAGCTTATCATCAACTTGTTAGTCGTTGTTTAGTGGAAGGTATCATGAGAGGTTACATAGATTTCCAAATTAAGAAGAAACAATTGGACAAATATAATATAAATTATAAATTTATTTGGAACAAAAAAATTTCTTAGGTCATTACATGGGATTTGGACATGCTTATCATCAACTGTCACATTACTGCTAGTGCTGCCTAATCCTATTGTTTATGTCACATTAGTGCAATTGGTATCTCAAATATTGTCCCCGAAGTATAATGGGCAAAGTTCTTATTACCTACATAGCAAGTCTCGAGTTTGAATTAGAATATATATTTTTTATATAAGTTTATGATAATCGGGGTTTTGCTCGTTTCCATGGGCTTACAGAATACGCTTTTTAAAAATAAAGTTTACTTACATCCAAAATAAAAGTATCTTTAGATATTGTTAAATGAACCTTAAATTATGTTGAAGTTATGATAATCTACACATAGAAAAGAGAATTCAATTCAATTGTCTCAATTCATGTAATGTTTGGATGTTTAATAACAATTATTTTTAAAAATAATTTTCATTAAAAAATATATTTAAATAATATTTGTTTTGAAAAAATAATTTTGTAAAACATAGCTTGCACTGCTAACTCCAAACAGAGCCTTATCCTCATCAACTCGATCATGCTATTCTCATGGAGAGAAGATAAAAAAAAAAAAAACAAAGTAACAACAACAACGGTAGAGAGAGATCTATTTTAATATAAAATGTTTTTTTAAAAATTAATGTTTTTTATTTAAAATTTATTAAAATAATTTTTAATATCAAAACATTGCAAAATTCTAGAAAATATTAATTTAATATATTTTTCAAAATAAAAATATTTTTAAAATACAGTCACAAGTATAATATATATAAATCATTATGATGGTTCAGGCATGCTTGTTAAAGAAGCATGATCTCGGCTGCTTAGCTATTTCTTTATACGACCACATGTAGGCAGATAGCCATGGTTGAAAATATCTTCCCCTTCAGGTATTATAAAGTTAATTAATCAGACAATAATTGCCATCAAATATTATGATAATATTCGAATTTTGACTTTCGTGGCAAGTTGATTTATTATTTGAATTGATAGTTGCAATTGAAAATTATAATTATAAAAAGGGTGTTCATGTCAAAACTCGAAAGTTTATGACCATTTCATAAATTCCAAAAGTTTAAACAGGGAATCTCCACTAGGTAGCTAGGTGTAGGATTGGCTAGCGACCATGCCAATATGTCAATTAATCTGGCCCTAAACCCATGTGGGGCTTGGGAAAAATAAGAAGCAAAAAAAAAGAAGTCAAGATTAATTATAATGCCTCCTTTTTATTTATATTTTATGTGTGGATTTCTAGAGAAGTCAATTTTACTTGATGATCTACTTCAGTTTAAAAGATATTAAATCTCATTTATAAAACCTTGTTTAGAAATTCCTACCAAAACGCTTAGTTTGAAAATTCAGTTTGTTTGAATTTTTTTTTTGGACGTGGAAAACTTTATTTCTGGAAAATATACTTTGTGGATTCAAATGAGCGAGTAAAATCTCAGTTATCACGGGCTCTTATAAAGGATGCATGTGATGACTCGAACTCGGGATCTACTTTGCAGATCGTAAGTCTTTTATCATCACGTCACTGTTCTTGGGGACGAGTTTGTTTGAATATTGCATCATATTACTTATTTTTTTTATATCCATTTTAAAAAAAGAGAGAAAATAAAATTGAAAACCCATAAAATATATTTATTAAAAAAAATTGGATCTGTTTTTTTAAAGTAAATTTTAGAAAGTAACCAATAGATAATGCAAAGTGATAAAATCTATGAGCCGTGTAAGATTATTTACCAAAAACACCTTAGAACGCAAATTTCTTCTCATTATTCATTGGCTATGAGCCGGGCAGACTAGCAGAGGGAATAGAGAGTCTCTGTCCAGGTCAACGAAGTTCTGACTACGCCCCCACCACACACCGCTACCTTCTTTAACATTTTTCTTAGATTTTTTTATAACTTTACCAACTCACTTGAATTAAAAAAAGAAAAAGATGCGCCAATCAAAATTCTAGGGACAAGTGTCCACGTGGCACAATCTTGAACGTCTGCTTCCCAGCGGCTATCTTGGGATGTATGTATCCACTGTCCACTGTGGACTTCTGGGACAACCTTTGGCAGACATTTTGACAGAGAAAAGAGGTAAACCCCATGAATTGATAGCCCAAGAAAAAAATAGAAAGTAAATTATAAAAAGTAATTTCAATTTAGAAAAGAAGTGAGATTTCTTATTAGAGAAATATAACGAGGTTGAAGAGGAAACAGAAAACAATTAAATTTTTATTAATTGAGAATTAAATATCATAAATTATCTTAATTTATTTTCTATAAAATTATCATTGTCGTGTGACATGATTTACATATATAATTAATTATGGTTTATCCAAGCCAATGTAATATATTATAATCTTTGTATTTTTATATAAAAAATATCATCTAATATATATTTATATATATGATTTTAAATTCATGATTAATTTTTTTTCTTTTAAAAACACTTTAACGATATATAAATATTGTTTTTTGCATTCTAAGTTTTTTATACCCAACCCGCTTTACTTTTTATTCTTATCTAATTTAATAATAAAAAAAAATTAAATTATCAAATAGAGACTCATTATCCATGTTACGAGATTGTATATATTGATACAAATTTATCTTCTTTTTTTTTTAGTTATTCTCAATGATTTTTTTTATATTTATTATTGTAAATATATCACGGCCACATGGCGAATAGGAATTAATAAGTTGAGATTTACATAGGAGAATAACTACTGATATGTTTTATGGGGCGGGACCCACTTAGGATCTTTGACACAGACAGGAATTTTTTTTCCTGTTTCTATGCTGAGCTCTGCCGCTGAACAGTTCTGTTCTCCTCTCCCTTTGTTAGATTCTTTTCCTTTTCCTTTTTTTGATTTATTTATGTAGCAGTATTGTATTCAAGTTAAAGAGAGACCCACTTATCAAATTTAACCTGGTTTCAGGTTTGGACTTGTTTTTGTTTTTGAAGTTGTTGCCATCTTCTTGTTTCTTTCTTTTTTTTAATTACCATAGTTCCTGCCCATAATTAGTCACGAAAGATTGGCTAAATTTAACTTTAAATCCGGGAAGTCTTTGATTCTCCTATGATGCTTTAAACTTCAAGTTGCTTGTGTTTTGAGCAACTTTTTAACGTTGCAAATAAATAAATAAATTCTGTCAATACCTCATTTGGGTAGGTGCCATTTTGTGTTGGGGTGATTGTTTGAGGTAAGTGATGAATTTGGTATTTGGGTTTTGAGGGTTTTGACGATTAAAGTTTGGTTCTTTGAGTTTTGAGCTAGAATGGAGGAGGTTGAGAAGGTCCACAAGGCAGCTATTGAGAGCTCCAATAGAGTTATTGGCCTTTTGTGTCAAGAAAAAGATCAAATCCAGGGTAGGAATTTAATGGTGGAAACTGGAGAGACTGTGTTTAAGTTTAAGAGAGTTATCTCTCTTTTAAGCGCTGGTCTAGGTCATGGAAGAGTAAGAAAGTTGAAGAAGCTTAGATCATCTTTGCCCCAAAACATCTTCCTAGATAGTCCTAATTGCAAAACAATCTTAGCACCCAAACCTCTCCAAATGGTGCCTCCTAATTTTCTTGAAACCCCACTTACTGACATGGGTGCTAAATCTAAACCTTCTATCCAAATTTCCCAGAAAATGCTTCTCGAAGACCCAGTACTTGAGTTGAACTCCAACATCAGCCCCTCTCTGCAAATTATGCAAACAAAACCACCACAAAACTTCCAGCTTGTCCAACAACATCAGCAGATACAGAGGATGCACTTTCAGCAGCAGCAACAAATGAAGTATCAGGCTGATAGGGTGTATTCTAGGAGTAATGGTGGGATAAACCTTAAGTTTGATGGGTCTACTTGCGCACCAACCATGTCATCCACAAGATCATTCATATCATCTCTGAGCATGGATGGTGCTGTTTCTAATTTTGATGGAGATTCTTTCCATTTGATTGGTATGCCTCACTCATCTGATCACATCTCACAACAAACAAGGAGGAGGTGTTCTGGTAGAGGTGAAGATGGGAATGCCAAATGTGCTAGTAGTGGTAAATGCCATTGTTCAAAGAGGAGGTAAGATTAAAATCCCATCTTATATTCTATACCTGTCCTTTTTGTTGATTTTGTTTGTGATCACCTTTGTTTTTGTCTTAAGGAAATTGAGGGTGAAGAGATCTATCAAAGTTCCTGCAATTAGCAACAAGTTGGCCGATATTCCTCCTGATGAGTATTCATGGAGGAAGTATGGACAAAAGCCAATTAAGGGCTCTCCACATCCTAGGTATATCTTATTTAAGCTTTGTTCCAATATCCTCATGTATGTGTAGTTCATGTTCTGCAGTTGGTCATTGTGTTAAATTATCCAAGCTTTTCTTCGTTCTGTTGGGACAACTATTTACATTTTCACCAGTCCGAGCTTTTTTTTTCCCTTTCACTTGCCGAAGTTGTGCAGCATAATTGTATGCATCTTTGTGTTATGGTAAAAATGGCCGATTAATAAGTATCATATTGTGCATATTAAAAGGTACGAATGTTTTTCATCACTGGGACTTACCTGGGTGAGCAATCAAAAGTCGTCTTTCTATGCTGCTAAAGTCTTGATTATTTAGATAAGCATGTTTATCTGGTTCATCCAAAACTATTTATAATGCAGGGGGTACTATAAATGCAGCAGTCTGAGGGGTTGCCCGGCAAGGAAGCACGTTGAGAGATGCCTGGAAGATCCTTCGATGCTAATTGTAACCTATGAAGGTGAGCATAACCATTCCAGGTTGATTTCATCACAGTCTGCGCATACATGAAACACAGTGGATATCGTCTTCATTTGATTTCACCTCAAGAACTTCTTTATGAATTGCTACTGTATATAACATGTCGTTCAAAGCTGAGATGAGATGTGATGGAACAGACTGTCATTAGTGGACAGGTTTTCTAAGTATTAAGCTTTTCGGTTAGTCTGGTTTGAACTGCTCTTATATAGGATAGGGATTACAAATTGTAAACTTGCACTTGAAAATCCAAGCTTTATTTTTTTTATCATTCTATTTGCAAATCAAAGGTTGTTTTTGTACTATGTTCTCCTCCATTCATAATTCTTGTAGGCAAAAAGCATTTCCTTCGTCCAGCACAACTTCAAACAACTCACCTGCTTTTCCAAAGTTGTCTACCCACAAATCATTCTCATGAAAATTTTGGTGAGCTTATAACCTCTCTGAGCTGCTTTAAGCTCATTCATGGTGAGAAACTGAGTAACCTGTCAATGCTCGCGTAGTGATTCATGCGAGTTTGGGAACGTCAGCTATTATAATCTGGTGAACAGGCCTTTTCTGCTGCTTTGCCAGAGTCCTTGGGAGCAGAATTACAAGTAAAATAACCTGTGGAATCTTCAAATTTACACCTATATCCCGTATTTGAGCAGGCTATCATGGGGACTACCAGCAACAATAGCATTTTCTAAAGTTTTCATCTTGAAATTTGTTGAAGATTAAGAGTTTGGCAAGGCTGGGTTTAAATCTGCAGTTCTCTATTCCTTTCCCAAAATCTGATGCAGGGAGCAAGCTATTTATAATTCATCAAACAGCTTAATTCTTTATATGTTGCTCGCTTACCGTCCTGAAGTCATACGAGCAGCTCCCTCTTCTGTGAATCGTTTGAAACCAGCCCCGGAAACACAATTCACATGGATTATCACAATAATAATGTAGAACTTGATATTCTGTGCACATTGTTATTAGATAGATTTTAGGACGTTAAAATTGTTCAGGTTCACGCATGTCTGTCTCTGTCTTGTGTTGGATGAACCCAGATCAAACTTTGATTTTGTGGATAATATTAACCTGCTCCAGCTCTTGATTATTTCAATAATCCTCTTTATGAACATATTTTTTCGAAAAGGAAAACTCAAAGTTATTCAAGATGAAAACTCAAGTTCGTGGGATACACAGGATACCATAGTGGAAATCTCAGGTATATAGTCCTCAATCAAAACCTGCACGCTACCCAAAGACAAAGCTAATTTGCTACGAGATAGCTACCCTAATGCGTGCAACTAAAGGAAGAAAAAAGAACGATACTCCTTGATATCTGAGAGAGAGAATCCAGGGGATTCATAAGGGCTCGGCCCTTTTTATGGCCATCGCCATCATGAAACTATCTACTTCTCTTTATCATACTTTTAGCAATTGTCCTGACCAATCTTCTAAAATCACCAGCAAAAGTTTTCCAAACAATAATTGAAAATATGTGTTAGGGAGAGTTGGAAAAGAGTAATCTGCTACAGCTTTCACTAATAACAAAATTAAAATATGCAATCGCTGGATATGCTAATGTAGTCTCATAACAAGTTCACAAGAACAATTCATGAAGATCTAATTAGAGAAAGTGGAATGGGGTGCAGGAAAATCCACAACCACTCAGATTAACCTGGAAGAGTGTGTTGCACCAATACCAAGTGTGAAATTGAGAACTCGGCAAGATAATGACTAATCATCTCTGGCTTGATCTCAACTTGATTGAAGGTTTTGCTGTTGTAAACTCCAATGGTGCTTCCAATCATTTCAGGCACAATGATCATGTTCCTGAGATGGGTCCTGACAGTCTCTGGCTTCTCACCAGGTGGGGCCTCCCTTTTCTGCTCCAAACCACCAAAAAACCCAGTAGACATCAGTCTATATTCAAAATATAACCAGACATCAAAACCCATAATTGATGAATTTATCACAAGCAAGTCCTGAAGATTTGAAGAATTGATATATTTTGTATCTATAATCTTAATACTATAGATACATGTCATTTATATAGCCCTTTGACCTGTTCCCAAAGAATAGGAGATAAACAGAAAATACAATAATTAGGATATATATATATATAAAAAAATTAAAAAAAACTCTTGAGCTTCTTCTTCAATAAATTTTTAGACTAACCAGTAACATGTGTGATTGAACAACCATCGTGGTTCTTACTCTTAAGAAACATCGTTTATTACAAATAAAAACCATAGATTTTATAATTTTTTGATTCAAGGAAACTTCATTCCCCATAAAGTATACTTTATGGCCCATGTGAGTAAGTAAAACCCTGTCCTGAGCTCTTACAAGAGCTGCACGTCCTGATTCGAACTCGAGACTTAGTATGCAGATCTCAAGCCCTTTGCCATCACACCATGTTTTTTTTGGAGATTAAAAGAAAAAAACATAGATTTTCTCAACCAGAAAACCCAGATAAATCTTTATTTCCTCATGTCATCAAACATTCGTAGCTGAGAGAAACAAGCATGCAAGCCAGACATAATTTCCTCAAAAATCTATTTAACTGGTTCTAGAAAAAAAACATATTTTGCATCGCAATCTCATGCAGAATAGCAAACCACTCCATCTCCTCTAATTTTGTAATGAATTTGGATTGCTTTCCTTCTAATTTCATCCAGATTCAAAGTTACCTTATCTTTCTCAGCAATAGTCTTAGCTCTTTTAACCATTTGCACAGACTTGAGTAATTCACCAGTATAATCTCCATCTTGTTCATCATATCTTGCCTTCCTTGTTGCTGTCTGTGTCTACTACATGGCTTCGAAGAAAGATCAGCTGAACAATGGGGTTCCGTTGCAATCAACTTAATTAGAAAACAATATAGCCTTTCACAATCAAATCATTAAATTAACCAACTTTATTGCTGTTTTTTCTATTTGATTTTTCTTGGTCACAACTTAGGAAAGGCTAACAGTGGAGGATGCCATCGCTGCTCAGGAAATTCTTCAACTTAATATTATTTTTTTCTCACAGACAATGCAAGAAACAATACATGGGGGCAGTCCTTTTCTTTTTCTTGGCCGTGGGAGGTCTGCATTGCCAGAACCAGCTTGTGTGCTTATAATACAAAGATGAAGCTAGAAGGTCCTTTCTTTTTGCAAAACGTTTATCTAGTTTTAGTTATAATTCCTTTTTCTGATGAATAATTTAGTCATGTATCCTAGCTGCGTTTGCCCTAGTGAAAGATTAAGAAAATAGCAGGAAGAGACTTGGTATGGCAGGTAAGGTTATCTTCCTCTCATCCCAGCTCAAGCTCTGCCAATGCATGTCTGTTATCCTTGTAGTGTCTTATCTGCTTTTTGAGCTTGCAGGATGTTCAGTGGGCCCGAGTATTAGTTGAGGTACGTGCAAGCTGACCCGGACACCCTGGTTATCAAAAAAAAATTAAAAAAAATTATTTTATTTTTTACTGTAAATTAATTTTTTTGGTGATTTTAAATTATTTTCATATGCTGATATCAAAAATAATTTTTTTTAAAATATATATATCATTTTAATATATTTCAGAACAAAAAACACTTTCAAAAATAACTTCAATCATACTTCCAAACAATCATATTACCGACATCGATACCCATGGGTCCTGGTCGAGGTGGCAAGGGACACCTCGGACCATTTACAAGGTTGGGGGTTCGGCCCCTTTCCTTGTCTGCAGCAAGACACATGGGGAGTGCCACCCACGGCTGCGCGAGGAGGATTAGTCTGGGTCCAAAGGGCCTAGGATATCCTGCGAAACAAAAAAAAAATATTACCGACATTGATTCACTCCATAATTTTTAAACTTTGATTAAATATTTTAAAAATTGGCTGTCAACAATTTTAGTTTTTTTTATGCATTTATAAAAATAAAATAAAGTTTCTTTAAGGGAAATAGAAAACAAAACCGTGTGTATGATCATGGTATGTGTTGGAATCTACTCAGCAAAAACTCAAACCATAAATTTCTTAACATGGAAATATGAAAAAATATATGGCATTGTGTCATTTCTCAAAGAACTTGTATGTCTTTCTTGCAAAAGCTATTCCAAAAGAAAATGTATTCCTCTGTTCTAAAATGAACACATATATGAAGTGGATGGTGTATTTAAACTTATTATTTACAACATTTTATATATAAAGAAATCTAGGGTTTTTTATTTATTTTTTCACTTATCCTGAGCAATCCCTGTAGCATATTTTGAATTCAAAACGGATGGATTCGAGAGTTTCTTCAGTAGAAAAAAAGCAACTTTCAATTTCAAAATAGAAACTTGAGAAACACACCATTATAGATTCCTTCACTTAACTTTGCCATCGTCCAGATTGGATCTTTATTTGCTCCTTCGCTTTGCTGCAACATGCACCATGTTACTACCTGCGACCCTTAAGGCTTTAATGCACGATCGAGCTCCTCCTCCTCAGGGCTTTAAAAGCCTTCAACAAACTTTTCTCGACTTTATTGACCTGAATAGTATTATCGGCAGCATCAAGAAATTATCAAATCTCTAAGCTGGTGATTGACTCTGCGGTGGCTTTTATGATTGAGGCTCACCGCAGAGCCAAATCGTTTGGTAAATTTTGTCCCACAATTTTTATAACTATAGGAACTACAAAATTGAGGTTTAAACCTCAGTTTAAAAAAATATCATTTTGATGTTTTTCGTCCAAAACATACACTTGCATTTGGTTGACCCTCAGCTATTTTTTTCATGCAAGACAAGGAACGAACCAAGAAAACTTGCGTTTAGATGACAACAACCCTTCCATCTCTCTCGGCACTAGCATCGACATAACCACCAACCAACCGTCATCCTTGGTGTCGGTAGGACCACCAACAACTCTCTCTCTCTCAAAAACAGTCATGAATGCAACTCTCTTTCTTCTCTTGCAGCAACAGTCACTTACGAGCACTTACAGCTGCTCCTTTGGCATTGTCAATCTCTCTTCTTCACCGGCAACAATGTGTTTATATGTGTCTTTTAAAATAATTTTATAAATTAACAGCAATATGAAAAGCATGGTAATCAAACACACAAAACTATTTTTCATTAAACTTCAAACTCAACCACAATTTTAACAAAATACTTCAATTTCAGTTATGAACCTCAACCAAAAATGTTTTTCATGAAATTTTTTTCTTTAACCTCAATCACAATAGCAACCGCAACATGAAACAAACTGTTAAAATCCAGCCAGATTAGTTTGTTATAACAAATTTATTGTTATAACTGAACCTTTGTCCAGTAGTGTTAGGGATAATTTGTATGTTATTTGTACTGTAGTGGGAGTAGCCCTATATATAGTTTAATCCTGCACAGTAAAGAAAATATGAAAGTGAGACCGAAAGATTGAAGAAATAATACTTGAAGTTTTCACATGGTATCAGAGCAAGTTATTTGAATCCGAATTCGTATTTTTTTCTCTCCCGAATTATCAAAAAAACCCGAAGTTCTTATTTTTCCAGAATTTTTTTTCACCCAGATTTTCCCAGCAACCAAACACCCACAATTTTCCCCAGAAACCCCGATTTTCCCAGCAACCAAACAGCCACAATTTTCCCCAGAAACCCAGATTTTCCCAGCAACCAAACACCCACAATTTTTCCCCAGAACCCAGAAATTCGAAGAAAAAAAAAACCCAGAACTTGAATCTCATTTCGAAACCCAGAAATTTGAAACCTCTACTGTTTCAATACCCAGAAAATCATCCCAGCCTCAACCATTCAAACATTAACCGAAGAATCAACCCAGAATGTCCTTCCTCAGGTAAATCAAAATCCTACCCTTCCTATTTTTGATAACGAAATTCCTGTTATTGTTGAAAATAGAGAAAATAAATACCCGCAGAGGTCAAATAGAGGAGTCCCGAAAAAACAATATGAACCTGATCCGAAAAATAAGACTAAATACCCAATCAGTGATTATGTCTCTTCTCATAGGTTGTCAAGTTCGTATGCATTAACTGTTAATCAATTATCTACTGTATCTATTCCTAGTAATGTACAGGATGCATTAGCAGATCCAAAGTGGACGGTGGCAATAAACGAAGAACTGGAAGCACTCCAAAAGAATAACACTTGGGAGTTGTGTCCACTACCCGAGGGGAAGAAGACTGTTGGATGCAAATGGGTCTTCACAGTTAAACTAAAGGCGGATGGCAGTATAGACAGGTACAAAGCAAGGTTAGTGGCAAAGGGATATACACAGAAGTATGGAATAGACTATCAGGAGACCTTTGCCCCAGTTGCAAAAATCAACACCATCCGCATCCTCATAGCTCTAGCGATAAACCGAGATTGGGCATTGCAACAATTTGATGTCAAGAACGCCTTTCTCAATGGAAACCTTGAAGAAGAAGTCTACATGGATTTACCACCCGGAGCTAAAGGTAAATCCTCAAGTATAAGCAAGGTATGCAAGTTGAAGAAGGCATTATATGGCCTAAAACAGTCACCCCGTGCTTGGTTTGGAAGATTCTCCTCCACAATGAAGGAATTTGCTATAAACAAAGTAACTCCGATCATACTTTGTTTATAAAACACAGGGAAGGGAAGACTACAGCATTGATAGTGTATGTGGATGACATGGTCCTAACAGGAGATGATCTAGAAGAAAGAAAATTGCTACAACAATTTCTAGCTTCGAAATTTGAAATGAAAGATTTGGGACAACTGAAGTATTTCTTGGGGATTGAAGTTTCAAGGTCAAGAACTGGGATATGTCTATCACAGCGGAAATATGTGTTAGACTTATTAACAGAAACCGGAATGTTGGCATGTAAACCAGCTGATACACCGATGGAGATGAACCACAAGCTAAGAGAGTCAGAGAATCACACGTCAGCGGATAAAGGACGTTACCAACGGTTAGTCGGGAAACTGATATACTTATCACATACGAGACCAGACATAGCATATGCAGTCAGTATGGTGAGCCAATTCATGCACTCACCAGGAGAGGAGCATATGGAAGCAGTATATCGGATCTTAAGATATTTGAAGAGTGCACCGGGAAGAGGACTATTATTCACAAAAAATGAAGGTCGTGAAATTAAGGGGTATACAGACTCAGACTGGGCAGGAGATCAGACAGATAGGAGATCGACGTCAGGGTACTTTACCTTTGTAGAAGGTAACCTTGTAACTTGGAGAAGCAAGAAACAGAAAGTGGTCGCCAGATCAAGTGCGGAGGCAGAATACCGAGGTATGGCTCATGGTGTGTGCGAGTTGTTATGGATAAAGCATGTGTTACAGGAATTGGGAGTTGATTATGGGTCATCCATGAGTTTATACTGCGATAATAAAGCAGCAATCGAAATTGCACACAACCCTGTACAACATGATCGTACCAAACATGTTGAAGTCGACCGACATTTCATTAAAGAAAACCTTGATCGGAAAATTATACAATTTCCGTTTGTAAGGTCAGAAGATCAGCTGGCAGACGTACTCACAAAGGCGGTATCAGGAAGAGTGTTTCACGGGGCAATTAACAAGTTGGGCATGATAAACATCTACGCTCCAACTTGAGGGGGAGTGTTAAAATCCAGCCAGATTAGTTTGTTATAACAAATTTATTGTTATAACTGAACCTTTGTCCAGTAGTGTTAGGGATAA
The DNA here is from genome assembly GCA_025169955.1 of Salix arbutifolia. Lineage (NCBI taxonomy): Eukaryota > Viridiplantae > Streptophyta > Magnoliopsida > Malpighiales > Salicaceae > Salix > Salix arbutifolia. Next base: position 2,903,527 of record CM045914.1, read on the forward strand.
TTTGTATGTTATTTGTACTGTAGTGGGAGTAGCCCTATATATAGTTTAATCCTGCACAGTAAAGAAAATATGAAAGTGAGACCGAAAGATTGAAGAAATAATACTTGAAGTTTTCACACAAACCCTTAAATATGATCAGACTGGACAATTACTCCATTTATTAATCTGTAGCTCAGGGGAAGAGCTGTAAACATGGGTAGCATCGTTTTTGGTTCACCTCTGTATGTGCATGCGTATCAGTTGCAGAGCGTTCCTTCTGCATGCGCAATTGTGCTTTGTGAATTCAAGTTTCATGCTAGAGATTTAATTAAATTATGCTAGATATCTTGATTATCAATCGTGATTTGATGATCAAATGCTGATTGTTTAACAATGCATCAAGCCCTGAATTAAAATTTCAGTAGATATTTCATGTTCAAGCGTGTTCAAAGTGAGTCACTTTCAATCAGGCATTTGATCGACCATTTCTCATCCAAATCTCATGGTTCTTGAGCCAACCCACTCCTCTACAGCAGTAGAATCACATAACATGAACAAATCGCAGTTTCCTCCAAAGTATTCTCCTAAAATTATCCAAAACCTTAACAAACGCAAGAAAAACTCTATTTTCGACCAACTCACAATCAAACCAGAAATTCTCCCAACTCACTCAACCAAATAACCTCATTGAACGCTCATTAGAAACCCTAATTCCTAATCTACAAACCCATTCAAATCCCACTAAAATCCATTAACAATACCCCAAGTTATACCCATTTCAAATCACCCCAAAAACACATCATTTCCACCGACTCACCCCTCCCCCATCCTTCACTTTCCCAACCAAACACTCTCAACCGTCAATAACTCCCTAATCCAACGGCCCAAATTTAAAAATATCTCAATCCTCGTTGATCCTCTTTCCGCCAATCACAACCCACCTTCCCTCTCTATTTAAACATCTTCCTCTATCATTTCCGTAACAACCACCCGTACCTGTCTCCCTAAACAGCATCGTATCTCTCTGGATCCAACCGAGTCGCTGTCTTCTTCTTCATCATCACCATTATCCCAAAATGGTTCGAACCACCACAGCCAAGAAACCCAAGTCCCCTCGCGCTTATCCGTCTTTCCACGTGGTAATTAGTCATTAATCACTGCTTAATCCACTCATAATATTTTTGTTCTTCTTTGATTCATTACTTAAATCTCTTCTCTTTTTCAGATGATTAGCGATGCTATCTTGACGTTGAAGGAAAGGACAGGATCGAGCCAGTATGCGATAACGAAGTTTCTAGAAGAAAAGCACAAGAAACAGCTGCCTGCTAATTTCAGAAAACTTTTATTAGTTCAACTCAAGAAACTCGTTACTTCTGAGAAGCTTGTCAAAGTCAAGAACTCCTTCAAACTACCTTCTTCTCGGCCCTCTCCTGCTAAGAAACCACAAGCCACTAAGGCCACCTCTGCCAAGCCGAAGCTGAAAAAGGTAACCACCTCTACCAAGCCGAAGCTGAAAAAGGTAACCACCTCTGCCAAGCCCAAGCCCAAGGTTGCAGCCAAGCCAAAGGTGAAAACTCCTGTGAAAGCGAAGTTGGCTTCTAAGCCAAAGAAGGCGGTGGCAAAACCGTCTAAGGTGGCGAGGACGAAGAAGGTTGCATCACCGGGGAAGAAGGCTGTAGCGGTGAAGCCCAAGAGTAGGTCACCGGTGGTGAAGAGGGGAGCGGCGAAGAAGTGAAGATTTTGTAGTGTGTTTGTTTTTTAGGGTGTGTAGAGGGGCTTTAGTGATTGTAAATTTGAAAGAAAAGGGAGGATGCTAATGGTAGTTTGTTTATAGTAACAGGAATGTTGCTTTTTCTAGGTTGTCTTTTAGCTTGACTAATTAAATGTGTTCTTTTTATTTCGGTAATCTTGGAGTTTTTTTCCTGTTTTACTTATAAAAACTTGCCTTTCTGAAGGTGTTCGTCAATGGCGTTTTGTTTATCCTGCGCTCTGTTTATTGGCATGCTGCGGCAAACGGCGATCCGTTTTCAGCTGCTTTTCGTGTATAGAAGCGAATGTTAGTGGTAACTGATACGCAAAGGAATTTAATTGATTTTGATCAAAAAGTGCTTAGCAAGATGGAAATGTATTTTTGATTGTTTGGTCTCTGAGAAAAGGAAAACGGATGATGGGTTTGGGTATGTGAACTCAACTAGATCATATATTCTAGAATGGTCTGTAATCCCAAGTATAACTCATAAAACCCCGTCTTCTGCGATGGATTCTTCCACAGGCTTAGCACAACTGCCGCTGCTGATTGATTACGTGTGCATCTGCTATTTGGGCTGAATATTCGTGAAGTTGCAGATGATGATCAATATCAAAATGAACGATGAATTGATGATTTCTTAAATCACTATCTGATTGTTAAACGCAGGCAGGTACAAATTGGGGGTTGTCAATTATCATCTGTTTGGGAGTGTAGTTCCGATAATTTTTTAAAGTGTTTTTTGTATCAAAATATATTAAAATGATATTTTTTTATTTTTTAAAATTTATTTTTGATATCAACAAATCAAAATGATCTAAAAACACCAAAATATATTCATTTAAAATAAAAAAAAATCAAATTTTCGACCAATATTAGTTTCAACACAATCCCACGAATGTGCTTTATGAACGCACAGAAACTGTGTTGTTTTATCTTCGTGCAACCAGGACTACAACTGCGAATTTCAGATGCATGATTTGACATTCCAATACTATATATATATATATATATATATATATTCTCATCCCACATATCGTATCACATCCTATCATATATTCACCATGTCATGTATATATGGGCAATGGCAGTGCCTAACAATGACATAGCATTATTTATTATTAAAATAAATTACCATGGATGGATTGTTTATATATTGTGGTCTTAGCTTTTAAAGTGAATATGGTTCTGCCTTCTAAGCTTCTCTGCCGTACGTGCATAAACTGCAATTTTAAATAAATAATCATTTTATTTATTTCAATTTCATGGTTTTTATTTGTTTTAATTTTGTTTCTTAGATGAGAATTAATTATATATTTTATTTTTAATTCTTTTGGTTTTTCTTAGACAGTTTATTTTTTACTCTTATTTATGCAACTATGATTTTAGTTTTTGATTTTCATTTTTGTCATTTTATTTTTTGTTGAGATTTTATTTTTATTTCATTCAGTCCTAGAATTTAAATTATGTTAATGATCATTTAAAAAATAATATTTCTCTCCTTTTCCATTGATTTTTTATGATATTTTATGTTATTTTTATATGTTCTTCAGATTAAATAATTTTATGATTTTATTATTTGTGCATCAAGTAATCCATGTCATCCATGGTTTTTGGAGAGAGATTCGGACAGGCAACAAAAGCTTAACAAGAAGCACAAGGGCATAAGCAAGATAGTATAATGTAAGTCGGGCATTTTCTTAACACTCTCTTTTCCTAAAATCTTCAACTTGTTCACTGACTTGACAGTTTTCTATTTATATATATATAAAAAAGCTATAGATACATGGTTTACAATACCCAACAGGGTATAAAAGATGACCCGATTTTTAATAGATTAAGTGACTGTTTGTGAGTAATCTTAAGAATGTTTTTGAAAAGAGTTCTTTGCTTAAAAATATTTTAAAATAATATTTTTTAATTTTTTAAAACTGCTTTTAAAAAGCAATTCAAAACAAGGTTTAAAGCGAAACAAGGTTCAAGGATGCTAACTATCTGTAAAACCATTCATGAACACCCTGACCAGATGATCTATTTCGGACGCACAAAGGCGAAGCATCCCCGAACAGTGCTGAAGTCTGCTCAGCGAATATGCAGATTCCTGGAACCAAATCTTATGAAGTCCTTTTATGGAATCTCCCAAATCCACCTTGTCCCTCCCTTCAGACAAGACCCCGCAACCTTAACGGAAGAGTGTATATTGACAGTAGGCAGAATCTTAAGGCAACCAAAATCAAATCAGTGGAATAATATTAGCATATTACCGGTTCGAAGCAGATTCCAGCATCTCACCTCACTGTAGACTCTTGTTCCGAATTTAACAATGGTGAATCCAAGAAAAACAATGAATATTCTGCCCGCAATCAAATTTCAAAGCACAGCAGAAACAGAATATACATATAGAACAGTTAGGTAAAAACTTCATTCAAACATCAAGATCATGGCACCGAGTATAATCTAGTATAGAAGTCACGAAAGAAGTAGAGGTTCTACATGTTAATGTTTCAAAATGAGGAAAACAACTATCAACTTATAAGATCAAAACTACTACCTTGAGTTTCCAAATAACGTGCAGGCAGGAAAACCCCTTGGGTGACGATAAATCCAGATGAGAAGAGATTTGATCCATATTAGAATCAGTAACTCTTTCGATATATAACATGATATGTACTGATATAACTTACAAAACATATACAATTCACAGACACAAACCACTTGGGAGAAAAACAAGAAGAAAAGGTCATCGCAGCTGAAAAGAAGCAGGCTATCTCCTCTCAAAGCATCCAATATGATAACTTAAGAAATTCAAGATGTTTTCCAACTTAAGAGTTAGTAAGAACCAGCAGTTCATGAGTGAACAGAGATGTCTGCATCTGTCGGCTCAGCAGTCTTCTCAGGAACTGTTTTTGTAATAACACGTTCCTGTTTAGATCGGCCTGTGACTTTGCGGGTGCCATTAGCAGTCTGTGAACTGATCTGAACCTTAGCTTTGGTGGTGCTGGTGGCAGTTGAATCTTTGTGGTTACCGATGCTGTGGCGATGTCGAGCACAATGTTTCCCCACTTCTTCCTGAGATGTTTGAACCGCATCACTGCAGCTTTTTCTCCTGTTTAGTTTCGGTGATTGTGGTCGGGTCAATGGCAACTGCAACCAAACAAAATCAAGAATTGAATTGTATTGTCATAAAAAAAGGGGCTTGAAGGTAGACAGATTCAAATCAGTGGCCTACTTATGCAACTGTGCACCACAGCTTTTTAAAATAACAAAATTGTTTACTTTCTGGCAGTTCTAAACCATGAAGCCTGAGATATTTTATCAGAATGCTTTTAGACATCAAACTTCCCCCCTAAACTAAATGCTAGTTACATGCCACCTTCCCTCCCCCTGTACCATCAAGAGGGTCAAAAATCTAAAAAACTGCAGCCTTGATCAAAATCAAAACTCAGTTCAGACAAGAATAGATTTCTTGCTTGAATGCCATGGATAAAGCATTGGTTCATGGAAATAGGCCTTGCATTCTGAATGAACTCATTAACACCAAAGCATATGGTATCCTCTATTTGCCCTGATTTATCTATGGGAAGTAATACACGGGTTTTTGCTAGTTTCATTTACATGTTCAAATTCAAGGACTAGCAAAGAGCTAAGAATAAGATCTGGCAGAATACCTTCTTGCGTTCAACCTTGGGTGCAGGTGGCTCGTAGTAGAAACTAGGTACCGGATTTGCTTTATATGCCATGTTCTTTCTTAGCTGCCTGATGGCTGCATCTTGCTCTTCCTAAAATGAAGGCAGAGAATTCGTTGGGTGACTACTTGAACAGAACCATTTCAATACTTTGCTACATACACACAAACTCACATGAGAAAAGAGTCTACCTTGGTCCTTTCCTCAGCCTGGCTTCGCTCTTTTTCTAAAGCTCGGTGTTTTTCTTCCAGTTTTGAATAATACTAGACAACAAAAACAAAGAAAACAAGATCAATACAACTCTATCAATTAAGAAAAGGTGTTAAGGAGATATATATAAAAAAAATACCTCCATCCGCTTTGCTGCGCGTTCAGCAGACCTAAAAGTGGGGGCTGTTCCAACAGTTACAGATTTAATGGTTCGCACAGATACAGCAGTACTACACATAGCTAAGGATTCCCAATTGGTATAAATATATAGCTGGATATAATTCATAAAAGAAATTCAAACAGTTTTAACTTCTAGGATTAAAGCACAGTTTGAAATACTATAAATGTTAAGTTGCTTAAATCAGACAGGATACGATGAAGCCACAGACCAACTATCTTCTTCATCATGATGCTTTTTGTTATCAGGTTGCAATGGCTTCCTTGCTGTAGAAGGTGAATTTTGCTGAAGGAAATAGCATAATTCCAAAGATCAGGGCAATTGTCAGACAAAAATATGATAAAAATAGGCATGCATGGGCAATTGTCAGACAAAAATAGTTTTTCAATGTGCATGCATGTTAGGATGGGGTTGGTCAAATAATGCATTCTGGATGTCAAAATGAATTAAACTGCATGGCTTATGGTACACTCGACTTGAAGGTACAACAAAGAAGTGAGTCATATTACTGTCTGCATTGAATTGACTCCAAGTTAATCAAGTATGCAAAGGTCTGAGATATCTAAGCTATATCTTACTGAGAAGCCCCTTGTTAGGTAAAAAACTCAAACAAAATTATCCAAGAAGTGGACAAGCCCAACTTGATCAAGTAACAAAGTATACGCTCACAAACACAATGTATCCCTAGGAAGAATCAGGGAGAATGCCATGTGCATTGAAACAAAAACAGAAAACTTCACTATTTCTCAGAGCAATACATTCCAAATATCTGAAAAGAACATCCCTTCATCCCAAAAGATATATGTTTCCAAAATTCTGAAAAGAGAACCCAAGCTGTGTTCTACTTGGAGAAAACATTACACTGTCACTAGAGTTTAGTTCGGAAAACAGTAAATTTTCCTTCTCTAAAGGGACTTCACAAGGTAAGCATGAATGTAGCTAATCTAGAAGTCAGGTTTATTTTCCAATTCTGCCATATCCACTTATAACAACAAGGTTAGCTTAATCTGACAAAGAAAAATTTGAGATAATCATAGCAGTGATATCAGTTTCACCCAGGTGACAAAAGTATGACAACAGCATCCACCAAATGCAACGTTGAGAGTTCCAATTACCTGTGACTTCTTCATACTAGCAGGGGACTGGGCGCTGTTTGAATTTGTGGAACTGTTACCACCAACACGCTTGTCAGTTGCCAGAGCAAATGGCTGGGGGTAAGTATGATGAGCACGAGCATTTCTAGCACCAGCAGCTTTTAGTGAGGGAGAACTTGAATTTCTATCATCACTTGGTTTTTGAGCTCCAGGTTTGTCACCTTTCTCAGACACGTCAGCATCAAAATTTGTGCTTTTGACACCTAGGACATCTTGCTTGTCTGATTCTTCAGCAGTTTCTTTCTCCATGTATTCCTTTGCTTTGATGACGCCTTCTGAAATTTTAGGAGCAAAATGTACTCTATCATGAGATATACCATTAAACTTCAAAGCAAGACCATTTGGCTTCTTCTCCATGTCTGCACGCTTAAGTTCTAGCCCCATCAAACTGCACAGAAAAGATTGTCCTAACATCTTGATGCTTCACAAAGAAGGCTTTTTAGCTAAAGAAAAAAGTACCACTTCTTAAAAATAAAATGAAAACATTCTATAGAGCAAGAACTATTTGCATGTGATGCCAAAAGGTTTCAAATTCTTTTATTGCTTTGAACAATCTATTTGAAACAAATAGAAATTGTCGAACGTATGAAATTCAACCAAGACACCTAAACACTTCTACCCATTATCATAGTGCAAGACAAATTTCATTGTTTTGATGGAGAAAAGACAGCATATCTCATTGCGAAAACAGTGCTTATTTAAAGAATCAAGCAGATGTGCTGAGAATGAAAAACAAAAGGAGCAGAAAGTTCAGTCTGGAAAGAATTATGTGAAAAGTGAAATTTCTTGGTAAAGCTAAGAACATCAGCAATCTTTACGTATGCCTAGTGGGTATCGTTTAGTTGTCCTACTAGCTTGATTTCTAGTATCAAATCCCATGCCTTACAGCTCCAAATGTTTCATCAACCACCACATCTACATCAGGCTAAATTATTGTATAACTAATAAAAAAAATTAGTTTTCTTTAAAAAGAAAATAAATAAGTTATTCTTTTCATTGTGTTTCCATCAAAATTTTAGAAAGTGATTAAACTGTAGGGAAATTAAAGATCAAACCACAACAAACTGAACAGTATTTTATCCGGACAGAACCAACACCACAGATGTTTTTAGGAATCAAAAAACAAAAATGAAAAGAGCATGTGTAGAATCAAAAGAAAAGGGTCAGCTGATGAGGAGGGAAGCATGTAGAAGGCAAAAGAAAAGGATTATCAACAATTTTCTTGGTCTTAAGAAGAAGAAAAAATCTCAAGTTAGCTTAAAAATAAATCTAAATCACAATAAATTTGGAATGGCCCTTATAAGAGAGAGAGAGAGAGAGAGAGAGAGAGAGAGAGAGAGAGAGAGAGAGAGAGAGAGACCACCACCAACTTCATTCGATAATAAAAAAAGAAAATCGTCGAGAGCCCAAAATCCCTACCATCCTCCCTAACCAAAGAAATGAATGGAAGAAGAGAGAATAAAAACAGAAACACCAGCAAAAGACCCAGCTTTTTAATATCAAAACCAAAACAGAGAGAATCTGATAACTTTAAAAAAAAAACCATAAAAATGTGAGACAAAAAAAAATTGCATAAATCTCTCCATTCTAAATAACCGATAAAACACCTTAAAAATCCACTAAAATTGAAAAAGACCATCATTTTTCCAACCCCGGAGAGCAGAAATCCAAGAGGAAACCTTTTAAGAGAGCCATAAAAGAAAAAATGAACGAAAAAGATCAAAGAAACAACCTTTTTAGATCAAGCTACATTGTTTTTTAGTTTACAAAAACAAAAACAGATACACAAGACACAAACCCAAATTAAACAGCTAGAATGTAATAAGATTTCTTACAGCTCAGGTCCGATCTGAGAAGATCTTGAGCTCCCCTCCTCTCTCTCTCTCTCTTCCTTCCTCCCTCCCTCTCTAGAAATATAAGCAAAGCCAAAATGTTTTCTGTGATTTTGCTTTTTTAACAGCTAAGGAAGGTTTCTTTGTAGTGGTAGTTTTTGTTTTAATGTTGAAATGTTGGATTTTATACATAGATAGCAGTTTTTTCCGTTTTAACGACGTTACTTAACGGCTGGTTACAGTTTCTTTGATTTTATTTAAAGGGGAAATTGAGAGAGATAGAAATGGATAGTGTGATCTTAATATCTATCTCCACGTTTTGAATTCAATATAACCTTTATGTTTTGAATAGATAGCTGCTTTTGCTTTTTTGGTACCACTGTGTTTTTTAAAATAAAAATATTTCTTATTGTTTTTTTTATACATTATTGTTTTTTTTTAAGAAATAGAATGGAGAAATCATTGGTGCTGCTTGGGAGAGCAGTTGTGGTGGTTTTTTAAAGTGTTTTTTGTGCCGAAATATATCAAAATGATATTTTTTTTATTTTAAAAAATTATTTTTAATATCAGCACATCAAAATAATCTAAAAACACCAAAATATATTATTTAAAATAAAATAAAAATTCAAATTTTTTAAAAACAACAGTTAAAACGCCGTCCCAAACGGGCAACAAGTTTACGATAACTATTTCAAGCCTCCTAATAAATTGTTTATTGAAAAAAAAAAAAAAGAATGTACAAGATCTCGATATTCAGGCCCTAAATTGGAGGTGTCTTAAATCATGCATGCCGTTCGTGCTCCGCGAGATTCCGTAATGAAGACATAAACGGCGTTAAATGACGGTGGGACTGCGCCGACGTGGTGGTGGCGACACCTGCGCCAAAAAGTCCAAATACCACAGTACGAATCTTATTCAAAGATTTTCGGTCTTTTTTATTTTACTTTTTCTATTTCCTCTGCTAAAACATGATACACACCTCAAACTTTCTTTCAAGGGCTGTTTGTCGGAGATTCTTCTCCAAGGATAATAATTTATCCAATTCACATCCAAACAGCTCTTGTACTCAGGACCTGTTTGGGCGGTTGTTGCGGTTGTTTTTTAAAGTGTTTTTTATTTAAAAATATATTAAAATAATATTTTTTTATTTTAAAAAAATTATTTTTGACATCAGCACATCAAAATGATTTAAAAACACCAAAAAAATTCTTTTAAAATAAAAAAAATCAAAATTTGGGGGAAACGGTGGTACAACCGCCTTCCCAAACAGCTTCTTAATCCAAGATCTGTAAGAACTTGGATTGAATTGTAATTTGATTAAAATCTGCTGATTGTTTATATATATATTGATAATAATTTATAAATAATTTTTATGACTATTTTTTTAACAGTTTGTTTTTTTAAATGAACCCAAAATAACGTATTATTAAAAATAATTTCGTTTTGTTTTTCTTTTGAAGTTGAAATGGTGTTTCAATTTCATGGCAGTGCTTGCAGTACTGCAATTACTTTTAATTAATTGGATGCCCTTATTCAAGGGTGCAAATCATTTAGTTTAGTGCCTGTGATTATTTATGATCTTCAGTTAGTGTTGGTGGCACCCATCTATCACCCGCTGAACACTATAGAGGGTGTTTGGTTGGCATTTCAAACCATGGTTTGAAGTTTTTTTTTTAAAATGAATATGATTTTGTATTTTTAGATCATTTTGATGTGCTGATGTCAAAAATGATTTTTAAAAAATAAAAAATATATCATTTTGATATATTTCGACATGAAAAGCATTTTAAAAAATTACAGCAATAACTCTTCCAAATACCCTGATAATTTCATGGCAGGTTGCTGGATTCAATTTCAGAAGGTTGGAGGGAATTATGAAATGATAAGATGGTGCCTTTGATTCTTTCTAGTTAATTCTCTTGGCCCGCCTTTTTACCTAATTTGTACTCTTATTTCTAAAGTATATTTTATAAAATAATATAAATTATATTTTAAGACTTATTGACTTAATGATTACGAGTTCGATATAATAATATAAATAATGTTTTGAGACTTTATTTAAAAGCTCGTGTTTTTAGATAAAATAGTTTTTTAACATGGTATCAGAGTCATATTGACTTAGTGATTACGAGTCGAATCTTACCCCGATTCTATTTGATAAAAATTAAACACATGGTAGTATGAGTCTATATAAATTTCAAGTTTAAAAGGTCTCACTTGAGAAGCATGTCAAAAAATATTATCTTGAAATTTTAATAAAAAACTTATATTTTTATGTGATAATCACGATATATGCAAGTACCACAGCCAGCTAGAGCATTAAGTTGTACCAAAAATAGCTAACAACTTATTTGACCAGCTAAAAAAAGGTATAATTTTGAATATTATATATTATGAATTTGTCGATTGTTTTCTGAGTTAGACTTCTCTAATTTACTATATATATATATATATTTCGTTGGTGCCCTCTATCTTTAGGTGGTTGTGTTGCGTTGACAAGATCAATCCAGATGCTGAATTCTGAATCAATTTACCATTTTCAATCTAGCGATGGAGGTTTCGGCGACACTTTGAAAGTTGCCAAGCCAAAGAAAGGCCTTTTTTTGGGCAGGGAGTCGTTAGCCGCACTAAACAGAGAAAAAATTTCTACTCTTGTTGCGAGGCCAAGGAAAGGCTCCTTCATTGTGGAGATGAAGGTGGCAACAAGTCCTCCCAATAAACAAGTGATTATACCTATTTAATAGATGATTCGGTAGTAAAAAATTGAGATTAAAAGATTTGCTCTCCGACAATTTCAGGTTCGAATTCTATGTTGATAATATGATAACCACTTGAAACTTATATAGTCGTTTATCTCATAATTCGTCTGATTCATCAAGTTACATACAAGCTAAGTCACTAACACAAACATGAGACATTAATAAAAAAATATATATTATCATAACCACCTTCGATGAATTGTAATGGGGAGAATGATATTAATAATTTTATATTCTAATATATAGCTTACGAGAAAAGTTTGATTGATAAAAGAATAATTTTTTAATTATTTGACCCTTTTAATATATATAGATATAGATGAATGATTCCACTTTAACTGAAAGGTCATCATCACTCCTCATCAAGCTCTCCCGTTAAACTTGCAAAATCAGGAAAGAAGAGCTAAACAATGATTTTTTACTATTTATTATTGTTTTTAGCTCTTCTTTTGACTCTCATTGAAGATGCCTTCCTAGCTAAGGATCTCGAGCATGGACATGGAGACGTACACTTGCTTTAATCCAATTTCAACCTTAAACATGTAATTTGTGGTGGAAGTAACTGATTTTATTTTATTTTTGATAATATGAGTGTGCGGGTTAGCTTACATGTACCTTAATTAATTTTACGGGTTTTAAAATTAACGATCATGTAAGCATTCAGATGTTATCATACTGGCAATCACAGAGTTTGAACTGGAGACCACAGGAAAAATAAATCTTTTAGTTCCAAGCTCTTACCACTGGATCATCTACTACATGGTTAACTAAATTCTATCCTTACTTGACTTGGTCCGCACTCGATTTCTTCTAAATTTAGCAACACGATTTTGGTGGTGATGTTGAATTTTGGTTGTGTTATCTAAACTGATTTTAATGGTGTTGAATTAAATGTAATCTTTTTAAGTGGTTACTAACTTTAAGAGATGTGTATTTGGTTGTTAATAAGATTTATTCCATAAAACTTGTTCATTTATCAATACACACGTGTATATATATATATATATATATATATATGCCTCCCCTCCAATTTTGTTAAAGGGGAGGTCAAACTAAACCGGTCAAGACTCGTGGGATTTCAAAAGAATCTCTGTGAATTGTCTGGAAGATTCTAAGAAGACACATCTTCTGATCTTTCTGCTTGGCTGCCGGAAAAGAGAGAAAAGAAAGCCTTATCTCCTTCCTCAAAGTAATAAAAATGCATGCCGTTCGTGGGAGACAACCGCAGAGTTTATACGTAGCTCACGTCTCACGTTCAAAAGAAGAAGAAAATCCCATTAATTAATCTATTTTGGTCATTTTATATTATTTCAATTTGTTAATATAAAAAATAATATTTTAATATATTTTTAAATAAAAATTATTTTAAAAAACAATCAAATAGGCTCTTTTTTTCTATTTTTCTCGTGATTCGACCCTGACAAATATTTGGATCTTGACCTAGTACCATCAAAATTTCTAATTATTGACTTGCCCCACGAAGTAGAATTGTGACCTCAAATCAATTTAGTTCGGTGCCAGCACTAACCTATATTTACACATAAATTATATGCCAGCTTTTCTCATCAATGCCCGGATGTCATTTCAAATAACACCTCCTCTCTGTCAATGGCCAAACAAGGCACTATCAACACAACCATTAATCTCGCCATTAATAGTACTTACAATTTAATTTTCTTCATTCAGTATTAGGTAATTTAATTATATATATTTATATAGAATTTTAATAAGAACAACAATGCAAATTAGATGGCTTGTTTGGGAGTTTAGTTGATGTTACTTTTAAAAATATTTTTTATTTATAAATATATTAAAATAATATTTTTTTAAAAAAAATATGTTTGATATCAACACATGAAAATAATCTAAAAACACCAAAAAATTGATGTTTTTGAAAGTGATTTTCATTCATAAATACATCAAAATAATACTTTTTTTATTTTATAAAATTATTTTTGATATCAGTATATGAAAATAATCTTAAAATACTAAAAATAATTAAATTTAAAATACAAAAATATATATTTTTTAAATTGAGTTTTGAAATATAGTGCAAAACATCCATTGGACATAAAGTTATTGCTCTTTCCCTGCTCTAACCCCCAGTCCCCTCCCCGTGTATTTTTCTATCGCTTCTTTTCTTATTCTGCCATTGCCAACTTAAGTATTAAGAATCTCTTATTTTAATAAATAAAAAAATGTCTTCATAGGAGAGCTTTCCAGGAATCACTTTATCAACCTTCCAAACTATTAATCAAGTCTAATCACTCCATGATTATGCTCATCAACTATAAAAATTAAAGTCATCGATAATAAAATTTAATTTGTAATTACAAAATTAAGGAATAACACAACAACAAGAGCTATATTACTCGCAGTTGAATTTATAGTATGTTTGACGCTGTTTTTCAAAATGTTTTCATTCAATAATGTATTAAAATAATATTTTTTATTTTACATCAGCATATAAAAATGATTTAATAATACAATCATTTTTCTCGGGTTTCTCCGATACCCCCTTAACCCTAACAGTTTTTTTTTTTTTTTTCTGGAGTTGGACTGGCCTTGGTTCAATTTTTCCACCACTTCAATCATAACACAAAGGAAATTGGATTGAGAATAAATAAAAGAAAAGGAGCACAAGAAACCGAGTTTACCTGGGTGGCAGACAACTTGGCCATTCTATTCAAAGGCATTGTTTAGAAGTTTCTTGACCAGGTCGTGGTTGATCAAACTCCGTGACCAAATGAAACCTTTGCCCTAGTCTCTTTTTGAATATTCCCACCCTCCAAGGTTCAAAAAGATTCAACCACACCACCTCTTTCTTTGAAAAATATTTCCCTCCTGCCCTGTATTCTACCTTTTCTCCTTTGTCTTTCTCATGTTAGTTACTTGTTTGTTTAGAAATGTGATTGATGTTATTTTAAAAAAATCATTTAAAAATATATTAAAATAATAATTTTTTATTTAAAAAAAATTATTTTTGATATTAATATGTGAAAATGATCTAAAAACACTAAAATAAATTAATTTAAAGTACAAAATAAAAATTAAAAAAATTCAATCCTAGAAATGACATTGTCTTGTCCTATATAAAAAGTATTTAAAAAAAATCATCTATAATTTCAAATCATTTGGAATTTCAGTCTAGTTTTTTTTTAAAAAAAATTATTATTTTGATAATATCTAAAAACACTAAAAATACTTAATTTAAAATAAAAAATATTATTTTTTAAAAAAATATTTTTAAAATGCAATGTCAAACTGAAAATATGGTTGAGATTGTTTTTGAAAGTGTTTTTCGTTGAGAAATACATCAAAATAATATTTTTTATTTTTTAAAAATTATTTTTGATATTAACAAATGAAAATAATTTAAGAATATTTTTTTAATTTAAAATAAAAAATATTTTTTTAAAAAAAATATTTTAAAACGTGGTGAGAGTCTAAGTAGGTAGTTGGTTCGAGAACCAACTAAAAATCACACCTCAACTTATTTGAGTAGCTTTCTTTCACGAGAAAAGAGTTGGAGCTTTTTTAAAAATTTGTAAGCATCTCTCAAAAGAGGATATAGGGTCCCGTTTTGCTTTCATTTTCACAGATTGGGGACCAACATATGGATATCACCTCCTCCCCCCGGCCGGCCTATGGCAAGATGTGGCCGTGGCATGGACGTGCAAGGAGCGACCGGCGGCAAAAAAATTTGATCAAGAAAAGAGAATGATGTTGATTGCACCTACACGATGTGGGGCCATGCCCACCTTTATGCCAAATTCCTGTGCCCTTCCTTCATGGAAAGAGGTGAAAGCGTGTCTCATGGAGTTAGCCACCCGGCGCTGACCAAATTCAATAACATGAATATATATATATATATATATATATATATATATATATATATATATATAATTGGGGTAGTATTCATGCAAGTTATAATTTAAAATTTCTTGTTTGAAAAAAATTCA
The DNA here is from genome assembly GCA_025169955.1 of Salix arbutifolia. NCBI lineage: Eukaryota > Viridiplantae > Streptophyta > Magnoliopsida > Malpighiales > Salicaceae > Salix > Salix arbutifolia. The sequence goes on from CM045914.1 coordinate 2,919,034, forward strand.
AGAGATATCTTGAGATTTTGAATAAGAAAATCAGGAATTTGAAGCTCCCTTCTTCTAAATTATTGACGCGTCTATTGATGCAAGCGTGGAAGGATTAATGGTATATTTAATTTAATTTAATTTATTTAAGACATCATAACATTCGTTGAAGTAGTCAAAACAAGGAGATGTTATGGTGCGGTGGTTGAATTTATTTTTTATATTATTATATTAAAATTATATAAAAATACTAAAGAATTTTAATTTTAAAAATACAAAATTTAATATTTAAAAAAAAACACGTTTAAAATAAAACAGAACGACAAATATATAAACCAAGGCTGGCTGCCAAGGTGTGACGCGAGCCTAACCCAGCAATTGACACCTGTGGTGCACTATATTTTAGCCACATTAATCAAAGATTTTGTCTGAATCTCCCTCACGCACACGCAGAGCACTGTTGACTTTTGTTGGATTAAGGATGGTGGTTAGGATTAAATTATTGACTTCTGTTGGCTTAAAGATGGTGGTTAGGATTAAATTATTGACTGTTAGCTAAGTGTTTAATTAGTGGCTATAGTCAAAGGTAATCTCTCCATTAGTTGTCCAATCCAAATGAGATCACGAAACTTAAAGAAAGATAAGAACAAGATTAATTTTTAAACATATATTTTTTAGATCGAGACCGAACCTTTTTGTACTAAGTGCCTGTTGGGGAATATATTTAAAATTGTTTTTTATTTAAAAATATATTTTTTATTTTTTATTTATACATGTTCGTAAGACAAGAAACAATTAAGACTTTGTTTTTAAGTGAATCGTTGTCAAGATTAATTAATTTTGTAATAAATGCCTTTTCGACCAATTGAGAGATTTAAACACATTAAGTTTGGAGGTTTGATGATCAAGTTATATATATAAATAAAAAAAGATGAGCAATTGGGATGGGGTTAAATTTTATTTTTGATCAAGTAATTAACCAAAATTGATCAAGTAATTTTAAATGTAATTAATCAAAATTGAAATTAACATGAAGCCTTTAGATTTTCAATGCAAATAGAAGTTTCTTGAAGTCAAGAATATTTTGAGTTGGAAACGATTAATAAACCGGCAGTCCTCTATATAATTGTCCCTTCCACTGAGTCTAATCTCAACCACACGAGTTTCTTAATAGCTAGCCGTAAGCTGACTCAGTTATTGCTTCCGTGATGCATAAGGTGGGACTCATGAATGAACTTTACGTGTTGAAAATGGCCACCCTATTCGGGTCCCTTTATGAATAGAATATGTACGAATTTTTTTGGGTATTTACTGCGTTGAAAATTACAACACTTGATTTATTATAATATATAGTTTTTGTACTTGTTATATAAAAAAATAATAATCTAGAGGATTGGTCCGGTGATCAGAACTTGTTGGATTTCCTTAAACAAATCAAATCAATGTGAGTGGTGAGACATTAAAATGAGAATCAACCGGTAATCTGTGTCTTATATTAAATTACTTACACGTGATACTGCTTTTATCTACACAGCCTATATGATTTTATTTATAAAAATATATACTTTGAAAAATAAAAATATTTAATATATTTATAAATAAAAAAATAGTTTGAAAAACAATCAAAATCATTAGTCTATTGTCCTTCCACTTAAAACTTGATGCCGGGCCATCTCTGCAATGTCCAATCTTAATCACCATTTCATAGAGGATAAGCATAGGATGAGGCACACGAGGATAAGCATTTCATAGAATAATTTATGAGTCAGGCTTCGATCTACTTTGTTTTTCACAATCCACGAGGGGATAAGTATCTCGTCTTTAATTATTATAGCCCGTTTGGCTGTGCGTTTCAATTGGTATTTTGCCGAAATTTGATTTTTTTTCATTTTAAATGAATATAGTTTGGTGTTTTTAGATCATTTTGATGTGCTGATGTCAAAAATAATTTTTTAAAAATAATAATAAAATATTATTTTGATGTATTTCGGCACAAAAAACACTTTAAAAAACTACCGTAATCGTACTTTCAAACAGGCACCTAGTATAGTTAATCGAGGTCTTGGACCCTCAAATATGCTATTTAGAGGGTTTAACTTAGAAATCCAAAAGGATATTTTAATTATTATCCTAATTAATTTAGTCCATGATCTCATCATAAGTTTGACAAATTAAGCCACAACACCATCAAAGCTAAATTTTCAGCAAAATAACTTTTTAAAGTGATTTTCTCATTCACATGCATGCGCATATTAATATTTTATATAGATAAATTTTATTTTTTAGAATTAAAAAAATGCAATAATGTTTTTTGATATGTGTAGTCTTGCATAATATTTTTTTCAAACAATTTAATGTATGTATGTCTATTTCTATTATAATTTGATTGGGTAAAGATATTGTTTTGATTAACAGTACTTAGAAAACACAGCCAGATAAATATCTTGTCTTGCGAGATTAAATCTTGATCAACACTTGTTTGTTGATTTTTCAAGTTTTATTTGTAGTTAGCGGTAATATATATTTTTTAATTTATTAACACTTAATTCTTGATTTGTTTCATTACATTGTTTATAAAATAGTCTTAGCTACAAAAATGTGTCGTTAATAAAACTAGCATATACAAATATTTGAATAAAATATAAAAATACTTGATTTAAAGTTCATTAGATGTCTAACATCAAGTGCCTGTTTGAGAGTGTGGTTGCAGTTGTTTTTGAAAGTGCTTTTCGTTCAAAAATACATTAAAATTATGTTTTTTATTTTTTAAAAAATTATTTTTGACACCAGCACATCCAAAATGATATAAAAACATCAATTTTTTTGATTTAAACTTAAAAATAAAAATATTTTTTTTTAACTTTTTCAAAAGTGCTTTTGAAAAGCAGTCCCAAACACCCCCTAAAATATTATTAATGTTCTAGAATGGTTCTAGTTCCATTCCTCAATGATAATCTAAACCTGACATAATTCCATAAGATTGATAATTCCAAAAGTGTGATTGATTGATAGTTGCCTAACTATTTTGTAAAACCAAGTCTTACATCGTAAGGCACGCTCGAAGGCTTTTCTTGATGCTTGAAGGTTGCTTTTATATAAAGAAAACATCATAGTATAGTTTACTATATAGCTAATAGAGACCAAGGACCAGCAAAATAGTTAATTAAATTCTCAATTTCGATGCTTCAATGTGTTCTCCTTTTTATATTATATTATATTTGTTTCATTTTCTAGCTTCATTTTCGTCCATTAATATGAAATTATTTAGAAATATATTAATATGTTAGAGAATAATGTAAATTATATTCTGGGGCCTCACCTAAAGCTTTTAGGTGAGATGGTTCCTTAACATGGTATCAGAGCCTTATTGACCCAGCGGTCATGAGTTCGAATCTCACCACTCTCATTCTATTTGATAAAAATCAAGCACAAGGTAGTATGGGCCCGTGTGCAAGTTTCAAGCCCAAAGGGCTTTCACTTGAGGAGGTGTGTTAGAGAATAATATAAATCATATTCTAGAGCCTCACCTAAAAGCTTGAGCTTTTAGGTGATATAGTTTCTTAATATAATATATATATATATTAAAATTATTTTTAATATCGATATATTAAAATAATATAAAATATTATATTTTTTAAAACAAAAGACAAAATCATTTTATAAAAAAAAAAAACATTTTCAGAGTGCTTCCGAAACACCGTAGGTCTCCTGTTTTGTGTCTCTTTTTGTTTATTAATGAATTTCCGTGTGTGTTTATATATATATAAAATCCCAAACTATATATATAAATAATAAAATACCTTGTTTACATCATGACGTAAAGCATATAAAAATCACTTTCTTTTACGAATGACTGTTAGGACTTTGAAATCGACACATCCAATCCCCTATTTATTTATTTATTTATTTATTTATTTCTTCAGTTTTTTTATCATGTCAATCTCCCTTGTTATTAACATAGACTAAAAGAGAGAGAGAGAGATTAATTAACTCTTTTTTAAGTGTCACAGCATAAACAACCAATCTCTAGAAGACAAAACTAGTTTGTTCATGTTTCTCGATTAATAAACTTTTACAATATGATGGGAATTTTTAGAGCGTGTTTATTATGTAGTAAAGATTCTTTTTTAAAATGTATTTTACTTGAAAATATATCAAAATATTATTGTTTATGTATATGTATATTTTGAAATTTATTTTTGATATCAACGAATTAAAACGATATAAAAATATTTTTTTTAATTTAAAACAAAATAAAAATTAATTTTTTATAGTGCAAAAACAAACATGCTCTTAACTTGTCATTCCATCTTTTGTTGACTATATATGTTGTACCAAAATAAAAAGGATGGTTGAAAGTGTGATTGGTAGAGCCTATTTGGGAGGGCGGTTGTGGTAGCTTTTCAAAGTGTTTTTCGTGTCAAAATACATCCAAATAATTTTTTTTTATTTTTTAAAAATCATTTTTGACATCAGCACATCAAAATGATCTAAAAACACCAAAATATATTTGTTTAAAATGAATTTTTTTTTGAAAAGCTGCGGCGCGGCGGGTGAAACGCCGCGCCAAACAGCTTCTTATTGTTTTCCAATCAAACTATTTTTTTTTATTAAAATTTATTTTAAATACTAGTATATTAAAACAATTTAAAAATATTAATTTTAAAAGAAAAAAGTAATAAACAAAAAATAGGTCTAACTTTAATTACAAACATGCACTAATTTGACACAAGAAAATGACCATTCATAATTCATAATATACGACCGTCCTCATTTTAATTATAATCAAATGTCACTGTCGTGCACCGATGCAACTGGGACCATGAACTCAGTCTGCATTTTTTAATGTCAAATCCACACGTGGGACTCCGTGAACACGTGCAATTCAAAAGAGTTTCTGATTCCAAATTACCTTTGTCAGCACACAACGATAGCATCTTGGAAAACTTATCCCAAAAAACAGCCATGGCTCATTTGGGCTGTAGCCTCATGAATCTTAATCCCCAAATTGGGCTTAATCAAGGCCTAACCTAGCCCAATATGAAAATCAGTATGTTATAACAAATTGAGTCTAAGGCTCAACATTGATAGTGTATCATGCATATTTTTAAAAATCATGCATATTATATAATTTTAGCACCTACATATTTTTTAAGTTCACTTTTGATACATAATCTTATTTTTATTATTTTTTAGTCCCTAATTGAGAGAGAAGAGAGAGGCATGTCACCAAGATCCCGTGGTAGGGAGAGAGAGAGATTTATGGTTCACACTGATTTAGACTATTCAAACAAATGAAATGGGTGTTAAATTGTTTTATGAATTGAGCTTGATTAGAGCTAAGATTTAGTGGTCGTTTGATATTGTGTTTGCGGGTGAGTTTTGAAGGAAAGCAATTTGATTGTCATTGTGTGTCGTTGCTTCGCCTAGATCCTTACTGAAATCTTCATTTCTCCACCAAACATCCCTCTCGTTGCTCTTTCTTCGTCACTGTGTGTCGTTGCTTTGCCTTGATCCATGCTAAATCCATGAGCAGGAGTGAAAAGGAAGCAAGATCTTGTAGGTTTTCAACCTCAATTTCATTCTTCTCTCCCTTTGAGCTGATGCAAGTATTCCTGAAGCAAGATAAACATGACAATGACAAAAACCAACACAGAATTCATTTTTTACATGCGTCACAACTAATTTAAAGATCCATTCAACATCTATAAGCTCAGTGAGCAAGTAAGATATCACAGAGGGACAAACATGCATAGTGGGGCTTGAGCCCTGGTGCAGAGGAAGGGAACAAGCCCCTTCCTTCGCTAGGCCAAGACCCCACTTGCATATATTCATTTTATTTTAATGGGTACTTGTTGTTGCTAATACATTAACAAATCATTTCTATTTTTATAAAAAAAACATAAAAGATAAATCATTACTTAAAAAACTAAATTTAATCGTTACATATTGTATATTATTAAATCTACAATATTTAAAAAATAATACATACATATATATATGTGTGTGTGTGTGTGTGTCTATGTGTATGTATATATATGTTTTTTAAATAATTTCATAAGTTGACAACAATATGAAAAATATGATAACTAAACATATGAAATTGCTTTTCATTTAGCCTTAGACTCAACTATAATTTTAACCAAACATTTTAATTTCATTTATAAATCACAGATAAAATTATTTTTTATAAAACTATTTTTTTAAATATCAACCACAGTAACAAACTGACGCTTAAACTTAATGAGAACGTGCGTCAAACTGACCCTTAAACTTAATGAGAACGTGCGTGGATTTTTAGACTAAGATTTCTAGTTAATGTTAATCATCCAAAAGAATATATATATATAAAAAGAGATTAACGAGAAGCACTAATACCGAGCCGGTTATTTCTGTGTTTACCATGTCAAGAACCGCTAAAAACCCAACAACTGTTAGAATCCTCAGTAGCCTCAGACCCAAAATTCACGCCCCTTTATTTATAACGGTTTTTCTTCACCCCCCCTCCATTCCATCACCCAACTTTCCCGCTCTATAAACAACACGACAAACATTAATATTACAGGACCAGAAGAAGACGAAGATCGATCCAAATGATGATGGAGACTTTGGCTGCAGCACCCACACCAACACCAACACCAACACCAACGGCAACGCCAGCACCAACGCCAACGCCAGCGCCAGCGCCAGCGCCAACGCCAACGCCAACGCCAACAACAGAAATAGTCAACAATGACACAACAATCGCACTTTCCCAGCAAAAGAAGAACAGGATTCAAGTTTCTAACACCAAGAAACCTCTCTTCTTTTATGTCAATCTCGCCAAGGTTCCTACTTTTTCTTTGCTGGGTAGTCTTTTCTTGTTTTTAAGAATGTATGTTTTCGCTTGCTTTTTATCCTTTTTCTCTTCTTTTCATCTTGTGTAATTTGATAGTTTCTATCTCACATGTTTGCTTTTGCTTGGAATTTTCTTTCTTTTTGATAGGATCTTTGGAAATTAGTTTTATATTCAAATCCTGCATTTTTAGTAGAAAAGTTGTTTTGGTATACTTTTATTTTATTAAAAACAATTCAATTTATCCTTTTAACTTGCTGGATTTGTTTTGATCTACCAATATCATTCAAGTGATCAAGTCTTAAGTGTCTATGCTCAACATTTCCGTTATTTTGTGATCAATAATTTTTATGGTATAAGCGTCTGATAAGGTTTTTTTTTGTGGAGAATCAAGTAAATGCTTCTCTGTAGCACAGAAAAAAAAACAACAAAAAGCTTCCTGCTTTTTAGTTTACTGTCATTCAAATGCTATATATAGTTCATCTGAAACTTTTCTACCTATGTATAGATGGGCTGTTTTTACTTTTCTTGTAGAAATTTCTGGTATTGTTTTCTGGTCATAGATCTCTTGAACTGTATGATGAAAGAATGATGGTTAGATCCTCTTTAAGTGGATTTAAACTTGTCCTTCTTCGTTGGTATGTCAGGATTAATTATGTGGCTATCCATCTGGTATAACTCTTTGAAATGGGATAGTAAACAAAACTTAAATAATTAAATTGATATTTATGTGTGTCATTATTTCCCTTTTCTTCTTTAATGTGGAAGTGATTCCATTCTTACAAGAAAATCATGCCTACAATGTGATTTATATAGGACATTTTAAGGTTTACTGATCATGTGAACATCATAATGTTGAGACTCGTATACTCCTTTAGATTTGCACAGCTTCTGGATCATGAATTGTGATTTTGTTGCAGAGGTACATGCAGCAGTATAATGAGGTTGAGCTTTCTGCCTTGGGAATGGGTATGTTCTACAAAGCCATATCTCATAGTTTTGTTATGTTTCTTACTTGTCTAAGGATGGAGTGGTAGTTTTGTCTTTCCGGTGTAGTATCTGCCGACAATAAGCCATTAACTGTCTACGGAATGGTATGAGCTGGTATTGAGAAATTGTTGCTGTATCGTGTAGAATACCTTAGAGACATGAGTGTAACAGGACCAAAGAACAAATTGCTAAAATGGTTCTGTGAGCTTTGGTTTATCAGGACCATACGAATGTAGAACATTTTTAATTAACTGTTGAAGATGATTTATGTAAAATGCATTCATAATCATGTTAGTGTAAGAATTGTTTTTGTCTTTAAACAAACATCCATTCCTTATATTTTATTGCAGCAATCACCACAGTTGTTACAATTGCTGAGATTTTGAAGAACAATGGACTGGCTACAGAGAAGAGTAAGAATTTCTTCCTCCTAATACTGCGTCTTGTATTCATGACGAGGAATCTGATTCGTAACATTTTTATTTGTGGAATAAACAGAAGTTTTGACATCTACTGTTGGCATGAAAGATGAGCACAAAGGACGACAGATTCAGAAGGCTAAGGTATGGTTAATCTCATTATGAATCTCAGTTGGATTAATCATCCTCTCATGTATGATAATTAATAACGAATTCTTATTATCTTTTTCTTTATGGTGACTAATTGATTAATTCTCTTGACTTCTAGATTGAGATTGTGTTGGGGAAGTCAGAGAAATTTGATAGTCTGATGAATGCTGCGAGTTCAGCTTCAGAGGGGGAGGAAGCCAAAGATAATAAGGATGATGAAAAACAGTGAAGCAAATTTGATGTTCTCTTGTTGTAGTTCTGTATCCACATTTTTATTTTCCATCTGCCTAATAGTGGTAGGGACTTATTTTTTCATGAAGTATTTTATCATGGATAATCTAGGAGTAGAGAGACAGTGGCATAATGGGACATTGCTGATAAATATTTGCCTCTCTTTGCTCTGATTATAGACTTGTAGAGATCATAAATGTTATAATACTGTTTCTTTGTTCACATGTACTCTTTTCGGTGAATCTGCATTTAAAGGATTGTGTGAACATCTAATCTCTGCAAGATTTATCTAAAATCTATTCTATATATAGAAGGATTATTGGAGCAGTAAATCTGATATGATCCGGGAACTAGGTGCGGCACGCGCACTTACAGATGGGAATAAAATGTTTGGTCAGGATTTGACCATCATAAATTTTCTTTAACAATGCCATATATGTCATGCATGGATAGTAATTAATTCATGAATGAAATCACATCTGTCATTCATGCATAAACATGTATAAACGGCTGATGTATATTTAAGGACTGGAATCCCTTTTCTTGCCCTTAAATTAGTTTTTGCTAAGAATCTGTTAGGTGTAGTGTTTGGAAGTTGCTGCGCTGCCGTTGAGGTTCTGTTCGAGGTTTTAATAAGCGTTCCCGATTTTCAGTCCATCGATAAAAGTTTCGCGATCAATAATGGATTTTCAGGATTACATTCGGTATGTTTAGATCTTAATGCTGTCCATGATTCGGCTATCAATAGCAATTGTTTTCTTCATTTTTTAGTTCAACTCATGCATGCTTTAGTTTGCAAACATGCTTGTTATTGTTAGATCCAGCTTTTTTTTGAATATCTGTGCAAAGGAAATCATGTTATTGCTTCCTCCAACCCAAAGTTCACTGCTATTCCTCCCCCCCCCACATCTGCTTTACTTCTTGGGATGCTTTCATTCTTTTAGATCCATTACCATTTTTTAGATCCATCGGCGAAACCGTTATTCTCCTCTTTTGTAAGCAATGCTTAGATCCATTAATGAAACCATTTCTCCACAAATTATCTGGTTCATTGTTAAATAATACCATATGCTGATCTTGATTGTATCGGAATCTCTGGTTACATTTCTAATGAGTGAAAGATGAAAGTGATCAGAGAAGCTGCAGCATTGATCAACACTTGTAATGATCGGCCACAATCATTTCTAAGCATGCATAGTTTATTTCTTCTTGGTTAACTGTGGGGCCTAGTTCCTCTCATTTCTTTGTGAAATTTACAGATCGTCATCCTGAATCTTTTGTCTGATTTGTAATGTTGTTTTCCTGATATGTTTTACTACCACACCTAGAGTCCCTTAAGGGATAAACAGTTTTGCAATATCTGAACCTATTTGCTGATTCAGTGTGTAAATCCTGATATGCTAACACTCACCTTTTATGGAGAAACTCAAGTTTATAGTAGTTTTGTATGCATTTACACAGCATACCTTCAGTTAGACAGGATGCCCTACTAACCAATGAGTCTTGGACATTGACAGAGGATTATCCTTTCAATAACTAGTCTCTGAGTCTTCCGCATGAGTCAAGGTGTTAGATTCCATAGAGATATAGAGTTTAATTATAAAATCATAAATTTAAGTCAAAGATTCAGGTTTTGAAGAAAATTTATATTAAGGTAACTTAGTTTTAAACTAGTCATGCTTGTTTGAGAGTATACTTAGGGTGCTTTTCATTTAAAATGTGTTAAAATGATTTTTTTTTTTAAAATTATTTTTAACATCAACACATTGAAATGATCGAAAAATATAAAAAGATAATTAAAATAAATATTAAAACTATTTTTTTTAAAAAAACTGTTTTTAAAACACAATATCAGACATACGCTATGTCTAGGATGTTGACAGAGAACTTGGACTGTCTTATTCCTACTCATGAATACAACATTTCTGGTAAATAGATGAAGCATTTCTTTCTGGATACGGAATGGAAGGATGCCATTTGCAAGCAGAATTTTAGGCCTATTGCTTTCCAAAATTTCACCAATCAATCACAGATCTCTCTGTCTAATCAAGCAACTGAGTCCTCAATTTATATCTTTCATTGCCTACAGGATAGATTGTGTATGGTTCTGTTTAGCCCATTATATAAGTTATAGCCCAACCCAACTAGGGTTATTTCCATCATTTTCCAGTCAAAATAAGGACCACATTGCAAACTCAAGATTTTATCTGGGCCACAAAATCAAAATCCAAAAATCTCCTTAAAGCGGAAACTTGTACACGCACACGCCTCAGACACAGAACACTGTCTCTGTCTCCCTCTCGCTCCCCATATATGCCGCACACTTTCCTACACCTAAAACAGAAGAAAATCCAGCAAATCTGTTCAACACTCACTGCTTTTCAAAACCCAGATTTTCTGCCTGTCTCTTAATGTAAGTTCTTGCTTAAATTCGTCTTCTTGGTGCTTTATAACTGCACTTCTTTAGGGTTTTAGGTGTTAGTTCTTGCATGACTGTTGTCGGGTTCTTTCGTTAATGCCTTGTTTTCAAGTATTTACGTTGTTTGGCTTTGACCTTTTGTGTTTTTTGTTGATTAACGATCCTATGCCCTTTTCTTTCCTTGTTTCATTTTTGCCCCAAAAGGGTTCTTTTTTCCGATCGAGGAATTAGGGTTTGCAGTTTTCTTGTTTATTATGGGTGTTTTTAGAAATGGTATATAATGCTTGGTATTTGCCTTTTCCATATATCCTATAAGATACGTTTATTTGTTTTGTTTGTTTGTTTTTGCGTATATGTTTGTATATTGATGGAGTTCTGACAATGGAACTCTTATCTGTAATAAAGAAAGAAGAAACTAGGCCAGTTTTCTTAAACTCAAATATGTAAGGGGCAGGTTAAGGTATATAGGTGAATGCTCTGACAGGGGCGCAAGACTCCCATTAGACACATGCCTCTTGCATCCTGAGTGATTTCACCACATTGATTGTCGCTGAAACGATATGAAAAACTTAAAAAGAAGATTAATATTAATGTCAAATTAAATAAAAAAACTAAAGGAGAATGAGGTTTTATTGTATCCCTCGACTCATAACACTATTCACGGAATAGTGATCTGACGAATTTTCCCCAGGCAAAAATACAATTGAGCTAGGATTTGAGTTTTTTTTACCATGATTCAATCTCATTTTCAAATTATCTAAGGTAGATAAGTCATCTTTTATGTTTTTTATTAAAGTTAAATTACTTAATTACCCCTCAGTCAAAAATTAACAAAACTATCTTCCTCATCATGGATTTTTTTGTTCATGTCAAGCTAACTCATGAGTATTTTTGTATTTTAATAAATCTTAAATATTTTTTTTATTGGCACATGACAACATGTAGGCGATTCCATGCTTTTTGAGTAATCAGTCACCAAATGCTGCCTCCCATGATGACGTTTGAAAGGTCTCAACGCTCCTTCCACAATGGGGTGGCATGTGCACCAATAATCTATAAAATTTTAATTCTCTTTCAATGTCACCTCTTTTTTTAAAAATTTTGTTATTATTTTTTTGATTGCAATTTATTTTGTTTGAGATTTTTAATTGTTTTTTTCTCTCATCTCATCCTCAAGCTTTCTTTTTCCTATCAAATTTGATCATGTTTTTTTTTTCTTTTGTATTTTGACAATTTTTTTAAAATGATATTTTTTTTCATGATTTATCTTTCAACATAAAATTGGTCAGGAATTAAACTTCTTCATTTCATCCGGGTTCATATTTCAAGGGTTGTGAATTTTAGAGATTAGATCAGGCTTAAGAGGTTTTTTTTTTTTATCCTTCAATATTTATTCAATTAGAATATTTGTTAAGTTCTTTTTATTTATTTGCTTTAAGTATAATTTTTTTTATTGGTCTTGAAGATGACCGTGGTTATCTCAAGTGTTTTTATTTCTCATTTTCTGTTGGTTTTTTTGCTAATTCTTTAAATTGATATTTTTTCTTGATTCTGTTCTTCAATATTTGGAATATGTTTTTCAAATAATTCGTAAAATTATAACTCTCTCTCTCTCTCTCTCTCTCTCTCTTTTTGTTATGCTCTTTAAATTGATATTTTTTTATTGATTTTATCAATCGACATTAGATTAGTTGATAATTTAGTTACTTGATTGAGTCCGAGCTACAATTTCATGAGCTTTGGGTTTTAGAGATTAACTTATGTTTGAGAGGCTAGCTGTTTTTTTTCCTTTCCCGTTCTTTAATCTCATGTTTTTCAAGTTTCTTTTTTCAATATATATTTGATTGGGGTCGAGTTCTGTCAATCTTATTCATTTTCTTCTTTAGGATTGTTCATTCATTTTGAAAATAACCTGAGTTTTCTTATGTCTTTTTATTTGTTGGATTTACTTTTGGTATTCAATATTAAATTAGTTTGGAGTCGAGCTCTTTGATTAGGTTGTTTGGATGTGAGCTGTGTGATGTTTCTAGATTTGCCTTGTATTCGGTTGTTTCATTCATATGATCTGGATTATGGAGTTTTTTATTTATTTAATTGACCCTTTTTTAAATTTTATCTTTCGATGTTGAATTTATTTGGAATTCGACTACGAGTCTTTTATATTTCTTTATTCCTGTCTCATAACACGACTTGAAAACTTGGCATGTTTGGTAAGGTTGACCTCGGTCACTTTTTTGTCCTTTTCTTTTTACTTTTATTCTTTCACATTTGATTAGCTGATATCTTAACTTTGTTGGCTTTTTTTTAACTGCTCTTTTTTTTGCGGGTTATTGTGATTTTTTTAAGTTGGTCCATGCATTGATTTTTTTTTTTTGTGGTTGGGTCTATGCCTTGCATTTTTTAAAACATGTTTGCGTCACTTGGGCATCTTTTTTTTTACTGAAAAAATGTTCTAGACCACAGCATAGTCTGGGCCTCCAAACTAGTGTGTGTATATATATAATTTCATCATTTGTACCTGTAAGTTGTAGTATTTGAGGTGTTGATGAGTGGCCCATGTACAGGTTGTATATATGGCTCTTTAGCGTAGTTGTTTAATGGAAGTCATTATGATTCTTTCCTTTTCTTGACCTTCCATACCCTGCAGTTGTATTATGGCTCCAGGTTGTGGAAAACAAAGTTCAGATGCTTGTAGAGAGCAATGCATTTTCCCTTCTTTTTATTAGATTCTTTCTGTACCATTTTGTTTATATTGGAAATTGAAGGCATGGGTGTTGAGAGTTTGTTGATTTAAGGATTTCTACTCTTTTTTTTTTCTTCCATATAATTTGGATAGTTGTGTTTATAAACTATGTTCTTTCTTTCTTACAGTGTATATCTCATGGCGGATGTTGATCAAGGCATCGGTGAGCATGAAGGGGACCACGCTGCAGTTCATGGCGTGGATCCTGCAACTGATTTTGCTGATCATCCTGTAGCCCATGGTTTGGACTCCACTGACCTTGGATTGGATCCTGGCACTGATCATGCTGTAGATGATGGCGTGGATCACTCCACAGGTCCTGGATTGGCAGGAGAGCATGATGACATGGATCACGTTACAGATCATGATGTGGATCACCCTGTAAACCATGATGTGGATCACCCTGTAAACCATGAAATGGATAATGCTGAAGATCAAGTGCCTGAAAATAACGAGGCTTCGAAGCAAGGACATGATGAGGATACAGTCTCTGGAGGTGCTGAGAAGAGGTGGCCTGGATGGCCTGGAGAGAGCGTGTTTCGGATGCTGGTTCCTGCTCAAAAAGTAGGCAGTATCATTGGCCGTAAGGGGGAGTTCATTAAAAAGATAGTTGAGGAGACAAGAGCTCGCATTAAGATACTTGATGGTCCTCCAGGGACGACAGAAAGAGCTGTAAGTTTTTCTGCTCTTTTATTTGTGCAACTAGGTTATCTGGAAAATATAGAAATAGGATGGTTGGAAATAATTTGTTATCTGGAAAATATAGAAATAGGATGGTTGGAAATAATCTTTTGATGCAAAGTGTTTGATGGTTAAACCTCCCATGATTTTTGTTTATATATCAAATGAATCTATTATAGCATGCTTTAATTTTGCTCTTCTATTCTTTTCATGTTTTCCTTTCCGTCTTAAGAAATTGATAATCTGGAACATGTAAGCAATTTTCAGGCATTGCAGAATATTTTCTCAGGGTTAGCTAGTTGTGTTGTAATATTACAAGTTTGGCCATCTATCTATAACATGTCTAAAATTTTATTTGGAATTTGGCGGTTGCTCTTACAACTGTGTGATTGGATCACATGATCATCAATCTGTGCTTTGAGCAATTTGGCATCAATTATGAAGGAAGCTTGTTTATGGAAGAGAGATTGATGGGACAAGCTTAATTTTATGTATTGACTTAAACCCATAACAAAGAAGCTAGCTTTTTAAAGAGATTGATAGAGTTTTAAGCTTATAAATTTTTCCTTAGCTGTCAATATAAGTTCTATTAAGTAAGAGTCTAATTGTATTAAAATATAGAAGAAAATGGAACTGATCATTAAAACACACGTTTCAAGTTGAGGTTGTAAAGCTTCTATGCATCATTCGTAATCCAAATTAAAATCTGTGCAAGTGGCACATAATTCTTTAAAAATCTGGGAGAAAGATCTATAATCGTTTGGATATCTGATTCAACTGTTTCTCATCCAACCCTTTGTGTTCTTGCGTCTGTGTAGTATTTGTCATGGCAGTCATTTGTTTTCTATGGATATCCGAGTTATGTATCTATCTGATGTACCTTTGCAATGATATTAAGAGGGAGAGTTCTCAGAAATATCACTCATTATTCTTTCACCCTTTAAGCATTGCTGTTTCAAAAGCTACAACATTTTAATGGGAACTAAGAAATCAATTTTGAAGGGAACCTAAGATATGATCATTTAACTTCTAATGAATCATTATTGTAAAAGTTTGCGTAGTTGAAAAGAAGACAAAAAGGAAGCCTTGTCAGAAGAAATCGAGAAGTATAACAGAAATACTTTTATTGCAATGACAAATGAATGTGTGCAGGTTGTATCCGCAATCTTTTAAGCATTGTATCAACCATCATTAGGATCCCAAATTTGAAGAACCAAAGATCCAGATTGCTGGGATCAGCATTGAGCATTGCAAAGTGCTGAAAAGTTGATTTGAATATACAGACATATTACACGAACAACAGTTCCATGAAGCTCTGCAATCTTTCCGGTAACTTCAGAAACTGCATGGTTGATTTCTGCCGCAGCTTGTAAACACCACAAAGGAACCTGTTTTAATCAACATTAGAGGATGCAGAAGATGTTAACATCAAAGTGCTAATCTAACTTTGTCATAATATACTTCCACGATTAAGCAGTAAAAGCAACAAAAAATGGTCAACTTTAGTAACTAATAATCTGAAACTTGTGAATCCATGATTATGTTGTTTAATTTTTTGGATAAAAAAATTAAGAATCAAATCTAAGTGAAGTGTAATAGTAATCCTTAGTTACATGTTAGGAGGAGAAAATGATCAAATGCTATGCATTAGATTTGACATCATGGCAAACAGAGGAGCAGGTGGAAACTTATAGTACATGCGTGTTGTTGAATTTTGACAACAAAGTTGAGGACTCATTATCCCTAGAGGAGGAGAATAGGGCAATAACAAGCAATGGTTGTGTTGAAACTAATTTAGTTGTAAAATTTCATACAATGGGAAACCGGATTGTTTCAAATGTTATTTAGAAAGAGCTGTTTCATTATTTTTATTTCTTATCTTTCTCACTTGTTGCATCATCCTCATGTGTTGCTCCATCTCATTTCCTTTTCCTCTTTCTTTGAGGTGTTCTTGGACTTGAGTCATAAATTTTTTCTTTGGTTTGTTATACTAACTTTGTTATATAGGTAATGGTATCTGCCAAGGAGGAGCCTGATTCCTCTCTTCCTCCAGCTATGGATGGCCTACTGAGGGTTCACAAACGCATTATTGATGGTTTGGACAGTGATTCTTCTAATGCTCCACCAAGCAGTGGAGCTAAGGTTTCAACAAGGCTGCTAGTACCAGCCTCACAAGCTGGAAGTTTGATAGGAAAACAAGGAGGAACCGTTAAATCCATCCAAGAGGCATCAACTTGCATTGTTAGAGTTCTTGGTGCAGGTTTTCCCCTTTCACTTCTGAGTTAGAAATGCTTCAAAATTCCTTTTGTTCTCTGTTTCTTGAATTAAATTTTGTTGTTTGTCAGCTGAAGCCCATAATCAATGGCTGTCTTTTAGAATTCATTCCATTTTTCAGAAAATCATGTTTTGTCAACTATGCTTTATTGGTTGCAGGTGCTGTTTTTTCTCATTGTGTTATAATTGCATTTAATTCAGTAATGGCAAATTTACCAAGTTCTTTGCAAATAGAAACTATCTGAAGCATGTAGTTGTCATGCTCTAAACTTACAAATCAAGTTTCTGAGTAATGGAGGGGTGAACCGAGGCCATCATTATCTCAGGTCCTTGCATTTCTTCTTCTGTTTACTTACCTCTGTAATATGTGCCTTTATTATTTGTTGCCAATTTGTTATAATTTCTCAACGACACCATTACCAACTATGCCTCTAGCTCAGCAGTTCACCCTACCTCGGCCACCATTCTATCACTGTTGGCTATTTATAGGTGGTATCATGATGATGTTGGTTTCAATACCTATTCATTGACCACCACAAGCAATTCTTTTCTATGAGGTTCAGGATTACGTAATTTATTATTGAGGTTCATGATTCCTTTGTAAGATCTGGAACATCTGTCTGACCTATCTACCTTTCTTTTCTTGTAAGGTCCCACCTTCTCTGCTAATAAAATTGTTGCAAAATTATTTGAGGATACTCATTTAGTGGACCGTTTTGCCCCCATCCCTCTTCTGCTGTTTATAATGAAACTCATCTTAATAATTGATTATCTTAATGCCTCGTATGTTCATTTTGTTTCGCAAGTCCCCATGCTTTGGATTCAGATACTTTTCTCAACTTGTTTCTGAATTTTATCTGCATGTCTAACTCTATTTTCTGGATCAAACTGCTGCAGAAGACCTTCCAGTTTTTGCTCTTCAAGATGACAGGGTTGTTGAAGTATTGGGGGAAGCAGCTGGAGTGCACAAAGCAGTGGAGTTAATTGCATCTCATCTCAGAAAGTTTTTAGTTGACCGAAGTATAATTCCGTTATTTGAAATGCAAGTAAGCTGCTCTTCATTAAGATTGGAATGACTTTATCTATTATGGCATGACTGGTCTGTTGAAATTCTAATTTATATATTTTACAAGATGCAAATGTCGAATCCTTCAATGGAACAGATGCCACCGCATCAATCATGGGGTCCACCTCAACCCCTTCCTCCAAACCCTGTTGGAGGGCCTGGTTATGGACAAAATCCCCAATATATGCCACCTCCACGACAGCTTGACAGTTACTATCCTGCTGACATGCCACCTCCAATGGAAAAACAACCTCACCAGGGTATATCTGCATATGGAAGAGAACCCATGGGTGGCCATGCTTCATCAAATGCCCAAGCTGCACCATCAATGATCACACAGGTTCTTTTATTCTCTTTGTTTTCCTTCCCCCTCCTCCCTCACTTTGAAGGAAATTCGAGATGCTATTAGCACCTTTATGTTGGAGAATGAGATGGGATGTGGGATGACAAACCTTTTCTTTCATTGCAAATGAAGTGGTTCTATTTTTTTTGTTTTGCAAGCCAACTCATTTTGTACTTCTTTCTGGCACTCTTTAGCACTTTTTGAGGTTTCAAAATTACTGACAGGTTTTGTGGGTTCTTGTGCAGATTACACAACAAATGCAAATTCCATTATCTTATGCTGATGCTGTTATTGGGACAGCTGGTGCAAGTATAAGCTACATTCGTCGTGCTAGTGGGGCAACTGTTACTATACAAGAAACTAGAGGTGTTCCTGGGGCAATGACAGTTGAAATCAGTGGAACTGCTTCTCAAGTCCAAACAGCGCAGCAGCTGATACAGGCAATATTTCATGCTTTAGCTCAATCGATCTTCCCCTCTCCTTATTAGATGTCTCCTATTTGGGTGACATGTTTTCCTATACTGTTGATTTTATATGAATGGGCATTGCTTGCATGAGATTTTGACATGGCTTGCATTTATTTATCATGTATAATCCCACAATTATTCATGTAAAATTTAATTTTAGGCTTGATAAAGATGTTTACAAACTGAAGCTAAATAATGAGCTGCTTGTCAAATGGACAATATAATAACTGATTTGCTTTGCTGGTTGTGCGGCAGGACCTTGTCATTATAGTCTGGATATTGTGGTATCTGCTAGGAATGTCATAAAATATTTGTTAAGGTTCAGGACATCTGTTCTGTAGAGTGTACATGTACATGTAAATTGATTAGTTTTTCAAGGTTGGAAAAAGTCTTGTTGCAGGATGATTTATGTCACTAACTAGGACCCTATTTTGTACAATAGAAAGAACCTGCTGTACAATTTCCTTTTTAAATATCTATGCACCAAGTGTAATTTTAATCAGGTCTTCATCTTGAATTGGAGCCTGTGTCCAAGATCATGTGGCTGACTAGATAGTGATGCTGCACAATATATTTTCCACCTAGAATGACAACCTCAATGAAGGAAGATAGATCAGGAAAAAGGATTGAAGTTCTGATGGATGATGAACACCTGCCAAGTGGTTTAAAAATTGTTCTTTTAAATTGCTGTTGTTATAGTGTGTGTATATGCATTTGATTGGATTATGATGTACTCTTCTTCTATTGCAGAATTTCATGGCCGAAGCTGGAGCCCCAGCTCAGCCACAACCGGGAGGGGCCGCAGACCAAGGTTATAATCCTTATTCTCACAGTTATGCTTCTCCACCATCCAATCCAGAACACACCGGCCATGCCGGGGGCTATGGCTCAATGTATGGTGCAAACTATGGGTACTAGGCAGCGCCGAGTTGGTCCCGTCATGGATATGGCTTGTACTTTGCGGAGTTGGTTTCCTCAGCAAACTTTAATGATATTATCACTAAATAATCAATTAAGCATGCTGTAGTTGCATTTCTCTAGATTCTTGGCTAGACATATGCTAGATTCGTCATGTGCATTAGAATGTTTTTAAATTATGTTTGGATCACATGGGAATGTTTTTAAATTTTTGTGCAACTATGATAGCTTCATTTGTGGACGAAGATTGTCACTATTAAGGTACTTCGGCTTCCGCCAACTGAGTTATTTTTCTGTATGAGCAGTTCATTCATTTTCCATAGTCATATAGTGCAGATCTGCAGGTTCTTGGACCTTTGTTTGAATGGCTGGCTAATTTTTGCTAACGTGTCAATGCCAAGTTGATCCAGTCTCACTTGGTGACTGCTGAACCAATTTTGAGAGTTCCAAACTCTTCTAAAAAGTTTAGGACATTTTGGGGGAATTATGGATGATAATTTTGTTATTTTGAGTTTCATAGGCTTTTTAGTCATTAATAATAATTATGTATTTTTTGTTAATATGTATAAAGTTTAGGATATAAAATATAATTTCTCATACTATACTATAATAGAATATTTTTTTAAAAAGGATCCGATTAGATGTAGTTTGACACTAAGTTCTGTTTGAAATTGTAGTTTAAATTATTTTTGAAAGTATTTTTTATTTAGAAATCTATCAAAATAATATATATTTTTTAAAAATTATTTTTCATATAGTATATGAAAATAATTTAAAACATTAAATTTTTTTAATTTCAAATAAATATATATATATATATATATTTTTTTTTTAATTTTTTTCAATTTTTTTTTTTAAAATATATTATCAACTACCCTCTTAAATGCAGGGCGGAGCTGAGCATCTTGTGGATTTGAACGAATAATATACAGTAATAGGACCTCCGATATTTCTTGAAATATGCCCTCACTTTATTTGGACATGGTTCCATCGTATGCTGCTGCGACGTCACTCTCAGGGATTCTGAATCATGATTGGCTTTTAGCCGATCAAAAGGCTGCGAACGAAGCCTTCCGTTTCACCTACAAGCAGCACCATGGAAGAGATTAAAAACCAAATAAACCAGGCTGCCTTCAAATAATTGCATTTATCTCGAAATTTTGTTGGTGGATGCTTAACAAATCTCTTTTATTTTGAGTATGCATACAAATGTTGTTCCAAGTAAACCTTCTACCATAGAGCAAACAATTACTTGAAAAGATTTGTTTCATCATCTCAAAGGATCAATTTTCTGTTTTTCTAGGATGATTCAGAGATGAAAAATGTCTTAAGCTAATATTGTTAAAAGCAACCATGCTCTTGAACATATTGATGACCTCAAAGTTAACCATTCCTTTTAATGATAGGAATAATTAAATCATAAATGCTGAAAGAAAAAAATAATAATTTTGGTGTTTCATTTGTTTCATCATGCAATTTCCTTTTATTACCAATCTTAAAAGGGATCATGCCACTAGAATTGGGATCATCCCACCTATAAATAAAAGGGAAAAGCAAGGAAAAAGGAACCCTAGAAAATCCAAAAAAAAGGCAAGAGAGGTGAACAAAATTGCCTCATTAGAATTTGGTAAAACCAAACTTAATAATGGCTCAATTACCCAAAACGCAACTTATAATGACTCAACATATTCAGTCAATACAATCAAAGACACACGAGCAAAGGAACTGAGAAACAATGGACGGCTCTGAAAAGAGTTGTCGGGAAGCAATAGATGATTCAACAGAGGAAGCTGATTTGCTAATACGATCCAGTAAGAAGGTTAAAATTGGAGATATCAATGGACAGAGTTACGTGGATAAACTTATGGGAGAAACTTCGGTAAGACACGCAGAGGATGAAGACAATCATTTCAGCGAATGCGTATCTGATGATGATGACGACGATTCTGATGAAGATGACTGTCCGGTAATTAAACTTTCTATGGAGGAAAAAAAGAGAATTCGGGCACCATGGAAACAATCTCTTATAATCAAACTCATGGGTCGGAAGGTGGGATATATGTTTTTCATGCAACGTCTGAAAAATATGTGGAAACTCCGAGGAGACTTTACGTTAACAGACTTAGGCAATGACTTTTATTTGGCAAAATTTGCCAATACAGAGGATAAAGAACATGTATTATTTGGGGGGCCTTGGATGGTGACGGATCATTATTTAACGGTAAGAACATGGCATCCTAATTTTGACCCCGTTGAAGCAACAATTGAAAAGGTAGCAGTGTGGGTTAGATTGCCAGACTTGGCTTTGGAATATTATGACACTGCGGTACTGTGGAAGATAGGGAACAAGATTGGAAAAACTCTAAAAGTGGACAGAACTACCACAGTGGGTACGAGGGGGAACTTTGCAAGACTATGTGTGGAGGTGGATCTCACAAAACCATTACTTGCTAAGTTTAAATTACGCCGGAGAATTAGACGCATAATGTACGAGGGACTACATCTAATTTGCTTCCACTGTGGCCAATACGGACATAAGCAGGAAATATGTCCTCATACCGCTCATGAGTCTCAAGATGAACCAAGTGAAAAGGAAATGACTGGTGATCCCCTCGGTACTCTAGTTAGACCTGAAATCATGGAATCCTATGGTGCATGGATGATTGCTGATCGGAGACACCGTCGGCCTAGCAAGAAGACTGTGGTGGAGGAAAAAAGAGGAAATGGAAAGGGCGAAATGCTAGCCGTAAATCTCGGGAAAAAATTAAAGAATACAACGACTGGGAGTTTAATTGTTTCTGCCTGTTATGACGCATTGAACGCGAGTCATGAAGATTTGGCTGAGAAGAGAGCTGGTGACAGCAGCGGAAGTGAAATTAAAGAAAACGGGACTGGGAGCATTGAAGACAAACAAAGAGATGGGAGGCCATTGGGCCATAAGAAGCAACGGGCCATCATTGGCCCAAGAGAACAAAGAGGAGAGAAGAGCTCACAAGTGAAGAGCCCAAACGGTGGGCTGAAGCATGCAACCGAGAAGAATGAGAACATGAAGAATGTGACCGAGAAGAGTCCACAAGAGAAGAATCCAAAAGGTGGGCTGAAGAATGTGACCGAGATGAGCAAAATTGCAGCCCCAGTGCAGATTCATGCGAATTCAGTGAAAGGAAAAGAGAAGGTAACGGGACTGGACATGGAGACAAGGAGGAGGGATTTTAACAGCTCAAAGGAGAATTCAAGTAGCATGGTGCCGAGAGAAGAAATGGTGAGACGTGGGTTTCGAACAAATCATGAATTTTACAGGAGTGGAACAACGCAAGTTCAACAAACAAGGGTGCAGGAGATGGAGCCACCAGATACGGAAATCCTGATGGAAGAGGGAGCAGAAGTAGGAGACGAAGGAGACTTCATGGTGGTTTCTCAAAACCATGAAGAGGAGATGATGGTGGATGAGGGAGAGACCCTCATGGACAACACAGGAGGAAGATGAATTTCATCTTAGCTTGTAAGTATATTTCTATCAAGTATTTTATGAAATTCTTTTTCTGGAATTGCAGAGGTGCGGGAAGTGGAGAATTTTATGCGGTGATGCACGATTTGAGGAAAAATCATAAGTTTCAAATAGGGGTAGTAGCAGAGCCGAGAGTTAGTGGGTTCCGAGCAGATAAAATTATTGAAAAACTGAATTTTGAGTCTAGCTTTAGAGTTGAGGCTCAAGGGATGTCGGGTGGATTATGGTTGATGTGGAATAATTCGAATATTAATGTTAAGATATTGAATTCGTCTCGGCATTTTATTCATGGAAGTGTTGATGAAGGGAGCAGTGAGGCTTGGTTATTTACAGTAGTTTATGCTAATCCGAATGCTATTTTAAAAAAACAGTGCTTTGACGAAGTTGCTAATTTGGCTAGAAATGTTAGATTACCATGGATGGTTATTGGGGATTTTAATGAGATCCTGATGGCTATGGAAAAATCTGGGGGAGTTGGAGTAGATAATCGTAGAATTCATCGTTTTGCTGAATGGGTGCAAGAATGTAAATTGATAGATTTGGGTAGCAAAGGTCCGAAATACACATGGAGAGAGGGTATTAGAAATGGATATATGCGGGTTCAGGAAAGATTGGATAGGTGTTTTGGTAATGCTCAGTGGAGGCAGCTGTTCCAAGATGCTAATGTGCTAGTTCTTCCAAGGGTTAGGTCAGATCACCACCCTATCTTGGTAGAGCTAAAGGAGCATAGAGTTACAGTACAAGGAGAAGGAAGACCGTTTCGGTTTGAAGCAGCCTGGTTACAACACAAGGAGTTTGCAGATTTCTTGAAAAATCACTGGGAGACAGATGCAGAGGTGCCAACGGCCTTAGAAGGTTTGACGGTGCAATTGAAGATATGGAATAAATGGGTTTATGGCAACATTTTCCAGAAGAAAAGAAAGGTTTTGGCGAGATTAGGCGGAATTCAGAAAGCAATAGCGGTTAGAGGAAATCCGCATTTATACCAATTGGAGGATGACCTATTGGCTGAATATAATCAAATTCTTAGACAGGAGGAGATTCACTGGTTCCAGAAGTCAAGATGTAATTGGATCTCTTTTGGAGATAGAAACACTTCCTATTTCCACACGAAGACCATCATCAGAAGGCAAAGGAATAAAATAAAAGCTTTGAAAAATGAGCTGCAGGTTTGGGTATGGGAGGAAAATAAGTTAAAGGATATGGCTAGGGAATTTTATCAAAAATTATTTTGGCAAGATCAGGAGGAGACTCGGGAGGATATTCGGTTGGAAGGTAATTTTCCGATTATTGATCAAAACCATATAAATCAGTTGGAAGCCCCAATTCTGGATGTTGAAATTAAGGCGGCTATATTTGGGATGAAGCCTTACAAAGCCCCGGGACCGGATGGATATCAACCAATATTTTATCAGTCTCAGTGGCATGTGATTGGCCAATCTGTTTGCAGGTATGTTAGAGACATTTTTACAGGGAATAAAGACATGTCGAAAATAAATCATTCATATTTAGTCTTGATTCCAAAAGTCCAGATGCCTGAGTACCTACATCAGTTTAGACCAATTGGTCTTTGTAATGTGATTTTAAAGACAATGTCAAAAGTTATAGTGGGGAGACTACAAGCTTTGATGCCGAACCTCATCAGTGAAGTGAAGAGCAGCTTTGTGCCGGGAAGACAAATTACAGACAATATTATCGTTGCCCAGGAAGTCATTCATTCCATGCGCAAGATGAAAGGTAAAAAAGGCTTTATGGCGATTAAAGTGGATCTTGAAAAAGCCTATGATAGATTAAGCTGGAAGTTTATTAGAGAGACTCTCATTGATGCTAGACTTCCTAGTGATCTAATAAGAGTCATCATGCAGAGTATAGAAACACAAACACTTAGTGTGCTGTGGAATGGTAGTGCAACTCAGAAATTCAGTCCTAACAGAGGTATAAGACAAGGAGACCCGCTATCCCCATATATATTTGTTTTGTGTTTAGAAAAACTTTCTCAGCTAATAAACAGACAGGTGGAGGATAATAGTTGGAGACCTTTTAGAATGAGAATGAATGGGTTGAAGATTTCTCATTTATGTTTTGCAGACGACATGTTGTTGTTTACAGAGGCAAGTATGGATCAACTGGCGAGAGTTACTAAATGTCTTGATACGTTTTGTGCAGCGTCGGGGCAGAAGGTTAGTACTACAAAGACTAAAGTATTTTTCTCAAAGAATGTATCAGTCTCATTGGCGGGTGATATTAGCAGGAGAAGTGGTTTTCAAATCACTAAAGATATGGGGAAGTATTTGGGTGTGCCTTTACTTCACCAAAAAGTAACTAAGAATACATATAGTTACTTATTAGAAAATATGCAGAAAAAATTAGCAGGTTGGAAAGCTAGTAATCTGTCTCTGGCAGGGAAGATAACTCTCTGTAAATCTGTGCTATCCACGATCCCTTTATATCCGATGCAAGCTGCTGTTATCCCCAAACATACTTGCTATGAGATAGAGAAAATATGCAGGAGGTTCATATGGGGACAACAAGAAGGTAGAGACAAAATCCATCTTGTGAACTGGAATAAGATGTGTCGGCCGAAGGAAGGAGGGATGGGGTTAAAGAAAATGAAGTCAATGAATAGAGCCTTTTTAATGAAATTGGCTTGGGGAATGATGAAGGAGAATCATCTTTGGGTAAAAGTTCTAAAAGACAAGTATATGAGCACTAGGAGAAGGGAAGGCAATCCGATGGCAATACCGTCTGACTCAGTGTTGTGGAAGGCCATTTGTAAAGAATGGGACACGGTGAACCAGAATGCAACCTGGAATGTAGGGAATGGCAAACGGATTTTATTTTGGAGAGACAGTTGGTTGGAAAGTTATGGGCCTATTATTAATCATTTAGAGAGGGAGGTGCAGGTAGAGACTCTTGATTATACGGTGGCTGATATGGTGGACTATAGGGGCAATTGGAAATGGGATGTATTTGCCCATTTAATTCCTATGCAAATTGTGATGAGTATTGTTGGATACACTCCACCAATGCAAGATGGAATAGACGACACAGTGGGTTGGGATCATTCTTCAAATGGAAAGCTTACAGTCCGAACTGCTTATACAGTTTTAGAGGAAAGGGGAGAGATGGATCAAGACCCTATTTGGAGGTTGATTAGAAAGTGGCAAGGCATGGAGCGTATCAAAGTGTTTCTTTGGACGGTAGCCCATAATTCTATTATGACTAATGATCTGCGATATCGGAGACATTTAACAGCTAATAGATTTTGTGATCATTGTGGTACTGAAGTGGAAACATTAACCCATGCGTTGCGCGATTGCCCTAAAGCTCGGAAAATTTGGGAGGTGTTCGTAAAGGTAGAGAATAGAGAGTTCTTCTTCAGCCAAAATTGGTATGCATGGCTGGTATCAAATCTGTCCACCAGAAATAGAAATACGGATAATGGGGTTTGGCCATTGGTATTCGGAATAGCTCTATGGTATATTTGGAAAGAAAGGTGCAATAGAGTTTTTGGAGTAGACCAGGGTAATTGGTTTAGAGCTATTCTATCTATAAAAAGAATTGTCCGGGATACTGAGTTTACTCATAGGCATGGTAATGCTGAGGGAAGAAACAATAAGGAAGATACTCAAGTTGGGTGGAAATACCCACAAGAAGAGCGGGTCAAGCTAAACGTGGATGGATGCAGCAAAGGAAATCCAGGAGTGGCAGGTGCTGGAGGGGTGATTAGAGACCATTTGGGAGCTTGGATAGAGGGATTTGCAAGGAATATTGGTATTTGTTCGTCAGTTAATGCAGAGTTATGGGCGGTCTATGTTGGGCTTCAACTTTCATGGGATAGAGGATTTAGGAAGGTGGATTTGGAATCCGATTCTAAAGTTGTAGTGGGTCTCATTAATGGAGACAGCGTGAGAGTGGATAGGAATTATAATATAATTATGCAGATTAAAGGTATGTTAGGGAGGGATTGGGAAGTTACAACATGTCATGTGTATAGGGAGGCCAATTGTGTGGCCGATTGGTTGGCGAATTATGGGCTAACTAGGGATTTATTAGACAGGGGAGCGGATGTGTTAGAAGAACCACCGTCGGGGCTTTATCCCTTATTGTATTATGACCTGATTGGGTCTACTGTTACTCGTTCAATTTAGAAGGGCTTATTAGCCCCGATTTTTACCAAAAAAAAAAAAACATATTCAGTCACCATATCCTCCCTCAAATCATTAGAAAATACCCAAAATACCCCACCCATAACAAACCCAAGCAAACCACCCGAAAAACCTTTATCATAAGTATGCCTCCATCTCTATCACCAATAGTCACCACAAGAACTTCTCCCTTGGTTTGAACCAAACATCACTCAACATGGTTTCACCTTGGCTATTCATAAATTAAGCTAGTTAATTCAATGGCTAGTGATGTACATTAATTTATCCTGGTAGCAATCAATTACTTTATAAAATAGGTAAAAACATGCTTCTATGCCCATGTGACTCAAGAGGTTGTTAAGCGATTCATTAAAAAAATATGATATTATTATATGGTTCATTTGAGAAGATAGTGATTAAAAATGCTTAAGATTTTAATGAGAAGTATGATATGCTCTCTCATGCTTTCTATGCTTACTGAATAGTAGTGAGGGCATCAACTAGAGGTATACCCTATTTGCTCTCTCATGCTTTCTATGCTTACTGAATAGTAGTGAGGGCATCAACTAGAGGTATACCCTATTTGCTGGTTTATAGAGTGAAGGTGGTAATGCCTTTGTTAATAGAAATCCCATCTCTAAAAGTTTTGATGGAAACTGAGTTGAAAAAATATAGCGATCTGAAATACAATCCAAGCAACTAAACATGATTAGTGAGAAAAGACTGGCTGCAATTTATCATCTAGTTACACCAAAAAAGGATGACAAAGATATAAAAAGGTTTAAAGAGTCAGAAAAGGACCTTACACTAAGAAAGATTTTACCGCTAGCAAGTGAAGACCATAGTAAATAGACATCAAACTATAAGGGTCTGTATAGGGTGACAAAAACATTCTTAGAAGTAGCATTAATTCTTGGTTACTTAGACACCATGACTTTTAAGATGTGTTTTAACTATATGCAAAAATGATATGTGATGGATTCTATAGTCTTGGACTTGAAAAATACAGTTGTTATACATTATGTCTTTTGAGATGTGTTTTAGTTGTATGCAAAATGATATGTGATGAATTCGATAGTCTTGGATTCACAAAATAAAATTCTTTGCAAGTTTAAACAAATTTAAGTAGATGAGATTAAAACTTATCAGTTCTAATCATTTGCACTTAAAATGAGAAAATTTTATCTTTGTTATACCTTTCATATTAAACAAATGTTCCTTGACTTCCTCCGAGCCTAAGAGAAATCTTATTTGTGAAAACCATGACTAGCGGGGATGTGAAAGTTAAAGAGATTGAAAAAATATCATGGCAACCTAAAAGAAAAAAGCCTAAGAAATAAAACTATTATGAGCCCTAAGAATGACAATAGTTTTTTTAATTACTATTTAGATATTCATATATTGGGTTAGATGTTCTTAAGGGAAGATAAACATTACCTTTACCACATTCTTTGAGATTGAAGGTTATAATTTCTTGTGTTTTCCTAAATTATTCTATTCTAGAATATTTTGAGCGTATTCACAATTTGTTTAAAACTTAACATTGATCTCTAAAAATAGGAGACATGTAAAAAATAATGTTGGTTCCTAAAGCATCATAAATTTCATCAAAATTTGAATTTTTAGTGAATTTGTTTATGTTAATCCATAAAAAATTAGGAGATTTCACTAATTTTGTATTTCTAACAAAACTTTTGACGTTAATCCTTTTTAAATAAAAGATTTCATCAATTTTTATTTTTTTATAAAATATTACAACGCTAATTCCTAATAATAAGATATTATGACCAAATTGATAATTTTATAAAAAAATGTGAGGATGGTCTTTAATTACAGAGATTTCCTTATGAAAATTATGACGTTAATCGCTAACAAAGAAGATTACATTAAAAATTAATTTTTGAAATGGAAGATATTCGATGTTAAATCATAAAAATAGAAGATTTTGTCTGAATAAAAACTTTAGCAAATTTTTGGTTTTAGATACCCAATTGACCTTTTTAAATTGGAATAGGTTTTACTGGGTTTTATTATAAACTTATAAGAATATTGTTTTGGATAATTGAGAGACTTGACAATAATTTTGATAAGAAAATATATTTTTAGTGCTCCTTTTTTTTTTTTTTTGATAAATTGTAAGCTGCAAATAAAATACTAGACAAATAATACACATGAAAAATGCAACAATGACTTCATAGATGGAAATATAATTTAAGATCTAAATAAAATCTAAAGACCCACATGCAAATCATCAAGCATTATATGTAAACAAAATTTCAAAACTTCCCACAAGCACATCAAAACACAATAAATGAAACAAATTGAAAGACCTAGGAAAACTTGTACTACATATAAGTCAAAAACCTCAAAATTGAACATGCTTTCTCAACCAAGAAAAGAAGGTAAAAAGAAGCCTTAAAGCTACTGCTAAATCTTAATAGTTTTGGAAAAACACTCATGCTTTATAAACTCTTTATTGGACCACCCCTACAAATGCTAACCTTTTGTAACTAAAAAAAAGAAGCAAATGTATTGTACAAAAATGGAACCCAACAAATGACAAGCATTAGGAAAGGAAACTGTAGTGTGTTAACACTTGAACACTAGCATACAAACTTCTCTAGCCATGCTAAAATGTAACCCTTCCATAAGCTAAAAAAACACAAACTCTTCATGTCCATACATTCAAGATAAATGCTACACATAAACCATTTCAAACTAGTATAGATGTAACCCTAGGTGTGGAAAAGGAGTCATAGAACCCATGCTTGAAAATCAACAAAAAACAAATCAAATCATCACAGTCATACAATCAAAATAACATCAAGGAACATATCACCAAAAAGATTACACATGATAAAGAAAGATCTGAGCTTACATTTTTAAATCTTTTGGCAACACCAAGACAACAAGCATGTAATGGGATGCGAACTATACCCATAATAACAATGGTGTTTAAATATTATTACTTTAAAAATAGTTAGATCTTTCTCTTATGAATGTGACTACATTGTAAAATTTGACAATTTTGTTAAAATTATTGCCCTGAATCCAAGATAAAAGGTCACAACCAAGAGCTTAAAGCTTTGGATTAGCTTAGGTTGAATATGCTAGGTGAAGGTTGATGTCTTTTGAATTGGAAAAGTCGAGGCTTTAGGGCATTAAAATGGCAAGGTTTTCTATCTTTTTATGAGGCCAATAATTGTAAAGGCTGAGATTCAAATGTTAGGGTTACATTGATTTGGATGGACATAAATGGTGTGCCATCTGATGAACACACTAGCATGTTGAATCTACGTTGTCATGTTCATGCACAATTAGGCATTTTTCACCAAATTCAAAAAATCACTAAACATGAAAGAAAAAGAAAGCATACCAATTTACCGAATTCTAAAACTACCTCAAAGTTTGAAAATCAGAGAGAAACAAGACTAAACCTATGAATTTTAGGAATTCATGACCATGAATTTTTTACTTTCTTAAAAAAGTAAAAAGCATGAAAGAAGAGAAGCACGGAGGATCAGACACTCAATCAGGATATATATATATATATATATATATATAATAAAGTAAATAAATTAAAATGTAGTAATTTTGGTTCGTTGCCTGAATTACATTTTCATACTCAGATAATCTTACTTTGTTTCCTTTTCACGAATTTTTTTTTTGTGTGTACAAAAATTAAATTAAACTGAGATTAAAGATAAAGAACTAAAAATGCCTTTTTTTTTTAAATCATGTGTCAAAGTACTGATACAGATTTGTTTAGGACAAAACAAAATAGAGGATAAAAGAACATTAACAAAGAAAATCTAATTAAAACTGGAAATTAAACAAAAACAGCAATGATCCTTAAACTGAACAGAAACAAAACATACCTATAAAAGATGATTTCAAGAGCACGAATGATTATACCTAAAATGTGAAATTGGATGAGCAATCTTTCTCTTCATGCGACACAGTCAGGGTTTTGTGAGAGAGAGAGAGAGAGAGAGGTTTTCTTGAAGGATTTTTTTAGAGAAATTTGAAAGCAAAAAATGAAGACATCGAGAGGGTTTTGTTTCTTTTATATAGAGTATAGACGCGTGGTTCATCAAATGTTTTCGACCGTTGGAAGGGTCGGGACTGGGTTTTCTTCAAAACGATGTCGGCTTAAAACATGAAGTTAAATCATAAGCAAGGCCCGTTCCTACAAAGCCCATAAAAGGGCAATTGAATGGACTCTCCTCTCTCCCAGTTCCAATTTCAAAGCAAAGACAGAAACATTAAATTCTATATATATTATTTTATTTTATTTTTTATTTCCGTTCTTGATATATATTTTTTCCTTGTTTCTTTTGGTTCTAAGAAATGACTAGTTGGATAGTCATACATCATGGGTTAAGTTAAAAATTTCTAACATAAAAATATATATTAAGGTGATGATAAACCGAGCCAGTCCAAGTTAACTTAATTAACATATGATCTAAGATATGAAAATGAGTTAAATAAAAAAAAATAAATCACAAACCTCAAGGTCTAGAAGTCTAAAGATAAATAATAATAAAAAATATTTTTAAAAAATAATATCAAAGAAAAAAACTCAGGTCAACATCGGTTAATGTAACCAACCTACCACCTATGGTATGAGACAAGTAAAAAAAAAAAAAGACTCAAAAGAAGGTCATAGCAAAAAAGACCAGAGTTCAATAAAAAAATATTGAAAAAAAAAGAATCAAGTTAATCGGGGTTAACTTAATAGACTTGCATTTAAGATAACCTCACAAAAAAAAGAAGACCCAGAGCTAATAATCTGATATTAAATGTTAAAACTAAAAAAATTATTTAAAAAAAATTGAGAATTGTTTTTGAGTCAACTAGGTTAACTTGATTAACCCACAACCCAGTATACGAGATCCGAATAAAAATAATTTTAAAAGAAGAACCATATACAATTTAAAATACATTATATCACTAAGTTACATGGCTTGTTTGTGTGTCAATATATTTATACTTTAACAAATAATATTTTGTTATATATATACATATTATAAATTAGGTCTCTCTTGCCACGCATGTCGATAAAAATTAAACATTGATACCAAGTTGGAAAAAAAATACTACAAAGAATTTTAATTAGAAATATTGAAATATAATTATAAATTTTAGCATATATTTATTGTAAATTATTTGTGCTTGAACCATTTGAAAGCGCATAATATCAGCTTTGATTTAAGAAAACTATAACTATATACTAAAATAAATCAATTCAGATCAAGGTCCTCTACTTATTCAAAACTTTATGATGGTATAGAGGTTGAATTATCTATTATTTGAACTTTTATTGCATTTCAATTAAGTTTTTTTTTTCTAATGAAAATATGAAATTAAGTGATACAATATTTTTTTTCAACTTTTTTTAAAAGTTGACACTCATAAGAATTTAAACTTGATATGCATTAATAAATTAAATATGTATATTTTTTAATTTGTATTACTTTTGATTTTAGTTTTGGAATACAAATCTCCTAATTTTAATTTCAATCAATAAAAAAATTAAGCATTGATAATGAAAGAAATGACATGTTATAAAAATTATATGAGATCTAGGCTATTTTTTTAATGGATATGATAATTAATATTGTTCATGTTTAAACATAACACAAACAATATAAATAAACATAATAATAATAATAAAAGCTACAGTAACATGTAAATGGAATATGATAATATAGTCAAATCATCAAATTATATATAGAAATAATTATAAAAAAAAATTGTTTAATCTTGAAACTATAATAACAAAGGCAAGATTATAATAATATAAATTCAGAATTTAATGTATGTATTTAATAAAATAGATTGAAGATTACATACATTAAAAAAATATTAAAAAAAGATTTTAACACTAAGGCTATATGAAATGGCTATACTCAACTAGATAGGAGGAAACTAAAAACTAAATGACACCAGAATCTCTATCTTGATATTGAAGGCTACAATTTCTCACGATAGTGTACTTTGAGGTGAACATACATGGACGATGATAACTGGCTATAAGCTTAATTCATTAAAACGGCTGCAGATAATAAATAAATAAATAAAGCTTTTACTTGCAAATCTAACAACTATCGCAGACTGAAGTACTTTTGCACAGGAGTGACGTACCCAAATACAGAAAAAAATCACCGTATTATTAGATGGGTGCTGCACATGTTGTTCTAAAATGGCCTGTCTGATTGCAACGGCTACAGTGCACAACTCGCTTCACACGGCCACGGTCTTCTGCCCGGACTCGCTTCTTTCTTGGACGGCCAGGTGGCCTGAGTGATTTGGGTGGATTAATTACAACCTCAAGATTCGTGTTGGAACTAGGATCTCCATCAGAAAGCTCAGTCCAGAGAGTTTTGTCGGGAATTGGATGGATGGTTTGTGAATAGGTCTTTCGATAGGTCGCAACAGTGAAACAGCTCTCCGTAAACCGGTGCACATTCTGCCGGCAAGAGAGAAGTGCCGCCACAGCATGTGCGCAAGGTAAACCGTATAGCTGCCAGCCCCGACAAAGGCAGCAGCGGTTCCGAATGTCCACAATATTTGTTCCTTCATGGGATATAACTTCAAATTCAGCTTCATTAGCACGAAGCACCTGATAGGTGCGTGCACGCTCCAACGCCTCCGCAACGCGCCTCTCAGCAGAAGGCACAAGAATCGATGTCCACTGCATGCTGGTCTCTCGGCGTTCATTGAACCAGGTCATTAGTTGCCTCCTAATGCATTCCACCATCTGAATGATTGGAAGCCCGGATGCCTCCAAAATCCATGTATTCAATGATTCAATTATATTAGCCGTCAAATGTCCAAACCGAGTACCTTCGAAATATGCAGTAGCCCACAACCGAGGGGGGATTCTTCGTATCCAATATGCAGCATCTTGTGATATCTCCTCAATCTCCAGGATTTTTGCCTCAAATTCAATCACAGTCAGAGCATGAGCAGCTTCCCATAGAAGGTTAAAAAGCATTGTGTCATTGAACTCTTTGCGGAAGCTTTCACTCAAGTGACGCATGCAAAATCCATGAAAAGCAGTCGGGAAATTTGCTTCCACTCCATCAACAATGCCCTTCTGCCTGTCTGACAAAATTGTAAGCCTCGGCATGTTTTCTGTATTAATCTCAAGGAGGTTATGAAGCTCAGACAGAAACCACATCCAATTCTCATCATTCTCTTCATCAACGACACCAAATGCCAGGGGAAAAAGAGCTCCATCCCCATCAAAGCCAGTGGCAAGAAATAAAGTACCAAGGTACTTGCTTTTCAAAAATGTTCTATCAAGGCCAAGAAGAGGCCGACAGGCATTCAGAAAACCATAAATTGATGCCTGAAATGATATGAAGAGACGCTGGAAGCAATTATCTGCTAGGTTTCCATAAACAGATGCAATACTCCCAGGATTTGTCCGTTTAACCTGGTCACAGTACTGGGGAAGCAAGCGATACCCTTCTTCAAAGGATCCACGCATAGCAGCCATGATGCGTTCCTTGCCTCTCCATGCTTGCTTATACGATAAAGTAATACCATGTACCCGGTGAATCTCTTCTAATATCTCCTTTGGCCTGTAATTAGGATTCTCCTTAAGCCGTTGCTCCACAGAGTTTGCAACCCATTGGACTGAAGCTTGTTGATGGCCAAGATGAGAAATTCCACCACATATATGAGACTCATGGATGGTCCTGATTGTGAAAGTTGGAACACCTGGGAGCTTTGCTGCATGAATGCGCCAGGGACATCCCTCACTTGCACATTTAGCTGTGAAACGAGTCTTGTCAGATTTTATTGTCTGCATTTCAAAGTGAAGGGCGATCGCTGTATCTCTCAATGCCCTGCGGCAGCTGAAGACATCCGGAAACTCTTGCCCCACTGCCAGCTCAAAGTTAGGAGCTATAGAAAGAGAACGGGCCTGAATAACAGGGCTATATACTATGAGCTGGGACTGCTCAATAGTCAAGTCCTGAACAGATTCCAATCCCATTTCCTGCTCCTGGACCACAGTTAGTTCCAGGTTGTCATCAAGTTCATGGTTTTCTGAAACAACCAATTCATTGTTCTCCGATAAATCTAACTCATGGTTCTGGGCAGTAAGAGCCAGTTCATGGCCTCCCTGTTCAGGTTTTCGATCCATACCTAAGCCGTTTTCATGTCCATAACCGTGACCAACTTCCCCTTCATCATTCTGGCTCTGTTCCAACCCCAATTCATGGTCATTATGATGTCCTAAATCCAGTTCATGATCATGTCCCATACCTAAATGATGTTCATGTGCTTGCCCCAGTTCCAAATCATGGTTCTGGCCTATACCTAAATTGTGATCATGGCCTAAGACCAACTGTTGATTCTGCATGAGCCGTAAATTGTGACTTTGCCCAAGTATCAAATCATGGTTAGCCATTGAATGTATCACTAGGGATATATCAGCAGCTGCAGCAAATCAGCGCCTCGAACAAACTATCAACTCAAATTGATACGGTACCCAGTATCAGTGCAAACCTGTCAGGCAATTAGAACTTTAAATTGAAGAGTCCTTCCAGATCTTTCACATCCATACCCAAAGCTTAGATAAAAACATGACTTCACAACAAAAGTACAGATAAAAAAGATGCAAACGCAAGAGCATGCAAAAATGTGAAACCCGCCCTTGGCTGTTCTTGACTTTCTTCCTTAATTGAATATGTTAACCCAAAAAACCTACGTCATTAATCAACAAAATCTTAATGGAGCTAAGTCAAAACTTAACCCAGTTTCCGCAAAGAAAGGAGCGGAACCCTACCGGTTCCTATGATGACTCACTTTAGGCTTAAGGAACTCCCAGTTTCTAGGCATCAGAGAAAATCAAGTTTGTGAGTTTTCTGAGAAAAGGAATAGCTCAATTATCTCAAGGAAAAAAATTAAAGAACTCAGAAACATTAATTTTTTTTTTAAAAATAACTCGAAATTTAGTCAGAAAATCATGTCCAATCGAGAAAGAAGAAAACAACATTCGTCAATTACACATTCCCTTCCGCAAATATTCAACCACAATTATAGCTTCAAACAAAAACCAAAAATATACTCATCAGTTAAAATACTCACAAGAACATAATTGAGACTAAAAACATAAAAACCAAAGAGCACACAGGAAAAGAGCCTCGCTTTAAACAGATATCGTACCAGGACAAGGGAAAAAAACCCTTGCAATAGCAAAACAATTCAAAAAACAAGAACTGGGTTTTGCTCAAAACTACATGAAACATAATCCCAAACAATTACTTCAAAATAAAAAACCACCTAAAACCATAACACCACAAAGAAAGTCAATCAAAACCCTAGCTCAAAAGCAAAACAATACAATCAGAACCCAGAAAAGAAAAACCAACCTTGATCATTCTAAACATGGAAAAATATGAAGTGGGTATCGATCAAAATCTGAACTTGTCAAGTGAAGACACTGGTACAAGTACATATCGAGCCCTAAAAACAAAATTAGAGTTCTCTGTCTGTAATTATGTGTTTGGAGAGAAAAAAATTAGAGAAGGAGAATTTGAAAAAAGGCGGGTAAGGCAGGGAGAGATCGGGAAAAATAAAAACAAATTGAGAGTAGAAGGGCAAGGAGGAGAGAAGGGCGAGATTGGGAAAATAGAGAGAAGGGCAGAAGAGGGAGTGTAGGGTTTGTAAGGGCTGAGAAGGGAAATACAGAATTTGATGGTAAGAGAGAGACGGGGTATTTGTGTCAACGAAACTTTTTAAGGGTGTTTTTTCCTTTGGGTTTGTTTTGGAATTAATGTTTTTTCATTGGGAATTTTATAATTTGTGGCTTTTAAGGGGGCATGTATCCATTTTCTTTGCTTTGTACGAGAAAGTGAGAATCTATGTCATCTAACCATCTTTGATTTAGTTCTCTACATTTTTTCAGCACTCCAAAGCCTTGTAATTTTCATAATATTTTTAATTCCAAAATATATTAAAATAATTTATTTATTATATTATAATATTAAAATTACTAAAAAATAATACTTTTTTATATCAAAAACAATTTTAAAATACATCCAAACATAAATAGAAATACAATGCTCAACAAAAAAACACAAAAACACAAAAACTTTTCCATAATCCACGAGTAAAAAGCAAAAATTCCTTAAAACATTTTTTTATTGATTATAACTCTCTTAA
This sequence comes from Salix arbutifolia, assembly GCA_025169955.1. Taxonomy (NCBI): domain Eukaryota; kingdom Viridiplantae; phylum Streptophyta; class Magnoliopsida; order Malpighiales; family Salicaceae; genus Salix; species Salix arbutifolia. The sequence goes on from CM045914.1 coordinate 2,956,387, forward strand.
TACAATCCATAACATTACTGTTAAAGAACCATCTCACCTAAAAACTCAAGCTTATAGGTGAGGTCCTATAATATAATTTATATTATCCTCTAACACACCCTCTCAAGTGAAAACCCTTTGGGTTTGAAATTTGCACAGGTCCACGTCAACTTGTGTTTAATTTTTATCAAATAGAATGAGGGTGGTGAGATTCAAACTCATGACCGCTGGGTCAATAAGACTCTGATACCATGTTAAAGAATCATCTCATCTAAAAGCTCAAGCTTTTAGGTGAGACCTTATAATATAATTTATATTATCCTCTAACAATTATAACATACATCAAAATTAAAATATAAATCCTCAACTCCCGCTTTTAATTAAAAAAACTAAAATTATTATTTTCTGAAAATAAGTTAATCTCGTTTTCTCTATTTGCTCTCCTATTCACACATTATATAAGATCTTAAATAATATATAATATTTTATTAACATTCTATTCTAATGATCAAAAGTATTACGATGCTTAAGAACAAGTCAACAAAAGTTAATAATATTAAAATTTATAAATAATAAATTATATCAAAATTCATGAAATTATTAAGATATAGTATTATTTTTAAAATAACAACAACAGCGAGTGTATCTTTTCATCATCTTATGTTACTTTTGATTCCTCGAGGAAACAAAACAAAAAAAAAAAAAACTCAAAAAGTCTATCATTCTTTTTGACAAACTATACTAAAACTCATACAAGGTCTCGATAAGTTTTATGGCTCTACAAAAGACAATAATATATAGAACTTGGTGAACAAAGACTGCCCGATAGCAGCACCCGACAAGAGCCCCTGAAAATGAATGTGTGCTCCCCTTTTTTCAACTATAAATAGGCATCATTCGTCAGAGCAAAGTAGAGCTAAGTAATGAGAAGAGGAGAAGAAGAAGAAAAAAGAGAGAGAAAGTTGTCTTGGATGTAGCTTGTAGTGGCACGCAGGATGATAAATATTAAGGAATCATCTCAGCTAAAAACTTAAATTGATAAGTGAAGTCCTGAAATATAATTTATATTATTCTTTAATATATCCTCTCATGTGAGGGCCTTTTGAATTTTAAACTTGTATAAGTCTATACTATCTTATGCTTGATTTTTATCAAATAGAATGAGAGTAATGAGATTTGAACTCGTGACCGTTAGGTCAACAAGACTCTGATATCATATTACGAAATCATCTCACATAAAAAGATTAAACTATTAAGTGAGATCTTAAAATATAATTTATATCATTCTTTAACAATAAAGATGGAAAATGAGTTGAGTGAATTGTTCCTGTCTTTCATTGATGTAAATTCCTGCTCTCTCCTAGTGTAATGATATTGGATTTTCTGGAAATATAGATAAATTGCTGAATCACGTTAAAAAAATGTGTTTAGCCTGAGGGCAAACTAAAATCTACCAATCTATTGCTTGATGTAAATGTTAATCAATTGAGACTATGTAACCTCAATGTGACATTTATACATATAATGAGTTTGTACTATGTTCTTTCTTTCTTTTTTTCTCTTTATTTCATATAACTGGTTAAAGAAAAAAAAATTGGAGACACAAAAATAATGAATTCTCACTCTAGAGACATTGGAGGCTTTTTATTTTTATTTTTATTTTTTACTTTTTTTACACTCCATGCATCAAATAAATTGGAGGGTCACAGACGTTACATCATGAGAACCAGTAATTGTTTTAGCAATGTCTAGCAATGCAAGTCTAAATATACCAGTTTTGGCAGTTAATTTTCGCGGTAATCTTTGCTGTCCTGTTTTAGTAGTATTTGATAAAAAGTAGTCCTTTTCAAATCTTTTAAGTAGTCCTTTTCAAATCTTTTTTTCAAAGGGGCAAGGGCAACACTTTCGGTCTCTTGTCTCTCACCAACAAAGCCGACTTTAAGGCTTTTGGTCTGCTTGAATTTTCTCTCTTTTCTTCTCTTTCGACATTTTAATATTGTCAATGTCTGAAAACAACGTGAACTGTTGTATTTAAACCCAAATACTTCAAGAATTAAAAAACAAGTACTTGTCCTGTTTTTGTTCTGTTCTGTTTGAATCTCTCTTTGTATATTCCTGTCTTCTTTTTTTTAACAATTTCTGAGATAGCAGCTACATGGGATTTGTTTCTTGTCTTGGATGTGTGATGATGGATGACTTTGATTTGACTTTCTGGCTCTGAATTCCTGGATTTTTTACCTGCACAGGTCAGTCTATTCAACTCTGACTTTTTTATTTATTTAATTATTCTGGTTTTGATCATGAATTTACTGTTATCTTTCCTATGTTAATAGTAGTGGTTTTGAACTCTTTATGAGGGTTTCTTTTGAGTTTTCTTCTTCTATGAAAGTTAATCTTAATGACTTTTGATTTCTGAAATTTATCCTGTAATTCAATTCAATTCAATTCTAGTTTTGTAATTGCTGTTGTTTTTAATTGTTTTTTTTTTCTTCAAAGCTTTGGCTATCTGATGGTACTTCCATTTTCATTTTCTAATTTTGGCTAAAATGCTTCTTTTTTTTTAATAGTAAGATCCTAATTTGGGTTCTAAATGGGGTTTGTGGTTGTTGATACTGTGAAAATGAGGAGGTTTTCCTTTATTCAAATGTTGATCTGCTGGCTCTGGCTTAGCACGTAACCGGGGCATTTTCCATGGTTTTTCGTACCTGATCCATGTGTATTGTTTTTCCTTTGAGTTCTGTCTCTTCTTGTCAAGCTTAGGCTCCACATTTATATTTGCCTTTATCGGTTAAGAACTTCATCCCAAATCATCAAAAGAAAACAAAAGAAGAAGAAAAACTGCTCCTTTATTCAGCGTATAAGTTGGATTTGGATTCGGAATCAGATTATTAGTTTTTATCATGAAATAGAACTTGGTCTGCTAGCTTCTGATGTGGAAACATGCCTGACATTCTTGGATTACCGAGTTTGTATTTTCTTGTAATGAATTTTTAGTTATCTTCTGAGGCGGAGGTATATGCTGTATTTTTCATGGCTAACTGAGTCACAACTCACAATAAATGTGTCCAATCATTGCTCAAAATTCAGAATTTTGTTTATTAGCTTTTAATCGAACCTGTATGTCAAGAATTTGTGGTGTTTTCCCCTGTTAGAAATGCATCTATGTTTATTTTCCAATCTAGATCTCTTGCTCTCTTCCAGGTTGTAGTCACATTTTGTTATTGACTTCTGATGTTGAACAGACATTAGGGTTCTGATATTCGTAGCTCCTTTTAAGCGAAATGAGTGTATTCTATCGGAGAGGATTTCTTTTACATATTCTTGTTTCAAGATTTTTTTTTAATGTGTGCTTGTTGCATTGTATGCAGGACTTCATTTGCCTTCATATATGTTTTGTTTTTTTAATAATTAAAAAAACAAGTGCTTATACCCTTTTTATTTTACTAGTTTCAGGTCTCCAATATTCTTCAGGTTTATTACAGTGTTGAATCTTGCTTCGGATTGTTGAACATTTCAGGAGGGCTGGAGTTTCTGTTCCTTCGATTAATCAATATCCCATTCTGAATTTTTTTTAATCCTGCTGAAGCATGGCTGCCAGTGGGGTTTCGTCTGTTCAATCAAAGAAAAAGTCTTGGAGCATCAGCACTGCTTTGGCATCTGCTGTTTTGGAATGGTTGCTAATGTGTATGCTCTTCACCAATGCTATTTTCTCGTATTTAATCACAAAATTTGCATCTCAATGGGAATTGCAAACCCCATGTTTGCTATGCTCAAGACTGGATCATATTCTGGGCTCTAGAAAGTTGAGATATTATTGGGATTTGATCTGTGGCAATCATAAGTTGGAGGTCTCATCCCTGGTTTTCTGTCATGCTCACAACAATCTCGTCGATGTCCATGGAATGTGTGAAAATTGCCTTTTCTCATTTGCCACCATCAACAAGTCCAATGCTGAAACATATAGATTGTTGGTTGGGAAGTTGGGGGAGGATTCTAGCTTTGGTTTAGATCAGGACCCACTACTTGATGATCATAGTTCAGTTACGAGACTATGTTCTTGTTGCAATGGACCATGGATTCCCAGAGGATTTTGCCAAAAGTTGATTCGGGCTGCATCAGTTGGCTCTGGGGCTGCTAATCTTGATGTTCCCTTATCAGGTACTATTAAACATGATTGCAGTAAAATAAAGAAAACTAAACGATCTACGCCCGTCAGAAGCACTCGTCGAAAAACCAGTGGGTTTGATCCTTTATCTCATGTAGGTTACACCGAACTCAAGTTCATTTCTGATACTGAATCCGAAGTCATGTTTTTTTCTGATGATGGTGGTGCAAATGCTGCAACTCAAAAAGATATTTCAGCTGGACACGTGCAGCCAGAGCCTCGCACTATCATATCAGTCGATGATTCTGCCTCAGAGAAACTGATTGATCCGATCTCTGCACCTGAGCCATCAATTTTGACCTCAAAGGTGCAATTTGATGCTATCCATTCCCACACAGTTACAGCAACGGCATTTGATGTTCCTATCAGGCATGATTTGGAAGAGCTTAATTGGCAACAAGCTGATTGTAAGGCTAATTCCTGTGCACTTCCTGAGTTCATTTCCCGTGATAAACTTCCGCCACCATCAATTTCCAGAGACAGCCCTCAAAAACTGTTGAAAGGAAGAAAGCATGTTTCTCTAGACGAAGTTCCTCGATCATCATATGTCAAAGAAACTCCATTGGAAGCATCAAATGAAAGCAAGATTGTTTTGGCGAACAATGTTAATCCATCATCAAATTGGAGAGAGAATCCTGTCAAAATTTCAGATGAGAGAAAGCTTATTTCTCTTGCTGATTTCCTTCCATCATCAAATGGAGCAGAAAATCCTGTTCTAGGATTAAAAGAGAGATGTAAGTTCAAATTCCTTCTACAAAATTGTGTTGGTGTTTCTTTTATGAACAAAGGATGCACTGGGATAATAAAAACGGAAAAGAAAATAAAGATTCTTTTTAGTATATAATTGTATAGAACACAAATATGACACACATGCCTTAGTATACAGTAGTTCTTTTTCTCAAGTAAAAAAATAACGTTTGAGTTGCACCCAATACATATTAAGGATATCCGAGAAATATCATTTACACATTCAAATGCTTGACATGCTTAAGAATTATGCGACACGCCAGGGAGAACTTGAACTTGAAGCAAACTCCTTACAAGGTGATGGAATTTGAGATTGAATAATTTTAATTCTGTAGGGGCTACAAAGCGAGCCCAAATTATTGTGAATGATGCTAATTCATATTTTGGTTACCTTCTCTTACTTAATTGTTATATTCCACAGGTATAGCCAGAGAAGTGGAAGATTGGCAGACACATGTGATGGATTATGAGGATCTCTGCAAGGCAGAAAGTCAGCCAGCTAAAAGAATTGACACGGCTTCAGAAATAAACCCTATTTCAGGTGAAAATGGTCAGCAATTCGCAAACTTATTGGATCTCAGTGATGCTTATAAGGTAGCTGTTGGCAATAGGAGAAGGCAATTGTCTGGTGTTCTTGCTGAACAATGGACGGGGAAGGGTTCTTCAAGATTAAGCGAAGAGATGAAGCTTTTACTTTCACATCTCTCCACTTCTAGAGACCAGTCAATGAATGCTATGAGTCCTAGAGTCCTTGTTAGTCCTAAATTATCATTAAACAGTGATGAATTAAGGACTTCTGATGCTTCCAGTGTCTTAGGAATGCAAATTCTTCAAAAGCGAATCACACTTGAAAGAAATGAATCTAGTCTATCTTTGGATGGAAGTATTGTCAGTGAAATTGAAGGCGAAAGTACCGATGATCGGTTAAAACGGCAGGTTGACCATGATAAAAAATTGCTGAGTGCTTTGTACAAGGAATTGGAGGAAGAAAGGAATGCGTCCACAATCTCTGCAAATCAAGCAATGGCCATGATCACTAGACTACAGGAGGAGAAAGCAGCACTCCACATGGAAGCACTGCAGTACCTAAGAATGATGGAGGAGCAATCTGAGTATGATATGGAGGCCCTGCAAAAAAAGAATGACCTTCTCACAGAGAAGGAGAAAGAGGTCCAAGATCTAGAAGAGGATCTTGAGTTTTATAGGAGTAAGTTCCCCGAAGAATCAATCCTTCAGACACCGATTCCTGACAGAAAGGAAACAGGTTCGAGTGTGGATCACTCAGAAGCTGGATGGATATATAGCACAACCCCCAATAGAAATTCGGTTACAGAAAAATTGGATGTCTTCCATAAAGTTGAAGCAACGAATACATCACTTGGGGATAAGAATATCGTTACTGTGAATAGTTCTTTGTTAGAGTTTGAAGATGAAAGGTCATATATTACACAGAGTTTGAAGAAGTTGAAAAGGAAGCTTTTTCTGCTCTCTAACAAGGGGCTAAGCTTAGACTTGATCGATGGTAAACATTCTGAAGGAGAAAAAGGAAATAACTTGAAGGAACTGAATAGCAAAGCAGGTGTTAAACAGAACATTGGGGCAGAAGAGAATGAGTTATCAATGACTGATAGAAGAAGTGACCCTGTTCAAGGACATGTTTCTTTTCTTGAGAAATCTTTCAGTGGTAGTAAAGAGAACAGTGAGGTTTTTTATAGTGGGGAAAGCTCTCCTATGCCCCCTGTAGAAGTTGATCTAGACTCTCTCGTAAATGAAGTTTCTGATCTAAGTGAGAGGCTGGAAGCTCTGGAGGCAGACCGGAATTTCCTTGAGCACATCATTAACTCAATCAGATATGGAGAGGAAGGGCTTCATTTTATCAAGGAGATAGCCTTTCACCTGAAAGAATTACGAAAGATCGGGATACCGAAAATGGAGCAGGAGCAAATCACTGCTTAAGGCTGCTGTATGAAAACCATGACAAATGCGAGTACTCCAATGCATTCTTTCTTTGCGCCAGAGACATTTGATTCTGAATTTCTGAAGGTTCTGATAATGCAGTTCACTCATGCTTTCGTGCTTTAATTTATCCGGTGCTTCGTTATGCAAAAAGACATTGATGCACAGGAGAAGGTGTACAAAATTTGGCAAAGCTGGTAATGAAGATTGCAATCAATTGTACAGTATCACAAGCTTGTTTTCTCTTTTGACAGAAACCATAGGATTGATTATCAAATAGTGTCATCTCTCATTATTCCTTGGCTCGCAGTCATCACAAATCCAGTGAGATTAATACCACTTCCCCTGCCCCCCTTCAGACCTGCGTTCGGAGGGGGGTTTATTCTTTTATTTTTTCAGGTTTTGAGTGTGATTAGTGAATGCACTGTAGCGGAATAGTTTGTTTTTGTGTTTGTATAATAAACTTGACCCTTCAAATAATACAGAGGTGAAGAATCAACAAGCCAACATTATGTATCTGTAAATTTGGAAGGACTAGTAGATAATTTACATGCGCTACATTATGAATTATACTTTTTTTTTAATTTAAAAATTACTAATATTTTTTCTAGATGAAAAAAATAAATGGTGTTAGAATTAAATTGACATGACTCGATCACCTTAATAAATTACTAAATTCAAATGCAACTCGAATAATCAGTAAAAATGTAATTTGTATCAAAATAAATACTCAAGTTGAGATTTTTTTTAATAAACATTGAAACGATAATATATGAATCAATTTATTTTAACTCATGAGATCATGATAATTCTATTAACAAATTATAAAGCTTAATTTTCATTAATTCAATATTAAAAAATGAAACTGAAGAAATATATAAAAAAACATCCTTAATTATGCGGACAGAAGGGTTTTCTAATATATTTTAGTTACTATGTAAAGCTAGGGTGTTTTCAATTCGTGGCAGAAACTAAGGGAGAGCTAGTTAGAATCCCTGGACTGATCTCCCAAAACAACTTTTGGTAGACACGTACAGCAGCATGTCTAGAAACCTGCAGTGATTTGTTCTGATTCCGTGATACCTGCAAGTCATGGCGGTCTTCCTTTGACAGGTTTCCGGCAAAGCATCCATATGATTTTCTCAAACTTCCCGAGTTTGTAGTTTCACAACGCAGGAAAGAACCCACGAGAGCATCCATCTCTCCATGAGCATCCATATGATCTGCATTTTTTTTATAGAAAAACTTGTTTTTTTCTAAAAATAGTCTCCATATCAGGTGACAATCAAAGTTCTCCGAATGCTAATAACAACGCAGATTCTTCTGCTATGGCACTCTATAAAAAACCTTCAGCTCTTTAACTTTATAAGCTGAATGAAGAAGAGCATAAATGGAATGAGAGACCGAGCAGTGTTGTTCTGCTACGTCACTCTATCCTCGTCTCTTTTTGCTGAAGATGTAATGAGATGTGAAGAGAGATTGTTGGAGAGGAAGCAGTTTAGACTGCACTGCTCGCATGTGCTTACAATCTTGCTATTGTTCAAGGTACAGCTGAGATGATGGTAGTTTTGTGCGTTTAGATCAGTAGGGTAATTACAAATTGTATGCTGAATATGTAAGTGAGAAAACCTGATGAGGATCCAATTCCAAGAATTGCAAGATAAATGCATCTTTGCCAGCTCCCAAACTAAACTCCACCTGCAGAAAAATATCTAAGACCACGAGTATGAAAATATCAATTGTTCTTCAAACAGCAATGCTCGATAAACTAGTTGTTGTTGTTGTTGTTAAAGAATAATATAAATCATATTCTAAAACCTCACTTAACAGCTTAAATTTTTAGGTGAGATAATTTTTTAACATGGTATCAGAGTCTTGTTGACCCAGCGGTCACGAGTTCAAATCTCACCACCCTCATTCTATTTGATAAAAATCTAGCACAAGGTAGTGTGGGTCTGTGTGCAAGTTTCAAGCTCATAGAGTTTTCACTTGAGAAGGTATGTTAGAGAATAATATAAATTATATTTTAGAATCTTACCTAACAGTTTAAATTTTTAGATGAGATGATTATCTGTGCTGAAGAATGTTGATTCGTTCATGGAAGGCATCTAGCTTGATCGGCCTGCAGAGTGCTTAACAAAACCTTCTGGTTATAAAATATTTCAAGGGAAGGTTATAAAATCTTGCACTTCTGCTAGACACGACAAACAAGAACAGGAAGAAAAGCATGGCATTAGGGCTTAACACTTTCACGCTGTGTAAACTTGTGATCACAAAACGACATTGTGAGACTCACTCTGGTCAGTCGAGCAATAAAACGCCCACTCGAAGTTCTTCTCCATGCATTTACAATCGGCACAGTTTTTTTTTTTTTGTTGTCCTTAAAATTACTGTAATTCAAATTGGTAGCATGGAACAATTTTTTTTTTTGAATGTAGAAACCTCATTTACTGAAAAATGCACTTTGTGGCCTCATGACGCAGCGGGAAACACAAAAAGAATATGACCCACACCAATATTCATGTCAATATTCTGTAAATTACTCTGGAGTCCACCAGAAACGAGAAACTCTCAAGAAAATTCAAAATTTTATTGAATAATTAATTGATTTCGGCCAAAGAGCTTACAACCATATTTAAAGTGATAACCTAACCCTAATTCTTGTTGGATAAGAAAACGGTATTAATTACTAAAAATTATCCAAAATAGCAAAACCAAGATAATTGCGGAAATTAAAACTGCTAGAAATCCTGAGCAAGTCGGAATTGACGGAAGTCGATTCGAACTTGGAAATCAAAAGTTATGGTTAAAACAAAACTTTTCTAAAATGTCAAAAACGATGATTTCAGGGCCTAAACGATATAATTCAGCTAAAAAAGGTCACGCCGAAACGCATTACCTATATGAGTTTCGCGTCATTCTGACTTCGAAGCCCGGACTACAGGAATTCAATTGCCCTTGAATTTAGGATGTTCTCTCTTTAACATATACGCATCCGCCACTTGTTCTATATCACCTCAGAAGAACGAGTAAAACCCCGGCTATCTTGGACTCTTACAAAAAATACACAATCTAATTCGAACTCGAGACCTACTGTATAGATTCTAAATCATTTACCATCAAATCACGCTATGAGACCATGAACAAAATCACGATTCAACTAAAAGTAAAAGATAAATTTGAACCTTATTATTCTTGTAACATACATCAGCATGAAAGTCCCGATAGTATGTAACAAATAGAAAATGATGAGTCCTTTCAAGGTTATTAATATTTTTATTTTTTATGGTTATTGGATATTAGTGTTCCTTTAATCTATTTTTTTTTTTAGATATAACATCTGTTAGATTAGTTTTCATAGATGGACCTTTTATAGTACTGAAGATTTTAGTGTTTCTTTAATGTTAGGGTTTTTTTAGATTAGTTTTTTATTCCAAGCTTTGTTTCCTTTATATATATATATATATATATATCCGAAATTAATCGTTATGGTATTGAGGAGCAGCAATTAAATTTTAAATTTCACTTCAATTGAGTGATTGTTTGAAATTGAAATTTAATCTTTTTTCTGTTAAAAAATATTTTTTTTGTTTTAAAATAAAATAATAATAATTTTTAATAATTGTAAGATACTTATGATAAAAATAAATTTTTTAAAAATATATTATTCTAATATATTTTTAAATAAAAATACTTAGAAAAAAACACAAGTGTTTCACAAACTGACGACAACAGAAGCTCTCTCTCAGCAAGCGGCTAACCTTTGACACTCCATTGCCTTCCTAGTTACTACTTAAAGTACAGACAAAACCCCATAACCACAAAACCCGCCTCGGGTACAAGGATGATGATGCTTCTGCAACAAACAACTTCGGTGCCAAAACTTTCAGTGTTTTCAAAATCTGATTTTTGTTTCAAGCATTGTTCCTCCTCTTCAGCAAGATTATTTTTCATGGACAAGCACACCAACTCCTCCTCTTCTTCCTCCTCGCTAAAACAGTCTTTCAAACAATATCAAAGTCCAGTCTTGGCTTGTCATGCATCAACTGACACTAACGATACTTCTTTAAGGTTCGTGCCCATATATCACTTTTTTTTTTTTAATTATTATTATTTGCATTCTATCTGTACCCAGATGGATTTTTTTGCAATAAAAATCAATAAGAGAAGGAAAAGGAAGTAAAACTTCATTTGTCTATATAGCCATATGCGATTTTTTGCATGCCTTATTCAAGTTTGTGTTTTCATTTCCTATTGGTTTTGTTATATAGTGCCCTGATAGAATTTTTGATAGAAAGTAAATATAAAAAATAAATACCTGTCTTGTGTTGGTATCTTGTTGGAGCTGAGTGATTAGATTGTTTAATGTGGTGAATGTAGAAAAGATTACTTGCCAGTTCATGGAGTGTCTGAGGTGATTGTTGGTGTATTGGGAGGCGGGCAATTGGGCCGTATGTTATGCCAGGCAGCTTCAGAAATGGCGATTAAAGTCATGGTTTTGGACCCACTTGTGAATTGTCCAGCGAGTTCGATTGCATATGATCATATGGTTGGAAGCTTTGATGATAGTGCAACGGTTCAGGAATTCGCAAAAAGGTTCGGTATTGATAGAATTCGGTTGTGGGTATTGGAGATTCTGTGTCCTTTGTATTTAATTTTGTCATTACGGTGTTGTAGATGTGCAGTGTTTACTGTGGAGATTGAACATGTTGATGTTGCTACGATGGAGAAGCTTGAGCAGCAAGGAGTTGATTGCCAACCAAAAGCTTCTACTATTAGAATCATCCAAGTATGCCTCTTTTAATTTTCAGACTTAACTGGTGATGCTATTTCGCAAACCACATGCTACTTTGGCATTTAGACTTACTTTGTTGGGAATTTTGATTTTACTTTAAAACCAAACACGATTTTGGCTTCGTGATGAAATTTCTTGGTGGATCCTTGTTTTCAATCTTACAGGATAAATATCTCCAGAAGGTTCATTTTTCTCGGCATGGGATTCCCCTTCCAGATTTTATGCAGGTTGGTTACTGTTAACAAGTATTTCCCTGGAGGATTCTACCTACAGTTTTCATCAGCTTCACATGTTCTAGTTACCTGGTATTGAAGTATGACTGATACAGATTGATGATCTCGAAGGTGCCAAGAGGGCAGGTGACTTATTTGGCTATCCTCTAATGCTCAAGAGCAGAAGGCTAGCTTATGACGGGCGTGGGAATGCAGTTGCTAAGAATGAAGAGGAGCTTACTTCCGCGGTAAATGGTAGGATGTTCTATACTGAAGTCCAATTACTAAAGAAATTGGTATCCCATTTAGGCTTGACTACACTTGTATTCCTATATGCTATTGATTAACAGCAGTTTAGTATCCACCATTTCTTAATTGTCATTCTAAATGTTAAGGATCCAAATGCTGTGGCTAGAGAAGATCTATCATATGTTTTAATAAAGGCTTTTTCATCTCCTTTTCTTTTTGTCTGGATTAGACACAGGTAAAGCATAATTGCCATTTGGCTTGTGGAGACTCAACCAAAAGATGTTATAGAGCTTTAAGCTGGGTTTTTGAGGTTTTGGGTGTAGAATCATACAAAATGAAACTGGCCCCTCCCAGGGCGTTGAATATATATTTGATGACATTATTAAATGGAAAAATTACCACCTATCAACAGTCGGGAATCTGTGTGATTTTGTCATGGTTTAGATTATGCTATATTCATGGTGTCTAGAGCTCATAGTTTTATATATGTTAATCCAAGGCCACAACAGGAAGTTGTTTCCCTCATATCCGTAACAACTTTAGCAAAGAGCCGCTGAGACCTGCTGCATTCTTCGCCCAGACAGGAAAGGCTTTCAATATCTTGACTTAAAAGCCTTTAGATGTTTTTGAATGATTATGCTTTTCACAGTTTTTGATAGTTTTCTTGAATATACTTTAGGAATTAAGTATGTCTAACTACTTACTTCATCTCTCCATTATTTCTCCGACCTTTCTTTGTCACACTAGCTTACCTCTAGTCATGTTCATAGTCATAGGCTTTCGTTTTGCATGTCTAGCTGAATTTGAACAGTTGTTGGCAGTTGACTTCTTATCATTTTATGATCAAGGGCGTTTCTAGCTGGAATTTTCCTTGAACCTCGTATATCTAGTCTTGCCATTTCAATTCTATCTAAAGAGCTACTTTAATTTCCTCATCCTTGCTGCATTTCATGCTTTGTTGGTGGCTCTTATTTTTATTTTCTGTATAGAAATAGGTTGTGGTGGATCAACTCCCTTTTGTAATGTAATATTTATGATATTTTCCAGCTCTTGGAGGATTTGCTCGTGGTTTATATGTTGAGAAATGGACTCCCTTTGTAAAGGAGCTAGCTGTCATTGTGGGTAGAGGAAGAGACAATTCCATCTCCTGTTACCCTGTTGTTGAAACAATCCACAAGTATGATACAGATATGACATTTCCATGTTCTTTCTTGTAGCTATATTTTGGTTTTCAGTGCATTTGGTAGCAACAATGTTTGGGTTTGTCAGATGAGTTTGATGTGATAATGTTTATCTATTAGTATCGTTCCATTTGCTTACATCTGATTGAAGACATTGAGTCTTGCAGAGAAAACATTTGTCATGTAGTTAAGGCTCCTGCTCATGTACCATGGAAGATCAGAGAACTTGCCATTGATATTGCACATAAAGCTGTTAGCTCATTAGAAGGTGCTGGTGTGTTTGCAGTGGAGTTGTTTTTGACAAAGGATGGTCAGGTTGTACTTGTAATTCAGATTGTTATATTTTATCTGCAATGCATTTCATTATTCTGAGGAACTTGTTGTTTATTAATTTGTTGATGTTTTCCCTTTGAACAGGTTTTACTGAATGAAGTAGCTCCTAGACCTCATAATAGTGGTCATCATACAATTGAATCCTGTTACACCTCACAATTCGAACAGCATTTGAGAGCTGTTCTAGGTCTTCCACTTGGTGATCCATCGATGAAGACTCCAGCTGCTATCATGTACAATCTACTGGGTGAAGATGAGGTGAATTGTGTTCTTCTCCATCTCCAATTTTTCTTTTCATATTCCACTTGTTTAATCTTTTGAAAACTATAATAAGAACTTTGGTGGAGGTTTTTGTTTCCGGGTCACATGTTTGAATATCCTTTTATCACATGCACACCCACAACTATGCATATGCACTCTGATAGAATTTGGTTACGTGTGTGTTAATATGTGTGGAATGCTATTATGTATTTGGTGATTTCAAAAGTGGTTGCACAATGCAACTTACATGAAGCATTGGCCAAATATTTTCTAAGATCTAAGGGCCAATCTGAGAAAAGGGAAAAGCTAGGATATGATTTGAATATTTACTTTGAATTTTGGTGGGGATTATCGATATAACATGCAACCAATTTGTTGAGCTGAGGAGCATCAAATATTTTTAGCATATCGGAAATAGTAAGAGGTTATTCAAGTTCCTTGTTGACGGTGAGTTCGCAATAAAAGTCCTTCAAAGTTGGCCTGTGACATGAGCTTCTGAGTATTTCATCTGTTTTCCAAATATTTGTTCACTTCTGGTGCTCATGGAACTCTGATTCAATTCCAGAGTTATAGGATTCTCCATTGATTGCATGGGTGGGTGCTTCAGGCTTGGGTGAACATTTTGTTTTCTTAGTTGAAAAATTGGCAGCTCCTCTATATATCTACATAAAAAATGTAGTCAAAATTTTGCTATGTTATGTTATTTAATTGGCTAATGACAATGTTTGTGCTTTTAGGGTGAGCCTGGTTTTCATTTAGCTCATCAGCTGATTGGAAGGGCATTGAACATGCAAGGGACTGCAGTTCATTGGTAAGATAAACCAGGTTTGTTTTCCATAAATTCAATGAATTACCGAATTTCTTTCTTTCTCCTTCTCTCTTCTTCATTAACATAATAATTGTGTAGAAATGCGAAAGCAACGAAAGATGGGTCATATCACTATTGTTGGCTCTTCTGTGGGCATAGTAGAAGCACAGTTAAAATCAATGCTGAAGGAAGAAGGTTCTGAGACACAGACTGCAGGTAGGTTTTCCTAACATGCCTTTACTCAATCTGTGTGGCTAGATGACATGTTCTAGCTGTATGGTTTTTCCCACACCTTCTCTCAGAGCAAATTTCTACAAGTTGCATTTGAAGTGTGTATATGTCCATAAGTTAAAATAGAGATTAAATGCCCTTTCATTGTTCAATCAAGTTCAATTTTTGGATTCATGTTAATTCTTAATTTATTGGAGATAGGTACTGGGGGTAGTGGACTTTTCTTGTTGTTCATTATGGAAGCTCTACCCTCATGAATATAAGCACATTTGTGATCAGTTGCATATTTTTTCTGGTTATTAATTATTATTATTAGACCTTACTGTTATGCTTTATGAGATATATGGTCTTTCAGTTTAGGTTGATTGTGTTTCCCTATTGTTTGTTACAATGTAGTTTCGCCGTGTGTTGGGGTCATTATGGGCTCTGATTCAGATCTACCTATTATGAAGGATGCTGCGATGATTTTGAATATGTTTGGTGTGCCTCATGAGGTTTACTTTCAAACTTTCAGTTATTTTCCTGGAATGCACCAGCACTGGTTTCTTTTGTTCCATGTATACCAGACCTCCATGGTTAACAAAATATAACTTGCAGGTGAGAATAGTATCAGCACATCGAACTCCTGAAATGATGTTCTCGTATGCCCTGTCTGCTCTGGACCGAGGCATTCAAATCATCATTGCCGGTGCTGATGGCGCAGCTCACTTGCCAGGCTAGTTACACCTATGCTATACTTTTTATAGAATACTATGTTTGTCAACTTCCTCACTCACTGGCCATAATGAAGCATTGGTTTAACTTTACAGGTATGGTAGCTTCACTAACCCCCTTGCCTGTTATCGGTGTCCCTGTGCGTGCTTCTGCTTTGGATGGAATGGATTCTCTCTTATCAATTGTACAGGTACATTATTTTGTCATAGATAATATCAATGTCTCATGATACCCAATGTCAAAAGATACATTCCATTACTAGTATTTGATGTTTTCATTGTTTTTTAATTTGCTTATTATTTTTTTCAAAATTCTTTCACTAAATCCTTTGTTACCCTATTATTATCCAGATGCCAAGGGGAGTCCCTGTTGCAACTGTGGCAATTAATAATGCCACAAATGCAGGTTTGCTGGCTGTAAGAATGTTGGGTGTCGGTGATGCTGACCTTGTGGCAAGGTTCTCACTCTCTTTCTGTTTGTGTGTGTGTGTTTGACAGTGTAACAATTGAAGGTGTCCCTAACGTTTCCTTTTTGATTCACAGAATGAGCCAGTATCAGGAAGACACAAGGGATGATGTCTTGAAGAAGGCAGAAAAACTACAGACCGATGGTTGGGAATCTTATTTGAATCTTTGAGCACAAGAAAACTTGTCTAGCAATATTTGTTTTCTGTCCTTTCTGTCTGATGGACCACAATTTTGAGAGTTCCATGCCTACCATTGAAATTCCTTCAACTTACCCCTAAACAACAATTTTGCATCCGCAAAAGGATCATGAATTAGTGTACCAGATGCCAAAAACCTGCCACCGGAGTATCGAATTTAAGTGCGATGCATCTGGGATCTTAGTGGAATTACTGATAACTTTTCTGATAATTTGTAGCATATTGGAAGGCTGAAAAGGAGATAGTTTTGAGAGAGGATGGGGGGCTTGTATCCATAATTGTATGATACCTGTTTTTTCCCTGTTCAATAATAGTCAATTAAAGTTAATTCTTTCTGTCTGTGCTGAGAACTATTTCATTTCTTTCTTCTTCTGTTTGTCCATTGAGGCTTCTCAGGTCACACAACCTCCACTGCTAATTCCTTGGTATTCTCAGGTGATCCCTACCTTGTCAGAAAAGCAAATGGAGATCCCAAATTCACTAAATTCTTTAACGATTGTCTTTCCTATTCGGGACAACGTCAAGCCTTGACTTTGTCAAGATCTAAGAGGTTCTCCATTCAATTACGAGTGTTGATAGACGGACTGATTTCGATGCCACTTCGGAAGACCGCTACTAGTAAATTTGTTTGAAGTCAGGAGTCCAAGTCATCAAATCAAAATTCATGCAAGCCATTGCGGCGTGAATTGAAATTGTATGTTGAACATTGTTAGCAGCAAACTGATGACTAAAGAGCATTAGAGAAGCAGAATAAGGAGTAAGGTGATGGCATTAACTGGCTTTTCAAACAATGGAATGAACATTATTAGCAGCCAGGAGATGATCCAACGGCGTGGTGCTAAGGCTACAGGTATTGAAGCTGATGAATACTGTGGCTCTCTTATTAGGGTACGAGTCACCGAGTTTGGCCGCGCCATGCCTGCCATGACCGTCAATACCATATCTATTAGAAAATAATATAAATCATATACTGAAATTTTACTTAACAGTTCAAGTTTTTAGGTAAGATAATTCTTAACATGATATGAGAGCCTTGTAGACCTAGCGGTCAAGAATTTGAATCTCAACACCCTCATTCTATTTGATTAAAATCAAGCACAAAAGAGTGTAGAACTGTGTGCAAGTTTTAAGTCTAACAGGTTTTCATTTGAGGAGGTGTATTAGATAATAATATAAATCATATATTGAAGTCCCACCTAATAATTTAAATTTTTACATGAAATGGTCGATTTACTTTGTAGTACCACATAGTTTAGTAGAATTTTTCACGTTGAGAGGGAGAGGCTCAAAATTAAAACCCAATTGCTTTCACATTTCAAGCAGATTTTATGAGAGGGTTTGTGTTGTGAATGTCCGGTCAACTATTAGAACGAAGCAGAAAAATCTACATATTGGCCATGATTATTTTTGTTTCATGAAAATGTCAAATAACCACCCATGCATTATGTGGGATTTGACCCCAAATATGGAAGAGAAATATAACAAGGCACTCAATATTAAATGAATCAATTAATTATTATTATTATTATTATTATTATTATTATTATTATTATTATTATTATTGATTTAATGGCTAGATCATATTATTATTATTATATAATAATTTAGTAATCATTTAGTAATTATTATTTATAAGATATATATTTAAACTATTAATTACTATGTTTTGAAAGACAATCCAGAACTACCCTAATTTCCAATTTGTTACAATTATTTTACACTAAATCAATATATTTTAATAAACTAATTATAAACTATATATTATATGGCTCACAAACTAAATAAAATCAAACATGTCTTTATTTATTGATTGATAAAAAAAACTTTAAAAAATCTATTAGAATTCTCTTTAAAAAAATATATATTGTAAATTAGTCAACATATATGCAGACAAGAAGAAACTAGTATAAAGAAAAAACACGAGTGTGGACCCAAAACGGCAACTGATCAGCAGCAAAATGTTCCCAAAACGGTGCCCCGAAGAACAGCTGGCTGGTTGAGAAAGGAGAAATTGCCTGCCACACCCAGGATCACACATCCAGGACTCCTTCAACCTTTGATTTATTAATTAATTTATTTGCGTATAAGAGTAAGGACTTGTTTATTTTCCAAGCTCCGTGTCTGTGATTTTTAGAGACTTCTCTCTCTCTCCCCTCCATTCAAACTTCAAATCCGCGGCCACAAGTCAACACAGGACTTTCTGCATATAAACCCCTCCCCTCCCCCTCCATTGTCAGACACCACAGCTCCCCTACCTAGCCCTCTTCATCCTCGAGATAACCCACCTTGCTGGCTCGCTAACTCGCTCTTCACACATACCATAATATTGCTGCTGCTGCTGTTGTTGTTGTTTAAAGTCTGTCTTCTGTGGTATCACAAATGGGTTGTCAAAGAAGAAATCGATGCCTTACGGTGATGATTTTCGTAACCATTGTTTTTGGATCATGTTCTCAGAAAATACTGGCAGCTAGGCCATTAGAAGGAGAGCAATGGTTAGAGAAAAATCTCGGAAATATTCAATCTCTTCAGAGGGGTCCGGTTACACCCATTTCTGGGTCTCCATGCACCCATATTCCTGGCCGTGGTGCTGGCAAATGCTCCTTGGGTGCAAAGAATTTTGCCGGCCATACATTTGCTCAGGCACCGCCTGCCTTTCCTGATGCCGTCATGAATTTCGCCGCAGCTTCCGCCACTCATAAACAAGATTCTAGCTCTTGATCATCGATCTTAGGGATTGAATTCATCATACACGTAGGTTTTTCCAAGTTGTGAATAGCTGAAATAAACAGAGGATGGAGATGGTCAACTTTAACTTCATACTTTATTACTTTTCATTTTTTCTTTTTTCTTTTCTTTTTCTTGAGCGACCACGCTGGAAAAAAAAGTGGTTGTGAAACAAATGATAATAAATTTATATTCAATGAATATTTGACTTTATTCTTTTCAGTTCTTATGCTCTTGTTTGTGATTCTTCAGAGAGAATAATGTTTTTTTTCACTCTCAAACATGATTATACACACGTACAGTCGATATTTTCAACGAAACAAATTATTAAAAAGAAAAGGAGAGTCATGTATTTGACAAGTTTGAGCGTCGTTAGACCTTCCATATCTATGTCGGTGTGTGTTACAAATTGGAAAAAAAAAAAAAAAACTTTGCTAGGAGGAGGGTTTTGAAGAAAAAGTTGTAGGAGCTGTTATTACAGCAAAAGAGTAAATGTATTTCGTGATTTGATGATACACATTACAGCCATGTATATATACAGTTGATCCTAGTCCGTTATATGCACAATCTCTAATACTACTCCTCAAGCTGGATCGAGAGAGTTTATGGATTTAAGATTGCATAGGAGACAATAAAACTGGAAAGAGTGCACAACTTTGGTAAACACATCTGTAAATTGGTCATCGGTTCGCACATAATTAGTGGTGATGTTGTTTAACTGAACTTGCTGATGAATATAGTGACAATCAACTTTCATATGTTTAGTTCTTTCGTGAAACACATGATTCTTGGCAATATACATAACAACCTGATTATCACAAAAGAGGCTCATTGGAGTGATAGATAAACAACCCATATCTATAAGAAGACTCTGAAGCCACACAAGTTCACAGACCGCAGCTGCCATTGCATGATATTCTGCTTAGACACTAGAGCGAGCTACGACATGTTGTTTATTGCTCTTCCATGACACTAGATTACAAGGCACTCAATATTAAATGCGTCAAATAATTAATTAGTTTTATTATTATTATTATTATTATTATTATTATTATTATTATTATTACCTTTTTCTATTGATTTAATGGCTAGATCATATTATTGTACCATATTTTTGTGCAACAAACATATGCATGATACATTAATTATAGCATTATTCTCACACCGTTTCATGCAAACCGAAATGAAAATAACTATTTTTTCATATATATACTATTGATTAACAATCATTTCACGTATACTTGAAAATAAATATTTAAAACAAAAGGAGGTTCATAATAACATAATGTTAAGTGAAAATCATTTAGTAATTATTATTTATAAGTTATGTATTTAAACTATTAATTATTATGTTTTGAAAGACAATCCAGAACGACCCTAATTTTTAATTTGGTAAAATTATATCACACTATATCAATATATTTTAATAAACTAATTATAAGGCTCACAAACTAAATAAAATCAAACTATTAGAATAAAAAAAAAAACTATTAGAATTCTCTTTAAAAAATATATATTGTAAATTAGTCAATATATATATGCAGACAAGAAGAAACAAGTATAAAGAAAAAACACGAGTATGGACCCAAAACGGCAACTGATCAGCAGCAAAATGTTCCCAAAACGGTGCCTCAAAGAACAGCTAGCTCCCTTAGTGGGTTGAGAGAGGAGATGTTGCCTGCCACTTCCAGGATCACACACACAGGACTCCTTCAACCTTTGATTTATTCATTAATTTACTTGCGTATAAGAGTAAGGACTTGTTTGAATTCAATTAACGTTAATTCTTTTTGTCTGCGCTTAGAACCAGTTCATTTCTTCATCTGTTTCTGTCAGAAAAGCAAATGGAGATCCCAAATTCCCTGCTTAACAGGGTAACAGACACCTGGCAGCTAACTTCTTTAACGGCTGTCTTTCCTTTTCGGGACAACGTCAAGCCTTGACTTTGTCAAGATCTTAGAGGTTCTCCGTTCAATTACGAGTGTAGATAGACGAACTGATTTCCCTGCCACTCTGGAAGACCGCTACAAGTAAATTTCCTTGAAGTCAGGAGTCCATGTCATGATCAAATCAGAATTCATGCAAGCCATTGTGGCCTGAATTGAACTTGCATGTTACGGTACTTTACCACCGACCTAGGGAAGCAGAAATGAGGGGTGAGGTGATGGCATCAGACAGGTTTCAAGTGATGGAGTCGACATTGTTAGCAGCAAACTGATGACTAAAGAGCACGAGAGAAGCAGAATAAGGAGTAAGGTGATGGCATTAACTGGCTTTTCAAACAATGGAATGAACATTATTAGCAGCCAGGAGATGATCCAAGGGCGTGGTGCTAGGGTTCCAAAGATTCAAGCTGATGAATACTGTGGCTCTCTTGTTAGGGCACGAGTCACCGAGTTTGGTCGCGCCTTGCCTGCCATGGCCGTCAATACCATGTCTATTAGAGAATAATATAAATCATATACTGGAGTCTCATTTAACAACTTAAACTTTTAGCTGTTAGGTGAAATGGTTTTTTAACATGGTATTAGAGTCTTGTTGACCTACCAATCATGAATTTGAATCTCAACGCTCTCATTTTATTTGATAAAAATCAAGCATAAGATAGTGTAGAATTATATGTAAATTTTAAGTGTGACGGGCTTTCACTTGAAATGATGTATTAGAGAATAATATAAATTATATATTTGAATCTCACCTAACAGTTTAAGTTCTTTATCGATTTTTTTGTGGCCCTGCATAGTTTAGTAGAATTTTTCACGTTGAGGGCAGAGGCTCAAAATTAAAACCCAAGTGCTTTCAAATTTCAAGTAGATTTTACGAGAGGGTGTGTGTTGTGAATGTCCGGTCAACTATTAGAACGAAGCCGAAAAATCTACATATTGGCCATGATTATTTTTGTTTCATGAAAATGTCAAATAACCACCCGCATTATGTGGGATTTGACCCCAACTATAGAAGAGAAATATAACAAGGCACTCAATATTAAATGCGTCAAATAATTAATTAATTAATTATTATTATTATTATTATTATTAATTATTATTATTATTATTATTATTATTATTATTATTATTATTATTATTATTATTGATTTAATGGCTAGATCATATTATTATACCATATTTATGTGCAACGAACATATGCAGGATACATTAATTATAACATTATTCTCACACCGTTTTATGAAAACTGAAATGAAAATAACTATTTTTCCATATATATACTATTGATTAACAATCATTTCACGTATACTTGAAAATAAATATTTAAAACTAAAAAGAGGTTCATAATAACATATGTTAAGTGAAAATCATTTAGTAATTATTATTTATAAGTTATATATTTAAACTATTAATTACTATGTTTTGAAAGACAATCCAGAACTACCCTAATTTCCAATTTGTTACAATTATTTTACACTAAATCAATATATTTTAATAAACTAATTATAAACTATATATTATATGGCTCACAAACTAAATAAAATCAAACATGTCTTTCTTTATTGATTGATAAAAAAAAAACTTTAAAAAATCTATTAGAATTCTCTTTAAAAAATATATATTGTAAATTAGTCAACATATATGCAGACAAGAAGAAACTAGTATAAAGAAAAAACACGAGTGTGGACCTAAAACGGCAACTGATCAGCAGCAAAATGTTCCCAAAACGGTGCCCCAAAGAACAGCTAGCTCCGCCTGCCACTCCGAGGATCACAAGTTTCTCAGTTTCATTTTGTTTTGGTTGAAATAACCGAAATATTTTATACCAGTTAGAAAAATAAGATAAAATAATATTATTTTTATCTTGATTTAAATTCTGGTCTATTCTGGATTTTTCAGCTAGATTTCGGCCAAAACATTCCGATTTCGTTCCGCCTATTCTGTTTCTGCCAATTAGTATTTTTTTTAAATAATAAATAATTTTACAATATTAATCATATCTCTTAATGCAACCGTTAGATTGAGATGAAATTTTATAAGGAGTCTCCTGACATATTTATATATATTATGTGAAAATTTAAGAGCAATCAGAAAATGTAATGATCTTGCGAGATTGATGATGACATTCTCATAATATTATATATGTTTATAATTTTGTTCAGAAAAATCATTTTATTGTGTCTTTTTCTAGTTTAAATTGAAAAATTCTAAATAATTTTATTTTTGAATTTGAACTAAAAAACTTTTTGAATTAAAATATTTATATATATATATATACATAAATAGTACAACTTTAAAAGGGCTTGTCAAAACACTTTGTTCCAATTGAAAAAATAAATCACCAACCAAATCAGTATTTACAAACTTGTCCAGGATCACACATACAGGACTCCTTCAACCTTTGATTTATTCATTAATTTACTTGCGAATAAGGACTTGTTTGTTTTCCAAGATCCGTGTTTTTTATTTTTAGAGACTCTCTCTCCTTCCATTCAAACTTCAAATCCGCGGCCACAAGTCAACACATGACTTTCTGCATATATAAACCCCTCCCCCTCCATTGTCAGACAACACAACTCACCTACCTAGCCCTCTTCATCCTCGAGATAACCCACCTTGCTGGCTCGCTAACTCGCTCTTCACACATACCATAATATTGCTGCTGCTGCTGCTGCTGCTGCTGTTTTTGTTGTTTAAAGTCTGTCTTCTGTGTATCACAAATGGGTTGTCAAAGAAGAAATCGATGCCTTGCGGTGATGATTTTTGTAACCATTGTTTTTGGATCATGTTCTCAGAAAATACTGGCAGCTAGGCCATTAGAAGGAGAGCAATGGTTAGGGAAAAATCTTGGAAATATTCAATCTCTTCAGAGGGGTCCGGTTACACCCATTTCTGGGTCTCCATGCACCCATATTCCTGGCCGTGGTTCTGGCAAATGCTCCTTGGGTGCAAAGAATTTTGCCGGCCATACTTTTGCTCAGGCACCGCCTGCCTTTCCTGATTCCGTCATGAACTTCGCCGCAGCTTCCGCCACTCATAAACAAGATTCTAGCTCTTGATCATCGTTCTTAGGGATTGAATTCATCATACACGTAGGTTTTTCCAAGTTGTGAATAGCTGAAATAAACAGACGATGGAGATGGTCAACTTTAACTTCATCCTTTATTACTTTTCATTTTTTCTTTTTTCTTTTCTTTTTTTTGGAGCGACCACACTGGAAGAAGAAAAAAAAGTGGTTGTGAAACAAATGATATTAAATTTTTATTCAATGAATATTTAAATTTATTCTTTTTAGTTCTTATGCTGTCTTGTTTGTGATTCTTCTGAGAGAATTTTTTTTTTTTAAACACGATTATACACAGTTGATATTTTCAACGAAACAAATTATTAAAAAGAAAAGGAGAGTCACGTCTTTGACAAGTTTAAACGTTAGTTAGTGTTAAAGAATAATATAAATTATACATGTTGTTGAATTATTTAACAGTTTAAGTTTTTAGATGAAATGGTTTCTTAATATAATATCAGAATTTTATTGACCTAGCGGTCACGAGTTCGAATTTCATCATCTTCATTTTATTTTATAAAAATCAAGCATAAGATAATATGGATATGTGCAAGTTTTAAATATAAAAGATTTTCACTTGTAAAAATATGTTAGAGAATAATATAAATTATATTCTAGAATATTATTTAATAATTTAAATTTTTAGACAAAAGAATTACTTAATAGTTAGACCTTACATTTCTATGTCGGTGTGCGTTACAAATTGAAAAAAAAAAAAAAAAAAAAAAAAAAACTTTGCGAGGAGGAGGGTTTTTGACTATAATTAACAAGACAAAAGAATATGAAACTGGAATTCGATCCCGGCTGTCATAAAGAAAAAGGTGGTTGACTCTAATTAAAAAAAGATAAATGGAATTGAAACTCGGAGATGACGATCTATGTGGACTCGCAACACCATTGAAGTTAAATCATAAACTATTACCAGAAGATCAAGCCAGCTAGTGTTGATTAGTCATGTGCTATACTTTAAGATCATCAATAATTTAGTTGCTATTGACTTATAAATTTATTTTAAGATATTCTTACCATAATAAATTAATATATTTTTTGATTATATTAATATTTGAAACTATTCAATATAAGCATATACAAATACAAGTATCGATTACTTCTTTCTTTACTCCAGTCAGGGCCTTAAGCTTTTGACCATGCAAAACTTTGAAAGTGTTTGGGAGCAAGGTGTGATCGGAGATTGTTTTGCAAAAAACAATTTCAATGATAAATATATTAAGATTTTTTTAATTTTAATATTAATATATTAAAATTGTAAAAGAAATTAAAAAAGTATAATTTTAAGGTTTTTTAAATAAAAGATAGTTTATAATCAAACACATGAAATTATTTTTCATTAACCTAAATTTTATCATAGTTTTAACCAAACCTTTCAAAAATTATTTTGAACCGCAGCTAAAAGTGATTTTCATGAAACTGTTTTTTTAAAACCCCAACCACAAAAGTAAAAGCAAAAACAATATCAAACACACCCTTAGTCAAAGCTATATATATGTCTTTTGTTATTATATTAGCAATCAAAATATTTAAACCTGAAATCACAAAAAAATAAAATTTTTAATTAGTTTGGGTTGCATGTAGCCCGGGCTTAAAGACGAGCTATGAGGATAGAGTCGATACTACAAAAACTAGGTTTAGGATCCAATGATTATCAAACGCTTGATTTCATGTAATTTTTTTAATATAGTTTTTTTATATAATTATTGTGTTCGAATCAATTTGGACATACTTTAACTATTCCATCAACCCTAAAATTAACCACCAAATAATCTTTAAATTCTTGCATATGTATGATCCATTTGACCAGGTTTTATTGACGTTCAACTTTCTTGATTAGAATGTGAGAATGGTCCGTCTTTAATTTTCAATTAATTATATGTTGTTTGGAATTATTTACATGATATCATCTTTGAAATATTAATTAAAGACACGGTGCCCTGCCATTCTGTTCGTTGATCTCTCTGTAAGAAATTTCTTCTGTCCTTCGGACGTGATTTGGTAGCAGTCGAAGAACAAGACAAGAGAAACGGAACAGAGTTTTATGTTGAAACTCATCCCATGTCTGAATCTTTTGGTCCAAGAAACGAATGAATCAATTTCAGAGAAAAGTCGCATTTTCAAGATATTAATGCATAAGATGACGTGGCACGTCGTCTCTCCGAGTCAACCCATGAAGATGATATACACAGCCATCCCAGTCCCTTGTGATTGATGATGGTATGGCAAGCAAGTACGGACACTACAGCGAGCATTAAATGGTGGGCTCATCTCCTTTGTGGACCGATCGTGTATCTTTTCGGCCCATGAAAGATCATAGATTGCTGGTCCTTGAGGAGGATACGTGTTGTTGTCAAGGTTGTTAATTTTATTTTTGTTCATATTTTGTTTTTTCAATTGGAATGAAATATTTTGATTTCAAAGTATTTTGGTGCTCCGTTTGGAGTTGTAGTTCAAATCCAAAAATAAATTTATTTAGAATTGTGCAATTTAAATTTTGAACATAAGTAAGAAAATGAGAGTTGAACTGATATAACTCGACCGACTTCATGAGTTCGAATATAACATGAAAATTGATAAAAATATAGTTTAATTAAAAAAATCAAGTTAACATCTTAAAAAAATATTCAAACAACGATATATTGAATCAACTCGAGTCAACATAGGTTAATCTTTCAAATGTGTGACTTCCATTATAACACCACGATAACCTTAAATAAATAAAATCAAATCAAATTATAAAGTTCAATTCATAAAAACTCGTTGTTGAATAATGAATTTGAGAAAAAAATGATCTAAAAAATACACAATAAAATAGTTTTGCTGAACAAAATTATAAACATGTATAATATTACAAGAATGTCATCATCAATCTCACAAGATCATTACATTCTCTGATTGCTCTAAAATTTTAAAATAATATTTATGTAAATATGTCAAGAGACTCCTCGTAAAATTTCATCACAATCTAACAGTCGGATTAAGAGATATGATTGATATTGTAAAATTATTTATTATTTAAAAAAAAACATTATTTAGCCAGAACAGAACAGACGGAACAAAACAAGAACGTTCTGGCCGGAATTTGGGCGGAATTTTCAGAGCGAGCTAAAATTTTAAACAAGATAAAAATCATATCATTTTATCTCGTTTTTTAACTGGTATAAAATATTTCGACCATTTCGAGCAAATCAGAACAAGATCAACAACACTTTGCGGTCATAGAAATGGCGGTGATAGCGCCGGTTATGAGGGTGGTGGTGATGGTAAAATGGTGGCGGAAATGGTCTGTCAATTTGAACTTGTGTTGGGTTAAGACCTCTCGAGCTCGACTTTATTTGACCACAGACAGCATTTTGGGCCTTCAAATGGGCTCACAATCTACAAGAGCACAGCAATTACCTCGCTATTGTTTTTCTCTTGATCGAAGATAGAAATTTCATTAAACTACAAGTAAGAAGTGTTTTAACATTTAAGATTTAAATTAATAAATATATAAGATAATTATATATAAAAAGAAGAATAAACAATAATCTTCTACTACCTTGATGATAGGAGTTGTTTTCTAAATAATACGTGGCGGTCTCTAAAAAATATCATGAGTTTAATAAATATATAAGATAATTAAAATATTTTTTTATACAATTTAAATTTAGACTTAAATTATATAAAAAAATTAAGAGGTTTTACAATTAACATGATAATTGATAAATACAACAAAAAATGAAGAATGATGACTAATGAGTAAATAAATGGGCAATATAAATGGGGTTAATTTGAAAATAAAAGGAAAGGGAGATCTTTTCCAAGATCAACAGCCTGAAATCTATGCGTTTCCCTGTCAATGGTACGTATTTAATTTCTGAAAAATTTATAAAGTTAGATTAGAGTAATAAATTTCAACCGTACAATATAATAAACCTAGAAAATGTCTGAAATAATACATATATTATAATGAGCATTATTCATGTCAGATATCTTAGTAGTTGAACGTTGACAAAGTAAAAGCTGCAAAATAAATGAGCAGCAGGTCTGCCATGGACAAGGAGGGTACGATCCACAGGTGATGTGGGCTACCCAATAATGCCCCATGGATCTTTTAGCTGTACGATTATGTCATTTTACCTAGCCTTTTTTTTTTAAATACCGCATTTTCTATTGATAAAATATTTAAAATATGGTATTTTTTAATTATATATATATTATTTAATAAAAAATATTCACCTGGCCAATATTTTATTCAAGTAAAAATACACCTATCTTCCCTCCTAGCTGTCCTTAATGTTTTTTTCCCTCCCTCGACAGCAAAACCTAGGCAGATACATACACACACTGCAAGAGCACTCTTTTCAATCCCCCGTCACAGTTTTCTGTAGAGCCGATTGATGATGCTGACGAGTGACAGAGAAGAAAAATAAATATACGAAAGGGTATTTATTCCTTCTCGACTTCCAAGTATTAATACATGGCAAATGTACTCTTGCGAGTTTTTTCCCACTACAAAACCCGAGCAGGTTACATGTACCTTAATTAATTTTACAGATCCTGAAATTAACGATCATATAAATCTCTAGTAACAATTATATTAGCAACTTCAGGTCTTGAACATAAGATAACAAGGAAAGCAAACATTTTAGTCTCAATCTCTTACAAGTTATTACCTAATAGATGGTTATATATGAGTTAAGGGGTTAATTTTTTTTTGGATTTGAAATAATTATTTTTTATATATACACATAAACAATTATCAAAAACTCTAAAAAAATCAGACATTCCCTGTAGTTTCTGAGTGTAAACATTGTGGACTGGACATTTGCTCTCCATGCTTAATATTGTTTATCTAAAAGACCAAAAATAATGATCTCTGATCTCTTGCAATGCTCTTATCTCACTTGCCCACCATTGGTTACCAGTGTTGTTAATTTCATTTCATTTCAGTCGAAATATTTTGTATCAATTAAAAAAATATCATAGTTTTTATCTCGTTTAAAATTTCAGTTTGTTCCGAAAATTTAGCCCAAATTCAAAAAATTATTTTATTATGTTTTTTTATATTAAATTACACAATTCTAAATAATTTTATTTTTGAATTTGAACTATTTTTTTTGAATTAATATACATATATACACACACGCACACATAAACAATATAACCTTAAAATATTACATCAAAATACTTTAAAACTAAAATATTTTATTTTAATTAAAAAAAATAACCACCCAAAACAAAATTGATTACTACGAGTATCACAACCGTGTGATGGTGGTGATGATTGGATTTGCTTTTAGAAGGATAATCCGGCTATCGAGGTTCGTTGGGAAGGAAAACAGGAGGAGCAGCGCCCCATAGCTGAATTCGAATCTTCAAAAGGCAGTGAACTTCTTCAAGACATAAATCTTCATGACCCCAGCAGCCTTGAGGAAACAAAATAAAAACTCCAACCCCTTAATAGAGTCAGTCATGGCAATAAAAATAGGTTAATTCTTTTAATATTATTTTGATATATTAATATTAAAAGAAAGACGCCATTATTAAACCTGGCAGAGTTTTAAAAAACTACGCGTGAAATAGCAGTGGTTCGTAGAGCTTCAAACCTATAAACCGAGGGCTTTAAAGAACCTGCTGGGTTATTAGAAGAAACATCAAATCAAAAGGCAAAGATACAAACAAGGGAAAAAACAAGTGGTTCAAGTTGGGAGAGGCAGCGCGTGAGGAAAGTGACCGGTGGCAGTAGGGACAAGCAGCAGCAGCAGCATCTTACATGAATAGACACAGGCGTAGCTCAGCCACAGAGCTACGAAAAGAAATGACAGGATTGGAATTTGAGAACACAAATCAACGAGACACCCTAACCACCCATCATGTTCGGAGAGTTGGGAGCATCACCTACCTTTTCATTACTTACCTTTCCAACTGTGTATCGAATCTGGTCTCCGAAATGTCAAATTACTTCAAATTTATCCAATAATTCTCATGTTTGTATCAGTGTATATCTTTTGAAAAAATTCGGAACAGCTAGAATTTGAATAAGTAGTTTTGGGTTTAAATTAATGTGTATATCTCTTGAAAAAACTTAAAATATTTAGAGTTTTATTCTCTCATCTAAATCTATAAAATATGATTTTTAGATATTTTCTCGAATCAAAATAAGGTTAACAAACCAAGAATCCTGCTGTTCATCTTGCTGGTCTCCCACTACCAGAGAAACCCTCCTGGAAAAGGTTGACAAACCCGGCGATGCTGCTGTTGCTGATGTTACTGTTTCTGCTTCTGATCTTGATGATGATGGGATTGCTGCGGTTGATGGAGGCCAATACCTGAGGAGTGGTGGCCGGCTACTGGTGGATGGCAAGTTTGGGGTCACGTTGACTTCTGGAGGGACCTCTTCAGGCCAGTGAGAAATGGACTGGACTGCACTAGCACGAGGCATGTGAACTTTTTGGGTCCCATGCATGCGTTTCCCAACATTTCATTTCAAGTTTATATGATTCTTACGTCCACTCGGAAGTCGAATCATTCAATTGCTTGTCGCTTCCTGATATATTGCTATTATTAGTTCTTAACACGATATACAGCAGGTTGTTGTCTTTATATATATATATATATATATATATATTTAAAAATATCTACTATCAAACTTTTGAAGTGAAAAATAACTTTTATCACGAGTCGCCATTAAAAAATATCTACTATCAAACTGGATTGTACTGTATTTTAAAATTGATGTTGAAAAAAATTAATTTTTTATTTTTATTGTTACTTTAAATTAACTTTTTTGGTGTTTTTAGATTATTTTGATGTGTTTATATTAAAAATAATTTTTTAAAAATAAAAATATTATTCTAATATTTTTCTGATTAAAAACACTTTAAAAAACAACTTAACTACACTCTCAAACTGACCCTTATAAAATCATATGAAAATAAAAAAAAATAAAATTTAAAGATGAAATTAAAGAGATTTTTTTATATGTATTTATCATTTAACACATCTTAGATACCATGATAACTAAGTGTTGTTGTTGTTATTATTATGCCTATAAAGTTTAAATGTGAAATAAATAAGGCTAATGATAGAGATTTGCTCCCGATGAGAAAATGACGAGGCTAATGATTTATGATCATGTTTAATCTAGTGCCTGCATTATTTTTAGATCATTTTGATGTGCTGATGTCAAAAATAATTTTTTAAAAATAAAAAAACCTATTATTAATACCTAGCCTTGTGCTCACCATAGAAGTGGGTATCATTAATACCAATTAAAGGACAATAATATTGAAACTCATCAATTCAAGCACCAAATGCCTAAAATATTCTCCCAAATATTGTCTTATTGCCATAAGTAATTTTATGATATTGAGTGATAAATGTTTCTAGATTTGAAACTCATCATTTTATAGCTTTTTCATGCTATAAAGATAATTATTCTTCATCATTACTTTCATACAATATGTTCACAACCTTACACTCAATAAGGCAAGTTCATGTTATCAATGCATGTAAATACCTCAAGTTATTGAGTAACATTTGGCTTCATTGTGCGCATCAACAAACAAATGCATATAAACAACTCTAATTTCACAAAAAAACATGGTAGAATGCTGTGCATGGAATAGGTACAAGAATGATGTATTGATGTATATGTCTTGTGACTAATTGGTTGTTTGTCCTTGATATTGATTTTTATATATTTTTAATATTCATTGATGTTTTATTAATGAACATATAGTCAAATAAAGTCATTACAATAAAATACATTGAAAATAAATTATAAGATGACTAATATTAAAAAAAATCATATTACACCGTAATTAGTATGATTAAAGTTGAT
Source organism: Salix arbutifolia (assembly GCA_025169955.1). Lineage (NCBI taxonomy): Eukaryota > Viridiplantae > Streptophyta > Magnoliopsida > Malpighiales > Salicaceae > Salix > Salix arbutifolia. The sequence goes on from CM045914.1 coordinate 2,988,256, forward strand.
TTTAAAAGTGTTTTTTTATTTAGAAATGAATCAAAATAATTTTTTTTATTTCAGTACATGAAAATAATAAAAATAATATATATTTTTTCAATTTAAAGTAAAAATAAAAATAAAAATCAATTTTTTTAAAAAACACTCTTAAAATACAGTATCAAACATCCCCTTAATATTCTAGATTATTCTGTTATGTAACTAAAAACTAATTCAGATATTCAGCATCCTAGTTTTTCTTAAAAAAAAATGTGAGAAAAACGGGCAGGAACATACTCAAGCAATCCTCTGACGGACCGTTGCATTTGCTACAGTTCCCATTCTCTTCACTTGGTTTTGTACTTTCAAAGACACAGGACAGGACAGGACACTTCTTCTCTCTCTTTCTTCTGTCACGTGACATCTCAATTATAAAGAGGGGAGAAAAAAGGGGTAAAGAAAGTGACTATTTTTACCAAGAACCCAAGACAGAAACTTATTTCTCTGGTCCTCCCACTCTTGTAATAATATCCATCTATCGATCGTCAGGAGAGATACAGATCGCTCCATCCATGTTATTCACTGAAGCTGTCTTACTTTTCTTTGTTTAGAGAGACAGAGAGAAAAAAGATAGTTTTTTTTTTGGTGTTAATCTGTGGCGTCCGTGGTTGCAATACAAGCAAGAAAGAAATGCAACAGCACCTGATGCAGATGCAGCCCATGATGGCAGCTTATTACCCCAGCAACGTCACCACTGATCATATTCAGCAGGTTCTCTCTTCCCTTCTGTTCTCGACTTCAGGCCGCCTTCTTTTCTTTTTATCTCCTTTTTTTTCCTCTCTGTTTTCAGTAAGCACTTCACTTTTGTTTGCTAACTTATTTTGCTTTTTTGGAGTGTTTTGTGTTCTTCTAAAGTCCAAGTAATGTTTGTGGGTGTGTGTATATATATTCTGTTGTTTTCACCATCTATTTGCTACCTTTTCCTTCAAGTTTTCTTGTTGGTTTTTGTTTCCTTATCATAGACAATTTCTTTTTTTTACACTTTTCTTGTAAGTTTTGATGTGTATTGGCTTACAAGTTTGTTCTTTTTGTATGTTCATCTCTTTTTGTAAGTGGGTTTTTATTCTTTTGATGTTTCTTTATGTCTTGTATATGCTTTACTCATCACTTGGTGTTCATGTCCAGTTCATATTTTTCTGCTTTTTTGGTAGCATTAACTTTTTCTCTCAAATATTTCCCAGCAACAAATGTTTTGAGTCTTTAGATTATTTGGTATTTTTCTTTTGGAGCCAGAGGTCTGTAGGTTATATAGGGCATATATAGCCTCATGCTATTGTTTTCTTTTTTTATCTGTTTCTTGGCTGTTCTTTGATTAGTGTTTACTTATTGTTTATTCCATAGTTGATTATATAATATTGATGGATCTCATTGTTATTTTAAAATCTAATGTCCTTTCTCCTCTTGTTCTTAACTGGATAGCCTACATGTTAAAGAGTTGGTATACATACAGAGGTTTTTTAATCCTTGCAAGTGTTTTTTTTTTTATATATATATATTCAAGTCTACTTATGGATAGTTGCCTTGTGACAAACTGCTAGCATGGCAATGCAGAAAACAGAAAAAAATAACATTTTGGCCACTTGATTTTGCAACTGGGACTTCATTTGATACAAATTTAAAGGGATATGAATTATGACATATTTGGCTAAGTCTACTTCACTATAAAAATTTAGAAATTAGATCCACTAATCAAACACTACACAGATATCTCACTATCTAAAATTCGTTTAAATCCAAGGGATTTTCATTGCACAACTGTTAGCCCTCGTAAATTACTATACGATAAGGCAACCCTTTCACTGAGCCTACCACAGCCCTCATCAAACAATACAACTAGCCACCACATATGCTATTTATACTAGCAATCAGGTGATTCCTTGTTTTATTAGGAAAAAATGGTTCTAGTTCGACTTGAATAAGATGAGTCATTTCCCTACATTGAATATGTTGACACATTACATTTTACCTGCAGATACCGCATCATGTAATTACCAATCTAACCTGAACCAACTCACCAGTTTAAGCCACAAGTCAACAACTTCTTTGATTTTTCCTTTTGGTCTTAAGAGTCATTGAGGCAGAATGGTGTTATAGAAATGCTGATTTGCAGTGTCAAGGTTTCTTGTTTGATCGAGATCAAGCACAGAAAGGAGATAGTAATTAACAGGACAAATAATGGTAAAATTAAATGTACTAACCCAGTAATATGGTCCATTTTATAGGCGGTGGAAACTATAGTGATTGTCAGAATTTTATAAATTTTGGTTAAAATTTGCCTATTGGTGCACCTATTTTTTAGTTAAATAATCAGTTGTTGGTTGCCGGCCTGCAGCTATATAGTTCTCTGTAGTTTCCTTGTTCGTTCCATGAATTTCTGTAAATGCCTTGCCTTTATCGTTGGCATATTAAGAACTTCTGAGGGAAAACACAAATGTTAGGTATTGTTGTGGCTTTCATTCAACACACATTTGGTTTTTTATAGTCAGGATCATCCAATTGAATGCCAGTTTTTGGATAGAATAATTGCCTGAACTGCAGGGCCCTTCCTTAAACATAAATTGTCACTTGTTTTGATGTGTTCACATTATTGCTGATGTGGTCCTCTTGAGATGGTCTTTCTGTAGTGGTCCTCTCTCACTGTTTTCATAGCATGTCGTTTTCCATTATATGCAGTACATTTTTGTCATGGGGTGGTATTTGAGATTGTGTTTCAAAAATGTTTTTGAAAACAATTGATTTTTTTTATTTTTAATTAAATTTTTTTAGTGTTTTTAAATTATTTTGAAGTATTTTTTAACGAAATACACTTTAAAAAACAACCGCAACTACACTCCCAAACAGTCATAAAGTTCTATTTCGAGGCTAACATGGCATTCTTCTCATGAGTTGAAACACATTAAGGGTACCCTAGGCGTTTGTTTTGTGTTTGTTAATGTACTAAATTACTAAGCTTGTACGGGATCCTCAACAAAAGCCAAAAGAACTAGGGAAAATAAACAGTTGCGTGACTCATGATGTTTGGTCTGGATTAGATCTATCTAGGATTGTACTTGTCAGTTGATGCAACTAGCTCACTGATTTCTGAATTAGACAGGAGAAATGCTTGGAAAAAATCATAGCAAGCTTTCCAAGTTTTGTTGGAAGCAGTTAAAAAATGGCTGGTTGAACTTGTAAGAGTGCGGACTTTCTTTGTATGTGTATCTTGTCAGGTAGGGTAGTGAAGAAATCAAACCTCTACAAGCATTGCTGTATTTTGGTAAAACCTCCAATTTCATTCTTGATGTCAGATGTGTTATCAACTCTGCAAATTAGACGATCAGAACGTTCAGTGAAGTTCAAAGATTGAGTTAGTACATGAAATTAATTAATATATCATGGATGAATCAAATTTAAAAGCTTTCTTCTACTATTGATTCTGTTTTGCACAATGGCTAAATTTGAAGTTGATACTTATGTCCCTTTTGATTATGGTTATGATAACCTTTTTCTTTATAGTCTAGCAAACCTGTATTGTACATTCCCGATTCAGTTTTCTGCTCTACTTGGGATTCGTCATATAGCTTACTTATTTAATCTGTATTATGTTTTAATTGGATTCTCATGACAATTCATTGTTATCTCAGTGATGCTCCATGAACAAGAATATATATTTCTTTTTCGGTATGGTTATGGAGAGCTGAGGGCAATGAAATTGATTACTGAGGCATAGTGATGAGATAAACTAGAATGTATGAATAAGGCTGCCATGTTTTGTTGTCCCTTTCATGAATGAACTGGAGAATAAGCTAATTTTTCAGGTCCATTTGCTCGAAAGAAGAAAGAGTTTCTTTGCCTCCTCCTTTTATTCGTTATTTGCCCCTTACTATTTATTATTCATGCCCTTATCGTTTATTCATGCAGTATCTGGATGAAAACAAGTCATTGATTTTGAAGATTGTTGAGAGCCAGAATTTAGGGAAGCTCAGTGAGTGTGCAGAGTATGTAATAGCCTCTCTCATTTTTATTTTGAAATTTTTTGCATTTCCCCTGGTTAGAGGAGGCATCAATGCTGCTAATTGTCTGACTTTTGGCATGCTGGTGTCTTAAATTTAATTGACTAGTTCATCTGTAGATGCAGGTTAGTATAAAAAATTTGCCCACCTCTTTATCTTTAGGGTTTATACAGATAAATTGATCAGAATTGGCCATCTGAATGCCTCTTTAGAGCTTATATATATCTTTTCTTCTTCTTTCCTCAAGAGTGGTGACTTTTCTTAATTCTATAGCATTCTCTGTCATCTTCTTCCATTGTTTCTTTTTTACCTCTGTGGTCCTGAAATGATACTCTCCAAAGCTTGGCAAGCTGAGATGATGGTCTTGAATTCTAACTGGGAAAATGATTTTGTCCAGGCAATTTAGATT